>CM033471.1:60227621-62627621 GCA_019447015.1 Hymenochirus boettgeri
TGTGTAATTGTACCCTTGCTGGGTAGATAAACACCGTGTTTGTAATTGTACCGTTTTAGCGTGGGTAGAAAACACTGTGCTGTAATTGTATTCCATTATGCTCCGTATAGAACACTTTTGTTTAAGCTACCGTTAGCTGGGTATATAGCATTGTTGTGTAATTGTATCCCTTAGCTGCTGGTAGATAACAACTTTGGTTGTAATGTTAACCGTTTAGTGGTAGATACCATCTGATGTTGGTAATGTGTACCGACTGCTGGTAGATAACATCTGTGTGTGTAATTGTACCGGTTAGCTGGTGGATATAAACTGTGCTGTAATTGTACTCGGTTAGCTGGTAGATAACACCTGTGTTTTGTAAGTGTACCGTTAGCTGGTGAGATACATTGTGGTTGTATGGTACTTAGCTGGTAGATAACCACTGTTTGTAATTTGGTACGTTAAGTCTGGTAGATAACACTGGTTGTAATTGTACGTGTTAGTGCTGGGATAACACTTTGTTGTATATGTACCGTAGACTGGTGAACACGGTGTATGTAACGACTGTGACATGTTGTAATTGTACCGTTAGCTGGCGTTAGATAACACTGTGTTTGTAATTGTAACCGTAGCTGGTGGTATACACTGTGTTGTAATTGTATATATTAGGCTGGGTAGAGTTAACACTGTGTTGTATTGTAACCGTGTAGCTGGTAGATAACACTGTGTTTTAGTTGACCGTTAGCTGCTGTGGTAAAACATTTTATTGACCTGTGCTTGTAACTGGATTGTACTGTTAGCTGGTAGAGTAACACTGTGTTGTAATTGTACCTAGTAGCTGGTAGATAACACGTGTTGTAATTGTACATTAGACTGGTAGATGAACACTTTTGGTAATTGTACCGTGAGCTGCTGGTAGATAACACTGTGTTTTGTAATTGTATCGTAGCTGCTGGTATAAAACACTGTTGTATTACGTTATGTGTAAACGTAATGTCGTTACGCTGGTAGATAACACTGTTGTAATTTGTACTTGTTAGCGATGGATAGACTAAACACTGTGTGTAATTGTTACCGTTAGCTGTGGAGAGTAACACGTGCTGTTAATTGTAACTCGTTACTGTGTAGATAACACTGTGTTGTAATTGAACGTTAGCTGGTAGAGAACATGTGGTTGTATTGTACTGTTAGCTGGTAGTTAACATGTTGTAATTGTACCGTAGCTGGTAGATAACACTTGTGTTGTAATTGTATCGTTAGATGCTGGTATAGATAACACTGTGTTGTATTTGTACCGTTAGTATGGTAGATAACACTGTGTTGTAATTGTACCGTTAGCTGCTGGTAATAAAACTGTGTTTGTAATTGTACCGTAGGGTGGATAAACACTGTGCGTTGTAATTGTACTGTTAGCTGGTAGATAACACTGTGTTGTCATTGTACCGTTCTTAGCTGGTTAGATAACACTGTGTTGTAATTGTCCGTTAGCTGGTAAGATAACACTGTGTTGTAATTGTACCGTTTGCTGTGGTAGATAACACTGTGTTGTAATTGTACCGTTGCTGGTGGATAACACTAGTGCTGTATTGTACGTTAGTGGTAGATAACACGTTTGTTAATTGTACGTTAGCTGGTAATCACACGTGTTGTAATTGTACACGTTTGCTGCTGGTAGATAACACTGTGTTGTAATGTACCGGTTAGCTGGTGGATAACACGTGCGTGTAATTGTACTGTTAGCTGGTTAGAAACACTGTGTTGTAATTGTACCGTTAGCTGGTAGAGAACATTGTGTTGTAATTGTATGTTAGTGGTAGTTAACACTGTTGTAATGTACCGTTAGCTGGTAGATAACACTGTGTTGTAATTGTATCGTTAGGCTGGTAGATAACACTGTGTTGTAATTTGTACCGTTAGTGTAGATACACTGTGTTGTAATTGTACCACTTAGCTGCTGGTGAGAAACACTGTGTTGTAATTGTACCGTTAGCTGGTAGATAACACTATGCTGTAATTTATACCGTTAGCTGGTAGATAAACATGTTGAATTGTACCGTTAGCTGGTAGTAACACGTGTTGAGGTGGGTTTGAAGTTGTAAAATGACAAACTACCCTCATCTAATTATTGTAGAGGAAATATTCATGGTTTTGACTTTAGGCTTCTAGTTGTAGGGTTGCCCCAATCAGTTAAAAATTTTGATAGATAAGATTGGGGTGTGTTTATATAAATATATTTTTGTAAAAAAGTCGAAACAGGAAGTCCAATAAAAACAGGATGCATCTCACCAGATGAAAACCCCAAATTCCCAGCATTCCCCATCATGCTCTCTGCAGACCATATAGGGCTGCCAAACTTTTGGAAAGGCACAGGTTGCATGTTCTTGCCATTTATTGTAATCCTAATACTCAGTACTAAGAGATATGACATATAAGTTGTAGAATAAAAAACAATACCAGCTGTTTTGTGGTCTGTTTTGCACTGCTCTTATTAAAATATTGATTTCCTACTGTTTACTTGGTGATGTATTCTCACAGGGGTACCCTATGTTAGGAGTGTCTGACACTGGTAAGTAGAGATGGTCAAACTTTTGAAAGTTCGGTCCGTTTCGAACTTTCGAACGGACCCATTAAAGTCTATGGGAGGCAAATAGTTCAAATAGAGTCAAATACAACTAAAATATTAATGGTAACTTAATGTAAAATGGCTGTGGGACCTGGGAAATGGTCTGGGAAACATGTTCCAATACCAGGACTTTCGTAAAATCTATTGTACTCTCACGCCCGCTACTTCGCACTCTCGTGTTCGAACGTTCGACGGTAACATGGACATTTACTCGTGGATATCGATACTCGCGTATAGGTTCTAATGGACACTTTACTCGTAGATTCGATGTTCGCGCCTGATACCATGTACATTTTACTCGCGGATTCGATGCTCACGTATAGGCTTTAATGGACCACTTTACTCTCGGATTCGATGTTCGCGCCTAGATACCATGTAAATTTTACTCGTGGATTCAGTGCTCACGTATAGGCTTTAATGGACACTTTACTCACGGATTCGATGTTCGCGTCTAGATACCATGGACATTTTACTCGCAGATTCGATGCTCGCTTATAGGTTTTAATGGAAACTTTACTTGCGGATTTGATGTTCGCGCCTAGATAAGACCCACTGCAATTGGACAACATTATTGCGGAGCCAGGCAGGCTTGGCCCCTCCAGACAGACCCCATACCCAGGCTTCTCTCTCAGAGTATGCTTCGTGCATGGGAAAGCTGGGAAGGAGATAGGGTTTGCAGGAACAGCACCATTGAGTAGCAGTAGATCACTTCAGTTTGACAACATATTGCGGAGCAGGCAGGCTTGGCCCTCCGGACAGACCCCATACCCATTGGCTTCTCTCCTCAGAGTATGCTTCGTGCAAGGGAAAGCGGGAAGGGGATAGGGTTGTAGCACAGCACCAGTGAGTAGCAGTAGATTCACTTCAGTTTGACAACATATTGCGGAGCCAGGCGTCTGGCCTCCAGACAGGACCCACACCCATTGGCTTCTCTCCCTCAGAGTATGCTTCGTGCAAGGGAAGCGGGGGAAGGGTAGAGGGGAAGGGTTTGTAGAACAGCACCAGAGTAGCCACCATTGAGTAGCAGTAGATTCACTTCAGTTTGACAACATTATTGCAGAGCCAGGCAGGCTTGGCCCCTCCGGACAGACCCCATACCCCTTTGGCTTCTCTCCCTCAGTGTATGGTAGATAACACTGTGTTGTAATTGGAACGTAGTGGTAGAGAACATTGTGTTGATTGTACTGTTAGCTGGTAGTTAACAACTGTTGTAATTGTACCGTTAGCTGGTAGATAACACTGTGTTGTAATTGTATCGGAGCTGCTGGTAGATAACACTGTGTTGTAATTTGTACCGGTTAGCTGGTAGATAACACTGTTTTGTATTGTACCGTTTAGCTGCTGGTAGATAAAACTTGTTGTAATTGTACCGTTAGTGGTGGATACACTGTCGTATTGTAACTGTTAGCTGGTAATAACACGTTTGTAATTGTACCGTTAGTGGTTATACACTGTGTTGTTATTGTCCGTAGCTGGTAGAAACACTGTGTTGTATTGTACCGTTTGCTGCGGTTAGATAACACTGTGTTGTAATTGTACCGTTAGCTGGTGGATAACACTGTGCTGTAATTGTACGTTAGCTGGTAGTAAACACTGTGTTGTAATTGTAACGTTAGCTGGTAGTAACACTGTGTTGTAATTGTACCGTTTGCTGCTGGTAGATAACACTGTGTTGTATTGTACCGTGAGCTGGTGGATAACACTGTGCTGTAATTGTACTGTTAGCTGGTAGATAACACTGTGTTGTAATGTACCGTTAGCTGGTAGAGAACATTGTGTTGTAATTGTACTGTAGCTGGTAGTTTAACACTGTGTAATGTACCAGTTAGCTGGTAGATAACACTGTGTTGTAATTGTACGTTAGCTGCTGGTAGATAACACTGTGTTGTAATTTGTACCGTTAGTGGTAGATTACACTTGTGTTGTAATTGTACCTTAGCTGCTGGTAGATAACACTGTGTTGTAATTGTACCGTTAGCTGGTAGATAACACTATGCTGTAATTATACCGTTAGCTGGGAGATAACATGTTGTAATTGTACCGTTAGCTGGTAGTTAACACTGTGTTGAGGTGGTTGAAGTTGTAAATGACAAACCTACCCTCATCTAATTATTTGTCAGAGGAAATACTTCATGGTTTTGACTTTAGGCTTCTAGTTGTAGGGTTGCCCAATCAGTTAAAAATTTGATAGATAAGATTGTGGGTGTGTTTATATAAATATATTTTTGGTAAAAAGTGAAACAGGAAGTCCAATAAAAACAGGAGCATCTCACCAGATGAAAACACCACAATTCCCAGCATTCCCCATCATGCTCTCTGCACACCATATAGGGCTGCCAAACTTTTGGAAAGGCACAGGTTGCATGTTCTTGCCATTTATGTAATCCTAATACTCAGACTAAGAGATATGACATAAGTTGTATAAAACAATACCAGCTGTTTTTTGGTCTGTTTTGCACTGCTCTTAAAATATATCTGCATTTCCTACTGGTTACTTCGGTGATGTAATTCTCACAGGGTTACCCTATGTTAGGAGTGTCTGACACTGGTAAGTAGAGATGGTCAAACTATTGAAAGTTCGGTCCGTTTCGAACTTTCGAACGGACCCATTAAAGTTATGGAGGCAAATAGTTCAAATAGAGTCAAATACAACTAAAATATAATGGTAACTTAATGTAAATGGCTGTGGGACTGGGAAATGGTCTGGAAACATGTTCCAAATCCAGGACTTTCGTAAAATCTATTGTACTCTCACGCCCGCTACTTTCGCACTCTCGTGTTCGAACGTTCGAGGTAACATGGACATTTTACTCGTGGATTCGATACTCGCGGTTAGGTTCTAATGGACACTTTACTCGTAGATCGATGTTCGCGCCTAGATACCATGTACATTTTACTCGCGGATTCGATGCTCACGTATAGGCTTTAATGGACACTTTACTCCGGATTCGATTGTCGCGCCTAGATACCATGTACATTACTCGTGGATTCAGTGTCACGTATAGGCTTTAATGGACACTTACTCACGGATTCGATGTTCGTCTAGATACCATGGACATTTTACTCGCAGATTCGATGCTCGCTTAAGGTTAATGGAAACTTTACTTGCGGATTTGATGTTCGCGCCTAGATAAGACCCACTGCAATTGGACAACATTATTGCGGAGCCAGGCAGGCTTGGCCCCTCCAGACAGACCCCATACCCATTGGCTTCTCTCCCTCAGAGTATGCTTCGTGCATGGGAAAGCTGGGAAGGAGATAGGGTTTGCAGGAACAGCACCATTGAGTAGCAGTAGATTCACTTCAGTTTTGACAACATTATTGCGGAGCCAGGCAGGCTTGGCCCTCGGACAGACCCCATACCCCATTGGCTTCTCTCCCTCAGAGTATGCTTCGTGCAAGGGAAAGCGGGGAAGGGGATAGGGTTGTAGCACAGCACCAGTGAGTAGCAGTAGATTCACTTCAGTTTGACAACATTATTGCGGAGCCAGGCAGTCTTGGCCCCTCCAGACAGACCCCACACCCCATTGGCTTTCTCTCCCTCAGAGTATGCTTCGTGCAAGGGAAAGCGGGGAAGGGTTTGTAGGAACAGCACCATTGAGTAGCAGTAGATTCACTTCAGTTTGACAACATTATTGCGGAGCCAGGCAGGCTTGGCCCTCCGGACAGACCCATACCCCATTGGCTTCTCTCCCTCAGAGTATGCTTCGTGCAAGGGAAAGCGGGGAGGAAGGAGAGAAAGGGTTTGTAGGAACAGCACCATTGAGTAGCCATTGAGTAGCAGTAGATTCACTTCAGTTTGACAACATTATTGCGGAGCCAGGCAGGCTTGGCCCCTCCGGACAGACCCCATACCCCATTGGCTTCTCTCCCTCAGAGTATGCTTCGTGCAAGGGAAAGCGGGGAAGGAGATAGGGTTTGTAGGCGGCGGTGGGTAATTTTTGGGCGTATTTTCGTCCCTGTATAAAGTTGCCCCAGAGTTAGAACCAGTGAGGGGTAAGTTTGTTTTGAAACTTGGGAACTGAGAATTATTTAAAGTGGGTCTCTTGTATAAATATAATGTTTAATCTATCAGATTGCATCATAGGTAGCATCTGAGATGTACGTTGTTGGATATTTAATCCATTTGCATTAGCGAGTACCTGTATCCAGGCCCATATATAGTTATAGGGGGATTGGAAAGTGGGAAAGAAGGAAGTGTGTAGAGTAGATGAGAGAGGTAGGAACGGCTATCTCAAGGCAGGTATCTTAAGCCAAAGGTTATTAACAAAACTTTGTACATATACATTATAGTTTTATGCATTACTAGTAACTTTAACAGCCCAAGTTTTTCTAATAACAATGCCATCGAAATCCCTAGAGGGCAACAAACCCTTGTGGGGGGGGAGGATCAAGACACCCTTCTTAGCTTAATGCATAACAGTTGGTCCCCTGGGAGACCTATTCAACAGAAGGTACCTGGTATTTTGTTATTAAGTAACAGTATAACAAATTAAACTCCATTTAGTTATGATGTTTCGGGTGTTTAGCGAGGGAAGAGATTTATGTTCTAATGTTTGGTGTTTGGATGTACGATGATTCCAGTTTTTGGATTTTGACACGGATTTAACTCTATGGAAGTAGTTGTCAATTTGTTGTTCCCAGTCCGGCAGGTCTACTTGTGGGAGACTAGGTTTTTTAGAAGAAAGAATAAGCCTCTGGGTCTCTGAGTGTTGCTGAGCGCGATTTCCTGTTTTAAAGAGATTTTTCTGTTTTTTAGAGAATTTGGACAGCGTTAAAAAACAAAGCGTTTATTAACTGTGGTTGCAGCCTAGTAAAGTACTAACCTAACACTATTTATTTCTAGGAGGGTGCCTGTGTAAGTAATTAATCACTGTGTATTTTTATTTTTTTTTACTACTTACTGCTTGATAGGTGGTAGGAATTGTTTGAGTAAACTCAAAGACTGGATTACTAAAACAAATACTTGTGTTAAAAAAAAACCTGTTACCTGTGGAGCGGGGGTGGTGAGGAGACAAAGGAAATTTTTTTTTTTTTTCTCTCTCTCTCTGATTGGGATGGGGGTGTAATAATTGGTTTAAATTGGCTGGGCCTGTTGGCTCTGTGGTTTGTTTTTGAACCTCATTTAAGGCCTGCCATGAGCGATTAGCTCTGAGCGATTTCCTGTTTTAAAGAGATTTTTCTGTTTTAAGAGAATTGACAGCGTTTAAAAAACTAAAGCGTTTTAAAACAAGAAGCGTTTGAGAACAACATATTTCTGTGCTGTGTCTTCTAGTGTGTATTGCTGTTTGTATGGACAAGTTTTGTTGGGGCCGCGCAATGTGCATCCTGCCGCAGTATGGGATCTTGGAGCAGCCGCCCCAGGGGACCTATGTATGTGTCAGATGTGAGTGGGTGTTGCCCATCTGGAATCTGAGGTACAGAACTAAGGGGTTAAACTTGCCGCATTGCAGGGATGGCAACTGGGGAAGGAAATGCGAGGTACTGCAGGGGCCAGTAAACTGGGGGTGGAGATGGGGCAGATAAGGTGGAGAAGGAAGAAGATTGTTAAGGGTCACCAGGGGAAAGTAGGGACGGAGGATAGGGGGGCTTCTTCCCAGCTGGTCGATCCCAACAGATTTGCCGTTTTTAGGTGAAGATGTGGAGGACGATTGGCTCGGAAGAGCATGTATGGAGCGGGGGCCTTTCCTTGAGCACCCAGGGGACGGCCACACCATCTCCAATCAAGGAGGGAGAACTGGGGGGGCAGGAAGGTAGACAGGGGGTAGTGGTAGGGGATTTCTATTATTAGAAGGGTAGATAGGGTAATCTGTCGCCAGGACCCTGCATGCGAACAGTGGTGTGTCTGCTGGTGCTAGGGTTCGACAGTGGGGATGTGTGTTGTAGACAGATTATTGGGTGGGGCTGGGAGAGTGACCCGGCGGTTTGGTTCACATTGGTGCCAATGACAAGTTAGAGGTGGAGGTGAGGTCATAAAATGATTTCCAAGAATAGGGGCCAAGTTAAAGCAAGGACCTCCAGGGTAGTGATTTCGAAATACTACCCGCAGCCACGTGCTACGCTAGGGAGGGCAACGGGACTCAGGAGTATAAATGCGTGGCTAAGGAGGGTGGTGTAAGGAGATGGGGTTGGTTTGGGTTTTTAGAGAAACTGGGCTGACTTTTCTGTTGGCTACCGGCTCTTTAGTAGTGACGGATTGCACACTCCAATGTGGTGGTGGTGCAACTGTTTGGGGGAGAAGATGGCTAGGGGGGTTGGAGGAGATTTTTAAACTAGGTATGGGGGGGGGCAGGGAACGTTTAATAACACAGGGGTAGATAGAGAAGT
This sequence comes from Hymenochirus boettgeri, assembly GCA_019447015.1. Lineage (NCBI taxonomy): Eukaryota > Metazoa > Chordata > Amphibia > Anura > Pipidae > Hymenochirus > Hymenochirus boettgeri. Next base: position 60,236,551 of record CM033471.1, read on the forward strand.
TAGGGATCTGGGGGCTGTACACAACCGGAGGAGGAGAAGGAGGAGGGGGGAGCATAGAGGATATAGGAGGCATGTACGACCATGTCTGGAAGTAAATCAATTGATAATCTCCAATGTATGTTTACAAATGCAAGGAGTGGCTGGAAAAACCGGCGAACTTGAATATAGCGTGCTAAAGGAAAGGTATGATGTAATGGATAGCAGAATCATGGCTATGATTCACACGATGGACAGTAAATATGAAGGGTACTCCTTTTAGACATGACCGAGTTTAATACGAAAGGAGGAGGAGTATTTATGTATGTTAACAGGAATTTGAACCCAAATTTAAAAGATGGAATAGATGGGGGAGGCAACGATGCGGCAGAAACATTAGGTGGTGGGGAATGTGTACAGGAAGCAAGAAGGTAGGTAAATTAATTGTTGGTGGAGTGTGTTATAAGCCGCCAAATGCCGGGGAAGAGGTGTGAAATGAATCTCAATGCGTTTGGCGAAGGTGGCTGGTATGGGGCATGTTTGGTTATGGGGGGGTTAACTACTCTGAAATAGATTGGGAGTAATGGAATGCCAGCACCTCAAAAGGTATAAAGTTCTTAAATTCCTATATGAGCATTTCTTTCACAGATGTGTAGTAGAAGTTCCTACTAGAAAGGATGCGTGTTGGATCTGGTGATATCTAATAAACCCAGAGCTCATTTTGGAGATGAAGGTAATGGGAAGCTTAGGGAATAGGACCATGATATAGTGTCATTTAATATAGGTTGCAGAAAAACTAAAGGTGCACTGGCTTACAAAAAATTTTAACTTTAGGAAAGCTAATTTTCATGCTTAAAGGAAACGCTCTGTCATAGACTGGGGGAACTGTTGTTTCTAGGTAAAGATACTGAGCAGAGTGGGACCACTTTTAAAGGGATATTAAACTATACATTTCCAAATCGGTTACCTTTAGGAAACAGTGTAAAAAATTAGGTCCACTCCTGCATGGCTATGCTCAGGTAAAAGAGAATTGGAACAAAAAAAAAAAAGAAAGGGTTTTAAAATTGAAAGCAGAAGGCACAGAACAGGCTTACAGGGACTTCAAAAGTGTAATAAAGAGTGCAGAGAAAGCAATTAAAACTAGCTAAAATAGAAAATGAAACACGGATTGACCGAACAAAGCAAGTCAACCCCAAGAGGTTTTTAAGTATATAAATGGTAAAAAAATGAGGACTGAGCATGTGGGACCATTAAATAATGGAGCTGAGGTGGTTGTAGAGGATGCCGAAAGGCTAATCTGTAAACCTTTTTTTACATCGGTTTTACTGTTGAGAATCCTTACAGTAGGGATTGTAACAATGTGCAGGGAGGAAATGAAGAGTTTTCACATTGGATAACAGAGGATATGGTACGGAATCAATTAGACAAAGTTAATATCAATAAAGCGCCAGGACCAGATGGATTGCATCCTAGGATTTTAAAAGAGCTTAGTTCAGTTCTAGCAAGACCACTGTGTTCATCTTTTCAGATTCGCTTTTGTCTGGGGATGTGCCGCGGATTGGAAAAAAGCCAATGTAATACCAATATTCAAAAAGGTAGTCTTCACAGCCTGGTAACTATAGACTGTAAAGCTCAACATCAGTGGTAGGGAAGGTGATGGAAACTTGTGTTAAGGGTCAATTCCTTGACTTTGTTCCCGAGATTATCTTATTAGTAGTAGTCAGCATGGATTTATGGAAATAGATCATGCAGACAAATTTAATGGTTTTATAAGAAGAAGTGAGTAAGAAGTTAGATTCAGCACAGTGTGGATGTGGGGATATTGGATTTTGCAAAAGCCTTTGATACTGTGCCACATAGGCGACTAATGTATAAACTGAGGACTGTTGGCCTTGAAGAAAACTTTGTTCATGGTAGAGAACTGGTTATTGGACCGCAAACAGAGAGTGGTGGTTAATGGAGCTACATCTATGTGGGTTCTAAGTTCTAAGCGGAGTTCCTCAGGGTTCTGACTGGGGCCGCTTCTGTTTAATCTGTTATAAATGACTTAGAAGGGGCATTGAGAGCAAGGTCTCTTGTGTTTGCTGATGACACTAAATATGCAGAGCTTTGGAAACTTCCATGATGTGCAGTGGCTGCAAGCAGACCTAGTAGTTATCAAATGGGCCAGCAGAATGGCAGATGAGATTCAATGTTGATAAATGTAAGGTGATGCATTTGGGATTTAATAATCCCTGTGCCAACCTACACCATAAAACTCTGTGTTAAGGGTCTGAATGGAAGATTTGGGGGTTCTGGTGATAACAGACTTAGTGTAGCAAACAATGCAGGTGAGCAACAGCTAGAGTATGCAAGATATTGTCGTGATAAAGAGGGGAATGGAATCAAGAGAGAAAATATTATTCTCCCTCTTTACAAGGCACTGGTAAGGCCACATTTGGAATATGCGGTGCAGTTTTGGAATCCACATATACAAAAGGGACATCTTGGAAATTGAGGCAGTTCAGAGAAGGGCAACTAAATTAATAAGGGGAATGGAGGGGCTTTGATGCAGGCAGATGACAAGTTAGGGTGTTACAGGAGAAGCGGCGGTTGCGTGGGGAATGATAACCTTATACAAATATATTAATGCCCATACAGTGAACTCTCTGGTGCATTGTTCACTAATAGGTTATTCAGAGGTCGTGGACATCCTTTAGGTTGGAAGAAAGAAGTTTAATCTTCAAGTTAGGAGAGGTTTCTTTACAGTGAGAAGTGTGATGAACTGTGGAACTGTCTTCCAGCAGAGGTGGTAATGGCAAGTTCATTGATAAACTTTAAAAAGGCCTGGATAAGTTTCTCAAACTAAAAAATATTGAGAATACTGGTATTAATGCATATAGATCTGGTTGATCCAGGGATACTTTCCGATTGCCGTTTGGAGTCAGGAAGGATTTTTCCCCCCTTTTTAGCTGGGGTTTTTTGCCTTCCTCTGGATCAACTGTGTAGGTAGGGTTAAAAAAAAAAAAAGTGAATAGGTTTGGACTTGATGGACGATGTCTTTATTCAACCTTAATTACTATGTTACTATGTGACTATGTTATATCCATCACAAATATGAGTTCCATTGAAATCAGTCTCTGTGCAGTCTCTAGCTTTAATTAATATTTGGCTTTTGTGGGATAGTGATGGATGCAGCAAATTACATCTCTAGGTAGATCTTCATTTGTACCTCTGGGGCGTAATGCTCTGTGTGCTCTATCTATTTAATTGGGCATACTCTGGCTGTCCCAAAATAGAGTTAAATATTTTTTGCAGCACTTAAGGAAGGTCATCTGTTTTTTTAACATTTTCTGGGAGACCCCTCACCCTTATATTAGTGCGGCGACCCCTGTTCTCTAGGTCATCCAGTTGATTTATAAAGAGTGTATTGCAAATGACTGGGAAGCAATAGTACTGTGTTATTTGGTTAATTGGTATCATGAGTATCGTACCATACTTCAAGTCAAGACACGTCCTGCGATTTCCTTGAGGTCATGGCGTATATTAGAAAATTTTTGTCTGCAGCTATTCTCACCTGAGTTTTTTTGGGGAGAGAACGCAATAGGAGGCTATGTTGAAGAGGCCCTTCACCATCAGAATCCTCAGGTGAGTCTGGGGTTCTCCGTTCCTCCTCTGTGTGGCTGTTTATCCTCATCAAGATGGCCGCGAGCCACGTGGTGTGAGCTGTGTCCGGTTCGTTTTCTAAAGTACTGGTTGAGATCCAGAGTTTGTGCTGATTATTGGGAGGAGGTATGTTTAGCTGCCTTCGGCTTTCCCATTGTGGTGGATGATTTAGTAATTTGCAGGGCCACTTTACCATTAGGCAGAGTGAGACATTGTCTCAGGCAGCACACGATTTTTCCTTGCCTGGTCAAGAAAAAAAAGGAGTTTTCCTTGTAACAGAATATTGATGTTGTTAGGATATTTATATTATGGTGCTTAGTTAGTTTGTTAGGAAAAGGTTAGACTAGTGGGTTAGTTAGGGCCTGCAAAAGAGTCACCACTTAATAAAACAGACAGCTTGCAGCAGCCTGGAAATAATCAAGGGCAGCATCTTCAAAAGTTTTGCTCGGTAGCAGAGCACCTAGAAGTGCCCTGGTAATTTGGCTGCCGTTAGGAGTATTCTGAGGGGTCCAATGAGCAGAGCTCTCAGTCACGCGCTGCTCAGAGCATGTCCGGACCACGCCCCCAGAACTGATCTTATTAGTAGTAGTCAGCATGGATTTATTAGAAATAGATCGAAAGATCGCAAACAGAGAGTGATGGTCAAGTGGGCTACAATCTATGTGGGCCTAAAGTTCTAAGTGGTGTGCCTCAGGGTCCATACTGGGGCACTCTTTTAAATCTGTTTATAAATGACTTAGAAGGGGGTATTGAGAGCAAGGTCTCTGTGTTTGCTGATGACACTAAACTATGCAGAGCTTTGGAAACTTTAAACGATGTGCAATTACGCAAGCTGACCTAGATAGATCAAAATGGGCAGCAGTATGGCAGATGAGATTCAATGTTGATAAATGTATGGTGATGCATGTGGCTTAGCAATCCTGTTGCCACCTACACCATAAATAACTCTGTGTTAAGTGAATCTCGACTGGATTTGGGGGCTCTGGTAAATAACAGACTAACTGTAGCAAAACCATGCAGACAGCAACGTCTTGAGCTAGCAAGATATTGTCTTGTATAAAGAGGGGAATAGATTCAAGAGAAATATCATTATACCCTCTCTTTACAAGGCACTGGTAAGGCCTCATTTGGAATTGCTGTGCAGTTTGGAATCCCATATACAAAAGGGGGCATCTTGGAAATGGAAGCAGTAGAGAAGGGCTAAAATAATAAGGGAATTTAGAGGTTGACTATGCAGGCAGATTAGACAAGTTAGGGCGGTTTACAGACCAGGGGCGTTTACATTAGAGAAGCATTGTTTGCGGGGGATATGTAAACCGAGGGCAAGGCAGGTGGTTTGATTCCGTTACCAGAAAAGAATGTGCACACAGTACTCAAATTCAAGAAAAATTGCATTTACTCAGAAATGAAAAGGCAGGTTAATGGTTGTTAAACAGTGGAAAAAAGGTCAACTTTAAATCTAACACAAACAGTAAATGAGGTTTTAAAATATTGTTTTCCTTTTTTTCCTTACGTCTGTATTTGCAGTGTGGGCATCGAAGATCAACAGTACAAAATTACCCTAACTGACCTTATCCTCACAATTGGGTGCGCACCCCCCTCCTTTTCCAGTGATCCAGTGGACCACTTACAATTTGTAGCAGCGTGCGGTGGGGCTGGTTGATGTCTCCTTCTTGGTGAAACACAAGGCCTGTAACCGTGAAGCTTATCAGCAGGTTGGGAACTGCATGGATGATGATGAGTTCAAGGCAGATGTCCTTTGATATTCCAGACCTCCTGAGGGTTAGATGTTGGGGGTGTGATATAATCCAGCATTTTACAGTTACTGTCTGGTACGTTGACAGCACATGTGAGTTCTTTACTATTAGCAGCAATCCCACAGTTCTCTTCAATCAGCTACGGCACACAGTCCCCTTTATAGCTCGGCTCTTCCTGAATACACAGTCACTTTTTTTAGCTTGGCTTTCCTGAATACACAGTCACTTACTGCAGTTCCGTGCCTTCCTCTGGATCAACTGTTAGGTAGGGTTAAAAATGAGGTTGAAAAGGTTGAATTGATGGATGCATGTTCTTTATTCAACCTCAATTACTATGTTTCTATCTTGGTAATGGAAATGGTTAGAGAATGGCAACTAAATTAATAAAGGGATTGGGAACCTGAATTAAATACAGAATGGATAAGTTACAATTATGCACTCTAGAGAGAAAAGGAGCTTGTAGGGATATGATCATTATGATTAATTAATGGGCCATACAATAAAAATTCACCAATTGAACATGTCAGATGTGGACAATCTCTTAAGACTGGAAAAAAAGTTTAGTACAGAAGAGCTGTCTGCTATTAGCATGGGGTTTGCAGGTTCATTGGATACCTAAAAAAAAGCTGGATTTGGTTTATTGAAATAAAGAATTTGCATGTTATGGTATTGATACATAAAGTTGGAGATGATCGATTAATACTTGGACTCAGGAAGCGAATTCTATTTCTCAAACAGCTTGTCTTGCAACTACCATATGCTCCATCATGTTTTTGTGCTCAAATCAAAAAAGCCTATATATATTTAGCACCGCGCTGCTCCTGCCATGAAGTGAAAAAATTGCTCACGGCGCGTTCCCCTGGTCAAAATAGAAAGGTTGCATCTGTGGAACTCTTTTAAAATAAATTGCGCTTCTTTACCTTATCTGTGCCGCCGCAATTTAAACAGGAAGAACTCCGGATCACCAGGATGCCTGTGCCGTGGACCTATGGTCCCACCGCTGCGGCTGGTACACCCCCTGTGCGTAAGTTACTGACATAAGCACTCAATGTGGGGGCGGTACTGGAGCCAGAATGTATCAGTACCATGCGGGCCTTGCAGCGCCGTTGCACTTGCTGGAAGAAAATGGTAGTAGTCTCTGCTCAGTCAGTCTGCTCAGCACTAAAAAACCAGACTGTGTGCGAGCGCGTAGTGAAGTAGAGGCTGCAGATAGTGTGTGCTCACTACTTTGATGGGGGTGGGGGAGTGGGGGATCTTTCCTGGGGAAGGGTTAAGCTTTGACAGCCAAAGGACCACTGTCTGGCATGATCTAAATGGATAATAGATATAATTTAACCACAAATGTCCAAGCTGCTTAATAATGCACCTTATGTCTCACCCCTATACCCTCTAGTCTGTAAGCTCTTTGGGCAGGGTCTCTTTCTATTGTATCACAGTATTGCTTGTAAGAAACTCCACACTCTGTTTACTTAATTATGTATTACCTGTGTATGTAATAAGTATGACTTGTGATAACATGTATTACCATGTATGTAATGTATGACAATGCAATGTTAAGCACCACGGAAGAGTGGCACTATATAATCAATAATAATAATAATAATAATATTTTATAATGCACACTTATATATGTCTGTGCATTGCTAAGCTAATGTGGCATAATGTTTTTTTTAAAACATTAACATTTTTCTGTTATAGTTGCCCTTTAAACGATGGGGAAGTTTTTTTTTTTTTTTTAAATTTGGATTATTTTGGGATTTTACCTGTAAATGGCAGTCAATATTTATGATATTTATGATTGCAGCTTGTAATTGGTTAATAACCAGTGGTCAAAGCTGCAGAGAAAAATATGTTAATGGGGAAAGTGTATTTGGAGCTGCATTAGAAATGTCAGTTTAATTTTTTATAGGACAAGACAAGAAATTTTATGTCATTTTTAGAGTTTTTTTTAAGAGGTAGGTAAACTGTTCATTAGTCCAAAATTGTACGTTAGCTGGTGGATAACTCTGTGTTGTAAATTGTACCGTTAGGTGTAGATAATTCTGTGTTGTATTTGTACTGTTAGCTGGTAGATAGCACTGTTGTAATTGACCGTTAGGTGGTAGATAATTTGTGTGTTAATTGTACCGTTATGGTGGTAGATAATTCGTGTTGAAATGTACCGATAGGCGTGGTTTAGTAATTCTGTGTTGTAATTGTACCGTTAGTGGTAGAAAAAAACTGTTGCTGTAATTACCATTATCTGGCAGATAACACTGCTCTAATTCTACTTAGCTGGTAGATAGCACTATGTTGTAATTGTACCTCTTAGCTGGTAGATAACACTTGTGTGAATTGTACCGTTAGGTGGTAGATAATTCTGTGTTGTAATTGTACCATAGGCGGTAGATATTCTGTGTTGTAATTGTACCGGTAGCTGGTGGATAACACTGTGCGTGTAATTGTACTGTTAGCTGGTAGATAACACTGTGTTGTAATGTACGTTAGTGGTAGATAACACGTGTTGTAATTGTACCCTTAGCTGGTAGATAACACTGTGTTGTAAATTGTACTGTTAGCTGGTAGATAACACTGTGTAGTAATTGTACTGTTAGTGCTGGTAGATAAACACTGGGTTGTAAAGTTACCTTAGCTGGTAGATAACACTGTGTGTAATTGTACCGTTAGGTGGTAGTAACATGTTGTAATTGTACCGTTAGCTGGTAGATAACACTGTGTTGTAATTGTACCGTTGATGGTAGATAACACTGTGTTGTAATTGTACCATTAGCTGCTGGTAGATAACACTGTGTGTATTTGTACCGTTAGCTGGTAGTAACACTGTGTTGTAATGTTACCGTTAGCTGCTGGTAGATCACATGTGTTGTATGTTACCGTGTTAGCTGGTGGATAACACTGTGCTGTAATTGTACTGTTAGCTGGTAGATAACCACTGGTGTTGTAATTGTACCGTAGTGTGTAGATAACACCTGTGTTTAATTGTACCTAGCTGGTAGATAACACTGGGTTGTAATTGTACCGTTAGCTGCTGGTGATAAACACTGTGTTGTAATTGTATCGTTAGATGCTGGTAGATAACACTGTGTTGTAATTGTACCGTTAGCTGGTAGATAACACTGTGTTGTAATTGTATCGTTAGCTGCTGGTAGATAACACGTGTTGTAATTGTGACCGTTAGCTGGTAGATAACACTGTGTTAATTGTACCATAGTGTGGTAGATAACACTGTGTTGTAATTGTACCGTTAAGGGTAGATAACACATGTGTTGTAATTGTACGTTAGCTGTGGTAGATAACACTGTGTTTTAATTGTTACGTTAGCTGGTGGATAAACACTGTGCTGTAATTGTACTGTTAGTCTGGTAGATAACACTGTGTTGTAAGTGTACCGTTAGCTGGTAGAACACTGTGTTGTAATGTACCTTAGTGGTAGATAACACCGTGTTGTATTGTACCGTAGCTGCTGGTAGATAACACTGGTGTTGTAATTTGTATCGTTAGCTGCGGTAGATAACACGTGTTGTAATTGTACCGTTACGTGGTAGATAACACTGTTGTTGTAATTGTATGTTAGCTTGGTGGAGATAACACTGGTTGTGTAATTGTAACGTTAGCTGGTAGATAACACCGGTGTGTAATTGTAACGTTAGCGCTGGTAGATAACACTGTGTTGTAATTGTACCGTTAGCTGGTGGATAACACTGTTTGCTTAAATTGTACTGTTAGCTGGTAGATAACATTGTGTTGGAATTGTACGTTATGTGGTAGATAACAATGTTGTAATGTACCGTTAGCTGGTAGATAACACTTGTTGTAATTGTACCGTTAGCTTGCTGGTAGAACACTGTGTTGTATTGTACCGTTAGGTAGATAACACAATTGTGTGTAAATGTACCGTTAGCGTTAGTGTGGTAGATAACACTGTGTTGTAATTGTAACCGTTAGCGGTGGATAACACTGTGCTGTTAATGTACGTTAGCTGGTAGATAACACTGTGTGGGAATTGTACCGTTAGGTGGTAGATAATTCTGGTTGTATGTACTGTTAGCTGGTAGATAGCACTATGTTGTAATTGTACGTTAGGTGGCAGAAATTCTGTGTTGTAATTGTACCGTTAGGCTGGTGTAGATAATTCTGTGTTGTGTAATTGTACCGTTAGCTGGTAGATAACACTGTGCTGTAATTGTACCATTATCTGGCAGATAACACTGCCTAATTCTACCGTTTGCTGGTAGATAACACTGTGTTTGTAATTGTACCGTTAGCTGGTGATAACACTGTGTTGTAATTGTTACCGTTTAGCTGGTAGATAACACTGTGTGTAATGTGTACTGTACGTTAGTGCTGGTAGATAAACACTGTGTTGTAAAGTACCGTTAGCTGGTAGATAACACTGTGCTGTAATTGTACCGTTAGCTGGTAGATAACACTTGTTTGTAATTGTACCGTTAGCTGGTAGATAACACTGTGTTGTAATTGTACCGTTAGTGCTGGTAGATAACACTGTGTTGTAATTGTACGTTAGCTGGTAGATAACACTTGTGTTGTATTGTACCGTTAGGCTGGTAGATAACACTGTGTAGTAATTGTACTGTTAGCTGCTGGTAGATAACACTGTGTTGTAAAATGTACCGTTAGCTGGGTAGATACACTGTGCTGTAATGTACCGTAGCTGGTAGATAACACTGTGTTGTAATTGTACCCTTAGATGGTAGTAGATAACACTGTGTTGTAATTGTACCGTTAGCTGCTGGTAGATAACACTGTGTTGTAATTGTACCGTTAGCTGGTAGATAACACGTGTTGTAATTGTACCTTAGCTGTGTAGATAACACGTGTGTAATTGTACCGTTGCTGCTGGTAGATAACACTGTGTTGTAATTGGTATCGTTAGCTGCTGGTAGATAACACTGTGTTGTAATTGTACCGTTAGCTGGTTAGATAACAGTGTGTTGTATTAGCGTTAGCTGCTGGTGAGATAAAACTGTTTGTAATTGTACCGTTAGCTGGTATGATAACACGGTGTTGTGTATTGTACCGTTCTGCTGGTAGATAACCTGTGTTTGTAATTGTACCGTTTAGCTGGTGATAACACTGTGTGTAATTGTACTGAGCTGGTTTAGTAACACGTGTGTAATTGTACCGTCGTGGTAGAGAAACACTTGTTGTAATTGTACCTGTTAGCTGGTAGATAACACGTGTGTAATTGTACCGTTAGCGGTAATAAACACTGTGTTGTAATTGTACGTTAGCTGCTGGTAGATAACACTGGTGTTAATTGTACCGTTAGCTGGTAGATAAACACTGTGTGTTAATTGTACCGTTAGCTGCTGGTAGATAACACTGTGTTGTATTGTACCGTTAGCTGGTGGATAACACTGTGCTGTAATTGTACTTAGCTGGTAGATAACACTGTGTGTAATTGTACCTTAGTGGTAGATAACACTGTGTTGTAATTGTACCGTTAGAGCTGGGTAGATAACACTGTGCTGTAATTGTACTGTTAGCTGGTAGATAACACTGGTTGTAATTGTACCGTTAGCTAGTAGATAACATGTGTTGTAATTGTACGTTAGCTGGTAGATAACACTGTGTTGTAAATGTACCGTTAGCTGCGTAGATAACACTTGTTTGTAATTGTACGTTAGCTGCTGGTAGTAACACGTGTTGTAATTGTTCCGTTAGCTGGTAGATAACCCAGTGTTTGTAATTGTACCGTTAGCTGCTGGTAGATAACACGTGTTTGTAATTGTACCGTTAGTGGTTGGATAACACTGTGCTGTAATTGTACTGTAGCTGGTAGATAACACGTTTGTCGTTGTTGTAAATTGGAACCGTAGTGGTAGAGAACATTGTGTTGTAATTGTACTGTTAGCTGGTAGTTAACACCTGTTGTAATTGTACCGTTAGCTGGTAGATAACACTGTGTTGTAATTGTATCGGAGCTGCTGGTAGATAACACTGTGTTGTAATTGTACCGTTAGCTGGTAGATAACACTGTGTTGTATTGTACCGTTAGCTGGTAGATAAAACTGTGTGTAATTGTACCGTTAGCTGGTGGATACACTGTGCTGTAATTGTACTGTTAGCTGGTAGATAACACTGTGTTGTAATTGTACCGTTAGCTGGTTAGATACACTGTGTTGTTATTGTCCGTTAGCGGTAGAGAACACTGTGTTGTAATTATAATGTTTACCGTTTGCTGCGGTTAGATAACACTGTGTTGTAATTGTACCGTTAGCTGGTGATAACACTGTGTGTAATTGTACCGTTAGCTGGTAGAAACACTGTGTTGTAATTGTACGTTAGCTGGTAGTAACACGTGTTGTAATTGTACCGTTTGCTGCTGGTAGATAAACACTGTGTTGTATTGTACCGTAGCTGGTGGATAACACTGTGTCTGAATTGTACTGTTAGCTGGTAGATAACACTGTGTTGTAATTGTACCGTTAGCTGGTAGAGAAACATTGTTGTAATTGTATGTAGCTGGTAGTTAACACTGTGTAATTGTACGTGTAGCTGGTAGATAACCGTGTTGTAATGTACCGTTAGCTGCTGGTAGATAACACTGTGTTGTAATTTGTACCGTTAGCTGGTAGATAACACTGTGTTGTAATTGTACCATTAGCTGCTGGTAGATAACACTGTGTTGTAATTGTACCGTTAGCTGGTAGATAACACTATGCTGTAATTATACCGTTAGCTGGTAGATAACACTGTTGTAATTGTACCGTTAGCTGGTAGTTAACACTGTGTTGAGGTGGTTGAAGTTGTAAATGACAAACCTACCCTCATCTAATTATTTGTCAGAGGAAATACTTCATGGTTTTGACTTTTAGGCTTCTAGTTGTAGGGTTGCCCAATCAGTTAAAATTTTGATAGATTAAGATTGTGGGTGTGTTTATATAAATATATTTTTGTACTAAAAGTGAAACAGGAAGTCCAATAAAAAACAGGATGCATCTCACCAGATGAAAACCACAATTCCCAGCATTCCCCATCATGCTCTCTGCAGCACCATATAGGGCTGCCAAACTTTTGGAAAGGCACAGGTTGCATGTTCTTGCCATTTATTGTAATCCTAATACTCAGTACTAAGAGATATGACATAAGTTGTATAATAAACAATACCAGCTGTTTTTTGGTCTGTTTTGCACTTGCTCTTATAAATATATCTGCATTTCCTACTGTTTACTCTGGTGATGTATCATTCTCACAGGGTTACCCTATGTTAGGAGTGTCTGACACTGGTAAGTAGAGATGGTCAAACTATTGAAAGTTCGGTCCGTTTTCGAACTTTCGAACGGACCCATTAAAGTCTATGGGAGGCAAATAGTTCAAATAGAGTCAAATACAACTAAAATATTAATGGTAACTTAATGTAAATGGCTGTGGGACCTGGGAAATGGTCTGGGAAACATGTTCCAATATCCAGGACTTTCGTAAAATCTATTGTACTCTCACGCCCGCTACTTTCGCACTCTCGTGTTCGAACGTTCGAGGTAACATGGACATTTTACTCGTGGATTCGATACTCGCGTATAGGTTCTAATGGACACTTTACTCGTAGATTCGATGTTCGCGCCTAGATACCATGTACATTTTACTCGCGGATTCGATGCTCACGTATAGGCTTTAATGGACACTTTACTCTCGGATTCGATGTTCGCGCCTAGATACCATGTACATTTTACTCGTGGATTCAGTGCTCACGTATAGGCTTTAATGGACACTTTACTCACGGATTCGATGTTCGCGTCTAGATACCATGGACATTTTACTCGCAGATTCGATGCTCGCTTATAGGTTTTAATGGAAACTTTACTTGCGGATTTGATGTTCGCGCCTAGATAAGACCCACTGCAATTGGACAACATTATTGCGGAGCCAGGCAGGCTTGGCCCCTCCAGACAGACCCCATACCCCATTGGCTTCTCTCCCTCAGAGTATGCTTCGTGCATGGGAAAGCTGGGAAGGAGATAGGGTTTGCAGGAACAGCACCATTGAGTAGCAGTAGATTCACTTCAGTTTGACAACATTATTGCGGAGCCAGGCAGGCTTGGCCCCTCCGGACAGACCCCATACCCCATTGGCTTCTCTCCCTCAGAGTATGCTTCGTGCAAGGGAAAGCGGGGAAGGGGATAGGGTTTGTAGGCACAGCACCAGTGAGTAGCAGTAGATTCACTTCAGTTTGACAACATTATTGCGGAGCCAGGCAGTCTTGGCCCCTCCAGACAGACCCCACACCCCATTGGCTTCTCTCCCTCAGAGTATGCTTCGTGCAAGGGAAAGCGGGGAAGGGTTTGTAGGAACAGCACCATTGAGTAGCAGTAGATTCACTCATTTTGACAACATTATTGCGGAGCCAGGCAGGCTTGGCCCCTCCGGACAGACCCCATACCCCATTGGCTTCTCTCCCTCAGAGTATGCTTCGTGCAAGGGAAAGCGGGGAAGGAGATAGGGTTTGTAGGAGAACAGACCATTGAGTAGCAGTAGATTCACTTCAGTTTGACAACATTATTGCAGAGCCAGGCAGGCTTGGCCCCTCCGGACAGACCCCATACCCCTTTGGCTTCTCTCCCTCAGGATGCTTTGTCAAGGGAAAGCTAGGAAGGAGATAGGACTGTTGGGTCTCAAGATGCGGTAATACAGGGGTGGTTAACTACAAGAGCTAAACCACCATGCTGAAATCCACACACAGAAAGCTCAGAAAACACCCAACACACGACTAAATGGCACTGTTCGTATTGCCTTTTATACCCAGGGGGTGGCAATGCTCAAATTAGATGCCCTTGGTGATTTTGGACATGTGGCACTTTTTTTTTTAAAATTCGATGATTTTCGAATGTTCGACCGTTCGAAACGGTCGAACGTTCGAACGTTCGAACATTCGAAAATCATCGAAAGTCCGCGGAAAATATCGAAAGTCCGCGTCCGGGATAGTTCGAGAAGTCCGGGTCCGTCCGGAACTCGAAAGTTCGGCTTGAACTCGCGTTCGAGTTCGAGTTCTATGCATCCTACTGGTAAGTAGAAGATTAAAAGAGAACCTTGGCCATGACGCCAGCCTGGCTAAATCGCTATATGGTTAATGTCTTGCCACCTTCTGTTTTTATCTATTGAAATGTTTGTACCATGGTACATTATGCACATTTACACATGCAAATGTGAATCTTTTTGGTCAGTGTTGTAAGTACACACTTGCATTTATTGTTTCTGATTAAAAACATTTACCTTGGGAAAACACCTTTTCACCTTATTGAGGTGCCATTTAAAGTATTTACCGCACAAAGGTAAAGTACACTCAAAAAGGTTTTATCTGCCTTTGAGCAGTGCAAATTCTCCATCTGCTGTCTCTTGCGATTCACAAAAAATTGCCATCTCCAATGAACTCATGTGCTGATGTAGCTGGCAATCGTGGATCCCTTATATAATCATGGTAAGACAGTCTGTATTCTTAAACATCTATACACGTCTCTAAATATTTACACCACACACACACACACACACATGAACATGCATTACTTGACTAAACTGTATTTCTTTCTTTTCCAAGTGGTCCAGGTTTCAAAGAGCTGAGCAGTTCAGTCTCCACCTGTGTCTTTCAATTCACAAGAAAAGCTGCACTATCCAATCCCATCAGGAGCTGATGTGGCTGGTAAAGGCTGGATCCCTTTGCAATCAAAGTAAGAATGTTCTGCATTCTTATACATACAACAAACACACACCTGAAATCCACTGTTTCACTAAGCTGTGTCTCCTTTTCTAGGGTATCTGGAATGTGAAGAAAGCTTCCATTCACAAGAAAAGCTACACTCTCCAATCCCATGAGGAACTGAGTGACTAATAAAGGCTGGATCCCCTACACAATCAAGGTAAGAAAGTTCTGAATCCCCTTTACTGTTCACAATCATAGTATGAGTACTACAGTCTCACAAAAATACACACACTCTTATACACCCATAACATGTCTTTCTTTCTCCAGGGTGTCACATTTTAGGAAATGAGCAGAACAGAGGGGCATATTTATAAAGGAACGATGTTAGCGCAAAAAAATTACCGCCGCACATTGCGGCCGCGAAAATAGCGCTATCGCCGTATTTATAACGGCGAGCGCTATTCCCGCGATACCTATCGCGGCCGCGATGTGCTGCGGTAATTTTAAGCCCCTTCGCGGCGATACTATATAGTATCGCCGCGAAGGGACTTAAAATCCCTTCCCGACGCCGCTCCTAAGGGGGGGGGCACACGCCCCCACACCCCCGCGGCGGCAGCGGCGACCACCCGCCGCCGCCCCCCCACACCCCGCGGCGCAGCGGCGACCACCCGCCGCGCCGCCACTTCCAGCAGCCCTCCCAACCCGTTCCCCGTTCGCGGCAATCTCGGAACGGGAGGCTAGAAGGGGCTGCCGGGAAGGGGCCGCAGCAGGTGGTCGCGACCACCCGCCGCGCACCCCTCCCCGGCAACCCCTCCAAGCCCCCCGCCCCGGCCGCTCCCGGGGAGGGGACGGGAGGGAGCCGCGGGGGGGTGGAGGCTCCTCCAGCGGGGCCCTGAGAAGGGCCTTTTGGGGCTTAGGGGGTCCCGCAGCTCGAACCGGGACCCCCTCCCCGGCCCTTACAAGGGCCCTTGCGGCACTGAACAAGTGCTTTGGCGGGGGTCCCGCAGCGAAACGGGACCCCCAGTGCGGCTCTTAAAAGAGCCCTTGGGCGACGTCTTCTTTCTTCCACCCGGCGCACCAGCTCCGCGAGGCGCCGACCCCCGAGAGGTACCCCGCGGCCACCAGGGGTACCCCGGCGGGCGCCGGCGACCTCAAAGAGGCCGATGTTGCCGGCGTCTTGATCCGACGCGACGTCTTCGGGCTGGCGACACCAACCCCAACTCAGGTCGCCGATGCCAGGCAGACTCACTGCGGCCGCCAGTGAGCCCGCTGGCACCGCCGGCCTCAGCGGAGCCGATGTGCCAGCCGCTTCTTTCTTCTTTCTTCAGCCATCTAATGCGATGGCATCTGAGTTCCGCGGCGGAAAGCTCTCTCTTTATATAGGTTTGCAGAAATCCATAATCGTTTCTGATTGGTCAATTTTATACTTGCTTTAAATAACCAATCAGATTTCAGAACTTTCCAGAAATCTGATTGGTTAATTAAGCAAGTATTAAAAATTGACCAATCAGAAACGGATTATGGATTTCTGCAAACCTATATAAGAGGAGCTTCCGCCGCGGCCCCTTCCCGCAGCCCCTTCTAGCCTCCCGTTCCGAGATTGCGCGAACGGGGACGGGTGGGAGGGGGCTGCTGGGAAGTGGCGGCGGCGGCGGGTGGTCGCTGCTGCCGCGCGGGGGGTGTGGGCGGGGTGGGCGTGTCTCCCGGGGCGGGTGCGACCACCCGCCGCGGGTTGCCTGCCCATCCCCGCGGGGAGTGAGTATCGGCTGACTTCGCCACCTTCAAGGTGGCGAAGATAAAACAGCCGATATAGCCGAGCGAAACCAGTACGCCGCTTTATAAATAGAAGCGGCGGGGTACCGGGTAAGTATGGCGCGAAAGGTTAACGCTTCGTTAACTTTTCGCGGCCGTTTTCGGGGCTTTAAATCGCGGTAAACGCGATTCATGCGTTAATGGCCGCGAAAACGGCGCGAAAAGTTAACGAACCTTTATAAATATGCCCAAGTCTTCTCTATCTACCCCTGTGTAGTTTAACAAACCCTCCCCCTACCTAGTTTAAAATCTCCTCCAACCCCCTAGCCATCTTCTACCCCAAAACAGCGCACCTCACAATTGAGGTGCAATCCATCTACTAAAGAGCCTGTAGCCAACAGAAAAGTCAGCCCCAGTTCTCTAAAAACCCAAACCCCATCTCCTTTACACCACCCTCTTAGCCACGCATTTATACTCATCTCGTTGCCTCCCTAGCGTAGCACGTGGCTGCGGTAGTATTTCTGAAATCACTACCCTTGAGGTCTTTGCTTTTAACTGGCCCCTAATTCTCGGAATATTTTTAGGACCTCCACCTCTAACTTTGTCATTGGCACCAATGTGAACCAAGGTCACTCCTAGCCCCACCCAATAATCTGACTACACGATCCACTACACTTCGAACCCTAGCACAGGCAGACAAAACACTGTTCGGCACTGTAGTGCAATCAATCTGTTTCTACTTTAGTTTTGTTTTATGGAATTAAATAGATTTTACAAAAGATTAACTAAATGACTCTTGATTGAATTTGTCCTAAATAACAGATTATTGGGTACAACAGATTTTACCAGATGCTCTACCAAACATGTACTTTGCTGCAAATGTTTTTTTAATATTTTTTTGTTCACTAAAGATTTGTTAAAATATACTAAAAAAAATACTAAAGATATTGTTAAAAGGTATTTTATATGGTTAGATAATCTTTAAATAGATGTTTGTTAGGTTAGGCTAGTTAGGGCCATGCTGAAAGAGTTACCCTGATGTGGTGGCAGGCTTACAAATGGTATGGTAGGGCTTTCTAATGTAATGTAACAGTTGCACCAACATATTTTTTGTGCGTATAACACTGAGAAACTGTTTTTCAGATAAAATCATCAAGTTACCATACCCACACCAAAGCCACTCCCACACCAAAGCCAAACCCACACCTAAAGCCATGCCCACTTTGCTACAGCGGCTTTGTCGCGCCTCCCCCATTTCGCCTAGAGGCAGCATTCAAAAGCTCTTTCAGGTGCCAAAAACCCTAGAAACACCCTGTGCTTTAGTTCAACTGTTAGAATACATTAGAAATACTTTCTGTAGTATAAAATATTTTAGACAAAAGATTTGTAAGCCTGCCACCATGTCAAGGAAGACTCTTTCAGGAGGGCCCTAACTAGCATACTGTAACTAGATTAACCTAGCCTAACAAACTAAAACTAACTAGCCACATAAAATACCTTTAACAACATCATGTCTGTTACTAGGGAAATTTTAATAGGAGTCATTTAGATACGTTTATTGGTGTTCTTGGGGGAGTGCTTTCAGACTATGGAGTATAACAATTTCAGTTTATTTCTCCTTTAAACTTATAACATTCTGTGCATCTAATAGAAGTAAAGACAGCAAGCAGGTAGACAGCGGGGGGGGGGGGGGGCAAACCACAAGGGTGTTGGCCATTACCTTCCTTAGATACATGCAGGGTTATTCAATAAATGTTCTGTTGTTTAAAATGGTGCTAATTTTGCCCCACCAATCAGATCTTATTTAACATTTGAAAGCTAAATCTGATTGGTTGGGGCAAAATTGCACCATTTTAAACCTAACAACTTTTGTCACGCAAAAAACTCAAAGTCTGTCATAGTGTCACTGTCACAATAGTAGGCAAAGGGATAGGAACAGATGTTGAGAAGATTCACCATTGTCTGCTGCAGCTGCTTTCTCTGTAATATCTGCACCTACTGCCACTGTGCCACACCAGTCCCTCCCTCTCTCTATTGGCTGCTACTGATGGACTGTTAATCACCTGCTGACACGAAGCCAGAGTCAGCCTCAGAGCCAAAAGGCAGCAAGGAATAATAGTGTTGTGCACTATGGGAGCATTTTGATTAGTTACACTGACTTCCTTTTTGACTAGGAGCCGTACATTATGCTGAGCAGCAGGGTGTTGTGTGCTGACCCCAGGGGTGTTCCTAAGGTTTTTGACACCTGAAACAACTTTTAAATGCCGCCTACTGGCGAGGGGGTCGGCACATGAAGCAGGGCATGGCTTCATCAGGGAACATAGGTGTGGCTTGTGGAGGGGGTGGGTGTGGAGGGCTGCTACACTGACTGGTGAACTGGAGGGCTGACTCAACACTGATTGGTGACTGGTGCTGAAATGCGGTATTGTAGGGAGCAGGATTCTTTTAATTGCTGCCTTTAAGTTGACCGCGGGGTGAGCCCTGAGCAAATGTTTCAGTTTGCTTCATGGTAGGGGCACCCCTGCTGACCCCTGACTCTTAAAAAGCAGAATTGGAGTTGAAGCAACTTCAAGGTACCGTGTATTGGTCATGCGGGCGTGGCTCACACTTCTTGTGGCCGCGTGTGCACGTCTGCCTGTCTGCCGCCTTTCTTTCAGTACTTACCTCATCACCCCCGCTGCAAAGTCTCCAAGCAGTATTTACCTTACCACAGCCGCTCCAAGTCTCTAGCATACTTACGTCATCATTCACCGCTCCAAGTCTGCAGCATGCTTACCTTACCTCAGCTGCTCCAAGTCTCCAGCTTACTTACACCCTCTACCCCAGGTCTCCAACAGTATTTACCTCATCACCCATAGCTTAGGTCTCCAACAGTATTTATCTTATCATCCACTACTCCCTGTGACTGTTTCCTCTGTTTGCCCTGCTTTGATTACCGGCAACTCTTACCCTACTGAGGTCGTGGGCAGCTGTTTCCCAATTTAAGTTTTACCCAGACTCCGTGGCTCCGCCACCGTATCTGACAGAGTGGTCAGCCATGAATATTGGCCCTCCTAAGGTGGCTTATTACAGACATTTGTGACAGATGTCTGAACAAAATCTGGTTATTTGGGCTATTTTCAACTGCAGGGTCATTGAAGAGTCTGACCACTATCTGCCAGTTTCCTCCTCAAGTAATTCCTCCAGCTCAGACTGCAGCTTCTGCTCTACTGCCTGTGAACCCTTTGATGCCAGTCCCTGAACCTAGGGCTGCTCTAGATCGCATTCCTGGAATCTCCAACAATTTTGGGCTTTTAGAACTTTTTTAAATTGTACTTTCCCTGCAACCCCTAAGTTTTGCTAAAGGAAATGTTCGTAGTTGGTTAGTCATCTCCCTGTCAGAGGGTAGCCACAATCATGGGCCCACAGATTCTTGGAGCAAAAAGACCCTGTTTATTTTTGATGCCATAGCTTTATCATACAATGATCCCAGAAAACGTCCACAGCTGAGTCTGCCTACGTAATATCCAGCAAGGTCGGAGGCCTGCAGAGGAATAAGTCTCTGAATTTAGATGATGGTTCTAGTTATAAGCACAGGAATAATACTGCTCTAAAGTTCCAATCTGTATTGGTTTGTCTGAGTACTTATAAGATAAGATTGCCAATGAGTGGGGGTTCCTGAATATCTGGAGAAGCTTATTCTGCTGGCTGTTCAGATGGACTGCTGCTTCCGGAAACGAAGATTGGAGAGATCCCCCTTCCCTGCTACCCCTACTCCTTCTGATTTATCTGACCCATGTAGATAGGTTTATCCCGTCCAGCTCTTTATCTGAGTAACCAACTCACCGAAGACAATCCAACTTATGTATTTACTGCAGAGGTTCAGAAAAATTTTATGTAACAGTCCAGTCAGGCTCCCCAGTAAGGGTAGTTTCACCGGCCTCTTGTATTCTCTTACCTTGTCTGCAAATTCCAACCATTTGACTTCACCTATACCTTGCAGTTCAAAAAAAGAATTATGGTGACTACAGTAGTCCATGACTCTGGTGCAAGCAGTTCCTTTATGGATGAAAACTTTGTTAAGAGACATTTAATTTCTCTGAGAACTAAGGGCCATATTCATAAATGCAAGGTATCACTTTTTAGCAATCCTGTCTCTTTAAATGATCGGTTAACAATCGTTTAAACCGATCGTTATTCTCTGATGGTTTAGCGAACATTAATTTATGATCATGTACGATATTGTACGATAACTCAATCATAGATTTCGATTCCTATAGAGTACCATACCGCATGGTTTCTAAGATTCAATGTTCGTTAATTAACAACAGCAATAATGCGCGGTATCATAAAGTTGCGATACCGCGCGTTTATGATATGCCATAAGGGACAATCCTTTCATTTATTTTTGGCTAATGGCTCTTTCCTCAAGTCTGCCCTGTCCTTTCAGAAACTGAGAGTTTGTTGGTTACTACCATGGCTGACCATCATGAGATGAGTTTATAGTGTTTTAATGTTGTCCTGTCACCCTTGTTTCCTGTTATCCTTAGACTTTCTTGGTTTCATAGACACAATCCCACTGTGAATTATAAAGTCACTTTTTCTTAAAATTTTGCTCACAAAACTTCTGGTGCCGATATTCTGCCACCTAATCGAACATAGATTGCCCAATTGATTGCTTCCTGGAGCCAAGATACCTTTGGAAGAATATTTCCCCTACTGAACTGAACAAGCAGTTCTAAAGGATTATATTGATGACAACTTAAAGAAGGGTTTTGTGTGGAGTGGCCCCGTTCACAGTAACAAGAAATCCATACAAAGGTTTATAGGATTTTCAAAACTTCTACAGATGTTTTTATTAAGACTTTTCAGCAATTATTTCCCTACTACACAACTTACTAGAAAGAACATACGTTCTATTGGTCTCCTGAGGCACACAACGCTTTAGAGCTCCTCAAGAAATTCTTCATATCTCCTCAGTTCTTCACCATCCAGATATTACTCAACTAATCATTTTGAAGTAGACGGCTCTGAAGTTTCCGTGGGAGCCATTTCTATCAACGGTTGGGGAATTAAGGCTTGCTACATCCTCTAGCCTTTTTGTAAGAAAACTGGCCCCTGCAAAACAGAACTATGATGTAGGAAACGAGAGTTACTCACGATAAAATTGGCTCTGGAATATTGGTGAAATCTCTTGGAGGAGCCCCGATCTTAATTTACACAGATCATAAAAAATAGAATACCCAAAGACTGCAAAGAGACTAAATCCTCGCCAAGCAAGGTGTGGGTTATTCTCTCCAGATTTTCGTTTCACATTACTAGATTCTAAAAAATACCAAAACCAATGCACTTTATTGCATATAATCTGTCGCTCAAAGTGAGGAGTTAAGACAGATCCTATTCTCCCAGCAAAAAGGTTTTTTCTAATCCAAACTAACTTGTTCTCAAATTAAGAAGAGAGAGGTTCCTTTACTTTAAGGATAAAATCTTTGTTCCAGAAAATTATGTCTAAGATACTACAATCCTGTCACGAGTCTCTGGCAGGGCACTTTGAATTCAGTAAAACTTTGAATCTTCTTCAACGCCATATTTTAGTGGCCTAATAGGAAGCTTTTTCCAAAGATTATCAGGGTTATCAATAAAAGTTCTTATCGTTTAAAATGGGTGCTAATTCTGCCCCAACCAATCAGATGTTAGCTTTCAATGTTAAATAAAATCTGATTGGTTGGGGCAAAATTAGCACCATTTTAAACGATAAGAACTTTTATTGAATCTCCCTGTAAGTTTCTTTTTTGTTGGTGTGATTATGTTTTCAAAATAAATCCCTAAAAACGAGGCAGGGTTTACTTCAATCCTCCCCGTACCCTCAGACCCTGGAAATAATCTCTATGGACTTCATTGTGGAATCTACCATGCTCTAAGAGGTTTTCTGCAATCTTCATGTTAGTGGATGGGTTCACGGACATGGCTTATGTCATGCTTTGAAGGTACCCCTTCTGCTTCAGAACTGGCAGATGTATTCATTAAAGAGGTGGTTAAACTTCACATCATCCCAAGAAATATTACTTCCAATAGGGGGGTCCAATTTACTTCAAGATTTTGGAAAACTCTTTGTACCAAGCTAGGAATCACTATGAACTTTTCTTTTGCTTATCAGGGAATGCACAAATTAAACATTAGAACAATATTTGAGATGTTACACCTCTTTCTCTTAAACAGATTGATCATCAAATTTTCCCAAATTGGCGCTACAATAAACTCTTTCACCAAACTCCATTTTATTCTAATTATGGTTTTTTCTAACATTTAAAAGAAATTCTTCTATTCCAGCCAGTGGTGAAAGACTCAAGAATCTATCTTCTGATATGAGTCTTTAAAAGGGATCATCTCTAGAGCCCAAGCATCCCATAAAAGTTTCTATGTAATAGGTAGAAAAGTTAATCCAGACTTTAAGACCGGGATATCTTATGGTTGTCTATCTTATCTAAAACTGTCTTGTCATCCAAGAGAGCTACAAAGAATTAACCAAATATCATATGAAATTCTTTGCCCAGGACTATAAGTATACACCCAGTCTTCCAAGGCTTCCAACCCTATCTTCTCCCACAACCTTTGATCCTCCTCCTCCAAAAACGATCAAGGGAGGGGGGGAACTTCTCAACTCCAGAAAAAAGGGGTGCCTTAGTTTTTTTTGGTCAAAGGAAAGGCTATGTCCAGAAGAGAGAGTAGTATGGGCTCCAAGGCTGGTGAAGGCCTTCACTGGATGTTTCCTGAGAAACCTTTGAATGGGGCATCCTATTTGATCCTGGGGGGGAGGCGCAATGTCACGTGTCCTCCTCAGGCCCTTCAACCAATAGGAGACAGTTTGGAGGGACATTCATGAAGCAAGCAGAGCGGGGCTGGTGATGTCATGTGATGCAAGTATGGGCGTGACTATTTGCCCCTACACTTGGCTTCCGGGGCTCGTGTTATGACCTTGCCTCCGTCTCCCTGTGCTAGTCCTAGTATTCTTCCTTCTTTGTCTATCCAGTCTCTCTTTCTTCCGATCCAGGTCACTCCTGCAGTATTTACCTTACCACAGCTGCTATTGTATAATCCTAGAAAGTCCAGGTCGGCCACCATGAATATCCACAAGTCCATAAAACAGTCAAATTGTATTGAGAATAATTAAAACCAACATATATAGCAAAAAATCGGAATTGCTAGGTTTTAGTCCAAACGAGCATGGAAGATAGACTGCGCCCTGCACATTTCGTGGCAATGAACGCCACTTCGTCAGGGGCTAGCCATGCTCATTTAGACTAAAAACCTAGCATAATAATAATCTCCTTGACCAGATAAAATACATCCTTAGGGAGCTAACTTCAGTTTTATCTAGACCATTGTTTTTTTTTTGCAGACCCTCATATCAGGCTTGTCAGTTTAACTTCAGTGGTTGGACGATACTGTAAAGTTAATAAGGGAACATATTTTAGATTATGTTTCAAGAACTGACATTATAAGTAGTAACCAGCATGGACTTTAGGAGGAATAGATCTTGTCAAACTAACTTAGTGTTGCTTTATGAGGAAGTAAGTAGAAAAGTAGACTCTTGCATAGCAATAGATGTAGTATACTTGAATTTTGCAAAGGCTTTTGTACAGCCCCCAATAGGCAAGTAAGTATAAGCTAAGGTCTGTTGGTCTGTGGAGGCACATTTGTACATGGATAGAAAATTGTGGTAAATGAATAGGATGCAGAGAGTAGTTGTTTAAGGTAGGGGCATCATCATTATGGACTAAAGTGCTACAGGGTTTGTTGGTGGGTCTCTTCTATTTAATCTGTTTCTTAATGATTTGGAAGTTGGTATTGTCACCAAGGTTTCTGTGTTGTGATGACACAAACTTTGTCGACCATTAAAAACATCAGAGAATGGCAATGTTGCAAGGGGATCTAGATAGATTGCCACATTTTGCTGATAGTGGCAGATGAGATTTCATGTTGATAAATGTAAGGTGATGCATTTTGGAACTTAAAAATCCTTGGCTGCTTATACTATAAATGGCTCTGGTGTTAAGCGAATCCCTGTTGGGAAAGGGATCTTGGAGTTTGGTTGGATAACAATACTAATAGGTAGCAAGCAGTTGCCAGATGCAACAGCCAGAGCCAGCAGGTATTTTCTGTATCAAGAGAGGTATGGATTCAAGGGAAGAAAATGGTATTATCGTCTTTACAAAGCATTGGCAAGGCCTCATTAGAATATGCTAGTGCAATTTTGGAATCCTGTGTACAAAAAGGACATCTTTGAAAAGATGAAGGGTTCGTTGAAGGGCAACTCTAAATGAATAAGGGGATTGGGGAGCATGAATATGAAGAGAGACTGGATAGTTACAATTATGTACACTGGAGAAGAAAAGAGGCTTGCGTGGGGATATGATAACAATTTAGATTCAGGCACAGCAGTGGATGTGTAGTATACTTGGATTTTACAAAGCTTTTTGATACTGTCCACATAGGCCACTAAGTATAAATTGAGGACTGTTGGCCTAGAAGAAAACATTTGTCATGGATAGAGAATGGTTATTGGATCACAAACAGAGTGGTGGTAAATATGGGCTAAAGTTCTAAGTGAAGTGCCACAAGGTTCTGTACTGGGGCTGCTTCTTTTTAATCTGTTTATTACTTTTAGAGGGGGCATTGAGAGCAAGGTCTCTGTGTTTGCTGATGACACTTAACTATGCAGAGCTTTGGAGACTTCAACTGATGTGCAAGTGCTGCAAGTCAGACTGATAAGATATTCAAAAATGGGCAGCAGAATGGCAGATGAGATTCAATGTTGATAAATGTAAGGTGATGTGATTTGGGATTTAATAATCCCTGTGCCACCTACATCATACCATACTCTGTGTTAAGTGAATCTGTAATGTCTGAATAGAAAAACATTTGGGGTTCTGGTAGATAACAGACTTAGCGTAGCATACAATTGCCAGGTGTAACGTAGTAGCTAGCAAGAATTGTCTTGCATAATAGGGAGGAATAGAATCAAGAGAGAAAAATATTATTTCTCCCTCTTTACAAGGCACTGGTAAGGCCTCATTTGGAATATACGGTGAAGTTTGGAATCCCATATACAAAGGACAGTTCAGCAGTGCAGAGAAGGGCAACTAAAATTAAAATTAATGGGGCTTAAATATGCAGGCAGAGATTAGAAAGTTGTGCGGTTTACATTAGAAGCTACATTGTGTGGGGGATATGATAACCTTATACAAATATATTAATGGCCATACAATAAACTCTCTGGTGCATTGTTCACTAATAGGTCATATCAGAGGACTCGTGGACGTTATTTAAGGTGGAAGAAAATAAGTTTTCTTTGAGAAACGGTGAAAGTGTGGAACTGTTTACCAGCAGATGTGGGTAATGGCAAGTTCATTAATAGCTTTAGAATTGCCTGAATCAGTTTCTAAAACTAAAAAATATTGAGAATTACTTGGTATTAATACATAACTGTAGATCTTGTTGAGCCAGGGATACGTTTCGATTGCTGTTTGGAGTCAGGAAGGATTCCCCCCTCCCCCCTTTAAGTTGGGGATTTTTGCCTTCCTCTGGATCAACTGTTAGGTATGGTTATAAAAGTGAATAGGTTGGACTGATGTCTTTTTAACCTCAATTATTATGGGTGCTGGTGCTAGATAGTAGAAGTGGTAACAGAAATTATGAATTACTCCGCAGGGAAGCTTCTTGGATTTACATATTAGATTTCTTTTACAACCAAAAGGAACAATCAAGGTTTATCATGTTTTCTTCCCAAAAGATAACTGTCTGTATATTTACCATTTTAATAATATAAAAGTTGCTTTTTTTATTATGCTTAATACTTTTTATTTACTTTTATCTTTTTAGGTTGTTTTTTACCATCTGTACTGAATGTGGCACTTAACTTTTTTTTAACCCTATTTTATACCTATTTTATATGTTTAATCACACTTTTTAGCACTATCAGGGTTATTCAATAAAAGTTATTTAAACTTTAAAATGGTGCTAATTTTACCCAACCAAATTAGATGTTAAGCTACAAAATTAAAATAGATTGTTTGGTTGGGGAAAATTAGCCACCTTTTTTAACGATAAGAACTTTTATTAAATCTCCCTGTATTGTATTTATTATCACTGATGTCACTTTAGGGTACATGTTTAAACCATTGACCACTAAATGGCCATCTAGCCTTGTTTTGTTAGCCTATAATACAGTAAGGAAGGTACTACACGGTACAAAAACATCACTAATAAATAGTCATTTTTATAGTCTAGTGTGCCCAGACATTTTCTACTTTTTTTTTTTAAAGAGAAGTTGGTACATTTAGAATATATATTTTGAGTTGACTATTTTGTATTGCAAAGGCTGGAAATGAAAACAAGCGCACACAAAAAGGTAAACTCAGGCAGTAGACTATTTTGTATTCTTTCATAAGTAAAACCAGGGGATTGAAACCTGTATCTTTTTGGGCTGGGTGTTCTAAAACATGGCATTATATGTTGTGCCACCAACAACCGATACAGGTACAGCTAGGAACTTTTAGGAGATTCAATAAAGTTCTTATAGTTTTAAAATGTGCTAATTTTGCCCCAAATATCAGATGTTTTAACATTTGAAAGCTACATCTGATTGGTCTTCCTAGCCTGTGTGCACCAACTATGCTGATGTCACTGCAGCCGCCAGTGACTCCTCCAGCGTGGCGACATCAATGTAGCTGATGTTGCCGGGTCTTGATCCAAAGTCTTTTTCTCTCAGCCGGCGACACCAACTCCACTGATGTCGCCAATACCAGTCATTCACTGCGGCCGCCAGTGACACCGCTGACACTGCGTAAATCAATGTAGCCGATGTTGCCAACCTCTTTTTTCTTATTTCCTCTGCCATCACTGCGAGGACTTTGAGCTTTGCGGGTTTTGCATCTCTTTTATATATGTTTGCTGAGGACCTAATCCAATTGTGATTGGTCAATATTTCAATTCTTGTGTTTATATGATATATACAGTAATTTTTTTTTATACAGTAAATTTTTTGAAATTTCGGAAATTTAAATTCGCACCCATAGAAAAAAACTCTAAAGTTTCTGTCCATTTTGAGGGACAAATAGTAATAGTAGGTTACTGTAAATGACAAAGAAACCTGGGGAATGGTCTGGGGAACCTGTATAAATAACCAAACTTATTTTTAAAACTATCTTTCCCCTCGAGCTGAAGGCTTCCGCAATTCCATTTTTGAGGGTTACCGAAATCGATCATTACTTCAAGGATAGATTTTCGATAATCATCTACTTTCGTTAATCGTTACTTTTATGTTTCGATAATCATCTACTTTCGATTTCGCATAATCGACTACTTTCATTTCGATAAAAATCGAAAATTCAACAAGCCGGTTTCCGTGAATCTGGGAGTTCCGAAAGTTTTCGTCGGGCCTTCGAAACCTCAGATTCAATTTTGAACTAGGTTCTGTTCAAACCCACATTACATCTCTAGTAACCAATCATATTTCAGGTTATTTTAATAATATGGCGAGACTTGGGGGTAGGGGGGGTCCGGTTTGAGCTGCTGGGACCCCTTTAAAGCCCCAAAGGCCTTGTAAGGGCTGTGCAAGACACTTCTACGTGCCACTAGGGCCCTTCAAAGGGGGGTGGGCCCGTTTTGAGCCGAGGACCCCTTAAGCCCCAAAAGGCAGTTGTTAGTGCCCCTCCCAAGCAGTCCCTCCTCTTACCCCCCGCAAGCGTACAGGGCAGGGGCTGGAATGGCTGCTGGGAAGTGGTTGTGCCACGGGTGGTCGCATCTGCCAACAGTGGGGGGCATACACCCCGCCCCCTCTGCCGGTGTATGTGACCAACCGCGGCACAACCCCTTCCCAGCCCCCTGCCCATACATCCGGATTTTGAGCCCTTTGCCGTGATACATACTTTTCACCGCGATAATGATTGCCTTTTTAAATATGGCAGTAATAACTATTTTTCTGTTTGCGTTGGCAGCGGGTAATTTAAGTTGAAAATAATGACGTTTTTTAATATGCGAGATTGTGAGACCGTAAGTGTGCATCATGTAATTAGATAATTATTTCTTTGCATTCAGGGTCTTAATAGAAAGCAGGCAGACAGACAAAGTTCTAGAGAGACACAGGGACGAGCGAAAAACGTCCCCGTGATCATTACCATCTTTAATTTATGTACCCTACCTACCTACCTACATATGCTAAAGTTAGTGGGGACCCATTTGATGTGACTATGGCTTGTTGAAATACACCATATTGGCTATGTTTTTTTACCTTGTTTACTAAACATTAGATATTTACTAGATATTGACTAGAGATGGCCGAAACTCACTAGTTTCGTTCCATTTTTCGGATTCCCGGATTCGGGAAATAATCCGAAATATCCCAAAATCCAAAAACGGAACAGTTTTTGATAATTTTCGAATGTATGGTGCTATTTTCGATAATTTTTCGTAAATAGCCTCGACCGTTCGAATTTCTCGAATTATGATCAAGAGACCATTTTCAAAGATCAATCGAACGTTCAAGGCTATTTTCGAAAATTATCAAAAATAGTCTCAAGCGTTCAATTTTCGAAAATACAATCGGAAACTCGAAAATGTTTCTCCGATTGTATTTTGAGGATTTCGAGACGTTCGAGATATTTTCAAAATTATCAAAAATAGCTCCGTACGTTTCGAAAATCTTCAAAAATGTCTTCTGGAGTCCAAATCTGCTGGGATCCGTCCGAATCCTTTGGATTTCGGAACTGAAGGGTCCTGTGTAGGATCCGGGTTTGTTGTCGAACACCGCATCCCATCTCTAATATTGACTGAATTAACATGATGTGATGAAGTTAATGTGATAATAAGCCTTTTTAATGTGCTATGCTTTATAGGATGAAAACAAATAAATATGCTGAATATATTTATTAACTTGGCACTGTATATATAAAGATAAATAAAGGATTTTAATAGCATTGTACAGTATGAGATTATGTATGTGTATGTATGTATGTATGTACTTTCTTATATAGCGCTACATATTCCGCAGCGCTTTACATTATTTACTCAATTCACATCAGGCCCTGCCTGAAGAGCTTACAATGAAGCACATTTATTTGCACATACAACCTATCAGTATGTCTTTAGATTGTGGGGGGAAACCGGATAGTGCCCGGAGGAAACCCACGCAAGCACTGGGGAGAACATACAAACTCCTTGCAGATGTGTCCGAGGTGAAATCGAACTCAGGACCTCAGCGCTGCAAGGCATCAGTGCTACAACTGAGCCACCAATTATGAAAGTTATGTCTGCAAGTCGGATAAATGGCTCTATTTATTAGGCTGTATTGCATTAAATCTTTAGTTGGTGTTTCCCACACTTTGGTTTGACTTTAGGGTCTCTTACTCCCGTCTGCCCCGGCCAGCAGTAGTTACAGCAATCAGAATAGGACTGGAAAAAGACTCCATGCAGTATTCCACTGCAAACAACTTTTGTTCAAAGTGTTTTTGCAAC
Organism: Hymenochirus boettgeri; assembly: GCA_019447015.1. NCBI lineage: Eukaryota > Metazoa > Chordata > Amphibia > Anura > Pipidae > Hymenochirus > Hymenochirus boettgeri. Next base: position 60,266,830 of record CM033471.1, read on the forward strand.
ATCAAAGAGCACTGAATAAAAGTTGTTTGCAGTGGAATACTGCGTGGAGTTCTCCTTCCAATCCTATTCGAGGGCTGTATTGCATGTTATATATCAGTGGTTCGGACAAATGCATTATCCACAGGACATATAGGAGAAACTTTACATGTCTCCCATTTTGCTTTGATGCTGGGATTGAGAAATTACAGCTTAATTTTTTGATTATTTAAACAATGCTGTTTTTATAGCATGATGCTGTGAGAGTACTAAGCTTAAATAAGGCTCTATTTATTTTATGTTCTGTGGAGTTTTTTTTACAACCATTTAAGCCCATCTCCACCTTAACTATATGCCTGAATGGTATTTTATGGTGCCAAATCTGATCCCACACAGCACATTATTCTGTTTCTTGATACAATGAAGCACAATTGAAACATGTCATATAGTGTAAGGACAGTCTGGGTCTTTTTTGGATCTCAGCCTCTAAATAAAATTTCGTACAGGGTTCTCTGCTGACAGCTAGGGTTTAGTAGAAGACATCTTCGATATAAAATAATACCTTTTATTGTCTAACTAAAATGAAGGAAAATGCAAGTGATTTTCGAAACATGTCCCAACCCGTGATGCACGAGTGTACGAACGTTCGTTTCAGCCAATAATTGGCCTGTGTATGGGACACTTTCACGGCGAAATGGCCGTTTGTGACTACGAGGATAAAGGATACCTTTGAAGATTGTAATGTTAATATATTGTGCAAAGAGCAGTGACTGGTTCAAGAGAGGTGTGTCAAGGAGGCATCTTTATGTGAAAAAAAAAAACCAAGCCTAAATGAGGTGGGGGGTTCGACACCAACTGTCTGCCATGTACAAGTGCTGTTTTGACACCTTTACCCTGGGCGTTCTATAACACCTCTTAGCCACTATGCAATCCCACCCTTAACACCAGGCGTGGACTGTGATTGTAATGGGATTTTCCAGGGTATATAATTGCCACAGATTCTTGTACAAGTCATTTGACTTAGAAAGCCAGTCATGAAGTCCAGGTACTAGCGAAACGCTTCAAAATTAACATTGAAGTGCAGTTGATCATATTGAATACACAAGATATACCATGACCTGGATGAATGAGAACCTTACAAGCAGTTCAAATGAACGAGAACTTCGAGAGACACTCACACCTCTAGTAAGAGTAACTGCAGAAACTCATCAACATCCCCATTCACGGGCTGATTATACGTCCGAAACGAACGTTCGTACCATGTGCGTGACGTGAACGTGTGTATGAACCTTAAGGCTTCTTCCTCAGGCATGATCATTACTGATCACTGTAAAGACACTATTTTATACAGTACTAGAACACAAGAGTTTCTGACTTACACCAATGTTATCTTATGCCCCCATGCTGGCAATGCTGTCGTAAATAAAACAGGACCACACTTTCAATGATCATAGGCGTAATAAAAGGATTAGCAAAGATTAGACTAACGGTTAGACACACTTCACCTCTAGTTGTCAATTTGGTCTGATTACTCTACATGACATTTTAGATTAGAAACATAGTGACACCATAAAGTTCGATCTTTGTTGAGTCCAGAATTCCAAATCTTTTATAAGTTTCCCATTCTAACCTCTCCTTTTGGGTTCTAAAATTTCCCATGAGCACCGTGTTTTTAAAGGTCTTTCAGCTGTGTCCTTGGCTGCGAATTAAGAAATGGGCACCCACAGGGACATCTCTTTTATTGTTGTTGATGTTAAACTATGAGATTCATCCTTTGCATCAGGGTCTGTCCAGGTCTCTCCTTACATAGAGTCCTGGAGGGGCACCTAGAACATAAAAATCATGTATACTACATTTGATGATTTTGCAGAGAAAGTTCTCTTTATTTCGCAAACCAATGTTGGGAATCCTGTCTCCGTGTGGATTGTACTTGCAGGTTTCACTTATTTCTGCAGTTAGGGGTGAAAGATAAAGCGCAATGTAAGAATGGGCTCTCCATAGTTTTCTATCAAAGGGATGTCTAATTGGTTTTTTTATCGTTTTGTTTGACATTTGCCTGAAGATGGGACGAGGAAGATGATCTTTGACCCACCCCATACAGCTCTGGTGGCTTTTAAAGTGCCTATACATTACAGAACATTTCTCATGATATTTTTATGAAGATGTATTTACGTAATTACTTGCACAATGTCCAAGAATTCCTATAAAGTCTTGATAGACAGTTTATCAAAACAAATGTTAATTTAAGGAATTTTATCACTGTATCCACACATAGTGGAGTTAAATCAGGACAGGATACAAAAAGTATCTAAGGATTAAACCATTTATGCATTGTGCAAGTGGAGAAAATGTGGCTTAAAAGTGGCTCCGTCCATCAAGATTGATGAGAAAACTGGTCAAGGAAGCTACAATGAGACCTACAGCAACAAAGGTGTTGCATAATTTCTAGGGAATTACGAATTTTTCTTTCATGTTGACAACAATTAGTTATGTTTTCCATATGTCTGGGTTGTGGGGTAGGTTAGCAAGACCAAAAGCCTTTAAGGCTTAATTTAACCTTATTAATTTATATGTTATTGGCCATTATTCTAGTTTTTAAAAACAAGTAGATAAGGCACTACGACGCGAGAGTGACGTATAAGAGCTTGGATTTACACTGAGGTGGCCCCTGTGTCTGCAAAAAGAAGATAGTAAAAATGTATGTTATATAAAATTAAAGAAAATAATATAATTAAAGTTTTGGGGGTTGACATTCCCTTTATTCAAGTAAACAAACAAAATGTCCCCTCTTATCCAAGAATTTCTTATAACTTAATTGTATGTTAGTTAAATACATGTAAATTGGCATAATTACCCTTCTGGGCACTTATAAACACTCACTTCTGGAGTTAATTGGTATGGGTGTAATATACCTTCACTTGGTTCTTTACTAATAAAGCGATACTTCTTCTGAAATACAGCATCCTTTCATCTATGTAGAAAGCTGACTATCGCTGCATAATGCAACAATTATCTAACAAAACCACGTGGGTGGGCCCAGTGCAACCGCCCTGAGCCCTTCGCGGATCCGAAACTTGAAACTAATGGAAACAGCACAATTTTGGTGCACCCTGGACAGATGAATCTGCCACAGATCTCAATATTAAAACTCCTTTATTCATTAATTGGATTTCACACAAAAAAGCAAACAGATCGCTTGATGCCTTTCGGGCTATGGCAGGCCATAGTCATAGACTGATCCTTTTCTATAGCCCGCATCTTGAGAAGCCCTCACTCCCAGTACCCGCTCAAAGGGTAAAGGGGTACGAATGTGGTACCGGACGCAAGATTTCACCCAAAAAAACATATATATGAAAGATAAAAACAAAAACTCTCTACATAGAGTCATTGAAACATTATCATCAATAGATACACTTTAAATGTGACAAAAGTGTTACACTAGAACTGGATACCACTTAGATGTTTCAGTTATAACCAATAATCCTGTGCTAGTAGCAGTAATACATTGGATATACCAAAAAGGACAATACAAAACAGACTTAGGTTATACATGAGACATGACTAGAGATGGCCGAAACCGACGAGTGTTGTTCCGCTTTTCGGGTTTTCGGATCTCTAAGAAAAATCCAGAAGATCTGAAATCCTAAAACAGAACTTAAAACCGGGACTTCTAAAGGGTTTTTGATTTTTTATCGATTATTCGAGCTAATTTTGAAAATTTTGCAAAAATAGAATTGAACGGTCAATAATACTCGAAAATTCAATCAAAAACAATTTTCAAGTTTATCGATGTTCGGATTTCGGGACTTCGGAACGAGTTTTTCGAATTTTATCGAGTTTACGATCGATTTTCGAGTATTATTTTCGTGAAATAGCTCCCATTATATTGTCCCTTGTACTCCAAAAGGGAGATCCTTTTATATTGAGGAGGAGTTTTTTATTAGATCCATGGGCAGTTCGTCTGTTCCAGTGAGCACCATCCCTTGTTCTGTTTCCATTGGACTTGGCTAAATATATAATTAGCAAAAGTATGCCATTTGTGCATAGTGGTAATTATTTATTTACTAGCAAAAGTGTGCCTTTGGTGCACAGTGAGAATTACTTATATACTTAAAAGTGGACGCCACAATTAAGCCATATTTCTTCACTTGTTAATGGCTTTTTTTGTATGCATTAATCCTTTAGATACTTTTTTGTATCACTGTCCTGATTGACATTTTTAGAATGATAAGATCCCATTATATGTTTGAAATTCTTGTCGCCATGGCCTTTTTGTATGAAGCGAAAAGTAATAATCTAGGCTTGCAATTTTAGAATCACTCAATGATTCGAAATAGCAGAGACCAAATAATTACCTACCTTTCAGCCTTACCTAACAGAGGATATTAATTTTCCAATTTTTTTCAGTATCCTGATAAGGACATGGCAAAAGTCAAATATATGAAATGTGAAAAGTTTAAGAAAAAGACAAAAAATGTATTGTAGTATGCGGTATACACCAATGAGTTGCATTAAACAAAGAAATATTTTGTAACAATTGAACAAAGTTAACATTAGATGAAACATTTGGAAATGTTCTGCTAGAAAGGCTATTATTAGGCTTTAGAGAGGAGAATACTTAAAGGACAATTAACTTCACCTTCCCTCCACTCCTCTTCTTCTGGTCAGTACATTTTACCCAGGGTGAGGACCTGAACCGCTTGGTCCTCCCCCCTGGATTCGTGTAACTTGAAGCACAGCCTTATCTGAAACGTGCTTCGGTAGGCTCTGCCCCTCCTCCCTTGTCTACGACCTAATAGCGGTTCTGGTCTCACCCTGGGTAAAAGGTACTGACCAAGAAGAGGAAGTGGAGGGAAGTGTGAGTATAATTGTCCTTTAAAGATAACTATTGTGTGTGGCTAGTACAATGCTTATACTATTCTTGGCAAAAATGTTTTCGCACAAGGATGCTCTTAGGAGATTCTACATAAACAGAAAGGGGGGCTGTGGGAGCACTTCTATGGCAACATTATTATAACATATAAGTGGAAGTGCTACTGATCTGACTAAAACATTAGAACAAACAAGAAAAGCCAGTAGGCGGGAAATGAGAACGTGTTCAAAATTATCCAATGCAAGGTCGGGAGACAATCTTCACACAACAAAATGCAACCAAGCAGGAGTGTCAGCCCAGATAAATAACCCAAGATAATTTGTCAGGACCTTCCATACTGTGTGTTACCTTGACGTGGTTGGAAAGCTTTATACTTTTTATGCATAAAATGTAGTTAAAACCCCCCATATTTTTACTGTTGGCACTAGACCAGATATTATGATAGTTTTATGTGGGCCCAGAATGTGCATTGATCATCTCTTTTCTTGTTCGCTTTGATCCTTACAGCTGCTATGATGGATAACAGAAGTATTACCGGAGGTTCTGGTTCATCATATGTTGAGAACGAGGGAGGAGAAGGGGCCCTATTCTGGACCCTCTATAGGGTCTATGTCAGCAGCTCAGTTTTTTTTTCCTATATCTATTCAGAGGTAATTACCTTATGTATCTGTCTATTTTGATGTGATATAGTATATTGTGCACTGATATTATTAATATTTATATTTTATTTAAATTTTTTGCAGCTTTGATGATTTGTTGTGAGCTCATGAAGATGTCCTGCAGAAGAAGGATACCACCTTTCTGAAGTGTATCTCACCAACTGACAGGCTCATGATCACCCTGGGGATTGTGTATACAAAAATAATATATTTAAATTGTATTGAATGATATTGAGGAGCCACTGATGCATAATGGCTTAGTAGCGATGAAGATTGGGAGCTAGGCTGGTAGGGAAGAGGATGGGAGCAAAGCTGGTAGAAAAGAGGGTGGTAGCTAAGACTGTAGTAAGAAGGTGTTGGGAGGAAGCTGGTTGGTAAAAGGTGGGACGCGACGGGGTAGGGTACGAGGGTGTGGGAGGCATCAAGCATTATAAGGTGGTGAAATGTCGTCCGCTACAGTTGTGTAGTTTTTACTTGTTACAACTACAAAAAGCTTGTAGTGGATTCTCAGACTATCGATTCATACAAGATAGTAGTGGGTCAATTTACGGGTAGTTGTTGTGATCATCACGAGTCGTGATACAGGACAGTCCTTTGGGGAAGAAGCTATGCTCAGGCCAGCTGATCTGCCTTCCTAACAAAAAAATGGCTCCTAGGGTACAGATGCACACCTTGATTAGCTCTGATGAGTGGTTTCTAGAGCCTCTATGGAATATTCTGATAGACCTATGTCAACAAAAGTCTTTGGAAATGATTAGGTATCAGAGGGATCCACTTCAAACCAGATCACGATGAATAGTAGAGTTGCTTCATTTGGAATCTTGGCCAACATTGTTGGCATTGGGTCCTCCCACACCACCATGCAGTATCGACCCCTGCCACATGCTACAAAAGAATCAATGTGGTGAAAGCTACAATGTGTTCTGAACAATTATGGATGGGCTAATGTGGTCTTTCAAACCTTATACATCAGGTGCTGTAGATACTTTGCGGCATAATGCTGCAGCCATCTATTGGTAGAGGACAGCCCACAGAGTGGACTACAGTGTAAGGGACCATTTGAGACACATAGATGAAAACAGTTTCCAATGATGAAGAAGAATTGCCACCTATGAGAAGAGGTTCATGATGGAACCATTTACACATGTGGCATATATCAAGAGAAGGGCAGGTAGTATACACGTACAGTTGTAGCATATAGTTTAGTATAATGTAGAACACTATAATAATATTATTACTATATATTAATATAATATCATATTTAAAAATAGAAAAGCTATGTTATTCAAAACTCGATTGACCCCTCCATCATATGGTTATGAAATCTCCTAGGTGTGCTGTCCCCAATTGCATTACACGATCTCCACAGAAAAAAGGAAGTACTGATCGACAGGTTATTAACAGTAAAATAAAAATCAACAGTAGATTCACTTCAGTTTGACAACATTATTGCAGAGCCAGGCAGGCTTGGCCCCTCCGGACAGACCCCATACCCCTTTGGCTTCTCTCCCTCAGTGTATGCTTTGTGCAAGGGAAAGCTAGGAAGGAGATAGGACTGTTGGGTCTCAAGATGCGTTAATACAGGGGTGGTTAACTACAAGAGCTAAACCACCATGCTGAAATCCACACACAGAAAGCTCAGAAAACACTCCAACACACTGACTAAATGGCACTGTTCGTATTGCCTTTTATACCCAGGGGGCTGGCAATGCTCAAATTAGATGCCATTTGGTGATTTTGGACATGTGGGCACTTTTTTTTTTAAAATTCGATGATTTTCGAATGTTCGACCGTTCGAACGGTCGAACGTTCGAACGTTCGAACATTCGAAAATCATCGAAAGTCCGGGAAATATCGAAAGTCCGCGTCCGGGATAGTTCGAGAAGTCCGGGTCCGTCCGGAACTCGAAAGTTCGGCTTGAACTCGCGTTCGAGTTCGAGTTCTATGCCATCCCTACTGGTAAGTAGAAGATTAAAAGAGAACCTTGGCCATGACGCCAGCCTGGCTAAATCGCTATATGGTTAATGTTCTGCCACCTTCTGTTTTTATCTATTGAAATGTTTGTACCATGGTACATTATGCACATTTACACATGCAAATGTGAATCTTTTGGGTCAGTGTTGTAAGTACACACTTGCATTTATTGTTTCTGATTAAAAACATTTACCTTGGGAAAACACCTTTTCACCTTATTGAGGTGCCATTTAAAGTATTTACCGCACAAAGGTAAAGTACACTCAAAAAGGTTTTATCTGCCTTTGAGCAGTGCAAATTCTCCATCTGCTGTCTCTTGCGATTCACAAAAAATTCTGCCATCTCCAATGAACTCATGTGCTGATGTAGCTGGCAATCGATGGATCCCTTATATAATCATGGTAAGACAGTCTGTATTCTTAAACATCTATACACGTCTCTAAATATTTACACACACACACACACACACACATGAACATGCATTACTTGACTAAACTGTATTTCTTTCTTTTCCAAGTGGTCCAGGTTTCAAAGAGCTGAGCAGTTCAGTCTCCACCTGCTGTCTTTCAATTCACAAGAAAAGCTGCACTATCCAATCCCATCAGGAGCTGATGTGGCTGGTAAAGGCTGGATCCCATTTGCAATCAAAGTAAGAATGTTCTGCATTCTTATACATACATACAAACACACACCTGTAAATCCACTGTTTCACTAAGCTGTGTCTCCTTTTTCTAGGGTATCTGGAATGTGAAGAAAAGCTTTCCATTCACAAGAAAAGCTACACTCTCCAATCCCATGAGGAACTGATGTGACTAATAAAGGCTGGATCCCCTACACAATCAAGGTAAGAAAGTTCTGAATCCCCTTTACTGTTCACAATCATAGTATGAGTACTACAGTCTCAAAAAATACACACACACTTATACACCCATAACATGACTGATCTTCATGTCCTTCTCCAGGGTGTCCACATTTTAGGAAAGATCAGCACCATCGGGGCGATATTTATAAAGGAACGATGTTAGCGCAAAAAAATAAATCCGCCGCACATTGCGGCCGCGAAATAGCGCTATCGCCGTATTTAAACGGCGACGCTATTCCCGCGATACCTATCGCGCCCCGATGTGCTGCGGTAATTTTAAGCCCCTTCGCGGCATACTATATGTATCGCCGCGAAGGGCTTAAAACCCTTCCCACGCCGCTCCTAAGGGGGCGGGGCACACCCCCACACCCCCCGCGGCGGCGGCGACCACCCCCGCCGCCCCCCGCCACCCCCCCCCCCCCCCCGGCGCGGCAGCGGCGACCACCCCCGCCCCGCCACTTCCCACAGCCCCTCCCACCCTTCCCCTTCGCGCATCTCGGACGGAGGCTGGGGCTGCCGGAAGGGCCCAGCCCCCCCCCCCCCACACCGCCCCCTCCCCCAACCCCTCCAAGCCCCCCCCCGGCCGCTCCCGGGGAGGGGACGGGAGGGAGCCGCTGGGGGGTGGAGCTCCCTCCAGCGGGCCCTGAGAAGGGCCTTTTGGGCTTAGGGGTCCCGCAGCTCGAACCGGGACCCCCCTCCCCGGCCCTTACAAGGGCCCTTGCGGCACTGACAAGTGCCTTTGGCGGGGGTCCCGCAGCTGAACCGGGACCCCCAGTGCGGCTCTTAAAAGAGCCCTTGGGCGACGTCTTCTTTCTTCCGTCCCGCGACACCAGCTCCGCCGAGGCCGCCACCCCCGAGAGTACCCCTGCGGCCACCAGGGGTACCCCGGCGGGCGCCGGCGACCTCACGGCCGATGTTGCCGGCGTCTTGATCCACCGACGTCTTCGGGCTGGCGACACCAACCCCACTCAGGTCGCCGATGCCAGCAGACTCACTGCGGCCGCCAGTGAGCCCGCTGGCACGCGCCGCCTCAGCGGAGCCGATGTTGCCAGCCGCTTCTTTCTTCTTTCTTCTTCAGCCATCTACTGCGATGGCATCTGATTCCGCGGCGGAAAGCTCCTCTTTATATAGTGTTGCAGAAATCCATAATCCGTTTCGGATTGGTCAATTTTTAATACTTGCTTTACATTACCAATCAGATTTCAGAACTTTCCAGAAATCTGATTGGTTAATGTAAAGCAAGTATTAAAAATTGACCAATCAGAAACGGATTATGGATTTCTGCAAACCTATTAAAGAGGAGCTTTCCGCCGCGGCCCCCTTCCCGCAGCCCCTTCTAGCCTCCCGTTCCGAGATTGCCGCGAACGGAACGGGTTGGGAGGGCTGCTGGGAAGTGGCGGCGGCGGCGGGTGGTCGCCGCTGCCGCCGCGGGGGGGTGTGGGCGGGGTGGACGTGTCTCCCGGGGCGGGTGCGACCACCCGCCGCGGGTTGCCTGCCCATCCCCGCCGCGGGAGGTTAGTATCGGCTGACTTCGCCACCTTCAAGGTGGCGAAGTAAAACAGCCGATACTAGCCGAGCGAAACCAGTACCGCCGCTTTATAAATAGAAGCGGCGGTACCGGGTAAGTATCGGCGCGAAAGGTTAACGCTTCGTTAACTTTTCGCGGCCGTTTTCGGGGCTTTATAAATCGCGGTAAACGCGATTCATGCGTTAATGGCCGCGAAAACGGCCGCGAAAAGTTAACGAACCTTTATAAATATGCCCCAAGTCTTCTCTATCTACCCCTGTGTAGTTTAACAAACCCTCCCCCTACCTAGTTTAAAATCTCCTCCAACCCCCTAGCCATCTTCTACCCCAAAACAGCTGCACCATCACAATTGAGGTGCAATCCATCTCTACTAAAGAGCCTGTAGCCAACAGAAAAGTCAGCCCAGTTCTCTAAAAACCCAAACCCCATCTCCTTACACCACCCTCTTAGCCACGCATTTATACTCCTTAGCTCCCGTTGCCTCCCTAGCGTAGCACGTGGCTGCGGTAGTATTTCTGAAATCACTACCCTTGAGGTCTTTGCTTTTAACTTGGCCCCTAATTCTCGGAAATCATTTTTAAGGACCTCCACCTCTAACTTTGTCATTGGCACCAATGTGAACCAAGGTCACTCCTAGCCCCACCCAATAATCTGACTACACGATCCACTACACTTCGAACCCTAGCACCAGGCAGACAACACACTGTTCGGCACTGTAGTGCAATCAATCTGTTTCTACTTTAGTTTTGTTTTATGGAATTAAATAGATTTTACAAAAGATTTAACTAAATGACTCTTGATTGAATTTGCCTAAATAACAGATATAATGGGTACAACAGATTTTACCAGATTGCTCTACCAAACATGTACTTTGCTGCAAATGTTTTTTAAATATTTTTTTGTTCACTAAAGATATTGTTAAAATATACTAAAAAAAAATACTAAAGATATTGTTAAAAGGTATTTTATATGGTTAGATAATCTTTAAATAGATTGTTTGTTAGGTTAGGCTAGTTAGGGCCATGCTGAAAGAGTCTACCTTGATGTGGTGGCAGGCTTACAAATGGTATGGTAGGGCTTTCTAATGTAATGTAACAGTTGCACCAACATATTTTTTTGTGCGTTATAACACTGGAGAACTGTTTTCAGATATAAAATCATCAAGTTTACCATACCCACACCAAAGCCACTCCCACACCCAAAGCCAAACCCACACCTAAAGCCATGCCCACTTTGCTACAGCGGCTTTGTGCGCCTCCCCCATTTCGCCTAGAGGCAGCATTCAAAAGCTCTTTCAGGTGCCAAAAACCCTAGAAACACCCCTGTGCTATTAGTTCAACTGTTAGAATACATTAGAAATACTTTCTGTAGTATAAAATATTTTAGACAAAAGATTTGTAAGCCTGCCACCATGTCAAGGAAGACTCTTTCAGGAGGGCCCTAACTAGCATACTGTAACTAGATTAACCTAGCCTAACAAACTAAAACTAACCTAGCCACATAAAATACCTTTAACAACATCATGTCTGTTACTAGGGAAATTTTAATAGGAGTCATTTAGATACAGTTTATTGGTGTTCTTGGGGGGATGCTTTCAGACTATGGAGTATAACAATTTCAGTTTATTTCTCCTTTAAACTTATAACATTCTGTGCATCTAATAGAAGTAAAGACAGCAAGCAGGTAGACAGCGGGGGGGGGGGGGGGCAAACCACAAGGGTGTTGGCCATTACCTTCCTTAGATACATGCAGGGTTATTCAATAAATGTTCTTGTTGTTTAAAATGGTGCTAATTTTGCCCCAACCAATCAGATCTTATTTAACATTTGAAAGCTAACATCTGATTGGTTGGGGCAAAATTAGCACCATTTTAAACGCTAACAACTTTTTTGTCACGCAAAAAACTCAAAGTCTGTCATAGTGTCACTGTCACAATAGTAGGCAAAGGGATAGGCAACAGATGTTGAGAAGATTCACCACTTGTCTGCTGCAGCTGCTTTCTCTGTAATATCTGCACCTTACTGCCACTGTGCCACACCAGTCCCTCCCTCTCTCTATTGGCTGCTACTGATGGACTGTTAATCACCTGCTGACACAAGAGAGAAGCCTCAGAGGCCAAAAGGCAGCAAGGAATAAATAGTGTTGTGCACTATGGGAGCATTTTGATTAGTTACACTGACTTCCTTGTTTGACTAGGAGCCGTACATTATGCTGAGCAGCAGGGTGTGTGTGCTGACCCCCAGGGGTGTTCCTAAGGTTTTTGACACCTGAAACAACTTTTAAATGCCGCCTACTGGCAGAGGGGGTCGGCACATGAAGCAGGGCATGGCTTCATCAGGGAACATAGGTGTGGCTTGTGGAGGTGGGTGTGGAGGGCTGACTAACACTGACTGGTGAACTGGAGGGCTGACTCAACACTGATTGGTGGACTGGTGCTGAAATGCGGTATTGTAGGGAGCAGGATTCTTTTAATTGCTGCCTTTTAAGTTGACCGCAGGGGTGAGCCCTGAGCAAATGTTTCAGTTTGCTTCATGGTAGGGGCACCCCTGCTGACCCCTGACTCTTAAAAAGCAGAATTGGAGTTGAAGCAACTTCAAGGTACCGTGTATTGGAGTCATGCGGGCGGTGCTCACACTTCTTGTGGCCGCGTGTGCACGTCTGCCTGTCTGCCGCCTTTCTTTCAGTACTTACCTCATCACCCCCGCTGCAAAGTCTCCAAGCAGTATTTACCTTACCACAGCCGCTCCAAGTCTCTAGCATACTTACGTCATCATTCACCGCTCCAAGTCTGCAGCAGTGCTTACCTTACCTCAGCTGCTCCAAGTCTCCAGCTTACTTACACCCTCTACTCCAGGTCTCCAACAGTATTTACCTCATCACCCATAGCTCTAGGTCTCCAACAGTATTTATCTTATCATCCACTACTCCCTGTGACTGTTTCCTCTGTTTGCCCTGCTTTGATTACCGGCACTCTTACCCTACTGAGTCGTGGGACAGCTGTTTCCCAATTTAAGTTTGTACCCAGACTCCGTGGCTCCGCCCACCGTATCTGACAGAGTGGTCAGCCATGAATATTGGCCCTCCTAAAGGTGGCTTATTACAGACATTTTGTGACAGATGTCTGAACAAAATCTGGTTATTTGGGCTATTTTCAACTGCAGGGTCAATTGAAGAGTCTGACCACTATCTGCCAGTTTCCTCCTCAAGTAATTCCTCCAGCTCAGACTGCAGCTTCTGCTCTACTGCCTTTGAACCCTTTGATGCCAGTCCCTGAACCTAGGGCTCCTGCTCTAGATCGCATTTCCTGGAATCTCCAACAATTTTGGGCTTTTTAGAACTTTTGTAAATTGTACTTTTCCCTGCAACCCCTAAGTTTTGCTAAAGGAAATGTTCAAGTTGGTTATGTCATCTCCCTGCTCAGAGGGTAGCCACAATCATGGGCCCACAGATTCTTGGAGCAAAAAGACCCTGTTTTATTTTTGATGCCATAGCTTTATCATACAATGATCCCCAGAAAACGTCCACAGCTGAGTCTGCCTTACGTAATATCCAGCAAGGTCGGAGGCCTGCAGAGGAATAAGTCTCTGAATTTAGATGATGGTCTAGTTATAAGCACAGGAATAATACTGCTCTAAAGTTCCAATTCTGTATTGGTTTGTCTGAGTACTTATAAGATAAGATTGCCAATGAGTGGGGGTTCCTGAATATCTGGAGAAGCTTATTCTGCTGGCTGTTCAGATGGACTGCTGCTTCCGGAAACGAAGATTGGAGAGATCCCCCTTCCCTGCTACCCCTACTCCTTCTGATTTTACTGACCCATGTAGATAGGTTTATCCCGTCCAGCTCTTTCATCTGAGTAACCAACTCACCGAAGACAATCCAACTTATGTATTTACTGCAGAGGTTCAGAAAAATTTTATGTAACAGTCCAGTCAGGCTCCCCAGTAAGGGTAGTTTCACCGGCCTCTTGTATTCTCTTACCTTGTCTGCAAATTCCAACCATTTGACTTCACCTATTACCTTGCAGTTCAAAAAAAGAATTATGGTGACTACAGTAGTCCATGACTCTGGTGCAAGCAGTTCCTTTATGGATGAAAACTTTGTTAAGAGACATTTAATTTCTCTGAGAACTAAGGGCCATATTCATAAATGCAAGGTATCACTTTTTAGCAATCCTGTCTCTTTAAATGATCGGTTTAACAATCGTTAAACCGATCGTTATTCTCTGATTGGTTTAGCGAACATTAATTTATGATCATGTACGATCATTGTACGATAACTCAATCATAGATTTCGATTCCTATAGAGTACCATACCGCATGGTATTCTAAGATTCAATGTTCGTTAATTAACAACAGCAATAATGCGCGGTATCATAAAGTTGCGATACCGCGCGTTTATGAATATGGCCATAAGGGACAATCCTTTCATTTATTTTTGGCTAATGGCTCTTTCCTCAAGTCTGGCCCTGTCCTTTCAGAAACTGAGAGTTTGTTGGTTACTACCATGGCTGACCATCATGAGATGAGTTTATAGTGTTTAATGTTGTCCTGTCACCCTTGTTTCCTGTTATCCTTAGACTTTCTTGGTTTCATAGACACAATCCCACTGTGAATTATAAAGTCACTTTTTCTTAAAATTTTTGCTCACAAAACTTCCTGGTGCCGATATTCTGCCACCTCATCGAACATATGATTGCCCAATTGACTTGCTTCCTGGAGCCAAGATACCTTTTGGAAGAATATTTCCCCTTACTGAACCTGAACAAGCAGTTCTAAAGGATTATATTGATGACAACTTAAAGAAGGGTTTTGTGGAGTGGCCCGTTCACAGTAACAAGAAATCCATACAAAGGTTTATAGGATTTTCAAACTTCTACAGATGTTTTATTAAGACTTTTTCAGCAATTATTCTCCCTACTACACAACTTACTAGAAAGAACATACGTTTCTATTGGTCTCCTGAGGCACACAACGCTTTAGAGCTCCTCAAGAAATTCTTCATATCTTCCTCAGTTCTTCACCATCCAGATATTACTCAACTAATCATTTTTGAAGTAGACGGCTCTGAAGTTTCCGTGGGAGCCATTCTATCTCAACGGTTGGGGAATTAAGGCTTGCTACATCCTCTAGCCTTTTTGTCAAGAAAACTGGCCCCTGCAAAACAGAACTATGATGTAGGAAACCGAGAGTTACTCACGATAAAATTGGCTCTGGAATATTGGTGAAATCTCTTGGAAGGAGCCCCGATCTTAATTTACACAGATCATAAAAAATTAGAATACCCAAAGACTGCAAAGAGACTAAATCCTCGCCAAGCAAGGTGTGGGTTATTTCTCTCCAGATTTTCGTTTCACATTACTAGATTCTAAAAATACCAAAACCAATGCACTTTATTGCATAATATCTGTCTCAAAAGTAGGAGTTAAGACAGATCCTATTCTCCCAGCAAAAAGGTTTTTTCTAATCCAAACTAACTTTGCTTCTCAAATTAAGAAGAGAGAGGTTCCTTTACTTTAAGGATAAAATCTTTGTTCCAGAAAACTTATGTCTAAAGATACTACAATCCTGTCACGAGAATCCTCTGGCAGGGCACTTTGAATTCAGTAAAACTTTGAATCTTCTTCAACGCCAATTTTAGTGGCCTAATATGGAAGCCTTTTTCCAAAGATTATCAGGGTTATTCAATAAAAGTTCTTATCGTTTAAAATGGTGCTAATTCTGCCCCAACCAATCAGATGTTAGCTTTCAAATGTTAAATAAAATCTGATTGGTTGGGGCAAAATTAGCACCATTTTAAACGATAAGAACTTTTATTGAATCTCCCTGTAAGTTTCTTTTTGTGTGATATTGTTTTCAAAATAAATCCCTCAAAACGAAGGCATAGGGTTTACTTCAATCCCTCCCAGTACCCTCAAGACCCTGGGAAATAATCTCTATGGACTTCATTGTGGATCTACCATGCTCTAAGAGGTTTTCTGCAATCTTCATGTTAGTGGATGGGTTCACGGACATGGCTTATGTCATGCCTTTGAAAGGTACCCCTTCTGCTTCAGAAATGGCAGATGTATTCATTAAAGAGGTGGTTAAACTTCACATCATCCCAAGAAATATTACTTCCAATAGGGGGGTCCAATTTACTTCAAGATTTTGGAAAACTCTTTGTACCAAGCTAGGAATCACTATGAACTTTTCTTTTGCTTATCAGGGAATGCACAAATTAAACATTAGAACAATATTTGAGATGTTACACCTCTTTCTCTTAAACAGATTGATCATCAAATTTTCCCAAATTGGCCTACAATAACTCTTCCACCAATCTCCATTTTATTCTAATTATGGTTTTCTTCCAACATTTAAAAGAAAATTCTTCTATTCCAGCCATGGGTGAAAGACTCAAGAATCTATCTTCTGATCATGAGTCTTTAAAAGGGATCATCTCTAGAGCCCAAGCATCCCATAAAAGTTTCTATGATCAAGGTAGAAAAGTTAATCCAGACTTTAAGACCGGGATCTTATCTGGTTGTCTACTCTTAATCTAAAACTGTCTTGTCCATCCAAGAAGCTACAAAGAATTAACCAAATATCATATGAAATTTCTTTGCCCAGGACTATAAGTATACACCCAGTCTTCCAAGGCTTCCAAACCTAATCATCTCCCACAACATTTGATTCCTCCTCCAGCTCCAAAACTGATCAAGGGAGGGGTGGAACTTCTCAACTCCAGAAAAAGAGGGTGCCGTTTATTTTTTTTGGTCAAATGGAAAGGCTATGGTCCAGAAGAGAGAGTTAGTATGGGCTCCAAGGCTGGTGAAGGCCTTTCACTGGATGTTTCCTGAGAAACCTTTTGAATTGGGCATCCTATTTGATCCCTGGGGGGGAGGGCAATGTCACGGTCCTCCTCCAGGCCCTTCAACCAATAGGAGACAGTTGTGAGGGACATCCATGAAGCAACGCAGCGGGGCTGGTGATGTCATGTGATGCACGTATGGGCGTGACTATTTGCTCCCTACACTTGGCTTCCTGGCTCGTGTTCCTTGCCTCCTGTCTCCCTGTGCCTAGTCCTAGTATTCTTCCTTCTTTGTCTATCCAGTCTCCTCTTTCTCCGATCCAGGTCCTAGCAGTATTTACCTTACCACAGCTGCTATTGTATAATCCTAGAAAGATCCAGGTCGCCACCCATGAATATCCACAAGTCCATAAAAACAGTCAAATTGTATTGAGAAATAATTAAAACCAACATATATAGCAAACATCGGAATATGCTAGGTTTTAGTCCAAACGAGCATGGAAGATAGACTGCGCCCTGCACATTTCGTGGCAATGAACGCCACTTCGTCAGGGGCTAGCCATGCTCATTTAGACTAAAACCTAGCATTAATAATAAATCTCCTTGACCAGATAAAATACATCCTTAGGGAGCTAACTTCAGTTTTATCTAGACCATTGTTTCTTATTTTTGCAGATTCCCTCATATCAGGCTTGTCAGTTTAACTTCAGTGGTGGGGACGATACTGTAAAGTTAAATAAGGGAACATATTTTAGATTATGTTTCAAGAACTGACATTATAAGTAGTAACCAGCATGGACTTAGGAGGAATAGATCTTGTCAAACTAACTTAGTTTGCTTTTATGAGGAAGTAAGTAGAAAAGTAGACTCTTGCATAGCAATAGATGTAGTATACTTGAATTTTGCAAAGGCTTTTGATACAGCCCCCAATAGGCAAGTAATGTATAAGCTAAGGTCTGTTGGTCTGTGGAGGCACATTTGTACATGGATAGAAAATTGGTAAATGAATAGGATGCAGAGAGTAGTTGTTAATGGGGCTTCATCATTATGGACTAAAGTGCTACAGGGTTTTGTGTTGGGGTCTCTTCTATTTAATCTGTTTCTTAATGATTTGGAAGTGGGTATTGTCACCAAGGTTTCTGTGTTTGCTGATGACACAAAACTTTGTCGACCATTAAAAACATCAGAGAATGGGCAATCGTTGCAAGGGGATCTAGATAGATTGCCACATTTTGCTGCTAAGTGGCAGATGAGATTCAATGTTGATAAATGTAAGGTGATGCATTTTGGACTTAAAATCCTTGCGCTGCTTATACTATAAATGGCTCTGTGTTAAGCGAATCCCTGTTGGAAAGGGATCTTGGAGTTTTGGTGGATAACAAACTTAAAGGTAGCAAGCAGTGCCAGATGGCAACAGCCAGAGCCAGCATGGTATTTTCTTGTATCAAGAGAGGTATGGATTCAAGGGAAGAAAATGTTATTATCGCTCTTTACAAAGCATTGGCAAGGCCTCATTTAGAATATGCAGTGCAATTTTGGAATCCTGTGTACAAAAAGGACATCTTTGAAATGGAAAGGGTTCAGTGAAGGGCAACTAAATGAATAAGGGGATTGGGGGAGCATGAATATGAAGAGAGACTGGATAAGTTACAATTATGTACACTGGAGAAAAGAGGCTTGCGTGGGGATATGATAACAATTTAGATTCAGGCACAGCAGTGGATGTGGTATACTTGGATTTTACAAAAGCTTTTGATACTGTGCCACATAGGCCACTAATGTATAAACTGAGGACTGTTGGCCTAGAAGAAAACATTTGTTCATGGATAGAGAATTGGTTATTGGATCACAAACAGAGTGGTGGTAAATATGGGCTAAAGTTCTAAGTGAAGTGCCACAAGGTTCTGTACTGGGGCTGCTTCTTTTTAATCTGTTTATAAATTACTTAGAAGGGGGCATTGAGAGCAAGGTCTCTGTGTTTGCTGATGACACTTAACTATGCAGAGCTTTGGAGACTTCAACTGATGTGCAAGTGCTGCAAGCAGACCTAGATAGATTATCAAAATGGGCAGCAGAATGGCAGATGAGATTCAATGTTGATAAATGTAAGGTGATGCATTTGGGATTTAATAATCCCTGTGCCACCTACATCATACATAACTCTGTGTTAAGTGAATCTGTAATGTCTGTAATAGAAAAACATTTGGGGGTTCTGGTAGATAACAGACTTAGCTGTAGCATACAATGCCAGGTAGCAACGGCTAGAGCTAGCAAGATATTGTCTTGCATAAATAGGGGAATAGAATCAAGAGAGAAAAATATTATTCTCCCTCTTTACAAGGCACTGGTAAGGCCTCATTTGGAATATACGGTGAAGTTTTGGAATCCCATATACAAAAGGGACAAGTTCAGCAGTTCAGAGAAGGGCAACTAAATTAATAATTAATGGAGGCTTAAATATGCAGGCAGATTAGACAAGTTAGTGCGGTTTACATTGAAGAAGCTACATTTGTGTGGGGATATGATAACCTTATACAAATATATTAATGGGCCATACAATAAACTCTCTGGTGCATTGTTCACTAATAGGTCATATCAGAGGACTCGTGGACGTTATTTAAGGTTGGAAGAAAATAAGTTTCTTTGAGAACGGTGAAAGTGTGGAACTGTCTTCCAGCAGATGTGGTAATGGCAAGTTCATTAATTAGCTTTAAGAATTGCCTGAATAAGTTTCTAAAACTAAAAAATATTGAGAATTACTGGTATTAATACATATACTGTAGATCTTGTTGAGCCAGGGATACTTTTCGATTGCTGTTTGGAGTCAGGAAGGATCCCCCCTCCCCCCTTTAAAGTTGGGGATTTTTGCCTTCCTCTGGATCAACTGTTAGGTATGGTTAAAAAGTGAATAGGTTGGACTTGATGTCTTTATTAACCTCAATTATTATGGGTGCTGGGTGCTGATAGTAGAAGTGGTAACAGAAATTATGAATTACTCCGCAGGGAAGCTTCTTGGATTTACAAATTAGATTCTTTACAACCAAAAGGACAATCTAGGTTTATCATGTTTTCTTCCCAAAAGATAACTGTCTGTATATTTACCCATTTTAATAATATAAAAGTTGCTTTTTTTATTATGCTAATACTTTTTATATTACTTTTATCTTTTTGGAGCTGTTTTTTACATCTGTACTGAATGTGGCACTTAACTTTTTTTTAACCCTATTTTTATACCTATTTTAATATGTTTATAACACTTTTTAGCACTATCAGGGTTATTCAATAAAAGTTATTTTAAACTTTAAAAATGGTGCTAATTTTACCCCAACCAATTAGATGTAAGCTTACAAATCTTAAATAAGATCTGTTTGGTTGGGGCAAAATTAGCACCTTTTTTAACGATAAGAACTTTTATTAAATCTCCCTGTATGTATTTATTATCACTGATGTCACTTTTAGGGTAACATGTTTAAACCATTGACCACTAAATGGCCATCTTACCTTGTTTGTGTTAGCCTATATACAGTAAGGAAGGTACTACACGGTACAAAAACATCACTAATAAATTAGTCATTTTTTCAAGTCTAGTGTGCCCAGCATTTTCTACTTTTTTTTTTTAAAGAAGAAGTTGGTACATTTAGAATATATATCTTTGAGTTGACTATTTTGTATTGCCAAAGGCTGGAAATGAACAAGCATGCACACAAAAAAGCAGTAAACTCAGGCAGTAGACTATTTTGTATTCTTTCATAAGTAAACCAGGGGATTTGAACCTGTATCTTTTTGGGCTGGGTGTTTCTAAAAACATGGCATTTATATGTTGTGCCACCAACAACCGATACAGGTACAGCTAGGAACTTTTAGGGAGATTCAATAAAAGTTCTTATAGTTTAAAATGGTGCTAATTTTGCCCCAAATATCAGATGTTATTTAACATTTGAAAGCTAACATCTGATTGGTCTTCCTAGCCGGTGACACCAACTATGCTGATGTCACTGCAGCCGCCAGTGACTCCTCCAGCGCTGGCGACATCAATGTAGCTGATGTTGCCGGGGTCTTGATCCAAAGTCTTCTTTCTTCTCAGCCGGCGACACCAACTCCACTGATGTCGCCAATACCAGTCAGTTTCACTGCGGCCGCCAGTGACACCGCTGACACTGGCGTAATCAATGTAGCCGATGTTGCCAACCTCTTTTTTCTTATTTCCTCTGCCATCAACTGCGATGACTTTTGAGCTTTGCGGGTTTTGCATCTCTTTTATATATGTTTGCTGAAGGACCTAATCCAATTGTGATTGGTCAATATTTCAATTCTTGTGTTTATATGATTATACAGTAATTTTTTTATTATACAGTAAATTTTTTGAAATTTCGGAAATTTTAAATTCGCACCCATAGAAAAAAACTCTAAAGTTTCTGTCCATTTTGAGGGACAAATAGTAATAGTAGGTTACTGTAAATGACACAGAAACCTGGGGAATGGTCTGGGGAACCTGTAAATATAACCAAAACTTATTTTAAAACTATCTTTCCTCACGATCGAGCTTCCGCATTCCATTTTTGAGGGTTACCGAAATCGATCATTACTTTCAAGGATTAGATTTTCGATAATCATCTACTTTCGTTAATCGTCTACTTTTGATTTTCGATAATCATCTACTTTCGATTTTCGATAATCGACTACTTTCAATTTTCGATAAAAATCGAAAATTCAACAAAGCCGGTTTCCGTGAAATCTGGGAGTTCCGAAAGTTTCGTCGGGCCTTCGAAACCCTCAGATTCAATTTGAAACTAGGTTCTGTTCAAACCCACATTACATCTCTAGTAACCAATCATATTTCAGGTTATTTTATAATAATATGGCACTTGTGGGGTAGGGGGGGTCCCGGTTTGAGCTGCGGGACCCCTTAAGCCCCAAAGGGCCCTTGTAAGGGCTGCAAAGGCACTTCTACGTGCCACTAGGGCCCTTCAAAGGGGGGGTGGGCCCGTTTTGAGCCGCAGGACCCCTTAAGCCCCAAAAGGCAGTTGTTAGTGCCCCTCCAAGCAGTCCCTCCCTTACCCCCCGCAAGCGTACAGGGCAGGGGGCTGGAATGGGCTGCTGGGAAGTGGTTGTGCCACGGGTGGTCGCATCTGCCAACAGTGGGGGGCATACACCCCGCCCCCTCTGCCGGTGTATGTGACCAACCGCGGCACAACCCCTTCCCAGCCCCCTGCCCCATACATCCGGATTTGAGCCCTTTGCCGTGATACTATACTTTTCACCGCGATAATGATTGCCTTTTTAAATATGGCAGTAATAACTATTTTTCTGTTGCGTTGTGCAGCGGTAATTTAAGTCTGAAAATAATGACGTTTTTTAAATATGCGAGATTGTGAGACCGTAAGTGATGTCACATGTAATTAGATAAATTATTTCTTTGCATTCAGGGTCTTAATAGAAGCAAGGCAAGACAGAAAGTTCTAGAGAGACACAGGGACAGAGCGAAACACGTCCCAGTGATCATTACCATCTTTAAATTTATGTACCCTACCTACCTAACATATGCTAAAGTTAGTGGGGACCCCATTTGATGTGACTATGGCTTGTGAAATACACCATATTGGCTATGTTTTTTTACCTTGTTACTAAAACATTAGATATTTACTAGATATTGACTAGAGATGGCCGAAACTCACTAGTTTCGTTCCATTTTCGGATTCCCGGATCTCGGGAAAATCCCGAATATCCCAAAATCCAAAAACGGAACAAGTTTTTGATAATTTTCGAATGTATGGTGCTATTTTCGATAATTTTCGTAAATAGCCTCGACCGTTCGAAATTTCTCGAAATTATGATCAGAGACCATTTTCAAAGATCATCGAACGTTCAAGGCTATTTTCGAAAATTATCAAAAATAGTCTCAAGCGTTCAATTTTCGAAAATACAATCGGAAACTCGAAAATGTTCTCCGATTGTATTTTTGAGGATTTTCGAACGTTCGAAGATATTTTCAAAAATTATCAAAAATAGCTCCGTACGTTTCGAAAATCTTCAAAAATGTCTTCTGAAGTCCCAAAATCTGGAGGATCCGTCCGAATCCTTTGGATTTCGGAACTGAAGGGTTCCGTGTAGGATCCGGGTTTGTGTCGAACCCGCATCCCATCTCTAATATTGACTGAATACTGATGTGATGAAGTTAATGTGATAATAAGCCTTTTTATGTGCTATGCTTTAATAGGATGAAAACAAATAAATATGCTGAATATATTTATTAACTTGGCATGCCTATATAAAGATAAATAAAGGATTTTAATAGCATTGTACAGTATAGATTATGTATGTATGTATGTATGTATGTACTTTCTTATATAGCGCTACATATTCCGCAGCGCTTTACAATTATTTACTCAATTCACATCAGGCCCTGCCCTGAAGAGCTTACAATGTAAGCACATTTATTTGACACATACAACCTATCAGTATGTCTTTATGATTGTGGGGGAAACCGGAGTGCCCGGAGGAAACCCACGCAAGCACGGGGAGAACATACAAACTCCTTGCAGATGTGTCCGAGGGTGAAATCGAACTCAGGACCTCAGCGCTGCAAGGCATCAGTGCTAACCACTGAGCCACCAATTATGAAAAGTTATGTCTGCAAGTCGGATAAATGGCTCTATTTCATTAGGCTGTATTGCATTAAATCTTTAGTTTGGTGTATCCCACACTTCTGGTTTGACTTTATGGGTCTCTACTCCCGTCTGCCCCGGTCCCAGCAGTAGTTACAGCAATCAGAATAGGACTGGAAAAAGACTCCATGCAGTATTCCACTGCAAACAACTTTTGTTTCAAAGTTGTTTGCAACATCAAAGAGCACTGAATAAAAGTTGTTTGCAGTGGAATACTGCGTGGAGTCTCCTTCCAATCCTATTCTGGAGGCTGTATTGCATGTTATTATATCAGTGGTTCTGGACAAATGCATTATCCACAGGACATATAGGAGAAACTTTACATGTCTCCATTTTTCTTTGAATGCTGGGATTGAGAAATTACAGCTTAATTTTTTGATTATTTAAACAATGCTGTTTTTATAGCATGATGCTGTGAAGTACTTAAGCCTTAAATAAGGCTCTATTTAATTTTATGTTCTGTGGAGTTTTTTTTACCCATTTAAGCCCATCTCACCTTAAGCTATATAGCTGAATGGTATTTTATGGTGCCAAATCTGATCCCACACAAGCCATTATTCTGTTTCTTGATACAATGAAGCACAATTGAAACATGTCATATAGTGTAAGGACAGTCTGGGTCCTTTTTTGGATCTCAGCCTTCTAAATAAAATTTCCGTACAGGTTCTCTGCTGACAGCTAGGGGTTAGTAGAGACATCTTCGATATAAAATAATACCTTTTATTGTCTAACTAAAATGAAGGAAAATGCAAGCTTTCGAAACATTGTCCCAACCCGTGATGCACGATGTGTACGAACGTTCGTTTCAGCCAATAATTGGCCTGTGTATGGGCACTTTATCGGCTGAAATGGCCGTTTGGATCTACGAGGATAAAGGACATACCTTTGAAGATTGTAATGTTAATATATTGGCAAAGGAACGTGACTGGTTCAAGAGAGGTGTCAAGGAGGCCATTTATGTGAAAATAAAAAAACCAAGCCTAAATAGAGGTGGGGGGTTCGACACCAACTGTCTGCCATGTACAATGCTGTTTTGACACTTTACCCTGGGCGTTCCTATAACACCTCTTAGCCACTATGCAATCCCACCCTTAACACCTGGCTGTGATATGCTAATTGGGATTTTCCAGGGTATATAATTGCCACAGATTCTTGTACAAGTCATTCTGAATTGAGAAAGCCAGTCAGATGACTAGCGAAACGTCTTCAAGAATTAAACTTGAAGTGCAGTTGATCTAATTGAATACAACAGATATACCATGACCTGGATGAATGAGAACCTTCACAAGCATTAGCAAAGGTTAGACAAACGGTCAGACACACTCCACCTCTAGTAAAGATAATCACCCCATGCACGGGCTGATTATCGTCCGAAACGAACGTTCGTACACATCGTGCGTGAACGTGTGTATGAACCTTAAGGCTTCTTCCTCAGGCATGATACATTACTGAATCCTGTAAAGCACACTATTTTATACATACTAGAACAAAGAGTTTCTGACATTACACAAATGTTATCTTATGCCCCCATGCCTGGCAATGGCTGTCGTAAATAAAACAGTGAACACACTTTCAATGATCATAGGCAGTAATAAAAGGATTAGCAAAGATTAGACTAACGGTTAGACACACTTCACCTCTAGTGTCAATTTGGTCTGATTTACTCTACATGACATTTAGATTAGAAACATAGTGACACATAAAGTTCAGATCTTTGTTGAGTCCAGAATTCCAAATCTTTTTATAAGTTTCCCATTCTAACCTCTCCTTTTGGGTTCTAAAATTTCCCATGAGCACCGTGATTTTTAGGTCTTTCAGGCTGTGTCCTTGGCTGCAGAAATGGGCACCCACAGGGACATCTCTTTTATTGTTGTTGATTGTGAAACTATGAGAGTTCATCCTTTGCATCAGGGTCTGTCCAGTCTCTCCTACATAGAGTCCTGAGGGGCACCTAGAACATAAAATCATGTATACTACATTTGATGATTTGCAAGAGAAAGTTCTCTTTATTTCAAACCAATGTTGGGAATCCTGTCTCCGGTGTGGATGTACTTGCAGGTTTCACTCTATTTCTGCAGTTAGGGGTTGAAAGATAAAGCAAGTAAGAATGGGCTCTCCATAGTTTTCTATCAAAGGGATGTCTAATGGTTTTTCTCGTTATTTGTTTGACATTTGCCTGAAGAGTGGGAGAGGAAGATGATCTTGACCACCCCACAG
This sequence comes from Hymenochirus boettgeri, assembly GCA_019447015.1. NCBI lineage: Eukaryota > Metazoa > Chordata > Amphibia > Anura > Pipidae > Hymenochirus > Hymenochirus boettgeri. The sequence goes on from CM033471.1 coordinate 60,292,373, forward strand.
CTCTGGGGCATTTATAGTGCCTATACATTACAGAACATTTCTCATGATATTTTTATGAAGAGTAGGTAATACTTGCAATGTCCAGATATTCCTTATAAAGTCTGATAGACATTTATCCAAAACAAATGGATTAATTTAAGGAATTTTATATCCACTGTATCCACACATAGTGGAGTTAAATCAGGACAGGGATACAAAAAAGTATCTAAAGGATTAAACCATTTATGCATTTGTGCAAGTGGAGAAAATGTGGCTTAAAAGTGGCGTCCATTCAAGATTGATGAGAAAACTGGTCAAGGAAGCTACAATGAGACCTACAGCAACAAAGGTGTTGCATAATTTCTAGGGAATTACGAATTGTTTCTTTCATGTGACAACAATTAGTTATGTTTTCCATATGTCTGGGTTGTGGGGTAGGTTAGCAAGACAAAAGCCTTTAAGGCTTAATTTAACCTTAATTTAATATGTTATTGGCCATTATTCTAGTTTTAAAACAAGTAGATAAGGCACGGACGCGAAGTGACGTATAAGAGCTTGGATTTACACTGAGGTGCCCCTGGTCTGCAAAAAGAAGATAGTAAAAATGTATGTATATTAAAATTAAGAAAATAATAAATTAAAGTTTTGGGGGTTGACATTCCCTTTATTCAAGTAAACAAACAAAATGTCCCCTTTCTATCCAAGAATTCTTATAAACTTAATTGTATGTATGTTATAAATACATGTAAATTGGCATAAATTAACCCTTCTGGGCACTTAATACACTCACTTCTGGAGTTAATTGGTATGGGTGTAATAATACCTTCACTTGGTTCTTTACTAATAAAGCGATACTTCTTCTGAAATACAGCATTCCTTTCATCTATGTAGAAGCTGACTATCGCTGCATAATGCAACAATATACTAACAAAACCACGTGGGTGGCCCAAGTGCAACCGCCCTGAGCCCTTCGCGGAGTCCCGAAACTTGAAAACTCAATGGAAACAGAACAATTTTGGTGCACACTGGAACAGATGAACTGCCACAGATCTCAATATTAAAACTCCTTTATTCATTCAATGGATTTCACACAAAAAAGCAAACAGATCGCTTGATGCCTTTCGGGCTATGGCAGGCCCATAGTCATAGACTGATCCTTTTCTATTAGCCCGCATCTTGAGAAGCCCTCACTCCCAGACCCCGCCTCAAAGGGAAAGGGGTACAGAATGTCAGGACAGCGGCAGATCACCAATAAAAAACATATACATATGTAACAGATAAAAAAAACTCTTCTACATAGAGTCTATTGAAACATTATCATCAATAGATACACTTTAAATGTGACAAAAGTGTTACACTAGAACTGGATACCACTTAGATTTGTTTCAGTTATAACCAATAATCCTGTGCTAGTAGCAGTAATACATTGGATATACCAAAAAGGAACAATACAAAACAGACTTAGGTTATACATGAGACATGACTAGAGATGGCCGAAACCGACGAGTGTTGTTCCGTTTTCGGGTTTTCGGATCTCTAAGAAAATCCAGAAGATCTGAAAATCCTAAAACAGAACTTAAAACCGGGACTTCTAAACGGGTTTTTGATTTTTATCGATTATTCGAGCTAATTTTGAAAATTTGCAAAAATAGAATTGAACGGTCAATAATACTCGAAAAATTCAATCAAAAACAATTTTCAAGTTTACGATTGTTCGGATTTCGGGACTTCGGAACGAGTTTTCGAATTTTATCGAGTTTACGATCGTATTTTCGAGTATTATTTTCGAAAATAGCTCCACATTTATATGTACCCTTGTACTCCAAAAGGGAGATCCTTTTTATATTGAGGAGGAGTTTTTATATTGAGATCCATGGCAGTTCGTCTGTTCCAGTGAGCACCATCCATTGTTCTGTTTCCATTGGACTTGGCTAATATATATATAGCAAAAGTATGCCAATTTGTGCATAGTGGTAATTATTTATTTACTAGCAAAAGTGTGCCTATTGGTGCACAGTGAGAATTACTTATATACTTAAAAGTGGACGCCACAATTAAGCCATATTTTCTTCACTTGTTAATGGCTTTTTTTGTGATGCATTAATCCTTTAGATACTTTTTTGTATCACTGTCCTGATTGACATTTTAGAATGATAAGATCCCATTTATGTTTTGAAATTTCTTTGTCGCCATGGCCTTTTTAGTATGAAGCGAAAAGTAATAATCTAGGCTTGCAATTTTAGAATCAACTCAATGATTCGAAATAGCAGAGACCACAATAATTACCTACCTTTCAGCCTTACCTAACAGAGGATATTAATTTTCCAATTTTTTTCAGTTATTCCTGATAAGGACATGGCAAAATGTCAAATAGATGAAATGGAAAAGTTTAAGAAAAAGACAAAAAATGTATTGTAGTATGCGGTATACACCAATGAGTTGCATTAAACAAAGAAATATTTGTAACAATTGAAAAAAGTTAACATTAGATGAAACATTTGGAAATGTTCTGCTAGAAAGGCTATTATTAGGCTTTAAGAGAGGAAGAATCTTAAAGGACAATTATACTCACCTTCCCTCCACTCCTCTTCTTCGGTCAGTACATTTTACCCAGGGTGAGGACCTGAACCGCTTGGTCCTCCCCCCTGGATTCGTGTAACTTGAAGCACAGCCTTACTGAAACGCTGCTTCGGTAGGCTCTGCCCCCTCCTCCCTGTCAGCGACCTAGCGGTTCTGGTCCTCACCCTGGGTAAAAGGTACTGACCAAAGAAGAGGAGTGGAGGGAAGGTGAGTATAATTGTCCTTTAAAGGATAACTATTGTGTGTGGCTAGACAAGTGCTATACTATTCTTGGCAAAATGTTTTCGCACAAGGATGCTTCTTAGGAGATTCTTACATAAACAGAAAGGGGGGCTGTGGGAGCACTTCTATGGCAACATTATTATAACATATAGTGGAAGTGCTACTGATCTGACTAAAACATTAGAACAAACAAGAAAAGCCAGTAGGCGGGGAGAAGTGATAGTGTTCAAAATTAATCCAATGCAAGGTCAGGGAGACAATCTTCACACAAAAATGCAACCAAGCAGGGAGTGTCAGCCCAGATAAATAACCCAAGATAATTTGTCAGGACCTTCCATACTGGTGTTACCTTGACGTGGTTGGAAAGCTTTTCACTTTTATGCATAAAATTGTAAGTAAAACCCCCCATATTTTTACTGTTTGCACTAGCACAGATATTATGATAGTTTATGGGGCCCAGGAATGTGCATTGATCATCTCTTTTCTTGTTCGCTTTGATCCTTACAGCTGCTATGATGGATAACAGAAGTATTACCCGGAGGTTCTGGTTTCATCATCTGTTGAGAAAGAGGGAGGAGAAGGGCCTATTCTGGACCCTGTATAGGGCTCTATGTCAGCACTCAGTTTTTTTTCCTATATCTATTCAGAGGTAATTACCTTATGTATCTGTCTATTTTGATGTGATATAGTATATTGTGCACTGGTATTTATTAATATTTATATTTTATTTAAATTTTTTGCAGCTTTGATGATTTGTTGGAGCTCATGAAAGATGTCCTGCAGAAGAAGGATACCACCTTTCTGAAGTGTATCACACCAACTGAAAGGCTCATGATCACCCTGGGGTATGTGTATACAAAAAATAATATATTTAAATTGTATTGAATGATATTGAGGAGCCACTGATGCATAATGGCTAGTAGCGATGAAGATTGGGAGCTAGGCTGGTAGGGAAGAGGATGGGAGCAAAGCTGGTAGAAAAGAGGGTGGTAGCTAAAGACTGTAGTGAAGAAGGTTGGGAGGAAGGCTGGTTGGTGAAAAGGTTGGAAGCAAGGCTGGTAGGGAAGAGGGTGTGAGGAAGGCTGCAAGCATATAAGGATGGTAATGTCTCCCTACAGTGGTAGTTTTTACTTGTTACAACTACAAAAAGTTGTAGTGGATGCTCACTATCGATTCACCTACAAAGATGTGGGTTCTTACGGTAGTTGTTGTGACTCCAGCGTGTATCAGGACAGTCCTTTGGGGAAGAAGCTATGTCAGGGCCAGCTGGATCTGCCTTCCTCAAAGCAATGGCTCAGTACAGAGCACCCTGATTGCTCTGATGAGTGGTTCAGCCTCTATGAATATCTGATGAGACCTATGCACAAAAGTCTTTGAATGATGTAATCAGAGTGATCCACTTCCAACTCAGCAGAGCACGATGAATAGTAGAGTGCTCATTTGGAATCTTGGCCAACATGTGGATGGTCCTTCACACCACCATGCAGATGACCCCTGCCAATGCTATCAATGTGGTGAAAGCTACATGTGTTCTGCACAATTATGTGAGGGACAAGGAAGGGTCTTTCAACCTTACTCATCAGGCTGTAGATACTTTGCCATATCTGCAGCCTGCTATTGGTAGAGGACCACAGAGTGGACACAGTGTAAGGGACATTTGAGCACATAGTGAAAACAGTTTCATGATGAAGAAGAATTGCACACTATGAGAAGAGGTTCATGATGGAAACCATTTACACAAGTGCATATATCAAGAAGAAGGGCAGGTAGTATACACTACATTTGAGCATATAGTTAGTATATAGATACCCTATATATATATATATATATATATATATGGCTATATTCAAAACTCGATTGCACTCCATCATATAGGTATACTCGCCTGGGTGCTGTCCCAATTGCATTACGATCTCCACAGAAAAATAGAAGCACTCACAGGTCTTAACAAAAAAATCAACCAAGTGTTTATTCCGTCAACATGTTTCGACCACCAAGGCCGTCATCAGGACTAAAGTATTGCACACACCAATCAGTTTAAATAGCCACCCAGTGACCCACCCACCAATATACCCTGAACCCTGTATACAGCACATAACCTAAAAATCACTATATAAATATACATAATATCATACAACCAAGTACTAAAACATTCTAGACCCTATGTGGAAACCATACAGTACATAAAACCTACACCCTCTAAAAATCGCATAAAAGGACTGTACCGTGATAATAAAAACTCGGACATTTACGGAGCACAGCATCCAGGGTATCTCTTCCTTCCGGGCACGTCATAGGGCCGACAACATCCGGCCGCGGGCAAGGTTACTAAGAACCAGCCCATGTGGGAGAAATCTCCATGGAAACAAGTAAGCAAACAATGTACGCAACCCGGAAGTATGGAAAGTCCAGATCGCACTCTGAGAATAAGTAAGTCTGTCACATAGTGGACAATCCAGCATAAAGCACGACCTCTAGGATAGATCAATAAGGGAAAAATCAATAAATGTAACATGAGCATATCAAAATAGCAGCAGATATATAGTAATAAGATCATAAGTACAGACGAGAACCCCCATTCAAAATATACGTATTCCTAGAAAAATAAGATCAAAAGAATTCATTATAATGTAATGTATACAGGGTTCAGGGTATATTGGTGGGTGGGTCACTGGGTGGCTATTTAAACTGATTGGTGTGTGCAATACTTTAGTCCTGATGACGGCCTTGGTGGTCGAAACATGTTGACGGAATAAACACTTGGTTGATTTTTTTGTTAAGACCTGTGAGTGCTTCTATTTTTCTGTGGAGATCGTGTATATATATATATATATATATTACACAAAAGACTCCAGCACTCAACTACACATACAATTATAAATGAATGGAGTAAAAGAAATAGACATGTATGCAAGCAATGAAGGGTAATCACCTGCACTGTAGTTCAAATGGATACCTTTAGTTACATTGTTTGTACAAACATGCATAAGCTGATGCGCCACTCCAAGGCAGTATTCTAGCATCAGTCCTAACCTAGTGAAAATTTTTTTTTTTAAATAGTGCTAATTACACACATACATATAGACCTTTCCTATGTCTAATAATGCTATATACCCCCACCTAGTTAGTTGCTCCTAAAAACTCAATGCAATCTCCATAAAAATATAAATTTATTTATATATGTCTGTATTACTTTATAATAACCTCCTAACTATGTGTGTTTCATGTCAAATGTAATATCTCTAGGTCTATACTACGACTCCAGTCTACAGATGGACAATATAAGAAGCTCTTTTTAGACAATAGATATGATAGGCTGAGAAATTCACACAAGTGTATCATTTGCAATAATTGCCTTAGGAGTACCTAGTTCCATTTTTTCTTAGATTTTTCTTAAATTTTTATGGGATATGGCTAACATATTTTAATGGTTTATTAGATAGAAACGTGGAATTCACCTTTTAATATTTTGTGTATAAATGTGTTGTTATTACAAGTATGCACAAGAGCACTTTACCAATAATCACCTGATTTTAATGTGTTGATATAGCACTGTCACTTTAATTTCTTGAGATGATGTTATGTATACGTGTGTCTTACAATTAACCACCAATTACAAGGGATATATAAGGTTGCACAAAATGCCCTAATGTTTTGAGCTTGATAAGGCCAATGATAATGGCCGAAACGTTGCTTTATATTGCACTTAATATAATGTTTGCTAAAAAAGCACTTTAAATAAGCACTTATTGAACAACCTGAGTAGCCCTGACTTTGTGGAACATTTACCTGTGTGTATATATTATATATATATATATATATATATATATCTATATATATCTATATCACCATCATCGGGCACCGTTCTGCCTCGCCTCTCATTGCAATTTCGCAATCTTGTGCCTTTGGTAAATAAGCACATCATATATTCCATCTGCATACTCATGCAGCGCACATAGTATGTAACAAATCCGCTCCTCTTTAAACTTGCATCAGGTTCTTGTGCATTAATTATATGTGGTATTCAGTTTGTTATATAATATATATAATATATATATTATATAACTCATAAAACGTATAAAAGGTAAACTCCCATAAATCATCAAAGGATTCCCCCCCAACAATTAATTACAAGATACATTTCAAATAGGCTATAAAATAACTCCTTAAAATGGAATTGCTGAATGCCTTACAGTGCTGTAATTTGAGATCGGTCCAAATCTTATTACTTTACTGAAATTAAAATCTTAAGTTTTAATACTGTTCAAGTTGAACAATGATTCCACACTTTATTGCTTTTGAAATCCCTCGTTGATCATATAAAAAAATGCCCTGAGGTAAAAAAAAAAAAAAGGAAAAAAAAAAGATTGGGGGGGAGTTGTTTCTGAAAAGCAGTAAACACAATTTTTTCCCCTCTTTGTCACAACAATGGAAGGAATTTAATGCCAGCTATCCTGAAGCAGACTTTCCTGTCTGAAATGTGCACCTTGTGTGCCATTAAAAAATTCACTTCACTTTTTTTTATTTATTACAGCAGTGTGGATAGGCAATAAAGTAAATAGCAATAGCTAATAAATTTATGTCCTTTATAGCAATTCTCTAGCTAAAAAAAGCATAGAAACTTCATTGCATGTAATTTACATGATACATCAGAATCCATTTTATGCATTCTCTTCATTTCTATTAAACATTTTCAAATTTCAAAACAAGATGAATTTGGGTTTTAGCTACCACCCTCAGTGGTGATACATTTGCCAAGTAATAATACGGTGCCCACTACAACAGGCATCTCCTGAAAATATTATTAATGGAAAACTATTACCTGGTAAAATAAGACTATAATCAATGCTCATTATGCATAGGGTACAATGGATTAATTTAATGTCACTGCAGTCATTGTTTTAACATTGTTCCCTCGAGCTCTTTATCTTTATTATTTTATTAAAATCTATTCCTGCTCCTAGTGGGAATAGCTGGCAAATATAGTCTGCAATTTAGTTTTGTTAGAAAAGGCTCTTTCCTATATTACAGATTTTTTGTCTGTCAAATAATTTTCCCTTTAAAGGACAACAAGGCATGCTCTTTATACATACAAGGTCTTTAATGTCCATTTTTAATGCTAAAAGCAAAGCAAGTCTCTAACTTTGAATTAAAGGGCATGTCCACCCCCAAAACTATAATCCCCCCAACTACTGGCCCCACCATGTAGTGTAGTTTAATCCTTACCTCACATCCCAACTCCATCTGGTTCTCCTGTAGTCCCCCCCCAAAGTTCCAAAAACTGCCCACCAGGAGGCTAGCAGGTCCATATAGGACACTGCCTGCTACCTGGAAAAACCCCAGCTAAAAAGGGGGAAAAAATTCCTTCCTGACTCCAAATGGCAATCGGAAAGTATCCCTGGATCAACCAGATCTATATGCATTAATACCAGTAATTCTCAATATTTTTTAGTTTTAGAAACTTATCCAGGCCTTTTTGCTTTATTGATATTAACTTTGTCTAATTGTTTCCGTACCATATCCTCCGTTATCCAATGTGAAAACTCTTCATTTCTTCCCTGCATATTGCTACAATCCCTACTGTAAGGACAAGGATTCTCAACAGTAAAAACCGATGTAAAAAAACGGTTTAGCAGATTAGCCTTTTCGGCATCCTCTACAACCACCTCAGCTCCATTATTTAATGGTCCCACATTCTCAGTCCTCATCTTTTTACCATTTATATACTTAAAAAACAATTTGGGGTTGGACTTGCTTTGTTCGGCAATCCGTATTTCATTTTCTATTTTAGCTAGTTTAATTGCTTTCTTGCACTCTTTATTACAGCTTTTGTACTCCCCGTAAGCCTGTTCTGTGCCTTCTGTTTTCAAAATTTTAAAAGCCCTTTTCTTTTTTTCCATTTCCCTTTTTACCTGAGCATTAAGCCATGCAGGACTGGACCTAATTTTTTTACACTTGTTACCTAAAGGTACCGATTTGGAAATGTAATAGTTTAATATCCCTTTAAAAGTGGTCCACATCTGCTCAGTTTCTTTACCTAGAAACAGTTCCCCCCAGTCTATGAGCAGGAGCGATTCCTTTAAAAGCATAAAATTAGCTTTCCTAAAGTTAAAAGTTTTTGTTAAGCCAGTGCACTTTAGTTTTTTGCAACCTATATTAAATGACACTATATCATGGTCACTATTCCCTAAGCTTCCCATTACCTTCATCTCCATAATGAGCTCAGGGTTATTAGATATCACCCGATCCAACAACGCATTCTGTCTAGTAGGAACTTCTACCATCTGTGAAAGAAAATGCTCATATAGAAAATTTAAGAACTTTATACCTTTAGAGGTGCTGGCAGTTCCCTTACTCCAATCTATGTCAGGGTAGTTAAAATCCCCCATGACTAGAACATGCCCCATACCAGCAGCCTTCGCCTACTGCATATGGAGATTCATTTCCACCTCTTCCTCGGAATTTGGCGGCTTATAACATACTCCAACAATTAATTTACCTACCTTCTTGCTTCCTGTACACAGTTCCAGCCATAATGTTTCTGCCGTATCGTTTGCTCCCCCATCTATTCCATCTTTTAAATTTGGCTTCAATTCCTGTTTAACATACATACATACTCCTCCTTCTTTCTTATTAACTCGGTCATGAGTTAATAAGACTAGGCAGCTGATATTACCCACCCCCATTGGCAAAACCATCTATCATTGTTGTTGCCCTGCTACTTTCAACAAATACCATCATTCCGCAAGACTATGTTTAAAGGATAAGTACACTGTAAAAGCAATTTAAGTTTTATTTGTAGCAGCAGCTTTAAAAAAATCTTTTCCCCCTTTTTTTTCTTGGTCCTCCCTGAGCCTACCTTTCCTGATGTAAAGTTTGTGACATCTTGGATCTGCAGTGTAGACTCCATAGCTCTGCCCCTCCGAGACTTTCTGGATCTCCTTCTTCCTAAGCCTCCAAAAAAAAGTGGGGTGATGACGTCACACGTGCACGCAGGTAGGCTCAGGGAGGACCTAGAGAAAAAAAAGGGGGGGGAACAGATTTTTTAAAGCTGCTGCTACAAAATTAAACTTAACTTGCTTTTACAGTGTACTTTAAATGGAATCTCCACCCCCAAAATAATTTTTTCCAGTAGTGTAGGGCACCCCCCCAACCCTAACTGCCAGGTTTACAAGTTCCACTCCCAGAAGTAGCAATAGGGTCCAGACCAGCAGCTGCATCTGTGATTAGCTGACAGTCAGCCAATCACAGACGCGGCTTCCAGCTATCGAGAGAGCCAATGAAATGAAGTTGGGTATGTCTAATTCTGGGCTTTTTTTAAACTTATAAACCTAGCGGTTAGGGTTGGGTTCCCTACGCTACAGGAAGTTTTTTTTATTGCTAAAAGGTTATGCAGCTTGAAGGGATCCAGTGTGTGGGAGGGAGAGCTCCCATATGCATGCCAGAGTCCTTAGTAAGGACATGGACACCAGATGACACACAGACAGCTCCTCCTTCTCTTCAGTTTTTTGGAATTTCAGCAGGCACTTCAGGAAAACCATACAGAGCAGAGGAGTAAGGTAAGGATTTTTGAACACTACACAGTGGGGCCAGCAGTAGGGTGGACACGCCCTTTAATATCATGAAGTTCTTTTCTTATAGTTTGGTTGAAAGAATTCTTTGTGGAGATTTAATCAGAAGTGAAGCTTTTCAACCCCACTGCATCTTTCACAATGCAACACACAAAACTGAAACAATCCCTTTAAAATAAGGCTAGGAAAAGGGTGCACAAGAACAAGGGCAAAGTATTTTTTTGAATGCCTCATAGACAGTGTCAACCATAAAATGTATAGCATAGATATTGGTTAGTAGTATAGTAGTAGTATAGTATATTTTTGCAGAAATCATGCAGGGATTCGTTTCACTACCATTAAGCAAGATAATATAACCACTATAATAATAGCATAAAAATAATAGCACTATATTTAAAGAGGCAGTTTCAGCTTGATATAGAGATTGTTTTCCCAGGCAGGAAACATTCATAAAAATGTCCAAGAGATGTAATTTTTTTAAGTAAATATCCTAGTAGATGGTGAGTGAGTCCTTCCTCCTGACCGACCGTTCGGCACTTACGAACAGTTGGCCAGGACAAAGGACTTTGGACTTGGCAAAAGTAGCCGCATTTGTACGTTTCGGATGAAATGAACAACCAAACAATTGGTGGTTGGTCGCCAGTATCTTGTACATACCTGCTTCCTGTGTTACAGTATACAGTGCTTCCTCCTTCTATTATCAATATATAATTATTCTATCAAAAGCATTATAAAGCATATGGGCTCAATAACTAAACTGAACTAATTAACTTAGTGTATGGATGAACTGGGCTTTGTGATGGAATGTTTATGGTTACATATGTTTGACTTGTGTAAGGATGTCCAGGATGACCCATTATCTCAGGAATTGGCACGCTGACAGAGAACATCTAGGTTAGGCTAGGCTAGGTAGAAGACATCCTTAAACTACATTCAGGACACCACAGACCTGCTGAATAAATGCATTCCTGTCAATGCAATTTTGGCCACAATGGATGTGGAGGCCCTATATACAAATATCCCTCATCAAGATGGCATTGCAGCATGTTAAACCTTTTTACAGAAGGAGGGCATACACATAGAAGCAGTTCTCAACATGATACACTTCACCCTCACACATAACATATTCTCATTCAATAAGGAGATATATCTACAACAGATGGTAACTGCCACCACAGTACGCAACCTGTTTATGGCCAAATTGGAGGAGGATTTTCTATCCTCCTGTAACACTAAACCAATGACCATTGTTACATAGATGATATCCTCATTATCTGGATTGAAAGGGAGGAAGAACTGCTTTCCTTCCATAGGAAATAAAACTCCTTCCACCCCACCATTAAACTAAAACTTGACTACTCCAAAAGTCAAATCAACTTTCTGGATACCACAATTAAAATACAAGGGAACACCCTAGTGATTTATATATACCGCAAACCAACAGACAGACGCACATACCTTAGGAATAACAGCTTCCACCCCACACACTCAAGAAAATCAATCATTTTCAGCCAAGAGATACATTACCATTGTATCTGTTCAGACCCAACAGAAAGGAAACACTTAAAGCAACTTTGCAGTGAGTTCATTAAACAGGGATACAATCCCAAAACAATGGACAAGGAAATCCAAAGGGCCATATTTATTCCCAGACACAAACTCTTGAGATACAAACAGAAAAAATCCCTGAAACCGTGTTCCCCTTTTAGTCACTTACAGTCCACACCTGGAGATCCTACAACAAATCATAAAAGAACTCCATCCCACACTACAAAGGGAGGACAAATTAAAAAACATATTTCCAGTACCTCCACTCCTGGCATACCGATAGCTCCCTAATTTGAAATGCTTACTGGTACACAGCTCTATGGGCAAAACAATCAATGGCACTTCCCCCTGCCAACAACCTAGATGTGAAACCTGTGCACACTTCCACATAACAGATCAAATATATATGCCACATTGTAAACAAAGTAATCAAATTAAAGGATTAGATACACCACATTGGTTCCGCCAACGTGGTGTATCTAATACTGTGCATAAAGTACCCTAACACTGGTTTCTATGTGGGAGAAACAGGACAAACACTGCAAACGGATGAACTCCCATATATTTAACATCATGCATGGGTTAAACAATGCCCCTGGGGCTGAGCACTTTTGTAAAAGAGGCCACAGTATGAAAGACCTCAAGATCACCATTCTTATGGGCAATTTTCATGATTAAAAACAGAGGAAGGAGTGGGAAAACAAATTCACTCAGAAATTTAATTCCCTGAATGGCAGACTAAATAGGGACATGAGTTTTATGGCCAAATATAAACTTATTCTACATCACCACCCAGACTAAACCCACTCACCAGCATACTGTCTAGTACTGTTTAATACATTTCAAAGGACACTGTTCTAACATTATTACAGCTATCTACTTGTGCCCATTTCACACCTCGACTACTGTTTCCCCCCAGCCCCCCAACCTGTCTGAGTCTGTATCTGTACCTGGTCATCTGTTCAAACTTATCACTGGTGTTTGATGTTTACTGTTCCAATGTATATATAAGTTTGTGATTTCTCTGTTTCTTTTGTAACATCCAACCTGATGAAGGGGGCTTATGACTCCCAAAAGCTTGCTATTTTTTTTTATTTAGTTAGTCAATAAAAGGTGTCACAGCTCTACTTTGCTTTTCTTACTTATGGCTAACATGGTGCAAACCTCAACTATTGCCTTAAAAAAGGTAAGAGTTTGATGAAGGTATATTTAGATTTGGATTACAATGATAATTGTGATGGTCAGGGAGGTATGGGTAAATATGTAGCCAAAAGTTAATCTTATGTTGGAGAGAGAGTTTCTCCCTCCCACTTGGACAAATATACTTGGGCCAATAAAAAGAGGTTGGTGACAAACAAGGACAATCAAGTTGACCATGCAGCTGACTTGATTCCTAGAGTACAACACAGACCGACTTCACAGACATTCACACATACTTGTTTTTACACTGAACATTTAGTTTTTGTTATTTTATTTTATATACATATTATTCAATTTACATATTGTTGTAATTTTTCCTGTATTCTTATTATGATTATTAGTGTGATCCAATAAACTTCCCACTTATTGGTGGACATTGATAATTTCTGACACTATACACCAATTACCTCTATTCCACCTTATAGTGTGAATGCAGATGCATTTTACAATGCTGTTATTTTTGAGTCAAAGACTGATCATTTTAATCTGACAGATGAGCAAAAGAATTAATTGTTTAAAATGTGGTTACCGATTTACATTTCTAAACGATTTGAGACAACTTCTTTTTTAAATAATCAAGGAGAAAGTGTACATCATACACAGGCAGACATATTAAGACAGTTGTTAAGGTTTACAACAGGGGAAGAAATACCCACAGTTGAAATATTTAAAACTATGAAACCTTCTATTAACGAGGATCCATTTGCTTTCATGATGAAATTTGAAAAGTCTCATAGAATGGTAGTGAATATTCCTGAGGATGAGGAACCAGCTGTGATAGTGTTTTTTTTGTTAATAGCTTTAAATATTTAGATGGGTTTATACTTGAACATGCCGCAGAGAAAGAAACCTTGGAAGAAGCTGCTGGATATATTGATAAAATGAGGAGACATTCTAAATCAGGTTAATCAAAATCCAGGATAGCAGTTATTCAGAATGAAACCTTGGGGAAAGATAGAGTAAATCCAAATCAGTGAATGATGCCCCATATAGGAATGAGAAAGAAAAACAAGTCAAGTTTAAGGAGCCTGTTACCTGTTACTATTGTCAGAAACCAGGTCATAAAAAAATGGCAATGTAAGAAGTTTTTGAGGGATTTTTAGGTGAAGGATTTAGGAAAAGAAAATGGTTTAATTAAACCTGAGCCATCTGTTCTATCCAATGACAATGTACCACAGTCCACTTCTCCTAATACACCTTTGTTAGAACAAATCAGAGAGTTGTCTTTTAGTAATGGCATGGATACCAGTGATGATTCACAAGGGTTGCTTCCTTTACCATGACTAGACCAGGATTTAACCCCTCATTGTCTTGATTGTGTTGTTCCTCTTTATTTAGACAAATGTGGGAGACCTTATGTAAAGGCAAGTTTACTAGGTCAAACATTTAAATTCTTGATTGAAACAGGAGCACATTTATCTGTGACAGGACAAAAATTGCCATTGTTATCTGGATCATTTGTTGGCTTTAATGATAAAGGTGGTTTAAATGCTACATTGCGTAACATTGTTTCTTTTGAAATTCCTGGATATTTGATTACTCACATTGATATCTGGTATTGTCAAGGTGCTGATAAAATCACAGGCACTGATATAATGAATGGCCAGATATTGGTGACAATGAAAATGCAATCGGAGCAAGGATTTCCTTCCTTGTAGGCACAATTTCGAAATGAATGTGACATAGTGAAAGAAGTATTGGTAAATGTTGAGGAGAAAGATCCTCCTCCCCAAAGACAGTATAGATTGCCACCAGAAGCAATTGAACCAATCTCTGCAGTCTTACAAGAACTTCTTGAACAAGACGTAATAAGAAAAGCAAATTCAGTGGTGAATAATCCCACTTGGTGTATTAAGAAAAGTGAAAAACAGTTACAGATTATTGTTAGATCTTAGGTTGTTGAACACGTTTACTCCAACATGCACCCCTATTATAGCCAGTTTACCAGACATGATGTCAAAATGAAATGCAAAGGCTAAGTATTTCTTGGTTATTGATATTTCTAATGGATGTTTCAGTATACCTTTGGCAAGTAGTTGTCAATATAAATTTGCATTTACCTTCCAAATTGTATAATATTGTTATACAAAACCTCAACAGGGCCTACATATAAGTCCATCAGTGTTGAGTTCTGCTTTAGCAGATTGTTGCAGTACAGTATGTGGATGATATTTTGTTAAGTACAGAGACAGAGGCAGGGCACATGAGTCTTCTAGCTGAGCTGTTCACCTGGTTGCAAGATGCAGGACTGAAATTAAACACTACAAAGGTACAACGTATGAAACCTGAGGTTAAATTTCTTGTAGTACATATTGGACCAGAGAAAAGATAGGAAAAGAGTAAAATCTGTGTCTTGTCTTCCCAAAGCATTGAGACAATTTTTAGGTTTGGTTATTTTTTCAAGGGGGTTTAAAGGATTTGCAGAAAAAGCTAAACCCTTATATGATCTTTTAAAGGAAAATGAGAATGATAATTTTGGTTCATGGGGAGAGAAAGAACAAAAGGCTTTTGAAACTTTAAAGAAAGATCTGCAAACAGCCCCAGCTTTAGCAACTGTTGACCCTTCTGCTCTATTTGCATTACAGGTTTATACATCAGATATTGCAATTTCTGCCGTGCTGCCACAATTGCAGGGAATAGAGATGGCCGAACTTTGGAAAGTTCGGTCTGTTTTTGAACTATATGGAAAGTTCGAAAATGGACCCATTAAAGTCAATGGGAGACATAGTTCGAAAAGTTTGAATGAAATACAATTAAATTACAATGGTAACTTAATGTATATGGCTGTAGGACCTGGGAAATGGTCTGGGGAACATGTTCGAATATCCAGGGCTTTTGAAAACTCGATTTTACTCTTATGCGCGCTACTTTCAAGCTCTCGCATTCGAACATTCGATAATTATCCCATGAACGATTCACGAGAATTCGATATTTACTCGTGTATAGGTATAATAGACATTTTACTTGCGGATTCGAGAATTCGATATTTACTCATGTATAGGTATAATAGACATTTTACTCGCGGATTCGAGAATTCGATATTTACTCACGTATAGGTATAATAGACATTTTACTCGCAGATTTAAGAATTTGATATTTACTTGCTTATAGGTATAATCGTCATTTTACTTGCGGATTCGAGAATTCGATATTTACTCGCGTATAGGTATAATAGACATTCAACTCGCGGATTCGAGAATTTGATATTTACTCGCATATTGGTATAATAGACATTTTACTTGCGGATTCGATATTTACTCGCGTATAGATATAATAGACATTTTACTCGCAGATTCGAGAATTCGATATATACTCGCGTATTGGTATAATAGACATTTTACTCGCATAATCACATGCCTCGAACGTTCGAACATTCGATAATTATCGAAAGTCCAGAAAATATTGAAATTCCGGGTCCAGGATAGTTTGAGAAGTCAGAGTCAGTTGGAACTCGAATAGTTTGGCTCGAACTCGGGTTCGAGTTCTAGTCCATCTCTAGCAGGGAAGTAATTAGAGAATACTAGGATATTTTTCTAGACTCTTGAAACCTAGAGAAAGGGATGTTTGTGCTAGGAATCTAGTTGATGTTTATTTTGTTGAACACATTGTTGGATTTGACAAAATCATCTTACAAACCCCACACTCAACATTGAAACTTCTTTTAAAAAAGAATGTGCCGGGGGTTTCCAATCAGAGATTTTCACATTGGTTGTTGTCATTGTCAGCAATCAGTTTCATGAAGTTTTTTCAACTCTTTTCCGGAGGGAGGCAGAGGAAACTGATGAACCTGTATTTGTTGATGGCTCCCGTTTTTATTCTGATGGAAAGTATTATTCTGGCTATGCAATTTGGTTTCCTGAACCTTTACCTCTTGTGACAAAGCTCAAGCACTTCCATTTATATAATTTATATATTTATGTACTGAACTATCTATGTATTTGTTCCCGTTGTATAACTTTATTGTATTTTGTTACTGTACAGCCCTGCGTCCCCAAGTGGCGCTTTATAAATAAACTATACATATACATACATTTTAACCCTTGATGAACAGGAAAACCATAATTCATTGTTAATTTATAGTGATAGTTCTTATGTAGAATGATCACTTATAGATTACTTGCCAGTGTGGAAAAGGATTTGTTAATGCTTTTAACAAAGTTTTAGCACATAAAGATACATTAGAAGCAATATTTGAAGTAGCTGCTAAGAATTCCAAGGGCTATGCTATTGTTAAAGTGCCAGCACACAGGAGAGACAATGATGAACTAAGCATAGGAAATAGAACAGCTGATGTTTTAGCTAAAGAAGCAGCTTTAAATGGTGAAGCAACCAGAATCAGTCTCTGTAAATGCAATAAAGAAAACAGAAACAAAGCTTCCTTCATTTTCAAAAGAGCAAACCAAGGATCTTACACTTGCTGCTTTTCAGGTTGATCAAAAACCTCCCTTTGTTTGTGAAAACGGGGTTTTGTGTCATGACTTTGATGGAGTTTTGCAGCCTGTTGTACCCAAGCATTTACAGATTGAGTTTACAAAATACAATCATGAACGTTTAGGATACCTAGAAAAAGATTGCTAGAAATACTTAAAGACAAGTTTTAACTGGGATAAGATGGAGGAAACAGTGCAAGAAGTAGTTCAATATTGCCTCATGTGTGCACAGATAAACCCCAGACCAAAAGGACAAAAACCTCCACTTCAAAGAACTCCACCTGCAGATGGGCCTTGGTCCACATTGCAGATTGATTACATTGGACCATTACCAACAGGCAAACAAGGTTTTGGATATGCTCTGATTGTAGTAGATGTTTTTACTAAATGGGTTGAAATTTTGCCTGTACGGAAAGATGATGCAATAAGTACAGCAAGAGCTTTAGTCAACTATGTGTTCCCTACTTGGGGATTTTGTTTAAAAATTGATTCTGATCGAGAATCTCATTTTACAGGTAAAATAATGCAAGCAATGTGTGGTATTTTAGGGATACAACAATAATTTCATGTTCCCTATCATCCTCAATCAGCTGATATTGTGGAATGAATAAACAGAACAATTAAGTCTAGAATAGCAAATATGTTACAGAGGTCAGACATAGGTTGATGCAGTGCCTTTCATTCTAATGAGTGTTAGTAGTACTACATCATCTGCAACACAATTTTCACCTTTTTAGTCAATGACAGGTAGGAAAATGCCTTTAATATTCCCACACAAACCTTCCTTCTCTCATCCACAAAAAAAGGCAATCGTGAAATCAAAATGGCTACAAATTCTACAAGAAAATTGAAATTCTATTTTACAACATACTGCTTCTCGTATGCAAAAAATGGTTCCTCCGTATTCTTCCAAATTTGTAAAAGGAGATATGGTAATGATAAAAACTTTCAGGAAAAGTGGTCCATGGCAATACAATTGGGAAGGACCCTTTGAAATTTGTGATACTATGGGTCAAGTACAAGGACCTTTGATTTCAAGGAAAAATGCACGTAGACAACAGAAATTGTGGATACCTGTAGATCAATGCAAACTGTATGTACCATAATAATTGATACTGCTTTTCTGTTACAGGAATGGCTTCTTCCTTATTTACATGGAGAACAAATGATTTGTTGGAAAAAAGGAGAACATTTCTCAGAAGAAAGACATAGAGGAAAGAATTTTAAGAAGAAAATTCATCCTTGGACTCCTTTACACTTCTGTAGCACTATTTACTTTTTGTATCATGAGTAACAACCTATTCCTTACATGTAGAGGTTAATGTCCTCACACATGATTTCACATGATAGACACTCTCAATTAATAGTGCAAAAAGAAAGACTGAAATTAATTGGGACACTCCAATCAACGCTACCACAGATATTTTGGGACAATTTGGCATTGGACCATTTGCAAATCCATGTGCAAAATATTTTTTCATTCACAGTAATGATATTGAAGTGAAAGTGAAAATAGAAACATTAGTAAAATATACTAAACTGATAGGGAGATGTATACAAAATAATCACAACAGGTCCTGGGTAGAGATGTCTGAACTTCGAAAAAATCCGTAAACTCGAAAATCCGCGAGTGGACCCGGTAAAACGTATTAAAATGAAAGTTCGGTAAAATCCGCATTAAAAGTGGTCTAAATAGCCTTGGTAACGTACACTTAATCACTCAGGGACCTGGGTAATGGCCTTAGAAACACGTATCAATGCCTACAATACCTAAAAATTACAGTCTGCTAGCGTGAATTAAAAAATACGAGGATTTTCGTAATTACGAGGATTTCCGCAATTACGAGGATTTCCGTAAAAACGAGGATTTCCGTAAAAACGAGGATTTCCGTAAACCCTGCGGATTCCCGTAAAATTGCGGATTTTCGTAAAAACGAGGAATTTCGTTAAAAACGAGGAACCGGAACTTCCTGCTAGGCAAAATGGCGAGTTCTGCAAGGCAACTCTATGCCATCCAATACCTCCTGACCAAGG
Source organism: Hymenochirus boettgeri (assembly GCA_019447015.1). NCBI lineage: Eukaryota > Metazoa > Chordata > Amphibia > Anura > Pipidae > Hymenochirus > Hymenochirus boettgeri. The sequence continues at coordinate 60,311,937 of CM033471.1, forward strand.
GGTATGATAAGTTCCCCCCTGGCACCTATCAAATGCGGCGCGGAAAGCGCAGGATTATGGAGGGGCTCCAGCGCTACGGCTGCCAGACCACTGTCTCTACCCTCCAGAGACAGTGGTCTGATCTCAAGAGGCAGAGGCCTCATTATGTTGAAGCCATCTCGCAGATGATGGAAGGCAAGTATACTATTATATTACTGTATTGCAAAAAGTAGTAAAATATTTTAATTCACTTCTGACAAAAACATATATATATATATATATATATATATTTTTTTTTTTTTAAACATCAATAATCCTTAAATTTGGCTTGAGAGAGAGAGAGAGAGATCCGAGTTCTTTGTATTTCTCATTTACTGGTTATTATTACATTATTATTATTCTTATATTATTCAATATCAGCCCTATTTAAAGGGTAAAAAAAAATAAATCACTGAAAAGTCAAAAAATTTAAATCACCTATAAATTTAAAATGATACCCACACATAGACACCCTTCCATTTCCATTGCAGCCTTATTTAAAGGCTAAGTAAAGTTAAAAATGTAATCGATCATTAAAAATTGATTTCTTTTTACCTTATAAATGCACACTTATACCCACACATAGACACAGTTAAACACACTTTTCTGACCCACCCTTTTAGTTACATGGCAGCCCTATTTGAAGTGAAAGTAAAGTAAAAAATAAAATGTTGATCAATTATTAAAATTTGATTTTTACACTCCAAAATTAAAAATGTTGTGTTAGCCACAAAATCTAGATACAAGTACACACAGCTACTGATGCTCCCCTACACCCAACCAACTTTTCTCTTTCCATGGCTACAATACACACAATAAAAATATAAGTACTTAGCCACCCCCACCACTGTCCCCGCCAGAGGAAGAATGTAAGTGCAGCCTATTGAAAAAAAAATTTTTTTCTAAATTTTTCATTTGTCCAAGGCCACCGTACAGCGCACACGAGCGCTCCAGAAACAATCATACAAGCGCGTGTTTCCGGTGCGCTCATGTGTATTGCCATGCGAGTGCAGTACGATTGCACAATTGTGCAAAAATTGAGGATGACATTAATTGTGCCACACTATTGTGTGCTTTTTAACACATAGATGTGTCCAAGCCCTTTATCCAAATGTTTGCATATTTTTTGACAACTTCTCCGAGAATTGTTTTAGTAAATGTATTCGAACATTTAATGAAAGTGAGAGTTAAAATAAATTTCCTTTTTTTTTAGCACTACCACCAACTAGCCCTCCGGGCAGTCCATTGCCCCCTCCGGGCTCTCCATCGCCCCCACCGGGCAGTCCACCGCCCCAGGAGGAGGAACCTGGGTAAGGGTAAGGCTTCGTAGGAACAGCACCATTGAGTTACAGCAGGCCCACTACAGTTTGCCACCATTGTTTTGAAGAGCCAGGCAGGCTTGGCCATGGACATACCCCTCACCCATTGGCTCTCTCCCTCAGAGTATGTTCGTGCAAGGGAAAGCAGGTGAAAGGGTAAGGCTTCGTAGAAAGCACCAGAGTTACAGCAGGCCCACTACAGTTTGCCATTGTTGAAGAGCAGGCAGGCTTGGCCCCATGGAATACCCTCACACCATGGTTTTCCTCAGAGTATGCTTCAGAAGGGAAAGCAGGTGAAAGGGTAGGCTTCGTAGGAACAGCACATTGAGTTACAGCAGGCCCACCACAGTTTGCCACCATTGTTGAAGAGCCAGGCAGGCTTGGCCCCACTGGACATACCCCTCACTCATTGGACTTCTCCCTCAAAATATGTTTGTGCAAGGAAAGCAGGTGAAAGGGTAAGGCCTTCGTGGAACAGCACACTTGGTTACAGCAAGCCCACTACAGTTTGCCACCATTGTTGAAGAGCCAGGCAGCTTGGCCCCACTGGACATACCCCTCACCCCATTGGCTTCCTCCCTCAGAGTATGCTTTGTGCAAGGGAAACAGGTGAAAGGGTAAGGCTTCGTAGGAACAGCACCCATTGAGTTACAGCAGGCCCACTACAGCTTGCCACCATTGTTTGAGATGTCAGGCAGGCTTGGCCCCACTGGACATACCTCTCACCCCATTGGCTACTCTCCCTCAGAGTATGCTTCGTGCAAGGGAAAGCAGGTGAAAGGGTAAGGCTTCGTAGGAACAGCACCATTGAGTTACAGCAGGCCCACTACAGTTTGCCACCATTGTTGAAGAGCCAGGCAGACTTGGCCCCACTGGACATACCCCTCACCCCATTGGCTTCTCTCCCTCAGAGTATGCTTCGTGCAAGGGAAAGCAGGTGAAAGGGTAAGGCTTAGTAGGAACAGCACAATTGAGTTACATCAGGCCCACTACAGTTTGCCACCATTGTTGAAGAGCTAGGCAGGCTTGGCCCCACTGGACATACCCCTCACCCCATTGGCTTCTCTCCCTCAGAGTATGCTTCGTGCAAGGGAAAGCAGGTGAAAGGGTAAGGCTTCGTAGGAACAGCACCATTGAGTTACAGCAGGCCCACACTTTGTAATATGGAGCCAGGCAGGATTGACCCAGAGCTGAAAACATTAGCCACAGAGTAGCTGTTGCGGCTGTATGAGATGGTCAGAGTAGGTGACACCACAAAGGTGCCTCATGGAGAGAGAAGGAAGAACAAAAATGGAGTACTGCTCTCGGGCCAGGCAGGATTGACCTAGAGCTAAAACATTAGCCACAGAGTAGCTGTTGCGGCTGTATGAGATGGTCAGAATAGGTGACACCACAAAGGTGCCTCATGGAGAGAGAAGGAAGAACAAAAATGGAGTACTGCTCTCGGGCCAGGCAGGATTGACCCAGAGCTGAAAACATTAGCCACAGAGTAGCTGTTGAGGCTGTATGAGATGGTCAGAGTAGGTGACACCACAAAGGTGCCTCATGGAGAGAGAAGGAAGAACAAAAATGGAGTACTGCTCTCGGGCCAGGCAGGATTGACCCAGAGCTGAAAACATTAGCCACAGAGTAGCTGTTGTGGCTGTATGAGATGGTCAGAATAGGTGACACCACAAAGGTGCCTCATGGAGAGAGAACGAAGAAAAAAATGGAGTACTGCTCTCGGGCCAAGTAGGATCAACCCAATCTTAGAAAAATTAGCCACAGAGTAGCTGTTGTCGCAGAGCATTTGTTATTTCATAACCTGAATGCAGTAGAGCAAGGTAGGACCATATATGGCCCTGCCAATAAGACAAAATTGCCATTTGCCAGCTAAGCTGGCATCAGCTAAGCCTCTAGATGGAAAATGAGGCGGAAGGAGCAGTATGGGTGGCCAGGGGAAGAAAGCCTTCAATCACGGGCATCAGCAATAGAGGTGCTGTACTGAGATGTGATCCACGCCTCATTCATCTTGTAAGGCGGTCCACATTCTCAGTGGAGAGACGGGTCCTCCTCTCCGTTACAACACCCCCTGCCACACTGAAGGTCCCCTCCGAAAGAACACTGGATGACGGGCATGAAAGGACCTCGATGGCATACTGTGCCAACTCGGGCCAGATATCAAGCCTCGCCACCCAGTAGTCCAGTGGATCCTCAGTCTTTGATGTGGCTACACCGGCCCTGGATCCGATGTAGTCGGTGACCTGGCGACTGAGGTGTTGCCTGGTGGAGTTGCCAGTCCTTAAAAGGACTTTTGGGTCTCACAAAGTTAGTCCTTAAAAGGACTGTTGGGTCTCAAGATGTGTGAATACAGGGGTGGTTAACAACAAGTGCTAAACCACTACACTGAAATCCACACACAAAAAGCGCAAAAAATCTCTCTCCAACTCTGACACTGTCAGGTCTCCACTAAACACACTCCAACACACTGACAAAATGTCGCCTGTGAAGCAGCCTTTTATACCCAGGGGGCTGGCAATAATCATGTTAGCTGCCATTGGCTAATTTGGGTCATGTGGCTTGCTCCGTCTTGAAAATAATCCCCAAAATGCGTAAATTCCGCAAATTTACAAGAATTTCTCGTTTTTACGAAAATTCTTGTAATTACGAGAATCCTTGTAATTACGAGGATCTTCATTTTGTCCGTATCCCGAAAGATCGTAGATTCTCGTAATTACAGAGATACTCGTATTTTCGAAAATTTTCGAAAAAAAAAAAAAATCCGCGATTTTCCGCCTTCTGAACCTCCGAACCGTGGATTTTTTTTTTTCGAAAATTTTCGGAATTACGAGGATCTCCGTATTTTTGAAATACGGAGAAAACGGAGATCCTTGTAATTACGAGAATTCTCGTAATTTCGAAAATTTTCGAAAAAACGAGAAATTCTTGTAAATTCGCGGAATTTCTGCATTTTGGGGATTATTTTGAAGACGGAGCAAGCCACATGTCCCAAATTATCCAATGGCAGCTAACATGATTATTGCCAGCCCCCTGGGTATAAAAGGCTGCTTCACAGGCGCCATTTTGTCAGTGTGTTGGAGTGTGTTTAGTGGAGACCTGAGCTTTTTTTGAGCTTTCTGTGTGTGGATTTCAGTATGGTGGTTTAGCACTTGTTGTTAACCACCCCTGTATTCCCACATCTTGAGACCCAACAGTCCTTTTAAGGACTAACCTTGTTGTAATTGAGAGGAGAACCCGTCTCTCCACTGAGAATGTGGACCGCCTTACATTCATCAAGATGAATGAGGCGTGGATCACATCTCAGTACAGCACCCCTATTGCTGATGCTGATGCTCGTGACTGGAGGCCTCCTGCCCCTGGCCACCCGTACTGCTCTTTCTGCCTCGTTTTCTGCCTAGAGGCTTAGCTGATGCCAGCTTAGCTGGCAAATGGCAAATTTTTCTTATTGGCAGGGCCATATATGGTCCTACCTTGCTCTACTACATTCAAGTTGTGAAATAACAAATGCTCTGCAACAACAGCTACTTTGTGGCTAATTTTTCTAAGATTGGGTCGATCCTACTTGGCCTGAGAACAGTACTTTGTTCTTCCTCCATGAGGCACCTTTGTGGTGTCACCTACTCTGACCATCTCATACAGCCGCAACAGCTACTCTGTGGCTAATGTTTTCAGCTCTGGGTCAATCCTGCCTGGCACTAGAGCAGTACTCCATATTACAAAGTGTGGGCCTGCTGTAACTCAATGGTGCGGTTCCTGCAAAGCCTTACCCGTTCACCAGCTTTCCCTTGCATGAAGCATACTCTGAGGGAGAGAAGCCAATGGGGTGAGGGGTATGTCCAGTGGGGCCAAGCCTGCCTGGCTCTTCAACAATGGTGGCAAACTGCAGTGGGCCTGCTGTAACTCAATGGTGTGGCTCCTACCCGTTCACCCGCTTTCCCTTGCACGAAGCATACTCTGAGGGAGAGAAGCCAATGGGGTGAGGGGTATGTCCAATGGGGCCAAGCCTGCCTGGCCCCACAACAATGGTGGCAAACCGCAGTGGACATTATGTAACCCAGTACCCCCATCGCCTTCTTTCCCTTGTTGTGTGCAAACTACTATATAGGCGAATGTGGCCAATGTGGTGTGTGTAATGGCATTAATGGTAAGGTATGTACAATAAATATGTTTTTGTCAGAAGTGAATTAAAATATTTTACTACTTATTACAATACAGTAATATAATAAAAAGTATACTTGCCTTCCATCAGTTGCCGCATGGCTTGAACATAATGAGGCCTCTGCCTCTTCAGATCAGACCACTGTCTCTGGAGGGCAGAGACAGTGGTCTGGTAGCCGAAGCGGCGCAGGAGCCGGTGCTGGAGCCCCTCCATAATCCTGCGCTTTCGGCACCGCACATGATAGGTGCCAGGCATCCTCGGATTTTCGAAAATACCGTTTTTTAAAATTCACGCTAGCGGACTGTAAATTTTAGGTATTGTAGGCATTGATACGTGTTCTTAAGGTTATTACCCAGGTCCCTGAGTGATTAAGTGTACGTTACCAAGGCTATTTAGACCACTTTTAATGTGGATTTTGCCGAACTTTCATTTAAATACGTTTTAACGGGTCCGCTCGCGGATTTTCGAATTTACGGATTTTTTAGAAAATCCGCAGATCCTCGCTCGGACCGGATTTTTTGATGTTCGGACATCTCTAGTCCTGGGTAGAGATGGACACAAAACCGAACTCGAACCCGAATTCGAGACGAACTTTATGAGTTCGGACAAACTCTAACTATTCAAACTAGTTCGGGTATTCCGGACTCGCGGCTGTGTTTTCGATAATTATTGTAAATTCGATACCGGTAATTATCGAATTTACAGACGGTTTGCTAACCCTAGAATGCATTGTTCGCTAAGCCTCAAAAGTATAATTTTGTTTTCGATAACCCTTCAATGTGCGGATCGTTTTCACTAACCCTAGAATGTATCGTTTGCTATCCCTAGAATGCAGCCTTCAATTTTCGGTAACACTCAAAAGTATTGTTCTTTTTCGGTAACCATCGAATATGTATGGATCGTTTTCGCTAACCCTCGAATGTATAGTTTGCTAAGCTAGTCTGTTGATCTGGGGAGGCACATTTGTACATGGATAGAAAATTGGTTAATGAATAGGATAAAGAGAGTAGTTGTTAATGGGGCTTCATTATTATGGACTAAAGCGCTAAGTGGGGTGCCACAGGCTTCTGTGTTGGGGCCGCTTCTATTTAATCTATTTATTAATGATTTGGAAGCGGGTATTGTCAGCAAGGTTTCTGTGTTTGCTGACGACACAAAACTTTGTCTACCATTAAAAACTTCAGAGGATGTGCAATCCTTGCAGGGGGGTCTAGATAGATTGTCACATTGGGCTTCTAAGTGGCAGATGAGATTCAATGTTGATAAATGTAAGGTGATGCATTTTGGACTTGTGCTGTGGCAGATGAGATGATACTATAAATGGCTCTGTGTTAAGTGAATCCCTGTTGGAAAGGGATCTTGGAGTTTTGCTGGATAACAAACTTAAAGGAAGCAAGCAGTGCCAGGCGGAAACAGCCAGAGCCAGCATGGTATTGTCTTGTATGAAGAGAGATATGGAATTAAGGGAGGAAAATGTTATTCTCCCTCTTTACAAAGCATTGGTAAGGCCTCATTTGGAATATGCAGTGCAATTTGGAATCCTGTGTACAAAAAGAACATCTTTGAAATGGAAAGGGTTCAGAGAAGGGCAACTAAATTAATAAGGGGGTTGGGGGAGCTTGAATATGAAGAGAGAATGGAAAAGTTACAATTATGTACGCTGGAGAAAAGGCGTTTGCTTGGGTATATGATTACTGTGTATAAATACATTAACGGGACATACAACAAACTATCTGGGGCATTGTTCACCAATAGAACATGTCAGAGGACACGAGGACATCCCTTAAAGACTTGAAAAAAAAAGGTTTAGGCTTCAAGTTCGGAAAGGGTTTTTCACTGTGAGAACGGTAAAGCTATGGAACTGTCTTCCAGTGGACGTTGTTATGGCAGGTTCATTGGTCAGTTTAAAAAAAAAGCTGGATGAGTTTCTGCAAACAATGAATTTTGCAAGTTACTGGTATTGATACATAAAGTAGAGTTGATCCAGGGAAATTTCCAATTGCCACTTGGAGCCAGGAAGGAATTTTTTTCCCCTTGATAAATTTGGTGGTTTTTTTTGCCTTCCTCTGGATCAACAGTTAGGCAGGAAATAAGAATATTGCTAGATGGGTTGGACTTGATGGATGTATGTCTTTATTCAACCTCAAATACTATACTAACCCTCAAAAGTATTTTTAGTTTTCGATAATCCTTGAAAGTATTGTTCGGTAACCCTCGAATGTAGCTTGCGCAAAATCCAACAATTACCCGCTCGTGTTTAAGAAGTGTTTTGGAGATAGTGACATGTTCCCCAGAACATTTCCCAAGTGACACAGCCATTTACAGTAAGTTACCATTGTTAGTTTAGCTGTAAATAACTCATAATTTTCAAGCTATCCCTCTCCCATTGACTTTAATGGGTCCGAATTCGAACTTTTAAACTTTTACTGAAGTTTGAAAGTTCGAAAATAGACCAAACTTTATGAAGTTCGGCCATCTCTAGTCCTGGGAATCTGAATTACACGATCTTCCTATATAGTTTGTTTTGGTAAAAGGAAACGTAACAGAATGGACAGGTGATATAAAAAGGAATTCAGTAAGGATGGCATTGGTGTACCTGTAATAATATCATATTTACAGCATGTTTCAGTATATTTAGATGCTGGAAATGTAGGAATTTCAGGTAACGAAAAAGAAGAAATAGTTAGAATATGGAATTTCCAAATCAAAAGGCCATTAGCAGTAACATAGTAACATAGTAATTGAGGTTGAATAAAGACATACGTCCATCAAGTCCAACCTATTGACTTTTTTTTTTAAACCTACCCAACAGCTGATCCAGAGGAAGACAAAAAAAACCAGCTAAAAAGGGTTAAAAAAATTCCTTCCTGACTCCAAACAGCAATCGGAAAGTATCCGTGGATCAACCAGATCTACAGTATATGTATTAATACCAGAAATTCTCAACATTTTGTAGTTTTATTTTTTAGTTTTATTTTTTAGTTTTATTCAGGCCATTTTTAAAGCTATTCAATGAACTTGCCATTACCACATCTTCTGAAAGTTTCACCGTTCTCATTGTAAAGAAACCTTTCCTAACCTGAAGATGAAATTTCTTTTCTTCCAACCTTAAAGAATGTCCACAAGTCCTCTGATATGACCTACTAGTGAACAATGCACCAGAGAGTTTATTGTATGGCCATTCATGTATTTGTATAAGGATATCATATCCCCATACAAATGTCGCTTCTCCAATGTAAACAGCCATAACTTGTCTAATCTGCCTGCTTATTTATGCCCCTCCATTTCCCTTATTAATGTATTTGCCCTTATCTGAACTGATTCCCTTTCCAAGATGTCACCTTTGTATATGTGTATTCCAAAACGGCACCACATATTTCAAATGAGGCCTTACCAGTGCCTTGTAAAGAGGGAGAATAATATTTTTCTCTCTTGAATCTATTCCCCTCTTTATACAAGACAGTATCTTGCTAGCTCTAGCTGTTGCTACCTGGCATTGATTGCTACAGCTAAGTCTGTTATTTACCAGAACCCCCAAATCTTTTTCCATTAGATTCACAGTTATTTATGTGTAGGTGGTACAGGAATTATTAAATCCCAAATGCATCACCTTACATTTATCAAAATTGAATATATCTGTTGTATTCAATTAGATCAACTGGACTTGAAGTTTAGTTCTTGAAGACGTTTCGCTAGTCATCCGACTGGCTTTCTCAGTTCAGAATGACTTGTACAAGAATCTGAGGCAATTATGTACCCTGGAAATCCCAATTAACATATCACAGCCAAGTGTTAAGGGTGTGATTGGATAGTGGCTAAGAGGTGTTATAGGAATGCCCAGAATAAGGTGTCAAAACAGCATTGTACATGGCAGACAGTTGGTGTCGAACCCCCCAACCTCTATTTATTGTAATGTTAACATATTGGCAAAGGAATGTGACTGTTTCAAGAGAGATGTTAAGGAGGACATTTATGTGAAAATAAAGAAACCAAGCCTAAATAGAGGTGGGGGGGGGTTCGAGAACTAAACTTCAAGTCCAGTTGATCTAATTGAATACAACAGATATACCATGACCTGACCATGAGAGCCTTCATAAGCATCAAATTTGAATCTCATCTGCCGTTCTGCTGCACATTTTGATAATCTATCTAGGTCTGTTTGCAACACTTGCACATCATTTGAAGTTTCCAAAGCTCTGCATAGTGTAATGTTATCAGCAAGCACAGAGACCTTGCTCTCAATGCCCCCTTCTAAGTCATTTATAAACAGATTAAAAAGAAGTGGCCCCAGTACAGAACCCTGAGGCACTCTGCTTCATTTCTAAAATGAGCTCAGGATTATTAGATATCACCAGATCCAACAACGCATTCTGTCTAGTAGGAACTTCTACCATCTGTGAAAGAAAATGCTCATATAGAAAACTTAAGAACTTTATACCTTTTGAGGTACTGGCAGTTCCCTTACTCCAATCTATGTCAGGGTAGTTAAAATCCCCCATAATCAAAACATGCCCCATATCAGCAGCCTTCGCCAACTGCATATGGAGATTCATTTCCACCTCCTCCCGGCATATGGTGACTTATAACATACCCCAACAATGAATTTACCTGCCTTCTTGCTTCCTGTACACAGCTCTTCCCATATTGTTTCTGCCATATCATTTATACCCCCATATATTCCATCTTTTAGATTTGGCTTCAATCCCTGTTTAACATACATACATATTCCCCCACCTTTCTTATTAACTCTGTCATGTCTAAATAAGGAGTATCCTTTAATATTTACTGTCCAGTCGTGTGTATCATTTAGCCATGTTTCTGGTATACCGACCAAATCCTACCTTTCCTTTAAAGCTATTAGTTCTAGTTCTCCAGTTTTTCCAGCCAGAATTCTTGCATTTGTAAACATGCATTTGAGATTATCAATTGATTTACTTCAATACTTGGACGTACATGCCTCCCTATCCTCTATGCTGTCCTCCTCCCTCCGCTGTGTCATTAGCCTCCCACCTAGCTTCTCTATCTACCCCTGTTTAGTTCAATGTACCTTCCCCCTCATACCTAGTTTAAAATCTCCTCCAACCCCCTAGCTATCTTCTCACCAAAAACAGCTGCACCATTATAATTGAGGTGCAATCCGTCTCTACTAAAGGGCCTGTAGTTCTCTAAAAACCCAAACCCCATCTCCTTACACCACCCTCTTTATACTCCTAAGCTCCCATAGCCTCCCAAGTGTAGCATGTTGCTGCGGTAGTATTTCTGAAATCACTACCCTTGATGTCCTTACTTTTAACTTGGCCCCTAACTCTTGGAAATCATTTTTAAGGTCCTCACCTCCACCTCTTACTTTGTCATTGGCACTGAAGTGAACCAAGACCACTGGGTCACTTCCAGCCAACCCAATAATCTGTCTACACAATCCACCACATGTCCAGCCCTAGCACCAGGTAGGCAACACACTATTTGCTATGTATGGTTTTGGCGACAGATTACCCTATCTACCCTTCTAATAATGGAGTCCCATACCACTACAACCTGCCTTTCAAGGGAAAGGACCGCTCCATACGTGCTACTTCCAAGCCATCGTCCTCCACATATTCACCTAAAATGGCAAATCTGTTGGGATCAAACAGCTGGAAAAAAGCATCCCTATCCTTCTGTCCCCTACTTCCCCTGGTGACCCTCACAAATCTATTTTCCTTTACCACCCTATCTGCCCCATTTCCACCCTCCAGTTTACTGGCTCCTGCCGGAAACCCGCGACTGCTCCAAGATCCCATACATGCGGCAGGCATGCACATTGCATGGCCCCAGCAAAACTGTCCATACTAAACAGCAATACACAGCAACAGCAATACACAACAAGAGAAAACAGAAATACACAACAAGAGAAACAGCAATATACTCAAGAGAAACAGCAATCTTGCTCTTAAACCCTTTTTTGTTTTAAATGCTTTTGTTTCTTAACGCAACCCTTAAAAACAGAAAAACCCCTTTAAAACTGAAAGTCCCAAGTGAATCGCTCTGGAGGAAGAACTTATGTGAGGTTCAAAACCAAAGTATCAACAGTGCTCAGCCAATTTAAAACAATTAGCTACACCCCCATCCAATCAGAGAGAAAAGAAAAAAAATGCCTTTTGTCTTTTACCAACCCACACCCTACAGGTAACAATGCAGTTGAACCCAAGTATTTATTTTATTTTTTATTTATTTTAGAAACCCAGTGCTTTAAGTTTACTTAAACAAGTAGTAAGAATGAAGATCCGTGTTACCATAACAAATCTTAAAGTCCCAGAGATAGATGTTTGGCCAAAGGCTATAACACTTAGGAATACAATACATTTAGTATGAAGTTCTCAATCTTTATGGCCACCAAATTCTGTGATAATTTGGAAAAAGTATGGAGAATTTTTATGAAGTTGTTTCTTCTACGGAACCACACATATTATACATAAAGGTTGGACATGTATATTGGTTAGATTCCAAATTGGTATATGTTCAAACCAATCCTGTCACCAATGATAGCAGCAGATATGAATGTTGCTTAACTCTCCAGGGTTATCCAGATAAATGTAATGTTTCTAGTGTCTTAATAATAACTCCAGAAAAGACTCCCTGTGTGTCGGAAAAGTTTTCTCCAGCTAGTCCATTCCAAATTAACCAATTTCATACCAGACCATTATTAAGAGATGGTATATTTTTATTAATTGTATGAATATTTAATATCTCCGATTGGAAAGTTTCCTGAATGCCAAGGACATCTTGTAAATATGGAATTTGGTATTGAACAATGGTTTGGAAAGAGTACTAAGAAAACATTCAGAAATAAATGTGGAATAATAGAAAGTTTATTAGGAGGTGCATGTGCTGTTGGTAGTCTAAGCAATAGTCTGGATATCACTGCACTCAAGTCTGATTTGGAAACAGCAGGATTAGTGGGAGGCCAAGGGACCTTCAGTTGCACATTTACAGGACATATTCTTGTCACTAATAGGTAGTGAACAACATTCCCACATAGCTGCAACATGAATATTCCACTAATTTTAAGATTATTGTGCAAGCATTCCAAAGTGGAATAATGCCGTTAGGAATTTTAAGAAGTTTACCCAATGAATATGACTTTAAATCATACTGATTTGTGGGTGAACAAATGGTTAGGTATCCGTTCAAATGAATGTTTTAGTACATCAATGGTTCCAATAGCTTCCTATTAAAATTCTTGGAATAATTGTTTGTAATACAATAATTTGGTATCACTATTTGCAATGCACCGATTTTGTCCTTAATTATGATAATAAGTAACTTGAGCAATTAGATCTATCATCATGTCTACAATTCCAGTCGAAAGTAATGGAATTGTAATGGAATTGTTTCCCCAGTCAGATCAGAGAGATTTTTCATTCATGTTTCTATAACCATACATTATGTACAGCAAGAATTGAAAAAGTCAAAAACACTGCAGATATGATCACTCTTGTTGGAAAAAGGAAAATTTGCTTCCAAATAATGAAAGGGTTAAGGTATTCCATTCAACCTGTGTTCATACAAAGATATTAGATTGTGGCCTATATTGTATTAAAGGAGATTTAGTTAAATTAAAACAATTCAATAACTTGGCCAAATTATTTTAAGCACAGCAACCACTTCACAGTTTGCTTTATTCTGCTGGGTCCTAACTTTTAACCTTTTTTTTTTTTTTACTTTAGTAACTTTTTACCTTCTTAGGAGATAATTATCAAACTCTCAGGGAGATTCAATAAAAGTTCTTATCGTTTAAAATGGAGCTAATTTTGCCCAAACCAATCAGATCTTATTTAACATTTGAAAGCTAACATCTGATTGGTTGGGACAAAATTAGCACCATTTTAAAGGATAAAAACTTTTATTGAATAACCCTGTTTGTCTTTATATCTGTACCTGCCTTTTATGAGATGAAAGTCCCTACTGCTCTTTCGTTTGCTTTCTTGGGACTGACTCTCCAGCTCTTAGTATTTGACATATTTACTTTATTTTATCCAGAGAGAAGGGCAGACTTTTAAAGTCATAATACAATGGTAAAGTAAAATATTAGCAAATTAATTGGATGTGCACTAGGCTTCTTTTTTTTGTATGTATTGAATACATTTGGTCACTAGTTGCACTCTGCGAGGATGTATACTATCCCATTTCTATATATAATGCTTGTTGCATTGGGAGTTTGACCAAGCCTCTGGGAAATGTGTATTCCACCCACAATGGGTCATGTGTTCAAGTACTTGAGCTGGAGATTCAGTCTCCTCCCACTTCAATACAATATAACCCAATTGGATTGTTTCCTTTGGGAAAAATGGACAAAATAAATCCAGAAAGATAAGGATTTATTATCTGCTTTAGCAGAAGAGCTCAGGGATGCTGTTGTACATTTTAAACACAAGTAGGGTGTTGTACAAAGTATTGAACATGAGTGGTCAGAGTTCTCAAGATATTCCTGGTGGGGAAAATTTAAAAAAAACCAATATCCATGTGGGAAAAAACATCTGTTTCAACTGCTGCTGGAAATGTATTATTACACCCTGTAATTACTATGTTTATTATAATCACAATATATATAATATGTCAGATTGTTTTAATTGATAAAATCACAAAGTTTTACAAGCTAATTTAACATGAAATAAGGAAAGGAAATGACATTATCAATATATGATTATTCTATCAAAAGCATTATAAAGCATATGGGCCCAATAACTAAACGGAACAAATTAACTTAGGGGCATATTTATAAAGGCCATTATTTTCACCCCAAAAATTACTGCCGCACATCGCCGGCGGAAAAATCATTTATAAAGGCGATCAATATTTTGACGAAAATCAATACTTTGGCAATGTGTGGCGGTAATTTGAACACTCTTCTTCTTGATAATGTACTAAGTATAGTATTGTGGCGAATGGCTCAAATCCCGACGTACAGGGAAGGGGGCTGGGAGGGGCTGCTATGAATGGATTGCACTGCAGATAGTCGCACCCACCACCAGAGAGGGTGAGGTATACGTGGGGTGTACGCCCTGTTGCGACCATCCGCGGTGCAACCCCTTTCCAGGGGCCCGTTGGGGGGGTGGAGGGACCCACCAGTGGGGGCACTGAGCAGTGCCTTTTGGGGCTTAAGTGGTCCCGCAGCTCGAACCGGGACCCCCCTTCCTGGCCCTTGTAAGGGCCCTTGCGGCATTTAGAAGTGCCCTTGCGACCCTGACAAGGGCCTAGGGCCCTTTGGGGCTTAAGGGGTCCTGCAGCTTCAAGTGGGACCCCCTTTTCAGGGCCCATGTGCTGAAGGTGCCCCTGGCGGCTGCAGGAGCAATTCCTGGTGTTGGCGACATCAGAGGAGCTGGTATCACCGGATGGAAGAAAGAAGATATGCCCAAGGGCTCTTATAAGAGCCAATGGGGGTCCTGTTTCGAGCTTCAGGACCCCTAACAAAGGCACTTATCAGTGCCGCAAGGGCACTTGTAAGTGCCGGGGAGGGGCAGGAACCCTTATGCCCCAAAGGGCTCTTGTCAGGGCCGCAAGAGCACTTAAAAGGGTTGGGGAGGGGGGTCCTGATTTGAGCTGCAGGACCCCTTAAGCCCCAAAGGCCCTTATTAGGGCCACAATGGCATTTATAAGTGCCTGGGAAGGGGTGACCCAGTTCAAGCTGCGGGCCCCAAAATGCTCAGTGTCCCCGCTGGCAGGTCCCTCCACCCACCCCCAGCGGGCTGGGAAGGGGTTGTGCTGTGGGTGGTTGCTGCTGGAGGAGAGGGTGGGGTAGGCGTACACCCAGCCACGCTCCTCTCTGGCGGTGACCCATTTTCGGGAGCCTGCATGCAGCGCTGATGTCAGACCGCATATCAAGCTTTGACTGTAGAAAGGGGAGGTGGAGTCAGGCGCACAGCACCATTTAATTAGGTTCTAACCAAGGCAGCACATTTTTTTGTCAGGTGCAAATAGGGCACCTAACAAGCAGCGCAAGATGACAGATTTGGACAGTACCTAGAAGCAGGTACTGGACTGGATGGATAGGGAGGGGACCAGATGGCTGAGACAGCTTCTAGGAGCTGTGGAACAGCAGGGCTTACAGCCTTCCCAGACCTTCCCAGGCTACAAGAGGTGCACTAGGAGGGCAGATCCCCTTTGGCAACACGCCTGCTCTGGTGGCAAGGGTCCAGTATTCGGAGTCCACTGTCCAAAAGAAGCAGAAAAAAATCAAGGGCGAGTGTTCAAGGGGGATACTTCAGGCACCATAGAGGAAGGAGAATTAGAACCCATGGAAGAGTGTTCCAGCAGGCTCCCTGGCCCCTCACAAAGGGCAGGAAAAAATAGTAATGAAAAATCAAGGAGTGTAAGGCCTACAACATCTAGCAAGGAGCCTAGGGAACACCATAGCAGGGGGAGGAGGGAGCCCTCCATAGCTTCAACAGATAGTTTCTCTCACTGGGTAGGGGAAAAGAGGCAGAGAGATGACTACCAAAGAGCCCCCTCAATGGCCAGGAGTCAGAGGAGTACAGGAGAATGCTCCTGTCACCACTCTGGGATGTCAGGAAGCTCAAGATCACCCTCTCCGTTGCCAGGCACAGGCACCGGAGAGCACATCATTCATCACAGTCCCCCCGGAGGGCCAGCTCAACAGCCAAACAGCCGACAATCAATCCATCTGTGGCACATGGCCTCTGCACACACAAACCCGCGCTGGTTTCCTTGCCGGTGTCTTCAAGTGGTGATTAGACCTGTGCGGGAGCATGGGGGAGGGAAGGTTCAGGATTCCAGAGTGACAGATCCTTATTAAATATGCTAAAAGAACTACTGGAAAGGGTGGGGGCACCCGCAGTTGGAGCGGATGCCTGATCAGGTAAGCTATGGGGGGCGCGCGCATCAGCGTCTCTGACTGCGTCTCAGATAGCTAGTGCAGAAGCCATCAAAGAGGCATATATTTGCAGCCTGGTCACCAAACAGGCAAAGTAAAAGAAAGTTACCAAGGGAGAATATGTCAACATATGGTCGCTAATATGCTCACAGTAGATAAAGAAAGGAGAATTGAAAAGGGAAAAGAAAAAGAGCTGAAGGTGGCAAAAACCTTTGGAAACTCTGCATGCTAGCTAGTATTATAGGGAAGAATCACCCCAGAAAAATGTTCCAACCTCTTCATCTATCTGGACCAGATCTATGGTGCCTACAAAGTACATGGTGGCACGGCCTGGTGGAGATACGATGAGGAGTTTTGGCAGAATTTATACCTGAGGCTGGAGGTGGGCTTGAGCTCTAAGGCTACGGATGCCTGGATCTGGCTAATGATGGACCCATGGGCCCCTCTCACTCCAGCTACCCCACCATCAGGGATGTTCACACATCAGACAGGTCCATCTACAAGGAGCAAGGGAGGAGCTTGCTGGCTCTTCAATGAAGGGCACTGCCGCATTGGCGTCGCGTGCAGGTACAGGCAAGACTGCTCAATTTGCAGGGGTCCTGGCCAACGCGCCCAACCCCAATCTGGGAAGGCACAAGAACACCAGTGAGCGTCCAAGTGATGGAACAATGGCTTGGCATCTACACCAGGAAGAAGGAGGTCGACATACTTAGGTCCGGCTTCCCGTTTGGTTTTATCTTCCCTTATGTTTATTCCCCGATCCCTCAGTTTTCCCCAAACCTAAAATCAGTTACTGAAAAGTTACAGGTTGAAGTCTCATTAGGTCGAATCGCTGGCCCATTCACCGCCCCTCCTTTCGCCAACATCAGTATACCCCCTCTGGGAATGTTGCCAAAAAAGGAACCAGGTAAGTTTAGGCTAATACGCCATCTGACATGTGCCTCCCTATTGGCTGATCCATTTCCTGTGCTTATTTTGAACTATTCAGCTCTTTCCTGGAATGGATGGTTCATTACGAGACAGGATCTGTAGCAATAATTCACTACCTTGCAATAATTCACTACCTTGACAATTTTCTGTTCGTAGGCCCTGCTGACTCCTAGCAGTGCAGATTTGTGCTATCTACTTTCTGCTACTTGATGCACAGGATAGGTGTTCCCTTATCCTTCTTAGGCATCGAAATAGACTCACAGGAAATGGTTTTTCGTCTCACACAGAAAAAACTAGCTGAGATATTGAACTTGATCGAGTCTTTCCTGGCAGCCAAAAAGGTGACATTAAAACAAATACAATCAGTATTAGGCTCCCTGGTCTTCGCATGCCGCATTATGCCCATGGTTAGGATCTTTAGTCGATGGCTAGCCTGGGCTACTAGAGGGCTCACCTCCAGAACCTGCCCAATTAAGGCAGACCTACTGGTCTGGAAATCCTTTCTTCCTTCATATAACCAGCGCACATGCTGGCAAGAAAAAGAAGTAAACAATGGGGACCTGGAGCTGTACACAGATGCAGCTGGAGCTCATGGTTTTGGAGCACTGTTCAAAAATGCTTGGTGTGCAGAGCCCTGGCCAGATGAATGGAGCTCTAGAGGCTGGTGCAAGAACCTGGCAATGTTATTCCCTATAGTTGTGTCAATTGAATTATGGGGTCAAGAAACGTGTAACCAAAAGATTTGTTTTTGGACTGACAACTTGAGTTGCCATAAATAACTTCTCCTTATCTTCCCCCCTGGTGGTAACACACCTGGTTTTAAGCTAGGCACTTACCCGAGGTCCAAAAAAACACAGTAGCTGATGCACTGTCACGTTTTCATTGGCAGGTTTTTTGGAGTCTAGCACCATCAGCACCATCAGAGGGAACAGTTTGCCAGCCGATCCTCTGGCACATCTTGGAGGAGACCTACCATGGTTAATTAGATCCTTATTAGCCCCATCCACCTGGACTGGTCATAATAAGGCGTGGGCTGAGTGGGTGGAAGTAGCACGGGGCTCCAATTTTCACAGAGACCAGTCTCACCTTAAGCTACCTCTCGCAGCTGCGTGATCAGAGTTGTTCAGCTCTCATGGCTCAATGCCAAATGGCTGGTGCATCATTAATTTTCAAGCTCCTAGGTCTTCCCGACTCCACAAAATAATTTGTTGTCTCCGCGATCATCAGGGGATGGAAAAAGGAAAGAGTTTTGAAAGATACCAGAAGACCAATTTCATTTAGCCTTTTGTCCCGTATGTTTACAGTTTTAGATAAGGTGTGTAGGGACAATTTTGAATGCTCCCTCTTTAAGGCTAGTTTTTCCCTAGCCTTCTTCGGAATTATGCGTATATGGGAATAAGTGGCTCCTAGCAAGCTCCGGCCAGGCGGTCTCCTAATGTACAACATTGTAATAAATTAATCCCTAGTTCAAGTTAAAATCCGTTGATCAAAGACTGATGTTTATTGCGTAGGCGCAAATTTTTTTTTACCCTTTTCCCTCTTGCCTCCCCTTGCTGCCCGGTAAAGTCCCTTAAGAACTATTCCCACAGAGAGGGCTCACCTTTGAATATAAAAATTAGGTCTTAATCCAAAAGAGTTTGGCGCACATTCCTTTTTCATTTGTACAGCCACCGAGGCGAGCACTTTCGAACTCTTGAGTAAAACAGACAGGGCTCTGGCGTTTGGATTACGTGGTGCTGTATATTCGCCCCAACCTAGCCACTACTGGTTTTCTATTTCAGATCAGCAACCCCCTGCCATATGGATAATTGGTCATTCCTATATATTTTGGACCGAAAGCCGAAATTAGACTGGGCAGAAGGCAGCTGGGCTTTCATTCAGCCGAATATATGTATGGTTGTCACATGGTTACAATGTTGCTATAGCAACCAGTGACATGGTAACGAAGCAAGGATCTGTGACATCTGGACTGTGCAATATCAATAAAGCTGTGGCCGACCACAATCACCCAATAAGCTGGTGTCAGTGTTCTTATTGATAGAGATCTATTAATTGGGACAAGTTAACTAAAGGAAAGGGGGGTTTGATCATGACCATAAACTATTTTGCATAAAAGGGGGAGGGGGTAAGATAGGTGGTATTGGATCAGGTTCCACCCCAAGCTCATAAAATCAGTCTGAGGGCTAGGCCACACTGCTGCGTTTTTTTTGCGCTTGCGTTTGCGATTGCGATTGCGCTTGCGATTTTCCAAAATTATTGAAAACGCGGCAACGCAAAAAAAACGCGCGTTTTTCGGTGCGATTGCGATTGCGTTTTGCGTTCTGCATTTTTAATCGCAATCGCATGCGTTTTCCTATACTTATTGAAGAAATCGCAAACGCAACGAAAATCGCACATGAAATCGCATGCTATTGCGTTTGCGTTTCAGTGTGGCCTAGCCCTGAGACTAAGCAGCGCTGTATCTGACTGATGAGACAGGGGAGGAACTTACTGGGTTTTACTTCGGTGGCCAGTTTTCCCTCCTGCCCTGGGTTCTTCCCAGGGCAGGAAGGGAAGAAGTGGGACCTTGCGGTGGGGAGCAGGCTCATTGGGAGCGCACATGCAGCGCTGTCGTCAGGCCACATATCGCGCCTTGACTGTAGAAAGAGGAGGTGGAGCCACAGTGCCATTTAGTTCCTCACCAATGTTGGACAGTTTCCCTCACTCCCTCCCAAAGTTGTTATTATTATCTGCTGTACTATGATAATATTTTTATATTAAATTGTTATGTTATATATTTGTTATTGTTGAGTACATGGGGGTTGGAATGTCACAGCTGCCAGCTGGATTCTTGCTGTGGGTTATGATTATTGGATTTTACATGCCCACCGTAATGGGTGGTTGGCATACAAAGGAAAGATCTGGAAATATATGTATGGTTGACACATATTTGCAAGGTAGAAGGGACATCATGGAAATGGAAAGAGTAAAGGCAAAATAATAAGAAGAATAGAGGGGCCATATAATACATTTTCTGGTGCATTGTTAACCAACAAGTAATTTAGAGGATCCATGAACATCCTTTAAAGGGAATGTACACTGACAAATTAGTTTTTTTAAATTTTCCAATAGTGGAAACTTTAATTCATCCCAACTATCACTGTATCATTTTTTTGTGGGTCTGCCCACTATTTCTTTAGATATCCAATCTGAACCATCTAACATTGTGGTTTGCAACTGCCTAAAGTAAGTTTGCTGTGAGTGGAAACGAACTTGAGTGGAAGCTTTTACAGTACCTTGTTCCAAAGGACCTTGCTCTTAAGGACATAGAAAAAGGACATTTATCATTGATTGATTGATTTAAAATGATTTGCGTGAAAGTTTGAAAATAAAGAATTGTTTGGGCCGATACTGTGCTGTGATTAGGGCTGTATTCTAGAATTGCACCTGTTGTAGTTACAAACAGGTGGTAGAAGGGTTAATAAGTGTTTTGTATTTTCCCTCTCTTCCCGTCTCTTACACTAATTGGTGTGGAGGCTGGGGCCAATTATTGAATAGAATTCATATTGGTTGAACCAGTGGTTTGTACCTGACCAAAAGGAAGTTTTCTGTGAGTGGAAACGAACTTGAGTGAAAGCTGTTAACAATCCCTTGTTCTAAGGGACCTTGTTCTTAAGGACATAGAAAAAGGACATTAAAACAAGAAGGGGAATTAAACAAGGTTGATGTGTCACTGTACTGGTGCATCATACCACATGTATAGGAACCTGGAGCAGACGTTCCAGGGGACCTATGTCTGTGACAGGTGTGAGTGGGTTGCCCATTTGGAAACTGAGGGGGAGAGTCTAAGGGGGCAGCTTGCAGCATTTCAGGGATTGGCAAATCTGGGGGAAAAGCAGGCACTTGCTGGTGCCAGTATAGAGGTAGGTGGAAGTGGGACAGGGAAGGTTGGGGGGGAGGTAGTTTTGTTAGGGTTAGTAGGGATAGAAGGGTAGGGTTACTTCTTCCCGGCTTGCCCATCCCAACAGATTTACCGCCTTAGATGATGAAGTGGAGGAATACAGCTCAGAATTAGCATGTATGGAGAGGGCTAATCCCTTGAGCACCCAGGGGACTGCCATATCTAATACAAAGGATGATGAACTTAGGATCAGGAATGCTAGGCAGGTGGTAGTGGTTGAGGACTCCATTATAAGGAGGTAGATAGGGTAATCTGCTGCTAAGACCCTACAGGCCAAACTGTGTGTTGCCTGTCTGGTGCTAGGGTTTGGCATACGGTGGATCGTGTAGACAGATTATTGGGTGGGGGCGGGTGTGACCCGGCGGTCTTGGTTCCCATTGGTGCCAACAGCAAAGTTAGAGGAGGAGGAGAGTTCCTTAAACATGATTTCCGAGAGTTTTGGGCCAAGTTAAAGCAAGGACCTCCAGGGTAGTGTTTTCAGAAATACTACCGCAGCCACGCTATGGAGACAGCAGGAGCTTGGGTTAACAAAACCTTTTCCCAGGTTAAAAGTAGCTCAGAACTAGGATAAGGTATTATTAGGTAAAGGTACAGAACAGAAGTGGACTGGATTTAAGGGAATTTTAAGCCATTTCACAACTAAATTTATACCTTTGGGAAATAAATGTAAAGAAAAAAAAAATCAGTGCCCATGTGGCTGAATTCTGATGTAAAGAGGCAAATGGAAAGAAAGAAAAAGGCTTTTAAAACCTTTAAGTCAGAGGAACGGAAAGGGCCTTTAGGGATTATAAAAACTGTAACAAGGAGTGTAAGAAAGCAATCAAACTAGCTAAAATTAATAATGAAGTTAGGATAGCTGAACAAAGCATCACTAAGCCTAAACATTTTTTTAAGTAAATAAATAGTAAGGAGATGAGGACTGAAAATGTGGCACCATTAATTAATTAAAGTTAGTTATGGAGGATGGCGATATAGCAAATGTCTTAAATATTTTTTCCCTCTGTATACAGTATAGAAGTTCCAAGTACAGATATCAAAGAGTATAGTAGCAATAATGGTATATAAAATGCAAGTGCACTTTGATTAACCGAGGATATGGTACAGAAACAACTAAATAAGGTTTTCATATTAATAAATCTCCTGGACCAGATAAAATACATCCTCGAGTCCTTAGGGAGCTAAGTTCGGTTAAATCTAGGCCATTGTTTCATATTTTTTTAGATTCCCTCATGTCCGGATATGTGCCTCTGGATTGGAAAAAAGCTATTGTTATTCCAATATCCAAAAGGGTAGTTGTTCACAGCCGGGTAATTACATGCCTGTAAGTTTAACTTCAGTGGTGGATAAGATACTGGAAAGTTTAAAAAGGGAATATATTCCAGAGTATTTTTCAAGTACTAACATAATAAGTAGTAACCAGCATGGATTTAGAAGGAATAGATCTTATCAAACTAACTTGCTTGGCTTTTATAAGGAAGTGAGTAGAAATTTAGACTCTGACATAGCAGTAGATGTAGTATACTTGGATTTTGCTAAGGCTTTTTATACAGTCCCCTATAGGCGACTAATTTAGAAGCTAAGGTCTTTTGGGATGAGTGGCACATTTGTACATGGATTGAAAATTAGTTAATGGATAGGCTGCAGAGAGTAGTTGTTAATGGGCTTCATCAATATGGACTAAAGTGCTAAGTAGGGTGCCACAGGGTTCTGTGTTGGGTCTGCTTCTATTTAATCTGTTTATTAATGATTTGTAAGTGGGTATTGTCAGCAAGGTTTCTGTGTTTGCTGATGACGCAAAGCTTTGTCGACTATTAAAAACTTTGGAGGATGTGCAATTGTTGCAGGGGGATCTAGATAGATTGTCACATTGAGCTGCTTGGTGGCAGATGAGATTTAATGTTGAGAAATGTAAGGTGAAGCATTTTGGACTAAAAATTGCTCTGTGTTAAGTGAATCCCTGTTGAAAAGGGATCTTGGAGTTTTGGTGGATAACAAACTAAAGGGTAGCAAGAAGTGCCAGGCAGCAGAAGCTAGAGCCAGCATGGTATTGTCTTGTATAAAGATAGGTATGGATTCAAGGGAGGAAAATGTTATTCTCCCTCTTTACAAAGCATTGGTAAGGCTCATTTGTATAGCATGCAATTTTCGAATCCTGTGTACAAAAAGGACATCTTTGAAATGGAAAAGATTAAGAAAGGGTAACTAAATTAATAAGGGGATTGGGGAAGCTTGAATATGAAGAGAGACTGAATAAGTAACTATTAAAAACTTTGGAGGATGTGCAATTGTTGCAGGGGGATCTAGATAGATTGTCACATTGAGCTGCTTGGTGGCAGATGAGATTTAATGTTGAGAAATGTAAGGTGAAGCATTTTGGACTAAAAATTGCTCTGTGTTAAGTGAATCCCTGTTGAAAAGGGATCTTGGAGTTTTGGTGGATAACAAACTAAAGGGTAGCAAGAAGTGCCAGGCAGCAGAAGCTAGAGCCAGCATGGTATTGTCTTGTATAAAGATAGGTATGGATTCAAGGGAGGAAAATGTTATTCTCCCTCTTTACAAAGCATTGGTAAGGCTTCATTTGTAATATGCAATGCAATTTTCGAATCCTGTGTACAAAAAGGACATCTTTGAAATGGAAAAGATTAAGAGAAGGGTAACTAAATTAATAAGGGGATTGGGGAAGCTTGAATATGAAGAGAGACTGAATAAGTAACAATTATGTACGCTGGAGAAAAGGTGCTTGCGTGGAGATATGATTACTGTGTATAAATACATCAACGGGCCATACAATAAACTATCTGGGGCATTGTTCACAATGGAGCATGTCAGAGGACACAAGGACACCCTTAAGACTTGAAGAAAAAAGGTTAAGGCTTTAAGTTCGGAAAGGGTTTTTCACTGTGAGAAAGGTAAAGCTATGGAACTGTCGTTCAGTGGACGTTGTGATTGCCGGTTCATTGGTCAGTTTAAAAAAAAAAGCTGGATGAGTTTCTGCAAACAAGGAATGTTGAAAGTTACTGGTATTGATACATAAAGTAGAGTAGGGAAATTTCCAATTGCCACTTGGAGTCGGGAAGGAATTTTTTTCCCCTTCATAAATAATGTGGGGTTTTTTTTGCCTTTCTCTGGGATCAACAGTTAGGCAGGAAATGAGGATATTGCTAGATGGGTTGGACTGGATGGACATATGTCTTTATTCAACAATAGATACTATACTATATTATTTCAGCATTTCTGTAAGCAGTTTTGCTGTAGCTGAAATGATTTGACAGTTGGTGTGCTGTATGCAGTATTGACAGTTGGTATGGGGGAAAATAGTCAGGTCAGTGGTCAGAGCCAGAGCAAAAAAAGTACTTTATTGTAGGCATGTAGCAACCCACACACCTCAGAGTAAGTGCTACTTACACATATTTATTTATAGATTAAGATGATGCAAAGTAATTTTTTCAGTATACATACACTTTAGGAGTAGAAGAAAAGTTTCATCTTAAGTTTAGGAAATATTTTTTCTAGCAGATGTTGTAATGGCAAGTTCATTAAATAGCTTCAATAGTGGGATGGATACGTTTCTGAAATTCTAAAATATTGAAAATTATTAATACATATTATTTTTGTTGATCCAGGGATCCTTTGGTTGTCAATTGGAGTCATGAAAAATTATTTCCGCCTTTCTCCAGTTGGTTTTTTTCTTTGCCTGCTTTATCAACTGTTAAAGGAACAGTTCACTGAAAAAGTAAAATTTTCCTTTAATGCAGTAATTGAAGCCCGGGGGGTAAAGGTTAGCAGCTTCTGGCTGAATAATTGAAGAACATGAGGTAAGGTATAGCTACTTTACCTCACAGTCTTTAATTAATGCATTAAAGGAATAGTCTACTTTCTCAGTATACTATTCCTTTAAAAGTTGATAAAGTAGATTAAAAAAAACAACAAAAAACTGGAAAGGGGAAAATAATTCTTCATGGCTCCAAATGACATGAGATCGAGATTTCACTTATTGACGGCTATCACTGCCATTACCACTAGATCATATTTATAAAGCAGTGATAACAGCTGAGTTGCAGTGAGATGCAAGGGTCTGCTGGGAAATGGGGGTGTCACGGGGTGGGTAAGGGAAAGCAAGGTTGGGTGCGAGGTGCGGCTTGGAAGGGGGGCATGTTCGACTAGTATGTGGGGGGGGGGGGGTGCATTACCAGAGAGCCTGCACCTCACCAGGGGCCCTTAAAAGAGCCTTTTGGGGTTTAAGGTGTCCCACAGCTCAAAACGAGGCTCCATCTCCCCAGCACTTTTTAGTGCCCTTGTGACACTGACAAGTGCTTTTGTTGGGTATCCTGTAGCTCGAAACCAGGAGCCCCCATTGGCTCCTAAAAGAGCCCTTGTGGCGGCTTGAAACCAGCACCTACACTGGTTCTAAAAAGGAACTTTTCAGGTCTCTGACATCTTCATTGTCGCCAACATCATCATGGCTGCACTGATATTACCACTGCCACAAACACTGATGCCTCTTCCCTGTTCTTTGACACCTGGAAGGTTATTTGGAACACCAAGCACATTTTAACTGCATATTTACTAGTCTTGTGTTGTGATGGAATTATAGAAAATATAGTAAAAAGGGTAATCGTCCAAAAATGACTTTAGGTAAATTGACAGGCATTGCTTTTCTGAGTAATTTTGCAATTTATATAATGCATTCATTATTTTATTTACATTTTTATGTGTGATATGGTAGCTGGGAAACCATGTGACAGTCCCTCCCCGTGTGGGAGGCATTTACAAAAGACATAAATTTACACACTGTACCAACTTCTTGCTGGGGGCTGTAACTGTGCTGTTCTCTCCCCCCCCCCCCCCTTCAGTCCTCCTTCATTCACTGTAACTCAGTCTTTTCCTAGTTTATTCTGCTTTCCCCTGCAATGAGCATGTGCCAACCGCAAGTTAGAAGGAGAAACTACTATTTGTGTCGGTGCAGATTAAGAACCTCCCACCCCCTAACTTTCTGAGTTGTTGATGGCTCATTTTAAAATGTAGGAACCGGGCCTTTCATGAAAAAATCAACTTATTTGGAGACTATAGTTCCCCTTCAAAACGGACAGTTTCTACTTTCCTCATTTGGGGGCTGTGACTTTAAGTACTCCTGTACCGAAGTACTGCGGGACTGAAACTGGGAGTTTTGCCTAAAAACAGGTTTGGGGTGAAACTACTGCACATTTCAGTGGG
Organism: Hymenochirus boettgeri; assembly: GCA_019447015.1. Classification (NCBI taxonomy): domain Eukaryota; kingdom Metazoa; phylum Chordata; class Amphibia; order Anura; family Pipidae; genus Hymenochirus; species Hymenochirus boettgeri. The sequence continues at coordinate 60,338,387 of CM033471.1, forward strand.
GGCACTATATATGTACCTATCTGTGTGAGCTGGGCATGAGGGCTTTGTATATGTATCTATTTGTGTGAGCTGAGCATGAGGGCATCTTGCAGTATATGTACCTATCTATGTGGGCAGGCCATGAGGGCATCTTATATGTCCTATAATGAACTTTCCATTACCACATTTGCAGGGAGACAGTTTCACAGTACTAATTGTAAAGAAACTTTTCCTAAACTGATGAAACTTCTTTTTTTCTAATCTTAAAGGATAAGTACACTGTAAAAGCTAGTTAAGTTTAAATTGGAAGCAGCAGCTTTACAAAATCTGTTGCCCTTTTTTTCTGGGTCCCTCCTGAGCCTAGTGGCTGACATCTTGGATCTGCATTGTAGACTCTTTAGCTCCACCCCTCTGTGACTTCCTGGGTCTCCTTCTTCAGCCTCAAAAAGCACTCTCGGTCTGGTCTATGTGCGTGCGTGACATCATCGTGCCGCGCCATGCTGTACACAAGCATGATGTCATGAGCGCACATGTCCTTGCACGCACTGACATCACGTTGTGTGCGCCATGTCATCGCGCATGTGTGCACACAGACCGGATGGACAGTGCTTTTTGAAGCTTGAGAAGAAAAAGATCCAGGAAGTTTCAGAGGGGCGGAGCTAAAGAGTCTACAATGCAGATCCAAGATGTCAGCCACTTTACATCAGGAAAGGTAGGCTCAAGAGGGTCCTAGAAAAAAAAAGGGGGGGGCAACATTTCTTAAAGCTGCTGCTTCCAATTAAATTAAACGTTTACAGTGTACTTATCCTTTAAAGGATGTGCTGAAGTCAATTTGCTTAAATGTTTTTCCTTCTATAATGCTGCTTTAAAAATCCTGTCATTCTGGATAAATAAAAGCAATTAGTTCAATAACTTGGCCAAATTATTTTTAAAGTAGGATAGAGGAGGACCCAGCTGAAAAAGCAAACCTTGAAGTGCACACTGGAAGACAGTTCCATAGCTTTACTTTTCTCACAGTGAAAAACCCTTTCCGAACTTGAAGCCTAAACATTTTTTCTTCAAGTCTTAAGGAATGTCCTTGTGTCCTCTGACATGTTCTATTGGTGAACACTGCCCCAGATAGTTTATTGTATGGCCCGTTAATGTATTTATACGCAGTAATCATATCCCCACGCAAGTGCCTTTTCTCCAGCGTACATAATTGTAACTTTTCCAGTCTCTCTTCATATTCAAGCTCCCCCAATCCCCTTATTAATTTAGTTGCCCTTCTCTGAACCCTTTCTATTTCAAAGATGTCATTTTTGTACACAGGATTCCAAAATTGCACTGCATATTCCAAATGAGGCCTTACTAATGCTTTGTAAAGAGGGAGAATAACATTTTCTTCCCTTGAATCCATACCTCTCTTCATACAAGACAATACCATGCTGGCTCTGGCTGTTGCCGCCTGGCTTGCTTCCTTTAAGTTTATCTACCAAAACTCCAAGATCCCTTTCCAACAGGGATTCACTTAACACAGAGCCATTTATAGTATAAGCAGCACAAGGATTTTTAAGTCCAAAATGCATCACCTTACATTTATCAACATTGAATCTCATCTGCCACTTAGTGGTTTTTAATGGTTAACAAAGTTTTGTGTCGTCAGCAAACACAGAAACCTTGCTGACAATACCCACTTCCAAATCATTAATAAATAGATTAAATAGAAGTGGCCCCAACACAGAACCCTGTAGCACCCCACTTTAGTACATAATGATGAAGCCCCATTAACAACTACTCTCTGCACCCTATTCATTAACCAGTTTTCTATCTATGTACAAATGTGACTCCCCAGACCAATAGAACTCAGCTTATACATAAGTCGCCTATGGGGGACTGTATCAAAAGCCTTCTTGGTCTATAATAACCAGGCTGTGAACAACTACCTTTATCGGAAATTTGTATTACATTGTTTTTTTTCAATTAAGTGGCATGTCACCAGACAAAAGTGAATCTGAAAAGATAAGAAACAGTGGTCTAGATAAAACTGGACCTATGCTAGGTATACACACTAGCGATCGCTAGTATCAGGCTATACCGACGGTATCAGGGCTTTATTGCTAGTGTGTGTAGTGGGTTTCCTGAGAAACCCGGGGAGAATGCTCGGACTGTGTGTATCCAGATCCTGTCGATCCTGTCTGTCATCTTTCAAAAATCTGTATTGTGTGTACCCACCTTTAGCTCTCTTAAGATCCGAGGATGTATTTCATTCGGTGCTTTATTGATATTAAATTCTTAAATTATACAGAGTGTATATTCCTACTGTATACCCTTATACCCATATTATTACAGTACCTTCTATAAGGACTAGGATTCTAATGGATTAGCACATTAGCCTTTTCAGGAAACTCTATAACCATCTTAGACCCATTATTTAATGGTCTCACATTCTCAGTCCACATCTTTTTACTATTGATGTACTTAAAAACATTTTGGGGTTGGACTTGCTTTTTTCAGCTATTTGTATTCATTTTTAATTATTTTATTGTACTCCTTATCACAGATTTTTTACTTCCTGTAAGCCTGTTCTGTTCTCTCTGATTTTAAAATCTTAAAAGCCATTTTCTTTTTTTCCATTTCCCCTTTTACCTGAGCATTAAGCCAAGCTTAGATGGCCGAACTTCATAAAGTTTGGTACATTTTTGAACTTTCAAACTTTGAAAAAGTTCGAAAACGGACCCATTAAAGTCAATGGGGGGTAAATAGTTTGGAAAGTTCGGATGAACTTTCCGAAATATAGCAATGTAAAGTTTCCATACATGCCTCTGGGACCTGGGAGATGGTCTGGGGAACATGTCCGTGTGCAGGTAACAGCACACACGCACTACTTCCAGTTTCCGCGGGAGCGCTATTGAAAATCCTTGAACGGCTGGTGCATTCCTGAAATGGGCCGCTCTAGGATTTCCGAGCAGCCGACAATCCCGCTCACGTTCGGTGGTCCCTCAGCTGGAAACTGGGACCCCCCAACCCGGCACTTGTAAGTGCCTTTGCGACACTTAGAAGTGCCCTTGTGGTCCTGACAAGGACGCTTTGGGGCTTAAGGGGTCCCACAGCTCAAAACCGGGACCCCCCTACCCGGCTCTTATAAGTTCCCTTATGGCCCTGACAAGAGGCTTAAAGGACAACAATACCCAAAAAAACAACATCTCCCCCATTACATGTCCACACTTCCAGCAGCTGAAATCACTTTCATTTCACAACCGTGCTGCACTCCCTTAGATATCACACAGCAAAGAGGAGTGCTAATAGCCCGCCTCCTAGATGGCCCAGGGCCATCGTTAACATATCACTTGTCATTGGCTGTTGGGAATGTCTGTTACAACCTCTCTCTTCCTCCTCTGCCAGTCAATAAAACTTTAACTGTCCTGTTGCTAGAATACAGCCTACATAATCAAGCTAATCAAGGGTGGGTACAGGAGTGTTTTTTCGCATGCTTGCTCTGAATGACAGTTAGAGGCAGACAGAATCGTTACGCCCCTTTTACAGCATGGCTAATTGAAGGCAGATAGAGGCTCAAAATCAGGGAAAAAATGTATAGGGAGGGCTGCATACCTTTATTCTTTTTAAAGCAGTATTTAAAAAAATGCATTGAGGCAATACAGTTATCCTTTAAGGGGTTTCGCAGCTCGAACAGGGACCCCTTCCCTGGAACTTATAAGTGCCCTTGCAGCCATGACAAGGGCCATTTGGGGCTTAAGGGGTCCCGCAGCTCAAACTGGGACCCACCTCTCCTGCACTTAAATGCCTTTGCGGCACTAAGAAGTGCCCTTGTGGTCCTGACAAGGGCCCTTTGGGGCTTAAGGGGCCCCGGAGCTCGAACCGGGACCCCCCTCCTCATCACTTATAAGTGCCCTTGTTGCACTGACAAGTGCCTTTGTTGGGGGTCCTGCAGCTCAAAACCAGGACCCCCCTGGTCCTTAAAAGTACCTTTTCAAGTCTCTGCGTCCTCTTCTTGTCAGCGACACATACACTGCTGATGTCTCCAATGAAGGGCGATGTCCCTGCGGCTGTCAGAGACACCACCGGCGCTGGCAGCATCAACGTTGCAATATCCCACCTAGCAATATCCTCATTTCCTGCATAACTGTTGATCCAGAGGAAGGCAAAAAAAAAAACCACCAAATTTATGAAGGGGGAAAAAATCCTTCCTGACTTTAAGTGGCAATCGGAAATTTCCCTGGATCAACTCTATGTATCAACTTTATGTATCAATACCAGTAACTTGCAACATTCCTTGTTTGCAGTAACACATCCAGCTTTTTTTTTAAACTAACCAATGAACCTGCCATAACAACGTCCACTGGAAGACAGTTCTATAGCTTTACCGTTCTCACAGTGAAAAACCTTTTCTGAACTCAAAGCCTAAACCTTTTTTCTTCAAGTTTTAAGGGACTCGCCCTTCTCTGAACCCTTTCCATTTTAAAGATGTCCTTTTTGTACACAGGATTCCAATCTTCTATCCATGTACAAATGTGACTCCCCAGACCAACAGACCTCAGCTTATACATTAGTCGCCTATGGTGGATTGTATCAAAAGCCTTTGCAAAATCCAAGTCAGTCCTTGAAACATACTCTAGAACATGTTCCCTTATTAAACATTCCAGGATCTTCCCCACCACTGAAGTTAAACTTACAGACCTGTAATTACCCGGGTGTGAACGACTACCCTTTTTGAATATTGGAATAACATCAGCCTTTTCCAATCCAGAGGCACACATCCGGACATGAGGGAATCTGCAAAAATAAGAAACAATGGCCTAGATAAAACTGAACTTAGCTCCCTAAGTACTTTGTATGTATTTTATCCAGTCCAGGAGATTTATTAATATTAACCTTATTTAGTTCTTTCTGTACCGTATCCTCGGTTAACCAGTGCACTTAAATCTTTTATACAATTATTGCTACTATACACTATGATATCTGTACTTGGATCTTCTATAGTGTATACAGAGGGAATAAAAATATTGAAGACATTTGATTTATCGCCATCCTCCGTAACTAACTTATCCCCATTAATTAATGGTGCCACATTCTCAGTCCTCATCTTCTTACTATTAATATACTTTAAAAAAGTTTTAGGCTTAGTGATGCTTTTTTCAGCTATCCTAACTTCATTATTAATTTTAGCTAGTTTGATTGCTTTCTTACACTCCTTGTTACAGTTTTTATAATCCCTAAAGGCCTTTTCCATTCCCTCTGACTTTAAAGTTTTAAATGCCTTTTTCTTCCTTTCCATTTGCCTCTTTACATCAGAATTCATCCACATGGGCGCAGATTTATTTTTTTTACATTTATTTACCAAGGGTATAAATTTAGATGTGAACTGGCTTAAAATCCACTTGAACACAGTCCACTTCTGTTCAGTACTTTTACCTGATAATATATTATCCCAGTTGACATTCTGGAGAGCTGCTTTTAACCTGAGAAAATTTGCCTTCCCGAAATTAAAAGTCTTTGCTAACCCAGCGCACTTTTCCTTTCGATAACAAAGTCCAAACGCCACTATTTCATGGTCACTATTCCCTAAGCCTTCAGTTACCTTTATATTTATAATGCGCTCCACAATGTTAGATATTACCAGATCCAACAGAGCTCCTTTTCTAGTAGGAACCTCAACCACCTGTGAGAGAAAATTATCCTGCAGCAAATTCAGTAACTCATCGCCTTTTTCTGTGATGGCAGCTCCACTACACCAATCAATGTCAAGGTAATTAAAGTCCCCCATAATGAGCACACTCCCCAAACTTGCAGCCCTTGCCAACTGCATATGAAGTTGACTCACCTCCTCTCTTCTAGCCTTTGGTGGCTTATAGCAGACACCAACAATAACATTACCCTTTTTCCTGTTGCCTAATTCCACCAATATTGCCTCGACTTTAACATCCATATCGCCAGTTATCATTTCTTTTAAATTTGTCTTCAATTTTTTTAACATAAACACATACCCCTCCCCCCTTCCTTTTTTCTCTGTCCTGCCTAAACAAGGCATATCCTTCTAAACATACAGCCCAGTCGTGAGAACTGTTCAACCACGTTTCTGCTCTACCTATTACATCATACTTTTCATTCAACACCATAATTTCCAATTCACCCAATTTGTCAGCCAGGCTTCTCACATTTGCAAACATACATTTTAGATTATGATCCTGTAAGTTATTCATACACTTTAATACACATGCCTCGCTATCCCCTATGCTAGCCCCACCCCCTTTCCGCCCGCCACTGGCCTATCTCCACCCTGCTTTCCTCCAGGGCTATCTATCCCAGTGTGACTGCTAATACCCCCCCCAACCTAGTTTAAAATCTCCTCCAACCCTCTAGCCATCTTCTCCCCTAAAACAGCTGCACCTCCATCAGTGAGGTGCAGTAAGTCATAAAAACATTAGAAATATGTTTTTCGCTATTATTATTGAATAGAACCATGATAATGGACAGATAAACTAGGGTTGGCAGCTTGGGAATGGCTCTGAGTGGGGAAATCCTCCTTGGGGGGGGGGAGGTCCCCAGATAACAAAAGTCCCCCAGATAACAAAACCTAAATATAGATCTGGCTAGCTATGGTTGGAGTGAATCCTTATTGGCATAAAACAACAATTTTCATATACATTAAGGATAAGAGATATATTGTGTTCTTGAATATGCATGACTACTGAAGAGTCCTCCCACAGAGGGTCCCATCTTCTTATTTTTGCTATGATAGATATAGCCTCTTCCCAGAAAACCACTGTAGATAGGGGCTCCATCATAGTTTTGGGAGTTCACACTTTTCTTCCAAGTTTGCCTCCTATTAAAGCGGTACAAACTCATTAGTACCTTTTTTGCACAGATGTGGTTGCACGGTTGGCAGCAGTCAGTAATTGATTCACACCACATGTCCATAATTGAGTGCTTCACTGGGAAGAATATGAAATAGCATGAAGGATCAGTGAAGAAGCCCATCCAATCACTGAGTTGCTGCCACTCTGCCCCCTTCTGGCCCCCTCTGTGATGGGAAGAAGCAGCAGAAGGTGAGGGATGGAACGAGGGCTGGTAAGTATATTTAGAATTCGGATTATACAAATTAAAACCAAGAGATTATAGGTTTGAGGCCATGTTATGCAAGTTTCTTGTTTTTTGGTTTGTTTGGGGAATTCAAAGAGAATTATGTGAATTATTTTGCTTAAGGTCTATTAACTTGGCTTGCTGGCTATTAAGCTCGGCAATGGATGCCAGGTTGTTTTTATGGTATTTACTTTTAGAGTATTTCGCAGATTCCACACATTTTATTTAACACTTTTTTTGAGGCTTTAAAGAGCATGTCCACCCTAAAATTCATTTTTTTGTATGCCATTCCCCATGGGCTCCCAGCCCCAACCGCATTATTTATTTTTTTATAAATCCCCCCAAACTCTACTTACCTCCCCTCTTTCCTCCGATGCGCTCCCGGCCCTCTGCTTGCGGGGAAATGCAAGCAGAGGGGCGGGACCGGCAGAGGCGTCTGTGATTGGCTGAGTGGCAGCCAATCACGGACGCGGCTGCCGGCAGCTCACTTCCGCGTAGGAAAGCGGAGAGGTAAGTAAAAGTTTGGGGAGCTTTATAAAAATAAAAATTATGCGGTTGGGGCTGGGGGACATGGGGGATTACTACTTTAAAGGGGATTTATGCTAGGGGGAGGGATAGCAGAACGGGAGGGAGAGGGAGGGGGAAGGAAGGGGGAGAAGGGCTGCAGTACGCATGGCAATGATCTCCGGGAGGCCAGGTAGCAGGCAGTGTCCTATATGGACCTGCTAGCCTCCTGGTGGTAAATTTTTTTTGGGACTTTGGGGGGGGACTACAGGAGAACCCTATGGAGCTGGGATGTGAGGTAAGGATTAAACTACACTACATGGTGGGGCCAGTAGTTGGGGGGATTATAGTTTTGGGGGTGGACATGCCCTTTAAACACATTTTATTGACTCTGGTTCAATTATGTCACATGCAAAACACAAAAAAATCCCTATAAAACAGGACCATAAGCATATGCATGTTTACTGCACACTATAAAGCATTTCATTTTTGCTACTGTCATTTAACATAATAACATATTAATTGAGGTTGAATAAAGACATACATCCATCAAGTCCAACCTTTTCACCCTCCTTTTTAACCCTACCTAACAGTTGATCCAGAGGGCTGGGAAAGTATCCCTGGATAAACCAGAACAGCAATATATGTATTAATAACAGTAATTCTTAATATATTTCAGTTTTAGAAACTTATGTAGGCTATTTTAAAGCTATTCAATGAACGTCAATGAACTTGCAATTACCACATCTGCTGGAAGACAGTTCCACAGTTTCACTGTACAGAAACCTTTCCTAACCTGAAGATGAAATGTCTTTTATTCCAATCATAAAGGATGTCCATGAGTCCTCTGATGACCTATTAGTAAACAATGCACCAGAGAGTTCATTGTATGGCCCATTAATATATATGTATAAAGTGATTATTTCCCAAGAAACATTGCTTCTCCAATGTAAACAGCCCTAACTTGTCTAATCTGCCTGCATAGTAAAGCTTCTCCATTCCTTTTATTATTTTAGTTGCCCTTCTCTTAACTGCTTCCATTTCCAAGATGTCCCTTTTGTATAGGATTCCAAAATTGCACCGCATATTATAAATGATCCTACCTTGGCTTGTAAAGGGGGAGAATCATATTTTTCTCTCTAGAAGCCATACCCTTCTTTATACAATATATTGCTGCCTGGCAATGTTTGCTACAGCTGCCAGTTATCTACCAGAACCTCAAAACCTTTTTTTCCATTAGAGATTCACTTCACACAGAGTTATTTATGGTGGCACAAGGATTGTTAAACCCCAAAATCAATCACCTTACATTCATTAACATTGAATCTCATATGCCATTCTGCTGCCCACTTTGATAATCTGTCTAGGTCTGCTTGCAGCAATTGCACATCATTTGAAGTTTCCAAAGCTCTGCATAGTTTAGTGTCATCAGCAAACACATAGACCTTGCTCTCAATGCCCCCTTCTAAGTCATTTATAAACAGATGGAAAAGAAGTGGCCCCAGTACAGAGCCCTGAGGCATCCAGTTTCTTACTAACTTTTTCATAAAAACCAAGCAAATGTTATCTGGCATACCGTATATACTCGAGTATAAGCCGAGGTTTTTAGGTTTAAAAACCTTGCCTCGGCTTATACTCGAGTCAATAGTAAACCTTCAATCCAAGCAGCCGCGAGTCAGGCCGCAGTTCCCAGTAGTTCTTCACGGGTGCGCGATGATTCATCGCGCACGCTGCGGGATGACTTCATCCGCCCAGCGCGAAGCAATACTGGGAACTGCCGGCTCTGCACAGAGCGAGCGGCAGCCGGCAGAGAGATGAACTGAAAGCCAGGTACGGTAAGTGAACTGGGGGGGGCTGGGGGGACAGTATGCCATACGTAACCCCCAATACCTTTCTACTATAGGTGGTTGGAAACTACAACTCCCAGCAACTAAAGCATGCTGGGAGTTGTAGTTTCCAAAATCTATAGTGGAAAGGTATTAGGGTATTAGGTGGGGGACAGTATGCCATACAGAACCCCATACCTTTCTACTATAGGTGGTTGGAAACTACAACTCCCAGCAACTAAAGCATGCTGGGAGTTGTAGTTTCCAAACATCTACAGTGGAAGGTATTAGGGTTACTGTTACCCTCGTGCTTATATACCGAGTCAATCATGTTTTTCTAATTTTGGAGGCAAAAATGGGTACCTCGGCTTATACTCGGGTCGGCTTATACTCGAGTATATACGGTAATCTATTTTTCATAAATGCATGCTGAGTACTACTAATAAGATCAGTTCTGGAGACAAAGTAAAGGATATGATCCTGTAGCAAAGTTTCCAGCACCTTCCCTACCACTGATGTTAGACTCACAAATCTACCAGGCTGGGATAAAACTACCTTTTTTGAAAATAATATTACATTGGCTTTTTTCCAATTCAGCGGCGGTCCTGGTGGTTTATTGATATTAAATTTGTCTAATTGTTTCAGTACGATATCCTCTGTCAGCCAGAGTGAATATTCCTCATTTATACCCTTATTACAGTCCCTGCTATAAGGATTGGATTCTCTATAGTGAATACAGATGAAAAAAAATAGTTTAGCACATTCACCTTTTTGTCATACTCTACAGTCTATAAGCAGGAGTGATTCCTTTAACAGCATAAAATTAGCTGTCCTAAAGTTAAAGGGTATCTCCACTCGTTTTGGAAGTTTTTGGAATCCAGTTCTATTGAAGAACGGAGGTAAGGAGCTGTGCCTTACCTTCCATTCTTCAATAAGAACACCAGGAGCCAGGAGAGAAGGTAAGAACTTATCCGCTCCGCTCGCTCCCCCGGCGCGTAGTCTGACAGGTCCCACGGACCTTGTCTTCTATGCGCATGCACGATCTATGCGCATAGAAGACAAGGTCCGTCGGGACCTGTCAGACCAAGCGCCGCAGGAGCGAGCGAGCAAGTTCTTACCTCTCTCCTGGCTCTGTGTGTTCTATTGAAGAACGGAAGGTAAGGCACAGCTCCTTTACCTCCCGTTCTTCAATAGAACTGGATTCCAAAAACTTCCAAAAACGAGTGGAGATACCCTTAAGTTCTTTTCATCCCAGTGCACTTTTTTTTTTTCAACCTATATTAAATTACACTATATTCACTATATCATGATCAATATTCCCTAGCTTCCCATTACCTTTTACTCCAAAATGAGCTCAGGGTTATTAGATATCACCAGATCCAAAAATGCATACTGCCCAGTAGGAACTTCTACCGTCTGTGAAAAAAAATGCTCATATAGAAAATTTAGGAACTTACGGACTTTTGAGGTGCTGGCAGTTCCCTTACTCCAATCATGTCAGGGTAATTAAATCCCCCACTACCAGAACATGCCCCATACCAGCAGCCTTCGCCAACTCTATGGAGATTCATTTCCACATCCTCACTGGCATTTGACGGCTTATAACATCATCAGCAATAATTTACCTACGTTTTTGATTCCTGTACTCAGTTGCCTTATCATTTATATCCCCATCAATCTCATCTTTTATATTTGGCTTCAATTTTGTTTAACCTTCACACATACCTCCTCCCTTTCTTTAAATCTGTCATGTCTAAATAGGAGTAATCCTTCAATATTTGCTGTTCAGAGAATAATTTATCTATGTTTCTGCTATACTGATCACATCATACCTTTCCTTAAATCTTTAATGCAGGGCCATCCTTGTATGCATGCATGGCCCATATTTTTGTGCAGGGCCCATTTGCAATAGGGCCCTCCTTGTGTGCAGGGCCCTTTTTCTGTGAAGGGCCCACCTTGTGTGCAGTGATCTTGTGTGCTGGGCCCTCCTTGTGAAAACAACTGCAAAACAGCCAGAGGACAACAACCACCAACAGCATCAGAGGAAAACAACCGCTGATAGCAGTCAGAGAGCAACTGTCTGGTATGAAGTGTATATATATGTGATGGGAACTATAGATTTTACCAGATTGCTCTTGCAAACATATAATTTGCTGCAGGATTTTTTTTTAATATTCTTTTTGACTAAGATGTATTAGAAGGTTAAAAGAAATTTCATATGGCTAGGCTAGCTTTAGCTAGTTTAATTGGTTTGGCTAGGTAAGACTAGTTAGCTGAGCTAGGGCCCTGTTGAAAGAGTCTAGATTGATGTGGTAGCAGGCTTCCTAATCTTTTGGCCAACATCTTTTATTCTCGAGAAAGTATGATTTTATGTGTTATAACAACAATAACTGTATAAATAAATATTTCAAATACAAAATTATCAAAAACCACACCCACAAAGAAGCCATGTCTACACACAAAGCCACACACATCTGCATTGGCCAGCATTCAAAAGTTTTATTAGGTGCACTGGGACACCCCTGACCACCACTGTACCATTTTTTGTTGATCTGCCCCACATTTCTTTAGAAAGAAATCATCTTACATTTCAGCTGTCAATCAAGTGCCTTGCTGTCATAAACTATTCTTCTATGAGCAGTTTTGCTGTAGCTTGGAATGGTGACAACGTTTTCACAATTAGAATGCTGTATGCAGTTTTGACAGTTGGTTTGTGGGAAAAAGTCAGGTTAGGTGGGAGTGGTTTTAAAGAGGTATTGGGGTACTGCTCCTAGCAAAACATGTGCTGAAGGCATGCAGCATTATTTCTTATAATACATAAGGTTTACATATTTATTTATTTTTGTCTTAAGAGTTGTGTACAGCTTTAAAAGGTTATGTGTTTAGAACTATTGCAATGCTTCATTTTTGAAGTAAATAAGTTGAAGAAACGGACTTAGGGCATGGCCACACTGCATTGCGCATCGCCCCCAATTGCGTATGCGTTTACAGTGTGATTTGCACGTGATGTTTGTGCACTTGCGATTTCTCCTTTTGAGGTAGGCAATCACATGAGATTGAACATAAAAATGCTGATGCATTTGATTGCATATCGCAATGGATGCATATGCAACGCACCCAAATCAATTGATTTCAATGCGTTGACGCGATTCCATGTAAAAAAAATCACATGCACAAACGCAAAATCGCACTAGTGTGGCCTAGCCCTAAGATTTACTTCCAGGATTAAAGGACAACTATACTGTAAAAATTACTTTTTAAAAATTAAAAGAACCTGGGGCAGGGGGGATTGATTTGTTTTTATCTGCCAAGTTAGTGCCTGGGCCTGGGCCTTCCTCATAGATATGGCAGGTAGCATATAGTCCTGAGGTTTTCCTGAGGTTAGGGGAAAAAGTGAAAAATGTTAAGATTCTTCGTTTTACTTAACTTAGCTGTTAACAGCTCAGTACATTAGTTGTGTCTTAAAATCACGTTAACCCTTGGTACATTGGTAAACGTGACTTTAAGACACAAATAGCTGATAACGGCTCTCGCTAGTTAGCCCTGTAAGTGTTAGCAAAAAACTGTGTTTAATAGCTGCTTACAATAACAACATGATTCAAAAGTACAGTACATGCGTTCTTTTCAATACTTAAGTACTTACCTTTCCTGTTGGACTTCTGAGCATAGTGCGGTCACAACTGCAGAGATTAGGCACACCTGAGAATTGAGGAGCCAATTTGAACACTTGTATACTATTGGAGATTTCTGGTTACAGTACTTATAATGCGGGAAGATGTGAGTGAAGTCATAAGATATGGCCAAACAGTTTACATATATACAGTTATACTTATTCAGTTCTGCAGGGGATTACATAATTTACAGTAAATCCATTTACTGGAGTGGTAATTTACAGTTTATTAGTGTAATTTGGGGGAATGCTTTCAGATTATGAATAAAAAAGTTTTTACAGTTTATTGTTTAGCATTTTGTGCTAAGTGTCAATATTTTGATAATAGTGCTGTAGATTTAGCTCATTTTAGAGTTTAGTGCCTAGCAAATGGAGTCTATGAAAACGCTTGAAGCATCAAGCTCATTTATATACTTCACCTATTTAATTATTTGCTATGCTACTATTTATTTGTATGTGGTAATTAAAGTTAACACAAGAAGTGTATTATGTCAGATAGAAGACTGCAGGCAAAATCAGAAAACCATTGTCAATGAGACAATGACAAACAAGATGATATTAACAATCCAAACATCTGTTCCATTTTTAAGACATAACAGCGATAGAGTTTTGTATGGGAGCACTGTTAACGTCCTTTTGTTAAAAGAACACTGTCATTTACTGATTATTTCATTTTGACATGATTTATCACCAAGTATTCTTTAAACTTGATAGAGCAATTAATCTTTGATTGCAGAATCCACTAGAGGTTGTCATACTCATGTAATTTTGTAAGGCTCTATATGTTTCATTTACCAGTCACAAAGATATGAGTACCCAGAAGCAATAGCTAGCCTGCTCTGGTATTAGTTTTCTTAAAGTGATAGAAAAGGAGCAGATTAAACTTAAAAGAAATACTATTTTTAATTATTTTTCTATATATTTTCAATATATTGATTGTTTCCTTTGAATTAAAATTTTTTGGTACATTAAAATGAAAATGTGTAATCCATACTGTCCTTTCAGTCTAGTAATATTTTATCACCTTCCTTTTTCAAGATGTTTTGAATCTTATTACAGTGCAACTAGAACTACGGTACATATTTTATTTTAGTAAAGGAGAATGGTTACTTTCTACCTCCCAGTATCTATGAGGAAAAACGACTCTGCCGGCTTCCCGAGTGTTTCAGCACTATCTTTAATACAAGAGTTGGGGAAGAGAGGATGGTGCGCTGCCATGGTAAATGGACATGGCTTCAATTGGGAATGTTGAAGCCATGTCCACTTAACACTTACTGGTGGACACAGTGACTGTTTGCCCACAGTGTTTGGGACATAAGTTTACCCACAGTGATTGTTACATATGTTTTACCCACAGTGATTGTTACATATGTTTTACCCACAGTGAATGGTACATGAGTTTTGCCCACATTGATTGGTACATAGGTTTTGCAGGATCCTGATGAGGACACCCTTCTCTTAGAAAGGCAGAAGTTAGTGCAGCGTGCATAGCAGGGGTAAAAAAAATTGTGGGTGCTTCCTGCTCTACCACCTTTCTAGTAGACTAAAGAGTCGTCCACAAGCAAATGTTTCACTTTGCTTCATGACGGCTCACCCTGCTGTCAGTGCATGAAGTATATTTTTTTAACATAATCCTATAATTCCAGCAAAAACACCCTTTGTCTTTTGCATCTTTTTTATCTTCTGTGCTCAAGTTCAAGACATATACCTTCATCTATATTTTCTAAAAGTACTCTCCCAATACAAGTACTTCTGTATGTTTCCGTATTCTCCAAACAAGTTAGCATCATGGAAATCTAGAATTATTTATACCATATTTGCTGAAACATTTTTTATTTGAGGGGGTAACAATTCTCGTTAAGATATCGGATACAGAAAATTTTAACATATCCACAATATTATAGTAACATAGTAATTGAGGTGAATAAAGACTCAAGTCCATCAAGTCCAACCTATTCACCCACTTTTTTAAAAATGTATTTAATTTATTTATTTATTTATTTTTTAACCTTGCCTAACAGTTGATCCAGAGGAAGGCAAAAAAAAAACCAGCAAAAGGGGGAAAAAAATTCCTTACTGACTCCAAATGGCAATCGGAAAGTATCCCTGGATCAACCAGATCTATATGTATTAATACCAGTAATTCTCAATATTTTTAGTTTTAGAAACTTACCCAGCCTTTTTTAAAGTCTATTTAATGAACTTGCCATTACCACATCTGTGATCCACAGTTTCACCATTCTCACTGTAAAGAAACCTTCCCTAACCTGAAGATGAAACTTCTTTTCTTCCAACCTTAAAGATGTCCACGTGTCCTCTGATATGACCTATTAGTGAACAATGCACCAGAGAGTTCATTGTATGGCCCATTAATATATTTGTATAGGTTATCATATCCACATGCAAATGTCCTCTTCTCCAATGTAAACAGCCCTAACTTGTCTAATCTGCCTGCATATTCAAGCCCCTCCATTCCCCTTATAATTAGTTGCCCTCTCTGAACTGCTTCCATTTCCAAGATGTCCCTTTTGTATATGGGATTCCAAAACTGCACTGCATATTCCAAATGAGGCCTTACCAGTGCCTGTAAGAGGGAGAATAATATCTTTCCTCTTGAATCTATTCCCCTCTTTATATAAGACAATATCTTGCTAGCTCTAGCCTTTGCTACTTGGCATTGTTTGCTACAGCTAAGTCTGTTATCTACCAGAACCCCCAAATCTTTTTCCATTACAGATGCACTTAACACAGAGCATTTATGGTTGTAGGTGGCACAGGTATTATTAAATCCCAAATGCATCACCTTACATTTATCAACATTGAATCTCATCTGCCATTCTGCTGCCCATTTTGCTAATCTATCTAGGTCTGCTTGCAACACTTGCACATCATTTGAAGTTTCCAAGCTCTGCATAGTTTAGTGTCATCAGCAAACTATGATCAGGTCATATCTCATAGGCTGCAACGAGAATGGGATCTGGGACAGGGTTCCCAACCCAAGCTACGCTGGGGGCCGCACTAGTTCTCCCCCTTATAGTGACCGGATGCAAGTTAGCCCTGGCCCTGATCCGACCCAGCCCTCAAACGCCTAAGCTCACCCTCAAATGACACACCCAGACCCTCCACTGAATGGAAGCAAGAACCGACCCCCTGTTAACTTAGACGTGCAATTGTAGTTCCTGCCTACAGTGTGAATTTGAAGCCAGTGGGTCTGTGATGAGGAACAAAAGCTGTTGCCACCAGAAAAAGGAGGAAAACATGAGCACTGAACATAGTAATTAGTATTGGAGGTTATATAAAGAACTACGTCCATCTATCCAACCTTTATACCTACCCATTATCCTGCCTAACAGATGCATAGAAACATAGCTTTGAGGTTGCATAAAGACATACATCCATCTGTGGGTTGTTGGTCAGCACCTAAGTTTTATGCTACTATTTAATGCAATTAAATCAGCCCACAAGGAAGGTCTACCTGATCACACATCACCCTCCATGTTCCTGCAATGCGTGACAGACCTTCCTCCCTTTCCTGACCTGGGCTGCCAAATTCTGGCAACGCCATTGCACAATCAGTGTTTTTTTAAAATTTATTTAGTATTTAATATTCAAAGAATGGTGCTAATAATATATGATGGAGTTTAATATGATTTTGCGTTACTTTTTCTAGTAACAAGAAAATGGCATTTATTTTATTTTTGCTTGCTTTGTAATTTTTCAGTAGAATTGCACATCACATCTACAGCCTTAATTCATATGCATTATTATGTGTACCATAATAATATCTATCTGATAATAGAGATGAAAGACAAAACATAATCAGATGCAGCTCTGTAGTTAATCATGTATCCAAATTATAGGAATCACTTAATTACCTTCATTTATAGGTGCAATTGAATGAGGACATTATTTGAATAAAAATTATGCATACTCGGTGCAAACACGCTAAAGGTTATTAGTCATAAAAAATACTGAAAGTGCAGATGACAACAGTTCAGGTGAAATTACCATAATGTCCTAAATGCTGATTTTGTCACGTCTCATGGTTGTCACGAGCTGTGGGGATTTTATTACTATAACTGTCATATACCAAAATATTAATCATTCCTGTCTTTCAACGCAGTTGTTAAACTAAAACTAAATTTACAATATTTTAAAAACGTTTAATTATTTTTCTTGCTGTGATTCCTACTGTACCTTTTCCCTGAAAATCCTAGATTTGTTTATTATTTGACACATTTTATAATTCTGTTTGTGAAGTTTCTCATTCATCCAGGTCATGGTACGTCTGTGGTATTCAGTTTCACTCAACGAGACTTCCATAATTTTCCAACGGCTTTCTCATTAAGAATGACTTGTACAAAGAATCTGTTTGCTATAAATACCCTGGAAGGTGTCAAAGCCTTCTGAATGCAAGGTGTTTATTTTGCATTGTACAGTAGCTAAAGGTGTTATTAAACTGCATGGGTATGTGTTGAACAATATTGTGCATGGCAGACTATTTGTGTCTGATGCCTATAATCCTTCTTAGCTATAAGAAAGTGGAGAAAAACAGCTTTTCACACAAATGCTGGATTTCTTCGTATAACATCAGTCAGTCACTGCATTCCGGCGCACCTTCTCTTAGGAAACGAGGAGGTGAGGACCAGGGAGAAGTGCTAAAAGGTAAAAGTTTTAAATGGGTGACGAAGGTAAGTATAAATTTATTTTGGTGGTTGGACATGCAAGTCAACATTTCTTTAGCATTCATTTGTTTTATTTCTCGAGGCAACTTATATTGTTATATTTAATATTTATTACATTCTAAAGGAGACAGGATAAGGCCAGTGTGGTCCTTTGTGGATTCATTGCTTGTAAGTTTCAGTCTAGCTCATCCTCTCCCAGGAAAGGATACAAATAACTGGAAAGGATACAAATAAACTGGTCAGAATAGTAAAACTAGCTTTCTGTATCAATGCAATGCTGTAGAATGTATAGTATAATATAGTACTTGAGGTTGATAAAGACATAAGTCACCATTCCAACCCATCTACAATATCCTGATTTCCTGCCTAACTGTTGATCCAGAGGAAGGCAAAAAAACCCCCCAAATTTATGAAGGGGAAAAAATTTCCTTCCTGACTCCAAGTGGCAATCGGAAATTTCCCTGGATCAACTCTACTTTATATATCAATACAGCTACATTCCTTGTTTGCAGAAACTCATCCAGCTTTTTTTTTAAAACTGACCAATGAACCTGCCATAACAACGTCCACGGGAAGACAGTTCCATACCTTTACCGTTCTCACAGTGAAAAACCCTTTCCGAACTTGAAGCTTAAACCTTTTTTCTTCAAGTCTTATGGGATATCCTTGTGTCCTCTGGCATGTGCATGCAATAAAATATCTTGAAGAGTAACATCTGCACTGCGATATTTTAGGTTATATTTTCACATTTAAAACCAGTGGAATTACTAGTTACAGAGTAATTTTTGATTTAAAAAAAACCCAAACAATCCATTATGCTCAACCCCCTCACAAAACAATAGTGCATGCCCCCACACTACACACAAACTACTGTAGACAAGGATAACACACATGCTCAAATAAGATGAAGCTGTAACCAGCTGAACCCTTTTATATTTTGCCTGTCCAAGAAGATATTGAAGCCTCCTTTGAATGTGTTTAGAGATTCAACTGACACAACATTCTCAAGCAAGCATTTCATAATCTTCCTGCCCTCAAAG
The DNA here is from genome assembly GCA_019447015.1 of Hymenochirus boettgeri. NCBI lineage: Eukaryota > Metazoa > Chordata > Amphibia > Anura > Pipidae > Hymenochirus > Hymenochirus boettgeri. Next base: position 60,357,171 of record CM033471.1, read on the forward strand.
TAAAAAAACATTTATGTTTCTTGCTAATGGCTTCTAGTATTTAGTTTTTGATGCTGTGAGAGAAGAGATCCCCTAATAGATGTAGTTCTCTAACATATTTGAAAGGGTTATCATATTCCTTGCAAATGCATCTTTTCTAGGGAAAACAACCCCAACTTTGATTATCTATCTCATAGTACAAATTGTTCATTCCTTTATCAGTTTAGTTTCCCCATATTTGTATTGAGTTCCCAAAACTGCAATGCATACTCAAGATTATGCCCTTAACAGGCCTTTACATAAAGGCAAATTTTGCCACCCTCATTTGACCTTATGCTCCTTCTTATACACAAAAGACTTATTTGCTTTAAAGATACTGCATGACACCTTCTCACTATGACTATTGTCCACAATAACTTCCAGTCCTCCTATCTTTGTCAACTCCTATCTAGAACTGGTATTTATGTTGTTTTTTCTGAAATGCATAACTTTTGCATTCTCAACATAAAACTTAATTTGCCACTTCGTACCAACCCCAAGTTTTTGAAATAAGTTTTGTAAGGTAGAGATACCTAGCATTATATTTTTCACTAAGCCTATCATCCTGTGGAACATCACAACAACTAGTCCATTAAAAATGTTCTATTGATAACCACTCTTTGTAAACTATCCTTTAGTATATATCGTATATAATAACCATATCAAAGTCTTTTGGAAGCCATATATCAAAGTCTTTTTGCAAAGACCAAAAATCACATCAATTGACAAAAAACATGCTGGGCCTAGCCTAAAATATATTTGAACATCTTCAGGGAGATGTAATAAAAGTTCTTATCATTAAAAATGGTGCCCCAAACACTGATGTTAGCATTCAAATGTTAAATACACCTCATTGGTTGGGGCAAATCTATCACCATTTTTAAAGATCTCTCACTTTGTGACCCATTATCAATCAATAAAGCTATTAAGAAGGGGGGTCCAGTGCAGTTCTTATATCTACCATCAAAGCTACCTCTCTCCCCCTGCTAATGCTCTTATCTCTATGTTAATTACAGAGCAGGGAGGGGGGATCACGTCACAGGGATTTGATTGACAGTCCAAGTAGGAGTAGAGGAATGCAATCACGTATTCTTCTAACTGGTGCACTCAGGACAGAGAGGGAATCTGAAAAAAGTGAGACACTCTGGGGGTTGTGGGGAATTATAGAACACACGGAAATAAATTTTAAAAAAGTTCATTTTCCTACTATAGATGCCCTTTAAGTGCACTTTTGTTAACCGAGATATGGTACAGAAAGAACTAAATAAGGTTGATATTACTTCCTGGACCTGATAAAATACATCCTCGGTACTTAGGAAGCTAATTCAGTTTTATTATGCCATTGTTTCTTATTTTTGCAGATTCTCTCATTTCCGGAGGTGTGCCTCTGGATTGGAAAAGAATGATATTATTCCAATATTCAAAAAGGGTAGTCGTTCACACCAGGTAATTACAGGCCTGTAAGTTTAACTTCAGTGTGTGGGAGATCCTGAAATGTTTAATAAGGGAACATGTTCTAAGTATCTTTCAAGGACTGACATTATAAGTGTAACCAGCATGGATTTAGGAGGAATAGATCTTGTTAAACTAACTGCTTGGCTTTTATGGGAAGTAAGTAGAAATTTGACTCTGGCATAGCAGTAGATGTAGTTTACTTGGATTTTGCAAAGGTTTTGATACAGTCCCCCATAGGCGACTATGTTTGAGCTAAGGTCTGTTGGTCTGGGGAGTCACATTTGTACATGGTAGAAAATTGGTTATGAATAGGATGCAGAGAGTAGTTGTAAATGGGGCTTCATCATTATAGAGTAAAGTGGCTAAGTGGGGTGCCAAAGGGTTCTGTGTTGGGGCCGCTTCTATTTAATCTATTATTAATGATTTGGAAGTGGTATTGTCAGCAAGGTTTCTGTGTTTGCTGTGACAAAAAACTTTGTCGACCATTAAAAACTTCAGAGATGTGCAATCGTTGCAGGGGATCTAGATAGATTGTCACATTGGGCTGCTAAGTGGCAGAGAGATTCATTTGATAAATGTAAGGTGATGCACTTTGGACTTTGGACCTTGTGCTACTTATACTATAAATGGCTCTGTGTTAAGTGAGTCCCTGTTGAAAAGGGATCTGGAGTTTACATACAAAACTGGGAAAAGTAAAGTAGGCAGAGAAATTGAGGAGGGAAACTGCCCCTTTAAAAAAAAAGGCATCATTCAAGTGTCCCCTTGCCCTGTTGATCCCCCATTGGTTATGTCAAAACCTAAGACTAGACTAAGACTAAGACTTAACCCTTGAATACCTGGATTGTATAGGGAACTTGTTTCCCTGGCATTATGCAGAGCCACAGTGGTCCTTGTGATGTCAGAAATGTGTTTGTAAATAGATCAAAGAGATCCATTCACAAACAGAGCTTTCTTCCTAGAGATGGAATCCAGGTCCAACTTGGTTCCGAAATCCGACTGTTCTGACAGAACGAGAGGTCCGTTTGTATTTTAGAACTTCTGAACGTACTTGTGATGGTTACAGAAAGTATGGGGTGTAATAAATGGCCGGACGCCGGGTACTCACAGTACGCTTTTAGGAGGAGGCTGACAGCCGGAAGGTGCAGGATACAGAGGCTGCTGGGAAATGTAGGCTGGATACTGGAACAAGGTTCGGCTGGGTACAGTAGGCTGTTTTACTGGGCAATGGTGCTGTTGGGAACTGTAGGCTGACTGCTGGAACATTGTGCTGCTGGGTAACTGTAGGCTGGACCAAAGGTGCTGCTGGGAACTGAAGGTTGTATGCTGGAACAACGGTGCTGGCGGGGTACTGTAGGGCTGACCAAAGGTGCTGCTGGGAACTGAAGGCTGTATGCTGGAACAATGGTGCTGTTGGGAACTGTAGGCTGTATGCTGGATGCAGGCAACTGGATGCAGGCAAGGGGCATGAGACATGGCAAAGCAGAGTGAGGGTACTGGATACAGGCAAGGTAAGTATTGGATGCAGGCAAGGTAAGTATAAGGAGCAGGATCCAGGCAGGTAAGTACAGGAGCCAGGGAGGTAGCAGAATGCTACAATCGGGACCGGGTCCAGGAGGACACGGCTTTTCAAATTTCGCGCCGCCCGCGTGTCGGCGGCGTGACGTCATGACGTCGACGCCGCCCACCCGGAAGTGCAGTGCGGCGCGGGACCGAGGCGGCAGGTAAGTTCGTGCAGTACCCCCCCCCCTTACGGGGCCACAGGACCCAACGGCCAGGTTTCCCTGGAAATTCCTGTGGAAAGCTTTAACTAGACGAGGAGCGTGCAAATCAGAATGTTTAATCCAAGCTCTTTCTTCCGGACCAAAACCTTTCCAGTGGACCAAATACTGCAGAGACCTCCTGCAGAATCTAGAGTCAAGATCTTCTCGACCTCAAACTCCTGCTGACCATCAACGGAAATTGGAACGGGAGTTAGTAAGGATGTGAATATTGATTAGAAATACTGGTTTGATGAGAGAATATGAAACACGTTAGGAATCCGCATACTGGAAGAAGTTGAAGGCGAACAGCCACTGGGCCGACTAATTCCAGGATAGAAAAAGGACCATAAATTTGGGTCCCGTTTGGAGGAAGGAACCCGTAGGTTAATATGAGCAGAAGAGAAGCCATACTTTATCTCCGACAGAATACGCTGGGGGTTCTCTACGTCTATCTGCTGCAGTTTTTTGCACCAAAGCAGATTTCTGAAGGCTGATTTCCGTAGCATGCCAGATAGCGGTCATCTGGCCGCAGAGTCATTGGCAGCGGGTACTGGTGTGAAAAGAAAATCTTGCGGAAAACATCTAGGATTGTCCCCAAAGACACACAAAAAGGAGATTTCCCAGTAGAAGCATGAGGTGAATTGTTATGGGCAAACTCAGCCCAAGGCAAGGTCAGCCCAATCATCCTGGGTATAGGAAATGTAACAACGAAGATATTGTTCCAAAGACTGGTTAGTGCGTTCAGTAGCCCCGTTGGACTGTGGTGTGGTAAGCCGAAGAAAGTGAACTTGATGTTCATGGACTTACAAAGTGCTCTCCAGAATTGGAAACAAATTGAGTACCTCTGTCAGATACTATTCAGAAGGGAGTCCATGAAAGCGGAAGATATGTGAAATAAATAGTTGAGCTAACTCCGTTGAAGATGGTAGTTTAGGGAGGGGTTACAAAATGGGCCATTTTGCTGAAGCGGTCTACAGTCACCCATTAACCGTGTTTCTCTTGGAAGGCGGAAGTTCCACAATAAAGTCCATGGATAGATGGGTCCAAGGTCTGGACGGAATGGGGAGGGGTTGAAGAAGACCACAGGGGAGGTTCTAGATGATTTGGATTGAGCACAGCTAGTACACACTTGAATAAAGTCTTATATTCTTTCTTCTCATTTTGGGCCACCAAAGGGAACGGGCAATTATATTAAACGTTTTGTTAACACCCGGGATGCCCAGCTTGCTTGGAACATGAGTATGCAGAAGGATAGTTTTCCGAAGAGAAACAGGAACAAAGCTTTTGCCAGAAGGGTGTGTCGGACGGAGCAGAATCTGTGAGGCTTGAATCTTGGAACAAAGTTGGGGATATAGAGGCCAAGATTTTAGTGTTGGATAACAGAGCCCTTATCTTGTTAGTACAGTCGGAGGCAACAAATGATCTGGAAAGGGCATCACTTTTTGTTTTGGAACAGGTTGGTAAGTGATAACAAAGTTGAATCGGGAAAAGAATAAAGACCACCGTGCTTGACGGGGATTTAACCTTTTGAGATTCTGGATGTATTCAAGGTTCTTATGGTCGGTAAGGATGGTGATAGGTACAGAGGTGCCTTCTAATAGATGACGCCACTCCTCGAGGGCCAGTTTGATAGCAGAAGTTCCCTATTCCCAACGTCTAATTCCGTTCGTTGGGTAGAAACTCTTGGAAAAATATGACACACGGATGGAGTTTCCTTTAGTGCCCTGCCCTGGGAAAGGACGGCCCAGCGCCCAAGTCTGATGCATCAACTTCGATGTAAGAAGGAGACTAGGATCTGGATGTACTAGAACTGGTGCAACAGCAAGGCTTCCTTGAGTTCTTCTGAAGGCCTCGAGGCTGCAGGGGTCCATGAATGAGGCTTACCACCTTACTGATGAGGCTAATATTGGAGAAATTATGACGAGAACCCTTGATGAATTGTCTGTAGTATTGGCAAACCCAATGAAACCTTTGAATAGCTTTGGTTCCCATAGGAAAGAACTTGCTCGCTCGCCCTGCGGCGCTTGGTCTGACAGGTCCCACGGACCTTGTCTTCTATGCGCATAGATCGTGCATGCGCATAGAAGACAAGGTCCGTCGGACCTGTCAGACTACGCGCCGGGGGCGAGCGAGCGGTAAGTTCTTACCTTCTCTCCTGGCTCCTGTGTGTTCTATTGAAAATGGAAGGTAAGGCACAGCTCCTTTACCTCCCGTTCTTCAATAGAACTGGATTCCAAAAACTTCCAAAAACGAGTGGAGATACCCTTTAACTTTAGGACAGCTAATTTTATGCTGTTAAAGGAATCACTCCTGCTTATAGACTGTAGAGTATGACAAAAAGTTGAATGTGCTAAACTATTTTTTTTTCATCTGTATTCACTATAGAGAATCCAATCCTTATAGCAGGGACTGTAATAAGGGTATAAATGAGGAATATTCACTCTGGCTGACAGAGGATATCGTACTGAAACAATTAGACAAATTTAATATCAATAAACCACCAGGACCCGCCGCTGAATTGGAAAAAAGCCAATGTAATATTATTTTCAAAAAGGTAGTTTTATCCCAGCCTGGTAGATTTGTGATCTAACATCAGTGGTAGGGAAGGTGCTGGAAACTTTGCTACAGGATCATATCCTTTACTTTGTCTCCAGAACTGATCTTATTAGTAAGTTCTTACCTTCTCTCCTGGCTCCTGTGTGTTCTATTGAAGAACGGAAGGTAAGGCACAGCTCCTTTACCTCCCGTTCTTCAATAGAACTGGATTCCAAAAACTTCCAAAAACGAGTGGAGATACCCTTTAAGTTCTTTTCATCCCAGTGCACTTTTGTTTTTTTCAACCTATATTAAATTACACTATATTCACTATATCATGATCAATATTCCCTATGCTTCCCATTACCTTTATCTCCAAAATGAGCTCAGGGTTATTAGATATCACCAGATCCAAAAATGCATACTGCCCAGTAGGAACTTCTACCGTCTGTGAAAGAAAATGCTCATATAGAAAATTTAGGAACTTACGGACTTTTGAGGTGCTGGCAGTTCCCTTACTCCAATCTATGTCAGGGTAATTGAAATCCCCCATAACCAGAACATGCCCCATACCAGCAGCCTTCGCCAACTGCATATGGAGATTCATTTCCACATCCTCACTGGCATTTGACGGCTTATAACATACATCAGCAATTAATTTACCTACGTTTTTGATTCCTGTACTCAGTTGCCTTATCATTTATATCCCCATCAATCTCATCTTTTATATTTGGCTTCAATTCTTGTTTAACCTTCACACATACTCCTCCTCCTTTCTTATTAAATCTGTCATGTCTAAATAAGGAGTATCCTTCAATATTTGCTGTTCAGAGAATAATTTATCTATGTTTCTGCTATACTGATCACATCATACCTTTCCTTTAAATCTATTAATGCAGGGCCATCCTTGTATGCATGCATGGCCCATATTTTTGTGCAGGGCCCATTTGCAATAAGGGCCCTCCTTGTGTGCAGGGCCCTTTTTCTGTGAAGGGCCCACCTTGTGTGCAGTGATCTTGTGTGCTGGGCCCTCCTTGTGTAAGAACAACTGCAGAAAACAGCCAGAGGACAACAACCACCAACAGCAGTCAGAGGAAAACAACCGCTGATAGCAGTCAGAGAGCAACTGTCTGGTATGAAGTGTATATATATGTGATGGGAACTATAGATTTTACCAGATTGCTCTTGCAAACATATAATTTGCTGCAGATGTTTTTTTTTAATATTTCTTTTTGACTAAAGATGTATTAGAAGGTTAAAAGAAATTTCATATGGCTAGGCTAGCTTTAGCTAGTTTAATTGGTTTGGCTAGGTAAGACTAGTTAGCTGAGCTAGGGCCCTGTTGAAAGAGTCTAGATTGATGTGGTAGCAGGCTTCCTAATCTTTTGGCCAACATCTTTTATTCTCGAGAAAGTATGATTTTATGTGTTATAACAACAAATAACTGTATAAATAAATATTTTCAAATACAAAATTATCAAAAACCACACCCAGCAAAGAAGCCATGTCTACACACAAAGCCACACACATCTGCATTGGCCAGCATTCAAAAGTTTTATTAGGTGCACTGGGACACCCCTGACCACCACTGTACCATTTTTTGTTGATCTGCCCCACATTTCTTTAGAAAGAAATCATCTTACATTTCAGCTGTCAATCAAGTGCCTTGCTGTCATAAACTATTCTTCTATGAGCAGTTTTGCTGTAGCTTGGAATGGTGACAACGTTTTCACAATTAGAATGCTGTATGCAGTTTTGACAGTTGGTTTGTGGGGAAAAAGTCAGGTTAGGTGGGAGTGGTTTAAAGAGGTATTGGGGTACTGCTCCTGAGCAAAACATGTGCTGAAGGCATGCAGCATTATTTCTTATAATACATAAGGTTTACATATTTATTTATTTTTGTCTTAAGATTGTGTACAGCTTTAAAAATGGTTATGTGTTTAGAACTATTGCAATGCTGTCATTTTTGAAGTAAATAAGTTGAAGAAACTGACTTAGGGCATGGCCACACTGCATTGCGCATCGCCCCCAATTGCGTATGCGTTTACAGTGTGATTTGCACGTGATGTTTGTGCACTTGCGATTTCTCCTTTTGAGGTAGGCAATCACATGAGATTGAACATAAAAATGCTGATCGCATTTGATTGCATATCGCAAATGGATGCATAATTGCAACGCACCCGAAATCAATTGATTTCAATGCGTTGACGCGATTCCAATGTTAAAAAAAAATCACATGCACAAACGCAAGGAAATCGCACTAGTGTGGCCTAGCCCTAAGATTTACTTCCAGGATTAAAGGACAACTATACTGTAAAAATTAACTTTTTAAAAATTAAAAGAACCTGGGGCAGGGGGGATTGATTTGTTTTTATCTGCCAAGTTAGTGCCCTGGGCCTGGGCCTTCCTCATAGATATTGGCAGGTAGCAATTAGTCCTGAGGTTGTCCTGAGGTTAGGGGAAAAAGTGAAAAATGTTAAGATTCTTCGTTTTACTTAACTTAGCTGTTAACAGCTCAGTACATTAGTTGTGTCTTAAAATCACGTTAACCCTTGGTACATTGGTAAACGTGACTTTAAGACACAAATAGCTGATAACGGCTCTCGCTACGTAGCCCTGTAAGTGTTAGCAAAAAACTGTGTTTAATAGCTGCTTACAATAACAACATGATTCAAAAGTACAGTACATGCGTTCTTTTTCAAGTACTTGAAGTACTTACCTTTCCTGTTGGACTTCTGAGCATAGTGCGGTCACACTGCAGAGATTAGGCACACCTGAGAATTGAGGAGCCAATTTGAACACTTGTATACTATTGGAGATTTCTGGTTACAGTACTTATAATGCAGGGAAGATGTGAGTGAAGTCATAAGATATGGCCAAACAGTTTACATATATACAGTTATCTTATTCAGTTCTGCAGGGGATTACATAATTTACAGTAAATGCCATTTACTGGAGTGGTAATTTACAGTTTATTAGTGTAATTTGGGGGAATGCTTTCAGATTATGAAATAAAAAAAGTTTTACAGTTTATTGTTTAGCATTTTGTGCTAAGTGTCAATATTTTGATAATAGTGCTGTAGATTTAGCTCATTTTAGAGTTTAGTGCCTAGCAAATGGAGTCTATGAAAACAGCTTGAAAGCATCAAGCTCATTTATTACTTCACCTATTTAATTATTTGCTATGCTACTATTTATTTGTTATGTGGTAATTAAAGTTAACACAAGAAGTGTATTATGTCAGATAGAAGACTGCAGGCAAAATCAGAAACCATTGTCAATGAGACAATTGTACAAACAAGATGTATTTAACAATCCAAACATCTGTTCCATTTTTAAGACATAACAGCGATAGAGTTGTGTATGGGAGCACTGTTAACGTCCTTTTGTTAAAAGAACACTGTGCATTTACTGATTATTTCATTTTGACATGATTTATCACCAAGTATTCTTTAAACTTGATAGAGCAAATTAATCTTTGATTGCAGAATCCACTAGAGGTTGTCATTACTCATGTAATTTTGTAAGGCTCTATATGTTTCATTTACCAGTCACAAAGATATGAGTAGCCCAGAAGCAATAGCTAGCCTGCTCTGGTATTATAGTTTTCTTAAAGTGATAAGAAAAGGAGCAGATTAAACTTAAAAGAAATACTATTTTTAATTATTTTCATTATATTTTCAATATATTGATTGTTTCCTTTGAATTAAAATTTTTTGGTACATTAAAATGAAAATGTGTAATCCATACTGTCCTTTCAGTCTAGTAATATTTTATCACCTTCCTTTTTCAAGATGTTTTGAATCTTATTACAGTGCAACTAGAACTACGGTACATATTTTATTTTAGTAAAGGAGAATGGTACTTTCTACCTCCCAGTATTTCTATGAGGAGAAAACGACTTCTGCCAGGCTTCCCGAGTGTTTCAGCACTATCTTTAATACAAGAGTTGGGGAAGAGAGGATGGTGCGCTGCCATGGTAAAGTGGACATGGCTTCAATTGGGAATGTTGAAGCCATGTCCACTTAACACTTACTGGTGGACACAGTGACTGTTTGCCCACAGTGTTTGGGACATAAGTTTTACCCACAGTGATTGTTACATATGTTTTACCCACAGTGATTGTTACATATGTTTTACCCACAGTGAATGGTACATGAGTTTTGCCCACATTGATTGGTACATAGGTTTTGCAGGATCCTGATGAGAGACACCCTTCTCTTAGAAAGGCAGAAGTTAGTGCAGCGTGCATAGCAGGGGTAAAAAAAATTGTGGGTGCTTCCTGCTCTACCACCTTTCTAGTAGACTAAAGAGTCGTGCCACAAGCAAATGTTTCACTTTGCTTCATGACAGGCTCACCCCTGCTGTCAGTGCATGAAGTATATTTTTTTAACATAATCCTATAATTCCAGGCAAAAACACCCTTTGTCTTTTGCATCTTATTTTATCTTCTGTGCTCAAGTCAAGACATATACCTTTCATCTATATTTTCTAAAAGTACTCTCCCAATACAAGTACTTCTGATATGTTTCCGTATTCTCCAAACAAGTTAGCATCATGGAAATCTAGAATTATTTATACCATATTTGCTGAAACATTTTTTATTTGAGGGGGTAACAATTCTCGTTAAGATATCGGATACAGAAAATTTTAACATTATCCACAATATTATAGTAACATAGTAATTGAGGTTGAATAAAGACATCAAGTCCATCAAGTCCAACCTATTCACCCACTTTTTTAAAAATGTATTTAATTTATTTATTTATTTATTTTTTAACCTTGCCTAACAGTTGATCCAGAGGAAGGCAAAAAAAAAAAACCAGCAAAAGGGGGAAAAAAATTCCTTACTGACTCCAAATGGCAATCGGAAAGTATCCCTGGATCAACCAGATCTATATGTATTAATACCAGTAATTCTCAATATTTTTAGTTTTAGAAACTTACCCAGGCCTTTTTTAAAGCTATTTAATGAACTTGCCATTACCACATCTGTGGATCCACAGTTTCACCATTCTCACTGTAAAGAAACCTTCCCTAACCTGAAGATGAAACTTCTTTTCTTCCAACCTTAAAGGATGTCCACGTGTCCTCTGATATGACCTATTAGTGAACAATGCACCAGAGAGTTCATTGTATGGCCCATTAATATATTTGTATAAGGTTATCATATCCACATGCAAATGTCACTTCTCCAATGTAAACAGCCCTAACTTGTCTAATCTGCCTGCATATTCAAGCCCCTCCATTCCCCTTATTAATTTAGTTGCCCTTCTCTGAACTGCTTCCATTTCCAAGATGTCCCTTTTGTATATGGGATTCCAAAACTGCACTGCATATTCCAAATGAGGCCTTACCAGTGCCTTGTAAAGAGGGAGAATAATATCTTTCTCTCTTGAATCTATTCCCCTCTTTATATAAGACAATATCTTGCTAGCTCTAGCCGTTGCTACTTGGCATTGTTTGCTACAGCTAAGTCTGTTATCTACCAGAACCCCCAAATCTTTTTCCATTACAGATGCACTTAACACAGAGCTATTTATGGTGTAGGTGGCACAGGTATTATTAAATCCCAAATGCATCACCTTACATTTATCAACATTGAATCTCATCTGCCATTCTGCTGCCCATTTTGCTAATCTATCTAGGTCTGCTTGCAACACTTGCACATCATTTGAAGTTTCCAAAGCTCTGCATAGTTTAGTGTCATCAGCAAACTATGATCAGGTATCATATCTCATAGGCTGCAACGAGAGATGGGATCTGGGACAGGGGTTCCCAACCCAAGCTACGCTGGGGGCCGCACTAGTTGCTCCCCCTTATAGTGACCGGGATGCAAGTGTAGCCCTGGCCCTGATCCGACCCAGCCCTCAAACGCCTAAGCTCACCCTCAAATGACACACCCAGACCCTCCACTGAATGGAAGCAAGAACCGACCCCCTGTTAACTTAGACAAGTGCAATTGTAGTTCCTGCCTACAGTGTGAATTTGAAGCCAGTGAGGTCTGTGATGAGGAACAAAAGCTGTTGCCACCAGAAAAAGGAGGAAAACATGAGGCACTGTAACATAGTAATATAGTATTGGAGGTTATATAAAGACATACGTCCATCTAATCCAACCTTTATACTCTACCCATTATGCCTGCCTAACAGATGCATAGAAACATAGCATTTGAGGTTGCATAAAGACATACATCCATCTGTGGGTTGTTGGTCAGCACCATAAGTTTTATGCTACTATTTAATGCAATTAAATCAGCCCACAAGGAAGGTCTACCTGATCACACATCACCCTCCATGTTCCTGCAATGCAGTGACAGACCCTTCCTCCCTTTCCTGACCTGGGCTGCCAAAATTCTGGCAACGCCATTGCACAATCAGTGTTTTTTTTTAAATTTATTTAGTATTTAATATTCAAAGAATGTGTGCTAATAATATATGATAGGTTTAATATGATTTTGCGTTTACTTTTTCTAGTAACAAGAAAATGGCATTTATTTTATTTTTGCTTGCTTTGTAATTTATTTCAGTAAGAATTGCACATCACATCTACAGCCTTAATTCATATGCATTTATTATGTGTACCATAATAATATTCTATCTGATTAATAGAGATGAAAGACAAAACATAATCAGATGCAGCTCTGTAGTTAATCAATGTATCCAAATTATAGGAATCACTTAATTACCTTCATTTTATAGTGCAATTGAATGAGGGACATTATTTGAATAAAAATTATGCATACTCGGTGCAAACACGCTAAAGGTTATTTAGTCATTAAAAAATACTGAAAGTGCAGATGACAACAGTTCAGGGTAAATTACCATAATGTCCTAAATGCTGAGTTGTCAGCGTGCTCATCTGGTTGTCACGAGCTGTGGGGATTTTATTACTATAACTGTCATATACCAAAAATGATTAATCATTCCTGTCTTTCAACAGCAGTTGTTAATAAACTAAAACTAAATTTAGCAATATTTTAAACGTTTAATTATTTTCTTGCTGATGATACCATACTGTACCTTTTCCCTGAAAATCCTAGATTTGTTTATTATTTTGACACTTTTATAATTCTGTTTGTGAAGTTTCTCATTCATCCAGGTCATGGTACGTCTGTGGTATTCAGTTCACTCAACGAGACTTCCATAATTTTCCAACTGGCTTTCTCAATTAAGAATGACTTGTACAAGAATCTGTTTGCTATAAATACCCTGGAAGGTGTCAAAGACCTTCTGAATGCAAGGTGTTTATTTGCATTGTACAGTAGCTAAGAGGTGTTATTAAACTGCCATGGGTAAGGTGTTGAACAATATTGTGCATGGCAGACTATTTGTGTCTGATGCCTATAATCCTTTCTTAGCTATAAGAAAGTGGAGAAAAACAGCTTTTCACACAAATGCTGGATTTCTTCTGGATAACATCAGTCAGTCACTGCATTCCGGCGCACCTTCTCTTAGGAACAGAGGAGGTGAGGACCAGGGAGAAGTGCTAAAAGGTAAAAGTTTTAAATGGGTGACGAAGGTAAGTATAAATTTTATTTTTGGTGGTTGGACATGCAAGTCAACATTTCTTTAGCATTCATTTGTTTTATTTCTCGAGGCAACTTATATTGTTATATTTTAATATTTATAGTACATTCTAAAGGTAGACAGGATAAGGCCAGTGTGGTCCTTTGTGGATTCATTGCTTGTAAGTTTCAGTCTAGCTCATCCTGCTCCCCAGGAAAGGATACAAATAAACTGGAAAGGATACAAATAAACTGGTCAGAATAGTAAAACTAGCTTTCTGTATCAATGCAATGCTGTAGAATGTATAGTATAATATAGTACTTGAGGTTGAATAAAGACATAAGTCCATCCATTCCAACCCATCTAGCAATATCCTGATTTCCTGCCTAACTGTTGATCCAGAGGAAGGCAAAAAAAACCCCACCAAATTTATGAAGGGGGAAAAAATTCCTTCCTGACTCCAAGTGGCAATCGGAAATTTCCCTGGATCAACTCTACTTTATATATCAATACCAGCTACATTCCTTGTTTGCAGAAACTCATCCAGCTTTTTTTTTAAAACTGACCAATGAACCTGCCATAACAACGTCCACTGGAAGACAGTTCCATACCTTTACCGTTCTCACAGTGAAAAACCCTTTCCGAACTTGAAGCTTAAACCTTTTTTCTTCAAGTCTTATGGGATATCCTTGTGTCCTCTGGCATGTGCATGCATATAAAATATCTTGAAGAGTAACATCTGCACTGCGATATTTTAGGTTATATTTTCACATTTAAAACCAGTGGAGATTACATAGTTACAGAGTAATTTTTGATTTAAAAAAAACCCAAACAATCCATTATGCTCAACCCCTCCACAAAACAATAGTGCATGCCCCACACTACACCAAACTACTGTAGACAAGGATAACACACATGCTCAAATAAGATGAAGCTGTAACCAGCTGTAACCCTTTATATTTTGCCTGTCCAAGAAGATATTGAAGCCTCCTTTGAATGTGTTTAGAGATTCAACTGACACAACATTCTCAAGCAGAGCATTTCATAATCTTCCTGCCCTCAAAGTAAAAAAACATTTATGTTTCTTTTGCTAATGGCTTCTAGTATTTAGTTTGATGCTGTGAGAGAAGAGATCCCCTAATAGATGTAGTTCCCTCTAACATATTTGTAAAGGGTTATCATATTTCCTTGCAAATGCATCTTTTCTAGGGAAAACAACCCCAACTTTGATTATCTATCTTCATAGTACAAATTGTTCATTCCTTTTATCAGTTTAGTTCCCCATATTTGTATTGAGTTCCCAAAACTGCAATGCATACTCAAGATTATGCCCTTACAAGGGCTTTACATAAAGGCAAATTTTGCCACCCTCATTTGACCTTATGCTCCTTCTTATACACAAAAGACTTATTTGCTTTAGAAGATACTGCATGACACTTCTCACTATGACTATTGTCCACAATAACTTCCAAGTCCTTCTCTATTGTGTCAACTCCTATCTAGAAACTGGTATTTATGTTGTTTTTTCTGAAATGCATAACTTTGCATTTCTCAACATAAAACTTAATTTGCCACTTCGTAGCCCAATCCCCAAGTTTATTGAAATAAGTTTGTAAGGTAGAGATACCTAGCATTATATTTTTCACTAAGCCTATCATCCTGTGGAACATCACTAACAACTAGTCCAATTAAAAATGTTCTATTGATAACCACTCTTTGTAAACTATCCTTTAGTATAAATATCGTATATAATAACCATATCAAAGTCTTTTGGAAAAGCCATATCAAAGTCTTTTTGCAAAGACCAAAAAAATCACATCCATTGACAAAAAACATGCTGGGCCTAGCCTAAAATATATTTGAACATCTTCAGGGAGATGTAATAAAAGTTCTTATCATTAAAAATGGTGCCCCAAACAACTGGATGTTAGCATTCAAATGTTAAATAACAACTCATTGGTTGGGGCAAATCTATCACCATTTTTAAAGATCTCTCACTTTGTGACCCATTATCAATCAGTAAAAGCTATTAAGAAGGGGGGTCCAGTGCAGTCTTATATCTACCATCAAAGCTACCTCTCTCCCCCTGCTAATGCTCTTATCTCTATGTTAATTACAGAGCAGGGAGGGGGGATCACGTCACAGGGATTTGATTGACAGTCCAAGTAGGAGTAGAGGAATGCAATCACGTATTCTTCTAACTGGTGCATCTCAGGACAGAGAGGGAATCTGAAAAAAGTGAGGACACTCTGGGGGTTGTGGGGAATTATAGAACACACGGAAATAAATTTTAAAAAAGTTCATTTTCCTACTATAGATGCCCTTTAAGTGCACTTTTGTTAACCGAGGATATGGTACAGAAAGAACTAAATAAGGTTGATATTAATATCCTGGACCTGATAAAATACATCCTCGGGTACTTAGGGAGCTAAGTTCAGTTTTATCTATGCCATTGTTTCTTATTTTTGCAGATTCTCTCATTTCCGGAGGTGTGCCTCTGGATTGGAAAAAGACTGATATTATTCCAATATTCAAAAAGGGTAGTCGTTCACAGCCAGGTAATTACAGGCCTGTAAGTTTAACTTCAGTGGTGGGGAAGATCCTGAAATGTTTAATAAGGGAACATGTTCTAGAGTATCTTTCAAGGACTGACATTATAAGTAGTAACCAGCATGGATTTAGGAGGAATAGATCTTGTTAAACTAACTTGCTTGGCTTTTATGAGGAAGTAAGTAGAAATTTTGACTCTGGCATAGCAGTAGATGTAGTTTACTTGGATTTTGCAAAGGCTTTTGATACAGTCCCCCATAGGCGACTAATGTTTGAGCTAAGGTCTGTTGGTCTGGGGAGTCACATTTGTACATGGATAGAAAATTGGTTAATGAATAGGATGCAGAGAGTAGTTGTAAATGGGGCTTCATCATTATAGAGTAAAGTGCTAAGTGGGGTGCCAAAGGGTTCTGTGTTGGGGCCGCTTCTATTTAATCTATTTATTAATGATTTGGAAGTGGGTATTGTCAGCAAGGTTTCTGTGTTTGCTGATGACAAAAAACTTTGTCGACCATTAAAAACTTCAGAGATGTGCAATCGTTGCAGGGGGATCTAGATAGATTGTCACATTGGGCTGCTAAGTGGCAGAAGAGATTCAATGTTGATAAATGTAAGGTGATGCACTTTGGACTTTGGACCTTGTGCTACTTATACTATAAATGGCTCTGTGTTAAGTGAGTCCCTGTTGAAAAGGGATCTTGGAGTTTTACATACAAACTAGGGAAAAAGTAAAGTAGGCAGAGAAATTGAGGAGGGAAACTGCCCCTTTAAAAAAAAAGGCATCATTCAAGTGTCCCCCTTGCCCTGTTGATCCCCCATTGGTTATGTACAAAACCTAAGACTAAGACTAAGACTAAGACTTAACCCTTGAATACCTGGATTGTATAGGGAACTTGTTTCCTGGCATTATGCAGAGCCACAGTGGTCCTTGTGATGTCAGAAATGTGTTTGTAAATAGATCAAAGAGATCCATTCACAAACAGAGCTTTCTTCCTAGAGATGGAATCCAGGTCCAACTTGGTTCCGAAATCCGACTGTTCTGACAGAACCGAGAGGTCCGTTTGTATTTTAGAACTTCTGAACGTACTTGTGATGGTTACAGAAAGTATGGGGTGTAATAAATGGCCGGACGGCCGGGTACTCACAGTACGCTTTTAGGAGGAGGCTGACAGTCCGGAAGGTGCAGGATACAGAGGCTGCTGGGAAATGTAGGCTGGATACTGGAACAAGGTTCGGCTGGGTACAGTAGGCTGTTTACTGGGACAATGGTGCTGTTGGGAACTGTAGGCTGACTGCTGGAACAATGGTGCTGCTGGGTACTGTAGGCTGGACCAAAGGTGCTGCTGGGAACTGAAGGTTGTATGCTGGAACAACGGTGCTGCGGGGTACTGTAGGCTGGACCAAAGGTGCTGCTGGGAACTGAAGGCTGTATGCTGGAACAATGGTGCTGTTGGGAACTGTAGGCTGTATGCTGGATGCAGGCAACTGGATGCAGGCAAGGTGAGACACTGGAAACAGGCAAGGTAGGTACTGGATACAGGCAAGGTAAGTATTGGATGCAGGCAAGGTAAGTATAAGGAGCAGGATCCAAGGCAGGTAAGTACAGGAGCCAGGGAGGTAGCAGAATGCTACAATCGGGCACCGGGTCCAGGAGGACACCGGCTTTTCAAATTTCGCGCCGCCCGGCGTGTCGGCGGCGTGACATCATGACGTTGACGCCGCCCACCCGGAAGTGCAGTGCGGCGCGGGACCGGAGCGGCAGGTAAGTTCGTGACAATGGGGGTTATTTTTGGTGAACCTTGAAATTAACCTTGTATTTTCGGTAACCCCCAAAATTACGATCGGAAACTATAAAGCAGTTGTATTTTGAAGGGTTATCAAACATACGAGGTTATATTCTAGGGTCATGTTTCATTTTCAGATCTTCAGATTATTTCCAAGATCCGTTAATTTCGAAAACAGAACAAAACTTAAGAGTTTCGAACATCTCTATTCCCTGGTGGTCCAGTGGAGGTTCTGATCCAGTCAGATCGCAGTTCACTACCTGCTATAGTAAGCTGCCATGTGGTGTCAGTATAGTATTTGTGAATTTTTGTTACTGAGCTAAGACTTAGGTAATCAGTACTGATCACCCAATATTTATTTGTGCCTTTAATTTTTTTAAGTATTGATCTCTGCCAATGCATTAAAAATCCACCTGTCCCTTGACTGCTATCCATTAGAGATGACCAAACTCACTGAGATAAATTAGTGTAAACAGGCAAAAACAAAGTTTAAGATTTTTATCTTCTCTTTGGTACTATCCGCCCGCTTGCCAGTCTCTGACAGAAAGGGACTTTTCATATTCTGAATTTGCTTGCTTGATTACTATTTACACAATTTGTTTGCCTCCTTAAACCTTCTTCAGTCCATTGAACCAGTAAACCTTAGTGCACGAAATATTCTTTGCTTCTTACCCATCTCAGCACTTACCATTTTATTGTACCTCAAAGAATTTGACTAGAGATGAATGAAACTTGATAGTTTCATTCCAACAGTGGTACCACATAAACTTATTGAAGTTCTGAAAATCTGATTCAAACCCAATTGAATCCAAATTTTTTTAAAGTTTGATCACAATTTTAAGTTTTCTATAGCATTTTCCAATTATTTGATAGGAATTTGTAATTTTTCAAATGGATTTTTCCTTTTTCAAATGGAATTTTGAACTTTTCATCAAAAATTTAGAAAAGAGAAATTCAAAATTCAAGAGTTATTTGGATCCATGGATTATCGAAACTGCCATATTAGAATCTAAATCAGGTTAATTGCAAAACTAGGATTAATCTCTAGATTTGACTTATACTGTATTTGCTTCCCAGAATTTATCTAGACCACTGTTCCATATGTTTTCAGATTTGCAACGTTTTACCAATATTCAAAAAAGGAAGTCATTTACAGCCTGGTAACTATAGACTTGCAAGTTTAACATCAGTGGTGGGGAGGACACTGGAAACTTTGTTATAGAATCATATTCTGGATTCATGAGAAATATCATGTTTGGCTTTTATGAAGAGGTGAGTAAAAATTTATATTCTGGCATAGCTTTGGGTGTGGTATACTCAAGATTTTGCTAAAGTGTTTTATACTGTGCCACACATTATAAAATTAGGTCTGGAGGCTTTAAAAAATATATATACACGGAAAGAGAAATTGGTTGTTATATCTCGTACAGAGAGTAATGATCAATGAAGCTACATCTATGTGGGTTAAAGTGGAATGCCTCAGGGTTCTATACTGGGGCCACTTTTATTTAATCTATTTATAGATGACATAGAAGTGGCTGTTGAGAGCAAGGTTTCTGAGTTTACTGATGACACAAAACTATGCAGGGTTTCAATTGATCTGCAATTACTGCAAGCATGGTAACTGCCTCTCCTCTGCCAAAAAGGGGAGAGGAGAGGCAGATGAGATTCAACGTCAATAAATGTAAGGTGCATTTGGGGTTTTGCAATCCTTGTACCATAAATGTCTCTGTGCTAAGTGAATCTCTTTAAAAAAAGATTTGGATATTCTAGAGACTAAGCTATAGAAAACAGTACCAGACAGCAACAGCTTAGAGCTAGCAAGATATTGTCTTGTGTAAAGAGTGGTATAGATTCAAGGGGAATTTTTTTTTCACTTTACAATAGATCTCCTCTTGGAATATGAAAATGAAATATAGAATTCCTCTATATGCACTACTGTTTTTAAATCCCATATATAAAAGGGATATCTTGGAAATGGAAAGAGTTCAGAGAAAGGCAACTAAATTAATAAGGTTTATGAAGGGGCTTGAGTATGCAGACAGATTATACAATTTAGGGCTGTTTACACCAGAGAACTATTGATTGAGTGGGGGTATGATCACTTTATACAAACATATTAATGGGCCAAATGATAAACTGTTTGGTAATTGTTGAGCTAGCAAGATATTGTCTTTTATAAAGGGGTATAGATTCAAGGAAGAAAAAAAAATATTTTCTCACTTTACAATAGATCTCCTCTTGGAATATGAATATGAAATATAGAATTCCTCTATATGCAGTACTGTTTTAGAATCCCATATATAAAAGTGCCATCTTGGAGATGGAAAGAGTTCAGAGAAAGGCAACTAAATCAAAAAGGTTTATGAAGGGGCTTGAGTATGCAGACAGATTACACAAGTTAAGGCTGTTTACACTAGAGAAGCGTTGATTGCGTGGGAATATGATCACTTTATACAAACATTTTAATGGGCCAAATAATAAACTCTTTGGTAATTTTATTTTTTTCCTCTTTTGAGCCCTTTTTTTTTTTCTTTTCTGTGGATTAACTGTTAGGTAGAGCTCATGAAAAGGCTACAAAGGTTGGACTGGATGGACATATGTCTTTATTCAACCTCCATTACTATGCTGTTATGTTAGTGGAGATGCTAAGTGTGTTCCTTTGCATTCTAAACAATGGACAGAACTAAATAGATACACATTCTGTAGGGAACTCACTTAAAAGCATCTTTTAAGAAATATATATAAACTCTTATAACAGTGATGGCAAACCTTTTAGAGGCCGAGTGTCCAGACAGCAACCCAAAACTCCACTTTTTATGGCATAGTGCCAACATGATCATTTAACCTGAATACGCTGTTTTTACTTTAGAAAAAAACAACTCAAATAGACACAGACCAACACAGTAGATAGAATTTATTATAGATTACATATTAACCTCTACACTATTGCACAGGAATTTGAGATCTAAAACAATAACCATTAACCCTTACATTATTAGACAGGAGTTGACCCTTAGGATTGACCCCTAGTGCCCACATTTTAGTTTTATA
This sequence comes from Hymenochirus boettgeri, assembly GCA_019447015.1. Lineage (NCBI taxonomy): Eukaryota > Metazoa > Chordata > Amphibia > Anura > Pipidae > Hymenochirus > Hymenochirus boettgeri. Next base: position 60,377,835 of record CM033471.1, read on the forward strand.
AATCAACCATCAGGGAGATTCATCCAGAACCTCACAGCTCTGGGTAAATGCCAATATCCCCCCCTTCACACTATCTGCTGCTGTAAAATACTTGCACGTGCATACTTAAGCTGGGTACATAACATGCAATATTTTGGGTCGATCGACCGATAATTCAGTGTATTGGATGAACGGGACAAAATTATTGCATGTTTTTTCGGACGTGAGCGACCGTTTGTTTGAATCGGATGAACGTATGATAGGACATGTCCGAAAACTATGGCCGATAGTATGGTCCTCTATGGATCACACACTCGGTCAGGGCTGTTGGCGATGGCTAACTTTTGGCCGTGGCTACTTTTTCTGCTCCCACCAGTTGGAGATGCCGAACGGTCCTTCAGGAGGAAGAATCTGACAGAGTGTATCCAGCTTTACATATGCATTCTAAACAATAGACAGAACTGGACTGAGCTAAGTATATATATACATAATATAATATAAACTATATATAAAGTATAAATATTATATATAATATAAATTATGTGTGTGTATGTTTTGCTTTTGTAGATAGAAAATCTTTATACAGGCATATTTTAAACTGTTTAAACAGTCATCAACATCATCCAGGGGAACCAAATAGGATAAACCCACAGGTCTGAGAATAGTCCCAGGCAATCCTGCCACAATGTATAGTTCAAACTAAACAGCACTATTGGGTAGCATGAGACGCTAAACAGGATCCAGATTAACCAGTTTACCTAGAGAAATGGGCGGGGACATGCAAAGTATCTCTTTTATGGCCTGTGTCAAGGCATGTTTCTAGATGTAATACAGCCTAATGGTATAGAGCAGGGATCTTAAACTTGGGACCTTTCACATGTTTCAAAACTATAACTCCCAGCATTCCTTGGCTGCACAGAGAATTTGGAAAATATAGTTTTCATACATCCTGGAATAAAGCCATTTTCTGACTTAGGGCTAGGCCACACTGTCGCGATTTTCTTTCGTTTGTGCATGCGATTGCGCATGCATTTTTTCCTGATCATTGGAATTGTGGCAACGCATCGGAAATGCATGTTTTCGGGTGCGATGCGATTGCGCTTGCGATTTGCGTTCCACAATTTAAATCGCAATTGCATGCGTTTTTCTTTTTGTAAAAAAAACGCATTCGCAAACACAATGAAATCGCATGCGATTATGTGTACTATTGCATTTGCGTTGCAGTGTGACCGTTCCCTTACAGACATTAAAAAGCTATGGTAGTGCTTTAGCATTTTCTGCCCAAGGGCTCGAACCTACAAGTAATCCATCTGCCCTTACCTTACATCCATAGCTATTACACTATTGGAATAGGGAAGGACAATATAGATCACTTAAGGCATGAACCTTACCAAACTTGCTCTCCCTTTCCTATTCCAACTACCTACCAGCAAGTATCCAGAGGGGCTGGATTAAACCTGCAGGTCTGAGAATAGACCCAGGCAATCCTGCCACAATGTGCGGCTCAAACTAAATAGCACCATTGGGCAACCTGAGCCCCTATACAGGATACAAATTAACATGCTATGGTCTTATATATTAGTATTTACGACAGCAAGTACAAGATTTACAGTTGCTATGGGGTTCAGATTTGGAATCACATGATACTGATTTGCTTTATAGGTTAAGGTGAGGTGGGGTTAAAGGAGCTGAAAGCTCCCCCCAGAGTATAAAATCTAACATATAAACACGCTTGTGAAGGTTCTCATTCATGCAGGTCATGATATATCTGTTGTTTTCCGTTAGATCAACTGGACTTAAAGGGTTTTGTTATCTGACTGGTAAATTACTGTAAATGTCTGTGAGACCTAGGAAATTGTCTGGGGAACACATACATATCACCAAAATTTGTTTAAATTCTAACATTCCTCACAATCAGGCTATTTTCGGGCTTCCTCATTGAATTTTCGAGGGTTACCACATTCAAAGGTTATCGCAGAATTCAAAGGTTACTGAACGCCATATTCGAGGGTTATGGCGAAATTTGAGGGTTAGCTAACACTGCATTTGAGGGTTATCACCGTATTTGATGGTAACTGAACACCATATTCGAGGGTTATGGCCAAGTTTGAGGGTAAGCAAACGATATATGCGAGGGTAATCGCCGAATTCGAGGGCTATGGCCCCATTTGAGGGTTAGCAAATGCTACATTCGAGGGTTATCGCCAAATTCAAGGGTTATCTAACGCCGTATTCTAGGGTTATGAAGCGCTAAAGTTGAGGGCTATCGATTTGAAATTTTGAGGATCCTCAAATTTTCGAAAATATGTCCTCGAAATTTCATAGTTTGAAGTGTTCTAAAAAGTCTGAGTTCCTACATACTCATAAAATTCATCTCAAAGTCAAACCAGTTCTAGTCTATCCCTAGTGATCATATACCCACACAAGCATCTTTTCTCTTGTGTGCATAATTATTACTTTCCCAATCTGCTATTGACTATTAAAGCAACAATAACACATTACCTTCTGAAATCTGTATTTTCAAGCCAAATTCAAAGTGTAAAATTAACTATACCCTTCAGATATATTATTATGTATTTTTTTATTTTAACTTGAATGCGATTCTTTCTCTGATACCCCACCACCACCACCAGAGGAAGCACTGGAGGCTCCAGGTGGCTGCCAAGAATGTAATTGCAGCCAATTAAAATAAAAACATTTTTTAATCTTTCATTAGGCTGTGCACACACAAGCGCTCCAAAAACAAGCACAGAAGCACGTGTTTCTGTTGCTTTTGTGCGCATGAGTGAGTGTATGCAATTGTGCAAAAAATCTGGATTGCAGAGCACTACTGTGGCCACAACAATTGAACTGATGTGACCTAGCCCTTTATCCGAAGGGCAAAATTATTGCATTTTTTAAAAAAAATTCTCCTAGAAATGTAAACCATGTGGTGTTTTAGATGTACTCGAACATTTAATGACAGTAAGAGTTAAAATATATATATATATATATATATATATATATTTTTTTTTTAATACTGCCACCAAGTGCCCCTCCAGGCACGTCACCGCCCCTAGAGGTATCATATGCAATTTTTTGTCATTTTTATTTACAAATGAATATTTTTTTAAAAATCTTCAACAAATCTTATTAATTTGGCTTGAGAGAGACAGATCACAGTTCTATTTCTCATTCCCATGTATTGTCTACATTGTTTCAGCATAGCAGTAGTCAGAAGAGAGAGAAATCTACGGACGTTCTCAATATTACGGAGAAAAAAAGCGATAGACTAGCTACATAGTTAATGTGATTAGAAAAGAAGAGAGAGGAATCAATAATAACCCCTAAGCAACGTGCCAACTGAATAGGGTATATGGGAGTGTTGTCCACATAAATGGTTTAGGTGGGGAAATTATTAGTTCAGTTTTAGTTCAGTTTTTAGTTAGTCAGAGGCATCGGTGCGCCATCCATGAGGAGACAGCATGGAGACAGTCGGAGATGCGTATGATAAGAAAATAATTTATCAATGATGTAATTGTATAGAACTGTATTGACTTATACATTATGCAATGACTGTGTAGACGTGGCATAAAATATAGGATGTATATGTAACATGGGCCCCTTGGATCTCTAGTCACAAATGGATAACATTTGTTTCTTGTTAAAAGTTGAGTAAGGTAACAGATATAAGGTAACGTGAAATCTTCCTCTGTGTTATTGGCTTGTGACATATGGTCAAGATTGTGTATAAGAAAGAGGTCTGTGAAAGCAATCGGGGTTACTCACTATCCAGTTGAGTGACCAGCAAATGTGTTTATATGCATATGCAATAAATCTCCTGTTGGAATACAACTGACAGAGATTCTTTCAGTGTACTTCCAGGGCGGGGATATTCTTGCTTAGCAATGTAATGTCATGATTTTGGTTCATCCCCTTGCTGTGTGTTTATACCTTTTTCCTGCTGCAGACATGTTATGCTGATGTTCTTGTGTTATTGTTATAAGTTATATAAACAAGTAAATTACTGTTCACAAAAGTTGGTGTTCCTGTTCTCTGTTACACATGCAGTACAGATCAGCACTGTCGAATTTCAAGACTGATGTGGCTCTACTTAATTCCTCGACAGTGATTGGGTGTCAGGACTTAAGCCTCGTACACACGTGCAGGTCAATACCCGCGACGCACAATGTGTCCGAACATTCGTTTCGGCCTATAATCGGCCTGTGTATGGGCCCTTTATCGTCCGAAATGGCCAGTTGTTCGGAGATCCGCCTGGTCGGTCAGGCAACGATCCCTGACTGAATAGCCATTTTGGTCGATAAAGTGCCCATGCATGGGCCAATTATCGGCTGAAACGAACGTTTGGACACATCATGTGTCGCGCGTCGGGACCCGTGATCGCACGTGTGTACGAACCTTTACCCTGGGGATAGAAAAGCAAGGCAGGCAGGAGATAATCAGGCAGCAGGTATGGAGAAACGGAACTTACCGAAAGCAGGATACAACTGGTAAGTATGGAAACTAAGGCTGAGCAGGAGACAGGAGCAAACTGGAAGCTGGAGCTGGTATGGCTGGTATGGAGACCACGGCTGAACACTGAAGCCAGAGCAAGCAGGCAGGAATCTACTGGAAACAGGAATCACAAAGCAAACAGAGCTTAAGAACAGTGAAAGAAACACTGAACTGGCAGCAAGAGCCAGAAACAGCATGGGAAGCTAAATAGGGCTGGTTGCGTCATCTTCCTGTGACGTGCGCAGCCACTCGTGCACACCAACGAATGCGTGGAAGGAAGACAGACAAACCTGTCAATAGACCTAGGAGGAGGCGGGATCCACGGAACCCCGCGTCTGTCCGTCAACACCAACGGCCTTGTTGCAAAGCGTGTGCCTATGCGAACTGGTAAGTCTGAGACATTGCTCCCCCATGGGCAACCTCCAGGAACCTTTAAACATAGGTTTTTCAGGATGTTTTGAATGGAAAATTTTGATTAGACGAGGAGCATGAACCTGTTCTGCTGGTTCCCATGAGTTCTCATCGGGACCAAAACCCTTCCACTTAACCAGATATCTCAACTTCCCTACAGAGACCTTGGCATCTAAAACATTTTTGACTTTGTACTCTTCAGCATTCTCAACCAAGACAGGAGGTGGAGGACCAAAAGAAGAATTGGTAATGTATTTTTTGAAATAAGAGAAATGAAACACTGGATGTATCATTAATGACTTAGGAAGATCTAATTTTGAATGCTACTGCATCAATACCTTTCTTGATAGGAAAAGGCCCAAGGAAATGAGGTCCTGATTTGACTGAAGGAATTTTTAGCTTTATATTTCATGTAGAAAGCCATATGAAACCACCAACCCTGAAGTCCCAAGAATCTTTTCTTGACTTATTAGCTGATCTTCAAGCCTATTCTTGAGCCTGAGCAATGAGTGAATTCAATGCGACAGTTTTTTGTTTCAACAGTTCTATTCAAGTTTGAAGATTGTAAATAGTAATTGTAAATGGAATGTCAGTAAGGAATGTTGGGTTATAGCCATAATTTGCATAGAGTGGTGAACATTTAATGGAAGAATGAATTGCATTATTGTAAGCAAACTCAGCCAGAGAGAAGCCCAATCCTCCTGTGAAGCAGAAGAATAACATCAAAGATATTGCTCAAGTGTTTGGATAGTCCTTTCTGTCTGCCTATTGGGATTTGGATGGTATCCAGATGAAAAAAAGTTATGGATGTGCAATGATTTACACACTTCTTTCCAGAATTTTAAGGTAAACGGTACCCCTCTATCTGAATCAATATTGTCAGGAACACGATGAAGACAAACAATGACAATAAGGTAAATTAAACTATCCAGAGAAAGAGGAAAATGAAAAGAGGACTGGACGGAAGCCTCTTTGATGGTCTTGGCAATATTAATGTGTAACAACAAGAAATTCAATTTGGACAGAATCGTATCAGATTTATCAGGTGTATTGTCTTCAAAGAATTGTCTGGAAAGGCCATCGGCCTTACCATTCTTAGAGTCAGGGTGGAAGGTTATATGAAAATTGAATCTGGTGAACAAAAGGATTGGTGTAGTCTTAACCTTTTTGCTGTTTGTAAATGCTTCAGGTTTTTATGATCTGTAAAGGTAACAATTGGATAATTAGCCCCTTTAAGTAGAAATCACCACTCTTCTAGAGCAAACTTAATGGCTAGCAGTTCCCGATCTCCTACATCATAGTTTGTTGGTCTGATACTGAGACTTTCCTTGAGAAAAAAGCAACCGGGTGAAGTAAGGCTTTAGGGCCGATTTGTTGAGAAATGGATTAGAACAGGAGCAGAGGTGAATGCTGTTTTCAATTGAGCCGAGTCCGTCCCGCTGAATGGAATACGAGTTCTAGTCAGTAGCATTAATGGAAGAATAATGGTGGAAAAGTTCTTAATGAATCTTCGATAACAAGAAGGGAACCCAATTAATTTTTTTGACTTGCTTACGGTTAGATGGAGTAGGCCACCCCCGAATGGTGGAGATCTTCTGAGTAAGACTCAGTTTCATGGAAATGGAATCTGAATGAAGAAGAGGACAGAGTAGAAAATGATTCAGAGAAAACTCAATTTGCACCCATTTTTTCCAATCTTCTTTCCCTTAAACGTCTGTCAATCTGTGATAGGTCTATGAGACCTTTCAATTTTTGGGTACTCCTGTATGTGCTAACTCATTTTAAGAGTTTCAGATAAGCCAAGTCTGAACGGATTTTAAGGGTTGTGTCATTCTACTGGGTCTCAGGACCGACCCTGCTGAAATCAGCCACATAGTTCTCCACTGGTCTCTTTCCTTGGGAGAGGTTGCGTAGAGTTACCTCAGCTGAACAAGCTCACCTAGGATCATCTTAAATCTCAGCTAACGCATAGAAAAATGCCTCTACAGTAGCTTCTGCAGCATCATTCTGTTCCTGGAGACGGAGGGCCCATCTTGAAGGAGAGAAATAATGAAGCCCACTTTAACTCTCTCTTGAAGCTGAAGCAAGTGGCTAGTATGGAGACCAATGCTGAACACTGAAACTGGAGCGGTGGCTGGTATGGAGACCATGGTGGAACACTGAAGCTAGAGCAAGTGGCTAGTATGGAAACCAAGGCTGAACACTGAAGCTAGAGCAAGCAGGCAGAAATTAATTGGAAACAGGAATCACAAAGCAAACAGAGCTGAAGAACAGCGAAAGAAACTGAACTGGCAGCAAGAGTCAGAAACAGCATGGAGGCCTAAATAGGGCTGGTTGGGTCATCTTCCTGTGATGCGCACGCATGCGCAGGAAGACAGCCGGACCTGTCAATAGACCTAGGAGGAGGCAGGGACCCGTGGCGCCCGCATACGTGTGTCAACACCTCCATGCGCATGGGACGCTGACCTGGCCGTGACACGCGTGCCCTCGTGAGAATACCACTGTGCACCTATGAGAACAAGTAAGTCCAGGATTATGACAGAAACATTTATTACTATTAAAGGGTAAGTCTATCTGCCTCAAAAAAAAATCACATTTAGTAAAACACCCCCCAAACCCTTGACCTCGCTAAGTTAAAATCTTCCTATTTGATTCCTAAATATACCTACAAAGACCCATTTTGCATAATGGGCCAGACCGGTAGCAGCGTCAGTGGTTGGCTTGCGCATTGCATATTAAATGTGAAATATTTATTTGAGGGGTGGACATACCCTTTAATTAAACATTACTGTACCATATTCACCTCAAGGCCCCTTAGTGTTTGGAAACTCCACACACAGTCAAGAGAAAGTATGCCAATTAATTAGAAATAGCACAAAGGGGCAAGATAGATTAACAAAGTTAATTTGTATATGGGATAAGACAACCATATACAAATATGTTAGAGAGAACGAAAGGCAATTAGCAGGGGATCTTTTTCATATGTGTGAACAAAAGACTAGAGGCCACCCCTTTAGATATGAGGATATGGTTTTAGTTCAAGCAATGTAAATAGTTGACTGTGAGGACAGTAAGTTTGTGGAATGCTTTGTCTTAAAATGTCTTAGACAGGCAAAATATCCATGGCTGCATTATGTGTGGGCATGTGTGATTGGTTGTGTCCTTGTCTAGTTTGGGCTACTGGGTATTCACTATTTAAATAGTGGAGACATTTGATGTCATCACAGCCAATGACATACAGCTGCAAACTGTTGCTCCTTCTTTGCTTTTGCTTGAGCACTTTAAGAGCTAATAGAGATTTCAGAGGAGGCAAGGACTAGTGCTGGCAGAGAGAGGTAAGTTTAATAAGCTTCAAGGACTGCAGGGAGATAAGTAAGTATAAAGATCTCAGGGTGGGGAGATATGTATTTATTTTTGCACTGGGAGTAGACATGCCCTTTAAACACGTGCTGCTAATGTCTGTTACATCTATGCAAATGGTATTGCATGTATTTAAAATGGATTTTAGCAGTTGTGGCTCTCTGCACATTGTCCTAATACTAAAGTTAGTAAGAAGTGGATTGTTTTTATGGTTTTTTTTTCCATTCTATTTTGCATCAAGTATAAGAGAACAGTATGTCTCATTTGTCTCCTTCAAACACCAAATATTAGCCAAGGTAATGTCTGTTCAGCCTTGTACAAACATTTTACTTTATTGCTTGGCATTTTTCCAGCTATTAATGTACTGTTCAGCAAAGCTAATTCACAACATGGTGCATGCTTTAGTAAATGGACCACAAAGTGTTTATCCCAGCTGATAGGCATCATATTTTTATTTATCAGTGTTTCTAGTTTGGCATTAATAATATGATGCTCCATGGTTAAAAAAGGAAGAAGGAAAATCATCATTACTTCCTTTTTGTGTTGTATCCTAAGTATATCTATATATATATATATATATGTATACATTTGTAATAGGTGTGCATCTCCACCTTGTGGTCAGCCATGGAAGATTTATTAGCATGAAATATAAATGAAAAAAAAAGGAAAAATGCCAGTGTAAGGCACACATTAAAAAATTTAAATCTTAGAAAAAGAATTCTAAGAAACTGGAATATGCTTTGTGTGATGCCAGAGACTACGTCAAATCTAGGTAAGGGGGTGAAGAACAAACCTTTTAAGAATATTTTACTAACTAATATAAGACAAATACAAAAATACACTCAGTATGCTGCATCAAGCTATTCGCCACATTTATTCTTTTTATAGTGGGTTATTTATAATGTTACAGTTTGTACAAGATTGGTACCGGCTTCCTGTATTTAAGTAAATAGTTACCAACAATACAAGGATTGTGGAAGCACTCCAATGAGGCTAATTTACAACTACATTTAGCAGAAGTGCTACTGATCTGGTCAAACATTTATACAAACATAGAAAAGATAATCAATGCACATTCCTAGGCCCCATACAATATTATATTATCTGTACACTGGCATACTTTATAAACAAAGGGGTTTTAGTATACATTACTGTGATCACATGAATGGAAAGCCTTCCAACCACATCAAGGTAACCTCAGTCTGGAAGGTCCTAACTTCTAACTTTTTTTTGCAATTACCATTAGCAAACTTTCCAGGCTGGGGTTACTTTGACGTGGTTGGAAGGCTTTCATTCATGGGATCACAGTAATGTATACTAAAACCCCTTTGTTTATAAAGTATGCCAGTGTGCAGATAATATGATATTGTATGGGGCCTAGGAATGGTTACCAACACCTGATTCAATAGGCATACCCTGCTCCTATAAGGAATTAAAGTTGCCTGCAGGAGGTTCAAGGTGTGCCAGGGAAGAGATGATGTATGTGTGTGTGTGTGTGTGTGTTTGTGGGGGGGGGGGGTCAAAGAGCAAAAAACCCCAGAAGGATTTACATTGGTATGTTGGGAAAATATACATAAATAAATATGATGTGTGGGTACCAAAACAGTTTTTCCTCAAAAGGTTTGTTCCATATAAATCCCATTAGCATTTTACTTTTGTCAATGGATTGAGAATAAGGTTAATTTGTTAATGTAAGCCTGACCACTGGCACATCTGGAAAGATTTTTTTTTTAAAATGTCTACTGTACACTAGTATAATTAAGATGAAGTGCACATATTACATAATCATGATGATAGATGGTAAGAAAAACATCACTTTAACAGGCATTAACATCTTCGCTTAAATAATCATCAGAACAATAGAAGACTAATTTCTTTTTCATTTCATTAATTGCATTAATGGTGGGAAGCATAGATAGTATGTTGCAGTGACAATGCATTTCTAGCTTCAGTGCATTTAAAGATCAATAAAGTAGATGAATAATGCAATGTAATTGAAAGACAACACATTACAGAATCATATAGGGTAGATATAGAACGCTCACAGTTTAATTTATCATTTCCATGTTTGAATGAGTTTTCATTCAGGAAAAATATATTTTATCATTTCAGTTTGGTTTTAAGGTTTGTACTGAATTTTGTATTAAGGAAAAAAAGTTAAATATTACACAAACAAGAATCTAATTATTTTATCAAGAGACTGAACAACAGGTAAAATAAAAAAAAAATAAAAAAAAGTATAAATTAAATATCATTATAATTAGTTTATTTGTTTATGTAGTCATGTTTATTACAAGATACCACGTTTACTGTTAAAGGAACACTAAACAAATAAAAATAAGTATTTGCAATCCATTTCTATTATTCACAGGGAGGTGAGAACGCTTATTCTCACCTCCCTGTGAATTATAGAACGCCAGTAGGGACAGCCAAACTTACCTTACCGGGCACTCCATTCGCAGTTCCTTCTGAACTGACAGCCGCGTCTTGCTCTCCCGATCGCGAGCCTATCTCTTGTATTGGCGCGCATGTGCCAAAGATAGCTGCGTGGTCGGGAGAGAGGGGCAACGCGGCTGTGATTGCAGAAGGATGTCAGTGGAGTGCCCGGTAAGGTAGGTTCGGCTGTGTCCCCCTGGCATTCTATTATTTACAGGGAGGTGAGAATAAGCGTTCCTTTAAATGAATATGAATAGGTGCAAATAGCATTATTGAAAAAACTCCCGCATTCCAGGAACATCTATTGCAAATTACTACAATTCTCCAACAATACGTATTAAATCCCCCACAGTTTAAGGATAGTTTACCTACAACATTTACCTCATAATAAATTTATAAATGTTGAGTTGCATATGTATCTTACCAAATTTATCCAAATCTAAAACTGTTTGCAAAAACTGCACTTTGTATGGAGATGTTAAAATCATGTCCATTATAAGCAAAAACAGCTACAGCACAAAAAATTATTTAATGGACACCTACTAAAATGAAAGTACTTAGGGCAATGAGGTAGGATTGATTATTTCTATCTCCCTATGTTGTTTTATTGAAGAGTGGCAGGCTTTCCTGTCATAAGAGTGCTAAAACCAGGAAGAAATGGTATATGTAAAATGGAGGTGCATGAAGCAGTTTTCTTTATGCTGATGCTCCTCAGTGAAATGATATTGTCAGGTAGGGATGCTACTTTTCATTTTCACTGCTTATAAAAAAAATCATGTACTAGTCCTCCTTTAATTTTAAAGGGCATGTCCACCCCCAAAACTAATCCCCCCCAGTAATGGCCCCATCATGTAGTGTAATAAAATCCTTACCTCACATCCCAGCTCCATATGGTTCTCCTGTAGTCCCCCCCCCAAAGTCCCAAAAACTGCCCACCAGGAGGATAGTAGAGTCCATATAAGACTTTGCCTCCTGTCTCGCCTCCGGGAGAAATTTGGCATGCGTACTGCAGCCCTTCTCCCTCCCCCTCCCTCTTCCTCCCTCTCCCTCCCATTTTGTGATCCCTCCCCCTACCATAAAACCCCTTTCCCATATCATAGTATATCTTCTCCCAGACCCAACCGCTAAAAAATAATTTTAAGAAAGTCCCCAGAACTCTACTTACCTTCTCTCTCTCCTCTGGCATTCTGAGAAGCCGGCAGCCGCGTCCGTGATTGGCTGCCTCTCAGCCAATCACGGACGCGGGTGCCGGTCCCGCCCCCTGCTTGCAGTGTCTTGCAAGCAAGAGGCCGGACCGGGCCAGGCGTTGGAGGAGAGAGGGAAGGTAAGTAAAGATCTGGGCACTTTCTTAAATTTATTTTTTAATGGTTGAGGCTGGGGGAAGGCATACTATCATAGGGCAAAAGTTTATTTTAAGGGTGGACATGCCCTTTAAAACTTTTATTTAAAAGCCAGTACCAAATAATTAAAAAAAGTAAAGTATATGGCATCCATACAGGCTATCCAACTCTCTCTAGTTTAGAGAAAAGTCACAAAGAATATTAAAAAAACCTTAATTGGTTTTATGTTTAGGGGAACTTACAGTAGAGTGTAAAAAGCAATAAATTAGAAATGATGTAGACGCAAAATTATACCCAAATTTGCACAAGCATTTAAAAAGTAGAGATATACTGTATCCTTTGCACACTGGGGATCTTTGGATTTCTTTAAGTGCTTAAATCTTTAGAAACTGTGGAAAATGTCAATATATTACCCACATTTTAAGAACAAGATAGATAAAACTCTGCAAAAGTCAACAGAAGACATATTTTGAGTTCGGGGGACTTTCTGATAATTCTATTATAGCAGTTGGGGCTGGTTAGAGGAAGCCCTACAATATAACCAAGGGGATTTACACTAGGGGGAAGGAGGTGGGTGGGAGAGGGAGGGAGAGGGAGAGGGGGGGGCTGAACTGCGGCAAATTTCTCCCGGAGGAGAGACAGGAGGCAGAGTGCTATATGGACTCTGCTAGGCTCCTGGTGGCCAGTTTTTAGGACTTTGTTGGGACATTACACGAGATCCATTTGGTGCAGGGATGTAAGGTAAGGATTTTATTGCACTACACAGTGGGGCCAGTAGTAAGTTACATTATAGTTTTGGGGTGTGGACAAGCTTCTAATAAGGGGGATTTTTTTTTGTAGAAATGTATACAATAGGGGTATATAGCCATCTGGTCCGAGGCTTTTTTCTACTTTTAGGGGGTTTATTACATTAGTTAATTCGTTAATGAAAAGGGTGTCTATAAGGTATTGCGTTGGGTGGGTAATGCAGTTTTGGTATTGTATTGTTTCATAGCTTCTGATCTTGTGTTTTGTTCTGCTGAGGGAAGGGGTTGGGAAGAAGTGATAGAATACAATTTTCTATAGTATAAATGGAATTCTTCCGCTATGTCCTCTGATGTATCTACCATTTTTCCTGTACTATTTACAATTTTCAAGATAAAAGTATTTATTCTTTTGCAGTGTAGGGAGTTTGTATTATTTGTATATAGCAGACCTACAGTGTAGGTCTGCTGCATTTATTGCTGAACTCATAGATTATTCTGTTCCTATAATCTCTATATTCATAGTTGTTATTGGTTTAGGCCAGTTCTTGGGATTGACAGCTTTCTTTTTGTGGGGTCATCTAAAAGTGATTTGTGAAGAATTTCTAGAGACTTAAGATTCTATTTTCAGTCAGGAACCATGTTTTAATAACAGGCCCCATAAAACGTACTTCAGGGCCTCCCATTTGATTGAGGTAGCAGTTTTGTCTAAGTTGTGTGTTAATTTTAATTCTGCAATTGTTTTTTTTATAAATATGTCCTGTACATAGGTTTGGTCTTTAAGAAGATGCTCATTTAGCTTGACCATGACCATGTTGGTTTGGTCTGTGTGGGTATGTTGAGAGTAAGGAACACTGGTGTGTGGTCAGATTAAAAGATCAATCCAATGTTGCTCTTACATTGCCATGAGAGCAGGGGGTGAGAAGTGAAAAATAAGTCAATATGGCTGTACATATTATGTGAAATGGAGTAGTAGGTATAGTCTTTTGTAGAAGTGTGATGTATTTTCCAGATGTCTATTAATTTCATATCATGTCATTTTATTTTCAAGTTGTTTATTGATCTGTATGAAGTATGAGAAGATCCGGATGTGGTGTCTAGTTTTTGATTTAGAATCAGATTGAAATCCCCTCCTTGTATGATATGTCCCGTATCAAAAATTGGTCACCCTGGGGACCAATTTATTAAAGTCTCCGTTTGTTGGTAGAGATCTTTAAAAGGATCTTAGGTCTTCTTCTGGCTTTAATGTCTCCTGCGGTGGGAGGTTCAGGTCAGGCACCATTTTTGCCTGAGGTCTGTTTTGTGTGTAATTAGGTGTAATTCAGTGTGGTTTGATTTGGGGTTGCTGCCTTGGGTTTAAGATCTTTAAAGGGCATGTCCACCCCCAAAACTATAATCCCCCCATCTACTGGCCCCATCATGTAGTGTAGTTTAATCCTTACCTCACATCCCAGCTCCATATGGTTCTCCTGTAGTCCACCCCAAAGTCCCAAAAACTGCCCACCAGGAGGATAGCAGAGTCCATATAGGACTCTGCCTCCTACCTGGCCTCAGGGAGAAGTTTGGCATGCGTACTGCAGCCCTTCTCCCCCTCCCTCCCCCTCCCTCCCCCTCCCTCTCCCTCCCTCTAAGGATCCCCTCCCTCTAGCGTAAATCCCTTTAGCTATAGGATTCCCCCTGTCCCCCCAGCCCCAACCGCTATATTTATATTGTTAGAAAGCTCCCGAAACTTTACTTACCTTCCCTCTTTCCCCCGCCGAAATGCACTCCCGGCAGCCGCGTCCGTGATTGGCTGCCGGTCCCGCCCCTCTGCTTGCATTTTCTCGCAAGCAGAGGGCCGGCAGCGCGGCGGAGGAAAGAGGGGAGGTAAGTAGAGTTTGGGGCACTTTCTAAAAATATAAATATAGCGGTCGGGGCTGGGGGGACAGGGGGAATCTTATATTAAAAAATAATTTTTAGGGTGGACATACCCTTTAAGGTTTACCCATCCTGTCCGTTTTGGGTGATTTAGGGCTATCTGCTTTACTATTTGGGGTTTAGAAGCGCAGAGTCTCTAGTCCATGCGACTTCCCATGCGATCCTCTTGACCACGCCCCCCTTAATATTTTTTCTTATAGAAATAATTATAACAATTAATGCAATGAACATTAATCATCAAAAATACAGTACACCACAAGACTTCCATATTTAGAGAAACATTAGGTGTACCATTTTCAAGACATTTTCTTCTTACTACTAAATATATAACCAAGAAGTCATAATAAATATTAAAAAAAAACTATAGACTGCCTTAAGCTTTTATGTCTTATTACAAAGTATAAGGGAACCTTAATGCAATTTTATTTGAGATGGAGGGTATAAGCATAAATGAAAAAAGCTAATCAGCAATTATAGAAAGAAAAAGGGAATACAGGGCAAAAGAGGCAAGGAACCATGATCTTTACCTTACAAGAAGAGTAAATTATATTGAAAACAAAAGGAGAGGTGTCATTGTAACTTATCCAATCTGTCTTTATATTCAAGCTTCCTCAGCCCCCTTATTAATTTAGTTGCCCTTCTCTGACCCCCAGAATACTTTTCTCCCCAGAATACCTATACATTGAAAGATTCTTCTCTAGTTATTTGCATTTAGTAGATATAAGTAATAGATTCTGTAACAATGAGGCTTCCATGTTGTTGCCAGTACAACTCATAGCCCATGTTGGCTTTAAAGGGCCATGCCCCCTGACCCCAGGATTTACTGTCTCTGCACAAAATTTCTAGCTTCACTTTCTAGCGAAAGATACATTATCTAAATGTACCTGTGATCACAGTTGAGTTGCTGGGGGCCACCATATAAATGCTGGGTTTTTAGGACCAAAAAGTCACAAGTTCTAATTCTCTTGTTTACTTATGGAACAATATAACATAGTCTACTGCCTGAGTTTATTGCTTTTTTTGTTTGTTTGCTTTCATATTTCTAGAAAAGTTTCTACATGTGTACAATCTTTATATATAGCAGCTCTGTTATTTATTTACCAACCAGCATGAATTGTTGACAGTCTTCCAGTAACAATTACAAAACAGTGAACAGATTTTACTGACATTTACTGAAATGTACATATATCTATTGCAAGTTCACTAGTGGTGCGTTCTGCTAAAGTGCTGGGTTGGTAAAAAAATAGACTATTGGGGCACAGGTTTGATTCCCCATGCTCCCTTCATCAGCAGATGTGGTAACGGCAAGTTTACTGAATAGCTTTCAAAATCAGCTAGTAAAGTTAAGTTTTTAAAACAAAAAAATATGGAGAACTACTGGTATACATCCAAGGATACTTTCCGATTGCCATTTGTAAGTCAGGAAGGAATTCCCCCCCCCCTCCTATTATCTGTTTTTTTGCCTTCCTCTGGTTCAACAGTTAGGTAGGGTTAAAAAGTAAGGTGAAAAGGTTGGACTTGATAGACATATGTCTTTATTCAACCTCAATAACTATGTTATTATGTCATCTGTTTCCATGCAGACACATGCTCTGGTCTCATGCATAAGTGCAAGTGCAGATAGAAGTTCTGCCAGATAAAAGGTTAAGGTAGTACCAGGTATCAAAAAGACTCTCAGAAGATATCTTTAACTGCTTTAATCACACTTAACATGTTTTGGACACCTGGTCCTTTATCAAATGCAGTACATGTAGTAATTGGCAAGTATGGTGGGACGATTTAATACAATGTTGCCCTGTTATAAAATGTTAGACACGCAATAATGTGTCAGCTGGCATTGAGGCTATTTAAAAAACTCTCGAGTGGAGTGATTCGAGCCCTGCCGAAGCCCGCGTGATGAAGTAGATGGGTGAAACACTCGTAGGAGGAAGTGGAAGTCGGAGAGTTTGTAGATACCCTTCCAACGGGCGTGTGGAAGTGTCTGGTTTGGGAGACACGGTGAAGGCCTGGAATGCTTGAAAGTGCCCAGAAGTAAAGTGGTTGGCTTACCCCGACCATCGGAGTGAGTAGTGGAAGTGGTGTTTGCGCGGAGGGGCCGATCCGGTAAGTCCTACTCGGGTGAAAGCACAATATATGTAATTTTGCATATAGAAGATCTTATGTACTGTTTAAATTGCAATTTGATGACTGTATAGTTTGAACTGTGGTTGCAGCCTCTCCCGGTCAGGTGCTATTGTCTCACGCCGTAGTGTTGTGTAAGGGTTAAGGGGTCTGGGGACGCCCAGGCAGTGTGATGTTTTTATTCTGTGCACATTTATGGGGGTGGGTAGGGTTTATGGGATATAGTGTTCTTTTGCTAATAAACATATTTTGATAGGACTTACATGTGGTTGTGCTCTGTGGTAAGGGTCTTTTTCAGGGTTGTCAGTGACCCATCAATTTAAATTTAGGAAATGAGGATATTGCTAGCTAGGCTGGACTGAATGGATGTATGTCTTTATTCAATCTCAAATGGTGTGGGCTTAGTTATTAGTGTACTATACTAAATGTGACAAATACAACAATACATGGTATCTATATATCCAAAAATCAAATTCTCAAAAATCTTATCTTTAGATAGTGTAATGGTCCACTACTCCAACACATTTTTCATATTTGAAATCCAAGCTGTAGATTCTCAGAAATCTTAATTTAAAATAACATTCTGTATAGGGAAAGACCTTTCACTCAAACCAGGTATGCTAATTTGTGTCCCTCCAGATCTATCTATCTATCTATCTATCTATCTATCTATCTATCTATCTATCTATCTATCGCTCTGTCTGTATATCAATCTATATATCTATCTTTCTTTCTATCTATTATATATAAATCTATCTATCTATCTATCTATCTGCCTGTCTGTGTCTATCTATCTATTATTATTTTTATTATTATGGATTTATATAGTGCCAACATCTTCCGTTGCGCTTTAAAATTACATAGTCATACATTACATACAGGGTAATACATGTTATACAAGGTCATACATATTACATACACAGGCAATACAAAATATGTGTAAACAGAGTGATGAGTTTCTTACAGCAATACCATGATACAATAGGAGAGAGGACCCTGCCCAAAGAGCTTACAGTCTAAAGGATATAGTATAGTATAGTATTTGAGGTTGAATAAAGACATACGTCCATCCAGTCCAACCCATCTAGCAATATCCTCATTTCCTGCCTAACTGTTGATCCAGAGGAAGGCAAAAAACCCCCACCAAATTTATGAAGGGGGAAAAAATTCCTTCCTGACTCCAAGTGGCAATCGGAAATTTCCCTGGATCAACTCTACTTTATGTATCAATACCAGTAACTTGCAACATTCCTTGTTTGCAGAAACTCATCCAGCTTTTTTTTGAAACTCACCAATGAACCTGCCATTACAACGTCCACTGGAAGACAGTTCCATAGCCTTACCGTTCTCACAGTGAAAAACCCTTTCCGAGCTTGAAGCCTAAACCTTTTTTCTTCAAGTCTTAAGGGATGTCCTCGTGTCCTTTGACATGTTCTCTTGGTGAACAATGCCCCAGATAGTTTATTGTATGGCCCGTTAATGTATTTATACACAGTAATCATATCCCCACGCAAGCGCCTTTTCTCCAGCGTACATAATTGTAACTTTTCCAGTCTCTCTTCATATTCAAGCTCCCCCAATCCCCTTATTAATTTAGTTGCCCTTCTCTGAACCCTTTCCATTTCAAAGATGTCCTTTTTGTACACAGGATTCCAAAATTGCACTGCATATTCCAAATGAGGCCTTACCAATGCTTTGTAAAGAGGGAGAATTACATTTTCCTCCCTTGAATCCATACCTCGCTTTATACAAGACAATACCATGCTGGCTCTGGCTGTTGCCGCCTGGCACTGCTTGCTACCTTTAAGTTTGTTATCCACCAAAACTCCAAGATCCCTTTCCAACAGGGATTCACTTAACACAGAGCCATTTATAGTATAAGTAGCACAAGTATTTTTAAGTCCAAAATGCATCACCTTACATTTATCAACATTGAATTTCATCTGCCACTTAGCAGCCCAATGTGATAATCTATCTAGATCCCCTTGCAATGATTGCACATCCTCTGAAGTTTTTAATGGTCGACAAAGTTTTGTGTCGTCAGCAAACACAGAAACCTTGCTGACAATACCCACTTCCAAATCATTAATAAATAGATTAAATAGAAGCGGCCCCAACACAGAACCCTGTGGCACCCCACTTAGCACTTTAGTCCATAATGATGAAGCCCCATTAACAACTACTCTCTGCATCCTATTCTTTAACCAATTTTCTATCCATGTACAAATGTGACTCCCCAGACCAACAGACCTTAGCTTATTCATTAGTCGCCTATGGGGGACTGTATCAAAAGCCTTTGCAAAATCCAAGTAAACTACATCTACTGCTATACCAGAGTCTAAATTTCTACTTACTTCCTCATAAAAGCCAAGCAAGTTAGTTTGACAAGATCTATTCCTCCTAAATCCATGCTGGTTACTACTTATAATGTCAGTCCTTGAAACATACTCTAGAACATGATCCCTTATTAAACTTTCCAGGATCTTCCCCACCACTGAAGTTAAACTTACAGGCCTGTAATTACCCGGCTGTGAACGACTACCCTTTTTGAATATTGGAATAACATCAGCCTTTTTCCAATCCAGAGGCACACCACCGGACATGAGGGAATCAGCAAAAATAAGAAACAATGGCCTAGATAAAACTGAACTTAGCTCCCTAAGTACCCTAGGATGTATTTTATCCGGTCCAGGAGATTTACTAATATTAACCTTATTTAGTTCTTTCTGTACCATATCCTCGGTTAACCAAAGTGCACTTGAATCTTTGGTAATGTATTTTTGAAATAAGAGAAATGAAACACTGGATGTATCATTAAGTGACTTAGGAAGATCTAATTTTGAATGCTACTGCATCAATACCTTTCTTGATAGGAAAAGGCCCAAGGAAATGAGGTCCTGATTTGACTGAAGGAATTTTAGCTTTATATTTCATGTAGAAAGCCTATGAAACCACCAACCCTGAAGTCCCAAGAATCTTTTCTGACTTATTAGCTGATCTTCAAGCCTATCTTGAGCCTGAGCAATGAGTGAATTCATAATGCGACAGTTTTTTTTGTTCAACAGTTCTATTCAAGTTTTGAAGATTGTAAATAGTAATTGTAAATGGAATGTCAGAAGGAATGTTGGGTTATACCCATAATTTTGCATAGAGTGGTGAACATTTAATGAGAGAATGAATTGCATTATTGTAAGCAACTCAGCCAGAGAGAAGCCCAATCCTCCTGTGAAGCAGAAGAATAACATCAAAGATATTGCTCAAGTGTTTGGATAGTCCTTTCTGTCTGCCTATTGGGATTTGGATGGTACCAGAGAAAAAAAGTTATGGATGTGCAATGATTTACACACCGATTTCTTTCCAGAATTTTAAGGTAAACGGTACCCCTCTATCTGAATCAATATTGTCAGGAACACGATGAAGACAAACAATGCAATAAGGTAAATTAAACTATCCAGAGAAAGAGGAAAATGAAAAGAGGACTGGACGGAAGCCTCTTTGATGGTCTTTGGCAATATTAATGTGTAACAACAAGAAATTCAATTTGGACAGAATCGTATCAGATTATCAGGTGTATTGTCTTCAAGAATTGTCTGAAGGCCATCGGCCCTTACCATTCTTAGAGTCAGGGTGGAAGGTTATATGAAATTGAATCTGGTGAACAAAAGGATTGGTGTAGTCTTACCCTTTTTGCTGTTTGTAAATGCTTCAGGTTTTTATGATCTGTAAAGGTAACAATTGGATAATTAGCCCCTTATAAGTAGAAATCACCACTCTTCTAGAGCAAACTTAATGGCTAGCAGTTCCCGATCTCCTACATCATAGTTTGTTGGTCTGATACTGAGACTTTCCTTGAGAAAAAAGCAAACCGGTGTAAGTAGGCTTTAGGGCCGATTTGTTGAGAAATGGATTAGAACAGGAGCAGAGGTGAATGCTGTTTTCAATTGAGCCGAGTCCGTCCCGCTGAATGGAATACGAGTTCTAGTCAGTAGCATTAATGGAAGAATAATGTTGGAAGTTCTTAATGAATCTTCGATACAGAAGGGAACCCAATTAATTTTTTTGACTTGCTTACGGTTAGATGAGTAGCCACCCCCGAATGGTGGAGATCTTCTGAGTAAGACTCAGTTTCATGGAAATGGAATCTGAATGAAGAAGAGGACAGAGTAGAAAATGATTCAGAGAAAACTCATTATTTGCACCCATTTTTTCCAATCTTTTTTCCCTTAAACGTCTGTCAATCTGGACTGATAGGTCTATGAGACCTTTCATTTTTGGGTACTCCTGTATGTGCTAACTCATCTTTAAGAGTTTCAGATAAGCCAAGTCTGAACTGATGTTTAGAGGTTGTGTCATTCTACTGGTCTCAGGACCGACCCTGCTGAAATCAGCCACATAGTTCTCCACTGGTCTCTTCCTTGGGAGAGGTTGCGTAGAGTTCCTCAGCTGAACAAGCTCACCTAGGATCATCTTAAATCTCAGCTAACGCATAGAAAAATGCCTCTACAGTATTCTCGGCAGCATCATTCTGTTCCTGGAGACGGAGGGCCCATCTTGAAGGAGAGAAATAATGAAGCCCACTTTAACTCTCTCTTGAAGCTGAAGCAATTGGCTAGTATGGAGACCAATGCTGAACACTGAAACTGGAGCGGTGGCTGGTATGGAGACCAGGTGGAACACTGAACTAGAGCAAGTGGCTAGTATGGAACCAAGGCTGAACACTGAAGCTAGAGCAAGCAGGCAGAAATTATTGGAAACAGGAATCACAAAGCAAACAGAGCTGAAGAACAGCGAAAGAAACTGAACTGGCAGCAAGAGTCAGAAAACAGCATGGAGGCCTAAATAGGGCTTGTTGGTCATCTTCCTGTGATGCGCACGCATGCGCAGGAAGACAGCCGACCTGTCAATAGACCTAGGAGGAGGCAGGGACCCGTGGCGCCCGCATACGTGTGGTCAACACCTCCATGCGCATTGGGACGCTGACCTGCCGTGACACGCGTGCCCTCGTGAGAATACCATGTGCACCTATGAGAACAAGTAGTCCAGGATTATGACAGAAACATTTATTACTATTAAAGGGTAAGTCCTATCTGCTCAAAAAAAAATCACATTTAGTAAAACACCCCCCAAAACCCTTGACCCTCGCTAGTTAAAAAATCTTCCTATTTGATTCCTAAATATACCTACAAAGACCCATTTTGCATAATGGGCCAGACCGGTAGCAGCAGCGTCATGTTGCTTGCGCATTGCATATTAAATGTGAAATATTTATTTGAGGGGTGGACATACCCTTTATTAAACATTACTGTACCATATTCACCTCAAGGCCCCTTAGTGTTTGGAAACTCCACAACACAGTCAAGAGAAAGTATGGCCAATTAATTAGAAATAGCACAAAGGGCAAGATAGATTAACAAGTTAATTTGTTATATGGGATAAGACAACCATATACAAATATGTTAGAGAGAACGAAAGGCAATTAGCAGGGGATCTTTTTCATATGTGTGAACAAAAAACTAGAGCCACCCCTTTAGATATGAGGATATGGTTTTAGTTCAAGCAATGTAAATAGTTGACTGTGAGGACAGTAAGTTTGTGGAATGCTTTGTCTTAAATGTTTAGAAGCAAAAATATCCATGGCTGCATTATGTGTGGGCATGTGTCATTGGGTTGTGTCCTGTCTAGTTTGGCTACTGGTATTCACTATTTAAATAGTGGAGACATTTGATGTCATCACACCATGACATACAGCTCAAACTGTTGCTCCTTCTTTGCTTTTTGCTTGAGCACTTTAAGAGCTAATGAGATTTCAGAGGAGGCAAGGACTAGTGCTGGCAGAGAGAGGTAAGTTTAATAAGCTTCAAGGACTGCAGGGAGATAAGTAAGTATAAAGATCTCAGGGTGGGGAGATATGTATTTATTTTTGCACTGGGAGTAGACATGCCCTTTAAACACGTGCTGCTAATGTCTGTTACATCTATGCAAATGGTATTGCATGTATTTAAAATGGATTTTAGCAGTTGTGGCTCTCTCACATTGTCCTAATACTAAAGTTAGTAAGAAGTGGATTGTTTTTAGGTTTTTTTTTTCCATTCTATTTTGCATCAAGTATAAGAGAACAGTATGTCTCATTTGTCTCCTCCAAACACCAAATATTAGCCAAGGTAATGTCTGTTCAGCCTTGTACAAACATTTTACTTTATTGCTTGGCATTTTTCCAGCTATTAATGTACTGTTCAGCAAAGCTAATTCACACATGGTGCATGCTTTAGTAAATGGCCCACAAAGTGTTTATCCCACTGATAGCATCATATTTTTTATTTTCAGTGTTTCTAGTTTGGCATTAATAATATGATGCTCCATGGTTAAAAAAGGAAGAAGGAAAATCATCATTACTTCCTTTTTGTGTTGTATCCTAAGTATATCTATATATATATATATAATGTATACATTTGTAATAGGTGTGCATCTCCACCTTGTGGTCACCATGGAAATTTATTAGCATGAAATATAAATGAAAAAAAAAAAAATGCCAGTGTAAGGCACACATTAAAAAATTTAAATCTTAGAAAAAGATTCTAAGAAACTGGAATATGCTTTGTGTGATGCCAGAGACTACGTCAAATCTAGGTAAGGGGGTGAAGAACAAACCTTTTAAGAATATTTTACTAACTAATATAAGACAAATACAAAAATCACTCAGTATGCTGCATCAAGCTATTCGCCACATTTATTCTTTTATAGTGGGTTATTTATAATGTTACAGTTTGTACAAGATTGGGTACCGGCTTCCTGTATTTAAGTAAATAGTTACCAACAATACAAGGATTGTGGAAGCACTCCAATGAGGCTAATTTACAACACATTTAGCAGAAGTGCTACTGATCTGGTCAAACTTTATACAAACATAGAAAAGTAATCAATGCACATTCCTAGGCCCCATACAATATTATTATCTGTACACTGCGCATACTTTATAAACAAAGGGGTTTTAGTATACATTACTGTGATCACATGAATGGAAAGCCTTCCAACCACATCAAGGTAACCTCAGTCTGAAGGTCCTAACTTCTAACTTTTTTTTGCAATTACCATTAGCAAACTTTCCAGGCTGGGGTTACTTTGACGTGGTTGGAAGGCTTTCATTCATGGGATCACAGTAATGTATACTAAAACCCCTTTGTTTATAAGTATGCCAGTGTGCAGATAATATGATTGTATGGGGCCTAGGAATGGTTACCAACACCTGATTCAATAGGCATACCCTGCTCCTATAAGGAATTAAAGTTGCCTGCAGGGATTTCAAGTGTGTGCCAGGGAAGAGTGATGTATGTGTGTGTGTGTGTGTGTGTTTGTGGGGGGGGGGGGTCAAAGAGCAAAAAACCCCAGAAATTTACATTGGTATGTTGGGAAATATACATAATAATATGATGTGTGGGTACCAAAACAGTTTTTCCTCAAAAGGTTTGTTCCATATAAATCCCATTAGCATTTTACTTTTGTCAATGGATTGAGAATAAGGTTAATTTGTTAATGTAAGCCTGACCACTGGCACATCTGGAAAGATTTTTTTTTTAAAATGTCTACTGTACACTAGTAAATTAAGATGAAGTGCACATATTACATAATCATGATGAAGATGGTAAGAAAAACATCACTTTAACAGGCATTAACATCTTCGCTTAAATAATCATCAGAACAATAGAAGACTAATTTCTTTTTCATTTCATTAATTGCATTAATGGTGGGAAGCATAGATAGTAT
This sequence comes from Hymenochirus boettgeri, assembly GCA_019447015.1. Classification (NCBI taxonomy): domain Eukaryota; kingdom Metazoa; phylum Chordata; class Amphibia; order Anura; family Pipidae; genus Hymenochirus; species Hymenochirus boettgeri. Next base: position 60,402,397 of record CM033471.1, read on the forward strand.
GTTGCAGTGACAATGCATTTCTAGCTTCAGTGCATTTAGATCAATAAAGTAGATGAATAATGCAATGTAATTGAAAGAACACATTCCAGAATCATATAGGGTAGATATAGAACGCTCACAGTTTAATTTATCATTTCCATGTTTGAATGATTTTTTTCATTCAGGAAAAATATATTTTATCATTTCAGTTTGGTTTTAAGGTTTGTACTGAATTTTGTTTAAGAAAAAAAGTTAAATATTCACCAAAAGAATCTAATTATTTTATCAAGAGACTGAACAACAGGTAAAATAAAAAAAAAAAAAAAAAAGTATAAATTAAATATCATTATAATTATTTTATTTGTTTATGTAGTCATGTTTATTACAAGATACCACGTTTACTGTTAAAGGAACACTAAACAAATAAAAATAAGTATTTGCAATCCATTTCTATTATTCACAGGAGGTGAGAACGCTTATTCTCACCTCCCTGTGAATTATAGAACGCCAGTAGGGACAGCCAAACTTACCTTACCGGGCACTCCATTCGCAGTTCCTTCTGAACTGAAGCCCGCGTCTTGCTCTCCCGATCGCGAGCCTATCTCTTGTATTGGCGCGCATGTGCCAAGATAGCTGCGTGGTCGGGAGAGAGGGGCAACGCGGCTGTGATTGCAGAAGGATTTCAGTGGAGTGCCCGGTAAGGTAGGTTCGCTGTGTCCCCCTGGCATTCTATTATTTACAGGGAGGTGAGAATAAGCGTTCCTTTAAAATGAATATGAATAGGTGCAAATCATTATTGAAAAACTCCCGCATTCCAGGAACATCTATTGCAAATTACTACAATTCTCCAACAATACGTATTAAATCCCCACAGTTTAAGGATAGTTTACCTACAACATTTACCTCATAATAAATTTATAAATGTTGAGTTGCTATGTATCTTACCAAATTTATCCAAATCTAAAACTGTTTGCAAAAACTGCACTTTGTATGGAGATGTTAAAATCATGTCCATTTAAGCAAAACAGCTACAGCACAAAAAATTATTTAATGGACACCTACTAAAGAAAGTACTTAGGGCAATGAGGTAGGATTGATTATTTCTATCTCCCTATGTTGTTTTTATTGAAAGTGGCAGGCTTTCCTGTCATAAGATGCTAAAACCAGGAAGAAATGGTATATGTAAAATGGAGGTGCATGAAGCGTTTTCTTTTGCTGATGCTCCTCGTGAAATGATATTGTCAGGTAGGGATGCTACTTTTCATTTTCACTGCTTATAAAAAAATCATGTACTAGTCCTCCTTTAATTTTAAAGGGCATGTCCACCCCCAAAATCAATCACCATACCCCCCCAGTAATGGCCCCATCATGTAGTGTAATAAAATCCTTACCTCACATCCCAGCTCCATATGGTTCTCCTGTAGTCCCCCCCCCAAAGTCCCAAAAACTGCCCCCAGGAGGATAGTAGAGTCCATATAAGACTTTGCCTCCTGTCTCGCCTCCGGGAGAAATTTGGCATGCGTACTGCAGCCCTTCTCCCCCCCCTCCCTCTTCCTCCCTCTCCCTCCATTTTGTGATCCCTCCCCCTACCATAAAACCCTTTCCCATATCATAGTATATCTTCTCCCAGACCCAACCGCTAAAAAATAATTTTAAGAAAGTCCCCAGAACTCTACTTACCTTCTCTCTCTCCTCTGGCATTCTGAGAAGCCGGCAGCCGCGTCCGTGATTGGCTGCCTCTCAGCCAATCACGGACGCGGGTGCCGGTCCCGCCCCCTGCTTGCAGTGTCTTGCAAGCAAGAGGCCGGACCGGGCCAGGCGTTGGAGGAGAGAGGAAGGTAAGTAAAGATCTGGGCACTTCTTAAATTTATTTTTTAATGGTTGAGGCTGGGGAAGGCATACTATCATAGGGCAAAAGTTTATTTAGGGTGGACATCCCTTTAAAACTTTTATTAAAGCCAGTACCAAATAATTAAAAAAAGTAAGTATAGGCATCCATCAGGCTATCCAACTCTCTCTAGTTTAGAGAAAAGTCACAAAGAATATTAAAAAAACCTTAATTGGTTTTATGTTTGGGGAACTTACAGTAGAGTGTAAAAAGCAATAAATTAGAAATGATGTAGACGCAAAATTAACCCAAATTTGCACAAGCATTTAAAAAGTAGAGATATACTGTATCCTTTGCACACTGGGGATCTTTGGATTCTTTAAGTGCTTAAATCTTTAGAAACTGTGGAAAATGTCAATATATTACCCACATTTTAAGAACAAGATAGATAAAACTCTGCAAAGTCACAGAAGACATATTTTGAGTTCGGGGGACTTTCTGATAATCTATTATACGTTGGGGCTGGTTAGAGGAAGCCCTACAATATAACCAGGGGATTTACACTAGGGGAAGGAGGTGGTGGGAGAGGGAGGGAGAGGAGAGGGGGGGCTGAACTGCGGCAAATTTCTCCCGGAGGAGAGACAGGAGGCAGAGTGCTATATGGACTCTGCTAGGCTCCTGGTGGCCATTTTTTAGGACTTTGTTGGGACATTTACACGAGACCATTTGGTGCAGGGATTAAGGTAAGGATTTTATTGCACTACCCAGTGGGGCCAGTAGTAAGTTACATTATAGTTTTGGGGTTTGGACAGCTTCTAATAAGGGGGATTTTTTTTTGTAGAAATGTATACAATAGGGTATATAGCCATCTGGTCCGAGGCTTTTTTTCTACTTTTAGGGGGTTTATTACATTAGTTAATTCGTTAATGAAAAGGGTGTCTATAAGGTATTGCGTTGGGTGGGTAATGCAGTTTTGGTATTGTATTGTTTTCATAGCTTCTGATCTTGTGTTTTGTTCTGCTGAGGGAAGGGGTTGGGAAGAAGTGATAGAATACAATTTTCTATAGTATAAATGGAATTCTTCCGCTATGTCCTCTGATGTATCTACCATTTTTCCTGTACTATTTACAATTTTCAAGATAAAAGTATTTATTCTTTGCAGTGTAGGAGTTTGTATTATTTGTATATAGCAGACCTACAGTGTAGGTCTGCTGCATTTATTGCTGAACTCATAGATTATTCTGTTCCTATAATCTCTATATTCAAGTTGTTATTGTTTTAGGCCAGTTCTTTGGGATTGACAGCTTTCTTTTTGTGGGGTCATCTAAAAGTGATTTGTGAAGAATTCTAGAGACTTAAGATTCTATTTTCAGTCAGGAACCATGTTTTAATAACAGGCCCCATAAAACGTACTTCAGGCCTCCCATTTGATTGAGGTAGCAGTTTTGTCTAAGTTGTGTGTTAATTTTAATTCTGCAATTGTTTTTTTTTATAAATATGTCCTGTACATAGGTTTGGTCTTTAAGAAGATGCTCATTTAGCTTGACCATGACCATGTTGGTTTGGTCTGTGTGGGTATGTTGAGAGTAAGGAACACTGGTGTGTGGTCAGATTAAAAGATCAATCCAATTGTCTCTTACATTGCCATGAGAGCAGGGGGTGAAAAGTGAAAATAAGTCAATATGGCTGTACATATTATGTGAAATGGAGTAGTAGGTATAGTCTTTTGTAGAAGTGTGATGTATTTTCCAGATGTCTATTAATTTCATATCATGCATTTTATTTTCAAGTTGTTTATTGATCTGTATGAAGTATGAGAAGATCCGGATGTGGTGTCTAGTTTTTGATTTAGAATCAGATTGAAATCCCCTCCTTGTATGATATGTCCCGTATCAAAATTGGTCACCCTGGGGACCAATTTATTAAAGTCTCCGTTTGTTGGTAGAGATCTTTAAAAGGATCTTAGGTCTTCTTCTGGCTTTAATGTCTCCTGCGTTGGGAGGTTCAGGTCAGGCACCATTTTGTCCTGAGTGTCTGTTTTGTGTGTAATTAGGTGTAATTCAGTGTGGTTTGATTTGGGTTGCTGCCTTGGGTTTAAGATCTTTAAAGGGCATGTCCACCCCCAAAACTATAATCCCCCCATCTATACTTGGCCCATCAGTAGTGTAGTTTAATCCTTACCTCACATCCCAGCTCCATAGGTTTCTCCTGTAGTCCACCCCAAAGTCCCAAAAACTGCCCACCGGGAGGATAGCAGAGTCCATATAGGACTCTGCCTCCTACCTGGCCTCAGGGAGAAGTTTGGCATGCGTACTGCAGCCCTTCTCCCCCTCCCTCCCCCCTCCCCCTCCCTCCCCTCTCCTCCCCTCCCTCTAAGGATCCCCTCCCTCTAGCGTAAATCCCTTTAGCTATAGGATTCCCCCTGTCCCCCCAGCCCCAACCGCTATATTTATATTGTTAGAAAGCTCCCAAACTTTACTTACCTTCCCCTTTCCCCCGCCGAAATGCACTCCCGGCAGCCGCGTCCGTGATTGGCTGCCGGTCCCGCCCCTCGCTTGCATTTTCTCGCACGAGGGCCGGCAGCGCGGCGGAAAGAGGGGAGGTAAGTAGAGTTTGGGGCACTTTCTAAAAATATAATATAGCGGTCGGGGCTGGGGGGACAGGGGGAATCTTATATTAAAAAATATTTTTTAGGGTGGACATACCCTTTAAGGTTTACCCATCCTGTCCGTTTTGGGTGATTTAGGGCTATCTGCTTTACATTTGGGTTTAGAAGCGCAGAGTCTCTAGTCCATGCGACTTCCCATGCGATCCTCTTGACCACGCCCCCCTTAATATTTTTTCTTATAGAAATATTATACAATTAATGCAATGAACATTAATCATCAAAAATACGTACACCACAAGACTTCCATATTTAGAGAAACATTAGGTGTACCATTTCAAGACATTTCTTCTTACTACTAAATATATAACCAAGAAGTCATAATAAATATTAAAAAAAAACTATAGACTGCCTTAAGCTTTTATGTCTTATTACAAGTATAAGGGAACCTTAATGCAATTTTTTTGAGATGGAGGGTATAAGCATAAATGAAAAAGCTAATCAGCAATTATGAAAGAAAAGGGAATACAGGGCAAAAGAGGCAAGGAACCATGATCTTTACCTTACAAGAAGAGTAAATTATATTGAAAACAAAAGGAAGGTGTCATTGTAACTTATCCAATCTGTCTTTATATTCAAGCTTCCTCAGCCCCCTTATTAATTTAGTTTGCCCTTCTCTGACCCCCAGAATACTTTTCTCCCAGAATACCTATACATTGAAAGATTCTTCTCTAGTTATTTGCATTTAGTAGATATAAGTAATAGATTTCTGTAACAATGAGGCTTCCATGTTGTTGCCAGTACAACTCATAGCCCATGTTGGCTTAAAGGGCCATGCCCCCTGACCCCAGGATTTACTGTCTCTGCCAAAAATTTCTAGCTTCACTTTCTAGCGAAAGATACATTATCTAAATGTACCTGTGATCACAGTTGAGTTGCTGGGGGGCCACCATATAATGCTGGGTTTTTAGGACCAAAAAGTCACAAGTTCTAATTCTCTTGTTTACTTATGGAACAATATAACATAGTCTACTGCCTGAGTTTATTGCTTTTTGTTTGTTTGCTTTCATTTTCTAGAAAAGTTTCTACATGTGTACAATCTTATATATAGCAGCTCTGTTATTTATTTACCAACCAGCATAATTGTTGACATGTCTTCCAGTAACAATTACAAACAGTGAACAGATTTTACTGACATTTACTGAAATGTACATATATCTATTGCAAGTTCACTAGTGGTGCGTTCTGCTAAAGTGCTGGGTTGGTAAAAAAATAGACTATTGGGGCACAGGTTTGATTCCCCATGCTCCCTTCATCAGCAGATGTGGTAACGGCAAGTTTACTGAATAGCTTTCAAAATCGCTAGTAAAGTTAAGTTTTTTAAAACAAAAATATTGGAGAACTACTGGTATACATCCGGATACTTTCCGATTGCCATTTGTAAGTCAGAAGGAATTCCCCCCCCCCTCCTATTATCTGTTTTTTTGCCTTCCTCTGGTTCAACAGTTAGGTAGGGTTAAAAAGTAAGGTGAAAAGGTTGGACTTGATAGACATATGTCTTTATTCAACCTCAATAACTATGTTATTATGTCATCTGTTTCCATGCAGACACATGCTCTGGTCTCATGCATAAGTGCAAGTGCAGATAGAAGTTCTGCCAGATAAAAGTTAAGGTAGTACCAGGTATCAAAAGACTCTCAGAAGATATCTTTAACTGCTTTAATCACACTTAACATGTTTTGGACACCTGGTCCTTTATCAAATGCAGTACATGTAGTAATTGGCAAGTATGGTGGGACGATTTAATACAATGTTGCCCTGTTATAAAATGTTAGACACGCAATAATGTGTCAGCTGGCATTGAGGCTATTTAAAAAACTCTCGAGTGGAGTGATTCGAGCCCTGCCGAAGCCCGTGATGAAGTAGATGGGTGAAACACTCGTAGGAGGAAGTGGAAGTCGGAGAGTTTGTAGATACCCTTCCAACGGCGTGTGGAAGTGTCGGTTTGGGAGACACGGTGAAGGCCTGGAATGCTTGAAAGTGCCCAGAAGTAAAGTGGTTGGCTTACCCGACCATCGGAGTGAGTAGTGGAAGTGGTGTTTGCGCGGAGGGGCCGATCCGGTAAGTCCTACTCGGGTGAAAGCACAATATATGTATTTTGCATATAGAAGATCTTATGTACTGTTTTAAATTGCAATTTGATGACTGTATAGTTTGAACTGTGGTTGCAGCCTCTCCCGGTCAGGTGCTATTGTCTCACGCCGTAGTGTTGTGTAAGGGTTAAGGGTCTGGGGACGCCCAGGCAGTGTGATGTTTTTATTCTGTGCACATTTATGGGGGTGGGTAGGTTTATGGGATATGTGTTCTTTTGCTAATAAACATATTTTGATAGGACTTACATGTGGTTGTGCTCTGTGGTAAGGGTCTTTTTCAGGGTTGTCAGTGACCCATCAATTTAAATTAGGAAATGAGGATATTGCTGCTAGCTGGACTGAATGGATGTATGTCTTTATTCAATCTCAAATGGTGTGGGCTTGTTATTAGTGTACTATACTAAATGTGACAAATACAACAATACATGGTATCTATATATCCAAATCAAATTCTCAAAAATCTTATCTTTAGATGTGTAATGGTCCACTACTCCAACCATTTTTCATATTTGAAATCCAAGCTGTAGATTCTCAGAAATCTTAATTTAAAATAACATTCTGTATAGGGAAAGACCTTTCACTCAAACCGGTATGCTAATTTGTGTCCCTCCAGATCTATCTTATCTATCTATCTATCTATCTATCTATCTATCTATCTATCTATCTATCGCTCTGTCTGTATATCATCTATATATCATCTTTCTTTCTATCTATTATATATAAATCTATCTATCTATCTATCTTCTGCCTGTCTGTGTCTATCTATCTTTATTTTTTTATTATTATGGATTTATATAGTGCCAACATCTTCCGTTGCGCTTTAAAATTACATAGTCATACATTACATACAGGGTAATACATGTTATACAAGGTCATACATATTACATACACAGGCAATACAAAATATGTGTAAACAGAGTGATGAGTTTCTTACAGCAATACCATGATACAATAGGAGAGAGGACCTGCCCAAAGAGCTTACAGTCTAAAGGATATGTAAGATGATAGTATTTGAGGTTGAATAAAGACATACGTCCATCCAGTCCACCCATCTAGCAATATCCCTCATTTCCTGCCTAACTGTTGATCCAGAGGAAGGCCAAAAAACCCCCACCAAATTTATGAAGGGGAAAAAATTCCTTCCTGACTCCAAGTGCAATCGAAATTTCCCTGATCAACTCTACTTATGTATCAATACCAGTAACTTGCAACATTCCTTGTTTGCAGAAACTCATCCAGCTTTTTTTTGAAACTCACCAATGAACCTGCCATTACAACGTCCACTGGAAGACAGTTCCATAGCCTTACCGTTCTCACAGTAAAAACCCTTTCCGAGCTTGAAGCCTAAACCTTTTTTCTTCAAGTCTTAAGGGATGTCCTCGTGTCCTTTGACATGTTCTCTTGGTGAACAATGCCCCAGATAGTTATTGTATGGCCCGTTAATGTATTTACACAGTAATCATATCCCCACGCAGCGCCTTTTCTCCAGCGTACATAATTGTAACTTTTCCAGTCTCTCTTCATATTCAAGCTCCCCCAATCCCCTTATTATTTAGTTGCCCTTCCTCTTAACCCTTTCCATTTCAAAGATGTCCTTTTTGTACACAGGATTCCAAAATTGCACTGCATATTCCAAATGAGGCCTTACCAATGCTTTGTAAAGAGGGAGAATTACATTTTCCTCCCTTGAATCTATACCTCGCTTTATACAAGACAATACCATGCTGGCTCTGGCTGTTGCCGCCTGGCACTGCTTGCTACCTTTAAGTTTGTTATCCACCAAAACTCCAAGATCCCTTTCCAACAGGGATTCACTTAACACAGAGCCATTTATAGTATAAGTAGCACAAGTATTTTTAAGTCCAAAATGCATCACCTTACATTTATCAACATTGAATTTCATCTGCCACTTAGCAGCCCAATGTGATAATCCATCTAGATCCCCTTGCAACGATTGCACATCCTCTGAAGTTTTTAATGGTCGACAAAGTTTTGTGTCGTCAGCAAACACAGAAACCTTGCTGACAATACCCACTTCCAAATCATTAATAAATAGATTAAATAGAAGCGGCCCCAACACAGAACCCTGTGGCACCCCACTTAGCACTTTAGTCCATAATGATGAAGCCCCATTAACAACTACTCTCTGCATCCTATTCTTTAACCAATTTTCTATCCATGTACAAATGTGACTCCCCAGACCAACAGACCTTAGCTTATTCATTAGTCGCCTATGGGGGACTGTATCAAAAGCCTTTGCAAAATCCAAGTAAACTACATCTACTGCTATACCAGAGTCTAAATTTCTACTTACTTCCTCATAAAAGCCAAGCAAGTTAGTTTGACAAGATCTATTCCTCCTAAATCCATGCTGGTTACTACTTATAATGTCAGTCCTTGAAACATACTCTAGAACATGTTCCCTTATTAAACTTTCCAGGATCTTCCCCACCACTGAAGTTAAACTTACAGGCCTGTAATTACCCGGCTGTGAACGACTACCCTTTTTGAATATTGGAATAACATCAGCCTTTTTCCAATCCAGAGGCACACCACCGGACATGAGGGAATCAGCAAAAATAAGAAACAATGGCCTAGATAAAACTGAACTTAGCTCCTTAAGTACCCGAGGATGTATTTTATCCGGTCCAGGAGATTTACTAATATTAACCTTATTTAGTTCTTTCTGTACCATATCCTCGGTTAACCAAAGTGAACTTGAATCTTGTATACCTTTATTGCTACTATACTCTATGATATCTGTACTTGGATCTTCTATAGTGTATACAGAGGAAAAAAAATTATACAAGACATTTGCTTTATCGTCATCCTCCGTAACTAACTTATCCCCATTAATTAATGGTGCCACATTCTCAGTCCTCATCTTCTTACTATTAATATACTTAAAAAAATGTTTAGGCTTAGTGATGCTTTCTTCAGCTATCCTAACTTCATTATTAATTTTAGCTAGTTTGATTGCTTTCTTACACTCCTTGTTACAGTTTTTATACTCCCTAAAGGCCCTTTCCGTTCCCTCGGCCTTAAAGGTTTTAAATGCCTTTTTCTTCCTTACCATTTGCCTCTTTACATCAGAATTCAGCCACATGGGCGCGGATTTATTTTTTTTACATTTATTTCCCAAGGGTATAAATTTAGATGTGAACTGGCTTAAAATCCCCTTGAACACAGTCCACTTCTGTTCAGTACCTTTACCTGATAATACATTATCCCAGTTGACATTCTGAAGAGCTGCTTTTAACCTGGGAAAATGTGCTTTCCTGAAATTAAATGTCTTTGTTAACCCAGCGCACTTTTCCTTTCGATAACAAAGTCCAAATGCCACTATTTCATGGTCACTATTCCCTAAGCCTCCAGTTACCTTTATATCTATAATGCGCTCCACAATGTTAGATATTACCAGATCCAACAGAGCTCCTTTTCTAGTAGGAACCTCAACCACCTGTGAGAGAAAATTATCCTGCAGCAAATTCAGGAACTCATCGCCTTTTTCTGTGATGGCAGTTCCACCACACCAATCAATGTCAGGGTAATTGAAGTCCCCCATAATGAGCACACTCCCCAAACTTGCAGCCCTTGCCAACTGCATATGAAGTTGACTCACCTCCTCTCTGCTAGCATTTGGCGGCTTATAGCAGACACCAACAATGACATTACCCCCTTTCCTGTTGCCTAATTCCACCCATATTGCCTCCACTTTATCATCCATATCACCAGCTATCTCTTCTTTTAAATTTGGCTTCAATTCTTTTTTTAACATATACACATACTCCTCCCCCTTTCCTTTTTTTTCTGTCCTGCCTAAACAAGGCATATCCTTCTATATTTACAGCCCAGTCGTGAGAACTGTTCAACCACGTTTCTGCTATACCTATTACATCATACTTTTCATTCAATGCCATCATTTCCAATTCACCCATTTTGTCAGCCAGGCTTCTCGCATTTGCAAACATACATTTTAGATTATGATCCTGTAATTTATTCGTACACTTTGATACACATTCCTCCCTATCCCCTATGCTAGCCCCACCCCCCTTTCCACCCACCACTGGCCTATCTACACCCTGCTTTCCTCCTGGACAATCTATCCCAGTGAGACTGCTAATACCCTCCCCCCCAAACCTAGTTTAAAATCTCCTCCAACCCTCTAGCCATCTTCTCCCCTAAAACAGCTGCACCACCATCAGTGAGGTGCAACCCATCCCTACTAAAGAGCCTGTAGCCGACAGCAAAGTCTGCCCAGTTCTCAATAAACCCAAACCCTTCTTCCTTACACCACTCTCTTAGCCATGCATTAATGCTCCTAAGCTCCCGCTGTGGCTGCGGTAGTATTTCTGAAAACACTACCCTGGAGGTCCTTGCTTTTATCTTGGCCCCTAGTTCTCGGAAATCATGTTAAAGGACCTCACCTCCACCTCTAACTTTGTCATTGGCACCAATGTGAACCAAGACCGCCGGGTCACACCCGGCCCCACCCAATAATCTGTCTACACGATCCACCACATGTTATTAAAAATGTTTGTGTACAGGACTAGTATTGAGGGGCCAGATGGGCAGCCAATGGGCCGCATGTGGCCACCAAGCCTTACTTTGCCCAGCCTTACTTTGACCATCTTAGTCCTATTATTTAATTGCTCCACATTCACTGTCCTTACCTTTTTACTATTGATATACTTAAAAACAAATTGAGTTGGTCTTGCTTTGTTATGGTATCCATACTTAATTTTCTATTTTGCTAGCTTTATTGCTATCTTACAATCTGCTTGTGAAGGTTCTCATTCATCCAGGTCATGGTATATCTGATGTATTCAATTAGATCAACTGGACTTGAAGTTTAGTTCTTGAAACTAAACTTCAAGTCCAGTTGATCTAATTGAATACAATAGATATTTCTTACAATCCTTATTAAAATATTTTAAATGCCCTTTGCTTTCTTTCCATGTCCCCATTCATAGGTGTGAACCTAAAATATCATTTTTATTCCTTTACAAAATTAACTAGAGCACAAACAATTTTTTTTATTACAGAAAAAAAGTATGCCTTGTAACAAAACATCCCAAAATCAATCATGTCATAAAAATGTCAGGACAAAGTAGGTGTAACGGAAAAAAGTTATCTTGCACCTACAGGGTACATTTTTCTGTTGACAAAACCTATTCTGTGATCACAAAATGGATTTTGCAATCACAACTGTATTTCATGATGATAAAATGGATTTTGTGACACAAACTGTATTTGTTTTTTGCTTGTTTTTTTGCTGGGAAAAATTGTGTCATCTAAATATATCTTTTTTTTTCTAGCTAAAATTTTTTTTGTCTACTAATGAACTCGGGAACACTGAGTTGTTTGAGAAAAATACATAAAGCATCATCCTCTAGGAAAGAATCCTGGAAGAGACTTTATTAAAAGTACTATTATGTTTGTACCCTGCTGACAAAAGCAACCTTGACATGATGGAAGTGAAATGGATATATTGTATATATCCATTTCATATATTGGCTGAGAGGCAGCCAATCACAGTCGCGGCTGCCGGCAGTTCAGAACGCCGGAGGAGAGAGGGAAGGTAAGTAAAGATCGGGGGGACTTTCTTATAAATTTTTTATTGTGGTTGGGGCTGGGGAGACTATCCCTAATATATGTACAAGGGGATTTACACTAGGGGGAGGGAGAGGAGAACGGGTGGGAGAGGGAGGGGGAGGAGGGAGTGAAGGGCTGCTTTGAGCAAGCCAAAAACCTCTGAGAGGACAGCTTTTCACTGGTGGCCAGGCTCCTGGTGGTCAGTTTTTATAAATTTGGGGGGACATTAAAGGAGAACTATTTGAAGCAGGGATGTATGGTAAGGATTTTTATACAGTACAGAGTGGGGCCAGTAGTGGGTTAAATTTTAGTTTGGGGTGGACATGCCCTTTAATTTTGTCCATATGTTTAGTTATTTAATGTAATATAATTCATGTCTCACTTTCTATATGTTTATGGACATTGATATTTCTAGGCCAAGCCAATTGTATTAATGCAGCAACTCTTTAAAGGGTAACTAAAATCTCCAGACAACATTGTCCTAATAGACACAGCACATTCACAAATATACAATAAGCTGTGTCTAACCTCTCCCTTTGCTGTGACTGTTGGCTATTTTATATAATTATCCAGTAGGCAGTAGGGGGTCAGCACCCATAATCCATCTCTCTATGTTACTAGGAGTTTGAGGCACAGCACATGAAAACAAAGAAACTGCAGCTGGTCCTGCCCCCTAGATGCTGACAGCCAATCATTATACAGCACATAGATTTATTTCAGAGAGAGATCAGGGACCAACTCATATAGAAAAGAAAAGTAACCATACACATGTAGGTCTGTGGATTTGAACCTGTATTGGTCAAATGACCCCCAGAGCTACTACATAAAGGGTAGGTTTATATATTTAAACCTGGTGGAATCATTAACAAGCCTGGTTGCTTCCAAGATGAAATTGGGAGGTATTAGGATGTACTGTGAATAAGTAATAGTAAAGGGAAATACAGGCTTATTTAATAAAAGAGCAAAATTTGCTATAAATCTGCATTGACCAATCAGATGTTACATTTTAACTGGTCTACTGCTGATTAAAAAACATCTGATAACATCTGCAGATTAATAGCACAGGCATTATTTAAGGTTGGGTACACACGAACCGTCCCCTTTATACAAAAAAACTATAGGTTACCGTTTGAGAGAAATCAATACCAACAATGGACAAAATTTGACACCAAGTTTTGTCCATTTTTTGCATTAATTGCATTAATTGCCTGAGTGAAAAATGTCAACTACATAAAATATAAACTCCTATGTGTACACAGCCTATGGGTGGTAGGGATAACATAGTGATAGGGGGTCTGATGTCATGTCTATCCTGTGATGTCACCTTTCTTGCTTATTCCAATTTGAGAACTGGATTATTTTATTGTGTGATTTAATAAATCAGAAGCTCACAACAGAAGTAGTTATGCGAGAAGGACAGATTGATTTTATTAAGAGTTACATCTACTACTACTACTACTACAACAATTGGATTATACAGGACATGAAATGACAGCCAGCAAGGTACTGACATTCACTGCTAATGGACGTCTAGTATTTGTCCTTTGATTGCTGAAAGCAATGAGAAGTTTCCTTCCCCTTATCTTGGGTTTGTTGCCCACTGCTTTGGCTCTGGGTAGTGCTCTGGGTGGGTTGCCCACTTGTCTGTGTTTGCCCACTGGATTGGTTTTGCGTGTTCCCAGACTGGCTACTTTGATTCTGCTGGTTGCATGTGTCAGTCGGTTTCACTGTTGTCTGTTGGCCACAGCTTGGGGTCGGAGCTGGTGGTGGAGTTGACTGCTTTCCGTGATCTTGAGCTGGTATAGTATCAGTGGTGGTCTGCAAATATATAAACACACACAAACTGTAACCTGCAGCCATATATGTAGCTTTATGGTAGAAAGGCTGATCTATGGATACGTTCATTCTTTATTATGATTTATAGATGAATTTTGGTGGAAATTTTCCAGATTTTCACAATCTCGCCGTCAGAATGACCCCCGGAAGGTTATCTCTCTCTCTCTATTGGCTACCAGTATTTACTAATGGGGTTATTAGTCATTTACTTACTGTTTGCTTGTTGGAGGAGACGCCCTAAAATATGCAGAAAAATGTATTATCCTTTCTCACAATGTATATATAGTTACAGTATATATTATTATATTATCTTACTACCTCCCCCAACACACTCACACAACCGCCACTATTAGGATTTGATTCTGTTATAGTTCTATTGATTGTATTTCTACCATATGTTTGGACATGCGTTTCATTAAACACAGACACTGAATAATAATTAGTATTTCATGACTGTAAAATAAAGCCCAGGGGGCGGTTAATGGGCCAATACCGGGCGGCATCTTTGTATTTATCGCCTGCTACTAGCAGTATTGTTTGACCGTAATCCGTAATAGATCCTTATAATTAGGAATCTCTTTTATTGAACATTTAGATCTCTTACCTTCTTGGATGGACTATATGCTGCAAAGGAAACACATACAATATATAAATAAACAGATTAACCCAAATCTTTCTTTTCAGTGGTATAGTTGGGTAACAGAGAATAAGGATGATGTTCATTGTCCTACCTCCGTCCATGGCTGAACTTGGATTGTTTGGTAACTAAGAACGGTTGGTGAATATAGACCTGTGGGTACAAAGATTAATTATAACTGAAAAACTGAATGGAACGTACTGTATGTTATATTGAGAAATCCCTTGTTTGTGGCCAGAAATGTGAATTGCTGACATAATATTATATTATGTGTAATATAATATTATATTGTTAGTGACGCTGTATCACCATGTAGTGAAATAATAATTTCTGGCTTTACATCTGTTTAATGTACTGAGATGTACAGTGTAAATTCTCTAGTTCTTTAATCCTGTGTTTGCCTTAAATTATGATGTACTAACAGTAGCAATCAGTGATCTGTTCCAGCATGTCTTCCCACAGGAGTTTAGGTAAATATAAGTAATTTAAGGTAAAGCTCCCCACTAACATTTCTTTTGTACTTTAGGTTAGAAAAGGCATATCACTTGCCTTTATAAATATGTTTTAACCAATGATATGCCTGTGTACGCAGCAAAAAAAAGGGGGGGGGGGATTTCTTCCTTACTCCAAATGGAAATCGGAAAGTATCCCTGGATCATCCAGAACTACAGTATATGTATTAATACCAGTAATTCTCAATATTATATAGTATCCCTGTACCAACCAGAACTACAATATATGTATTAATTTCAGTAATTCTCAGTATTATATAGTATCCCTGTACCAACCAGAACTACAGTATATGTATTAATACCAGTAATTCTCAATATTATATAGTTATACCTATTACATCATACTTTTCATTCAATGCCATCATTTCCAATTCACCCATTTTGTCAGCCAGGCTTCTCGCATTTGCAAACATACATTTTAGATTATGATCCTGTAATTTATTCGTACACTTTGATACACATTCCTCCCTATCCCCTATGCTAGCCCCACCCCCCTTTCCACCCACCACTGGCCTATCTACACCCTGCTTTCCTCCTGGACAATCTATCCCAGTGAGACTGCTAATACCCTACCCTGCTAATATGGGGTGAGACATAAGGTTGCAGGAGTCGGTGGGCTGTAAATAGGTTGGCAGTGAAGTGTGAAAGGGGGGTTGGATCATATTGGGTAGTAAGATGGGTAATCTTTAGGCCAGGTTATATGCTTGCCTGAAGAGGTGGGTTTTAAGGTTACGTTTGAAGGTATTAAGGGATGGTAAATGATGGACAGACGGAGGAAGGAAGTTCCAGAGCAGAGGGGCAGCATGAGCAAAGTCCTTAATACGGCATGGGAAGAGGGGACAAGGGTGGATGAGAGGAGGAGATTGTTTGTGGAGAGGAGGTTGTGTCTGGGACGATAGCAGTGGATCAGCTCTGAGATATATGAAGGGGATGTGTTGGATAGTGCTTTATAGGATAGGGTAAGCAGCATGAACTGGATCCTTTTTCGTGATGGGCAGCCAGTGCAGTGACTGACAGAGAGGAGAGGCATTAGAGGAGCAAGAAGAGAAATTAATGAGCCGGGCAGCAGAGTTGAGGATAGATTGAAGCGGAGCCAGGCGGTTGTTTGGTAGACCACACAGGAGTGAGTTGTAGTAGTCAAGCCGGGATATGACTAGGGCATGGACTAGGATTTTTGCAGCTTCATTTGAGAGGAAGGGTCGGATGCGGGAGATGTTTTTGAGTTGGAGCCAACAGTTGGCAAGCGAATTGACATGGGGTTTGAAAGAAAGATCGGAATCTAGCGTTATACCCAGGCAGCGGAAATGAGGAGATGGTGATATAGGTGTGTTGTTAATATTAATAGTAAGACTAGGGAGGGGAACAGATCGTGATGGTGGAAAAAGGACAAGTTCAGTCTTGTCCATGTTTAGTTTGAGGAAGCGGGAGGACATAAAGGCAGAGATGGCATTAAGGCAGTCGGGGACCTGGGATGTCAGTGTAGGGAGATCAGGGGCAGAGATGTAAATTTGGGTATCATCCACATACAGGTGATACTGGAATCCAAATGAACTAATGAGTTGTCCAAGGCCATAGTTGTAGATGGAGAAAAGAAAATCTATCTATCTATCTATCTATCTATCTATCTATCATCTATCTATTTATCTATCTATCTATCATCTATCTATCTATCTATCTATCTACAGGAGTGTGTCACAGGATGTCACTTACGGGAGCGCCCATACCCCACCCCCAGCAAGTGTGCTTGCTTGTTAGAAGGGAGAAGTGTCTCACACAGCAGATGCAGCCTCTCTCCTCCACCCACTTTCAGCAGCATGTACTTGCCTGTTAGAGAGAGAGAAAGTGTCTAACACAGCAGCAGCCCCCCTACCCACTATCAGCAGTGTCAGGAAGATGTGTTAATGAGCTGTATAGTGTTGGACTGTGAAGGCTCTTTATTATGTAAATGAATGTATCCAGTGCTGGCTGGATTACAAGTGGGCATATATTATATACCCCCAGAGCCACATCTACCATTAGGCAGAGTGAGACATTTGCCACAGGCGGCACCCGTGCTCTGAAGAAGAAAGGCAGCAAACAGGCAGATGTGCACACGAGGCCACGAGAAGTTGCTTTAACGCCACTTCTGCTTCTTATTAAACAAGATTACGTCAGGTATTGCATTGCGGGTAAGTAATCCGATTTTAAAGCCTCCCACACAGTACCATTAAGTTTCACGCTACCAAGTAGCACAAAACTTAACGTTAGGGCTTTTGGATCTCTAGCACAGTGCTATTTCCAAAAACATTTGGAAATGGCGCTGTGCTCTAAAATCCATTTAAAACCCACATTAACCCGATATATTACATCAGGTTAACGTGGGTTTTAGAAGGATTTGGACCATATTGAATCTCTGTTATGTTATTTCTGGCTGCGTGATCCTCGTTCCCCGTGTGTATAATATAGAAATCAAAAAAAAAAAGTATGGTGTAAATAAAAATACCTTATCTGTTAATATCTTATACAAACCATATATATAAAAAAAATTGTAAAAGCACTTACAGTTGGTTTCCAATTTTATTTCTCCAATCCACAGTTAAAATGATGTTAAAAAAGGGGCAACAATAGTAAAACAGATAAAAGACCCTTATCATCATTCAGATCTTAAAGCTAAATCAAAATTCTACCCTTCGTTTGCAAAAGGAAAAAACATAGAGACTTTCCAACAAATGGTAACCACAGACTTTAGGAAACAGAAGTTTAAATCTTGTAAAAAGGAGAATATGACAAAATGGGAAAAGCAAGCTTTAAAATATCTAAAAACAGACCCTAGTATAATTATCAAACCGGCAGATAAAGGAGGGGTACTGTAATTCTAAATTGGGAGGATTATTTAAAGAAGCCTACAGATTGCTGGGAGACCAAGATACATATGAACCTCTAACGAAAGATCCACCCCCTGCTTTTATGACTGAATACTATGAACTGCTTAACCATGGCACTACCGGAAAGATCATCAACGACAAAGAGACACAATTCCTTAAAGTTACAAATCCAGTTATAGCCACGTTCTATTACCTCCCAATAATACATATAAGCACAACAATCCCACCCAGACGCCCAATAATTTCAGGCATAAACTCATTGACCAGCAATTTATCCCAATATGTAGACAAATACCAGCCCTTTGTAACACAAACAAAATCTTATAAAAAGACACTATGGATATTCTAAACTCACTATCAGGTATAGAATGGATATTCTATGCACTATTAATGTATCATACACGACTTGGGGATCACTGCTGTCAGGAACATATTGGAGAGAAATGGAGAAATACACCCGGAACAAATTAATTTTATTTCTAACAGTATCAAGTTCATTTTAACACATAATTATTTTAATTCAATGGGAAATACTACCTCCAAAAACAGGGTTCTGCCATGGGGACAAAATTTGCCCCGAGTTATGCCATCCTTTTTATGGCAGTGATTTTTAATGGCCCTTTTAAAAATGGATTAAACCTGTGAACATGTTTTATTGACAATATTTTAATAATTTGGAAAGGTACACAAGAATCCCTGAGCAAATTTTTAAACTGGATTAACAACAATGATTTGAACTTAAAATTCACACATACAAGCAGTAAACAAAATGTTGTCTTTTTGGATCTGGAAATTTATACAGAAAGAAACCAGATAAAAACCTGTACACATATTAAAAATGTAGATTGTAATTCTTACATTCTGGCAACCAATTGCCACAAAAGAGACTGGCTGGAGAATATCCCTCAAAATCAATACAAAAGGATACAGAGAAATTGTACTGATATAGATATCTATAATAAACAGGGAGACCAATAAACTCAAAGATTTGCAGTAAAAGGCTATGATGAAACAAAACTAAGGATAATAAAGGATGAAACAAAGAACATATACAGGAAACTCTTATTGAAACCAAAAACCAGACCCATTAGTGAACGTCCACCTACATAGCATTTACAATGGATTTTAACAGAAACAACAAAACCATTTCTAAATTTATACAAAAACAATGGTACATTTTACAACAAGATGAATTTCTACTGCCAATTTTACCAAAACATCCAGTCATTATACATAAAAAAAAGCAGTAACATAAAAGAACATTTAGCTCCAAGCCATCTAAAACGTAATAGAACAAAACAAATCCAAATCACGGAAATAAATGGCTTTTATGGATGTGGTAAATCAAGGACTTCCAAAGTAATAGTACTAAAGAAACATTTCAGATTAAAAAATTTATTACATGTAACACACAATATATGATATTATATATAATATTTGATTGAATGTGCGTGTGGATACCAATATGTAGGAAAGACAGGACGGAAACTCAAAATTAGAATACGTGAGCATATACAAGACACCCTGAAATGTAAAAACCTCACCCTACCCCAACACTTAAATAATGGTGAAAAATACAAATAGAAGAAATATAGGTTCTGTGGAATTGATGTCTACACACCAGCGGAAAGAAAAGGAGATGATCAAGATGGACTATCAAGAAAAGAAATCCAGTGGATTTATATACTTGACACCCCGAGACCGAAAGGACTAAATAAAGACATTGACCTTTGGAGTTTCCTTTAATTCTTTTCCCCTTCCCTCTCCCCTCCCCCCCTCCCTATTCTTCCCTCTACAGAAATATAATCTATTATGAGACAAAAGCACATTTTTTGTCCAAATATTGAATAATATTTATCAGTTAATATTTACTGATATTTATTCATCTTAATATATTTCTATGGATGTGTCCCCTTGAAAACTTCAAGAATGTTTTTAGAGAATTAATTATTTATCTATATATTTATCTATTTAATTATTAGTATTTATTTATATTATATTTGTATAGATTTGTTCTTTTTAAAACCTCCAGAATGTTTTAGAGAATGAACTTATTGCTTATACAAGATACAAGATGAAAGCTATTAAAAGAGCTATTAAAACAGTATCTCCCATTAGCCTTAATATGGATTGATTCCTCCCCTAATATTTAGAAACAGCCGTGAATGGCGGGAAATAGCCGGGATAACAGTATAAGAACAGCAGGAGAAGCCAGGTAAGCTATAGACTCTTGAAAAAGCAAATCTAACTTAGCAAAACACATTGAGACCCCAGAGAGATCTTAGACTGTAAGCTCCCAGACCTAGAGTGCCTGTCATAGGGTACCCTTTAGATCCTGGAAATAAACTAGGACCTGCAGCAGATTTTATCTCTTTTACTATTGTTTGCACATTTTTACCATCATTTTAACTGTGGATTGGAGAAATAAAATTGGAAACCAAATGTAAGTGCTTTTACATTTTTTTATATATATGGTTTGCATAGATATTAACAGATAAGGTATTTATTTACACCATACTTTTTATTTTTATATTAGACACATGGGGAATGAGGATCAGGCAGCCAGAAATAACATAATGGAATATTCAATTACACATAGTGGATACTGAGCTCTGCAGTGACCCAACAGGACCCCTATATATCCATAGGCGCAGAGGACACCATATCTTGTACATATTGAATCTCCCCCTTCTAAGGAAGGTAAGAGCCAACACCCTTGTGTTTTGCCCCAGGATGTCTACCTGCTTGCTGTCTTTACTTCTATTAGATGCACAGAATGTTATAAGTTTAAAGGAGAAATAAACTGAAACTGTTATACTCCACTGTCTGAAAGCATCTTCTCCAAGAACACCAATAAACTGTATCTAAATGACTCCTATTGAAATTTTCCTAGTAACAGAAATTATGTTGTTAAAGGTATTTTATATGGTTAGATTAGTTTTGGCTAGGTTAGGTTAGTCTAGTTATGCTAGTTAGGGCCCTGCTGAAAGAGTCTTCCCTGACATGGTGCCAGACTTACACATTTTTTGTCTAAAATATTTTATACTACAGAAAGTATTTCTAATGTATTGTAACAGTTGAACCAACATGTATAGCACAGGCTATAAAATACGTTATTTTGATTTGAGCAACAAAACCTGAAATGAGCAATATGGTAGTGGCAACACAAGCTGTTTGAGAAAAGTTTCTCGTAATTCACATAATTGGTGATTGATTGTCTGAGGAACTGTTAAAATATCTATGTGATAGAAGTTCAAAATTGTAAAATTTTACCCATGCCAACCAGTGAAGCCATGGTCATCGGAAAAACCACACCCATAGACAAAGCCACACATACTTTAACGCAACAACGCAAAGGCAAAGGTTTGGCCCAGGCAGCAAAAACCCTAGAAGTGCCCCTGTATTCGCCCCTCATCTCAGGGTGAATATGGTTTCTAATACTGCCCACTTAAGCTGGTTGTGCGTGTGTTTCTTGCCTGAAAATGTCTAGATATTGTGGTATGATAGCTAGTGCCTTGATGTAATAAATGGCCGGGAGGCCGGGTACTTACAAGTACGCTTTAGGAGGAGGCGTATAGTCCGGCAATGGCAGGACACAGAGGCTGCTGGGAAATGTAGGCTGGATGCTGGAACAAGGTGCTGCTGGGAACTGTAGGCTGGATGCTGGAACAAGGTGCTGCTGGG
This sequence comes from Hymenochirus boettgeri, assembly GCA_019447015.1. NCBI lineage: Eukaryota > Metazoa > Chordata > Amphibia > Anura > Pipidae > Hymenochirus > Hymenochirus boettgeri. The sequence goes on from CM033471.1 coordinate 60,424,090, forward strand.
AACTGTAGGCTGGATGCTGGAACAATGGTGCTGCTGGGAACTGTAGGCTGGATGCTGGAACAACAGGTAAGTAAGCTGGAAGGCAGGACCAGGAACCAAGGCAGGTGAGTACTGAGCCGGGTGGTAGCAGAAGCTACAATCGGGCACCGGGTCCAGGAGGACACCGGCTTTTCAAATTTCATGACGTCGACGCCGCCCACCCGGATGTGCAGTGCGGCGCGGGACCGGAGCGACAGGTAAGTTCGTGACAGTACCCCCCCCCCCCACTTACGAGGGGCCACAGGACCCAACGGGCCAGGTTTCCCTGGAAAACTCCTGTGGAAAGCTTTGACTAGAGGAGGAGCGTGCAAATCAGAATGTTTAATCCAAGCTCTTTCTTCTGGACCAAAACCTTTCCAGTGGACCAAATACTGCAGAGACCTCCTCCAGAATCTAGAGTCCAAGATGTTCTTGACCTCAAACTCCTGCTGACCATCAACGGAAATTGGAACTGGAGGTAGTAAAGATGTGGAATACTGATTGGAGCATACTGGTTTGATGAGAGAAATATGAAACACGTTAGGAATCCGCATGCTGGAAGGAAGTTGAAGGCGAACAGCCACTGGACCGACTAATTCCAGGATAGGAAAATGACCAATAAATTTGGTAAATTTTGAGGAAGGAACCCGTAGATTAATATGAGCAGAGGAGAGCCACACTTTATCTCCGACAGAATAAGCTGGGGGTTCTCTACGTCTCTTATCTGCTGCAGTTTTTTGTACCAAAGCGGATTTCTGAAGGCTGGTTTCCGTAGCATGCCAGATAGCGGTCATCTGGGCCGCAGAGTCATTGGCAGCGGGTACTTGTGTGAAAAGAAAATCTTGAGGAAAACATCTAAGATTCGTCCCAAACACACACAAAAAAGTAGATTTCCCAGTAGAAGCATGAGGTGAATTGTTATGGGCAAACTCAGCCCAAGGCAGAAGGTCAGCCCAATCATCCTGGGTATAGGAAATGTAACAACGAAGATATTGTTCCAAAGACTGGTTAGTGCGTTGGACTGTGGGTGGTAAGCCGAGGAAAATTGTAACTTGAAGTTCATGGACTTACAAAGTGCTCTCCAAAATTTGGAAACAAATTGAGTACCTCTGTCAGATACAATTTCAGAAGGGAGTCCATGAAAGCGGAAGGTATGTGAAATAAATAGTTGAGCAAACTCCGTTGAAGATGGTAGTTTGGGGAGGGGTACAAAATGGGCCATTTTGCTGAAGCGGTCTACTGTCACCAATATAACCGTGTTTTTCTTGGAAGGTGGAAGTTCAACAATAAAGTCCATGGATAGATGGGTCCAAGGTCTGGACGGAATGGGGAGGGGTTAAAGAAGACCACAGGGGAGGGTTTTGGAAGACTTGGATTGAGCACAGCTGGTACACACTGAATAAAGTCTTTAACATCTTTTCTCATTTTGGGCACCACAAAGGGAACGGGCAAGAATATTAAAAGTTTTGTTAACACCGGGATGCCCGGCTTGCTTGGAACGTGAGTATGAAGAAGGATAGTTTTCCGAAGTGAAACAGTAAAAAGATTTTGCCAGAGGGTGTGTCTGGAGGAGCGAATCTTGTGCGGCTTGGATCTTGAAACAAAGTTGAGGAGATAAGAGGCCAAAATTTAGTGGTTGGGATAACAGAGCCCTTATCTTGATTAGTACAATCGGAAGCAACAAATGATCTGGAAAGGGCATCAGCTTTCTTGTTTTTGGAACCAGGTTGGTAAGTGATAACAAAGTTGAATCGGGAAAAGAATAGGACCACCATGCTGACGGGGATTTAACCTTTTAAGATTCTGGATGTATTCAAGATTCTTATGATCGGTAAGGATGGTGATAGGTACAGAGGTGCCTTCCAAAAGATGAAGCCACTCCTCGAGGGCCAGCTTGATGGCAAGAAGTTCCCTATTTCCAACATCATAGTTTCGCTTGTTGGATAGAAACTTCTTAGAGAAATAAGCACAGGAATGGAGTTTCCTTTTAGGGCCTTGTCTTTGGAAGGACGGCTCCAGCGCCCAAGTCCGAGCATCAACTCGATGTAGAAGGGAAGACTAGGATTGGATGTACTAGAACAGGAGCATCAGCAAAGGCCTCCTTGAGTTGTTTGAAGGCTTCGAGGGCTGCAGGGGTCCATGAATGAGGCTTACCACCTCATTGAAGAGAACCCTTGAATGAATTGTCTGTAGTAATTGGCAAACCCAATGAACCTTTGAATAGCTTTGGTTCCCATAGGAAGAGACCAATCTTGGATGGCCGAAACCTAACAGGATCCATCTGGTACCCTTGCGCAGATACAATGTAGCCTAGGAAGGGTACTTGTGACACTAAACAGACACTTTTCCAGTTTGGCATATAGGCTATTCTCTCTCAGACGTATTTACACCTGTTTAACATGGATGGGTGTGAGGGCAGATCTTGAGAAAAGATTAAAATGTCATCGAGATATACTACTACAGAGATTCCCAACATATCCCAGAAAATGTCATTTACGAATTCTGGAACACCGCTGGAACATTACAAAGGCAAAGGGCATAACGAGATATTCATAGTGACCGTCCCTAGTGTTAAAGGCGGTCTTCCACTCGTCACCTTTGGTGTATACGGATCGATTGTATGCCCCCCGAAGATCCAGTTTGGTAAATATTTTAGCCCCTTTTATCTGGTCAAACAGTTCAGGATGAATACCGATTCTTTATTGTGATTTTATTTACACCACGGTAGTCGATGCAGGGTCGTAAACCTCCGTCTTTTTTTTTCAACAAAAAAGAACCCAGCTCCAGCAGGGGAAGGGGAAGGTTATGAAACCCCTAGACAAATGTTCAGTAATGTACTTTTCATGGCTAGAGTTTCGGAGGGGACAGTAGGTATGTGCGTCCCCGAGGGAGGTACCAGAGAGAAGATCGATGGGGCAATCGTAGGATCGGTGCGGTGGTAGCTTCTCAGCTCGCTTTTTACAAAACACATCAGAGAAATCATGATAACATTCAGGGAGATTTTTCTCAGATTTAGGTAATGGTAGTGCAATGAGTAGAAAGGCATTTTTGAAACAGAAAGGGCTCCAAGACTTGAGTTCATTGTTAGACAATCTATAACAGGGTTGTGTAGTCTGAGCCATGGAAGTCCGAGAATTAGGGGAGCAGAAGGGCTTTGGATGACAAGAAAAGATAAACGTTCTTGGTGAAATACGACAATGCGGAATAGGACTTTGTATGTAGATTGGATATGAATTCAGAAGCCAACGGGTTATTGTCAATAGCCAGAACTCGAAGAGGGTGCTGCAAGTGGAAGGAGGGAAGCCCCAATTGTGTGCATAGGTAGAATCAATGAAATTTCCAGCGGCACCAGAATCGACAAAGGCCTGGGAGGAAAAGTTTTACCATTACAGGTGATAGTAGCTGGTAGAAAGAGTTTCAGTGGTTCAAATTGGCAGGAGACTTAACGTTACCTAGAAGGAGCTCTCCTTAACATCTAGGTCCTGGAGTTTCCCCGACTTCTGGGGACAATTTCTTACAAAGTGTCCTTGCCCAGCACAATAGAGACAAAGTCCACTGGTACGTCGGCGTGATTTTTCCTCGGGGGATAGATGAGTGCCGCCAATTTGCATCGGCTCTTCACCCAAAGATATGGGTTGCGGAAAGGTCTGAGCAGGCCTAGGAAAGGTCTTAGGGAGGCTGGAACAAGCTGCAGACCTTTCTGTTTGCCGTTCACGAAAGCGGGTATCAATCTGGTGCTAGTGTACAAGTCTTCCAATGGGACAGGTAATTCCCTAGATACTAATTCGTCCTTGAGGCTGCTGTAAGTGCCTCATTGTTCCAAGAAGTCTCTGCAGCAAGGGTACGAAATTCAATAGCATATTGACCCACGGAACAAGACCCTTGGCGGAGCTGCATAAAACAGGAGGAGGCAGCAGAGATTCTTCCTGGAGCATCAAAGACCTTGTGAAACATATTCAGGAAGTCAGAACATTATAGACTAGGGATCGTCTTTTTTCCCATAAAGGAGAAGCCCAGGCCAGTGCATTGCCTTTAAAGGCGATGAGTGACCCAACCTTTGCACGATCCGATGCAAAATGAGATGGTTGAAGTTCAAATTGGATTTGGCACTGATTAATGAATCCACGGCAGGCTTGGGCATCACCATCAAACCGCGAGGGCGGAGGTATGCGGGGCTCTCTCCGAAGAGAAGGATCACTGGATCCGGAGAGTGAAGGAGGTGGCGTAGAACCCGGAGCAGAGGCAGCTGCTGGGGGTAGCCAGACAGCAAGGGTATCCATGAACTGAGCCAACTGGCCCTGATGGTGTTCAAACAGGTCCATGCGTTTGGACAAGGCTTGGAGAGTTTTACTCAACTCTGCCATGCCCCTCAGGCGTTTCCATGGCCCGATTGTACGTAATAAATGGCCGGGAGGCCGGGTACTTACAAGTACGCTTTAGGAGGAGGCGTATAGTCGGGATGGCAGGACACAGAGGCTGTGGGGAAACGTAGGCTGTGGATGCTGGAACAAGGTGCTGCTGGGAACTGTAGGCTGGATGGTGGAACAAGGTGCTGCTGGGAACTGTAGCTGGATGCTGGAACAAGGTGCTGCTGGGAACTGTTGGCGGGTGATCTGGAACAATTGTGTGCTGGGAACTGTAGGCTGGATGCTGGAACAATGGTTCTGCTGGGAACTGTAGGCTGGATGCTGGAACAATGGTGCTGCTGGGAACTGTAGGCTGGATGCTGGAACAATGGTGCTGTGGGAACGGAGCTGGATGCTGGACAATGGTGCTGCTGGGAACTGTAGGCTGGATGTGCTGGAACAATGGTGCTGCTGGGAATGTAGGCTGGATGCTGGAAATGGTGCTGCTGGGAACGTAGGCTGGAGCTGAACAAGGAGAGTAACTGGAGATTGGATGCAGGCAAGGTAAGTAGGGTAGAACTGGAAGGTAGCTGGAACAACAGGTAAGTAAGCTGGAAGGCAGGACCAGGAACCAGGCAGGTGGAGTACTGAGCCGGGTGGTAGCAGAAGCTACAATCGGGCACGGGTCCAGGAGGACACGGCTTTTCAAATTTCGCGCGCCGCCTGGCGTGTCGGCGTCGTGACGTCATGACGTCGACGCCGCCCACCCGGAAGTTTGTCCTACGTAGCACGTAACTCAGGGGCATTTTAAGAGGTATATTACATGTTTGGTACTACAAGTATCAAAGTTTTTTAGTTTTATAGATGTGCCTTTTGATGGGTGATTTATGGTATCTCCTATAATAATTGAAAAGCAGTCGTGTACCTTTAAAAATAGATTCAGTAGGCACAATTAGGGAAATTCAATTAAAGTTATTATCGTTGGACGTGGTTAAGATGGCGGCGTGAGGGTGTGGGGAACTGAGGCTCTCCCGTTAAAATCCTGTATAGACACCCTGAGGGAAGCAAATCCCGAACCTTTGATACCGAAAACACACTGAATACTCACCCACAATGCCTAAATACGGTAAACCTGACAAAGATCTGCAGTATGCCGAAAAACTGGGGAAATATGCCAGGCGGGAGCTGGACCAGGCCCAGGTGAACGCCTCTGAGCCTGGTCACGTGACGATCACACAACAGGAGACTGCAGGCGCGCAGCAAGCAACGGCGACAGAAATTCCCCAACGGAGCACTGAACCCACTTCAACACAGATAATGGCAGCGATCCAGGACACCAAGGCCTCCCTCACCGTCCTGATAAAAGAGGTGAGGGTTGATGATGGATTGCTGAGGCATGATATGCAGGCGCTGTGAGGTCGAGTGGGGAAACTGGAACAAAGGATGTCGGACGTGGAAGATACCACTAATCCACTCACGCAGGAGCTGCTGACACTCCGCCAGCAAATTCAGGCCCAGCAGGCCTGGTCTGAGGACCTGGAAAACCGCTCACGGCGGCAAAATATTAGATTGGTCGGCGTACCAGAAGGTATAGAAGGCAGAGACCCGGAGGGATTTCTGGAGGCATGGGTGAGAGAGACCTTTGGGGCCCTTAAACTATCCCAGGTCTTTACAGTTGAACGGGCGCATCGTGTCCCAGCCAGACCCCTACCACCCGGCTCCGGGCCCCGCCCCCTGCTGGCTAGACTGTTGAATGCCAAAGATAGAGATGCCATCCTCCGCTTAGCCAGAGAAAAGGGAGACCTTCGCATAGAGAACTCCACAGTAATGATTTTCCCGGACTATTCGGCTGAACTGCAGAAGCGCAGAGCGATGTTTATTGCAGTTAAGCAGCGTCTGGTATTTGCATAAAGTCCGGTACTTAAGTAAGGTTGCCCATAATTAGCATAACTTTGCTAGTTGTTGAAATTTGTTTAAATGTTAAAAGTTTATGTCTATGTTTATTTTTTAGTCTTATCAATGGAACAAAGCCGTCCTGAAGCCGTGCCCTCCCACCACCGCTGCCACAAGACATCATTTGATACAACTTAGAAATGGGTGAGTCTAATCCCGCAATTAAGATTATTTCCTGGAATGTAAGGGGATTGGGGACGCCAAGCAAAAGGACCCAGGTCTTCACCTATCTTAACAAATATGCACCTGATATAACTTGTTTACAGGAGACGCACTTACTGCACCATACTCTTAGACTAATACAGAAACCATGGGTTTCCTGGTCGGCGCATAGTGTGTGCTCCGCTTACTCGAGAGGTGTCTCCATTTTAATTGGGAAGTCTCTTAGGCACCAGATCCTGAACATTAAAGCAGACCCGTATGGGAGATATGTATGTGTAATAGCTAGATTGGAATCCTCTTTGACAGCTCTGGTGGGAATATACAACCCCCCTGGAACAAGCCTCTCGGTTCTTAAGTTGATTGCTCCCATTCTGGTTCAGTATCCAGAAGCTCATACTATATGTATGGTAGATTTCAACAGCACTATGTGTACTGTTAGGGACCGCTGGAACCTCGGGGTCCCGCGGGTCCGGTCTGTTGGCCCTACCACCAGGACACCGTTGGCGGATCTTGTGGAGTCCTGGGGGTGGGTGGATATATGGCGACAGAGATTCCCTAATGTTTTGTAGTTTTCCTGCCATTCACAGACCCATAATACACTATCCCGAATAGACCTTATTTTTCTGTCCAAAAGAACCGTCCCCTTGGTAACCCGGATAACACACCTTACACGAGGTATATCCGTCCATTCACCAATTTTAATGTGTGTTAAATGCCCTGAATCCACCAGGGTAGCCAGACCGTGGAAATTCCACCCCTTCTGGTTGACCCAGATTCCACAACCAGATGGGCTGGGTGAACAGATAGGAGAATTTGTGGCATTCAATCTGATGTCTAGTAACCATAGTCTGAGATGGGAGGCCCTAAAAGCATATCTGAGGGGAAAATTGCATTCTACTATATCGTTTATAAAACGCACTACCAGGGAGCATGAGGAAGAATTAATGGCCCGTTTGGCACAAACGGAAAGACTGTACATAGAACAAAATACCCCAGCAAACTACTCAGCATGGTCGATTGCCCTTTGGACTATTCTCCGGACTGTCTATAAATTGGGGGAAGTCGGCGCTGTACCCACTAGACCCTATTCCGTCTCGCGCGGTAGTAACACCAGTACCTATACCGCTAGTGTCCCATTTTAAATATCTAGGGGTGAATATCACCAAGTCAACACAGGTATTTTACTCTCTAAATATTACCCCACTACTAGAGTATGTTTGAGTTAAAACACGGGCATGGGGGAATGTACCACTGAGTCTGTGGGGTAGAGTGCAGCTGGTCAAGATGGTGTTACTGCCCAGGATTTTGTATACAGTCCAGCACTCCCTCAGCTATATCCCTCTCTCTTTCTTTAAAAAGCTGAACGGCCTGGTACTGTTGTTCGTCTGGAGCAACGGTAGAGCAAAAGTGAGTGCCACAAAATTACAGGCTCCCAAAGATCTAGGGGGGCTGGCACTCCCAAATATGCAATTATACTACTGGGCCTCCCAGCTCAGGTATTTGAAATGTTGGGTTAATGACTTCGATACACCAACGGAGTCTGATCTTATGCTAACTAAATATATAAGGGGCCCATTTATGGCTTATCTGGAAGCCCCGACAATCCATATGGTTGGAAGAGGTACTACATTACATAAACAGGCGCAAAGAATCTGGCAGCTAGCTAACCGACTATTGGGTCTAACAGGATTCTATACACATTCACCTTTATGGAGCAATAAAATGCTACCTGAACTATGTGGGCTGTCTGGAAGAACACTCTGGGAGGCGGCAGGGATAAAGGAATTGGGGCAGATCGTACAATGGTCTGGTTTGATTGAGTTTTAAACTTTGCAGGAGAGGTATAGACTGGAGGGAGGTATGCACTTTAGATATATACAGCTGAGACATGCTCTCAGAGCATATTCAACTCAATTCTCCAAGAGTATAACTAAGCACCCAGCTATTGGCATAATCCGTACCCAGGGATTACGCGGGGTGATATCCAAATTATATCTATCACTTATACAAACTAAATCACAAGGTTGTGTGGACGCAATCAAAAACAAATGGGCACCATACTTACAAGGTTTAGACAGTGGACAATGGGCAGAAGTAATTAGCTCCCATATAACTGCTTCGCCGGCAGCGAATAATAAGTTGATACAATTTAAAATAACGCATCAGGCATATTGTACACCCAAACAAATGAAACATTTTAAACCTGATGCTGCTGAGTGCACCAAGTGTCATAGCCCAGGTGCAAATTTTATTCACTTAATGTGGGAGGGTCCGATTGTGGCTGGATTCTGGGAAGATGTGACTCAAATGATGTCGCGCTTATCACCCCACCCCATACAGAATTCGATAGCTGGTTGTATATTTGGGATTATGGAGGAGGATGTATGGTCTAGCTATGAACTACTATTTTTGCAAGCAACCATGTTTTATGCAAGGAAAACTGTTGTGATGAGATGGTTGTCGCACAAAAAGCTAAGGTGAGGACCTGGGTCAAGCTAATAAATGGTGACCTACCCTTATTACAAATTCTGCAAAAAACATAGGAGATGTCCAGACAAATTTACTAAAATTTGGGTATTATGGATCGACTCGCCACTCACAACTAACTAATTATCGGATGGGGCGGAGCGGATGGAGGGGGCCGGCGGACGGGACGGCAAAACACAGAGATAATGGATAAGGTAACACACGGAGACAGTTAATCTTAGATATGAGAGGTTTTATTTTCTTAGTCTTTTTATTTAAATATTTTTGGTATAAATGTTACAGTTTAACTCACCAATAAGTTATTATGTATAAATAACACAGATGCCAACAGCATACGAATATAAAGATGACAGACGGAAAGATGCTAGAAATGTGTTATATACTTAAACAATGTGGAAAATTGTATCAATAATCTGAACAATGTAATATAATTATGATTTTGGTGAAAAAATAAAACGAATTTAAAAAAAAAAAGTTATTATCGTTAAAAATGGTGCAAATTTTGCCCCAACCAATCAGATAATAACTTTCAAATGTTAGATAAGATCTGATTGGTTGGAGCAAAATTAGCACCATTTTTAACAATAAGAACTTTTATTGAATCTCCCTGATTGTCTGCTGTGCATAATCTATCTTTCAATTACTGGCCTCTTTGGTAACTGAACAGTGGAGTATTTTTAAACAATCCACCTAGGTTTTTATCCTTCTGGATCAGGGGCCAATAGTGTTTGATCACTCTGTCAATTTGTTGACTCTGTGTACTGAACAGGGATACAAACGGAATCCGTTCTTGGCACTAAATATCTTTTTCTTTGTATTGTAAGAAGTCTTAATTTTAAGTTCTAAGTGGAATGCCTAAGGGTTCCTTAATCTAACCTCATTCTTAATACTTGTAAGCTTTCTTTAAAGGGTAGCCTTTCTCTAGTAGTTTGTCAAGAATTATATTAGATGATTGTTTGTACCTCACATTGTCAGAGGCGATGCGCTGAATTGACTTTTTGGAATCGCCTTGAAGATTTTTGGTGCATGGAAACTACTAGAAAAAGAGAGGTTGTTTTTGTCTGTGGCTTTAGTGTACAGTGTAGTGTGGACATGCCCCTCTTCAATCGAAATGTTTACAGCAAGAAAATGTATTTGTTGATCTGATAGCTCATATGTGAATTTTATGGTGGGGTGTGATGCATTAGCTTTCTCAATCATTTCAATAAACTCTGCTTTTTGCCCACTCCAAATCACAAAGATGTCATCCACATATTGTGCATACTTCACGATGTGTGGGGCATATTTAGACTTGAGGAATAGTTTGTTTTCAATGCTATTCATGAAGATGTTGGCAAAGGACAGTGCTACTGCAGCACCCATGTATGTACTTTGTTTCTGCCTGTAAAAGGTCTAATTAAATCCAAAAAAAATTTCTTAAGTACTAGAGACAAACAATCAATCAGAAAATACACTAACTGGTGTGTATGACTTGTGGCAAGAAGGGCTTCTTCGACACAGGTAATTCCCTCATCTTGGGGGATAGATGTGTACAGATTTTGTACGTCTATACTGGCAAAGTATATGTTACCTGGTGGAAGAGTGTTCTCTTAGTACCTGTAGTAGTTAAAGGTAGATACAGCAATATTCCACTTCTCCAAAACTTTTTTCAGATTTTAAATCTGAGCAGTAGATTCTGAGAAATCATAATTTTAATCACAGCATTTACAGGGAAAGACCTGTCACTCCAGAAACAGAAATTATAATATGTAACCCATGCTTGACCTCTGTGCCTGCCTCCCAGCACACTTTCAGCAACATTTAAGAGAATCAGCAGAGAAAAGACAGCAGGGGGGAGGGAGGGGGAAATGTGTAAGCAGAGCAGTGTCCATGGTGAGGCTGTGAAGAACGCATAAAAGAAGGCAGTGAGAAAGGGGGGGGGGGGGGGAATTGGGAGTACTCACTAAACATTAATAATTTAATGACAAAGCAAGCACCGATATGTGAGTACCATCATTTTACTTGTCTCAAATTCATAACACTTTAAGGGGGCGATGCAATATTTTTTTCCGACGCAGCTTACCTGCCCGAGTTCCCGTGATGCAAAAATCCCTGTGCGAGATTTTGTACATCGCGGGATCTCTGCCAGGTAAGTGCGCCGGCTAACGCCTCCTATTCAGGGGCGTAAAGTTTCGCGCTACATGGTAGCGCAAAACTTTACTAAGGGCGGTTTTGCATCGCCTGCGCCACGCTATTTCCGAGCATTCTCGGAAATGGCGCAGGCAATGCAAACTCAGCGTAAAACCCACGGTAACCTGATGATACATCGGATTGCGTGGGTTTTACACTGACTTGGGCATTTTGCGCCCAATATTGCATCGCCCCCTAAGTGTTATTTTGTAGGCAAGTTGAGATATGTTTAACCAATGGTTGTAAGAAAGAGAGGGGTTTCAAAACTGAGCCTATACTGGACAAGTTCTCTAAATACTTGTGGATCTTTGGGAGTAGATACAATACAGGTCTGCCTGTAATCAAAAATTCCTTAGTTTTAGTGGAAATGATACCGTTGTCACATACTTCTGTGACAAATAGTCTGATTTCATTAAGGAGTGGCACTGTGAGATCATGGTGGACGGGCTCATAGTTCCCTGGTATGTTCAGTTGTTGCAATGCTCCTTTCATATATTGGCATTTATCCATGATCACCACCGTTCCACCCATTTCGGTCTGTTTAATTAAGATCTCCTTGTTATTTTTCAGTTGCCTGTTATTCCCCGAAACAGGCAACTGGCATTGTTTCTATATTGTGAGTAGAGAGTAGAACCCAGTTTCGAATTGAATCCGAGGGTTTCGAACTCCCGGAATTTCCAAAACCCGAATTTTTCGAGTTTTCAATTTTTATCGAAAATTTTGATAATTATCGAACTCGAAAGTAGATGATTATCGAAAATGAAAATTAGTAGAAAAAGTTTGTAATATCGGTAACCCTCGAAAGTAGCATTCGTACAAGCCGATTTCGGTAAGCCTCGAATTTGTAATATCGGTAACCTTCGAAAGTAATGTTCGATTTCGGTAAACCTCAAAAATAGAATGCGGATGCTCGAAAACAGCTCGATCGAGAAGAAAGATCATTTTTAAATGAGTTTTGGTTATATTTACGGGTTCCCCAGACCATTCCCCAGGTCCCTGTGTTATTTACAGTAACCTACTATTACTATTTCATCCTTAAAATCAATAGAAAATTTCAAAACATTTTCTCTCATAGACTTCTATGGGTCTGTTTTCGAATCTTTGAATTTTCGAATTTACAGTAAAATTTGAAAATTCAAAAACGGAAATAAACTCATCAGTTTCGAACATCTCTAATTGGGAGTCTTTAAATATCTTACTCATTTCCAACTATACAATTTGTTTAAAAAACCTTTAAGTTTTCATTTGATACATCAGGTATAAAGGTGCTAGGAGGTTTAAACCTGGTATTATCTAACGTCCCCCTTTTCTCATAAAAATACATTTGTAGTTTCAATTTGCATAAAAACTTCTGAAATGCAATCTCCCAGTCTAGAAAATCATATTGATAAGTAGGAACAAAACCTAAACCCTTGTTTAATACCTTATGTTCGGCAGGGCTTAGGGTATAGCAGGATAAGTTCACCACATTATTTAAGTCCTGGGGTAATGCTCTTGTGGTGGTGGGTCCTGCCTTCTGGGTCTCCGGCTTCTGATTTGGCTCCCTCCTAAAAAATCTGATTGAGAAGAGAATGAGAACTCGGAGGAAGATTCTGGCGAGGACGTGTTCCCTTCTCCTGTACTTGATCTGGCTCTTTGTGCTTTGAAAGGGAGGTTGCGGGTGCCATGCTGGATGAGCGTAGTATCCTCTGGTCTCTCACACTTAAAAGGGAGATCTTGATTAAACGGACAGATCTGTGACTTGTGTGTTATGTGAATATTTTGTTTTGTACCTGGAACCCTGATCATATTAGTAGTAGGCCTTGAGCAGTACTTTTAGCATATGGTAGGCAAAGTTTGTTTGGAACTTGTTGCAAAATCATGTGTCATGTATTTTTATTTCTTGTTGAATTGTTTACATTGGTTTGTATTGTTTCACTACCCGTAAGTGGCACCAATTGAAGATTCAGCACCAAGGACTTTAAGGACTTGCACTATTATTGATGGACACTTTTGAACATGTTGTTACCCTGACCCTCTGATTGGACTCTCACGGGATTTGGTGAGGGAGGGGGTTGTTACCACTTCCTGTTTAGTGGGTTTAAAAGATGGTGTGGGGATTTTATTTCTCACCTTTGTTAAAGGACCACATTATGTGTGATTAAAGCAGTTAAAGATATCTTTTGAGAGTCATTTTGATACCTGGTACTGCCTCAAACAAAAAAAGTTTGTTACTTTGTTCCATAGTAGATAGTTACTTTGCTGGCTCTGACCTCTGCAAGTAAAACAAAAGTTGGACGTTTAACCCCTGCCTTTCCAGTCACTCCAGCATTAACTGCTTTTTTACCCAGTGATGTCTGCAAAGTCTACAAGAGTTAAAGTTAGCTGTTATGTTATATAGGATGCCACAATAGCATCCTATATAACATTGCAAGGGGCATATTTATAAAGGATTGTCTTTTTCGCCAAATAATTAGCGCAGCACATCGCAGCGAAAATAGCACCATTTGGGGCTTCGTTTCGCCTTATTTATAAAAAAGCGAAAAAAACACACTTCACGGCTGAAAAAGGCGAACGGGCGCGATAAAGAGCGTTGTGAAAACCATTCGAAACCAGAAAAGCCCACCAGAAAATGATGTCAAGTTCAAAATGGCCACCTCACATTTACCAAGAAGTCAGCCATGTCTTATTTAGTCTTCTTACAATTTCTCAATTGGAATACAATTTTCTTTTGCACTGCACATTCGCCTTTCTAATGTGCGTTCGCTTTTCCAAGGCATATTCCATTATAATGTGCGTTTGCCTTTCTAATGTGCGTTCGCCTTTCTAATGTGCGTTTGCTTTTCCAAGGCATATTCCATTCTAATGTGCGTTCGCCTTTCTAATGTCGCTTTTCCAAGGCATATTACATTTTAATGCACGATCGCCCTTCTAATGCGCGATCGCCCTTCTAATGCGCATTCGCTTTTTCAAGGCATATTACCCATTAGAATGCCTTTTCGCTCAAACAATGACTTTTTACCACCTTCAGGGTCGCGCTAATCTTTCGCTCTTTTTAACGCAAAAAACACCTTTCGCTCTTTTATAAATCGCGTTATGCCTTTTCGCTCCCTTTTCGCTAAAATTACCATTGCGAAGTAAGGCGAAAAGGGTTTAGCGATAGCTCGCGGAAACGGTTTCGCCATTCGTTAACGCTACCTTTATAAATAGCGTTAACTGTCTTTTTGCCGAAAACCCATGCGAAAAGCGAATGCGAAAACATTTCGCTACTTTTCGCTCTTTTATAAATATGCCCCCAAGTACATTAGAGCTGTTGATAACTCAATATTTACCCAGCCAAAAACATAGTAAGAGGCTTGGAGCTTTTGCATCTAGATACATTTGCCCTTTATCTGCCATAGTGCCATTTAGTGTAAGGTGCTATACACACTGCACATTGTCTTGGATTGATAACAATGTATTCTCAGTTTCAGTTACTACAGACAGATCTCTCTTCATAGACAGGAAAAAAAAGTTTTGTTTTTTTAAAGACTGGAATTCTTCTACCCAACCCTAACCTGACTAGAGATGGCTGAACTTCATAAAGTTTGGTCCGTTTTTAGAACTTTCGAACTTCAGTAAAAGTTCGAATTCAGACCCATTAAAATCAATGGGGGGAGTGATAGTGATCATAAAGTTTGTTTTGTGTCAATCTCTAAACTTGACCCACGGTTCTCTTTACCCAAACCCCACCCACAACCAATTCAAACTCAAAGCGGGTTACCCGACCCGCAAATCGGGTAACCTGCAGTTAACCAGCCCGGTGCAGAACTCTAGGGAATGTATCAAAAGCCTTAGGAAAATCCAAGTATACCACAACTGAAGGTACTCTGTTGCGCTGTGGCTGTTTATAACCGTAAATAAAAGTGGATTACTAATCTCTAGGTAAGCATCATCATAAATATCCCGGTCAGTAGTTTCTTGGCTGAGGTGGGCCACTGGCACCGGTTAATTTGAGACCAACCTGGGGCAATAGAATTGAGTACTGTCGTCCCCCCGAGTTTCTGCAGCTAGGTCCACATGGCAGTGCCATTCCTGGCCATCTTCTTATTGTATCTCGTAGGAAACAGGAACCTTCACTTCAGTTAAATGGCATGTCCACCCCCAAAACCATAACCCCGCCACTACTGGCCCCACTTTGTAGTGTAATAAAATCCTTACCTTACATCCCAGCTCCAAATGGTTCTCCTATAATTCCCCCCCCAAAGTCCCAAAAACTGCCCACCAGGAGTACTGCAGAGTTCATATAGGACTCTGCCTCCTGTCTCTCCTCCGGGAGAATTTTGCCATGCGTAGAAGAGCTCCCCCCCCCCTTCCTTCTTGCCATATGATAGTTCTTGCTCCCCCAACCCCAACCGCATTAGTATTATTGCAAGAAAGTGCCCCGATTATTACTTACTTTACCTCTCTCCCTCGCTATTCTGCACTACTGGCAGCCGTGTCCGTGATTGGCTGCCTCTCAGCCAATCAAAGATGCGGCTGCTGGTCCGGTCCCCTGCTTGCAGCTCTATGCGAGCAAAGGGCCGGGACCGCGCGGCGAAGGAAAGAGGGAAGGTAAATAAAGATCGGGGCACTTTCTTGCAATAATATTAATGCGGTTGGGGCTGGGGGAGCAAGAAATATCATATGGCAAAAGTTTAAGCTTTAATCTTAAATCTTACTTTTCTCTGACGCTCTCACTCTGAATTATAAGAACTTACACACAGCTGATTGCTTGCACCCTCGTCTTCCTGGTTATGACTGTCAGTCATGTCCACACTGTTGATGTCACTGAGAAAAATTTTTTAGAGCCAATTATGGATAATGCAGTACTTTTTTTTGGACACTGGTGGCTGTTGATACACACATTTGTAGTATATTTAGCATATACCATCCCTTTGTTTTTTACATTTTGTATGTGATACATTGACCTCCAAGGGAAAAAACTATTTTCCCCCTTGGTATTCACTATAGAGAATCCTAGTCCTTATACAAAAAAAAAAAAAATCCAAAAGAAAGAGGAAGGAACCAGGCAAAGGAGGAATATGCTGCAAAAGTGGTGTGTTTTATTTCACCCACACAATATGTTTCGGGTACAAGACTCTTTATCAAATCCTACTCCTTATAGCAGAGGCTAAGCTATATGTGAAGGGTAAAATTGAGGACTATTCACTCTGGTTGACAGAGGTTATTGCACAGAAACAATTAGACAAAGTTAATATCAATAAAGCCCCAGGACTGGATGAAATTAACCCTGGATCTTAAGAGAGCTTAGTCCAGTTTTATCTAGACCACTGTTTCTTATCTTTTCAGATTCACTTTTGTCTGGTGATATGCCGCTGGATTGTAAAGAAGCTAATGTAATACCAATATTCAAAAAAGGTAGTTGTTCCCAGCCTGTTAACTATAGATCTGTAAGCCTACCATCAGTGGTAGGTAAGGTGCTGGAAACTTTGTTACAGGATCACATCCTTGACTTGTCTCCAGAACTGATCTTATTCGTATTAGTCAGCATGGATTAATGAGAAATAGATTAGACAAATCTACTTGGTTTTTATGAGTAAGAATTTAGATTCAGTCAGTGGGTGTAATATACTTGGATTTTGCTAAACCTTTTGATTAGAAATGTTCGAAACTCTGAGGTTTCTTTCTGTTTTAGGATTTATGGAACTCGGGAAAAACATTAAGATCTGAAAATCTGAAAACAGAATGTACTTTTGAGGGTCCGGAACTTATTTTCGCGTGTTATTGAATGTACAAGGTTATTTTCTTTAACCCTCGAAAATAACCTTGTACATTTGGTAACCTTCAAAAATATGTTCGGAAATCCGAATGATCCACTCATATTTCGTTTCCGTGTTGGATCCGGGTCTGAGTTGGACCTCGATCCTATCACTACTTTTAATACTGTGCCACATAGGCGACTAATGTATAAATTGATAACGGCCTAGAAAAAAACATTTGTACATGGATAGAGAATATGGTCAATGGTGTCACGAACTTACCTGCCGCTCCGGTCCCGCGCTGCTCTAGACTTCCGTGTGGGCGGCGCGAGATTTGAAAAGCCGGCGTCCTCCTGGACCCAGCGCCCGATAGTAGCATTAGCTACCCTGGCTCCTTACTCACCTGCCTTGGATCCTGCTCCGCTCCTGCTCCTATACTTACCTTGCCTGCCTCCAGTGACTACCTTACCTGTATCCTGTACTTACCTTGCCAGTATCCAGTACTTACCTTGCCTGCCTCCAGTGACCACCTTACCTGTATCCTGTACTTACCTTGCCAGTAACCAGTACTTACCAAGCCAGTATCCTGTACTTACCTTGCCAGTATCCAGTACTTACCTTGCCAGTATCCAGTACTTACCTTGCCATTATCCAGTGACTTCCTTACCTGCATCCAGTACTTACCTTGCCGGTCTCCAGTGACTACCTTGCCTGTATCCAGTATCCGTCTACTCACCTCATCTGTATCCACTTACCTACCTTACCTGTATCCAGTATCCAGCCTTCAGTTTCCAGCAGCACCTTGCTCCTGTTTCCAGCCTACAGTTCCCAACAGCCTCTGTTTCCTGCACCTTCCGGACTATCAGCCTCCTCCTAAAGCGTACTGTGAGTACCCGGCCGGCCGGCCATTTGTTACAAATGGAGCTACATCCATGTGAGCGAAAGTTCTAAGTGGAGTGCCTCAGGGCTCTGTACTTGGGCTACTAAATAACTTAGAAGGGAGCATTGAGAGCAAGGTCTCTCTTTGCTGATGACACTAAACTATGCAGAGCTTTAGAAACTTGTGCAAACAATGTGCAATTGTTGCAAGCAGACCTAGGAGCTGATTTCTAAATTGTGACTAAAACGAAGTTAAGGTTTTGGGGGGTTATCTACATTATATAAGTTTTTGGAAAAAGGGGTGGGCAGTCAAATAGTTTGACAAGTTCTGATGAAATACAATTAAAATATCAATGGTAACTTAATGTAAATTGCTGTGGGACCTGGGAAATGGTCTGGGGAACATGTTCGAAAATCCAGGACATTCGAAAAATCAATTTTACTCTCACTCACGCTATTTTCAAGCTTGCTCGTGCCTAGGTACCACATACATTTAACTCGCGGATTCGATGCTCGCGTATAGGCTTTAATGGACACTTTAATCGCGGGTTCGATGCTCGTGTTCGCGGATAGATACCATGGACATTTTACTTGTGGATTTGATGCTCACGTATAGGTTTTAATGGACACTTTACTCGCGGATTCGATGCTCGCGTTCGCGCATAGATACCATGGACATTTTACTAACGGATTCGATGCTCACGTATAGGTTTTAATGGACACTTTACTTGCGGATTCGATGCTCGCGTATAGGTTTTAATGGACCCTTTACTTGCAGATTTGTTGCTTGCGTATAGGTATAATAGGCATTTTACTCGCACATTCGGACGGTCGAACATTCGATATTTATCAAAAGTCCGAAAATATTGAAAATCCGGGTCCGGGATAGTTCGAGAAGTCCGAATTTGTTCGAATATTTCGGCTCAAACTCGGGTTCGAGTTCAAGTTCTAGTCCATCTCTAGATATGAACATGTACCCTGTACCAATGGCACAAGTACCCTGTCCAGATTAGTAGACACAGGGCTGAAGATAGAATCTTTCTCCACCACAATGAGCCTACCAGGAGGCTGGACAGGGTTGTGCACTTTGGGCAGAGTATTCAATGTAGGAATGATGGGATAATGGTGTATAGTTTCCTTATGCACACAAACCAAATGGGTGCTGATCTCCCGAAAACTCCCCACTTCCAAGGGAGGTAGATTCAAACGATTCTGGAATATTGGAGTCGCACACCTTCGTAGAATTCAAAGTGTTTATTGAAAACCACACATCAAAATACAACGTTTCGGGGGAACGTGCCCCCTTCTTCAGGTTGAAGAAGGGGGGCACGTTTCCCCCGAAACGTTGTATTTTGAGGAATGATGGGATGCATAACAGTTAAGTAGTTTTTAAGCTCTTCTGAAATGATGTGCTCTTTACAGACACCATCAAGTATGTCTAATTCCCTCTTAATATCCCAAGTGGTATCTCTTGAGGTAGGTTCATATACATCCCCATCAGACAACATCTAATACAACCATAGCACCCTTTTTATTGGATGACTTAATAGTAATATCTCTACATTTCCTTATTGACTGAAGGGCTCTGCATTCTCCTCTAGACAGATAATGATGTATCACATATCTTTTTATTTGATTATTTAGATCTTGATTAACCTTATTTACAATAACCTCCATAGTACGAGGTAAATGATTTTCTTAACTAGGTCATGGGGCATTTAATAGAAGATTTGTTATTTATGTATTATGGTGCCCATGTAAGCTCTTAAACGTCAAAGGGACCACCCAATCTATAAAATCCAGGATATCACAACACAGATTGTGTTTTTTTGTTTGGTACCTATGCCCCCAAGAGGAGAGGACCGTGGCCTTAAACTAATACAGAGAAGGTGTGGTAGAAAAACCATTAAAATATGCAGGCTTCTAGGGGGTTTTGGCTCCTGAGTATTCTAGTATTTAATATACGGTGCGTGAAGCATTAATGTTCTGGCTGTGGCCATGGCTTTCATTTGTGAGTTTGGCTTCCTGTTGTAGTCGTGGCTAAATAATAAATTTAAATTTAAGCTTGTAACTTATGGATAAGCTCAGGTCTGTTGGGTTTTGGCATCACATTTGTACATAGTTAGAAAATTGGTTGATGGATTGGATGCAAAAAGTAGTTGTTAATGGTGCTTCATCAATATGGGCTAAAGTTCTTCTAAGTGGTCTGCCACAGGGTTCTGTGTTGGGGCCATCCCAGTAGGATAAAAGCACACCCTTGGTCATGGATTGAAACGTAAGAACTGGCATATGTTAGGTAATTTCTATGGTTGATAAATTTAGGGTACTACCATTTCCTATATAAAGGGGTTTACTGTAGGAAATAGTTTGGGAAGATCCACATTTATGAGTACAAAAACTGTTAGGGAAACCTTCAGGCTTGCCTATCCCAGTGAGCCTTTTAGCTCAGGCAGCACTCCTGACACTCAGAGAAGAGGTGGCCGGCAACACCAGCAAAAAAAAAAAAACAAAACAAACAAAAAAAATATTCCTTAGCAAGGGAATATTTATGAGTAAAAAGAAATAACTGGGATGTGACGTCAAGTGATAGTATTGCATACTATCCCTGAGAAGAGGGATATCTCCAAATGTATGTGTATGTGTATATACTGTATAAAAATGTATAAAATGAGGCAGCACACCTTATTCCTCCATATGAGCTTGTATTATTAGTTAACATCATCCGGCCAGATTCAAATTAGATATAGACTTATATAATTTTTTTCGCACAATTCGATTAAAGGTGTTTTTTGCAGAACAACCTAGACTAGAAAATGTGAAATTGAATGTTGAAGAAATGTGTTTTACCTCTGATTTGTTTGGTTTGAAGGCTAAGTATGTATTTATACCTTTGGCAACTAAGTTGGATGGGGTACTAGGTCCACTGACACGCATGACACCATCGTATATCAGGGCCTCAGGACCCATACTCCAAGAGACTGTTCCTGTATTGGTCAAGAAAAATCATCATACCGAGTTTGTATGTTTTGATGTATTGCCTTTCTCCTTATTTCCTATTATTTTAGGCATGCCTTGGTTGAAAATCCACAATCCCTTAATCAATTGGGTCTCCGGAGAGATTTATTTTCCCTGTCTTTGTTAGCAGTCCTGTGTTTCTTCTTTATTGCTCGGTATAAAGGAAGCCCATTCCGAAGTTGCCTTACCACCTTTTTACAGTGACTTTTCTTATGTATTTGACAAGAAATTTGTTGACAGGACCGGAGATTCCTTTTGGAAGAGTTTACCCTCTATATGAACCAGAACAAAAGGTGCTTAAATAGTATATAGAGAAGAATCTACAGAAGTGCTTCATATGCCATTCCACATCCCCAGCTTGAGCTGGTATATTTTTTGTTGAAAAGAAAAATGGCTTTCTTCGACCCTGCATTGGTAATAGAGATCCCAATAACATCACTGTTAAGAAACGATATCCTCTTCACTCTTCCCAGAATTGTTCCAATCTTTGAGAGGCTTAGAATTTAATTAGAATAAAAGAAGGATATGAGTGGAAAACAGCTTTTTGCTTTAGTCAGTTATGCCTTTTGGTTTATGCAATGCCCCTGCAACGTTCCAGCATTTTGTAAATAATATTTTGCGTGATTTCATGGATGACTTCCTAGCTGTTTACCGTGACGATATATTGATTTTCTCTTCTAATCTGGAAGATCTTCATGTCAAAAAAGTATTATCCCGTATTATAACCAACAGATTTTATACCAACTGGAAAAGTGCGAGTTTGAAAAAAAAATATACCTTTCTAGGTTTCATTATTTCATCACTAGGATTAACCATGGATCCTCAGAAGGTCTCCGACATTCGGGATTGGCCTATTCCGTCTAACTGCCAGCCAGTTCAAAAATTAATTTTGTTCGCTAATTTGTCTTGTATATTCATTAAGAACTTTCCCACCATCATTCTTCCATTAACTTTACTGACTATAACTCGTATTCCATTCAGCTAGATGGACTCTGCTCAATTAGCCTTTGAACAATTGAAAAATGCATTCACCTCGGCTCCTGTTCTAATCTATCCCGATCCGTCTCTTCCCTTCATCTTATAAATCGACGCATCCGAGGCTACTTTGGGAGCAATTCTCTCTCAAAGAATTGGCCCTAAAGCCTTACTTCACCCGGTTGCTTTCTTCTCAAGGAAACTTTCAGTATCAGAAAAGAACTATAGTATAGTATAAAATAGTATTTGAGGTTGAATAAAGAAATACCTCCATCCAGTCCAACCCATCTAGCAATATCCTCATTTCCTTCTTCCAGAGGAAGGCAGAAAACCCCCAACAAATTTATATAGAGGAAAAAAAATTCTGACAAGTGGCATGATAATAGCTATAATGTAGGAGATCGGGAACTGCTAGCCATTAATGTGGCTTCACAAGAGTGGCGATATCTACTTGAAGGGGCTAATCATCCAATTGTTATTTTTATATATTTAAGTTTTATAAAAACCTGGAGTATTTACAAACAGCAAAAATGTTAAGACCACACCAAGCCAGCTGGGCCCTCTTCTCCAGCAGATTAAATTTTCAAATGACCTTCTGCCTGGGCTCTAAGAATGGCAAGTCCGATTCCCTTTCCGGACAATTCTCAGAAGACAACATGTCTGATGGATCTGTTACGATCCTGTCCAAATCAAACTTCCTGTTGTTACAAATTATTATTGCCAAGACCATTAAAGAGGCTTCCTTCCAGTCCGTCCAGTCTTCTTTTAATTTTCCTCTTTCTCTGGATGGTTTAATTTACCTTAAGGATAAGGTATTTGTTCCTAAATTGGTGAGGTCCTCATTGCCACGCTTTAGCTGGCCATTTTGGGTTCCACAAGACATTCAACTTACTAAGTAGAATTTTTTTCTTGCCTAGTATGTCTAAAGACTGTAAAAGGTTTATTGCCTCCTGCATAACCTGTGCTATATTTAAAACATCTAAACGAAGACCATATGGATTATTGTGCCCTTTGCCTATCCCTAGCTGCCTTCGGGGCATGATTAGTATGGATTTCGTTGTGGAACTACCTAAATCCAAGGGTTTAAAAAAAAACGTTTGTGGTAGCCGACCAACTAACTAAGATGGCTCCTTTTAATCCATTAAAAGGGATTCCATCGGCAGCAGTAACAGCTGAAGTATTCAAGTATCGCATTTATGGTGTTCCTGAGGATAATGTTCCAGATAGAGGGGTACAAATCACCTCAAATTTCTGGAAAGAACTGTGTAAATCATTACACATGCATAACTCCTTTTTATCTAGATACCATCCACAGTCCAATGGACAGACAGAAAGGACTAACCAAACACTTGAGCAATATCTTCTGTTTCACAGGAGGCTTGGTCTTCTCTTTTACCTCTGCCCGAGTTTGCTTACAGAAATGCAATTCATTCTTCCATTAGATGTTCACCATGCTATGCAATTTATGCATATAACCCAACTTTCCTTACTGACATCCATCTAAAATTAGTGTTTCAAATCAAACCCGAATAGAACTGTTGAAACCAAAAATTGTTGAATTGAATTCTCTCAGTACAGTGTTGCTTACTCTGTCCTTCAGCTCTGGTTTGCCTTTTTGATCCTGTTTCCAGTTGTTTCTGCCTGTTGGTTTCTGCTTCCAGTTACACCTTGGTCTCCATTCCTGCCAGTTTGTATTGGCAGGAATACGTATTTGAAAGTAAGTGTTACCGGTTGATGACTTTTTATGAGCCTGATGAAGAGGGCTGCGTTCCCCCAAAACATTGCTCAATGATTGAATAAACATATTTAAAGTATTTATTACAAGTGCTGCCTGTGAAACATATTGGTGAGAAGTATGGCCATATTCCCTGGGGCACTGCACCGATATTTTGATGAAAGTGGTGTGCTGTAGAAATGGAATTAGAGCCGAACCCGAGTTCGACAAGAACTTTAGTAGTTTGAACGTACTCAAAAATCATCAATAAAATTATCAAATGTATGTACCATTCGCTTACCATCGATTTCGGCCATAACCTCAAATGTACCATTTGGTGATAACCCTGGAACGCTCCATTTTGGCGATAACCCTTTAATGTTCCATTTCATTGATGACCCTCGAATGTATAGTTTGTTAACCCTTGAATGTATCATTCAAAATTTGGTAACCCTCAAATGTAATGTTCGCTTTTTGGTAACCCTTGAATGTATCGTTCAAATTCAGTAATGTTTGATTTTTAGTTACCCTTGAATGTATCGCTCGTTTTACGGTAACCCTTGAATGTATAATTTGGTAACCCTTGAAATTGGTGATAACGCTCAAATGTAGCATGCGAAAACCCAACAATTGTGTTTAAACGTATTTTGGTGATATGGATATTTTCCCCAGACCATTTCCCAGGTGCCACAGCCATTTACAGTAAGTTACCATTGTTATTTTATTTGTATTTAATCCAAACTATTCAAACTATTTCCTCCTATTCACTTTAATGGGTTCTTTTTCGATCTATAGAACTTTAGTGCCATCTGTAGTGTGCTCTATAGAAGATATATATATATATATATATATATATATATATATATATATATATATAAAAATTTAAAGGCCCAGGAGTGTTCCTCTGTTTTATACCTGTATTGTTATATAAAATAATATATATATTTATCTATAGATAAAGATTTGTCTAATATTGTTACAACATTGATTAACAAAATACTGCAGTGCAAAGTGGTTTTAATCTTTCTGCAGACAAATATTCTCCACATTATTGTGTCAAGTGATATACATCAACCTGAAAGTAATAATGATGCACAGAGATCTGTTTACAGTAGTGATTCAGTGTGTCTATGAAATAAATGCTGACACTTTGAGAAGATATTTTCCCGTAAAAGGTTGAACTCCTTAAGCAGCAGAAACACCAGTGTCCATCATATTTAAACCTTATTGATTTCTGGTGAGGATTTAAAAGGCTGTTTACTTATTTCCCATCATTTCTGTCAGGCAGTAACAGTTCTCTTCCCACTGCATAAACCTCTCATGATCCTCTTGGTGATTAAGGTCAGACAAAATGTCAAACTCCTAATGCTAAGTGCTTTTACATTAAAAATTAATAACAAATCACCAAATAAAATCCAAACAAGAAGTCAGACATGTAAACAGTACACAAAAAGATTATATTGACCATTATGGAAAACAGCTATAATACATACAAAACAAATGGCAACAAGTTTTGCAAGTGCAATTTCTCCTAAGTCTAAATTTATGCTGCTTTTTGGAGTTTAAGAATTATTGCCCCACATTGTTATCTTGCTAAAATGTGCATTTTTCAGTAAACTTAGAATGTGAATGGCATAGTTATACTGGGTTATATTTATTGGCTAAATTGTAAATAGTCCTCTTTTCATCTTTCACGTTATTATTCACAAATCACAGGATGGAAGGCAAAAAAATATATATATTCTCAGTGGGCACATTTATAGTTACCATGAAAGCATGCTATAAATTGACAGATGCTCTCAATCTTAATGTCTAATTCAGAAAAATAAAGTCACTAAACCATTTAGAAACATTAATGTTGCACTGCAGGGTTAAAGAGTACATATACTTTCAAACCAAACAAAGAAATGGTAAATATATCTATATAAATATTTATAAAATGTGTGAGTAATTGATTCACGGGCTATGTTCTATCCCACTATTGAATGGCCTGGACAAGTGAAACAGCAGAATAAATAGAGAAATGGAACAATTATTGGTTAAAATAACACTGTCATGGACCAACCTATGTTTTGATGATTTTCCAGTTTTTTATAGATTCCAGCCTATTTATAGAGGTACATGAACTTTTCGCCACCATTATCGCCGACTTTATTGGACAAAATTGGACTTAGCGCAATTAATTAAGCAGCAATAAGACATTGTTGCGCTATGGTTGGTCATTTTAAATTTGCAAGTCTGAGGTGGCTAAAACAGCTAGCAGGCTTTTTGTGGTGGGTTGCGTGGGCTGCTAGGAAGGGATAAGGGCCTTTGTTGGGGGTCCCACAGCTTGAATCCAGAACCCCCATTGGCTCTTAATAAAGCCTTCATGGGTCCCGAAGATCAAAACTGCCCCCCCTTCCTAACACTGATAATTGCCCTTTTGTACCCTAAAAAGGCCTTTATTGAGGGTCCGGAAGCTTGAAACCAGGACACCCGTATCTTAACCACAAGGGGGTCCCACATCTCAACCTTTTTAGATCTCCTCTGTCTTTCCTTTCTCATCGCCACTGGTTACACCAACATCACCAATGACACCACCACCGCTGATGTCATTGATTTAGCCGCTGCCTTCTTGATCCTATTCTTTCTCCTTCTTTAACATCCCAACGTCTTATGGGTTCTGCGCAGGTTAGGCCCCAAAAATCACTTGCCGGGGAGGGGGTTTTGAGCTGCAGGTCCTCCTTAAACCCTATTTTCATTGCTGCAAAGGAACTTGTATGTGCTGGGGAGGATCTTGATTCAAACTGCCTTTTAAGGGGGTGGGGGTCCCTGTCTGTGGAGGTGGGGGGGACACCTCACCCCCCCCCCAAGCAGCCCCTCACACCCCACCTCACATATAATAGCATGCCGCGATGCACCCTCTACCCAGCAGCCAATCGCACCCCATCACGCATAGCTTGCCACACTATTCTCTAGCAGACATTTTCTCTTTTCATTATGATACTGTACTTAATGCAATGAATACAGCGATAGGACACCTGTGACATCAGCTTATTCCTTTCGTTAAGTAAATTATAATGGCAAAGAGAAAATACTATCACTTACATTGCCCGGCTATACTTTACGCAGCGAAAATGAATGGCTTTATTAATACAGTGGAAATAATGATCTCTGCTATGGTGATGTACTCTGATAGCAAAACAGCGAACATTCATAAATATGCCCCTATGTCATAGTTCGAATGATCTCCCTACACAAACTATAGGGAGAATGTCAGGAATGTGCGTAGCCTTTTTATTTTTATAGATGCTATACTTTTGTGCATGTGTATACCCAGCAAGAATTTTATTAGTGTTATAGTAGAGTAACATTTCATTATTAAATCCGATACAAAAATAAAAACATGATTTAATCAAGCATACAATAGACACACTCCTCTCATAGCATAGAAATCATCACTTCCATAATTAAGGTATATTGTATGTAGAAGTAAAATTAATGCACTCTGTCCTACTGTGGGTCCAGACATCTCAGGTAACCCACCCTCAAATAATAAAGGTATCCAAATGATATATATTGAGGGTAGCATTTGGGTTTGTACCTGACAAAAGGAAGTTTCCTGTGAGTGAAAGTGTTGTAAATTCCTTTGTTTTAAAGGACTGTATACTAATGACATAGAAAAAGAAGGACATTTAACCGTCTGATGGTTGCATGGTTTGTGTGAAAGGTTGAAAACAAGGATTGTTTGTGCTGATAATGTGCTGTGATAAGGACTGTGTGCAAGTAGATAAATCTTTCTTTCTTCCAGTTAAAAGGGTGCACTGGGTTTCTATATTGTAGTATTGCACTTGTTTTAATTGCAAAAAGGTGTTGTGAGGGTTAAAAAGTTTTTTTCCTCACCTCCTGCCTCTGTGCGCTGATTGGTGTGGGAGCTGGGACCAATGAAATCACATTGGTTGGATCAGTGGTTTGTACCTGACAAAATGAAGTTTCCTGTGAGTGGAAACAAACTTGGATGGAAGCTGCTATAAACTCCTTTGTTATAAAGGACTGTTTATTAAGGATATAGAAAAAGAAAGACATTTAATCATCTGATGGTTGTATGGTTTGTGTGAAAGTTTGAAAACAAGGATCATTTATGTTGATAGTGTGCGGTGATAAGGACTGGGTGCAAGTAGATAAATCTTTCTTTCTTCCAGTTAAAGGGGGGTTACACTGGGTTTCTATATTTTACCATTGCACTTGTTTTAATTGCAACTTGCAAAAAAAAAAAAATTCCATCTTCTGTCTCTGATTAATATGGGGGGAATTGGTTAAATGAATTCACAATGGTTGGATCAGTACCTGACAAAAGGAAGTTTCCTGTAAGTGGAAGCTATTATAAATCCTTTTGTTATAAAGGACTGTTTATTAAGGACTTGTATGTACCAATTACAGTGGGAAATCAAGCATATACCAGTCACAGGGTAGGCAGACTTACATATACTAGTCATACAGTGAGCAGACTTGCATGTACCAGTCAGTGGGCTAATTTGCATATGCCAGTCACAGTGGACAAACTTTTATATGCCAGTCACAGTGGGCAAACTTGTATGTACCATTTAGAGTGGAAAAACCTGCATGTACTAATCACACAGTTTGCAGACTTGCATGTACCAACCACACGCAGGGCAAACTTGCATGTACCTGTCACACGGTGGGCAAACTTGTATGTGCAAGTCACGGTGGGTGAACTTGTATGAACCAGTCACAGTTGGCAAACTTGTAAGTGCCATTAAAAGTGGGCAAACTTATATGTGCTAGTCACAGTAGAAAAACTAGTATGTACTAGTTACAGTGGGAAATCTTGCATGTACCATTCACACAGTGGGCAGACTTGCACGTACCATTCACACGGTGAGCAGACTTGCATGTTCCAGTCACACGGTGGGCAGACTTGCTTGTACCAGTCAGATGGTGGGCTGCGGGCAAACATGTATGTGCCAGTCACAGTGGGAAAACTTGCATGTACCAGTCACAGTGGGAAAACTTGTATGCATCAGTGGGTGCAAACTAGAGTTAAAAGTGGGCAAACTAATATGTGCCAGTCACATTAGAAAATCTAGTATGTACTAGTTACAGTGGGAAAACTTGCATGTACCAGTCACACAGTGGGCAGACTTGCATGTACCAGTCACATGGTGGGCAGACTTGCATGTTCCAGTCATGCGGTGGGCAGACTTGCATGTTCCAGTCAAACGGTGGGAAAACATGTATGTGCCAGTCACAGTGGGAAAACTTGCATGTACCAGTCACAGTGGGAAAACTTGCATGCACCAGTCACAGACTTGCATGTACCAGTCACACGGTGGGCAGACTTGCATGTTCCAGTCACACGTTGGGCAGACTTGCATGTACCAGTCAAACAGTGGGCAAACATGTATGGGCCAGTCACAGTGGGAAAACTTGCATGTACCAGTCACAGTGGGGAAACTTGTATGCACCAGTTACAGTGGACAAACTTATATGTGCCAGTAACAGTGGGAAAACATGTATGTATCAATCAACGTGGAAAAACTTGTATGTGCCAGTCACATGCTGAGCAGACTTATATGTACCAGTCACAGGGTGGGCAGACTTGCATGTTCCAGTCACATGGTGGGCAGACGTGCATGAACCAGTTAAACAGTGGGCAAACATGCATGTGCCAGTCACAGTGAGAAAACTTGCATGTACCAGTCACAGTGGGGAAACTTGTATGCACCAGTTACAGTGGGCAAACTTATATGTGCCAGTAACAGTGGGAAAACTTGTATGTATCAATCAACGTTGAAAAATTTGCATGTGCCAGTCACACGGTGAGCAGACTTATATGTACCAGTCACAGGGTGGGCTCACAGTTACTATAGACAAACACAATAGATTGAGATGGCAGTTTCACAGACAGCTACAAGTACAACCAATGTGTAGAATTACTGACCTCACATGTCTTGTCTCCTGCACTGTGTCTAATACCAGCAGCACTGCACGTAACAGCCACGACCCCAGGCACTGGCTATCTCTGCACCCTTCCATTTCAGCCCTGCTCCTGCACTTCCAGATTTAAATTTTTTGGCTTGTAAACGTAATTTTCTTGACAGGGGGCCCCAGGCCACATGCCCTGGTTGCATTGTGCATTATCCGGACCTGGGCTGGTTTACTGGAGGGCTGACCTAACAGTGGCCGGTGCACTGGAGGGCTAACCTAACAGTTTCTGATGAACTCAAAGGGATGGCCAAAAAGTGGCTATTGTACTGGAGAGCTGACCTAACAGTGTCCAGTAAACTGGAGGGCTGACCTAACAGTGTCTAGTGTACTGGATGGCTGACCTATTATTGTCTGCTGAACTAGAGGGCTGACCTACCATTGTCTGGTGAACTGGAGGGCGGACCTACTATTGTCTGGTGATCTGGAGGGCTGACCTGACATTGTTTGCTAAACTGGAGAGCTGACCTAACAGTGGCTGATGAACTGGAGGGTTCAGCAGCCACTGTTAGGCCAGTCCTCCAGTTCACCAGACAGTTAGTCCACCACACCCATCTCCACAGACCACGTCCACTTCTGCCGATGACGCCCACTTACACAGGCAACTCCCCCTAATGTCCAGCTTACACAGACTGGTACATATAAAATGCCCTCATGCCCAACCCACACAGATTGGTACAAACAAGATGCCCTAATGCCCAACACACACAGACTCCTTTTTAGTTTGCTTCATGGTAGGTGTGCCCCTGCATATTAGCTCGTATAAATTATTTTATGTAGTTTACAACTCCCAACCTCCCAGTTTAGTGCTTTGACATAATATATTTAGACTTATTTAATATGTAAATAAGATACTCATCTTTTATGTAGGTTAGCTGTTAAGAGTATGTAACAGTCTTAAAACAGTCACAAAAAATACGAGAAATTATTTCTGACTCCTAGAAGCTTTGGGCAAAGACATGCAAAGTTTGACCCCCGAGGCCAATGCATGTGCATCTAAAATGCTGCAATTATAAAATAAAATACAGCATTAAGCAACAGAGCCATTTATCTAACCTACAGACATATTTGCATTGTTATTGTGTTAAACATGGATACAGTCACTGGCTAAAAAACCTGGATATACTAAAAAAAAAATCTACCATACACAGACAGAAGATGGGACAGTTTTGTCCGTACCATGCAATGTGCATCCTGCCACATGTACAAGAACCTGGAGCAGACGTTCCAGGGGACCTATGTCTGTGTCAGGTGTGAGTGGGTTGCCCCTTTGGAAGCTGAGGTGGAGAGTCTAAGGGGGCAGCTTGCAGTATTGCAAGGATTGGCAAATCTGGGGGGACAGCAGGAACTGGCTGGGGCCAGTATAGAGGTGGGTAGAAGTGGGACAGGGAAGGATGAAGGGTAGGGTTGCTTCTTCCCAGCTTGCCCATCCTAACAGATTTGCCGTCTTGATGTGATGATGTGGAGGAGGACAGCTTGGAATTAGCATGTATGGAGCGGGCTAATCCCTTGAGCACCCAGGGGACTGCCATCTCTAGAACATGGGAGGATAAACTTAGTATCAGGAATGCTAGGCAGGTGGTAGTGGTAGGGGACTCAATTATAAGGAAGGTAGATAGGGTAATCTGCCGCCAAGACCCTACATGCCGAACTGTGTGTTGTCTGCCTGGTGCTAGGGTTCGGCATGTGGTGGATCGTGTAGACAGATTATTGGGTGGAGCCGGGTGTGAACCGGTAGACTTGGTTCACATTGATGCCAATGACAAGGTTAGAGGAGGAGGAGAGGTCCTTAAATATGATTTCCGAGAGCTAGGGCCAAGTTAAAAACAAGGACCTCCAGGGTAGTGTTTTCAGAAATACTACTGCAGCCATGTGCTACGCTAGGGTGACAGCGGGAGCTTAGGAGCATTAATGCATGGCTAAGAGGGTAGTGTAAGGTATAAAGTGCTAAGAGGGGTGCCACAGGGTTCTGTGTTGGGGCCTCTTCTATTTAATCTATTTATTAATGATTTGGAAGTGGGTATTGTCAGCAAGGTTTCTGTGTTTGCTGACAACACAAAACTTTGTCGACCATTAAAAACTTCAGAGAATGTGCAATCTTTGCAGGGGGATCTAGATAGTTTGTCTTGTGCTGCTTATACTATAAATGGCTTTGTGTTAAGTGAATCCCTGTTGGAAAGGGATCTTGGAGTTTTGGTGGATAACAAATGTAAAGGTAGCAAGCAGTGCCAGGCGGCAACAGCCAGAGCCAGCATGATATTGCCTTTATAAAGAGAGGTATGGATTCAAGGGAGGAAAATGTTATTCTTCCTCTTTACAAAGCATTGATAAGGCCTCATTTGAATCATGCAGTGCAATTTTGGAATCCTGTGTACAAAAAGGAAAATTTTTGAAATGGAAAAGGTTCAGAGAAGGGCAACTAAATTAATAAGGGGATTGGGGGAGCGTGAATATGAAGAGAGACTTAAAAAGTTACAATTATGTATGCTGGAGAAAAGCGCATGTACGCTTCAAGTTCGGAAAGGGTTTTTCACTGTGAGAACGGTAAAGCTATGGAACTGTATTCCAGTAAACGTTGTTATGGTATGTTCATTGGTCAGTTTCAAAAATAAGCTGGATGAGTTTCTGCAAACAAGGAATGTTGCAAGTTACTGGTATAAATTTCCAGGGAAATTTCCGATTGCCACTTGGAGTCAGGAAGGAATTTTTTCCCCCTTCATAAATTTGGTGGGTTTTTTTTGCCTTCCTCTGGATCAACAGTTAGGCAGGAAATGAGGATATTGCTAGATGGGTTGGACTGGATGGACGTATATCTTTATTCAACCTCAAATACTATACTAATACTATACTATGCTATACTATACTATACTATACTATACAGACTTGTCCAAAAGACATATCCAAGACCAAACAACACGTATATATTGACAATCCCTAAATATTCCTGCTTCACTGTACCGTAATTAATTGTAGTCAATACATTTAACAAAATACACAAACATTTATAACAATAAAATGAAACTAGTTAGACAAAAAATGCATTACTGGTATATACCAGGAAACATATGTGTTTGGTATGTGGGATGACCTGAATTGTGAGTAAAGGGAGCAGTAGATTTTAATAGATTTGATTTAATTTGTGTCGAGAATTCTATAACCATACTGCCCTCCCATAGAAAAACCTGAATAAGCCAAAATGCCAAAACATATATGAGGTACTTTACCTGTTTTTTTTTTTTAATTAATTTATTTATTTATTTGTATCTGATGGCTTCTGGAACAGTTTGAAAAATGGAGGATTAGTTTAACTTTTGTGAGTTTTTTTAATGGGGATAACATTGCAAGAGAGAATCAACAAAGAAGAATTTACCCAAAAGAATTTACATGAATTCAATTAACATACACCAAAAACATAAAGCTTTTTATTTTTTTAAAGAATACAAAATTTTATATCAAAATGGAAAAAAAAAAATTCTCTGAATTATAAGAAATTATGCATACCTAAAAGTATAATAAGTCATCATCGGAGGGATTTACAGAGTTGCGCTGCAGGTATGCAATGATCTTTTCAGCCCTTAACCTTGCGCTAACCGATTTACTATTGGTTAGCACAAAATTAAGTCTTACTTTACAGCAGCTGCGCGATTATCGGAAGAGGCACTCTTCCGTCACAAACCAATTTACCAGAGGCTGCTAATAGCTAGCGTTAAATACTTACGTGTGGGTAAGCCTCTGGTAAATCCGGAACAGGAGATTTGCCCAGAAAGCTTGCATTCTAGGTAAATCTCACTGCTTGAATTTTCCTGAATTATAAAACGTCTTGGAAATCCAAGGTGACTCAATATCCCTTATGTTATGCAAAGCTATAAGACATGGTGTTTGAAATTTATGTTTTTAGAGATCTAGCCCTTAAAAAAGTGAAATTTGGTGGATTGAAATGTGAATATCGACAGTGAATAGTGGGGTCAGAGGGGCATGGCCAAAAACTACCTGGGATTTGTACTGGGAATACCCTAAAAGCCTTCTTAGTTATAGAATCTACTTCTTACATGTATTTAAATGCATATTACTAGAGTATATAAGTTCTGGGGAGAAAAGCTTTCATAATAGTGTTTAAAAATCACGCTTAGTTTTCTTTTGAAAATAAAGAGGTAAGGAGACAAAGCAAAACCCAGAACACAGGATTAATTTAACTTTTGGAACCCCATATGCAAAAGGGACATCCTCGAAATGAAAGGAGTTCAGAGAAAATTCTAAGTGGAATAGAAGGTCTTGACTATGCAGATAGATTGGACAAGTTACTGTGTGGATATGATCATTTTATATACATATATTAATGGGCCATATAATCAATTCTCTGATGCATTGTTCACCAATAGGTCATATCAGAGGACTAGTGGACATCATTTAAGATTATAATAAAATAAGTTATCTTCAGGTTAGGAAAGGTTTCAAGGTAGGAGATCTTATAGAAGCCCTGTTTAACATATAGTTTGCGGTTGTTGACAAAGTATTATATAACACAATGCCCTTCATTTTTTGCCCTTTAACATACCATTTCATTTGTGTGTGGCTAATCTTTTTATCCCATAAAAGCTACATACTCCACACATGTCCTAAATGCTTATGCTACAGAAAAGGTTTGGATTACCTGAATACATGCAGAGTAAATTAAGCACATGGAGGTATAATTGGGAGGGAAAATTGATAATAAAGGCTCCGATTTTCATTCTAGAGATATACAGGCTCATTTACCCAGACTCGCTGGGCAAATATATAGAGTTAAAGTCGCGCTAACCGGTTTGCTACCGGTTAGTGCGACTTTAACTCCATATTAGCGTTGAATGTGCGGGTTACGCAAAAATCACTTGTGCATCCGATGCTCGTGATACAATTTTGCGTTTGCGTTAGTTTTAGCGCAGGATTTTAACACCAGCACATAGCTGGTGTTAAAATCCCGCAGTGGGTAAATCCCTTAGCGGGATTTACCCACATTCGCAAACGCGATATTAAATCGTGGAAGGTGCATTTACCCAGAACGATAGTGGCTCTGGGTAAATGAGCCCCATAGAGTTTTTTCACTTTAAACACAACACATATACTGTATTTTATGTTTTTCTTCATATCTAGAAAAACTTCATACATGTTTTGAAGTTTCTTTTGACTGGTGGCAATCTGATACTATATACTGACTATATGTCAAATTAACATCATTATGATGTAGATTCTTAATATGCAAATAAACTTGGTTATAATAAAGACCATGTTTTAACACAGGAAACAACTTAATTAAAATAGCACAATTCACTAAATGTTGGGTGTAATTACATTGGGATTTTACCTGCAGAGATTGTTATTGCATTTCCCAGATACATATATATATATATATATATATATATATATATATATATATATATATGTGTGGGCAGACGTCAATAATATGATATAATAATATTATTATTATTATTTTAAATAAGGATCCTATATAAATGTTATGCAGAAACAGTTTGAATGATTACTGTAGGTGTTGCAGATAGTAATTCATGTACATGATACATGCATTACTTATCTCAAAGTGGTATATTATTATTATAGTTTAAAAAAAAACAAACTCTTTAGTAACTAGTAAACAAAAAGACAAAAAATAAACACCTGCAAACCTCTGTTAATAATGTTTTAACAAAGGATGCACAGCAAAGAACAAAAACATATATCCTTATATTTAACATATAAAGGGCTATCCACTCCTTAATATACATTTCTGATTATGCATGTCTACAGGTCATGGGGAAAGTCAAAAAAACAGCATGTACATTAACGATATGTACGATTCAAATGTATTTGATGAATCGCTACAAATATTGATGCCATGTATAGGGTTAAGAAGCACAGTGTGGACAGCAAAATAGAAAAAAGAGAAGTGAAACTAACTGAGGAGTAGGGATTTTCCAGATTTTCCGCCCTCCGAACTTCCGAACCGCGGATTTCCCGGATTTTCGGGAAATTTTCGAAATTACGCGGATCTCCGTATTTTCGAAATACAGGGAAAACGGAGATCCTTGTAATTTCGAAAATTCTCGTATTTTCGAAAATACAGGAAAATACAAGAAATTCTTGTAAATTCGCGGAATTTCAGCATTTTAGGGATTATTGTCAAGATGGAGCAAGCCACATGTCCCAAATTATCCAATGGCAGCTAACATGATTATTGCCATCCCCCTGGGTATAAAAGGTTGCTTCACAGGTGCCATTTTGTCAGTGTGTTGGAGTGTGGAGAGTTGGAGAGAGTTTTTTGTGCTTTTTGAGCTTTTTTTGAGCTTTCTGTGTGTGGATTTCAGTATGGTGGTTTAGCACTTGTTGTTAACCACCCCTGTATTCACACATCTTGAGACCCAACAGTCCTTTTAAGGACTAACCTTGTTGTTTAATACTCCATATTACAAAGTGTGGGCCTGCTGTAACTCAATGGTGCGGTTCCTACAAAGCCTTACCCGTTCACCCGCTTTCCCTTGCACGAAGCATACTCTGAGGGAGAGAAGCCAATGGGGTGAGGGGTATGTCCAGTGGGGCCAAGCCTGCCTGGCTCTTCAACAATGGTGGCAAACTGCAGTGGGCCTGCTGTAACTCAATGGTGTGGTTCCTACAAAGCCTTAACCATTCACCCGCTTTCCCTTGCATGAAGCATACTCTGAGGGAGAGAAGCCAATGGTGTGAAGGGTATGTCCAGTGGGGCCAAGCCTGTCTGGCTCTTCAACAATGCTGGCAAACTGCAGTGGGCCTGCTGTAACTCAATGGTGCGGTTCCTACAAAGCCTTACCCGTTCACCCGCTTTCCCTTGCATGAAGCATACTCTGAGGGAGAGAAGCCAATGGTGTGAGGGGTATGTCCAGTGGGGCCAAGCCTGCCTGGCCCCACAACAATGGTGGCAAACCGCAGTGGGCCTGCTGTAACTCAATGGTGCTGTTCCTACGAAGCCTTACCCGTTCACCCGCTTTCCCTTGCACGAAGCATACTCTGGGGGAGAGAGGCCAATGGGGTGAGGGGTATGTCCAGTGGGGCCAAGCCTGCCTGGCCCCACAACAATGGTGGCAAACCACAGTGGACATTATGTAACCCAGTACCCCTATTGCCTTCTTTCCCTTGTTGTGTGCAAACTACTATATAGGGGAATGTGGCCAATGTGGTATGTGTAATGGCATTAATGGTAAGGCATATACAATTATAAGTACCAGACATATAGCTAGCTAAATAGATATGTGTATTGTAATTTTTCAAATAAAAATTGATTATGAATCTATCTGAATAATTTGATATATCGAAAAATAAAGCCCAAAAACATTTTTTTTTTCAAAAACAGTTTTTATATATAATAATATAATCATTTTTTTTTTTTTTTAAACTATTTACAGAAAAAAAAAATCAGTGTGGTTCCAGCCTGGTAACCCTCCTTTTCAGTCTTGTCAGGCGGCGGTCCAGGCGCCGCCCCATGTGGCGGATATCCCGCTGTATGTTCTGGTAATCTGTGGAGGAAGATATTGAGAGAATTGTGAAGATGTTCGAGCGATGTTCCTAAAGCACCATGCGGGTGATGCAATTTTGCACCTGACAGCTAGTTACACATACATGGTACTGCAATGCAACAATGTAGCTCAGTATAAAATATCATTATTTCTAAAATTCTTAGTTTATATTATGCATACCTAGTTATGGTAACAGTGATTTCTACTGATTGGCTGTTGGATGGGTTACACATGCTCAGATCTCTACTGAGCAGCAACTGAATCAACCCAGGGACTAGGTCAAGGGCAAGACCATAACGATCTCTATTAGGGGTCCTGCAAACAGGAAATCAGTATTTCCGTTGCATTTATTTATACACCGACACAATGCTGAATGGGCAGATTAAGGTCATTGGAATGGATAAAATCTTAAAAGTATATATATTATCACTGAACTTCCACTTAAAGCGATATTATTGCATCATGGGGGATCACTAATAAACAGCAGTAGGTAATGCTGGCATAAAACATTACGTTTGCTAAATTGTATCAGAACATTCTTGGTTTTGTATCACTAGGACTGTGCTACATACAAAATTTTTTGGAAGTGGTGCAGCCCCCATAAAAGCATTGTCAAACCCACAGTACCCAATGTTGCATCATATAGCATGGATTTTACACTGGGAAAATACATATATTAATAGTCTTGTATATAACATTTCATTAACGTTGCATATGATTTACTTACGATTTTCAATCATGGCCACCAGAGCTGAAGGTGCTGGAGGGGCTGGAAAGGGTGGAGGGCCTGGAGGGGCTGGAGAGGGTGAAGGACCTGGAGGGGCTGGATAGGGTGGAGGGCCTGGAGAGGGTGGAGGGCATGGAGAGGGTGGAGGGCCTGTAGAGGCTGGTCCTGCTTCTAGAAAAAAAAATGTTTTATTTCAACAATCACTGTCCAATCCATTAGTAATATTACATGTATAAGAACATTTCCTAAAAGACTATGTAGTGAACATTTCTTGGATAATTTTGGACGTTTGGACCGAATTTCGTGACTTAAGCTCAAAAACTGAGGGACAAGATACAGCCCAAACAATGGGGAGTCAGGGACAATAAATGGGAATGAGAAATGAGAAGATCTGTCTCTCAAGCCAAATTAATAGATTTGTTGCATTTTTTTTTTACAAAAATTTTTATCAGTGAAATAATAAAATTCACTGATAATTTCACTAATTATTTGCTGACAATCAAGGTCAATAAAAAGATAAAAAAATTGCTTAGGATGCACTTACGTGTCTGGCTGATGC
Organism: Hymenochirus boettgeri; assembly: GCA_019447015.1. Lineage (NCBI taxonomy): Eukaryota > Metazoa > Chordata > Amphibia > Anura > Pipidae > Hymenochirus > Hymenochirus boettgeri. Next base: position 60,462,319 of record CM033471.1, read on the forward strand.
CAGGTGCCTCCACTTGGGGCGGTGGACTGCCCGGTGGGGGCGATGGAGAGCCCGGAGGGCTAGTTGGTGGTAGTGCTAAAAAAAGGAAATTTATTTTAACTCTCACTGTCATTAAATGTTCGAATACTTTTACTAAAACATTTCTCGGAGAAGTTGTTAAAAAATATGCAAACATTTGGATAAAGGGCTTGGCCACATCAACATGTAAAAAAGCACACAATAGTGTGGCACAATTAATGTGATCCTCAATTTTTGCACAATTGTGCTATTGTACTGCACTCGCACGGCAATACACATGAGCGCACCGGAAACACACGCTTGTATGCTTGTTTCTGGAGCGCTCGTGTGCGCTGTGGCCTTGGATAAATGAAAAATTTAGAAAAAAATTTTTTTTTCAATAGGCGGGGACGGTGGTCGGAGGATGATTCCGCTGCAAATGAAAATAAAAAAATACATAATGAATGATATATCTAAAGGGTATATTTAATTATATACTTTGAATTCTGCTTGAAAATACAGATTAAATAAGGCAATATGTTAGAGTTGCTTTAAAAGTCAATCATATTTCTATGGCAATGATTTCATACCTTATTCTGGCTAAGTACTTATATTTTTATTGTGTGTATTGTAGCCATGGAAAGGGAAAAGTTGGTTGGGTGTAGGGGAGCATCAGTAGCTGTGTGTACTTGTATTTGTATAGATTTTGTGGGTAACACAACATTTTTAATTTTGGAGTGTAAAAATAAATATTTGAAGATTACATTTTTGAAAGACAAAATCAATTTTTAATAATTGATCAAAATTTCATTTTTGACTTTACTTTCCCTTTAAATAAGGGCTGCCATGTAACTAAAAGGGTGGGTCAGTAAAGTGTGTTTAACTGTGTCTATGTGTGGGTATCAGTGTGCATTTATAAGGTAAAAAGAAATCAATTTTTAATGATCGATTTCATTTTTAACTTTACTTAGCCTTTAAATAAGGCTGCCATGGAAATGGAAGGGTGGGCCACCAAGTGTGTTTACCTGTGTCTATGTGTGGGTATCATTTTGAATTTATAGGTGATATGTTAAATAAAGTCACTTTTGAGTGATTTATTTTTTGACTTTACTTACCTTTTAAATAGGGCTGATATTGAATAATATAATAATAATAATAATAATAATGTAATAATAACCAGTGAATGAGAAATACAAAGAACTTGGATCTCTCTCTCTCTCTCTCTCTCTCTCTCTCTCTCTCTCAAGCCAAATTTATGGATTGTTGATGTTTTTAAAAATATATATATAAATATGTTTTTGTCAGAAGTGAATTAAAATATTTTACTACTTATTAAAATACAGTAATATAATAAAAAGTATACTTGCCTTCCATCAGTTGCCACATGGCTTCAACATAATGAGGCCTTTGCCTCTTGAGATCAGACCACTGTCTCTGGAGGGTAGAGACAGTGGTCTGGTAGTGAAAGCAGCGCGCCAGCCGAGGATCCGCAAATTTTAAAAAAAATTCGAAAATCCGCGAGCGGACCCATTAAAATGAAAAAATCCTTGAAAATTCTCGTAATTTCTGAAATTTTCAAAAATGCGTATTTTCGTGCATTTCTGAAAATACGTGAAAAACCTCGTAATTTTGAAAGTGTCGGTTCAGAAAAGTTCGTAAGGCTGAAAACCGTAAAATCCGCGATATCCGCCATTCGCGAACGAGGTAAATCTGCCGCGGATTCGGGTTCGGATCCGCGAACTGGGCCATCACTACTAGTAAAGTGTTTTACAGCTGGGGAACATCACAGGTAAGAACTCCTGTTGCGTAAGACATTTAAGTTCGTATTTTGAACATCAAATTGGGTTTAATGTGTGGGCTTTATGCTGACTATACACTCACCCGACATTACACCATTTCAATATTTGCATAGGATCAAACAACAAATCTGTGTAACATCGGATGCAGCAGCAGCTCTTACTTCCCACAGCATTTCCCCGCTAGATAATAGTTTTCTGGGCAAAAATCCATTCTAAACACTGCACTAATCTATTTAATATAGGTTAGCATGACTTGAAACTGACCAAATATATAGTTTTAAAAAAAAACTCATCGTGAAATTATAATGTTAAACAGACACTGAACTGTAACTTGAAATCAGCTTCATGTATGCTGGCCTCAGACTTACTAATGAAATCTTTATTTCTCCTCTGTGCTTGATTACTACTTTGTTTTCATAAGAAAAGTGATTTGGGGGAAACACTGTTAAATCACTGTTCTGTGTCTAAGATGCAGAATCTGTGTAACAGACGCATGTTTACCGGTATGTGCTGTAATATGATTGTCTGTCAGCTTCTTGGTGGTAAGGCTGCAGTTTCCTTACTTTGACCTTCTTTGCACTAGAGAGCATGTGAAGTGTACTGCATACTCTAGCTAGGCCACACTAGCGCAATTTGTGGGTAGCCACATTGCATACGCTATCCATTCTTAGAGAACATGCGATCAGCATTTTTCTGCAAACCACATGCACTCAGACTACGAAAAATGACAATATAGCATGGAAAATGCACTCATTCTTTTTACCCGCTTTGCCTCCAGCATAGTGTGACCTCAGCCTTAGGGGTCTTTTTACGAAACTTTTCGCTTACGCTTTTGCCAAATTTTATCCAACACTGGTGACATAAAGACATATCACAATTTTGATTGTCACTGCAAATCACCATACATTGCAGCAGTAAGCGAATTAATAATTTTCCTGTATTTATTTTATTTTTATTTATTTTTTTTTTATTTTTACTAAATTGAAATATCCAAAATATGTAGCTGCACTTTTAAAGGGATAAAAAACTATTACATTTCTAAATCTGTACCTTTAGGAAGCAAGTGTAAAAAAAATTAGATCCACTCCTACATGGCTTAATGCTCAGGTAAAAAGGGAAATGAAAAAAAAGAAAAAGGCTTTTAAAATTTTAAAATCAGAGGGAACAGTATAAAAGCTATAAGTAGTGCAAGAAAGCAATTAAACTAATAGAAAATAGCAGATACAAAGTAAGTGCAACCCCAAAATATTTTTAAATAGTAAAAAAATGAGGGACCATTAAATAATGGGGCTAAGATGGTTGTAGAGGATGCCAAAAAGGCTAATGTGCTAAACTGTTTTTTCTTCATTAAAGATGGACTAGAACTCGAACTCGAACCTGAGTTCGAGCTGAACTATTCAAATTTGAACGAATTCGGACTTCTTAAACTATCCCGGACCCGGATTTTCGAACTTTCGATAAATATCAAGTGTTCGACTGTTCGAATGTGCAAGTAAAAGCCTATTATACCTATACGCGAGCATTGAATCCGTGAGTAAAGGGTCCATTAAAACCTATATGCGAGCATCGAATCCGTGCGTAAAATGTCCATGGTATCTGGGTGCGAACATCGAATCTACGAGTAAAGTGTCCATTAAAGAGAGAAAAATATTATTCTCCGTCTTTACAAGGCACTGGTAAGGCCTCATTTGGAATATGCGGTGTAGTTTTAGAATTCCATATACAAAAGGGACATCTTGGAAATGGATGCAGTTCAGAGAAGGGCAGCTAAAATAATAAAGGGAATGGAGAGGCTTGACTATGCAGGCAGATTAGACAAGTTAGGGCTGTTTACATTGGAAAAGCAACGTTTGCATGGGGATATGTACTTTATACAAATATATTAATGCCCCATACAATAAACCATCTGGTGCATTGTTCACCAATATGTAAGATCAGAGGACTCATGGACATCCTTTAACATTAGAAGAAAAGAAGTTTCATCTTCAGGCTAGAAAAGGTTTCTTTACTATGAGAATGGTAAAACTCTGGAACTGTCTTCCAGCAGATGTGGTAATGGCAATTTCATTGAATAGCTTTAAAACTGGACTGGATAAGTTTTTAAAACTAAAAAATATTGAGAACTACTGTTATTACTTATTAACACATTTACTGTATTTCTGGTTGATCCAGGAAAACTTTCCGATTCCCCACCCCCTTTTTTATTTTTAAGCTGGTGGGGTTGAAAGGGAGGGTGAAAAGGTTGATCTTGATGGAACTTTGTCTTTATTCATATCCCTAGGGCAGTGGGGGCAGTGGGCCCGAAACCAGTCAGGAAAACTTGGTGTTTTTCATATAATAAATCAAAAGTTTTTCCATGTAAGACTTTGTGTCTATATGCAGTAAATCTGGAGTTCATCTAAGTCCAGTTCTTCTCTTGGCTGATTATATGTCTTTAGTTAACCTCAATTACTATGTTTTTACTCATAGTAACATACATAGTAACATAGTAATTAAGGTTGAATAAAGACATTCGTCCATCAAGTCCAACCTATTCACTTTTTTTTTTTTTTTTTTTTTTTTTAAACCTACCTAACAGTTGATCCAGAGGAAGGCAAAAAACCCCAGCTAAAAAAGGGGGGAAAAAATTCCTTCCTGACTCCAAACGGCAATCGGAAAGTATCCCTGGATCAACCAGAACTATATGCATTAATACCAGTAATTCTCAATATTTTTTAGTTTTAGAAACTTATCCAGGCCTTTTTTAAAGTTATTCAATGAACTTTCCATTACCACCTCTGCTGGAAGACAGTTTCCAGCAGTTTTCAATCACACAATTCATCATCATTCATCACCGTCTCACTGTAAGAAACCTCTCCTAACTTGAAGATGAAACTTCTTTTCTTCCAACCTAAAGGTGTCCACGATTCCTCTGATATACCTATTAGTGAACAATGCACCAAGAGTTCACTGTATGGGCCATTAATATATTTGTATAAGGTTATCATGTCCCCACGCAACCGCCGCTTCTCCAATGTAAACACCCTAACTTGTCTAATCTGCATGCATATTCAAGCCCCTCCATTCCCCTTATAATTTAGTTGCCCTTCTCTGAACTGCCTCAATTTCCAAGATGTCCCTTTTGTATATGGAGTTCCAAAACTGCACCGCATATTCCAGTGGCCTTACCAGTGCCTTGTAAAGAGGGAGAATAATATTTTTCTCTCTTGATTCCATTCCCCTCTTTATACAAGACAATATCTTGCTAGCTCTAGCTGTTGCTACCTGGCATTGTTTGCTACAGCTAAGTCTGTTATCTACCAGAACCCCCAAATCTTTTTCCATTTCAGATGCACTTAACACAAGTTATTTATGGTGTAGGTGCACAGGGATTATAAATCCCAAATGCATCACCTTACATTTATCAACATTTGAATCTCATCTGCCATTCTGCTGCCCATTTTGATAATCTATCTAGGTCTGCTTGCAGCACTTGCACATCATTGGAAGTTTCCAAAGCTCTGCATAATTTAGTGTCATCAGCAAACACAGGACCTTGCTCTCAATGCCCCCTTCTAAGTCATTTTAAAACAGATTAAACAGAAGCGGCCCCAGTACAGAACCCTGAGGAACTCGGCTTAGAACTTTAGCCCACATAGATGTAGCTCCATTAACCACCACTCTCTGTTTGCGGTCCAATAACCAGTTTCTCTATCCATAACAAATGTTTTTCTTCAAGGCCAACAGTCCTCAGTTTATACATTAGTCGCCTATGTGGCACAGTATCAAAGGCTTTTGCAAATCCAATATACCACATCCACAGCTGTGCCTGAATCTAACTTCTTACCACTTCTTCATAAAAACCAATTAAATTTGTCTGCGCATGATCTATTTCTCATAAATCCATGCTGACTACTACTAATAAGATAATCTCTGGAGACAAAGTCAAGGATATGATCCCTTAACAAAGTTTCCATCCCACCTTCCCTACCACTGATGTTAGGCTTACAGGTCTATAGTTACCAGGCTGTGAACGACTACTACCTTTTTGATATTGGTATTAATTGCTTTTTTCCAATCCAGTGGCACATTCCCAGACAAAGCGAATCTGAAAAGATGAGACACAGTGGTCTTGCTAGAACTGAACTAAGCTCTTTTAAAATCCTAGGATGCAATCCATCTGGTCTGGTCATGTTTAGAGATGGCCGAACTTCACATAGTTCGGTCCGCTTTCAAACTTTCGAACTTCAGTAAAAGTTCGAAAGTTTGAATTTGGACCCATTAAAGTCAATGGGGGAGTGATAGTATGAAAATTTCGGGTGAATCACAGATAAACTAACAATGGTTACGGCCAATCCAAGGGTTAGCGAACGATACTTTCGAGGGTTACCGAAAACAGAACCATAAATTCAAGGGTTACCGAAATCGAACGATACTTTCGAGGGTTACCAAAAATGAACGACACTTTCGAGGGTTAGCTAACGATACGTTCTAGAGTTAGCAAAAACGATCCGTACATTCAAGGTTTATCGAAAACAAACAATACTTTCGAGGGTTAGCGAACGATACAGTCTTAGGTTAGCGAACGGCCCGTAAATTCGATAATTATCGAATTTTATGATAATTAGAGATGGCCGAACTTTCGGTCCGTTTTCGAACTTTCGAACTATATGTAAAGTTCGAAAGTTCGAAAACAGATCCATTAAAGTCAATGGGAGTCAAATAGTTTGAAAAGTTCTAATGAAATACAATTAAAATATCAATGGTAACTTAATGTAAATGGCTGGGGGACCTGGGAAATGGTCTGGGCAACATGTTTGAATATCCAGGACATTCGAAAAATCTTTATTTTCGAGCTCGTTCGCGCCTAGGAATTTTACTCGCACACTCGAACGGTCAAACATTCGAAAGTCCAAAAATATCGAAAATCCGGGTCCGGGATAGTTCGAGAAGTCCTAATTCGTTCAAATTCGAATATTTCGGCTCGAACTCGGGTTCAAGTTCGAGTTCTAGTCCATCTCTAATGATAATAAGTCCGGAGTCCGGAAAAACAAACTAGTTCAATCCCGAACTAGTTCCAATAGTTTGAGTTCATCCAAACTCATAAAGTTTGGCTCAAACTCGGTTTCGAGTTCAGTTTTGTGTCCATCTCTACTCAAGTTATGTTGCACAAAATCATTTTCAGAATATGTAATTTTTTAAAATTGTATAAATTTTGTAAAAAGGTGCAAGGGTCAGCACCATTGTTGTATGTATGTATGTATAGTTTATTTATAAAGTGGAGGATGCAGCGCTGTACAAAATAAAAAAAATTAGTCGTACAAGGAGGGCAAAAATATAAATAGTTCAGTACATAAATAAATAAAGTATATAAAGATAATTAGAACTATAAAACTGCTAGAACCTTGCCACAAGAGAAAAGGAGGTTCCTGCCCCATAGAGCTTAAAATCTTGTTGTAACATGCTATCCTCATTTTGCTTTCTTCTGAGCCATTAAATTAAAATGGGGGGTTAGAGACTTAGCACAAAGAGCAGATTAAAACAAGCAGATTCTTACCTCTTTGCCTGATGCAGTGAGGCTTAAATATACATACCAGCCCTCTTTCCCTCGGCAGCCTTTCTGCTGATGCTCCAATGATCACTAGAATCACTTGGTGGTTTAGAGGCGTGTGTATTTTGACACCGGGTGAAGGCTTATGGACTGGAACGGGACTGGATTTCAGCAACATCGACAGTGTTTTACCGGCTAATCAGTTCACTTTCAGCGTTAGAGTTAGTGAGCAACACTGAGTGCTTCCGGTTAGGACTGCTTTGTTTGACCCATTAGTCCATTGTAATTCCTAGTTTTGCCACTGACATCCCACTGCTTATATTTGATCTATGTGAAATGGATAATGGTTGCTGCATTAAGAAAGGGGTGATTTGAACTTGAACTTTTTCTGTTGATAGCACTGCTATTCCCCATCAGTAGTCATTTTATCTATTCCTCTCCCGGACTAAGACTCCTACATGATAGTGATATCATGTTTATCGGGGACGCCCGATTTTTATTTTAGTCCTGTGTTAATGTATTATTAAAGGTTGTATTATTAAAGGTTGTATATATTTTGTATTTGTATTTGTATTTTGTATTTATTTGTGTGGTTTTGCTAATATCTATTTCTGGATTGACTTTTTGGTCTAGGGATGATGGATTCCCTCCCTGAGTGTAACATTGATCTTAAATAAGTAATTAAATAAATAACACACGCGGACACAAAGAAGTGGGAGAAAAAGGCAGCAAAACTTTATTGAAAATAACATATTTAAAACTGTACATTCCTAAACCAATTTTTGATTTCCCAGCCTGCCCCTGATATTTTCCCAGCGGGCAGCCCTAAAATCACTTTTACCTTGTGAATTTTGGCTGGCCAATCCCTAATCTCTGGGGACCAGCAAAATCTGCCAGTTGGCTACTTCCCAATAGACGATTTAGGATGCTGAGGAACCACTTTCCTCAGCATCCTAGGACTGGGCAGTCCCCATCCCAAATCTGTCCAGGCTAAAGGCATGTCCAAAACATTAGATTGTGAGGGTCAAGGGTGACAGGGTGGAAATTTTGATTTTGGTCACAAGGACAATCCTATTTTGTATATGTTTATTCCCCTTGTATATGTTATGTTTCCCCTAGCGCCTCCTAGAGTCCTAAGTAGGATTGTTCCAGACCTTTATGTTTACAAAAATATTTTGTGCCATGTTTACATTATGTGGGTTACACATATTAAATGTTGCACAAATATCACACAATGTTCTGCTGTGAAGACTGAGAGAGATTTTTTAGTACATAAAGAAAATGTCCTCTTTGCTATAAGAAATGTACCTCCTGCAAATTTTAAAATGTGGCTGTGGCTGCATTTCCCTCCACAGGAAAGTAAATTGGGCACTGTTTGTTTGAAGCTAGTCAGTAGTTAGGCATTGTCCACCCTACTAAATTGTAATTTAGAGGTAAAAGGTTTTACCAGTTTTTAGGGTGTTTCCATATTTGGGAAGGGGGTCTTTAAAGTTAAAGGGTATGTCCACCCTTAAAACCGTTTTTTAATATATGATTCCCCCTGTCCCCCCAGCCCCAACCACTCTATTTATATTCTTAGAAAGTGCCCCAAACTTTACTTACCTCCCCTCTTTCCTCCGCCGGGCTGCCGGCCCTCTGCTTGCGAGAAAATGCAAGCAGAGGGGCGGGACCGGCAGTCGCGTCTGTGATTGGCTGAGTGGCAGCCAATCACGGATGCGGCTGCCGGGAGTTCATTGTGGCGGGGGAAAGAGGGAAGGTAAGTAAAGTGTGGGGCACTTTCCAAGAATAAAAATGGAGCGATTGGGGCTGGGGGTACAGGGGGAATCATATATCTAAAAGATTTTACACTAGGGGGAGGGAATCCTGAGAGGGAGGGAGAGGGAGGGGGAGAAGGGCTACAGTATGCATGCCAAACTTCTCCCGGAGGCCAGAGAGCAGATGTCCTATATGGACCCTGCTGTCCTCCTGGTGGGCAGTTTTTGGACTTTGGGGGGGGACTACGAGAACCTTATGGAGCTGGGATGTGAGGTAAGGATTAAACTACCTAAACAATGGGGCCAGTAGGGGGGGGGATTATAGTTTTGGGGGTGGACATGACCTTTAAGGCTGTGATGTGGAGATGGTCTCATTTCTTCATGTAAAAAAAATTAGTTTTATGTACTGTTATTAACCTCAGTGTTGTGTGTAGTTCAGAACTGTATTAGTGCATTAATATTGTTTTAGAATCCCTATAAACATTTGACATAACAAAATTGAGCTTATTGGGTATATTAAATATGTATTTTAAAAAGTTTTAAAATTTTTTACAAATTTTAAAGCCATTCTCTATTAGTCCAGAGTGTAAACCAATATTTGGTTGAAATACTTAATTCAATCTTTGAATATAGAATATAGATATTCAAATACATTTAAATTCCTACATATACACCTAAGAGTTTTTAGCTTTTTAGCTATAACCTCTTTTTTTTTAGAGAGAGAATATGTGATATTTATCTCTGCATGTTCTACACTTTTGACACGCAGAATATTCCATTTAGTAATCATGAAAGTATTAAAGAAGCTGTCAATAAATTTTACCTCCTAATTGAATCACATGATATCTAAATTGTTCATAATACAATCAGCCTGTTAAAGAAGTGTCTTGAGAAAATGATGGATTAATTGACTGATGGCTAAAGTTTCTCTCAGATATAACGGTTCACCCATTTTGATTTGATTTGCATGAAATAACTATCTCTAATAAACAATTTGCTTAGAGGCAATAGAAGCACTGAATGCATATCAGACCTAACCTAATTAGTCTATTCCAGATTGATATTACTCAGGGAGTCTTCGTCTTAATTGAGGAGGGATGGGTTCTAAGGTTTTCTTTATTATTATTATTTTTTTGTGCTTGTTTGTTGCACACTATTGTGTAACTACCTATGGAATAATAAAATGTGAATTCATTTTAATAAATGTTTGTAACACAAATTAGCTAATTATACAAGGCTAGAAATGATTTCTTTAATTATGGTGGATATTTAACTGGTACTTCCATTTTATTGTTTTTAGTCAGTAAATGTGATTTGCATTAGCTTTGCTAAACTAATTAGAATGTACTGTATAACTTGGCAAACAATATCAATTTTAAGGAGTTCCTAGACTTTTTATAACAAAGAAAATTTTAAGTTAAGGAGCAACTATGAAAACAATAACATTGTACTGAATAAATGCATATGCAATACTGAAATATGCAGTGCAATTTTGGAATCCTGTGTACAAAAAGGACATTTTTGAAATGGAAAGGGTTCAGAGAAGGGCAACTAAGAGGAACCGGAGAAGAGGTGTTGTTAACATAAAATACAGAGTAAGTTCAGATAGCATAGAAACTAGGATGCCACTTCAATACGAATGCCCTAGGAGTGAAATATCTGCATTAGGAGGGAAAAGTTGACTGTGTCCAAAGCAGAGAAGAGGTCTAGGAGAATAAGAATAGAAAAGTGACTATTGGCCTTTGCAACCTGGAGATCATTCGCAACCTTATACAGAGCCGTCTCAGTGGAATGCACAGGACAGAATCCAGATTGCAAAGAATCAAATAGCATGGAGTTAGTTAGTGATATGGGTGAAGACTAATTGTTCTAGCAGTTTAGAGACTATCAGTAAGAGAGAGGTAGTTAGCTTAACAAGAGGAGTTTAGCGAGGACTTTTTTTAAATATGGGCTTAACATGGGCATGTTTAAACTTGGAAGGGAAAATTTCAGATGTAAGGGAAGCATTGAATATGTGGGTTAGTATAGGGATAAGCACATTATTGCAGTGCTTTAGTAAATAAGGAACAGAGACTTCTGGGTAATTTCCATGTTTCCGTGGCAGCTTTTAGGAAAGCTATGTCTTTAAAAAGACTTTTACAGCATTCCTCAAGCTAAATGCAAAACCAGAGCGCAACTGCAGACTGGTTCAGCTTTATTTAGCATTGTACATTGGTGTAGTGCAGGCCTCTGCTTTTTCAGTCTGAAGCTTCAGTAACACAGAGGACATGGGATCAAGAGGACAAGTCGCGAGCGGACATGATCAAAGCAGGCGAGAAACTTCTGAATGGGTCACTGGAGTTAAAGATCCAAGAATAGCAGAGGGATGAAAGGGCAACACAATCTGACAGTTACCCCGAAGACCAGAGATCTAAATACAGATGGAATCCACTTTATGTTGAAAGTAATCGCAAAGTCCTGGGGAGAGTGCAGAGAAAGGGGAGGGTCAGCAGGAGAGACACAAAAGGGGGGCTGTGGGAGCACTCCTGTGGCAAAATTACTTTATAACAAATAGTGGAAGTGCTACTGATCTGACCAAAACATTAGAACAAACAAGAAAAGAGATGATCAATGCACATTCCTGTGCCCCATATATCATAATATCTATGCTAGTGCAAACAGTAAAGACATGGGGGGTTTTAGTTACAATTTTATGCATAAAAGTGAAAAGCCTTCCAACCCACATCAAGGTAACCCCAGTATGGAAGGTCCTAACAGTATACCTTGGGTCATTTATCTGGGCTGACACTCCCTGCTTGGTTGCATTTTCTTGGGAAGGTTGTCTCCCTGACCTTGCATGGATTAGTATTGAAGGCTATCACTTCCCCCCACCTACTGGATTTTAACAAGAAGGAAGAGGCCTCTCGAGGCATAAGACCTCCAATTAAAGGGATGTGTTGGGGGTGCTACTACCACATGGAAGCTTGGTCAATCTTCCTGCAGAGAAGCTCTGCTACAATATATACACAAAAGGGGGGGCTGTGGGAGCACTCCTGTGGCAAAATTACTTTATAACAAATAGTGGAAGTGCTACTGATCTGACAAAACATTAGAACAAACAAGAAAAGAGATGATCAATGCACATTCCTGGGCCCCATATATCATAATATCTATGCTAGTGCAAACAGTAAAAACACGGGGGGGGTTTAGTTAAAATTTTATGCATAAAAGTGAAAAGCCTTCCAACCACATCAAGGTTACCCCAGTATGGAAGGTCCTAACAATTTACCATGGGTCATTTATCTGGACTGACACTCCCTGCTTGGTTGCATTTTCTTGGACGTGGATAAGAGGTTCCTCGTCTGAGGGAATGCAAGAGGGCAAAAGAGTCTATTGTGTTAGTCAGGATAGAGTTATAGGAATTAGCAAGTGAGTCAGGCTCCTCAACTGTCAAACGGGAAGAGAGACTAGAGGACTGGGATGAGGCGAGTGCCAGGAGATCTATGGATTTAGTATTACGAACAGACACACAAGTGGGAGGGACAGGGGGAAGAAGAGGGCGTGGAGCCTGAAAAGTGATACGATGATGATCAGTAAGCGGGAAGGGTTTAGATTGAAAAGATGAGCCAGAAAACTAGGTCAAGGAAGTGGCCATCCTTATAAGTACTAGCATTAGTCGATTGCTGAAGATCGAATGAGGATGTTAATTGTAAGAAGTGAGAGGGCCAGGAGAGGGAGGAGTTGTCAATGTGACAGTTAAAGTTACCCAGAATAAGAACAGGACAGTCAACATAGAGGAAGAAAGTAAGCCAAGTTCCAAAGTTAGAGATGAATGCAGACGGAGATGCTGTAGACGGCGGTCTGTACACCACAGCTACTCGTAGCGACAAGGGTGCGAGAGCTGAATTGAATGAGCTTTAAAAGACGTGAATGAAAGGTCAGGCAGGGAGGTAATGTTAGTAAATCGACAAGAGGAGGAAAGTAAAAGACCAACACCCCCACCACGACCGGAGGTGCGAGGCGAATGGGAGAAGCGGAGCTCACCAAGAGCAAGCGAAGACTCGATAGCCGAGTCATGTTGGGAAAGCCAGGTTTTGGTAAGGGCAAGAAGGTGAAAATCATTACAGCAGAAGACATCATGGATGAGGGTAGATTTGTTCCCATGGTCGCAAGGTATTCCCTTTACTTCCAGCAAAAAAGTATCAGTCAGGATCGCGGCAGAAACAGAATGTATGGCCTGAGAAGCCGAGAGAAGAGAAGGACAATATGTATTGAAATTTTTCATATTATGTTTTGACTTCACAGGAACAGACTTTACTTAATAGAGGGTTAACATTTTGCTCTACTAATACATTTAATCAACTCAACACTTGATGTGAATAGGTTTGTCAGAAAGGTGATTCTGCAAAATGGGCTAATAAGTGTTGGGAATTGTAAAGAATTAGAAATCGGGGGGAGAGTTACAGTAAGATAGAGATCAAAGAGCCCTAAGAGATTTGGAAATTTTATACAACTTAAGTACGCAAATAGTTAATGTCCACAGTATCTAGGGATTAACCACAAGAATTGAAACATAGATATAATGGTAGATTGAGATTCTATCCGGTTAATTTGAGATCAACATGTTTGGATAAGTTTCAAACATTAGTAGAACAGGATTTGAAAAGTCTATATCAGAAATCAGTAGAATACCCCCAAGGGAGGGAGGAGCTGGAATAATTTATCAAAAAAAGACAGAGTAGCCTTATTATCCCTACATAAGAATGACGCTATAGTCAAAAAAACTGTGGATAAGGGAGGGGCTTAAGTAATACAAAATAAGATTATCACATCGAAGCGCTGAGACAACTTGAGGATTAGTGATGGACACAAAACCAAACTCAAACTCAAGTTTGAGCTGAACTTTATGTGTTCGGATGAACTAGCTCGGGTTCGAACTAATTTGTTTTTCGAACTCGCGACTGTATTTTCGATAATTATCGAAAAATCAACAATTATCAAATTACGAGCCGTTCAACTGACCCTGGAATGTATTGTACGCTAAACCTCGAAAGTATTATTCGTTTTCGGTAACCCTCGAATGTATGGATCGTTTTCGCTAACCCTAGAATTTATTGTTCACTAACCCTCGAATGTAGCCTTTGATTTTCGGTAAACCTCGCAAGTATCGTTCATTTTCGGTAACCCTCGAATGTATGGATCATTTTTGCTAGCCCTGGAATGTATCATTCGCTAACCCTCAATAGTATTGTTCGTTTTTATTAATCCTCGAAAATATAGTTCGATTTTGGTTACCCTCGAATTTATGGTTCTATTTTCAGTAACCCTCAAAAGCATAGTTTGGTAACCCTCCAATTGGCCCTAACCCCTAAATGTAGCTTGCGCAAAACCCGACAATTGCCCGCTCGTGTTTAAGAAGTGTTTAAAAAAGTTTTGATGACATGTTCCCCAGACCATTTCCCAGGTGCCACAGCCATTTACAGTAAGTTACCATTGTTAGTTTAGCTGTAAATCATCTGAACTTTTCGAACTATCACTCCCCCCCCCATTGACTTTAATGCCGAACTTTCAAAGTTTTAATGAAGTTCGAAAGTTCAAAAACGGACCGAAATTTATAAAGTTCAGCCATCCCTATTCAGAATACAGATACATATAAAAAACTAGAATCAGACCCTATGCTTAGATAAAAGAAACAAGATTTAAGCTGTTTGATACAGGAAGGTATGAAAATAGGCTTTCTGGATAAGAAAAATTTCTGATCCCAAAATCCCCTGTCATACCCATTTTCTACCATGTTCCGAAAGTCCATAAAGCAGATCGGCCATTGAGAGGTTGGCCTATAGTGTTGGGTTTCAATTCTCTCAATGAAGGACTTTCAAATATGGTAGATGGGGTCCTCCAACCATTTGGGAGAAGATTGTATTCTTACATAAAGGATACATCTCATATACAGAGTCTGATTGAAAGCCAGGAGTGATCTCCTCAATCAAAATCACTATAGATCTATCAGCTTTATATTCTAGCAATTTTCAGACATATGGGGTACGATCCATTCAATATCATTAGTCACTACCCAAAGGAATGGCAAATATTTATTTTGGAGTTTGTACAATATCTTTGAACTCATAATTATTTTAAATATCAAGATACCTTTTATTTGCGGGTATGTGGGGCAGAGATGGGGGGGAAATTTGTGCCTACATATGCTAATTTATTCATGGGCTGGTGGGAGAAAAGAATATTGTACGCCTACCCAGCTTTTGCCCCCACACTGCCTCGCATTAGATGACCTCATCTGGATACGGAAGGGTACAGAGAGTCAATTTGTATCCACTATACAGGATCTAAATAATATTACTTTCAATCTAACATTTACGTGGCATTTTGGAGGGCAAGTGATGGATTTTCTAGATGTCAAAATCTATGCAGAAGCAGGAATTCTTTATACCAAAACTTTTCGGAAGCCTCAGTCACGGAACACCATATTGAGAGTGGATTCATGTCACTCTCCCCATTGCATAGAAGCTATCCCATATGGCCAATATGTGAGACTGAAACGAAACTGCTCTAAATATGGTGATTTTTCTTTAGCAGCACAGTAATTGACAGATTGGAGAGAAGGGGATATAATAAAATAGATTTGGAAAAAGCAAAACAGAAAGTAATAGGCAGGTATAGACGAAATACTGATGTAGTGAGTGAAAAAAGGGATAGGAAAGAACCCCAAGTGAGAGAAAGGGGGCAAGTACAGGGAAGGACATCTTTTAAATTCATTACGGGGTTTAGTCAAATAACTAATATATTAAAAAAGTACATCCAAGTTATCTACTAGGATGACGAACTTAAAGGGCATGTCCACTCCCAAAACTATAATCCCCCCCACTACTGGCCCCACTCTGTAGTGTAATCAAATCCTTACCTCACATCCCAGCTCCAAATGGTTCTCCTGTAGTCCCCCCCAAAGTAAAAAAAAGTGGCCACCAGGAGGATAGCAGAGTCCATATAGGACTGCCTCCTGTCTCCTCCTGTCTCCCCTCCGGGAGAAGTTTTGCATGCGCACCACTACAGCCCTTCTCCCCCTCCCTCTCCAACCTGCTTTGGACTCCCTCCCCCAAGCATAATACCCTTTCAGTATATTATAGTCCATGTTCCCCCAGCCCCAACCGCTATAATTATATTCTCAAAAAGTCATTACTTACCTCTCTCTTTCGCCATTCTGAGCAGCCGGCAGCCGCGTCCGTGATTGACTGCCTCTCAGCCAATCACAGAAGCGGCTGCCGGTCCCGCCCCCTGCTTGCAGTTCCGCGCAAGCAGAGGACCTGGGCAGTGCGGCGAAGGAGAGAGGTAAGGTAAGTAATGATCGGGGGACTTTCTGAAAATATAATTATAGCGGTTGGGGCTGGGGGGAACATGGACTATACTATACTAAATGTTTGTATAAAGGGTGGACATGCCCTTTAAAGCAGCATTAAAACAAGGAATAACATGTATGTATTTCCAAAAGAGTCCAATCCCTCATGGACATTCTATCGCCTAGTAATGTGAGGAGATCTAACAAACAGAACAAGAGTTGGCTGAAAATTCCCAGCACCTACGGCTGTGGGGCTGCCCGATGTGTTACGTGCAGTCATATAGTAAAAGCGACTGTGATAAGAAGCACGGTTACAGGTTGGGAGTACCATAATAGAGAGTACATCAATTGTAGGACTACACGTGTAGTCTATTTACTTACCTGTGATACTTGTAAGATAAAGTACATAGGTAGCACTGTTGCAAAGCACAAGAGAAGGGCAGACAAGATAAGAGAAATAGTTAGAAGGTTGGAGGGAATTGAACCACGACAGGAGGCGAGAGAATTTGAGACAGGGCGTAGACGATGGCAGGCCAAGGTATTACATGGCCTAAGATTTGGGGACACATCACCAGCAGAAAGAGGTTGGAAGATGAATAGAGACAGAAGGTGGGAGGAGGATTTGTAAGTGTTTTTTTATCTGTATTTGAACGAGAAGGAAGTGTTAGCGAGGAGCCGATATAGCATATGGGTGCAGTAAGAGGGGGTAAAGAGAAGAGTTGGAGGGATATAAACAGAGTTGGGAGATTAATAAGGAGGGGAGAAATACAAATACAATTTATGGAACATGGTGCAGAAAACAGTGAGACCCAGCCACAGTTTATAATCAGATTATGCAGGTAAAAAGACTTAGTTGGTTTTGGATCCTCAGCTTCTGTAATATACTTCATCTAGTACTATGCCAGAGTCTAAATTCCTACTCACTCCTCATAAAAGCTAAGCTAATTAGTTTGACAAGATTTATTCCTTCTAAATCCATGTTGATTGTTTCTTATAAGGTCAGTCATTGAAATATACTCTAGAATATGTTCCCATATCAAACTTTCCAGTATCTTCCCCACCACTGAAGTTAAACTTACAGGCTTGTAATTAGCCGTCTGTGAACGACTACCCTTTTTGAATACTGGAATTACATAAGCTTTTTTCAAATCCAGAGGCACACTTCCAAACATGAAGGAATCTGCAAAAACAAGAAAAAATTGCCTATATAAAATTGATATTAGCTCCTGTGGATGTATTTTATCCTGTCCAGGGGATCAGGGCCGTTTCTAGCCATTTTAGTACCCTAGACGCCTTCCCACCTACATGCGCTGCCCCCCCCCCCAAAAAAAAATAAACAAAAAACATGATATACAGTATGTACCTGCTTTCCATGTCTCGTCCATTGAATTGTTCACTCGTCGCCCACTCTAAGTTCTAATTGGAGAGTTGGTTGGAAGGAAGAAATAGGCAGGGATAGGGATCTCATGGCTGCTAGTCACAGGGGCCACTGTTATAAAGTCTGCAACAGGTTTTACCTGGCATTTTAGAACTGTTCTCCTCAGTACTATTAGCTGAGCTCATTCTCCCCCCTCCTTCCTTCACCTTCAGTTCATTTGCAAATTGCAACATTTGTAACTGTAAAGTGTGTGGATCTCAGGCTCTGTACTAGATACAATGTTGCAGGTTACAGCTGAACAAGTAGAGCAGTTCTAACACAGCAAGTAAAAGCTGAGAGGGAGATGCTAGGGAGAACACTGGGCGCCCTGGATAAACATAGGCACCCTAGTTCTTTGCCTAGGTGGCCTATGCCTACAAATGGTCCTGCAGGGGATATATTAATATTAACGTGTGAAGGTTCTCATTCATCCAGGTCATGGTTTATCTGTTGTATTCAATTAGTTACAAAGGATAATGATAAAGCAAATGTCTTGAACATTTTTTCCCCCTCTGTATATACTATAGAAGATCCAAGTACTGATAGCATAGAGTATAGTAGCAATAATAGTGTAAAAGATGCATGTGCAATTTGGTTAACCGAGGATATGGTACAGAAACAACTAAATAAGGTTAATATTAATATATGTTGTATTCAATTAGATCAACTGGACATGAATTTAGTTCTTGAAGACGTTTTGTTGGTCATCCGACTGGCTTTCTCAATTCAGAATCTGAATTGAGAAGGCCAGTTGGTTGACTAGCGAAACGTCTTCAAGAACTAAACTTCATGTCCAGTTGATCTAATTGAATACAAAGAATATAATTTACTATTTAGTTGTTTCTTCACTATATCCTCGGTTAATAAAAGTGCACTTGCACCTTTTACACTATTATTGCTACTATACTCTATGCTATCAGTACTTGGATCTTCTATAGTATATACAGAGGGGGAAAAAATGTTCAAGACATTTGCTCTATCATTATCCTTTGTAACTAACTTACAGTATCTCGATTAATTAATGGTACCACATTTTCAGTCTTCATCTTTTTACTAATAATACACTTAAAAAATTGTTTAAGGTTAGTGATTTTTTGTTCAGCTATCCTAACTTCATTATTAATTTTAGCTAGCTTAATTGCTTTATTTCAATCCTTGTAAGAGATTTTATCATTCCTAAAGGCCCTTTCTGTTACCTCTGGCTTAAATATTTAAAATTTGCTTTCCTGAAATTAAAAGTCTTAAAACCCAGTGTACTTTTTTCTTTTGAAAACATACGCTAAATAACACTATTCCATGGTCACTATTCCATAAGCTTCCAGTTACTTTTATATCTGTAATACGCTCAATGATGTTAGATTTTACAAGATCAAACAGAGCTCCTTTTCTAGTAGGAACTTCAACCACCTGTGTTGGCGCTTCCACTATATATACAAACATAAAAACCATGCATAGCTATCTATATTTATGTTTCTCTCTATAATACCATATATATATACTAATCAGAAGAAGCATTAATGAGCGTCAATAATTCTTAAATTTTTCTTGATTCGTTTATTGAATTCATTTGCAACTGAGACATTAATGACCCAAAATTCGAAAATTGGAGTCACAAATTTTGTGTACATTTTTTAAACATGTTTCTTGTATTAAGAATACTGTTAAATTATTAAGGATATTGTTAAATTGGCTTGATGTCCATTAAAAGAATGAGAGAATCAGAGCTAGAGGAACATTTTGTCTTGTAGTTGCCTTGCAATTAAATCTGGTTTTAAGATTGCATTTCATATACACTTTGTTACTTTAACACTAAAATTATGGATAGTCAGACATCCCAAATCTCAAATAAAATATGTTCTATGCAAACCCAATGTAGACTAGAGGCTTTTTAAAAAATTGTCACTATTGCTCGTTACTTACTGGACCATGTTTCTGCGATGCAGTAATTATTACATGACATTATTATTACATGACTGCACAAACTGCGGCTGTCAATCTCCTCCCACCAATCCAACCCATTTATAGTCTATTTTCTTCCCCCAAAAAGAAGAAATGGGTGTGGTTTAGGGGTGTGGTCTGCTAGGCTCCTTGGGCCTACAGGATTCTGAGGTGTAAATCCGGCCCTAAGATAAATTTTAAAAAAATTACTTTCCTCACAAACTTTTGCATTCTATTTTCAAGCCGTGTTCTAAATTGTTTAAGGAATTTTCGAGTTTTCAAGGAATTTTTGAAAATTATATGAAAAATGATATTGTAAATTATAAAAACTTAATGTAAATGGCTCTGGGACCTCGGAAATGGTCTAGGAAATAGACCAATCTGAATGTAACCAATTCTAATTGAAAAAGAATCTTATTGGTTAGTATACCAATCAGATTCTTTCTGAAATAATTTTAATGTATGCAATCAGAATTGCTTACAAATAAAGGTAAAGTTTTAAAACCCTAAAGCTTGAAGCCCTTTGTTTGCAGTGTATATGTTTTCAAGGACTGTGGCACCATGCTTAAAGGCCGCTGACATGGTGTTCCAGTAATGGAGGGGGTAGGTGAACACTCCCCTTAGTCTATTTACTGTATATGTTATGGAGCGGAGTGTTTCTCAAAAATAATAAGGGTACAGGGGGGATGCTTGACTATTTTTAAGCATTTACTGTAATACGATCTGAATTTTCCAGATTTGCCAAGACTGCCATTTTTACTTTTCACCTGAACACAATGAATACGGCAGTGTGCACCGGCAACATGTGTCTGTGTCTGTAAAGCATCTGCAGTCTTATATCGTGATAAAAATTCAAAGTGTTGTCCCTATGGTAGGGGCGCACTAATAATCATACGTTCAATACGTTCACGGTAATCAGTAATAGATGCTGCACCACAGAATTAACAGTATTTATCCTTCTCGATGGCACTCGATAAAGGAGGTAGGAGACTGTCCGGTAATCGTCTTATAAGTGAACCTCGCTAGTGACCTTAAGGAAAAGTCTGATCCCCCTTTGTTATGGTTATGATTATGACTCCATTGACTCTGAGGCGTAGCCACAGGAGCGGTTTTACTCACAGACCAAATCGGCTCTGCCTCGCAGAAGTCGTGGTGTTGCTTCGGTGTCCGCACTACACACCAGGTCTCACATTGATGACATCACTTGCTTCCAGTCTCTCGCTGTAGAGCTGTATATTCCGGCAGCAATATACAAAAGTGTATGTCTATAGCTCAAATAAAAATCAATAGTTATCGCTACGCGTTTCACCAATATGGCTTCATCAGGCAATCATAGTTACAGTTCCATATGTCCTCCTACTTGTATAACGGATGTCATTTCTCAGAGTCCCTCCTACTTTTAAAGGCATACACACCTAAATATCCAGCATGTGGAACTATTCAACTAAACTGTTCCTAATCCAAAATATACCCCTATCTGAGTTCTATATATAGATCCATAAGTTAAAATAAAGAACATATTGACCTACTCAGATAAAAGAAAAATAAATATACCCAACATATGATGTTTATCTTAAAAAGTCTGCGATTTCTATGTTATCATTCAACCCTCTAGGTTTTAGGGAGTCGCATTCATAAATATATTTTTGTTCTAGTTTCACCAGCAAATTATCCAAATCCCCCCCCCTCTTAAAGACACCCCCTCCACCACTTTAAAGTGACTTCCTTTAAAATTTCCCGCATGACATTTGTAATAGTGATAATATATATAAGGTACAGATATCCCTTTCAATATCTTATTATGTGCTTGTTTTATACAACTAGGGTGCTCATTAATTCTAGTGCCAATCTGCCACTTTTTTCCCAATATATATATTTTGACATGGACATAAAATCATATTAATCACTTCCTTTGATTTACAGTTATATTTTTATCTCTACCCTCACCTTCAATTACATATTTACAATTAATACATCCCCCACACTTACCCATGCCTTTATTTTGGACTACCTCTCTTTTCTTTAAAACGCTAAACTCACTTGGTGGCCGAATAGGAGCCTGACCTACATGGGATTACATTATATTTTATAGTGTATAGTCTTTTAACTCCACTATTGTGTACTTTTTAAGCTTGATATTAATAATTTTAAGATTACATGTATAGATAGGTTGGTCAGCCAATATATTATGTATATTAACAGTGGATGCCATTTTTCAGAGCCATCTCTTTCACTTTTATGAATAAAGTTGTCTTGTTTTGGTATTATTATTGGGACTATTTTTTTGTAGCACAACTCACAGCCCATGTATGCTTAAGTGATTCACCCTCCCTTCCCCAAGTATTCACTGTCTTCTGCACAGAGTTTCTAAATGTACCTATATTTGTTGTTGTATATCTGTTTTTGTATTTTTTATTTCTTTCTTTTTTTTTTCATTTTTTTTTTTTTATAAACACACAACCCAAGATGTCATAGGTTCAAATCCTCTTGCTTACTTTTGAAACAATACAAAATAGTCTTCTGTCTATTTTTGGTTTGTTCACCTCATGTTTACACAAAAATCTGTGTTCTGTCAAAGTGAGGGATGATCTCTGAGCTGTAACATGATTGGATGTCAGCATCCAGGAAGAAAGGATACAGCTTCCTGTGAAGTGTACTGTGTACGCTTAGCTTAGGTGGATTATGGGAGCTGACCCCAAGTATAAACAAGTTTATTTCTCAAATTACCCAGCTGCCACAGCAAAGGGAAAGGTGAGACAAATCATTTGGAATCTTTGTGAATATGCTTTTTTCTATTGTTGCTACGTTGTCTAGACACTTACGTTTCTAGAGAGCTTAGTCCAGTTTTATCTGTTCCTTATTTTTTCAGACTTTTGTCTGGGCATATGCCTCAGGATTGGGTAAAAAAAAAAAGCCAATGTAATACCACTATTCAAAAAAGGGTAATCATTCTTTACCTGGTTAATATAGACCTGAGGTTTAAAGGTGGCCATACATATATACAATTTTCTTACCGACCGAGCGCTCCCTCCCGCAACCTTCAGCCCAATCCTACCGGAACCACCTCTCCTGGTCTTAATGCGACTGACATGCGATCGCAAAATCCCATTCATTTTGCTATTGCATGTCGGTCGCATAGAAGGATGGGAGAGGTGGTTCCGGCAAGATCGAGTCGAAGGTCGCGGGAGCACTCGGTCGGGTAAGATAATTGTATATTTGTATAGCCACCTTAACATAAGTGGTAGGGAAGATACTGGAAACTTTGTTACAGGATCATACAGTATTCTGGGCTTTGTTTCCAGAACTGAATTTATATGTGGTAGTCAGCATGGATTTATAAGAAATAGATCTTATTAGATTAACTTGCTTGGTTTTTATGAAGAGGTGAATAAGAATTTAGATTCTGGTATAGCAGTGGATGTAGTATACTTAGATTTTGCTAAAGGTTTTGCTAAAGCTGTACCACACAGGCAACTAATGTATAAACTGAGGACTGTTGGCCTAGAAAAAAACATATGTACATGGATAGAGAATTGGTTGTTGGATTGTATATTGAGAGTATTGGTCAACAGAGCTACATCTATGTGGGCTAAACCTTAGGATTTTGTAATAAGTTGAATTAGAAACTAATAAAGAACCTGCCATCACCATGTCCAATGAAAGATAAGTTCCATAGTTTTGCCATTCTCACAGCGAAAAACCCTTTCCTAACTTGAAGACTAAACTTCTTTTCTTCCATTGTTAAGGGATGTCCGTGTGCTATCTTACGTGTTCTATTGGCGAATAATGCCCCAGATAGATTATTGTATGACCCATCAATTTATTTATACAAAGTAATCATATCCCCATGCAAGAAACTTTTCTCTAGTGTGCATAATTGGAACTTATACAATCTGTCTTCATAATCAAGCTCCCTCATTCCCTTTATTATTTTAGTTGCCCTTCTCTGAACCCTTTCCATTTCCATGCTTTTACAAATGGATTGGCCAACAGAATTTTTTCCCAACTGGTCCTATAGGAAAAAATAGTAGCTGATCGTCCAAACACTGGCTGACAATCGTACAATCTGTGGATCAAACAATTTCAATTGTATTGTATGGCCACCAGTAGCATCAGCTGTTTTATGGATAGATAAAAGGCAGGGGTGCCCCTAGGGTTTTTGCCACCTGAATTTTTTTCACCGCTACTAGGCGGATGTGTGGTGGTGCACAAAGTGGGTGTGGCTTTGATTGGTGTGGCAACAGTTTTGATAATTTTGTATTTGAAAACAGTTATTTATACAGTTCTCCATTGTTTTAATTACATTAGAAATCCCTTTCATACTTTCTCTAGAATAAGATGTTGGTCAAAAGATTTGTAAACCTGCTACCACCTCAAGGAAGACTCTTTCAGCAGGGCCCTAACTGGTCTAACCTAGCCTAACAAACTATCAAAAGCTAGCCCAACCATGTGAAATTCCTTTTAACTATATCCTACACATCTTTAGTGAAAGGAAAATATATATATATATATATATATATATATATATATATATATATCTGTATATATATATATATCTGCAGCAAAGCATATGTTTGGAAGGGCATTGTGGTAAACTCTGTAGTCTATATCTGTTATTTTCTATGTATTCAATTCATACTAGACAGGTGTCCTCTGGCTGCTGTTCGCAGTTGTTCGCAGTTGTTGTCAGGAAGGCCTTGCACACAAGGAGTGCCCTTCACCCAAATGGGCTCTTCACATAAAGAGGGCCGTTCACAAAAATGGGTCCTGCACTCAAGTAAGGCCCTTCACACAAGGAAGGTCCTGCACACAAACAGGTCCTTCACCCAAATGGACCCTGCACACAAGGAGGGCCCTGCACCCGAATGAACCCTGCCCACAATAAGAGCCCTTCACCCGAATGGACCCTGCACACAAGAAGGGCCCTTCACCCAAATGGGCCTTGTACACAAGGAGGGCCCTGGAAATAAATGGGCCCTTCACACAAGGAGGGTCATGCACATAAGGAGGGTCCTTCACCCAAATGGGCCTTGCACACAAGGAGCTACAGGCTGTAAAATACCCACCTGATATTGAAAGGCTCCTGATTCTAATAGGTCCTTGTCCGGGGTTCTTGAGGTCCTGGACTGAATGGATTAATCAAGTTATAAAAAAAGTTGCTTTCAAAAGAATATGCATTTTCCTGGAATTGTGGTTGCTTTACCCTATCATCTTTGATTAAACGTTGCATAGTCATTCATAGCTATTTTCCAATGTGGAAATGTACCATTTTCTCTCAGACACCTGTGCTAAAAAGGCACCAACAGCTTGTTCCAGTTAGAATTTAGACATTTCTTAGAAACAATGACCAGATACACATAATTCCCTGCAAAACAAACAATTGTAAAAAAAAAATGTATTTTGAAATAAACAATTCTTTTCCATTAAAGTCACTCTTTTTTTATTATTTCCATTATTCATATTTATGTATGTGTCCATTTGCAAAAGTTACTGTATTTATTTATATATTACAAAGAAAAAAAACATCTTTATCTTTACAAAGGCAAATGGAGCTAGTATTGATAATTGCATAGCCTTAAATCGTTGATCTTTTTTATTACTTGCTAACTAACTTTTCCTGAAAGATAGCAAGCAATTTATAGATTTATAGTTTACATTTATTGCAAATATATAGTTTAGTTTTATAGAGTCTGACTAAATTCACTTTAAGACTGAATGTTCTAAATCAGAGTAAACATATATGGTGGCTTATGATTTCTGTGAACTGTTTACAGCATTAAGGTTTATTATGATAATGGTATTAACAAAGATTCACCCTGTTGCCAGTAAAACAGTAGCAAACTAAAAAATTTCTGTTACTAAATAGTATATTTGCTATTAACACTCACCGTATAAATACATGTCTTTTCAGCCATCAACTTAAAAGTTCACATGACAAAAAACATTTGTGTTTAGATTCCTAAATCAATGCTTAAAAGTTCAAATTACTGCATTGAGCTGGTACTTTGAGAAGAAAGTCATTGATTTTAATCTGCTTGAAGCAATCAATTACTCCCTGTCCTTATTATTCCAATCTGTAATGAAAACTAAACTGCATCGTCCTGAAAACTAAATGTGAAGATGATCATAAACCAGAATTTAAACTCCATGGATTATTCATATCTACCCATTTAGATTTGCCATTTCCATTATGAGTACATTTGCCATGAGCATTTAATGGACATCTAAAAGGGAATTCATTAAAGCAAGAGCTGTTGGCAGCACTTATGGGTTTCAGACTGCTTTATGCTTTCCTTTAATAGCGTACTATTATAAAAGTGATATATTGTGTTCATCCCCTCAGCAGTTTGCATAAAAGTCTGAAAAAGATAAATTCTTTTGAGCACTGTCAGAATTAAATTGAGCTAACTTTTTAAAATAGTACAGTATTTTGCTATTAAGCTTCAAATATGCTATTCTAGGTGCTTAAATAAACTGCAAAATTTTATCCCCACGCTTCCTATTAATCTCAAAAAGGAATAAATATGTGTTTATTTTATTGCCTGATTATACTTATAGTTCTAGATTGCTAATAACATATATTAAATCCATGGGCAGCAAGTTTAATTTGAATTTGTACTTGGTTAATAACAATGCAGAAATGTAGATTGCAGTGAATGTAAAAAAAAAACTACCTTACTGATAAAATACAGCCAGACATCCCTTGGGTTTTTTATTTGAACATTGACCTATGTATCTACAGTATATAAGTTTAAGAGGGGAGCAGAATTTACATCACTGCAGGATGTGATTACTGTAAATGCTGTAATTCTGACCAAGATACTATGGACCTAAAATGTGGGCAACAGCTTTTAAGGGTTTATCTTGAGAAATATACAAACTAGCTGCCCTACCTTTAACCTTTGTTCTTGATCATAGTCTGCCACACGGAACTGCACAGTGTCGGACTGGACTGTTGGGGGCCCACCAGGAAATCTGAGAGCAAGGGCCCACCTAACATTTCATATCTCTTATTATCACTCATTTACATATCTCTCTGACTCCTACTGACTATTGTTTATTGAAATGCATTAATTACTGTATTTTTGGCTCTGTATTTAAAGGCTAAGTACAGTCAGAAAACAAATAAAGTTTAAATAGAAGCTGTATCCCTAACTAACCTTTTTCTGGGTTTCTTTGTTGTTTTTTAGGTCTCTCCAGAGCCTACCTGTGGCCTTGTAAAGTGCTGGCCATCTTGGATACTGTGTGCTATCAGGTAAGCTCCACCCCCTGAGACCTGTTGGACCTCGTTCCTGGCTGTGTCAAAGGATCTAGTGCCAGTTCCCTCCATGCGCGTCATCACGCCACACACGCTGTTACAAGCACGGAGGGAACTGGCACTAGATCCTTTGACACAGCCAGGAACGAGGTACAAAAGGTCTCGGGGGGCAGAGCTTACCTGATAGAACACAGTATCCAAGATGGCCAGCACTTTACAAGGCCACAGGTAGGCTCTGGAGAGACCTAAAAAAAAAAAACAAACAGAAAAAGATTAGTTAGGGATACAGCTTCTATTTAAACTTTATTTGTTTTCTGACTGTACTTATACTTTAAGTTTAACCAATTTTATCTGTTTTCTTGGGTGAATAGGTTGTGGGCCCACTGGGGGATTCCCCTGTAACTCAATAGGCCAGTCCGACAGTGGCTGCACATGTTAATGCCTCCTGCTTCCAATAGTTTATGTGTATAAGCCTGCACATAGCAGTCTTAAGGCCTGTACAAACCTAAAATTGCACATGTGTGCGTAGCTTTACTGCTGAAAAAGAAAGCCCTTGATTGATAATTTGAATAAAACTGAATTATCAGTGCCTGACCCGCACCCTGCAAATATCTTTTTTTTATTTTTATAAATAGACAAATCATTAGAATTTCAGTCAGCCTCTAAGGTATATCTAGGCAGAGGCACATAAAAACATTTCCAAGTTTATCTCTATTGAGAGTTATATATTTACCAGTCTGTGTGGGCATCTTATATTTATCAGTCTAAGTGGGCACCTTAACTTTACCAGTCTGTATGGCATCTTATAATTACCAGATTGTGTAGCATCTTATTTTTACCAGTCTGTGTGGAAAACTAATATTTACCAGTCTGAGTGGGCACCTTATATTTACCAGTCCGTATGGCATCCTTTATTTACCAGTCTGTGTGGGAATCTAATAATTACCAGACTGTGCGGCATCTTATATTTACCAGTCTGTGTGGATGCTTATATTTAACAGTCTGTTGGACACTTATATTTACCAGTCTGTATGGCATCTTATATATACCAGTCTGTGTGGGAAACTTATGTTTACCAGTCTGTGTGGGCGCTTATATTTACTAGTTTGTTGGACACTTAAATTTATCAGTCTGTAGGGCATCTTATATTTACCAATCTGTGTGGGCAACTTATATTTACCAATCTGTGTGGGCAACTTATATTTACCAATCTGTGTGGGCATCTTAATTTTACTAGTCTGTGTGGGCAACATATATTTATACAAAAAAAGGGACTGTGGGAGCATTCCTTAGGATAAATTACAATTACATTTTGCAGAAGTGCTACTGATTTGGTCAAACATTTATACAAACAAATAAAAAATAATCAATGCACATTCCTTGGCCCCATACAATATCATTTTATCA
Source organism: Hymenochirus boettgeri (assembly GCA_019447015.1). Lineage (NCBI taxonomy): Eukaryota > Metazoa > Chordata > Amphibia > Anura > Pipidae > Hymenochirus > Hymenochirus boettgeri. Next base: position 60,490,749 of record CM033471.1, read on the forward strand.
GCATACATTATAAACAAAGAGGTTTTAGTATACATTACTGTGATCACATGAATGAAAAGCCTTTCAACCACGTTAAGGTAACCCCAGCTTGGAAGTTCCTAACTTCTAACTTTTTTTACTTTAATTATGATTGGCACACTTTTGCATTTCTCATACTTGTGCACTGGAGTAATATAGCAAGCTTTATCACTTCTCCCCCAGTCCATTGGCTTTTTAAAATGAGAGAAGATGCCGTCCATCCATTGCTTTATATTAAAGGCATAGGACCACCAAATAAAGGGCCGTGTTGGGGGTGCTATTACCACATGAAAGCTTGACCATGCTTCCTAATAAATACATACAATAGGAGGACTGTGGAAGAACTTCTTAGGCTGGGTACAAATCAGATGCTATTTTCGTGAGACTGACCGATTCATGGCACTTTCGGTTAGTTGGCCGAAAATATCTCCTGGTATGGGGCGTCCGGCCTTGACCGACCTCGATCGTCCAGCTATACAAACAAACGATAATCAATGCACATTCCTGGGCCCCATGCATTATCATTTTATCTGCACATTGGCATACATTATAAACAAAGGGGTTTAGTATACATTACTTTGAATGAGAAGCCAGAAATATATATTTACCAGACTGTGTAGGCATGTAAAAATTACATGTAGAATCTTATATTTACCAGTTTGTGAGGGCACTTATATTCATCAGTCTGTGTAACATCTTTTAATTACCAGTCTATGTGGGAACATCCTATTTTTACCAGTTTATGTAGGCATGTTATATTTACCACCAGATTCAATAAAAGTTCTTATCGTTTAAAATGGTGCTAATTTTGCCCCAACCAATCAGATGTTAGTTTTCAAATGTTAAATAACATCTGATTGGTTGGGGTAAAATTAGCACCATTTTGAACGATAAGAACTTTTATACCCTGTATATTTACTACTTTTTTGGGGCACTTATATTTTCTAGTCTATAATTTTTTGTCTCTATATCTATCTGCCTACCTATATGCCTGCCTTTCTATCTATCTCGGTATGTCTGTCTGTCTCTTTTTATATCTCCTATCTTTCTCATTATATCTATATGTTTATGGCTTTGTCATATGTAAAAAAAAATCAAAAGTTTCACATCATAGTTACGCCCCTGCTGATTGGATTCCTGCAATGTACTAAATCTTGCAAAGTATTTAGTGCATCTCTCAGACGGGTAAGTAAGCCAAAAGTTACTGCATGGCCTCTGAGTGACTTACCCGGCGCTGATAGATATTTTAACAAAACTATCATTAATATCTTTTACTGTGATCTTTTAAAAAAAACAACGTTGTTTGGTTGAAAATTTTTGGCCACAGCTTTATTAACATAAGCATTATTATAACAGATCCTAGCAGTTGCCTAGCAACTCGCATGTATGAAACGTTTGAATCCATGAGTCTCCTGCTGACAAAACACAGGGAGGGAGGGAAGGAAACAATTAACTTGATCAGCTCTTGATAAACTGATTATATTTCCCAGAAACCCCTTATTTATATCCACCCCCACTTATCCCCTAAGTTTTAACCAATAAACAATTACCATTATACATTTTAACAATTTGACAACCCAGCCCCTTTAGCTGTCCCAGAGGTCAACATACGCTGTTATACCAATTGGTATGTCACTTCTGTCCCTTCCCCCCATTATCTTAGCTAAAGTTGTTTTTTCACATGTAGTTGATGTGCTGCCTTAAAATTTTCCTCGTTTGTTTATATTTAAAATGTTTATATAAATAATTGTGTATGAGATAGCATACATTTACACATTAAGATAATCAGAGACAAATTGTTTGTTATCTTTTCAGATTCACTTTTGTCTTGTGATGTGTGTGCCGCTGGATTGGAAAAAAGCCAATGTAATGTATTCAAAAAAGGTAGTCATTCCCAACCTAGTAACTATAGACCTGTAAACCTAACATCAGTGTTAGGGAAGATGCTGGAAACTTTGTTAAGGGATCATATCCTTGACTTTGTCTCCAGAACTGATATTAGTAGTAGTCAGCATGAATTTATGAAAAATAGATCATGCCAGACAAATTTAATTGGTTTTTATGAAGAAGTGAGTAAGAATTTAGATTCTGACATAGCAGTAGATGTAGATTTTGCTAAAGCTTTTGATAAACTGAGGACTGTTGGCCTAGAAAAAAACATTTGTACAGGGATAAAGAATTGGTTATTGGATCGCAGGAAAAGATGGCGTACCATGCTAGCCAGTCAAAATTTTTACAGGGTAACACTTTTGAAAAAAAATAAGAAAAGTGTTTTATAGGTGATACCCTTATTGGCTACATAAGGTAATCATATTTAACATTTTAGTTCCTTTTTCAAGCTGATTACAAATGAAGCTGTGGTGCTCTCTGTTATATATTCAACATTTAGCTCATAGTTCAAATAACCATAAAAAAGGAATATCTGTGTGGAAGGTGTTAACAAAGTCAAATAAAAGGGAGCCTGCAAGGGACAAACAGATTAGATACAAGATACTGTGGATCAAATTGGCTGATATAAATACAGTAGTGGAAAGTAACTAAAGTGTGAAGTAAAAGGGCCTGGAGCCTTGCCAGTGGGCATCGACTCTATAGCTTCTTGGACTTCACCCAAGGTTAAGGGTGCTTCTAGGGCTGCTTTTTGTTCAGAGCTTAGGGCCCTATTTATAAAAGATCGGTATCGTTATCGTAAAATACCGATCGTTATCATAAAATAATGACCGTTATTTACCGATAACGACCGGTATTTAGCGATATCGTTAAATACCGGTCGTTATCGGTATATAACGATCGTTATCGGTAAATAACGGTCGTTATTTTACGATAACGATCGGTATTTTATGATAACGATACCGATCTTTTATAAATAGGGCCCTTAGTGTTGGTAGTGTTGTTCGTTTAAGGTATTCAGATGTTTCTGATGGTGATTGAGTAAGTCTTGTTTAATATAAATCTTCATAGAACTTTGCAAATGTTGTTAAAATTTGTGGAGTGTACCAGTGTGTTCTGTGGTGTTTGAATGGTCAGAATTAGATTATGTATGTTCCTTAATCAGGTATGCTAATAGTCTAGCAGAGTGGCCTCCATTTTCAAAAAGGTTTTGTCTAGTAAAAAATTGTTTACGGTTAGTTTTTTTGACTATTATATTATTATATAAGCATTGAGTCTGTAGCCAGGTAATTTGTGTAGCTGGAGTTCCGTGTTGTATATATTCTTTCTCTGCTTTAGTGAGAAGGGCTACTATTGAATTTTGTTCTTGTTTTGACGTGTGCTTAATGTATGAAATTATTGAGTGTAGGCATCCTCTTAAATATGTTTGGGTTGTGTGAGGGGTTGTTGAATTTATTTTATTCTTCCAATTGCTCATGTAGCACTAACACATTTTCCAATTGCTCATGCAGCACTAACACATTTATACAAATATATTCCTCGTGAGTGCTTCCAGCGTGGGGCTCCAGGCGACCAGGAAGGACCAGACCATTTTTTCCTTTATATTGAATAGAAGAAACAACATAACATAAGTAATTTTTATTTGAAAATTAATTAAATGCCCAACTGGGGCAAACAAATACCTTGCTGGTTCCCCATAAATTGGGAGTAAGTGTAACAAATGGCCGGACGGCCGGGTACTCACAGTACGCTTTAGGAGGAGGCTGATAGTCCGGAAGGTGCAGGAAACAGAGGCTGTTGGGAACTGTAGGCTGGAAACAGGAGCAAGGTGCTGCTGGGAACTGAAGGCTGGATACTGGATACAGGTAAGGTAGGTAACTGGATACAGATGAGGTGAGTAGACGAAAACTGGATACAGGCAAGGTAGTCACTGGAGACCGGCAAGGTAAGTACAGGATACTGGCAAGGTAAGTACTGGATACTGGCAAGGTAAGTACAGGATACAGGTAAGGTGGTCTCTGGAGGCAGGCAAGGTAAGTACTGGATACTGGCAAGGTAAGTACAGGATACAGGTAAGGTGGTCTCTGGAGGCAGGCAAGGTAAGTACTGGATACTGGCAAGGTAAGTACAGGATTAACAGGTAGGTGTCTTGGCGGCAGGCAAGGTAAGTACTGGATACTGGCAAGGTAAGTACAGGATACAGGTATGGTGGTCTCTGGAGGCAGGCAAGGTAAGTATAGGAGCAGGAGCGGAGCAGGATCCACGGCAGGTGAGTAAGGAGCCAGGGTAGCTAATGTTACTATCGGGCGCCGGGTCCAGGAGGACGCCGGCTTTTCAAATCTCGCGACGCCCGGAAGTCCAGAGCGGCACGGGACCGGAGCGGCAGGTAAGTTCGTGACAGTAAGACTCACTAGGAGTCATGAACTGTAATAATAATGAAGGTTTCAAGAAGAAACTTAAATACGTCATATGACGTATTTTGGGGGGAGACTCCCAAATATACCTTTAGCTATGTGTATGCTAGGTTACAATTGTAGTTTGTTAGTTTAGTTCAATTCCATGGGTGAAAAGATAGGGTAGGTATTTAGTTTTACATAGTGTCTGTAAGTTGATTGGTTACTATTAACGCCTGTTTCATCAGTGTTGGAGTGAATCTGGTCCTGTCGTCATCACTCAGCTAATATCATTTGCAGTATTAGCAATGTTTTAGTGGGTAAATAGATAAATATTTGGGTGAGGGCCTTTCTCGTAGGGGCTGACGGATCAGTTCTCGTGGGCTAGAGTATTTTGGGGTTCCCTATGCAGCACTAACACATTTATACAAATATATTCCTAGAACATTATTTTACATTGCTATTAGAATTCACATATATATCCCTTACATATATTCCTCCCCACCCCAATCCCACCCATCCTCCCAGACATTCCAAACACCTCGTCTATCCCTTTTAGCTAGTTAGAAAAAACTTTACTTTACTAACAGTTATTTATCAATGCTATCAACAACTTAAATACATGAAAGGGGTTATGGCCTTCCCATCAATCTATCCAAGGCTTTGATATATGGACTCCTTTACTATATACATTAATATTATTATATCATTTCTTTAAACCCACCTTTCTCTGGGTTGTTTTCCAGGGCCCCTGAATCAAGGTGTCCAGCTATTCATCTAGACCCCTTTTTCCCTTCCCCCTCCTTCCACATCAGTTTCCCGCCCCCTCCCCAGCAGCTTCCATAAAAGTTCCGGCAGCGTGTAGTTTAATATTAATTAGGTATACTTATTTAGTAAATTGTCCTGCAGGTTTATTCTAAGAAATATTTATGGATTTATAGAGAGTTTGCCTCTGTTTTAAGTTCAGGGGAGTTATTGGAGCATTACCACATAGGTCAGTGATCTGTTTATACACCCCATAGGGTTTTCCCTCAGGGGACCCATGTTGTACAGTTTAGTTGTTATATGGACTGTGTTTGGTGTCCAGATTTAATCCTTGTTGAACCCCCCACCTCTATTCAGGATTAGTTTCTTTATTTTCACATAAATGGCCTTCTTGACCCAGGTGCCAATATGTTGACATTACAATCTTCAAAGGTATGTTCTTTTTCCTTAAGATGCAGGTACATGGCTGAGTCCTGACCCGAGGAATTGGCTCTTCTGTGCTGGGCCATACATAGTAACATAGTAACATAGTTATTGAGGTTGAATAAAGACATACGTCCATCAAGTCCAACCTATTAACCCTCCTTTTCTTTTAATCCTACCTAACAGTTGATCCAGAGGAAGCTAAGAAACCCCCCAAACTAGATCTACAGTATATGTATCAATACCAGTAATTCTCAATATTTTTTCTTCCAACCTTAAAGGTTGTCCATGAGTCCTCTGATATGACCTAGTAGCAAACAATGCACCAGAGCTCATTGTATGGCCCATTAATATATTATATAAAGTATCATATCCCCACGCAAATGTCGGCTTCTCCAATTTAAACAGCCCTAACTTGTCTAATCTGCCTGCATATTCAAGCCCCTCCATTCCCCTTATTAATTTAGTTGCCCTTCTCTGAACTGCTTCCATTTCCAAGATGTCCTTTTTGTATATGGGATTCCAAAACTGCACTGCATATTCCAAATGAGGCCTTACCAGTGCCTTGTATAGAGGTAGAATAATATTCCTCTCTCTTGAATCTATTCCCTCTTTATACAAGACAATATCTTGCTAGTTCTTGCCGTTGCTACCTGGCATTGTTTGCAACAGCTAAGTCTGTTATCTACCAGAACCCTCAAATCTTTTTCCATTACAGACTCACTTAACACAATACGTTGATGCAGTTGCTGTTTGGTCTCCCCCACATACAAATCACAGCACTCTTCACTGCACTGCATATATGATGTCGCTTTTCTTGTGTTTTGGTATTGGGTCTTTCGGATGTACCAATTGCTGCCTCAGTGTGTTGTTTGGTTTAAAGCAGACAGGGATACGGTGTTTTTTGAAAATTCTTCTTAATTTGTATGATTTGATTTGTATGTGTGGGAGGCCAAACAGCAACTGCATCAACGTATGGCCTAGTACAGAAGAGCCAATTCCTCAGGTCAGCACTCAGCTGTGTACCTGCATCTTAAGGAAAAAGGACATACCTTTGAAGATTGTAATGTCAACATATTGGCAAAGAAACATGACTGGTTCAAGAGAGGTGTCAAGGAAGCCATTTATGTGAAAGTAAAGAAACCAAGCCTGAGCAGAGGTGGGGGGGTTCGACATCAACTGTGCTGTTTTGACAACTTACCCTAGGCAGTTCCTATAACACTTCTTAGCCACAATGCACACCTTGCTGTGATATGCTAATTGGGACTTTCAAGGGTAGATAATTGCCAACAGATTTAGAATTAAGAAAGCCAGTCAGATAAACGTCTTGAAGAACTAAACTTTAAGTCCAGTTGATCTAACTGAATACAACAGATCTATTTTCAGAAGCAACAGAAATTGATCTGGTGATAGATGGAATCCAACTGCTACTTTAACCTAGACAGGCCTCTGCTCAGGCACCTAGAGATGTCATTCTGTGAATTTACTTTAATCAATTTAAAAAGAAATTACTGAAAGCAATGCAAGACAAAATATCTCTGTTAAATTCTAATATATTTAGCTATTTCCCGATCTCTTCCCTACTACTATTGCACAAAGCTGACAATTTGCTGAAATAACTAGAATTCTTTGAGACAAAAATACAGTAGATATAGATGGGTATTTCATATGCAGCTAAATATACATTATGACAAATGGTTCTCTTCTCAGGAAGCTGAATCCCCACTAAAAGAATGGGGGATCTGGAGACTTTCCTCTTCACCTGTATCGTAAAAAGGCTTGGTGCACTCCACCTAGACCAGATATTTACACAGGTGTGTGTTAATTAACTCCCATTGGAGCCATTGTTACATCTGATCGGACTCTATTTCTCATAGTCTCTTATAGAGACAACAATTTATTCTTTTCTCTTCACCACTAATATCACCATCAAGTAATAAACCCACCTCTCCTAAACATTACACATTATCTGAAAGAAAGATGGAATCGATGCGCACAGTGGAACACACACATGTGACATCTCTAAACAATCCCTGCTTAAAACCCACCTGTCCTAAACATCTCCAACAGAAGTAAAAACAAACATAACTTGCTGTACTCCTAATTAAAATATTCTCCTCTTACTCAATATAAATTTCATAATCCCTGAAGGCCACCTACTGTACAAATCAAACAAAAACTATAAACTAAAAATCCAATTTTATTGCAAAAGTTCAAAAAGAGACTATTTTTAACATTCGTCTTAGGAATTACAATTTTGCAAACGATTAAAAACTAGACCGCCAATATCTCATTCATCTCTGGAAATTACATTACATTCTGGTCTTATGTTTTCATATCCTAAATGGAAGAAGAAAATCTGATTTAGAAAGAGAGGTGTTGAAAATATTCTTACTACTGGATTACTTATATGTAAGATTCTAATTTCTATATCAAAGCAGTCCATCAAGTTTTAATGCTAATGACACATTAAACGAAACAAGTATACTTTTGGTTGACTGAAGGACTGTTTTTTCAATAAATTAATAGACACCTTAGTTTATTAAGGTATAAATGTTGTTAAGTCAAACAATCCTCTCTCAGGAACACACCTAAGCAGGACCCCTTTCATATGGGTAGCCGGAGAATCTTAGAGACACAGTGCACCTTAAATACTTAAAAGGTGGGATTTTACTTTTGTACCCTGGATGGTAATTAAAAAAAAGGTTTCAAACCACACTTGATGAGTGGACCTTCACACTTTCTTACCAAGAGTAAGTGGGTACTTTTAGATATGTTTTATCAAATATTAACATATATACAAACTTTTAAAACAATTGATCTTAGTTTCTTTTATCTTCTTTTTATCTTTTTATGTCATTGGAGCAAAACCAAAACAAAATAATGGCTAACAGCTTTTATTGATATTCATTTGTCTCAAGAACTGATCTTATAAGTAGTATGGATTCATGAATGATTTTTATGAAGAAGCGGGCAATAATTTAGATTCTGGCATAGCAGTAGATGTAAAATACTTAAAGGAGAACTAAAAGTAATTAATAAAATCCTAATGCAAAAGCTTTTTTTTCCCAGAACACATTAACGTTTTAAGATTCTTGCCTAGTAAGTTACATTTAGTACATGTGAGAAATAGATTCTGTAACTAAGAAGGATTACATGTTTTTGTCAGTATAACTAATAGCCTTTTATGGAGCCTTCTGAGCATGTGAACTTATTGGCCATGCCCCCTTACCACAGGAGTCACTCTACCTATGCAAAATCTATACAGATGTCTATGACCGAATGACCGTCACCATTACGGTCGGTAGGGAAAGATGAAAAATTTTCATTGGCTGGTATTGGCCTTTACTTTAAGTAAAAGGGAGCAGATACTATCGACACTGTCAACTGATCACGTTGCAGCGTATGGGTGATCACTCGGGTCCATGTGTCCCACCGTCAGCACAATGCAATCTGTCAGCACAATGCAATAAGTATCACATGTGTATGGCCACCTTTACTGTTAGGAACTTTCCAAGGTAGTGTGCATTCTAGGAAAAAGAAGGACCATTACAGAACCTGAAACATTCAACTGATTTCAAAATCAAACTGAATATGTGGAAAAACTAGGTATGCATAATATAAACTAAGAATTTTAAAAATCACAATATTTTTCACTGAACTTTCCCTTTAAAGACACTTTTTTTTTTTCTTTCTTTACAATTTTACCCCTTTTGCAACAAGGAAACTTTGCCACTCCATGCTGGGCATGATTCCTCTTGTATAATAATGAGCACCTCTTTTTAAGAGATTCAGGCAAAGATTGAGAGACTGGCTCCAGAAATTTAGAATTTTCGGGAAAATTATCAAATGACAAATGCGAAAGCTCAAAAGTAGCACGCATGTTAAGGAAGTTCTGGATACGTGTCCCCCAGAACATTTCCCAGGTCCCAGAGCCATGTACACTAAATTACCATTGCTATTTTAACTTTATTTTATTTCAAACTTTTCAATTTTTTCCCTATTGACTTGATTTTCAAAAATTTGAAAATCCAAAATCAGACTGAATTTTTGGATGTTTGGCCATCTCTATTAGGGACAGGAGCATTTAAATATGTTTACACAAAAACTGCACTGAAATCTCTGTTCTTTGTAAGTTAGAAGGAGGATATCTGTGTTTTTATATGATTGTCTGCCAGCTTCTAGGAAGAAAAATAAATAGTGTTGCATGTTACTGGTATTTATTAGAGATGGCCGAATCTCACTAGTTTTGTTCCGTTTTCGGGTTCCCGGATCTTGTGAAGATCCGAATATCCGAAACCAGGACAAATTTTCGATAATTTTCGAATGTACGGAGCTATTTTCGATAATGTCGGAGCCAACTCCTCCGCCATGGTTCCCAGTGGGGATAAACCCCAAATAATTCACATGTACACTTACAAAGTTGTGCTCAAATAGAAAATAATTTTTATTGAAATATCACTTACACAGAAACAAGATCTATGCAAGGTGAGAGAATTCTCTAACCTCCTTCCTTTGTGACATTCTTTTTATATCCTAACATACAACATTTGCCACACAGTAGGAGTACGTTGCATTATATCATTGGTTACATTTTGGTGCAATGCTTAATATTCATTATATCTCATTTATTATTATACAAATAAATGAGTTACCCTGATTCTGTCTCACTACCTTAAAAGGTAGCATTCCAAAAGCATAGTCTTTTTACTGGCTATTGGCTCAAGTACTTATATAAAGTTACAAAAGCATTTTTGCATATATAACACAGGAAATAAACAGCAGTCACGTAGCAGAGCATCATTTTATACTAACAATTTACTTATTTTAGCATTACAGCTTATAAAAAAGGAAGTTAATAATAAAGAGCTTAAAACTATTTTGTACTTATACAGAAACAGGAAGTAAGTGAAATTATAACTACGCAGATGATTTAATACCAAAAGAGGATCACGGTAAATGTAGTTTAAGATTCCAATAACATACATTTTGTCCAAATAATGGCAGATTTTATAATTTGGGCTCCTACAATAATTTTCGAAAATAGTCTTGAACGTTCGAAAATTCTCGAAAATATGACCGGAGACCATTTTTGAGTTTCCGGTCTTATTTTCGAGGATTTTCGAACGTTTGATATCATTTTCGAAAATGATCAAAAATAGCTCCGTACATTCAAAAATTATCGAAAATTTGTTCCCAAGTCACGAAATCCCCCTCATACTGTTTTTTTAATTTTTCCTTTCTCTGGATTAACTGTTAGGCAGGAAATGTGGGTAATGCTGAGTAGTTTTTAAAGACTACTATTGCCATTTTACATGGTTGCCGGCAAGTGTATGATGTGGTTAAGATAACTAACAGACTAATAAACTGTAGGGCTGACTTAACACTGGCTTATAAACTGTAGAGCTAACTTAATGGCTAATGATCTGGAGGGCTGATAATACTGGCTAATTATCTGAATGGCTGAATAATCTATGTTTTGGTGCTTACAACACTGGGTAATGATCTGGAGGGCTTACAACACTGGGTAGTGATCTGGAGGGTTGATAACACTAGATAATGACATGGAGAGCATTGCTGTGCTGCTTTTATTAAAGGGCATCTATAGTGGGAAAATTAACTTTTTTTTAGGAGTTTGAAGGGAGCCAGGAGCAAAACAATGCATGTGGTCTCATAAATAAGCACATGCTACCCCCCTCCCCCAATCATGTTTTAGCATGTCAGCCAAGGCAGGCAGCCCATAGTGAAGCTTAAAACTGAGGCAGTGTCTCCAAAACCTCATTAACAACTTTCCATTCTCATAAATCCTTTAGGCTTAGGCTGTGGAGTATGACTGCTAACAGTGTCAGTAAAGACAATCAGAAGCAGAGGAGGAATTTTCTGTTCCTTGCCCATTATAGAACTAGAGGCAGCGATGTGATGTTTAAGCATATAACTTACTAATAGGTCCTGTGGGCAAACCCAATTTTTTCATTAGAGACCAGCCAGGGGCATTTCCCCTCAGCCACTGGGCCAGTCCTCCCCTGATAGTTACAAGGCTTTTGAATATTGGTATTATTAGCTTTTTTCCAATCCAGCGGCACATCACCAGACAAAAGTGAATCTGAAAGATGAGAAACAGTGGTCTAGATAAAACTGGACTAAGCTCTCGTAGATCCCGAGAATGTATTTCATCCGGTCCTGGGTTTTATTGATATTAACTTTGTCTAATTGTTTCCATATCATATCCTCCGTCAGCCAGTGAATATTCCTCATTTATACCCTTCATAATATTACATTCCCTGATATAAGGACTAGGATTCTCTATAGTGTATACCAATGGGAGAAAAAATGGTTTAGCACATTAGCCTTTTAGGCATCCTCTACAACCATCTCAGCTTCATGGTCTCGCATTCTCAGCCCTCATCTTTTACAATTGATATACTTTTTGGGGTTGGCCTAGCTTTGTTCTGCTATCCATATTTATTTTTCTATTTTACAGTAGCTAGTTCCATTGCTAAATTGCACTCCTTATTACAGCCTTTATACTCCATGTTGGCCTGTTCTGTTGCCTCTGATTTCAAAATTTTAAAACCCTTTTTCTTTTTTTCCATTTCCCTTTTTACCTGAGCATTAAGCTATGTAGGAGTGGACCTATTTTTTTGCACTTGTTCCCCAAAACTATAGATTTAGAAATGTAATGGTTTAATATCCCTTTAAAAGTGGTCCACTTCTGCTCAATATCTTAACCTAGGAACAAATCCCCCCATTCTTAGAGCAGGAATGATTCCTTTAACAACATAAAATTAGCTTTCCTTAAGTTTTTGTTAACCCAGTGAACTTTTGTTTTATGCAGCTTATATTAAATGACACTATATCATGATCACTATTCCCTAAGATTCCCATTACCTTAATCTCCAAAATGAGCTCAGGGTTATTACATATCACCAGATCAAACAATGCATCCTTCCTGTCTAGTAGGAACTTCTACCGTCTGTAAAAGAAAATGCTCATACAGAAGATTTAAGAACTTGATACCTTTTTTTACAGCCAGACTTCTTGCATTTGTAAACATACATTTTAGATTATCAATTAATTTACTTCCATACTTGGATGTGCATGCCATTTATAAGGACCTCACCTCCACCTCTAACTTTGTCATTGGCACCAATGTGAACCTAGACCACCTTACATAAGTTCTTCCTTCAGAGCGATTAGCTCCCAGAGCAATTTACTTGTAAAGGGATTTTCTGTTTTAAAGGGGTGCGTTAAGAAACAAAAGCGTTTATTAACTGTGGTTTGCATTCTAGTAAATGTACTAATCTAGCACTATTTATTTCTAGGAGTGTGCCGGTGTAAGTAATTAATCACTTGTGGGTTTTTTTGTTTGTTTTTTTGTTTTTTACTACTTACTGCTTGAATAAGGTGGTAGGAGTTGTTTAAGTAAACTTTAAACACTGGGTTTCTAAAATAAATACTTGTGTTCAACTACATTGTTACCTGTAGGGTAGGGGTTGGTAAGAGACAAAAGAAAGGCAATTTTATCTTTTCTCTCTGATTTTTAAGGGGTGCGTTAAGAAACAAAATCATTTAGAACAAGAAAGGGTTTAAGAACAAGACTGCTGTTTCTCTTGTGTGTTCTGCTGTTTCTCTTGTGTGTATTGTTGTTGCTGTGAATTGCTGTTTAGTATAGACAGTTTTGTTGGGGCCATGCAATGTGCATCCTGCCGCATGTATGGGATCTTGGAGCAGCTGCATGTATGTGTCAGATGTGAGTAGGTTGCCCATTTGGAATCTGAGGTCCAGAATCTAAAGGGGAAACTTGCAGCATTGCAGGACTTGACAAATCTGGGGGAATTGCAGGTACTGGCAGGGGCCAGTAAACTGGAGGGTGGAAATGGGGCAGATAGGGTGGTAAAGGAATATAGATTTGTAAGGGTCACCAGGGGAAGTAGGGGACTGAAGGATAGGGACGCTTTTTTCCAAGACCTTACATGCCGAACAGTGCGTTGCCTGCCTGGTGCTAGGGCTTGACATGTGGTGGATCGTGTAGACAGATTATTGGGTGGGGGTGGGAGTGACCCGGTGGTCTTGGTTCACATTGGTGCCAATAACAAAGTTAGAGGTGGAGGTAAGGTCCTTAAAAATTATTTCCGAGAGTTAGGGGCCAAGTTAAAAGCATCAAGTGCGCATGCGCACTATAGCTGTACAGAAGAATGAAGCGGTCGGAGATTCCAGCTGGGCTGCGCTGGTATCTTCATTCCCGGACCTTACAATATTGATTGAAGATCGGGAGGTAAGGCATAGCTCCTTAACCTCCCGGGCTTCAATCAATATATTAAGGGAATAGTTCACTTTGAGAGTAAACTATTCCTTTACTGGGGGAAATTGTTTCTAGGTAAATATACTGAGCAGATGTGGACCACTTTTAAAGAGATATGAAACAATTACATTTCTAAATTTGTACCTTTAGGGAACAAGTGTAAAAAATTAGGTCCACTCCTGCATGGCTTAATGCTCAGGTAAAAAGGGAAATGAAAAAATACAAAAAGGCTTTTAAAATTTTTAAATCAGAGGGAACAGAGCAGTCTTACAGGGAGTATAAAAGCTGTAATAAAGAGTGCAAGAAAGCAATTAAACTAACTAAAATAGAAAATGAAATACGGATTGCCGAACAAAGCCAAAGTCCAACCCCAAAACGTTTTTTAAGTATATAAATGGTAAATAGATGAGGACTGAGAATGTGGGACCATTAAACAATGGGGCTGAGATGGTTGTAGAGGATGCCAAAAAGACTAATCTAATAATGGATTGCATCCCCAGATTTTAAAAGAGCTTAGTTCAGTTCTATCTAGACCACTGTTTTTCATCCTTTCAGATTCACTTTGGTCTGTGCCACTAACTTACCTGCTGCTCCGATCCAGCGCCGCTCCTGTGACAGCTGCGCTCTTCTGGGTGGGCGGCGTCAGGACGCTGCCGCGCCAAGCGCAAAGATTCAAAGGCCAACGTCACCCTGCACCCAGCACCTGTTTGCAGCTTTTGCTACCCTGGCTGCTAGGCTACTTACCTAGCCCGATCCAGAGAGTCTTCCTACTTTGCCTGATCCAGTGTGACAACTTACCTTGCCTGATCCTGTTAGACTACCTACCTTCCAGTGTGTCTACTTACCTTGAATGATCCTGTGTGCCTACTTACCTTGCCTGATCCAGTGGGACTACTTACCTTGCTTTATCCAGAGGGACTACTTACCTTGCCTGATCCAGTGGGCCTACTTAACTTGCCTGATCCAGTGGGACTACTTACCTTGCCTGATCCAGTGGGACTACTTACCTTGCCTGATCCAGTGGGCCTACTTACCTTTCCTGATCCAGTGGGACTACTTACCATGCCTGATCCAGTGGGGCTACTTACCTTTCCTGATCCAGTGGGACTACTTACCTTGCCTGATCCAGAGTTCTACTTACCTTGCCTGATCCAGTTTATCCTTTCCTTGCTATCCGGCATCCAAATCCCAGCAGCACCTCGGTATCCTGCCTACAGTTCTCATCAGCCTCTTCTACTCTTTGTCCAGTCCTTCAGTCTGTGGTCTCCTCCTGAAAGTGCACCAGTAAATACCTGGCCATCCAGCCGAATCCGTTACAGAACAAACAGGCCATGGAATTGCCTGAGGAGGCCATGGGGGATGTGGGTAAAACCCTACAGGCGTTGGTAAAATGCATGGATGTATTTGAACACCATCAAGGGCAGTTGGCCCAATACATGGACTCTCTTGCTGCCTGGCTTCCCCCCGGTTACGGCTCCTGTCCCTACACCAGCTCCAGTACCGCCTGGTCCTGTTAACCCTGCACCCGTTAGAGAACCCCGCATACCTTCTCCTTCCCATTTTGACGGTAACACCCAAGCCTGCCGGGGATTCTTAAATCAGTTTCGGATTCAATTTGAACTTCAGCCCTCTCATTTTGTCTCTGACCGGGCCAAGGTTGGCTATGTCATCGCCCTTCTTGAATACAACACTCTGGCCTGGGCCTCCCCCTTATGGGAAAAGGACGATCGCATTGTCAACAATATTACTGCCTTCTTGGATATGTTCCAGAAGGTCTTTGGTGATCCTGGAAGAACTTTGGCTTCCTCCCCCCGGGTTGATGCAACTCCGTCAAGGCTCTCGTTCTGTGGGACAGTACGTCATTAAATTCTGCACTCTTGTGGCAGTGACTTCCTGGAATAACAAAGCACTTACTGACACCTTTTTGCAGGGTCTCTCAGACCGTCTCAAGGATGATCTAGTCTTTACGGAATTGCCTAACCCTTAAGAGGAACTGATCACCCTCTGTCTCCAGATTGACACCCGTTTCCGTGAACAACAGGCTGAAAGATCTACTGCTCGCTTCAATTCTCCTAAACCCTTCACTCAACCCATAGCTCCCTCTGTGGAAGACCCTATGCAGATTGGAGGCACCCATCTTTCCCCCAAAGAGAAATCCCAAAGAAGTACTAATGGACTTTGCCTTTACTGTGCCGGACAAGGGCACTTTGTCAAAAATTGTCCCCTGAAGTTGGGAAACTCCAGCACCTAGAAGCTAAGGAGCTCCTTCTAGGTAAATTTAAAGGGACTGTCCACCCCTCTTTTGAAAAATTAATATGTGGTAGATTAGCCCCCAAAACCTAGACATCATTTAAGTCTCAAGCTGTAATTCGGCTCCCACACAGAGATATTATACTTACATGCTCCTCCTCGCTCCACCGCCGCGGCTCTGCACTTCCGGGTAAGGCAGTCAGTGTCGGCCGTGACTGTGACATCACTGCCAATCACTGGTTGCCATTCCCGGAGCAGTCTCCACTGCGGCTGCTCGGGAACAGAAAAAGAACAGAGCAGCCACAGTGGAGACTGGAAGAAGAACCCGGAAGCGGCGGTGGAGCGAGGAGGATGTAAGTATAATATCTCTGTGTGGGAGCCGAATTACAGCTTGAGACTTAAACGATGTAGGTTTTGGGGGCTAATCTACCACATATTAATTTTTCAAAAGAGGGGTGGACAGTCCCTTTAAGTCTCCTGCCAGATGTGAACTGCTCAAGCTTTTCCTGCCTGTTACTATATCTTTTTACTCTCAATAATTTTCAGGCCTTCGCTGATTCTGGAGCAGCTGGAAATTTCATTGATTCTTTTGCATCAGAACTGGGTTTTCCCTTGTTTCATCTACATCAACCTCTTCGGGTCCTGGCTATAGACAATAAACCCCTGGCCTCGGAATTTACTCACAAAGGTACTCACAGTCTACCTTTGAAGTTTTATTCCGTGTTGGCATTTTCCATCAAGAACATTTATCCTTTCTCGTGATCCAAAGTCCGTCTGCCCTGCTTATCCTCGGTCTTCCATGACTCCAATTACACAACCCTGTCATAGACTGGTCTAACAATGAACTTAAATCTTGGAGTCCGCTCTGTTTTGGAAATTGCCTTCCTACTTCCCCTATTCATTGCTCCTCCATTAACTGTGTAAATAAATCTGTGAAAATTCTTCCTCAATGCTATCATGTCTTTTCTGATGTTTTTTGTAAAAAATGGGCTGAGAAATTACCGCCTCACCGATCCTATGACTGCCCCATCAATCTCCTCCCTGGTACTATGCCTCCTTGATGACGCACTTACCCATTGTCCCGCTCAGAAATGCAATCCATAAAAGAGTACATTAAAGAACATTTGTCCCAGGGATTTTTTCAACCTTCCAGTTTGAAAAGAAGGACAGAGATCTACCTCCCTGCATCGACTATCGGGTTCTAAACAAGATCACTATTAAGAATCGTTATCCTCTTCCCCTTATCTCTGAACTGTTCGATCAGATCAAGGGTGCTAAAATATTCACTAAACTTGATCTTAGTGGGGCATACAGCCTATTCCGCATACGCAAAGGTGACGAGTGGAAAACAGCCTTTAACACTCAGGATGGTCTCTATGAATATCTTGTAATGCCATTCGGCCTTTGTAACACTCCAGCTGTGTTACAGGAATTTATGAATTACATTTTCTGTGATTTGTTAGGTATCTCAGTAGTTGTATATCTGGATGACATTTTAATCTTCTCAGAAGATTTACCTTCACATTGTCTTCATGTTAAACAAGTGTTACTACGACTAAGAGAAAATAATCTTTATGTCAAGCTGGAAAAGTGCCTCTTTGAACTTTCTGATGTACCCTTTCTGGGCTACATTGTGTCTGCCCAAGGCTTCCTGATGGACCCTGAAGTTTCAGCCATCAGTGGTCTCTTCCAATGGGAACCAAAGCCATACAAAGATTCATCAGCTTTGCCAACTATTACAGACAGTTCAACAAAGGGTTCTCGTCTATAATTTCTCCTATTCTAGCCTTCATCAGCAAAGGTGGTATGCCTAATTCATGGTCCCCTACATCCCTAGAAGCCTTCAAACAACTTAAGGAAGCTTTTGCCTGTGCACCTTTTTGTTTCATCCGGATCCCAGCCTTCCCTTTTATATTGTAGTTGATGCCTCCAGGAGCTGTCCTTTCTCAAAGACAAGGTGTCAAAGGGAAACTACATCCTTGTGCTTATTTTTCTAAAAAGTTCCTTCCCAACGAGTGGAATTATGATGTTGGTTACATGGAATTTCTTGCCATCAAGTTAACCCCCGAGGAATGGCGTCACTTATTAGGAGGCACTCCTTTACCTATTGCAATTTTTACCGATCATAAGAACCTTGAATACATTCAGAATCTTAAGAGGCTAAATCCCCGCCAAGCACATTGGTCCTCATTCTTCTCCTGGTTATCCCCTACTAACCTGGCTCCAACAATAAGAAAGCAGATCATTTGTTGCTTCAGACTCTTCTAATCAAGATAAGGGTCCCATTATCCCGACTAATAAAGTCCTAGCCTCTCTTACTCCTCAGCTCTGTTCCAGAATTCAAGCTGCACAAAATTCTACTCCTCCTGACACACCTCCGGGCAAAACCTTTGTTCCAGTATCTCTACAGAATGTTATCCTGCGACATACTCATTGTTCCAAGCAAGCCGATCACCCTGGTATTAGCAAAATTTTTGATCATCTTGCCCGTTTTCTCTGGTGGCCTAACAAGAGGAAAGACGTAAAAGATTTTATTCAAGTCTGTTCCAGTTGTGCCCAGTCTAAATCTTCTAGAACTCTACCTTGTGGTCTACTTCAACCTCTCACTATTCCGTCCCGACCATGCACTCATTTATCTATGGACTTTATCGTAGAGCTGCCGCCTTCCAAAAAGAACACAGTCATTTGGGTAACGGTTGACTGCTTCAGCAAAATGGCCCACTTTGTTCCCCTTACCAAGCTACTAACCTCTGTGGAGCTTGCTCAATTATTTATTTTTCACATTTTCTGCCTACATGGACTTCCTATTGAAATAGTGTCTGACAGAGGTACTCAATTCATCTCTAAATTTTGGAGAGCGCTATGTAAATCCATGGGATTCAAGTTACAGTTTTCTTCTGCTTACCCACAGTCCAATGGGGCTACTGAATGCACTAACCAGTCTCTTGAACAATATCTTCATTGTTACATTTCCTATACTCAGGATGATTGGTCTGACCTTCTGCCCTGGGCCGAGTTTGCCCATAATAATGCTTCTCATGCATCCTCTGGAAAATCTCCTTTATTGTGTGTCCTTGGAACTAATCCAAGATGTTTTCCTCAAGATTTTCTTGCTACTCAAGTACCTGCTGCCAATGACTCTGCTGCCCAGATGTTGGCTATCTGGCATTATACTGAGGTCTGCCTTCAGAAATCTGCCCTAATAAAAAAAGCTGCAGCTAATTGGGGACGTAAAAAACCTCCATCTTACTCTGTTGGAGACAAGGTATGGCTCTCCTCTGCTCATATAAACCTTCATGTTCCTTCTTCCAAGTTGGGACCCAAATTCATTGGTCCTTTCCCCATTCTGAAATTGGTGGGTCCAGTTGTTGTTCATCTTCAGCTTCCTGCTGGAGATGAAACATGCAGATTCCTAATGGGTTTCATATTTCTCTCATTAAACCAGTAAGCTCTAACCAATTTTCCATGCCCCTCCTACCTCCTGCCCTAATTTCTGTTGATGGTCAAGAAGAATTTGAGATCGAGAAGGTATTTAACTCTAGATTCTTTAGGAGATCTCTTCAGTATCTGGTCCACTGGAAAGGTTTCGGTCCTGAAGAAAGAGCCTGGATTAACTACTCGAACCTGCATGCTCCTCGTTTGGTCAAGGCTTTTCATAGAAGTTTTCCAGACAAACCTGGTCCGTTGGGTCTGGGGGGGTTTTGTCACAAACTTACCTGCCGCTCCGTTCCAGTGTGGCCCCTGTGACAGCCGCTCTCTTCCGGATGGGCGGTGTCCTGACGTCATGACGCCAGCACGCCGAGCGCAAAGATTCAAAGGCCATCGTCCCCCTGCACCCGGCGCCTGTTTGTAGCTTTTGCTCCCCCGGCTGCTAGGCTACTTACCTAGCCTGATCCAGAGAGTCTGCTTACCTTGCCTGATCCAGTGTGACAACTTACCTTGCCTGATCCTGTGAGACTACCTACCTTCCAGTGTGTCTACTTACCTTGCCTGATCCTGTGTGTCTACTTACCTTGCCTGATTCAGTGTGTCTACTTACCTTGCCTGATCCAGTGGGACTACTTACCTTGCCTGATCCAGTGGGACTACTTTCCTTGCTTGATCCAGTGGGCCTTCTTACCTTGCCTGATCCACTGGGGCTACTTACCTTTCTTGATCCAGTGGGACTACTTACCTTGCCTGATCCAGTGGGACTACTTACCTTGCCTGATCCAGAGTTCTACTTACCTTGCCTGATCAAGTTTCTTCTTTCCTTGCTATCCGGCATCCAAATCCCTGCAGCACCTCGGTATCCTGCCTACAGTTCCCATCAGCCTCTTCTGCTCTGTGTCCAGTCCTTCAACATGGGCTATGAGTTGTACTGGCAATAACATGAAAGCCTCCTTTGTTGCAGAATCTATTTCTTATATCTACTAAATGCAAATAACCAAAGAAGAATCTTTCAATGTATAGGCATTCTGGGTAGAAAAGCTTTCATATTAGAATTAAAAAAAAATAAGTTTACAGTAGTTCTCCTTTAACTGTGATACAGTTAAAAATACAGTTACCAATCTTCTTGATAAAACATCTGGAGAAAATATTTCAGTAGACGGATTCTATAATAACTTAATCTATAGCCTGTGCTTTCATTTGGGTGAAAGATTTCCTGAAAATTAAATTGAGGCGTGGTGTGCTTTTGAATCCCCTTTTGAGACATAGAGCAGAGATGTGATAAGAAGTGCTTAAAAAAGCTTACAAGTCTTACAGTTACTCAATCGTATTATAGGAGCCAACCAGGGTTACCTAGGGGTAGATAACCCCTAGGTGACCCTACAGACAAATGTAGAGCAGCCCTAGAGAGGGTTGTTACAGAAGGCATAGAAGTGGGTTTTATTGAACAGAAGAAAATAGAGTTTTTTCTACCGAGGTACCCAAGAACCCCGGAATTCCATTTAGCTCCTAAAATTCATAAGCCGGATTGTCCCCCTAAGGACCGCCCTATTGTGGCATGAGGGTCTATCCCATCTGATAGATCTTCTGCTGCAACCATTTGTGACCAGACTTCACTCATACTTTAAAGATACCACTCAGGTGTTAAGGCTGGTTGATGATTATAAGGCACGAGGGAAGTATACTGGTTACGGTGGATGTTTCATCCCTGTATTCTAGTATCCCTCACCACTACAGTATTATGGTGGTACAATACCATCTTATGAGTTACAGCAAATACACCATGGAACAACAGGGATTCATTTTAAACTCTCTTAGGTACCTACTCACGAACAACTTTTTTATGTTCGATGGCACCTTCTATTACAGATGTAGGACATCAAAGGGCGCCAGATTTGCTCCCACATATGCCAACCTGTTCATGGGGTGGTGGGAGGAAGCAGTTCTCTTCCACCACTCCTATTTCAACATGCCCACACCTAAAGTGTTTTTATATCGTCAATATATAGACGATTTGATATGGCTTTGGACAGGTACAGGTACCGATGGGTGTGCATTTTGAATGATAATCCATTTAATATCAAGTTTACCTATAGAGTAGGATACAAGGAGATCCAATATTTGGATCTTAATATAACATTAGAAGATGACAAGGTGGTCATTGGTGATTATAGAAAACCTCAAGCAACCAACTCTATCCTTAGAGCTGATTCAAACCACCCACCCCATTGTGTCAATGCAATCCCATATGGCCTATATCTCAGAATTAAGAGAAACTGCTCCACACAACGAGCGTTTCAGGAAAAGCCTATGAGAGAGCTTACAGAGAAGATATAACTAAACTCATCCAAAGAACAAAAATACCTAGAGAGGACTACGAAGGGGTGTTTTTTATCACCCAATACAGTCCCCAATATAGGGAAATCACTAACATAATAAAGAAATACTTACCTATATTGCAACAGGATAAGAAAAATGGCAACAATATTCTGACTAAAGGGTATTGTTGCGTCTCTAGGAGAGCACGTACACTGGGAGATATATTGTCATCTAGTACGTTTACTAGTAGTCCAAGAAGTCATGATACTTGGATGAAGTATAGGGGTACATACCCATGCGGGGCCATTAGGTGTGTAACATGTTCGTACATCTTAAAAGGGAATGTGTGTACCAGCACAAGTAATGGTCGAGTGTTCCAAATAAAACAATATATTAACTTTAAATCTGACCACGTGGTATACATTCTAACATGCTGTGGCTACCAAATTCAATATGTGGGATGTACCACACGACCTCTCTAAAACAGAGTGAGGGAGCATATTTTAGATATCAGGAATGGTAATGAAAGAAGCCCAGTAACTAGACATATACAACAGTGTATGGGTGCAAAATCGATGCACCAGCCCATACAAGTACAAGCGATCACCAGACTTTCCCCTGATCTGAGATCCAAAAGATAGACATACTCCACTTTTAAAAGCTGAGGCTAAATGGATATTTTTACTCAACACAAGAATTCCCAAGGGGTTGAATCTTATGAGAGACATAGCATGTTTTGTAAAGTTGTGTTCTTGCTGATTCAGCTATCTTATGTATGGTCCATACCTGTATCATTTGACTTTGTCCTACACTAATTTATGGTTTCCCAATACTGACACGTTGTAACTCCTGTATATGATTTAGTTTCAATATTGCATCATTACGCTGTTCTAGGAGATGCACTATATTTTTATTCAATGCTAAAGGCTTCTTGCCCATCCAGATATTTATGTGTCATTGTAGGACCAAGTATACTTTTACCTAGTTCTTATTGTTTGTAAATAGTTGTTGTTTTTGGTTTTTACTATATCATTGTTCTATATATCCCACATATATATGTACATAGGGGTATGTGGGATATCACTGTATACTATATATATATATATATATATATTGTGTTGTTGTTGTTGTATGGTGGTTACTCCCATCTGTATTCAGCATGTGGGTCATGAGGGATCCTGGGAGCTGTAGTATGAACTAGCACAGCCCATCTTTGCTTCTACAATCACCCAGGTCCATCCCACACTGGTGAGTAAGATTACTCCCATTTCACCTGTGTATAAGTAAGTCCAGATTGGGATGACATTGTTATGCCTATGAGTAAGAACGCTGTGGCTTTCGAAACGCGTCAGCATTTTTTTAACTATTTGGAGGGCTTTTGTATTGTCTATGAAGACATGCTGTAATAACTATTAAATATTGGCAGTTTTTAACCAAATCTCTGGCTAGATCCTGTATCTTCTTTGAGCCTGGACATGGAGACCTAGGAGCCCTAATACGTACACTTGAGAGTATCTTTGGATTCAGCTAAGGGTCCGGGGAGGTCCGCACCCGGGCCACAGTACTGGAGCGGTGAGTGTCTAAATGTGAATTGTTATGTTATATGGGAATGCCCGATACATATATCGTTAGAGGACAGCACGCTCAAACTAAGAAGAAGTGAAGGGTTCAGGGCATATGCACCTGAACCAAACGGGATGCCGTGTGAGTGTCCCATTGATTAATCATTAATAATCAACAATTATTGTTACCATTAGGTTCTATGATAGACCCGATATAGAGTTTTATTATTTGGGTAATACATGATATATAGGTTGCCTTTTTGTATTGTTTATACATGAGGGTAAAATGTTTTAAATAAAACATTTTTAAATACACAATATTGTGATTGGATTACATTATTCTAAAATCCAAATGATGATGTATTTTGCTTGCATTATATTATACCTTTTCATGGCCATAACATGTGTGTTGTCATGTACTGTATTAAATAAAAGTCCACCCAACAATCATGTTTTCTGTAGTGACTAAAATAATCATTAACATTCCCATGGTTACTACCCCATACTTATGTGTCTATTTCAAAGTATGCCTACTGGCTACTAATGGAACAGAAGAAATAAACACATCCCCTGATCTTTTATTAGAAGCTGGAAGAGAAAATCTGACCCTTGGGTTCTGCAGTTAAAAATACATTACAAGTGCAAATAATAAAGTCAGCATGAAAAAGAACTGAGTGGAAATGCAATTGTTCAAGCTAAAATGTAGTTTTTCACATTACATAACATTTAATTGTTAGTTTAGATTTTCAGGTCATTTGGGACATTTATTGCTTAGCTGTACTTTAGTGATTGGAGACAGTTAAAAAACAAATGCAGTGCTGTTATTAACAAATGTTTGTGTGCCTGACTGGTAAATTCAAGCAACTGTTGATTGTAGTCAGGATTGTAGGATTTTAACTATTGACTGCTGATGAATGTCTTAGACTCTGCAATAATTATCTTTTAATTGTAAAAACAATTAAAGGACAATTATACTCGCCTTTTCCCCGATCCACTGCAGCATAGTACCCAGGGTGAGGACCTAAAATCGTTAAGTCCTCACCCTGGGTACTTTCCCTAACTCCTGCACTACTTACCGCAAATCTGCTTCGGCGATCCACACTGTTCCACCTCTCTCCTACTGTCAGTGACAGTCGCGAGGCAGCCAATTGGAAGACACGCCTCCTTGCAGAGCGTATCTTCCTATTGGCTGCCTCGCGATCTGTCATTGAAGCTGGAAGAGCGGAGGAATGGAGCGATCGGCGAAGCAGATTTGGGGTAAGTAGTGCAGGAGTTAGGGAAAGTACCCAGGGTGAGGACTTAGCGATTTTAGGTCCTCACCCTGGGTACTATGCAGCTATGGAGGAAGAGGAGCGAGGGTGAGGTGAGTATAGTTGTCCTTTAAGGTTATTTGCCTGTTAAAAATTACAAAAGCATGAAAGAGCTATTTGATATGAAATAGGAAACAATGTGCATTTTTCAGCATTTTCTTTCATATTTTGTGACATTTTTCAGTCACAATACCACTTTTTTGATCCAGAGAAACCATTGCAAATAATTATTCTAGTATTTGTGTTATTAGGCTCCTTTTTGCTAGTCACATTTATATGTATACCCTTATATGCTGGGTACATTTTTTTTTTAGGATATGTAGGTTTTAAGAAAAAACACTATTGTTCAAAAAATAATGTTAAAGGGCTAGGCTACACCATCGCATTTTAACGTGTAACATTAGTAGAATTGCTCTGCATCATTTTCGTTAACATGTTTTTTTCGTGTTGCAGTTCGGCCTCACCCTAACATATTTTTTAACTGTAATCACCCTTTTGCATCTGCCTATTTGGGGACTGTTTCCTAGCTGCATGTCTTTGTCCACCCATACATGTGGCACCCTGCTTTGTTTAAAGGGCATCTATAGTGAGAAAATGAACTTTTTTTTTCTTTCTTTCCATGTGTTCTAAAATTCCCCACAACCCCCAGAGTGTCTTCACTTTTTCAGATTCCCTCTCTGTCCTGAGATACACCAGTTAGAAGAATATGTGATTGCATTCCTCTACTCCTACTTGGGCTGTCAATCAAATCCCTGTGACGTGATCCCCCCTCCCTGCTCTGTAATAAACATAGAGATAAGAGCATTAGCAGGGGGAGAGAGGTAGCTTTGATGGTAGATATAAGGCTGCCCCCTTCTTATTTGCTTTCACTGATTGATGATGGGTCACAAAGTGAGAGATCCTAAACTGTACTGTTCTCCTTCTTCTGTGTCTTCAGAACAGCTTGCTTTCTATTGGCCACTGTGCGTGGGTGTGTTTTTCAGGATGTTGAAATTTAACTCCTACTGCACATGATAAGCTTGTTGGTTAGCCGGAGTTGAGACGTGGAGGAGGTAACAGAGGGGAGGGGGAAGGGGGGAGTGCTGCACAGAGATCTGACACCATGGTTAAACAAAGTCACTGACAGAGATAGGATTAAGGCAGCACAGAGTACATGAATTTAACTTTGCAAAGGGGCAATGGTTTTTTTTCACTATAGATGCCCTTTAATATTTGTGGCAAATATGTATATTGTAGTGAAAAAGCTATATACCTTTTAAAGTTTTATAGTATGAAACAAAGTGTTTCTACCTCCCAATATTATCTATTTCAGAGCAGTAGTATGGAGAAGGTTGATGTGAGTACCTCACTTTTACAGCTGCCTGGGCCATTCCCCTGACACTCTCTTTATTTTTCTGCATGTTTAATGCACGTGGTGGATGTAGGCTGGATATTTGGATCAAGGCTAGTTAAATGCTCTGCAGACTTTAGAATCTTTGGGTTAGACAATATGAAGGTAAACATAAACAGAGAAACCTATAGGACAATTATACTTGCCAACAAAATGCTCCCCTCATCTTTTTACCATTAAAAGTAAACCACGGTGAGGACCTCAGCCACTGGGTACTCCCCCATGAGTACAGTACTGATCATCTGTTAAACTTACAGTAACTTTCCCTTCCAGTCCAGTCCTCTTCCAACTTCTATCCTCAGTCAGCAGCTTGGCCAATAGGAAGATGTGCTACTTACGTATATGCAGTAAAGATATGCGCGATGAGTTGATTAACTTCTGCCAATTCAGTAACGGACGTTTAAACAGCTCATCACGCGTATCATTACTGCATAGATGCAATCAGCTGTTTAAAAACAGCTGATCACAGAGCACTTAGGGAGGTGTGTGTCAGAAGCCCGGCCACCAATCAGTTTTAGTATACTTCAAATGGGAGGGGATGCAGACTAAAATTGACATTTAAGGGAATATCATTAAATCAATTTATTACAATTATTTATTACATTATTAAAATAGTTTACAAGCTATCAGGGAGATTCAATAAAAGTTCTTATCGTTTAAAATGGTGCTAACTGCCCCAACCAATCAGAACATTTAAAAGCTAACATCTGATTGGTTGGGGCAAAATTAGCAACATTTTAAATAAGAACTTTTATTGAATAACCCTGTATGTTTTTTCTTGAATACTCCCTTTAGTATTAATTTAAGGTGAAATAATAAAAGTTTTTTCTTAAAATCAATATTGCCTAAATCATTCTGAAAAGAAAGAGTCAGAATAAAGGTAACTGGTGTAATACTTGCAAAACATTATTTGAATTTGGCCACACTGTGGCATATTTAATGTCAGCTGACCAAAAAAGTACATACACAAAAGTTCATAAACATAGAGAGTTAGCAGCTTCCTCTGCTAGTTAAAAATATGGATAGGTTCATGCAAATGTTTATAGGCTTGATATTTAGGTCTAAGCAAGGTCAAGGTTTTTGTGAGCTACAAACACATAATGGCTTCACATTTTGGCCCTCTTGAAGAATTGGGGGAAGCTGAAGAAATTTAGAAATGTTGCAGGGTTAACAATCAAATGGAAACCTATTCCCTTTTCTTTTGGTTTGCATTTAACTCACCTTTAAAATATCTACTAGTTAAGACAATATTGATATATTGGCTTCTCAGAAGGTGGAAATATCTTCAGGGCAATCCAATAAGAGAAGTAATTACTGTTTACATTCTCAGATCCTTCACTGCAGTGTCCATAATGCACCATATAACATTCCAATACATCTGTTCTATACACCTATATTAAAGACTCATCTTCTACTGGTGATGCACAAAAGACGTGCTAATTTGATCTAGTCTTAAAGGGCATGTACACCCTTTTTTCAGTCACCTTTTCTCTACCTTTAAAGTTGTCTTTTGCCTCTCCCCCCCTGTAATTTCTAAATATTAGATTTCATGTATTTTTCCAGTCTAACTTCCTCATCAAGAAGGAGTCTCATTCTGCATTCTGGCATATGCATTTTGGGAAACTGGATTCTCAGTCAGTAACCTAATCAGCTGGATTTGGGATATTACAAAAATGGGTTGAATTGATCTTCTCTGAAGGTTTAATATGTATGTGTCAGTTACTATCTGTACAAAACACAACAGACGGTAGAAGAAATAAATTAGGTGAGTAAAATAAAGGGTGTGTACCCAGGGCCACATCAACCATGAGGCACAGTGAGACATTTGTCTCAGGCGGCACCCCTGCATGGAAGAAGAAAAAAGGTGGCACATAGGCAGTGGTAGAGAATTTTCTTTTTCTTCCCTTGAATGGTCAAGAAAAAAAAAGTATTTTCCCTAGTAACAGATATCATGTTGTTAAAATCATTTTATATACTTAAGTTAGCTTTGTAAGGCTGGGTTAGACTAGTTAGGTTAGTTAGGGCCCTGCTGAAAAAGTCCACAAAATGTTTGGCTAAAATCTTTTATATTACAGAAAGTATGGCATTTCTAATGTGTTGTTACAGTTGAAGCAACATGTATAGCACAGGCTATAAAATAAGGTATTTTGATTTGAGAAACAAAAACCTGAAAGGAGCAATATGGTAATGGTAACACAAGTTGTTTGAGAAAGGGATGTAATATCTGTTTCTAGTAATTTATATTATAGCTAATTGACTGTCTAAAGAACAGTATAAATACCTATGTGATAGAAAGTTCAAAATCGTATGTTTTTAGCCATGTCCACTGACAAAACCATGCCCACCGACAAAGCCACACCCACTTTAACAAGGCAACAGAAATAATCAAGGGCGACATTCAAAGGTTTGGCTCAGGCAGCAAAAACCCTAGTGCCCCTGGATGTGCATGCCTCTTTAAAGAGTATCTCCACTGCAAGGTATTGTGGATGATATCCACACCTGTCAGAGGAAGCACTAGAGGAGCACGATGACGGGTTTGCAAGGCTTTGTTTCTGGTTTCTAAAGCATTAATTGAAGAATGGGAAGTAAGACATAGCACCTTTACCCCCTGTTCTGATTAATGATTTTCATTTTGGGCAGTGAAGATATCCGTTAAAGTCACACAAACCATTAATAATTCATCGCAAAATTGGTAAGTGTGTGTGTCAGTAATCGCTGCCAATCCTTTCCATCTCTCCTCTCCCATGCTTCCCCAAACTTGTTCCTTGGGTCTTCCGGGTGGTTTATGCGCATGTGTGAACATTTTCGGAGAACCTCTGTAGTTTCTGGAAGTGTTCTGCCTTCCCAGGAATAATCGCAGCTCTGTTTCTTCTATTGGTTTCTGCTGTTTGGGTGGCAGAATAAAATCTTCAATCTCCTGTCTGGTTCTTGATTTTCTTTATTGCTATTTCTGATTGGTTCTTGTCCCTTTTATAGACTCTGCTTGCCTTTTCCTCAGTGCCCATTTGGGTTTAGGATTTAGGGTTTCCTCCAGGCACTCCAGTTTCCCCCACAATCATAAAGATATACTGATAAGTTGTATGTATCAATTAAATGTGCTTAGATTGTAAGCTCTTTGGGGCAGGGCCTAATGTGAATGTATACATGCTATTGTAAAAGTGCTATGGAAGATGTTAGCGCTATATAAATCCACAATAATAATAATAATATTCGCTCCTTTGTTACATTTCCCTGCTTGTCTTTGGCTATGGCAGCTTTAAAAAAAAAAACATATCATGAGAAACAGAACTATGTATTTTAAGCACATTGGAAGGAAATATAAGGATTTATTTCTTACTTCCAGTCACATCTATCCATGAAAAAGTATAAGAAAAATCTTTTTTAATGTGCAGTGTCAATGTGCTGCAGTAATCATTAACTCAGATGCATCAACATTATGCTAATTTAGAAGATATGTTTTTTTTTAAAAATTGTGTTTATTATTAACAACGTAGACAGCCAACTTATATTTATTACCCCAATATTTATTACCTGCCCTGTAGTATCAACACAGTTAAACAAAGTACAAAAATGTACACAAGATTAATAACAAGTAATAACACCTTACCATAGTCTTTTCATAGGGAGAATATGTGGAAAAGGAGGAGGGGGCAAAAAAATATTGTCTGCAGTTGAAAATACTGATACCACACAGAATCTGTATTTTTCAACTGCCGTTGGTAATTTTCGGTGTGGTCGAATATTTCTGAAAATCTTGATTGCAATAAAGGGTCAATATTAGAAAATACAGTTCTATGCATTTGTCCATGCGATGAGAATAGACACACCTGCTAGTTGTAGAGTAATATAATATTTGTAAACTTTATGCAGGTATTTGAGGTGTTTGATGCCCAAGTGATAGGGCCATTAGGTCCCTGGAAAACTTTGGAAAATAATTTTGAAAAATTAGAAAAAGTCTGAGAAATCTGTTTTGGAACCGGATTTGGATTCAGGTCCATGTCTAGTTGGGAATAGTTGGGTGTATAACACAAATGCTTCTGACTATGCATACAGTAGTTAAAGGAGAACTAAAACCAAATTATTATACTCCAGAATATGAAAACTTTCCCCTATCCCCATGGCATAAAAGTAAATGTAAGCCCCTAAAGAATAACTGGGTATATGTGCAGTGTCTGGCCACACCTCCTGGCCTCAGTCCCATGCTCACTTGCCTAATCTGTTGCAAAAACATATTGGCTAGAGATTATTAGTGGGCTTTACCATTTGTAACAAGTTTCTGCAGTAATTTAGGAATTAACATGTGTAAGGGACATAATGGTCCTTAACCAAACTGCGTTATACTAGAATGCTGCTAAATAAAGCACAAACCATGTTTGTAAGCCCAAATTACTGGCAAGTTTGTGCACATATCAGCAATCAGTTTTTTTAGCAGTTACAGATTCAATAAAAGTTCTTATCGTTTAAAATGGTGCTAATTTTGCCCCAACCAATCAGATTTTATTTAACATTTGAAAGCTAAAATCTGATTGTTTGGGGCAAAATTAGCACCATTTTTAATGATAAGAACTTTTATTGAATCTCCCTGATGGTTCAGTAGTGTAATTGGGAGGTAGGATTCCACCAATAGAAGGTTTTTTTTGGGTTTCAATAATAGGATGATTGTGTTGTGAGGTTAGTGAGGATAGATTGCTTCAAAATCCTAGAGCATACTGCAAAGAATTTATCCAGTCCAGGTGACTTATTCTGCAGTTTGAGAGGGAATTAATAGTGTTAACACCTTTCTGTTGAGTAACAAAGCCATCCAGTGCCTCTTGTTGAGGTAGCATGAGTGGAGGGCTGCCTCAGTCCTTCTTGCGGGAACCTGCACTTTATATGTGAGCAGTCATGTGCTAATTGGTCATGAAGAACCAGATGAGTGGGGGCTGAAAAACAGGCCAAGGAGTAGGTCTAGTTTTAAAGTCAAATCAGGGAGTGTACGAAGACGCTGTAGGTAACAGTGTTGGGTGGAGAGGAGCCATTCAGTAATATATGTTAAACTTTATGTATCAGGGAGCCAGCAAACTCCAGAATGCATGTTAGTTAATGCAAATACATGCAAATAGATGTGTGATTTTGAACTGTGGGGAAACATGCATTTTTTTTAATCCAAAGTTTGAAAATCTGAGTAATGCTACTGTGGATATAATTGAATTATTGGCATTTTTCCACATGGAGCAGAGGACAGGTGATGGTGGGAGTTGTAATTTGAAAGCATTAAGTGGTTAAATGCTATCAGATTTTAATCAATGCAGCAGACTGGAGTGTCCCCCAATAATTATATAACGCAGCAAGTTATTATATATTCTCTAACAGTAAAAGCAGGTTAGAAAACAGAGATATACAACTAAAAGTAAAACTACAGTTCCCAGAAGCAGTTGCCTCTATTCCAGGGGCAATAAGCATATACAAATGAAAATATCCTAAATCTCTGCAAAATATTTAATTGACGTATATTCCAAAGTCATCAGGAAAGCATTTCCTGTGAATTTGATTTAAGCCTTTCATTCTTCTTTAACGTTATAAGCCTTTTATGTGTTATATTTTAATGGGATGAGGGAAATAAATACGCTAAATATATTTTTAAATTGATATGCCTATTAAGAGATAAAAAAAGATTTTAGTCTTTTCTTTTCCTTTAAAAAAATAGATTATTTTTCTCAACTAGCACCTCCTTTACTAAGAGCATTACCATATATCTAGCACCTGGCCCTACTCATAATTGTGCTTCACTGTGGTGTTTTGGCAAAAAAGCATCAACCCTGTGTTTTCAAATAAAAAAATATAATATATATATTAAAGGGTATCTCCACTGGAAGAAAAAAAACTTTGGTCATTTAGTTTTATTGAAGTACGGGAGGTAAAGGAGCTGTGTCTTACTTCCCGTTCTTTAATAAAACCTGCAGGAGCTGGGAGAAAAGGGAAGCTACTAACCGGATCACTTCTCTGCCACGTAGTCTGACAGGTCCCGACGGACCAAACTTACCCTTTAAAACAAGTCCTCTCGGCAAGTCAGATGAATGACTCTATACCATCAGGCTGTATTGCATGTTATTATGCCAGTGGTTCTAGACACATGCATTAGCCACAGGACATTTAGGAGATAAATTGCATGTCTCTGTCCATTTCTGTAGGAAAGATGGGAGTAAGAGATCATAATTTATTTCTTTTCATTCAAGCAATGCTGTTGTTATTGCATAAAGTTGTGAAGTACCTTTTGTTTAAAGAATGTTCTTTAAAAGTTGTTTTTGGCTATGATCAATTGTAGTACCTGTTCTTAACAGAGGAGAGGTGATTGAAA
This sequence comes from Hymenochirus boettgeri, assembly GCA_019447015.1. NCBI lineage: Eukaryota > Metazoa > Chordata > Amphibia > Anura > Pipidae > Hymenochirus > Hymenochirus boettgeri. Next base: position 60,523,134 of record CM033471.1, read on the forward strand.
GCCTATAGATGGAGGTGGGTGATCTCCCCCTTCAAAAATTTGATCAGGACTGCACAATATCCAATTTGGAGCCTGAAGCGTATGGAAGCCCAGGTCTCCGTTGTGCACTACTGTTTACAATAGGCATGTAGTTTATTCCCTTCACAACCTGGTTTACCTATATGGGGACTGGATAATTGTTTTGCCTTTGCTGGCTATGGCTTAGGCCTTTATTGGCACACCCCATTAATTTGCAGCTGGGCAACCGAAGATGGATGCATGAGCATTTCATGTGTTCACAGTGGTGTTGAGCACGAAAGCAATGACTAGGCTTTCAAGAGAAAAAAAATGGTTGAAAAATGTCATATTGGGTAGGGACAGTCTGGGTCCTCAGGATTCTAATTGTGAGAATTTCCATATAAATTCTCTATTGGGCTTTCCATCAAAGGGATGTCTAATGATTTTTCTACTGATTTGTTTGACATTTGCCTGAAAAGTGAGATGGGAGGATGGTCTTCACCACCTTACAGTAGTTGTACTTCACTCTAGTGTTAAGAATGAAAGCACTGAGTTATCGCCACCCAATCTGCCTCCAGGGCATTTATAGTGTGACTACAATAGTGAACATTTCTAATGATATTTCTATGAATAGTAGGCAAGACTTTCAAAGTCCAGATAAACCAATTTGATAGACTCTTATACAAAATCACTAATAAAGTGATTCAACAAAGTATTAGGTGTATTAGTTAGTATTAGTATTATATATATCGCAGAAACATACACTGAGAAGTGTTTAAGCTAGCGACGGGCCTGGGCCTTAAAGGGTATGTACACTGGAAAATTTGTTTTTTTAAATTGTCCATTAATGGGAACTATAATTCATCCCAACTATAACTGTATCGTCTCTTTGTTAAACGGACCCTTATTTCATTATATATCCAGTCTGAAACATATTACATTTTAGCATTTCTGTAAGCAGTTTTGCTGTAACTGGAATGGTTTGACAGTTGGTGTGCTGTATACTGTATGCAGTATTGACAGTTGGTATGGGAGAATAGTCAGGTAAGAGCCTGAGCAAAAAAAATATTGAAGGCATGCAGCAACACACACACCTCAGAGTAAGTGCAACTTACATGTATTTATTTATAGATTAAGATGACACCAAGTCATTTTTTTAGTATACATACACTTTAAGCACTTGGGCCATTTGTCTATACAAGTTTACCTTCCTTGGGGGGAATTGCTAGAATCATCTCCAACATTTTAAGCCCAGTGTAGGGTTATTTTGGTGTAATTAATATAAAAATAAATTGGCATCTTGCCAAAAGAGAAAAGTGTAGACTAACTCTATATTGCAAATAAAGTATTTCCTCTCTAGTCTAATCATGTAAAAAGCCCAAAATAAAGACAGTGAAGCCTGTAAAAAGCTGTGTGTGTCCAACTGCAGAATATTAGAATTACATTTTTCAGAATTCTCCTATTACTACAATGAAAAATGTAGTGCAGAAAATATTACCGTAATACTTAAAATAAAAAAGTGTCTATGAAACCTGGCAGCTTATAATGGAGGTATATATGTATGGGTTTAAATTTACATTCATTAGTGACTCTGAGATACCAGTCCAGTATATGCACATTGTAGAAAAATGTGAACAGGTATAAGTATTTAAAAAAATTACCATAGTGAGAATAACATGAGAATGGCCTTGTTCACATTTTCTGCAATTTGATTTTTTTTTTGCATATATTATCAATAGAGTCTATCTTGATAAATTAAATTTTGTATATAGTTTGTGGACTTTTGTCCAATCTCTGATTGCTAAAGCAGCAAAATATGAGATTATATGAGCAGAAAATATGAGGCTGTTTTTTCCTGGATGTCTCAGTGATTAATGGTGTCTTAAGACTTTTGACAGTGCATTTTTTCAAACTGTAAAATAGGCTGTATTATTTAATTAAGAGAAAGTAAAGGATTGCCACCCTAGCAGGTGGGGAGAGTCATCTTTGATCTAGGAATCTGAGCTGTCCTGTAGAAATTCGATCTAATTTTAATTCAGCTTTTTCCAACTCATAAATAAAGTTAATGTTATATATGTTCAGTTGATACTGTTAAAGAAATTGATACAAAATAGATGAAGATGACTACAGGGCTAGATTAATTTCTTGGCAAATAGGCAGTGATGAATGTACATAATTCCTTGTAGCTGTGGTCTCAAACTCCTTAGCCACTATGGATTACATATTATTTAAGATAATATCAGCGCATATATAATGGGCTATATAAATATATTTAAACTCATACTATTTAAACACTGCAAATAGTAATTGGATCAACAGTTTTTGGTTTTGCTTTGATGTATCCAGAATTTTTTTCCCCTTTGCTTTCCACAAAAGGATAGTTACATCAACAATAAATAGGTTGCTGTAATAACTTTCTTTTTCCTCTGGGAAAACTTAACTCAAATTTTAATATGCAATAAAACTTTTCTCCAGCCTCCAGGAGATGGAAATTATTAAGTAGCGTTCTGATGATCTTACATCAGCAGTGGGAAGAATTATATTACTTTGCATCTGTTTTTTTAATTGAAATTAAGTTTTTTTACTTGATTATTCTCTCTCATTTAGCTTAACATTTAGGGTTAAATAGGAATAGAATATTAACAACTTTATATTGCTTCCCCTAACTGACAATTAGTAAACAATATAACAGCTTACGCTTAACAAAACATGAAATGTCTGAAATCATAAAGTGTTTAGAAATCAAGATGCTTTCAAAACAACACATTCAGTTTCTTAAAAAAGTTATACAGTAAAACTGTAGAACAATTTTATTTTCAGAGAGAGAGTACAGAGAACAACTCTAACTGCCATCTTTTTCTGGAGATAAATTCAGAAGAATATCTGTTGATAAACAGCCCAGCTGCATTTTACTGACTATTCTGAGAATATTATTAAGATAATATTATTAAGGATGCACCTGAGGAAGGGGACACGCCCGAAACGTTGTGCACGTATGTCATTAATAAACACAAACTAAAGTGAGAAACAGCTTCATGAGTGTGTTCTTCAGATAAATTAACACTGGATAAAAGTTCTTTTTGTAAGCCTAACAGATAAGGATTTGAACAGGTAGGGTTTCAAATACTACCACTTTACAAGTATGAACATTTTGATTGAGGAAACTCTCTCAAACCAGGATAGTGTGTGAGATTTCCATTTATTGAGTAGGGTTTTGGTTTCTTTTTTCTTCAAAGTTAGCTGAGAATTGGTTTGAAAATCTGGGGAGACGTGTATTCCTAAGTATGTTAGAAAGTCTGTTTTCCAAGCATAAGCAAAATTCTGTTGTGGGGTTATGTTGATAGGGAGGGCTTCTGATTTGGTTGAGTTAAGTTTGTAGCCTGATAAAGAGCTATATTCTGCTATGGTGTTTTGTAAAATCAGAATAGATATGGTAGGCTTAGTAAGGGTGAGCATCAGTAAATAAGGAAATGATATAGGAGTGTTTTCCAACCTGAACTACTTATACGTCTGGATTGTTGCGGATATGACATACAAGTGTTTCATTGCATAGAGCATAGAGAAAGGGTGACAGGTGACATCCTTGCTTTGTACCATTTGAAGTGGTTATAGGATAGCGGATTGCTGTTAATGGGTGGCAGTATAGAGATAGGAGGGTTAGCTGGAATTCTCCCTGAATGCCTAAGTAGTTTAAGGTTGCAAATAGGAAAGGCCAACCAAGCCTTTCAAATGCCTTTTCCGCATCCAGGCTGAGAAGGACAGCACTTTCAGATCTTTTGTTCATTATTTCAATTATATCTAAGACTTTTCTTGTGTTATCGCCTGCTTGTCTATGGAGTATAAATCCTACCTGATCTCTATGAATAATATTGGGTAACAGGGGTGCTAATCTATTAGGGCAATCTATAGGGCTATGGGGCAATAGCTTGTGCAGTTTGAGGGGTCCTTATTTGGCTTAGGGAGTACAACCAGGTGTGACATAGAAAAAGTTGAGTGGACCAGCTACCTATGCATAATGTGATATTGACCATGTGTGGGCATAATTCTACTAGGAAAGTCTTATAATAAATATTGGAAAACCCATCTGGGCTTGGTGTTTTACCATTTGGTAAGTTTTTAATTACCTGGTCTAATTCTTCTTCACTAATAGGCTTATTAAGTGATTGTATCTGCATTGAAGTCAGCTTAGGTAGATTACTTCTCTGCAAATAGTTTTCAAGTTTAGCTGTAAAGTCAGGTGTGAGGTCAGAGAGGGAGTGTTTTTAACAGTTATATAGTTTTGCATAGTAATTTTTGAAACAGGAGGCTATGGTATGTGGACCATGCTGTATGATTCCTGCTTCATCTGTAATTTGGGCTGGAGTGGCTCTGTGTAGTCTTCGTTTGAGCTGATTTGCCAGTAGGGAATGGGCTTTGTTACTTTTTTTTCATAAAAGATATGCTTCATCCATCGCATACACTTTTCTACATCTTTCAAGGATAGCTCTTTGAAATCTGATTGAAGGGAGATCACTTTATGTAGTTTTTGTTTAGTAGGGTTAGAGTAAAGAGCCTGTTCAGCTTGATGTAATTTTTTTGTTAGATTTTTTTAATTGAGTAGAAACTTGGATACAGCGGCCTCGTATGACAGCCTTATGGGCTTCCCACAAGGTTGTCTATAAAGAGACCATTCCATCATTTTCATTTAAATACTGTTTTATCATTTACCATATGAATTCCCTATGTATAGAATGTTTAATGATACTTTCGTTCAGTTTCCAGTGGCTTTGTCTTGGGAAATGTAGATAGATGCCCAATGGGCCATGATCTGATCATGTGGGCGATTTTGCTAGGGTGTCCAGTGTGGGAGACAAAAACATAATCAAGTCTTACACGTGTCTGGTGTGGGTGAGAGTAGAATCTGTGCATTTTGGGCGTTGAGTTGAAAACTCTCCAAGTGTCATAGTATCCATATTGTCTAGTAAGTCTGCAGAATCTCTAGGAAAGTAGAAGAGTTTCTCGGGAGGGGGGGTTGGCCGATATTGAATGTCTGTCAAAGCTGTTTGAGAAGTGCATGTTATTATTTTCTGAGAGATTGAAATAGCTGAGAGTTTAGTTAGAAGGGAGGATAGAAATTTCTTTTGGGTATTGTGAGCATGAAGATTACATAGGACAATCTTTTGGGAGTTTAATATACCCTCTAAAATTATGTATCTATGTATTTGTCTGGAGACAAAGTCAAGGATAAAATCCTGTAACAAAGTTTCCATCACCTTCCCTACCTCTGATGTTAGGCTTAAAGGGCTATAGTTACCAGGCGGTGAACGACTACCTTTTTTGAATATTGGTCTTACATATTTTCCAATCCAGCCGCACATCCCCAGACCAAAGTGAATCTGAAAATATGTGAAACAGTGGTCTAGATAGAACTGAACTAAGCTCTTTTAATATCCGAGGATGCAAACCATCTGGTCCTGGGGTTTTATTGATATTAACTTTGTCTAATTGTTTATAGTTTATAGTATTTGAGGTTTAATAAAGACATACATCCATCCAGTCCAACCCATCTAGCAATATCCTCATTTCCTGTCTAACTGTTAATCCAGAGGAAGGCAAAAAACCCCACCAAATTTATGAAGGGGGAAAAAATTCCTTCCTGACTCCAAGTGGCAATCGGAAATTTCCCTGGATTAACTCTACTTTATGTATCAATACCAGTAACTTGCAACATTCCTTGTTTGCAGAAACTCATCCAGCTTTTTTTTTAAACTGACCAATGAACCTGCCATAACAACATCCACTGGAAGACAGTTCCATAGCTTTACCGTTCTCACAGTGAAAAACCCTTTCCGAACTTGAAACCTAAACATTTTTTCTTCAAGTCTTAAGGGATGTCCTTGTGTCCTCTGGCATGTTCTATTGGTGAACAATGCCCCAGATAGTTTATTGTATGGCCCGTTAATGTATTTATACACAGTAATCATATCCCCACGCCTTTTCTCCAGCGTACATAATTGTAACTTTTCCAGTCTCTCTTCATATTCAAGCTCCCCCAATCCCCTTATTAATTTAGTTGCCTTTCTCTGAACCCTTTCCATTTTAAAGATGTCCTTTTTGTACACAGGATTCCAAAATTGCACTGCATATTCCAAATGAGGCCTTACCAATGCTTTGTAAAGAGGGAGAATTACATTTTCCTCCCTTGAATCCATACCTCTCTTTATACCTCTCATCCAGCACTGATAATACCCTGCTGGCTCTGGCTGTTGCCGCCTGGCACTGCTTGCTACCTTTAAGTTTGTTATCCACCAAAACTCCAAGATCCCTTTCCAATAGGGATTCACTTAACACAGAGCCATTTATAGTATAAGTAGCACAAGGATTTTTAAGTCAAAAATGCATCACCTTACATTTATCAACATTGAATCTCATCTGCCACTTAGCAGCCAAATGTGACAATCTATCTAGATCCCCCTGCAACGATTGCACATCCTCTAAAGTTTTTAATGGTCGACAAAGTTTTTTGTCGTCAGCAAACACAGAAACCTTGCTGACAATACCCACTTCCAAATCATTAATAAATAGATTAAACAGAAGCGGCCCCAACACAGAACCCAGTGGCACCCCACTTAGCACTTTAGTCCATAATAATGAAGCCCCATTTACAACTACTCTCTGCATCCTATTCATTAACCAATTTTCTATCCATGTACAAATGTGACTCCCCAGACCAGAAGATCTTAACTTATACATTAGTCGCCTATGGGGGACTATATCAAAAGCCTTTGCAAATTCCAAGTAAACTACATCTACTGCTATGCCAGAGTCTAAATTTCTACTTACTTCTTCATAAAAGCCAAGCAAGTTAGTTTGACAAGATCTATTCCTCCTAAATCCATGCTGGTTACTACTTATAATGTCAGTCCTTGAAACATACTCTAGAACATGTTCCCTTATTAAACTTTACAGTATCTTCCCCACCACTGAAGTTAAACTTACAGGCCAGTAATTACCCGGCTGTGAACGACTACCCTTTTTGAATATTGGAATAACATCAGCCTTTTTCCAATCCACACCACCGGACATGAGGGAATCTGCAAAAATAAGAAACAATGGCCTAGATAAAACTAAATATTTATATATTGACAAGCTGTTTTATTCTAGCTTCTGTGAATTGAATATCTTCTTAACTTATAGGTTGCCTAGATATTATTGATTAATAATGATTTAACATTTTTGCAACTTGTATTGTTTGTACGGAATTCTTTTTCACTTTTTAAAATAGTTTCAAATGCTCTTTTCTCTGTATCTGCTTAGAAAAGTAAAGCTAGAAAGTTTCAGTAAGAGATGCTTATTTTGAAAATGAGTTGTTAGTGTTTGTTAATGGTTCTCCAACTATGGGTTATGCTGTAATATAGAGTTGTATTGTTTTGAGAACTTAGTAAATATTGTAGTAGTTCTTGACGAGGAGCTTTACCTTTTGATTGAAAGAGATAAAAAGAAGTCTGATACTGAAATAGTGATCAGAGCATAGAGTTTGTGTCTGGTTGGAATGAAACCGGTTGTTTGGTAACCAATGGGTTATATATAAATTAACAAAAAGTAGATATGGGTTAAGTTAGTGTGAAATTGTCATATTTCTGATGAAGGTATTTGACTTATCTGTGGGTTCTATTTTTATTTACCCCATAACAATTTTAATAAGTGAAAAATATGTTTAATAAGCCTGAATTTGACAGGATTGGAAATGTGAAAACAGTCAGATAGTTGAATAGTGTGGTAGGATACAAGAATTAATTTCAGATGAATTCCAGATGTTGGTATGTTTAATTTATAGAAAAAGAAAAAAAATGTAAGTGCCAGCAAGACAGCTGATTTGTTTGAAGTGCCCTTGGTTTTACAAGTGATTACAGAGTAATTTTTTTCTATATGAATATGGATATAGATGGTTCTGTAGTATAATTTTAGAATGGGATGTAAATGGTTTTAGATGGAATCTGTGTTAATGTAGGAGTTGGAAAATGTATATGAAAAGTTTTCAGGAAGTAATGTGTATCTAATTGATAAAGAGGGAGAAAATATGAAAGAAAGATAGTCATAAATAGGAATAAGGAAAGTTTGGAAAGAATCAAAGTAGAAAGAAAAGTATTTTGTACATAAAAAGTAGGAGATTTGTGTGGTGATAGACTATGTGGTCCTATTTAACTTTAGAAAACTGATATGTTGCATCGTTTATTTGGGTGCTCTTCTCCCTCCTCCCTCTTTCCCTCATAGGAAAAAATAGTAGGGAAAGTGCAGAGCATTCTAGGTCTGGTGATTGCGGTTAGACTGTAATGGACTAATAGAAATAAAGCAGAATATGCAATTTAACATCTATATTATGTTGGTTTCATTATTGTTACAGGTAAAGTTCATGTTTTCTACATAAACAAGTTTAAAGAGGTAATATGAGAATAAGATATAAGATGTAATTTATAAGGTACCTGGGTTACATGATCACAATTTGCGATTTTGTATGCATGCTGAAAAATCATGTGATGTTAAATGAGCTCAATTGCTATATAAACTAAGACCAATTGTTTGCAAACAATTACAATTTGAAATAATTTGAAGTACAGTTTTATACTGTAGATGGTTTATTAGACGTAAACATAACAAATTGCACATTACAGCATACTGTCTGATGTCCTACATTTGAAAAATATTTGTTTATTTTTTTATATTGGGTTACAAGAATGGAAAACTGATACTAACTGTACGGTTTCTCAATAATACTCCTAATTTTTCCTATCCATTGAATGAATTTTAACAGTATTGTAGTTTTTAAGATAATTTATTTTTCATAAATGCAAACACCAACAGCCTAAATTCTCTCTAATTGAAATCAGTTGTGTGTGCAGATATATTTTCTGTGTGCTGTTGTATATCACAATGCTGATATTATAGCAGGTTTTATATACACGTAACTTTAACCTGTGTGCAGAGGCCTTCAGAGGTGTGTGTGTTTGTGTGCGTGTGTGTGGACAAGAAGAAACACAACCGACAGCTGAAGATTTTTCTTTGTACTTTTGATACTTATAAAAACATCTGTTATTGACATGTACTTAAAACCAGAATAAGACAACCTAATTCTTTAGTAATTGAGCAGCTCTAAAGTTAAATATATACAGTAAGTAACCAGAATATGTGTCAAACAAGATTACCTTTAGAGTCTGACTCATAATAGAAATGGATAAATTGGAAATCTGTAATATTTTGTTTTTTAAAGGTAGGCACAGCATTTTAATTATTCACTCATGGTATTTGTTTTATTTGTATGAAGGAAAACATTAGTAAAGTGGATTTTGGAAACTATGGTAGGTTGAAAATAAATCTGTTAACAAGGCAAACTCTAAGTAGAATGAATGTTACACCTGTGTTATTGTGTCATCAAAATATTAGATTCTTTTCTAAAAAAAAAAAACATGCTATCAGATACAAAAGAATGTAAATTCATTGCAATAGTAGTTTCCTCTAAATATTCAACTAAGCAATGTTTAGCTAAAGTTGGGGTTATTTGAGGTGACAAAGTAGTTTGGTCTTCTATAGTTTTTAAGGGTATGGGTATTTTATGTTAAAGTTCACACCTATTTGGAAAATAGATAGTCAATAAAGAAGTGGATGTCACAGCTATTGTGTAGCTAAGGAATTTGTGATGATAAAAGTGACATTGTGCTGCCTAATATTGTACAGAGACTAACAGCCAGATTGACTTGTTAAGCCTTTACAGGACTAACTTATCACCATGCTGTTTCATCTTCTACAGAAGCCATTATAACTGTCCACCTTAGGAGACCTATTGCATCCAGCTGGCAATGTTATTTAGTAGTGAGCTCACTTTTAGGCAAAGACTACAGTGGCGTAACTACTGCCCCCGCCACCCCCACAGGGGGGCACACACGTTAGTAGGGCCCACCACAAGCCCATTATCCATGCAGCGTGAAGCCTTTTATAACAGCTAATCGCGCATATGAAGAAAACATACGTACAATTAACTGTTTAAAAGAGCAGACCTGAACTTCCGGTTCAGTTCTGGAAGTTCGGGTCTGGTCTTAAACAGCTGATTGCGTGTATGTTTTCTTCATACGCACGATCGGCTGTTTAAGAAGGCTGAAAGGAGGGGCTGGGACCTGCATGGAGGGAGGAGGGAGTCAGGGGCCCGGCCCCCAAACTCGCGCATGGGGGGCATGCCCCTTCTGATACGCCCCTGAAAGACTATATAAAATAAACTATATACATATTTTAATACTGCATTATACTGACTTGCTATAATGTCATATATGTTAATACTACAAATTAGCTACTATAAGATGTCAGTTTAGTTAGAGACAATATATATATTATGTTCTTATACTTACATACATTTAAACTTAAAGTTAGGAATTGCTTAGCTTTGAAATTTTTCTTTGGTGTTCTTTTGGGGATTTGGGTGTCACCAGAGGCAAAAGTGATCCTAGTTATTACAAGCCAACTCCTATGGGTGTGCTAAACTACCTTTATGAAGCCTGTGTAAGGTCCATGTTTTTGGACTTTGCTCAGTGCACCCAATAAAACACATATGGTTAAGTTTTGCGCTTGTATTAATCTGACACATATTGGCGCTTCTTACCTGACTATGATCCTGTGATGCAGAAAATCTCAAAAGTGATTACTGCAGAGTATATTGCATCTTCCTATTAGTTTTTTACTGAAAAGACTGAAAAAATCAAGATATTCCTTTTCTCACATAGTATAACAGTAAAATGTTGTAGCCTAAAACATTTTACCAGTTAATTAGAAAAAAGAAAGTATGGACCTTGGCAATACTACAATAGTAATAACGAAGAGTTTTTAGCAATGTTGTTGATGTGATTTAATGAAGTGAAGGAGACAAATATTACCCCAAAGCAGCATACGCAGCAAAACAAGACTGATGAGTGCATTGTCACCTGAGTTAGATATTAGTGGACTATTTGTGCATTATTCTGTGCTTTTTCAGAAGACACTTGGACCCTGCTTATTGTTGGAAGAGCCCAAGAGGACAAGATACTGTAGATATAAACAGAAAACTGTTTAATCTTCATGGTAAATAATTTTATGTCCTTTGTCTGCATAGTACTTAAAGTTTGTTTTTGTCATAGGAAATTTCCCTTATAATTAAATAAAACTAATAATATTGGCATTTTAGACAGAAATGCTAATTCAACTTTGCAGTTGCTGTTTATTTTTATTTATTTATTTGGTTTCATTTTATTTTTCTGGGGTTTTTTTTGTCAATCTGTTCTGTCTTTTTCCAACTTGAAATTTAAAATGATTTATGGTACTCTGACATTACTGACTCCAGGGACCACAAACACATGAATTCTGGGCTAGATTTTTTTTTTCAATGTTATTACTTTGTATTTAAGTCCCCTCTTATTCATTTGCCCTGTCTGTTATTAAAACAGCTGCCTGGGAGCCAGGGCTACTTAAACCTAAAAACCAGACAGCAATTTACAGTCTGACAGGCAAGATAAAATCTAAACTTAAATCCATACACATAAAAAAAATAACATCTCTCGCTGTAATCATAAAACGAAACATTAGAAATTCATATAAATTAGCAACATGGCAGCATTAAAGGGCATGTCCACCCCCAAAACCCCCACTACTGGCCCCACTCTGTAGTGCATAAAAATCCTTACCTTACATCCCTGCTCCAAATGGTTCTCCTGTAATGTCCCCCCAAAGTCCAAATAACTGGCCACCAGGAGCACTGCAGGGAGGGGAATTGTTTCCGCCTCTGAGACTTCCTCTCAGAGGTTTTTGGCTTGCTCAGAGCAGCCACCCCCCCTCCCTCTCCCTCCCATTTTGCTCTCCCTCCCCCTAGTGTAAAAACCCTTTGGCACGTAGTAAGTCTCCTTACCCCAGCCCCAACCACTATAATACATTTTTCAGAAAGTCCCCCGAACTCTACTTACCTTATCTCTCTCCCCCGGCGTTCTGTGCAGCCGGCAGCCTTGTCCGTGATTGGCTGCTTCTCATTCATACTTGCAAGTCCACCGCCGCTTCCTGTCTCTGCACTCCCTCTCCATTTCAGCTGCTGTGTTCTTTTTCTGTTCCCGAGCAGCCGCAGTGGAGACTGCTTCATGAGTGGCAGCCAGTGATTGGCCGTGACGTTACTGTCATGGCCGATACTGACTGCCTAACCCAGAAGTGGAGCGCAAAGAGCAGAGCCGCGGCTGTGGATTGCAGAGATTGTAAGTATGAGAACTCTTGCTGGAAACAGATTTAAAAAGTTTAAGCTAAACGAACTCTAGATTTGGGGGGTGCTGCATAACATTCTGATTTTTTTGCAGAGGGGTGGACATTTCCTTTAATACCTATCATAGAGTTGATTTTCTAAACATCTAGAGTGCCAAGGTTTGACAAGAGTGCCAAAAACTTGTGATACACCAATTGTATTTTTGATAATTTTCAAAAGTTCAAGGGTATTTTCGAAAATTATCAAAAATAGCCCCATATATTCGAAAATATGTTCCGGTTTCAGATCTTCGGAACTTTCCCAAGATCCAGGATTCCGAAAACAGAACAAAACCAGTGAGTTTCGGCCATCTCCACTCATCAAGAGTGGGAACTTTGGTTACTGGGAGCAAATGATTTCTATGCCAGACTTTAATCCTTCCCCTTTGGATCACGGATTTAATATACACGAATATTAGGTAGCTTACCCACCATCTCAAACAACTCTTTCCTCCATCTGTTGGTCAGCTTATGTTAAGCAGCTGGACCCAAATTTCGGAGGAGTACTTTGTTACCAACCATCAGTTCTCAGTACTGTCTTTTGTATCCAGTATTTATCTTTGCAGCATTCTCCACTGCCAATCAGTAAGCCTCCTTTAAGCTTGCTCGAAGAGGAGCCACATACTGATAATGCTCTTGACATCCTATTTAAACAATGGTGGTATAGTGCTCCTCCCTAATTACTACTGCTTCCAATGACTCCTTGAGTACAAGGGTGCCTATAGGGAAAGTTATATATATAAACTATATTGTCTCCCAGCACCCTCCACAGAACTGGAGGATTGTCCAGGAGACTACACACAGGCCCTGTATGTTAGGCACAATCATTATGGTCATGATAAATCTCAGACAAGGTTCAAAGATCAAATAAACATATTGCCATGAGGTGGTGAGTGAGGAGCCTACAAAGTCCATCATTCTTAGTGCCCTTCCGCCCAGTCTTATGTTTGTTTATATATATGTAAAATTGTAATATCAAGGGTAATTCCCGGGTTGGGGATTGGTTCTGGGAAATATATGTGTGACGTTTCTCAGAGTGAATAAAGGAACATTGCATTGATCTTTGAACCTTGTCTGACGTTTATCATGACCATAATGATTGTGCCTAACATACAGGGCCTGTGTGTAGTCTCCTGGACAATCCTCCAGTTCTGTGGAGGGTGCTGGGAGACGATATAGTTTATATCTTGACATCCTATTACATCAGTGGATACACTCAACTGGATGTCGATTGGGAGTCAAGCTTCTCTCCTGATCATGAGGAAATAGGGAGAAAACCCAGTTGAATCATGACACATGCAATAATATATGCATGAACCATCGTACCCACATGGCAACCCCGAGATTGCTCAGCCATAGCCGAGGGAGTACCCAGCACATCCAAGAGTGTGATTAAAGCTTTCAGGAAAGGCACTCCCTTAGGATGATAGGGAGTAGTACACCTTTTTTCAACATTCAGTAGACTTAACAACTCCTTTATCAGTCGGCTCTCAATGTGCAAAGAACTTCTCCCATATCATTTTTGCTACCGTCACAACTTTCTGATCTTTAGAGGGAAAAGATTGGACATAACGTGTATAATGATCAGTCACAATCAGAACATTGCCAATCCCACTAGTGTCATTGTCAATGCACAAAAAGTCCATGCATACTAAATCCATACTAAATGTTCCATTGGTGGAGCCTTAGTAGGCAGGGTCTATCTTTACAAACAGGCTACGCATCTCCTGAAATAGTCAACCACTGTTACCCTCATCCTGGGCCAGAAAAAACAATCCTGCACTAGGCCATACGTGTTTTCAGTTCCTAAATGCCCATGTCGATCAATAAATTTATCCCATTCTTTTAGAAAAAAAGGTACTTTCCTTTGGTATAGTTTTCCTCATATAGCAACAGACTCACTGAAATGGCTAATCCCAGGATCCCTGTATCATGTCTTGTGTACCCTTAGTGCTGTGGGATAGCAATACATAGTAAAGTCCTCTGTCCCTCCAAGGGAGTCCACCAGCCGTAACTCAGAGAAAGCTATACAATATTCCTGCACAGCTGCTGTAGCACAGAAAGAAGCCACTGCTGGACCTGGAAGTACTTTCCACTTATCTTCCTACTAAAGAGGTAGACCAGGGTGTCTTGAAAGGGCATCTGTCCCTATGTTCTTGTATTTTAAAGAAAACTGGTAATTAGACAAAGTAGCCAACCACCGATGCCCTGCAGCAACTAATTTGGCAGTGGTTAAAATATATTTTAAAGGATAAGTATCAGTTCTTACCTCATATTGCGCCCCATAAAAATACTTATGTAGCCTATTTTAAGACTATTCTAGTTTGTGTGAAAGATAATTTCTTTCAGTTAGGCTGAGACTCCGACTGACATATAGAACTGGTTTTAATCCCCTAGGATATTCTTGATGAAGGACGCCTCCCAACCCTTCGTAATTAGCATCTACATGCAAAACATAAGGCTTTTGTGGGTCAGCATAGGTAAGAACAAGTGCTTCTGTGAGTTTTTGCTTTAATGTTGTAAAAGCTTCCTGACAAGCAGAGATCCATTTATCTTTAAAGAGAGTATCTTTCAGTTCTTTAATATTGTCACCTTTCAACAGTCCATTTAGTGGATAGGCAATTTTAGAGTAACTCTCAATAAACCTCCGATAATAACTACAAAATCCCCAAAATGATCTCAGCTCAGTTAAATTGCTTAGCCATGGCTAATTTAGCACAGTTGCGAAATTGGCCTGAGGAAGGGGCACTTGACCTCCCGAAAAGTTGTATATGGTTGCTTTCAGCACTTAAATAAATAATTATTTGAATCTTTTTTGGACTGTGCCTCCATATACATATGTATTGATACTTACCTGTTCTGGCACAGCAAACGGGGTGAACCTCATATCTTACCTGTCTAGGACTCCATATTTAATTTGATTAGCATCGCTGCTACCTTTTCTGGGTCAGTGGCAATGCCCCTGCCAGATACAATGTGTCCCATAAAATGCACAGGTTTGCAGGCGAACTTAAACTTGTCAATTGAGTTTGAGGCCTTCTTTTCGAAGAGTTTCAAGCACACTGAACAATCTTTTATCTTGCTCCTCCAGACTAGATCCGAAAACAATAATGTCATCAAGGTAAACTATGCAGTTCCTTGGATTCAAGTCTCCTAGGACCTTTTCCATAAGGCGCTGAAAGGTAGCTGGAGCCCCACTTATCCCCAAAGCATTCGGGTAAATTGGTAAAACCCCAATGGGCAAATAAAAGCTGTCTTTTCCTGATCTTCAGTAGACATAGGAATTTGGTAATATCCAGATCTCAAGTCCATCACTGAGAACCAAGCACTGCCATGCAAAGCATCAAGTGACTCATCAATATTTGCCAGTGTGTATTGACCAGGAATGGTGCCCTTGTTTAGTGTTCTATAGTCCACACATAAGCGGACACTTCCATTTTTCTTTTGGAACAATAATCTGTTGGTCTTTAATTTTTTTTAAATAGTCTCAGAAATCATCAAGATCTTTGGTTGCTATTCACTGAGACTTAAGGAGTGCTGTCTTTTAATTGTATGGTGTGTTCATCATTTTTAGCACACCCCACGTCCATATCATCAATGGAAAACACATCACTGAACTGTGCTAGTCTACTGTCATCTGTCGGTGTTCGGGGGGTTATCAGAATCATCAAGATTAAAATTTAGGTGAGTCTCTGACACTTCAAATTTGACTTGTACAGAGTCTAAACATTCCACTTGGTAGCAAAGGGCTACTGTCTGCCAGACTGGAATAACTATTGAATAAGAGGTGATGTTTTTTACAGTGATCACATCAGTTCTAGGGCATTTCTAACGGTAGGCCTTCCTACCCGGAACTATCTCCCAGTCATTCATTGAAGCCTCTTCAGGATTAGTTTCTAACAGAAAGAAACGTCCACTTGAAACAGGTACAATCTCGTAGGATTTGCACTCCCTCAGGTGGAAGCACTGCTGATTTCTAACACAGCCCCCAGAAGATTTAGGAGCAAATGTCTGGCAATCTGCAACTCTGGAGCTACTGGCAATACAGTCAAGGGTAAACTTAGAAACTTAATGAAGGCTTCCTCGGCAGCTTTCAAATTAGAGCCAACATTCATAGTTGTAAACTTTTTTGCACCTGGATGGGGGCTCACATAAGCAATGACTTTCAGTGATGATACATAAATACATAAACATACATAAACAGTTCAATGGCTAAGGGATGCCCCCTCTCCCCCAGCATCCCATACATGAGCTGGTTTGCCATTTTTTCATTAACTTCTCCATTAGATATTTTTAGATACCAGCTTACACAGAACAACTGTCGGATAAAAGTAGAAATATCCTCTTTCTCCCTTTATTTTGAAACATGTGGAACAAAATATGAGGATTGTCACAGGTGTCATACACATCTTCTAATGCCTTTAGCAGAGGCGTCAGGATGGCCCTTGCAAAACATTTTTACAACTCAGCTAGCAGGAGGAAGCAGGTTTTCTGTTAAACAAATACTTTTCTCTAGCTCAAGGACAATCCTCTAGCATCTGCATAGCAGCCTCCTGCCACTCCTCAAATTCTTGTTCTCCTATAGGTGTAGGGGCAATTCCTGAGAAGGCTTTTAGCTTTGGGTATTTAGTTCCCCTTACTATTAGTGTCTGGGGAGGATAAACCACCTGGGAGGTCAAACTAGCAGGTCATCGTAGAGGCTGCACATCACCTGCCTTCTGGGTTAATGTTTGAATTTCAGTCTTAATGCCAGTCCCCCCTCTTGGAGGTATCATGGTTGGGGATAGATAATTGGGCAGCCAACTGGGCGAGTTACAGGAACTAGGTGCCTACAGGAAAAATATTATAGGGCCCCATATCATCATACAGCTCCTCTGGATTGTTATACAGTACAGGCATGTCATGGGTTAATAAACTCTGCTTCAGCCCAGGCATATACATCAACTCATCAAATCCTGTCAGAACAAGTAGACTAAAGGGTAACTAGTTTATAGTTCCCTACATTACTATGGAAAGCTAATCCAGTTAAAATAGGAATTCTGTGATATTCACGATTGACAAATACAAATAAAAGATGTTGTAACAAGCATGAAAAATCTTATATTATACATGGCCTTTTCATGTACAATATAAAATTACTGGTATTAATACATATACAGGGCGATGCACCAAGAAAATGTTATATCGGTTAGCGTAATTTCAAAGGTTATGTATACTGAAAACGTGCCTTTGGCTCATATTAATCTACTATAATTAAATACATTTAAAGAAGAATAACTCTGTGGTGTGCGGGTGTGTTGTTGCAAGCCTTCTATCCTGTACTTGTTTTGTTTAGGTATAGTATCCCTTTCCTCAGACTAGACTTTTTTTAAACTGAGCATGCTTGGCAATCACTATCATCTAACGCTATGAGTGGATTCCCCAACTGTCACCCATCCAGTTACAGTTACACCCTTCTCGTTAAAGCAAGACCCAGTACTTGCAAACAGCAGAAGATAAGGTACTTGATTGACAGCCGGTAGATCATGAAAAAAATGTTACAGCAAAAGTTGGGATGAATTATAATTTTCATACTCCTTCATTGCTGCGTGGCTAACCTTGAATTTAATTGTGCAGCCGCCACAAATGATGCTATATGCCGACACTTTTTAGTGCCAGCTAATGGCTAGCATTAAAAGTGACAAAATAGATACCAGCACTTTGCGATGCATCAAGAGCCGCTATCTGCATTTAACATCAACGGCAAGTTTGCACTGGGAAGATAGATCCTCTCAATTCATCAAGCTGATGAAGTTATGGTTTATCCAGGGATACTTTATGAAAGTCATTTGGAGTTAGGAAGGATTGTTTTCCTTTTTTCAGCAGTTTTTTTTTTTGCTTTCCTCTGGATCAACTGTTAGGTAGGGTTAATGAGTAGGGTATAAAGGATGGACTAGATGGTCTTCCAATACTATGCTACTATGTTAACAGCAGCTGCAATATATTATATCAGTTTTCTAACTATTGATGTATTTAATTAGGAGGATTGGATATTTTAAACTAGGTTGGGGGGGTTAATATCAGTCTTACTGGGATAGATAGTCCAGAAGGAAAGCAGGGTGTTGATTGGCCAGTGGTGGGTGGAATGGGGGGTGGGGCTAGCATATGGGATATGGAGGTATGTGTATTAAAGTGTATAAACAAATTACAGGATCATAATCTAAAATGTAAGTTTGCAAATGCGAGATGCCTGGCTGACAAAATAATGGCGTTGACTGAAAAGTATGATGTAATAGGTATAGCAGCAACGTGGTAAAACAGTTCTCACGACTGGGCTGTAAAATAGAAGGATACTCCTTTTTTAGGCAGGACAGAGAAAAAAGGAAATTGGGGGAGTATGTGTTTATGTTAAAAAAAGTATTGAAGCCAAATTTAAAAGAAGTGATAACTGGCGATATGGATGTTAAAGTGGAGGCAATATGGGTGGAACTATGCATCAGGAAAGGGGATAATGGGCCCTATTTATAAAAAATCGTTATCGTTATCGTAAAATACCGATCGTTATCGTAAAATAACGACCGGGGTTTTACCGATAACGACCGTTATTTACCGATAACGGCCGTTATTTGCCGATAACGACCGTTATCGGTAAATAACGACCGTTATCGGTAAATAACGACCGTTATCGGTAAATAACGGTCGTTATCGGTAAATAACGACCGGTATTTACCGATAATGACCGGTATTTAACGATATCGGTAAATAACGGTCGTTATCGGTAAATAACGGTCGTTATCGGTAAATAACGGTCGTTATTTTACGATAACGATCGGTATTTTACGATAACGATACCGATCTTTTATAAATAGGGCCCAATGTTATTGTTGGTGTTTGCTATAAGCCACCAAATGCTAGCATGGAGGAAGTGAGTCAGCTTTATATGCAGTTGGCAAGGGCTGCAAGTTTGGGAAGTGTACTCATTATGGGGGACTTTAATTACCCTGACATTGATTGGCGAAGTGAAACTGCCAAAACAGAAAAGGAACATGGGTTCCTGAATTTGCGATAATTTTTTCCCACAGGTGGCTCAAGTTACTACTACAAAAGGAGCTTTGTTGGATCTGGTAATATTTAATATTATGGAGAGTATTATAGATATAAAGGTAACTGGAAGCTTAGGGAATAGTGACCATGAAATAGTGCTGTTTAATGTTTGTTATCAAAAGGAAAAGTGCACTGGGTTAACAGACTCTTAATTTCAGGAAAGCAAATTTTCCCAGGTTAAAAGCAGCTCAACTGGGACAACTGGGATAAATTATTATCAGGTAAAGGCACTGAACAGAAGTGGACTGTCTTCAAGGGGATTTTAAGCCAGTTCACATCTAAATTTATATCCTTGGGAAATAAATGAAAAATTAAAATAAATCCGCACCCATGTGGATTCATGTTAAGAGGCAAATGGAAAGGAAGAAAACGGCATTTAAAACCTCAGAGTGAACAGAAAGGGCCTTTAGGGATAATAAAAACTGTAAGAAGGAGTGTAAGAAAGCAATCAAACTAGCTAAAAACAAACAAAGCATCACTAATCCTACATTTAAAAAAAAATTTTTTTCCATATAAGTGCTCTCTGTCCTGTCTGTCTGAAACTCTGTCACAGTATAGTATAGTATAGTATTTGAGGTTAAATAAAGACATACGTCCATCCAGTTCAACCCATACAGCAATATCCTCATTTCCTGCCTAACTGTTTATCCAGAGGAAGGCCAAAAAACCCACAAAATTTATGAAGGGGGAAAAAAATTCCTCCCTGACTTGGAAATTTTTCTGGATCAACTCTACTTAATGTATCAATACCAGTAGCTTGCAACATTCCTTGATTGCAGAAACTCATCCAGCTTTTTTTTTAAACTGATCATTGAAGCTGCCATCACTGGAAGACAGTTCCATAGCTTTACCGTTCTCACAGGGAAAAACCCTTTCTGAACTTGAAGCCTAAACCTTAGTATAGTATTTGAGGTTGAATAAAGACATACGTCCATCCAGTCTAAACCATCTAGCAATATCCTCATTTCCTCCCTAACTGTTGATCCAGAGGAAGGCAAAAAAAAAACACACCAAATTTATGAAGGGGAAATAAATTCCTTCCTGACTTCAAGTGGCAATTGGAAATTTCCCTGCATCAACTCTACTTTATGTATCAATACCAGTAACTTGCAACATTCCTTGTTTGCAGAAACTCATCCAGCCTTTTTTTTAAACTGACCAATGAACATGCCATAACAACGTCCACTGGAAGACAGTTCCATAGCTTTACCGCTCTCACAGTGAAAAACCCTTTCTGAACTAAAAGCCTAAACCTTTTTTCTTCAAGTTTTAAGGGATGTCCACTTGTCCTCTGACATGCTCTATTGGTGAACAATGCCCTAGTTTATTGTATGGCCCGTTATTGTATTTATACACAGTAATCATATCCCCATGCAAGCGCCTTTTCTCCAGCGTACATAATTATTACTCAAGTCTTAAGGGATGTCCATGTGTCCATGCTCTATTGGTGAGCAATGCTCGAGATATTATTGCAAGTTTAGGGAGTGTGCTCATTATGGGGGACTTTAATTACCTTGACATTGATTGGTGTAGTGGAACTGCCATCACAGAAAAAGGTGATGAGTTCCTGAATTTGCTACAGGATAATTTTCTCTCACAGGTAGTTGAGGTTCCTACTAGAAAAGGAGCTCTGTAGGATCTGGTAATATCTAACATCGTGGAGCGCATTATAGATATAAAGGTAACTGGAGGCTTAGGGAATAGTGACCATGAAATAGTGGCATTTGAACTTTGTTATCGAAAGGAAAAGTGCGCTCAGTTAACAAAGACTTTTAATTTCGGGAAGGCAATTTTTCCCTGGTTAAAAGCAGCTCTTCAGAATGTCAACTGGGATAATGTATTATCAGGTAAAGGTACTGAACAGAAGTGTTCAAGGGGATTTTATCCAGTTCACATCTAAATTTATACCCTTGGGAAATAATGTAAAAAAAATAAATCCGCGCCCATGCTGAATTCTGATGTAAAGAGGCAAATGGAAAGGAAGAAAAAGGCTTTTAAAACCTTTAAGTCAGAGGGAAAAGAAAGGGCCTTTAGGGATTATAAAAACTGTAACAAGGAGTGTAAGAAAGCAATCAAACTAGCTAAAATAATAATGAAGTTAGGATAGCTGAACAAAGTATATTAATAGTAAGAAGATGAGGAGTGAAAATGTGGCACCATTAATTAATGGGGATAAGTTAGTTACGGAGGATGGTGATAAAGAAAATGTCTTCAATATTTTTTTCCCCTCTGTATACACTATAGAAGATCCAAGTAGAGATATCATAGAGTATAGTAGCAATAATGGTATAAAAGATTCAAGTGCACTTTGGTTAACCGAGGATATGGTACAGAAAGAACTAAATAAGGTTAATATTAATAAATCTCCTGGACCAGATAAAATACATCCTCGGGTACTTAGGAAGATAAGTTCAGTTTTATCTAGGCCATTGTTTCTTATTTTTGCAGATTCCCTAATGTCCGGAGGTGTGCCTCTGGAATGGAAAAAGAAAGGGTAGTCGTTTAAACTTACAGGCCTGTAAGTTTAACTTCAGTGGTGGGGAAGATACTGGAAAGTTTAATAAGGAACATGTTCTAGAGTATGTTTCAAGGACTGACATTATAAGTAATAACCAGCATGGATTTAGAAGGAAAAGATCTTGTCAAACTAACTTGCTTGGCTTTTACAGTAGTGAGTAGAAATTTAGACTCTGGCATAGCAGTAGATGTAGTTTACTTGGATTTTGCAAAGGCTTTTGATACAATCCCCCATAGGCGACTAATTTATAAGCTAAGGACTGTTGGTCTGGGGAGGCACATTAGTACATGGATAGAAAACTGGTTAATGAAAAAGATGCAGATACTAGTAGAGATGTCCGAACTTCGAAAAATCCGGTCCGCGCGAGGATCCGCGGATTTTCGAAAAAATCCGTAAATTCGAAAATCCGCGAGCGGACCCGTTAAAACGTATTAAAATGAAAGTTCGGCAAAATCCGCATTAAAAGTGGTCTAAATAGCCTTGGTAATGTTAACTTAATCACTCAGGGACCTGGGTAATGTCCTTAGAAACACGTATCAATGCCTACAATACCTAAAAATTACAGTCCGCTAGCGAGAACAGTATTTTTCGAAAATACGAGGATTTCCGTAAAAACGAGGATCTCCGTAAAACCGAGGATTTCCGTAAGTCCGCGAATCTCCGTAAAAACGAGGATTTCCGTAAAAACGAGGATTTCCGTAAAAACGAGGATTTTCGTAAAAACGAGGATTTTCGTAAAAACGAGGAACCGGAACTTCCTGCCTATCAAAATGGCCAGTGCTGCAAGGCAACTATATGCCCTGAACTACCTCCTGCTCAGGGGGTATGATGATTTCCCCCCTGGCACCCATCATGTGCGGCGCCAGAGGCGCAGAATAATGGAGGGGCTACAGCGCCGCATCCTGCGACGCTTCGGATACCAGACCACTGTCTCTACCCTCCAGAGACAGTGGTCAGACCTCAAGAGGCAGAGGCCTCAATATGTGGCTGCCGTTCGGCAAATGATAGAAGGCAAGTATACTTTTTATTATATTACTGTATTATAATACGTAGTAAAATATTTTAATTCACTTCTGACAAAAACATATTTATATATATATATGTTTTTAAAAACATCAATAATCCTTAAATTTGGCTTGAGAGAGAGAGATCCAAGTTCTTTGTATTTCTCATTCACTGGTTATTATTACATTATTATTATTCTTGTATTATTCAATATCAGCCCTATTTAAAGGGTAAGTAAAGTCAAAAAATAAATCACTGAAAAGTGACTTTATTTAACATAACACCTATAAATTTAAAATGATACCCACACATAGACACACTTGGTGGCCCACCCTTCCATTTCCATGGCAGCCTTATTTAAAGGCTAAGTAAAGTTAAAAATGAAATCGATCATTAAAAATTGATTTCTTTTTATCTTATAAATGCACACTGATACCCACACATAGACACAGTTAAACACACTTTACTGACCCACCCTTTTAGTTACATGGCAGCCCTATTTGAAGGGAAAGTAAAGTCAAAAATAAAATGTTGATCAATTATTAAAAATTGATTTATACACTCCAAAATTAAAAATGTTGTGTTACCCACAAAATCTATACAGATACAAGTACACACAGCTACTGATGCTCCCCTACACCCAACCAACTTTTCCCTTTCCGTGGCTACAATACACACAATAAAAATATAAGTACTTAGCCAGAATAAGGTATGAAATCATTGCCATAGAAATATGATTGACTTTTAAAGAAACTAAATATTGCCTTATTTAATCTGTATTTTCAAGCAGAATTCAAAGTATATAATTAAATATTTCCTTTAGATATATCATTCATTATGTATTTTTTTATTTTAATTTGCAGGGGAATCTTCCTCGGATACCCCACCCCCACCACCGTCCCCGCCAGAGGAAGAATGTAAGTGCAGCCTATTGAAAAAAAAACATTTTTCTAAATCTTTCATTTGTCCAAGGCCACATTACAGCGCACACGAGCCCTCCAGAAACAAGCGGTGTTTCCGGTGTGCTCATGTGTATTGCCATGTGAGTGCAGTACGATAGCATAATTGTGCAAAAATTGAGGATCACATTAATTGTGCCACACTATTGTGTGCTTTAACACGTTGATATGTCCAAGCCCTTTATCCAAATGTTTGCATAATTTTTGACAACTTCTCCGAGAATTGTTTTAGTAAATGTATTTGAACATTTAATGACAGTGAGAGAGTTAAAATAAATTTCTTTTTTTTACACTACCACCAACTAGCCCTCAGGCTACGGGCAGCCCATTGCCCCCTCCGGGCAGTCCCTTGCCCCCTCCGGGCTCACCATCGCCCCACCGGGCAGTCCACCGCCCCAAGAAGAGGAGGAACCGGGGACCAGCCAGACACGTAAGTGCATCCTAAGCAATTTTTTAATCTTTTTATTGACCTTGATGTCAGCAAATAATTAGTGGAATTACATTGATAATTAATTGAATTTATTATTTCACTGATAAAAATTTTCGAAAATAAAAAAGGAAACAAATCTATTAATTTGGCTTGAGAGACAGAGCTTCTCATTTCTCATTCCCATTTATTGTCCCCAATCCCCCATTGTTTGGGCTGTATCTTGTCCCTCAGTTTTAAGCTAAGTCACGAAATTCGGTCCAAAACGTCCAAAATTATCCAAGAAATGTTCACTACATAGCCTTTTAGGAAATGTTCTTATAATATATTACTAATGGATTGGACGGTGATTGTTGAAATAAAACATTTTTTTTTCTAGAAGCAGGACCAGCCTTACGGCCCTCCACCCTCTCCACCCCCTCCACCCTCTCCAGCCCTCCAGGCCCTCCACCTCTCCAGCCCCCAGCACCTCCTGCCTCTCCAGTCACTCTGGCGGCCAGCTTGAGAACGTAAGTAAATCATATCTAACGTTAATGAAATGTTATATAACAAGACTATTAATATCTGTATTTTCCCAGTGTAAAATCCACGCTACATGATGCAACATGGGTACTGTGGGTTGGACAATGCTTTTATGGGGGCTGCACCACTTCCAAAAAATTTTGTATGTAGCACAGTCCAAGTGATACAAAACCAAGAATGTTCTGATACAATTTAGCCATAAACGTAATGTTTTAAGCCAGCATTACCTCCTGCTGTTATCAGTGATCCCCCATGATGCAATAATATCGCTTTAAGTGGAAGTTCAGGATAATATATATACTTTTAAGGAAAAAAGAGCAGTATTTATCCATCCCAATTACCTTAATCTGCCCATTCAGCAATCAGCATTGTGTCTGTGTATAAATAAATGCAAACGGAAATATGACTTCTGTTTGCAGGACCCTAATAGAGACCGTTATGGTCTTGCCCTTGACCAGCGCCTGGGTTGATTCAGTTGCTAGTAGAGATCTGAGCATGTGTTAACCATCCAACAGCCAATCAGTAGAATCACTGGTACCATAACTAGGTATGCAATATAAACTAAGAATTTTAGAAAAATGATATCTTATACTGAGTTCCTTTTATCACATACCGCAACATTATAGCATTGCAGTACCATGATGTGTAAGTAGTATCAGGTGCAAAATTGCATCTACCGCATGGTGCTTTAGGAAATGTGCTCGACATCTTCACCACAAATCTCTCAAATCTTCCTCCAAAGAACTACAGAGCATGCGGCGGGAGATGCGCCACATGGTGCGGCGCCTGGACCGCCGCTTGGACCGCCGCCTGACCAGACTGGAGAGGAGGGCACCCCAGTAACCCCTTTTTTTTTGTTTGTTATTTTTTTGTAAATAGTTTTTTTTTTTAAATTTCATATAATATATAAACAGTTCTGAAAAAAAATGTTTTTGGCTTTATTTTCGATATATCAATTATTCAGATAGATTCATAATCAATTTTATTTGAAAAATTACAATACACATATCTATTTAGCTAGCTATATGTATGTCTGGTACTTATAATTGTATAAACTTACCATTAATGCCATTACACACACCACATTGGCACATTCCCCTATATAGTAGTTTGCACACAACAAGGCAAAGAAGGCGATGGGGGTACTGGTTTACATAATGTCCACTGCGGTTTGCCACCATTGTTGTGGGCCAGAGGCTTGGCCCCACTGGACATACCCCTCACCCCATTGGCTACTCTCCCTCAAGATATGCATCGTGCTAGGGAAAGCAGGTGAAAGGTAATGCTTCGTAGGAACAGCAGCATTGAGTTACAGCAGGCCCACTGCAGTTTGCCACCATTGTTGTGGGGCCAGGCAAGCTTGGCCCCACTGGACATACCCCTCCCCATGGTACTCTCCCTCAAGGTATACATCGTGCTAGGGAAAGCAGGTGAAGGGTAAGGCTTCGTAGGAACAGCAGATTGTGTTACAGCAGGCCCACTGCAGTTTGCCACCATTGTTGAAGAGCCAGGCAAGCTTGGCCCCACTGGACATACCCCTCACCCATTGGCTACTCTCCCTCAAGGTATGCATCGTGCTAGGGAAAGCAGCTGAAAGGGTAAGGCTCGTAGGAACAGCAGCATTGTTTACAGCAGGCCCACTGCAGTTTGCCACCATTGTTGAAGAGCCAGGCAAGCTTGGCCCCACTGGAATACCCTCACCTCATTGGTACTCTCCCTCAAGGTATGCATCGTGCAAGGGAAAGCAGGTGAAAGGGTAAGGCTTCGTAGGAACAGCACCATTGAGTTACAGCAGGCACACTGCATTTGCCACCATTGTTGTGGGGCCAGGCAAGCTTGGCCCCACTGGACATACCCCTCACCCATTGGCTACTCTCCCTCAAGGTTGCATGCGTGCTAGGGAAAGCAGGGGAAAGGGTAAGGCTTCATAGGAACAGCACCATTGTGTTACAGCAGGCCCACTGCAGTTTGCCACCAGTTGGAAGAGCCAGGCAAGTTGGCCCCACTGGACATCCCCTCACCCATGGCTACTCTCCTCAAGGTATGCATCGTGCAAGGGAAAGCAGGTGAAAGGGTAATGCTTCGTAGGAACAGCACCATTGAGTTACAGCAGGCCCACTGCAGTTTGCCACCATTATTGTGGGGCCAGGCAGGCTGGCCCCACTGGACATACCCCTCACCCCATTGGTACTCTCCCTCAATAAGATCGTGCTAGGGAAAGCAGGTGAAAGGGTAAGGATGTCGTAGGCAGGCAGCAGCATTGAGTTTCAGCAGGCACACTGCAGTTTGCCACCATTGTTGAAGAGCCAGGCAGGCTGGCCCCACTGGACATACCCCTCACCCCATTGGCTACTCTCCCTCAGAGTATGCATCGTGCAAGGGAAAGCAGGTGAAAGGGTAAGGCTTCGTAGGAACAGCACCATTGTGTACAGCAGGCCCACGCAGTTGCCACCATTGTTGAAGAGCCAGGCAAGTTGGCCCCACTGGACATACCCCTCACCCATTGGCTACTCTCCCTCAAGGTGCATCTTGCTAGGGAAAGCAGGTGAAAGGGTAAGGCTTCGTAGAACAGCAGCATTGAGTTACAGCAGGCCCACTGCAGTTGCCACCATTGTTGTGGGGCCAGGCAGGCTTGGCCCCACTGGACATAACCCCTCACCCCATTGGCTACTCTCCTCAGAGTATGCATCGTGCAAGGGAAAGGGAAGGTGAAAGGGTAAGGCTTCGTAGGAACAGCACCATGTGTTTACAGCGGCACTGCAGTTTGCCACCATTGTTGAAGAGCCAGGGGCTTGGCCCCACTGGACATACCCCTCACCCCATTGGCTACTCTCCTCAGAGTATGCATCGTTCAAGGAAAGCAGGTGAAAGGGTAAGGTTCGTAGGAACAGCACCATTGTGTACAGCAGGCCCACTGCAGTGCCACCATGTTGAAGAGCCAGGCAAGCTTGGCCCCACTGGAACAACCCTCACCCATTGGCTATCTCCCTCAAGGTATGCATCGTGCTAGGGAAAGCAGGTGAAAGGGTAATGCTTCGTAGGAACAGCACCATTGTGTTACAGCAGGCCCACTGCAGTTTGCCACATTGTTGTGGGGCCAGGCAGGCTTGGCCCCACTGGAACATACCCCTCACCCCAGTGCTACTCTCCTCAGAGATAGCATCGTGCAAGGGAAAGCAGGTGAAAGGGTAATGCTTCGTAGGAACAGCCCCATTGATTACAGCAGGCACACTGCAGTTGCCACCATTGTTGAAGAGCCAGGCAGGCCTGGCCCACTGGACATGGAGTACTGCTCTCGGGCCAGGCAGGATTGACCCAGAGCTGAAAACCTTAGCCACAGGTAGCTGTTGCGGCTGTATGAGAGGTCAGAGTAGGTGGACACCACAAAGGTGCCTCATGGAGAGAGAGAACGAAGATCAAATATGGAGTACTGCTCGGGCCAGGCAGGATAAAACCAGAGCTGAAAACATTAGCCACAGAGTAGCTGTTGCGGCTGTATGAGATGGTCAGAGTAGGTGACACCACAAAGGTGCCTCATGGAGCGAGAACGAAGATCAAATATGGAGTACTGCTCTCGGGCCAGGCAGGATTGACCCAGAGCTGAAAACATTAGCCACAGAGTAGCTGTTGCGGCTGTATGAGATGGTACAGGTAGGTGACACCACAAAGGTGCTCATGGAGAGAGAACGAAGATCAAATATGGAGTACTGTCTCGGGCCAGGAGGATTGACCCAGAGCTGGAAACATTAGCCACAGAGTAGCTGTTGCGGCTGTATGAGATGGTAGAGTGGTTGACACCACAAAGGTGCCTCATGGAGAGAGAAGAGATCAAATATGGAGTACTTTGCAGGGGAATCTTCCTCGGATACCCCACCCCCACCACCGTCCCCGCCAGAGGAAGAATGTAAGTGCAGCCTATTGAAAAAAAAACATTTTTCTAAATCTTTCATTTGTCCAAGGCCACATTACAGCGCACACGAGCCCTCCAGAAACAAGCGCGTGTTTCCGGTGTGCTCATGTGTATTGCCATGTGAGTGCAGTACGATAGCATAATTGTGCAAAAATTGAGGATCACATTAATTGTGCCACACTATTGTGTGCTTTTTAACACGTTGATATGTCCAAGCCCTTTATCCAAATGTTTGCATAATTTTTGACAACTTCTCCGAGAATTGTTTTAGTAAATGTATTTGAACATTTAATGACAGTGAGAGTTAAAATAAATTTCCTTTTTTTTTTAGCACTACCACCAACTAGCCCTCAGGCTACGGGCAGCCCATTGCCCCCTCCGGGCAGTCCCTTGCCCCCTCCGGGCTCACCATCGCCCCCACCGGGCAGTCCACCGCCCCAAGAAGAGGAGGAACCGGGGACCAGCCAGACACGTAAGTGCATCCTAAGCAATTTTTTAATCTTTTTATTGACCTTGATTGTCAGCAAATAATTAGTGAAATTATCATTGATAATTAATTGAATTTTTATCAGTGAAATAATAAAATTCAATTAATTATCAATGATAATTTCATGCTGGGGCCAAAGGCTGCCTCTCCTCCCTAACTTCCACCGAGGAAGCAGCTGATGGGGCCGGAGGGGGAGGAGGAGGAACGGTGGCTACCTGGGCACGAGGTAGGGAACGTGTGGGTGCCTGCACGTTCCCTGTCCGCTGCTCCCACCGGGCAAAGTGGTGCAGTATCATATGTCTCCTCATAGAGGAGGTGCCCAAATGTGATGTGGTCTTCCCACGGCTTTTCTGTATCTGTGTGTCAGTGTCTGTGTGTTTTGTGTAGCTGATTGCTGCTAAAGGCAGCACTGTCAGCTACACAAAACACACAGACACTGACACACAGATACAGAAAGACAAACAAAAAAACAGGACACCTAGACCTCTAAAAGGTCTAACACAAAATGTGTCCAAAGGACTTACAGGGGGGTTAGTCCTTAAAAGGACTGTTGGGTCTCAAGATGTGTGAATACAGGGGTGGGTAACAACAAGTGCTAAACCACCACACTGAAATCCACACACAGAAAGATCAAAAAGCGCAAAAATCTCTCTCCAACTCCTACACTGTCAGGTCTCCACTAAACACACTCCAACACACTGACAAAATGTCGCCTGTGAAGCAGCCTTTTATACCCAGGGGGCTGGCAATAATCATGTTAGCTGCTATTGGCTAATTTGGGTCATGTGGCTTGCTCCGTCTTGAAAATAATCCCCAAAAATTCGAATTTACAAGAATTTCTAGTTTTTACGAAAATTCTCGTAATTACGAGAATCCATGTAATTACGAGGATCTTCGGTTTTTCCGGGTCCCGGAAGATCGCAGATTCTCGTAATTACGGAGATACTCGTATTTTCGAAAATTTTCGGGAAAAAAAAAATCCGCGGTTCAGAAGTTCGGAAGGCGAAAAATCTGGAATAATCCGCCGTTCGCGGACGGGATAAATCCGCGGTGGATCCCGGTTCGGGTCCGCAAACCGGCCATCTCTAGTAGAGACGAATTGCACCTCAATGGTGATGGTGCAGCTGTTTTGGGGGAGAAGATGGCTAGAGGGTTGGAGGAGATTTTAAACTAGGCATGAGGGAAAGGGTACATTTAACTACACAGGGGTAGATAGAGAAGTTAGGGATCTGGGGGCTAGTAACACAACGGAAGGAGGAGAAGGGACAGCATAGAGGATAAGGAAGCATGTACGTCGAAGTATGGAAGTAAATCAATTGATAATCTAAAATGTATGTTTACAAATGCAAGAAGTCTGGCTGGAAAAACCGGGGAACTAGAACTAATAGCTTTAAAGGAAAGGTATGATGTGATTGGTATAGCAGAATCATGGCTAAATGATTCACACGACTTGACAGTAAATATTGAAGGATACTCCTTATTTAGACATGACCGAGTTAATAAGAAAGGAGGAGGAGTATGTATGTTAACAGGGAATTTCAGCCCAATGAATCAAGATGGAAAGAGGGGGTGGTAAACGATAACTGGCAGAAACATATGGGGGAACTGTGTAGAGCAGAGATAGTCAAGAAGCGTGGTAACTTCAATTGTTGAGTGTGTGTTAAGCCCCCAATAGCCGAGGAAGGGGGGAAATGAATCTCCATATGCAGTTGGCAAGGCTGCTAGTAATGGGGCATGTTATGGTTATGGGGGATTTTACTACCCTGAATAGATTGGAAGTAAGGACTGCAGCACCTCTAAAGTTAGAGTTCTTAAATTTCCTATATGAGAATTTCTATCACAGATGGTGAAGTTCCTACTATACAGAATGCGTTTGTGTGGATTCTGGTGAATCTAATACCCATGAGCTCATTTGAGATGAATGGTAAATGGGAAGCTTAGGGAAAGTGGACCATGATATAGTGGTCATTTAATATAGGGGGAATATGGACCATAATAGTGTCTTATAATTAGTATGGAATAGTGACCATGATATAAAGTGTCATTTAATATAGGGGGAATAGGAGACCAGATATAAGTGTCCATTTAATAAAGAGGAATAGTGATCGTGATAGTGTCATTAATATAGGGAATAGTGACCATGATATAGTGTCATGTAATATAGGGAACGTGACCATGATATAGTGTCATTTAATATAGGGAATAGTGTACACGATATACTGTCTTTTAATATAGGGAATAGTGACCATGATATAGTGTCATTATAGATCGGGAAAGTGACCATGATATAGTGTCATTTAATTAGGGAATAGTGACCACGATATAGTGTCATTTAATATAGGAATAGGTGACCACGATATAGTGTCATTTAATATAGGGAATAGTGACCACGATATAGTGTCATTTAATTAAGGGAATAGTGACCACGATATAGTGTCATTTAAATATAGGGAATAGTGACCACGATATAGTGTCATTTAATATAGGAATAGTGACCATGATTAGTGTCATTAATATAGGGAATAGTGACCATGATATAGTGTCATTTATTAGGGAAAGTGACCATGATTAGTGTCCATTAATATAGGGAATTACCATGATATAGTGTCATTTAATATAGGGAATAGTGACCATGATATGTGTCATTTAATATAGGGAATAGTGACCATGATATAGTGTCATTTAATATAGGGAATAGTGACCATGAATAGTGTCATTAATTATGGGAATAGTGACCACGAGTCGTTCTTAATGATGGATAGTGACCACGATGTGTCATTTAATATAGGGAATCTGACCAGATATAGTGTCATTAATATAGGGTAATGTGACCATTAATATAGTGTCATTTAATAGAGGAATAGTGACCATGATATAGTGTCATTTTATATGTAATAGTGACCATGTAATGTCTTTATATAGGAATAGTGACCACGATATAGTGTCATTTAATATAGGGAATAGTGACCACGATATAGTGTCATTTAATATAGGGAATAGTGATCAATATAAAAGTGTCATTAATAATGGAATGACCATAGATATAGTGTCATTTAATATAGGGAATGGCGATCATGTTATAGTGTCCGTTTAATTTATAGGGAACAGTGAGCATGATAAGTGTCATTTAATAAGGGGAACAGTGTCCATGATATAGCGTCATTTACATAAGGGAATAGTGATCACGATATAGTGTCATTTAATATAGGGAATAGTGACCATGATATAGTGTCATTTAATATAGGGAATAGTGACCATGATATAGTGTCATTTAATATAGGGAATAGTGACCATGATATACTGTATTAATATGGAATAGTGACATGATATTGTCATTTAATATAGGGAATAGGACCATGATATAGTGTCATTTAATATAGGGAATAGTGACCATGATATATGTATTTAATATAGGGAATAGTGACCATGATATAGTGTCATTTAATATAGGGAATAGTGATCATGATATAGGTGGTCATTTAATATAGGAATAATGATCATGATGTATGTTTAATATAGGGAATGTACATATAAATAAAATAGGGAATAGAGTGAATAGTGTCATTATATAGGGAATAGTGACCGTGATATGTGTCATTTAATATAGGGAATAGTGACGTATATAGTGTTCTTAATTAGGGAATAGTGACCGTGATATAGTGTCATTTAATATAGGCATAGTGACCGCGTGATATAGTGTCATTTAATATAGAGACTAGTGGACCATGATATAGATTTCATTTAATAGGAATAGTGACCGATGTATTGTGTCATTAGATATAGGGAATAGTGACCTTGATATAGTATCATTAATATAGGGAATAGGGACTGTGTATAGTGTCATTTAATATAGGGAATAGTGACCATGATATAGGTGGTCATTTAATATAGGGAATAGTGACCTTGATATAGTATCATTTAATTAGAGGGAATAGTTGACTGTGATATATGTCATTTAATATAGGTATCGCCATGATATGTCATTAATAAGGAAGAGTGACCATGATATAGTGTCATTTAATATAGGAATAGTGACCTCGATCTATGAGTGCTCATTTAATATAGGGAATATGACCACGATATAGTGTCATTTAAATATAGGTGATAGTGATTCATGATGTCGTGTAATTTAAATATGGGGAATAGTGACCATGATATAGTGTCATTAATATAGGGAATAGTGACCATGATATAAAAGTTGGTCATTTAATCTAGGAATGTGACCTGATATAGTATCATTAATATGGGAATAGTGACTGTGATTAGTGTCATTTTAATATAGGGAATAGTGACCATGATATAGTGTCATTTAATATAGATGGAATGTGATCATGAGATAGTGTCATTTAATATAGGGAATAGTGATCACGATTAGTCATTTAATATAGGGAATAGTGACCATGATATAATGTCATTTAATATAGGGAATAGTGACCATGATATAGTGTCATTTAATATAGGGAATAGTGACCATGATATAGTGTCATTAATATAGGGAATAGTGACCATGATATAGTGTAATTTAATATAGGGATAGTGATCATGATATTGTCTCATTTAATTAGGGAATAGCGATCATGATATAGTGTCATTAATCTAGGGAATAGCGATCATGATATAGTGTCATTTAATTTAGGAAATGTGACCATGATATAGTGTCATTTATAGGGAATAGTGATCATGATATACTGATACTGTCATTTAACATAGGGAATAGTGACCGTGATATAGTGTCATTAATATAGGGAATAGTGACCATGATTAGTGTCATTTAATATAGGGAATAGTGACCGTGATATAGTGGCTTTAATATAGGCAAGTGATCGTGATAATAGTGTCATTTAATATAGGGAATAGTGACCGTGATGAATAGTGTCATTAATATAGGGAATAGGTGACCATGATATAGTGTCATTTAATAAGGGAATAGGGACCATGATATAGTGTCATTTAATAGGGAATATGACCATGATAGTGTCATTTAATATAGGGAATGTGACATGATATAGTTGTCATTTAATATAGGGAATGTGATCATGATATAGTGTTATTTAATATAGGGAACAGTGATCATGATATAGTGTCATTTAATAGGAACAGTGAATCATGATATAGTGTCATTTATATAGGGAATGTGCCATGATAGTGTCATTAATATAGGGACATATGACATAATATAGTGTCATTTAATCAGGGAATAGTGACATGATATAGTGTCATTTAATATAGGAATAGTGACCATGATATAGTGTCATTTAATATAGGGAATAGTGACCATGATATAGTTCATATAATATTGGGATAGTGACCATGATATGCTGAATAGTGGCCATTATATAGTGTAATATTATAGGATGTGACCGTGAATATAGTGTCATTTATATAGGAATAGTGATCATGATATAGTGTCATTTAATATGGGATGGTGACCATGAATAGTGTCATTTAATATAGGGAATGGTGACCATGATATAGTGTCATTTAATATAGGGAATAGTGACCACTATATAGTGTCATTTATATAGGGAATAGTGACCATGATATAGTGTCATTTAATATAGGGAATAGTGACCATGATATAGTGTCATTTAATATAGGGATAGTGATCATGATATAGTGTCATTTATATAGGGAATAGTGACCGTGATATAGTGTTCTTTATATGGGAATAGTGACCGTGATATATGTCATTAATATAGGGATAGTGACCGTGATGATAGTTTGTCATTTATATAGGGAATAGTGACCATGATAGGTCATTTAATAAGGGAATAGTGACCATGATTATTAGTGGTCATTTAATATAGGTTGCAAAAAACTAAAGTGCACTGGGTTAACAAAAACTTTTAACTTAGGGAAGCTAATTTTATGCTGTTAAGGAATCGCTCCTCTCATAGACTGGGGGAATTGTTTCTAGGTAAAGAAACTGAGCAGATGTGGACCACTTTTAAAGGATTTAAAACTATAACATTTCCAAATCGGTACCTTTAGCTAACAAGTTAAAAAATAGATCCAGTCCTGCATGGCTTAATGCTCAGGTAGAAAAGGAAATGGAAAAAAAGAAAAGGGCTTTTAAAATTTTGAAAGCAGAAGGCACAGAACAGGCTTTACAGGGAGTACAAAAGCTGTAATAAAGAGTGCAAGAAAGCATTAAACTAGCTAAATAGAAAATGAATACGGATGCCGAACAAAGCAAGTCCAACCCCAAATGTTTTTAAGTATATAAACGGTAACAAGATGAGGACTGAGAATGTGGGACCATTAAATATGGGCTGAGATGTTGTAGAGGATGCCGAAGGCTAACTGCTAAACCGTTTTTTTTACATCGGTTTTTACTGTTGAGAATCCTTGTCCTTACAGCAGGGATTGTAATAATATGCAGGGAAGAAATGAGGAATATTCACATTGGCTAAACGATATGGTACGGAAACAATTAGACAAAGTTAATTTCAATAAGCCCCAGACCGGATGGATAACACCCTCGGATTTTAAAAGAGCTTAGTTCAGTTCTATCTAGACACTGTTTTCTCCTCATTTTTCAGTTCACTTGGTCTGGGGTGTGCCGCTGATTGAAAAAAAGCCAATGTAAACCAATATTCAATAAAGGTAGTCGTTCACAGCCTGGAAACTATAGACCTGTAAGCCTAACATCAGTTTGTATGGAAGGTGCTGAAAACTTTGTTACGGATCATATCCTGACTTTGTCTTCAAACTCCTCTTATAAATCCATGCTGACACTACTAATGGAAATGATCATGCGAAAAAATTTAATTGGTTTTATGATGAAAAGCGATTAAGAATTAGATTCAGGTACAGCGGTGGATGTGTATATTTGGATTATGTGAATGAGTAAGAAGTTAGTTCAGGTACAGCGGTTGATTATGTTGATATGATAATATAGATAACAGTACGTGGTTATATATTGGATTTATGAGAAGTGAGGAAGTTAGATTCAGGTACGAGCGGTGATGGATGTGTATATTTGGATTTTATGATGAAGTGAGAAGAAGTTAGATTCAGGTACAGCGTGGTGGATGGTGATATATTTGGTTTATATGAAGTGAGTAGATTAGATTCATTACAGCGGTGGATGTGAGTATTTGATTTTTGGATGAATGGAGTGAGAGTTAGATTCAGGTACAGCGGTTGGATGTGATATATTTGGGTTTTATGATGGTGATGTAGAAGTTAGATTCAGGTACAGCGGGGATGTGATATATTTGGATTTTATGATGAAGTGAGTGAAGAAGTTAGATTCAGGTACAGCGGTGGATGTGATTATTGGGTTTTTTATGATGAATGGAGTAAGAATTAATTCAGTTACAGCGGGGATGTGATATATTTGGGTTTTATATATGAAGTGAGTAAGAAGTTAGATTCAGTCCAGCGGGGGATGTGATATATTTGGATTTTATGATGAAGTGAGTAAGAAGTTAGATTCAGGTACACGCGTGGATGTGGTATTTGGTTTATGGATGAAGCGAGTAAGAAGTTAGATTCAGGTACAGCGGTGGATGTGGTATATTTTTGATTTATGATGAAGTGAGTAAGAAGTTAGATTCAGGTACAGCGGTGGATGTTGGATATTTGGATTTATATGATGAAGTGAAGTGAGAAGTTAGATTCAGGTACAGCGGTGGATGTGATATATTTGGTTTTATGATGAATTGAAGTGAAAGTTAGATTCATGTACAGGCGGGTGGATGTGATATTTGGATTTATGATGAAGTGTGAAAGAGAAGTTAGATTCAGTACAGCGTGGATGGGATATATTTGATTTTATTATGAAGTGAGTAAGAGTTAGATTCAGGTAACAGCGGTGGATGTGATATATTTGGGATTTTATGATGAAGTGAGTGAGAAGTTAGATTCAGGTCACGCGGTGGATGGGATATTTGGATTTTATGATGGAATGGTGTTTAGTTCAGGTGCGTGGTGTGTTTTTTTGGTTTTATGTGAAGTGAGTAAGCAGTTAGATTCGTACACGCGGTGGATGTGATATCTTGGTTTTATGATAATGAAGTGAGTAGAAGTTAGATTCAGGTACAGCGGTGGATGTGATATTTTGGATTTTTGTGAAGTGAGTAAGAAGTTGATTCAGGTACAGCGGTGGATGTGATATATTTGGATTTTATGATGAAGTGAGTGAGAGTTAGATTCAGGTACAGCGGTGGATGTGATATATTTGGATTTTAGATGAGTGAGTGAGAAGTTAGATTCAGGTACAGCGGGTGGATGATATATTGGATTTTATATGAAGTGAGTAGAAGTTAGATTCAGGTACAGCGGTGGATGTGATATATATTTGGATTTATGATGAAGTGAGTGAGAAGTTAGATTCAGGTACACGCGGTGGATGTGGTATATTTGGATTTTATGATG
This sequence comes from Hymenochirus boettgeri, assembly GCA_019447015.1. Taxonomy (NCBI): domain Eukaryota; kingdom Metazoa; phylum Chordata; class Amphibia; order Anura; family Pipidae; genus Hymenochirus; species Hymenochirus boettgeri. The sequence continues at coordinate 60,560,703 of CM033471.1, forward strand.
AAGTGAGTAGAATTTTAGATGCAGGTACAGCGGTGGATGTGATTATATTTGGATTTTATGATGAAGTGAGTAAGAAGTTAGATTCAGGTACAGCAGTGGATGTGATATATTTGGATTTTATGTGAAGTATAAAGTTAGATTCGTACACGCGGTGATGTGATATTTGGATTTTATGTGAAGTGAGTAAGAAGTTAGATTCAGGTACAGCGGTGGATGTGATATTTTGGATTTTATGATGAAGTTAAGAAGTTAGATTCAGGTACAGCGGTGGATTGATATATTTGGATTTTATGGAGAATGAGTAAGAAGTTAGATTCAGGTACAGCGGTGGATGTGATATATTTGGATTTATGATAAGCGAGTAAGAAGTTAGATTCAGGTACACGGTGGATGTGAATATATTGGATTTTATGATAAGTGAGTAAGAAGTTAGATTCAGGTACAGCGGTGATGTGATATATTTGGATTTTATGATGAAGTGAGTAAGAAGTTAGATTCAGGTACAGCGGTGGATGTGATATATTTGGATTTTATGATGAAGTGAGTAAGAAGTTAGATTCAGGTACAGCGGTGGATGTGATATATTTGGATTTTAGATGAAGTGAGAAAGATTAGATTCAGGTCCCACGGTGGATGTGATATATTTGGATTTTATGATGAAGTGAGTAAGAAGTTATTCAGGTACAGCGGTGGATGTGATATATTTGGATTTTATGATGAATTGAGTAAGAAGTTAGATTCAGGTACACAGCGGTGGATGTGATATATTTGGATTTTTATGATGAAGCGAGTAAGAAGTTAGATTCGGTACAGTGGTGGATGTGATATATTTGGATTTATGATGAAGCGAGTAAGAAGTTAGATTCGGTACAGCGGGATGTATATATTGGATTTATGATGAAGTGAGTAAGAAGTTAGATTCAGGTACAGCGGTGGATGGGATATATTTGGATTTATGTATGAAGGAGTAAAAGTTAGATTCAGGAACAGCGGTGGATGTGATATATTTGGATTTATGTATGAAGCGAGTAAGAAGTTAGATTCAGGTACAGCGGTGGATGTGATATATTTGGATTTTATGATGAAGTGAGTAAGAAGTTAGATTCAGGTACAGCGGTGGATGTGATATATTTGGATTTTATGATGAAGTGAGTAAGAAGTTAGATTCAGGTACAGCGGTGGATGTGATATAGTTTGGATTTTATGATGAAGTGAGTAAGAAGTTAGATTCAGGTACAGCGGTGGATGTGATATATTTGGATTTTATGATGAAGTGAGTAAGAAGTTAGATTCAGGTACACGCGTGGATTGTATATTTGGATTTTATGATGAAGTGAGTGAGAGTTAGATCAGGTACAGCGGTGGATGTGATATATTTGGATTTTTGATGAAGTGAGTGAGAGTTAGATTCAGGTACAGCTGTGGATGTGGTATATTTGGATTTTATGATGAAGTGAGTAAGAAGTTAGATTCAGGTACAGCGGTGGATGTGATATATTTGGATTTTATGATGAAGTAAGAAGTTAGATTCAGGTACAGCGGTGGATGTGATATATTGGATTTTATGATGAAGTGAGTAAGAAGTTAGATTCAGGTACAGCGGTGGATGTGATATATTGGATTTTATGATGAAGTGAGTAAGAAGTTAGATTCAGGTACAGCGGTGGAGTGGATGTGATATTTTGGATTTATGATGAAGTGAGTAAGAAGTTAGATTCAGGTACAGCGGGTGGATGTGATATTTGGATTTTATGATGAAGCGAGTAAGAAGTTAGATTCAGGTACAGGGTGGATGTGATATTTGGATTTTATGATGAAGCGAGTAAGAAGTTAGATTCAGGTACAGCGTGGATGTGATATATTTGGATTTTATGATGAAGTGAGTAAGAAGTTAGATTCAGGTACAGCGGTGGATTGGGAATATTTGGATTTATGATGAAAGTAAGAGTTAGATTCAGGACAGCGGTGGATGTGATTATTTGGATTTATGATGAAGGAGTAAAAGTTAGATTCAGGTACAGTGGTGGATGTGAATATTTGGATTTTAATGAAGTGAGTAAGAAGTTAGATTCAGGTACAGCGGTGGATGTGATATATTTGGATTTTATGATGAAGTGAGTAAGAAGTTAGATTCAGGTACACGCGGTGGATGTGTATATATTTGGATTTTTGATGAAGTGAGTAAGAAGTTATTCAGGTACAGCGGTGGATGTGATATATTTGGATTTATAATGAAGTGAGTAAGAATTATTCAGAGTACAGCGGTGGATGTGATATATTGGATTTTATGATGAAGCGAGTAAGAAGTTAGATTCAGGTACAGCTGGTGATGTGATATATTTGGATTTTATGATGAAGCGAGTAAGAAGTTGATTCAGGTACAGCGGTGGATGTGATATATTTGGATTTTATGATGAAGTGAGTAAGAAGTTAGATTCAGGTACAGCGGTGGTGGATATATTTGGATTTATGATAAGTGAGTAAGAAGTTAGATTCAGGTACAGCGGTGGATGTGATATATTTGTATGAGTTAGATGAGTAGAAGTTAGATTCAGGTACAGGGGGTGGATGTGATATATTTGGATTTTATGATGAAGTGAGTGAGAAGTTAGATTCAGGTACAGCGGTGGATGTGGTATATTTGGATTTTATGATGAAGGAGTAAGAAGTTAGATTCAGGTACAGCGGTGATGTGATATATTTGGATTTTATATGAAAGTGAGTAAGAAGTTAGATTCAGGTACAGCGTGGATGTGATATATTGGATTTTATGATGAGTGAGTAAGAAGTTAGATTCAGGTACAGCGGTGGATGTGATATAATTGGATTTTGATGAAGTGAGTAAGAAGTTAGATTCAGGTACAGCGGTGGATGTGATATATTTGGATTTTATGATGAAGTGAGTAAGAAGTTAGATTCAGGTACAGCGGTGGATGTGATATATTTGGGTTTTATGATGAAGTAGAGTAAGAAGTTAGATTCAGGTACAGCGGTGGATGTGATATATTTGGATTTTATGATGAAGTGAGTAAGAAGTTAGATTCAGGTACAGCGGTGGATGTGATATATTTGTATTTATGATGAAGTGAGTAAGAAGTTAGATTCAGGTACAGCGGTGGATGTGATATATTTGGATTTTATGATGAAGTGAGTAAGAAGTTAGATTCAGGTACAGCGGTGGATGTGATATATTTGGATTTTATGATGAAGTAAGAATTAAGATTCAGGTACAGCGGTGGATGTGGTATATTTGGATTTTATGATGAAGTAAGAAGTTAGATTCAGGTACAGCGGTGGATGTGATATATTTGGATTTATGATGAAGTGAGTAAGAAGTTAGATTCAGGTACAGCGGTGGATGTGATATATTTGGATTTTATGATGAAGTCGGTAAGAAGTTAGATTCAGGTACAGCAGTGGATGTGTATATTTGGATTTTATGATGAAGTGAGTAAGAAGTTAGATTCAGGTACAGCGGTGGATGTGATATTGGATTTTATGATGAAGTGAGTAAGAAGTTAGATTCAGGTACAGCGGTGGATGTGATGTATTTGGATTTTATGATGAAGCAAATAAGAAGTTAGATTCAGGTACAGCGGTGGATGTGATATATTTGGATTTTATGAAGAAGTGAGTAAGAAGTTAGATTCAGGTACAGCGGTGGATGTGATATTATTTGGATTTTATGATGAAGTGAGTAAGAAGTTAGATTCAGGTACAGCGGTGGATGTGTATATTTGGATTTATGATGAAGTGAGTAAGAAGTTAGATTCAGGTACAGCGGTGGATGTGATATATTTGGATTTTATGATGAAGTGAGTAAGAAGTTAGATTCAGGTACAGCGGTGGATGTGATATATTTGGATTTTATGATGAAGCGAGTAAGAAGTTAGATTCAGGTACAGCGGTGGATGTGATATATTTGGATTTTATGATGAAGTGAGTGAGAAGTTAGATTCAGGTACAGCGGTGGATGTGTATATTGGATTTTATGATGAAGCTGAGTAAGAAGTTAGATTCAGGTACAGCGGTGGATGTGATATATTTGGATTTTATGATGAAGAGTGAAGAAGTTAGATTCAGGTACAGCGGTGGATGTGATATATTTGGATTTTATGGTGAAGCGAGAGAAGTTAGATTCAGGTACAGCGGTGGATGTGGATTATATTTGGATTTTATGATGAAGTGAGTAAGAAGTTAGATTCAGGTACAGCGGGTGGATGTGATATATTTGGATTTTATGATGAAGCGAGTAAGAAGTTAGTTCAGGCACAGCTGTGGATGTGGTATATTGGATTTTGTGAAAGCCTTTGATACTGTGCCACTAGGCGACTAATGTATAAACTGAGGACTGTTGGCCTTGAAGAAAACATTTGTTCATGGATAGAGAACTGGTTATTGGATCGCAAACAGAGAGTGGTGGTTAATGGAGCTACATCTATGTGGGCTAAAGTTCTAAGCGGGGCCCCTCAGGGTTCTGTACTGTTAACTTCACCAGCTGGAGCTGCTTCCTGTCACTTCATAACCAATGTCTCTCTCCTCCTCTATAAAGATTTGTTTAACCCCATAGATGCTGGGCTGGGATGTTCCTTTCTACTGGGTTTAAGTTACAGGAGGTAGTTTGGGGGATTTAAGGTGGAAATAGGGACAAGGCTAGAATTTAAATGTGAATGGGGTGAAGGAAACCAATACTTATGTATTATAAGAAATAATGCGCCACTTCACATTATAATATAAGGATATTACACCACCTTGGATTCCCTGTCCTACGGCCTCGTGCTTTTATATGGTTAGGGAACTCCTCGGTGGCGTAATATCCTTATATTATCCCTTATATTATGAACACAGACATACACATAGCTTAAAAATATTGTTTATTATTTAACCACATTTATATATAAAATGAAATCCTTCATCAGGACAAAGATTAGGAGAGGAGCATCCAGGGAACATTGGTGAGCTCCCAAGGAGACGTCATCATAAGGCATCAGAGGGAAGCTTTACAATCACTGGCTGGGAGTTCAGGTGGGTCCCAAAGGAGAAACAGTTCCCTCCTCCTCCAAGAAGCATCAAATGCTTTTCATCAGGCAGCACAACTGAGCTGTGTCCGTGTAACATGAGTGGCCATTCTAAGGGTAACTAAAAAAAATACATGTAAGAGGAAGGAACCGAGAAAAGGGCCAATGGAGTCTGTGACGTGTGACGGGATGGAGAACGTGACCCGTAGATATGGTTCATATACAGCATCTAACAAACAGATTCAAGATGAGAAAGGAACAAAGGGCCAAGGCATTAAATTCTCCCACCACAGGTTTGAAAACCCTTTATCAGGTGTGACTCTTGCAAGAAGATTCTCCAGGAAATTCCATCATAAAACCTCCCAAACAACAGTGCACCCAATGGTTCAATAGTGTCGTCAGCCCTCCAGTTCATTAGCCAGTGTCGTCAGCCCTCCAGTTCATAGACTAGTATTGTCAGCCCTCCAGTTCAAAAGCCAGTGTTGTCTGCCATTCAAATCGTTAGTCAGTGTAAGTCAGCCCTCCATTTCACTAATCAGTGTGAGCCCCTCCGTTTATTATTCAGTGTTTGCAGCCCTCCAGTTCATTAGCTGGTTTAGTCAGCACTTCAGTTATTAGCCAGTGATAGTCAGCCCTCCAGTTCATTAGGAACAAAGGAAACAAAGTATAACTTGATAGAAAGTGTACCCAGGGGTGAGGATTTAGCAATTCAGGTCCTCACTCCAGGTACTTGTAAGGAGGGGGAGGAATATTTTAGAACTACAGTTATCCTACAACCATATCATACACTTGAAATTTGCAGGCAACAATGTAAAATGTGAATAGTGGTCTTAAAAATGGGAGTAAATAGTGTGTGACCTTAGCAAAGTGGGCGTGGTTACAAATGTTGCACTCTACCGTGAAAGACCACTGGTTGTATTTGCCCCCCCCCCCTGCCAAAAGGTCCCAGTCCTCCCCTGCCCAACAGTAATTTCTATTAATTGGCTGTTGGATGGGTCACACATGCTCAGATTTCTATTGTACAAAACATTTTTGTTGTAGTAAAAAAAAGCTACTCATAACTAAGAATAATATAGACCTGCTCAAACTAGTGTTATATTGTTACGTCCGTTCAGATATATACCCATCAGTATATGACATACTTTATCGGGTAGTGCCCCGCCCATTTCGACCTACAGGCACAGTATCATCATACTGACGGTTTATACATAACCATAAATGCCTACAGTGACGCTACGGCATAATCAAGAACACAATAAATCCACCATATTCCACTTAAACCACTGACAAATGACTTACACATAAAATGTCTCAACTCTTAAATACTGTATAAAACCCCTTAAAAACACCTAAAACACACAAAAAGCGATGGAGGATAGTTTAGCGTTTCTCAATCTCGCGCCTAAAAAACCATTTTAGTATAGCGTGTGGTAATTAACCCATTAATACTGTGTACACATATTGGTCTTATTAGTAATCTACCAATCCATAATATATCTAATTGTGCATTGGTATGGGCTCCATACACAACCTGTATTCATGTAAATCATTACAGTGATGGTCACTCTGTCTGTATTAATGGAGCTCTATGTTCTCCTTCCGGGTGTATCACGACTTTAATCAATTGATCCGCCTGATCATTATTATATTCTAGATTCTTATGGCACCATAAAGAGCAGCACCTAGTTCGCTTCTATTAGTCACATTGCACAAAGTTATACAGACACCGACCTCTAGCGGCTTTACGTTGGTTTCACACGTATTGTACTATGCGCCGTGCACGTTCTCCACCTTTTAAACTAAAGACTTCCCATACAGACACTACATTCCCACAACTTATCCTTCCATGTCCTGTGTCTCCGATCGCAGTATCTCAGTTGGAAATGGCGCACATGTCCTCCGACATGAACTCGAAACGCCTAACTTCCTCCATTAGAACCAGCCGACGTACGTTTGTCACTATCACGTGACTTCGTATGGGCGTCGTCTCTAACGTGTCTGCTACCTTTTAACCCGTGTCTTATCCAGCTCCGCCTCCAAGTGCCGTATTTGGTGAAATAGCTGTGCAATACCTTATATACTAAGCAGAGGAGCGCACATCTCAATTTCCTCAATTTTACATACATCTAGTTTCTTATCAATTTCCAAAGTATGTATCGGGGATTACTATATCTATCCATGCGATATCTTCAATTATTAATGATTCTGTATATATACAGTTTTTTCTTTAATTAGTTATTAGAGGCAAGCAAGATTCTGAATGATGGCTGTCACTTGTAATTCTTTTTCGGCAAGAAAATTCTATATGTCACCATCATTACAGATAATTGTTTACAAGAAGCACTTAAAATGACTGTCTTCATTCAAACCGTTAGGTTTCAAAGTCCCCATTAGGTAAATCCGTATTTCTTTCCCCATTTATTTGTAAAATCCTTCCTTTGGGAGTTGTATGTGGAAGGATTTTACAAATAAATGGGGAAAGAAATACGAGGTCAAACAATTGATCACATTCAACTCAACAATATATATATAATAACGTGTAAATGTGGTAAATCATACATTGGGAAGACAAAAAGGACACTGTCAATGAGATTTCAAGAACATGTTAGAGCGATTATAAATAAAGAAGAAAAAAGGAGCAGTGTTGCGAAACACGTATTACAAAACATGGAGGAAATCCTATAATATAGAATTTGGAGGAATAGGGAAAGTGTCTTCAGGAATAAGGGGGGGACATTTGGAGAAACTCCTCCTCTAAAAAGAACTAAGGTGGATTTACCTAACGGTTTGAATGAAGACAGTCATTTTAAGTGCTTCTTGTAAACAATTATCTGTAATGATGGTGACATATAGAATTTTCTTGCCGAAAAAGAATTACAAGTGACAGCCATCATTCAGAATCTTGCTTGTCTCTAATAACTAAATTAAAGAAAAAACTGTATATATACAGAATCATTAATAATTGAAGATCTAGCATGGATAGATATAGTAATCCCCGATCTACATTTGGAAATTGATAAAGAAACTAGATGTAATGTAAAATTGAGGAAATTGAGATGTCGCTCCTCTGCTATAGTATATAAGGTATTGCACAGCTATTTCACCAAATCGGCACTTGAGAGGCGGAGCTGGATAAGACACGGGTTAAAAGGTAGCAGACATTAGAGACGACGCCCATAAGTCACGTGATATGACGAAACGTACGTCGGCTGGTTCTAATGGAGGAAGTTAGGCGTTTCGAGTTCATGTCGGAGACATGTGGCATTTCAACTGAGATACTGCGATCGGAGACACAAGGACATGGAAGGATAAGTTGTGGGAATGTAGTGTCTGTAATGGGAAGTCTTTAGTTAAAACGGGTGGAGAACGTGCACGGCGCATAGTAGCAATACTGTGATAACCAACGTAAAGCCGCTAGAGGTCGGTGGTCTGTATAACTTTGTGCAATGACTAATAGAAGCGAACTGGGTGCTGCTCTTTATGGTGCCATAAGAATCTAGAATATAATATGATCAGGCGGAATCAATTGATTAAAGTCGTGATACACCCGGAAGGAGAACAATAGAGTCTCCATTAATACAGACAGAGTGACCATCACTGTAATTGATTTACATGAATACAGGTGTGTATGGAGAGCCCAATGCACAATTAGGATATATTATGGATTGGTGATTACTAATAAGACCAATATGTGTTACACAGTATATAAGGGTTAATACCACACGCTATACTAAAATGGTTTTTTAGGCGCGAGATTTGAGAAACGCTACACTATCCTCATCGCTTTTTGTGTGTTTTAGGTGTTTTTAAGGGGTTTTTATACAGTATTTAAGAGTTGAGACATTTTATGTGTAAGTATTTGTCATGGTTTAAGTGGAATATGGTGGATTTATTGTGTTCTTGATTATGCCGTAGCGTCACTGTAGGCATTTATGGTTATGTATAAAATCGTCAGTATGATGATACTGTGCCTGTAGGTCGAAATGAGCGCGGGGCACTACCCGATAAAGTATGTCATATACTGATGGGTATAATATCTGAACGGACGTAACAATATAACACTAGTTTGAGCAGGTCTATATTATTCTCAGATTTCTATTGACCAATCAGCTAAAGGACTGAGACCATAACGGACACTATTGTCAGTACTTTAGAAGCTTTTTATAAACAAAGAAAGTTGTAGCAGCTCCTAAGCAGTCCCCAGGGGGACTTCTACATGCACCATCTAGCAAGACACCTGGAACAGGCCAGAACCTGTAAGAGCCTTTTGGCATTTCTGAGAAAAAGGTTCTAACCCCAAAGCCACAGAAAAAGGGTTTCATGTTAAACTAAAAGTGCAGTGTGATGGATGTGTCATGCAACTGTTGCAAGGTATGTACCAAGCCATAATGTCTCTAAGCTGGCAATGTCCTTTTTATAGGTTATTGACTTAGGACACAAGAAAGGGGTCTGTGGAAACCATCTTGGTTACTCCCTATCCAGTTGAGTTACCAGCACATGTGTTTATATGTAATAAATCTCTACTATCAACCTTTAAGACTGGTGTTGTACAAGTGCATCCTCCTCCTAATCTCCCTCTGCAGAAACAAAAGCACCAGCAGTTCATTGGCAGTTCCATCACCAAGCACAAAGGGTCATGGGAAAGAAGAAAGAGAACATCAATGGTTGGACAGTTTTCAAGGCCACCTAGTTAACATGAACCTCTATACATAGAAGGGATTAGTGAAACCGCTCCAATCCCTGGAACAAGTCTGGATGAATTGATGTTATATTAATTGATATGTAGCTAAACGGATTACTCAAAGGAAAATAATTCACTGCAAAAATGTTACAAACTGTCAATTTGGAACAATAATTGTTCATTCAGCAATGTGAGAAGTAATGTGTATTGCAAACCTCTAAGTTAAATACTTACTGTGTTCAAAACGATACTCAGAACAGGGTCCAAATCAAGTCTAGTGATCGTTACCCCTGGGAACTGATGACGTGAATCCAAACCCCTCCAACAAGAAGCAACTTGTCACCAATCACGTGGGAGCTGTGAGAATACCTAAAAGGAAGGATGAGAAGAGCAGTACAGTATAATATAGTTACTACATAGTCTACTACATATGGTACGTAAATACGTATAGCGCGTATAGCCCAGTACATACAGTATGGACAGTAAATACAGTTATACGCAGTATAGTACAGAATCAGTATGGTACAGTAAATACAGTATAGCGCAGTATAGCACGTACATACAGTATGGTACAGTAAATACAGTATAGCACAGTACATACAGTATGGTACCGTAAATACAGTATAGCGCAGTATAGTACAGTACATACAGTATGGTACAGTACATACAGTATGGTACAGTAAATACAGTATAGCGCAGTATAGTACAGTACATACAGTATGGAGTACAAGTATAAGCGAGTATAGACAGTACAACGTATGGTAAAGCAGTAAATACAGTATAGCAGTATAGTACAGTAACATACGTATAGGTACAGTACATACTAGATAGTATAGTAAATACAGTCATGGGTACAGTAAATACAGTTATAGCGCAGTATAGTCACAGTACATACAGTTGGTACAGTAAATACAGTATAGCGCAGCGTATAGTACAGTACATACAGTATGGTACAGTACATACAGGTATAGCGCAGTTATAGCACATACATACAGATGGTAATAAGCACAGTAGATACAGTACCACAGTATGGTACAGTAAATACGTATAGTATACAGTACAGTATGGTACAGTAAACATAGCGCAGTGTATAGACAGTACATACAGTATGGTACAGTATACAGTATACGCAGTATGCACAGTACATACAGTATGGTACAGTTAAATACAGTATAGGCAGTATAAAGCAAGTACATACAGTATGGTACAGTAAATACAGTAAGCGCAGTATGACAGACATAAGTAGTAATACTAATAAGCGCGTAAGCACAGTACATACAGTATGGACAGTAAACAGTTATAGCGCAGTTAGTACAGTACATACAGTATGGTACAGTAAATACAGTATAGCGCAGTATGGTACAGTACATACAGTATGGTACAGTAAATACAGTATAGGTCCGTAAGTATAGCGGCAGTACCGAATACAGTATGGACAGTAACAGTATGCAGTATAACAGTAACATACAGTATGGTACAGTACATACAGTTAGCGCAGTATACACAGAACATACAGTATGTACAGTAAATACAGATAGGCGTAGATAGTAACGTACATACAGTATGGTACAGAAATACAGTTATAGCGCAGTATAGTACAGTACATACAGATGGTATCAGTACTACAGTTAGGTAAGAACAGCGAGTATAGCACAACAGTACAGTTATGGTACAGTATAAATACAGTTATAGCGCAGTATAGTACAGTACATACAGTATGGTACAGTAAATACAGTATAGCGCAGTATGACAGAACATACCAGTATGGTACAGTAAATCAGTATATAGCGCAGTAATGCACAGTAACATACAGTATGGTACAGTAAATACAGTATACGCGCAGTATAGCAGAACATACAGTATGGTACAGTAATACAGTATAGCGCAGTATAGTACAGACATACAGTATGGTACAGTAAATACAGTAATAGCGCAGTATAGTACAGAACTACAGATGTACAGTAATACAGTATAGCGCAGTATGACACGTAATAAAGTATGGTACAGTAAATACAGTATAGCGCAGTATAGCACAGAATACAGTATGGTACAGTAATACAGTAAGCCAGTATAGTTACGTACATACAGTAGGGTACAGAAATACAGTATAGCGCAGTTAAGTACATCTCATTATGGTACAGTAACAATACAGTATAGCCGCAGTATAGTACAGAACATACAGTATGGTACAGTAAATACAGTATACGTACAGTACATACTTATGGTACAGTAAACAGTAATAGCAGTAATAGTACAGTATGTACAGTCATACGGATAGCGCAGTAAATCAGAGTACAGTACATACAGTATGGTACAGTAAATACAGTATAGCGCAGTATAGCATCAGACATACAGTATGTACGTAACTAGTATAGCGCAGTATAGTAAGTACATACAGTATGGTACAGATAAATACAGTATAGCGCAGTATATACAGTAACAGTATGTCAGTAATACAGTATAGCGCAGTATAGACAGAACATTACGTATGGTACAGTAAATACAGTTATAGTACGTACATACAATATGGTACAGTAAATACAGTATAGCGCAGTATAGGACATACAGTATGGTACAGTAAATACAGTATACGCGCAGTATAGCACAGTACATACGTATGGTACAGTAAATACAGTATAGCGCAGTATAGTACAGTACAGTACAGTATGGTACAGTAAATACAGTATAGCGCAGTATACAGTACAGTAGGCAGTAAATACAGTAGCGAGTATGACAGTACAGTAGGACAGTAAATACAGTATAGCGCAGTATAGCACAGAACACAGTATGGTACAGTAAATACATATTAGCGCAGTATAGAGCAGTACAACAGTATGGTACAAGTAAAAACAGTATAGCGCAGTAGTATTACAGTACATACAGTATGGTTACAGTAAATACAGTCTAGCGATAGCCCGTACATAGATGTCATACATACTGATAGCACATACATTAGGTACAGTAAATACAGTTAGACGAGTGCGCAGTATAGTACAGACATACAGGATGGTACACGTCAAACAGTAGTGTATAGCGCAGTATAGCAACATACATTACGTATGGTACAGTAATACAGTATAGCCAGCCAGTATATAGCACAGTAACATACAGTATGTACAGTAAAACCAAATAGTAATAAATAGAGCGCATATAGCACAGAACAATCCAGTAATGGTACAGTAATACAGTAATGGTACAGTAAAATACATATAAAGCGTCATCTCATGCACAGTACATACAGTATGTACGTAAAGACAGGTATAAGCGCAGTAAGCACAGAACATACAGTATGGGGTACAGTACTACAGTACCGCAGTATAGAGCACAGATACACATACAGTATGGTACAGTAAATCAGTATAGCGCGTATAGCACGTACTACAGTATGTACAGTAAATACAGTAAGCGCAGTATCGTTCCAGTACTAACATTATGGTACATACTAAATCAGTATTAAAGAGAAAAGAAAGCTAAAAGAAAGAGTACAGAAGCTAAAAAAATAAGAAAAGTAGCTAAGCGCAGTATGCACAGGAACAACAGTTGGGTACAGTAAAACAGATAGCGCAGTATAGTACAGAACATAACATATGGTACAGTAAATGACAGTATGCGCAGTATATAGAACAAAAGCACTCCTATCAGTAGGTACAGGTATAACAGTATAGCGCATGTATAGCACACAGTAAACAATACAGTATGTACATAAATAACAGTAATAGCGCAGTATAGTACACACAAGTACATACATTATGGTACATATTAAATACATTATAGAAAAAGAATCGCAGTCGATACACCTAAGATCAGAACAACAGAAACATCAGGAACACAGTATTGTACATAAATACATTATAAAGAAAAGCGCAGTATAGCACAGAAACACAGTAACGGTACAACACAACAGTAAATAAACAAGTAATAATATCGCATATCGTACATACACAAAACAGTATGGTACAGTAACTAAAGTATGCGCAGTAATAGCACAGTACATACAGTATGGTACAGTAATACAGGTATGCGCAGTATCTGCAAAAAACACACATATCACACAAACTGCGTATCATTCATCATCACAATCATCAACAACCACAATCCATCAACAACAAAATCACAAGTCCAATCAACCCAGACAATTTTACATACTTATTTTAACAATTAATCCACATTATATCGGCAGTATAGCACAGTACATACAGTAATATGGGTACAGTAAATTCGTATAGTCGACAGTAATAGTGTCAGTAACTACACAGAATGGGTAGTAATCAGTATATAGCGCAGTATAGCACAGTACATACAGTATGGTACAGTAAATACAGTATAGTACAGTATAGTGCAGTACATACAGTATGGTACAGCATAGTGCAGTACATACAGTATGGTACCAACAAACACCAAAACAGCATAGTGCAGTCAGACAGTTGGTACAGCATAGTTCAAGTACCTACAGTAATGGTCAGCATAGTGCAGTACACATACAGTATGGTACAGTAATCTGCAGGGTAAATCCAACTACGGTAGGGTACACAAGCAAGCAAGTATATTGCAGTACATACGGTATCGTGCGAAAACAACACGGTATAGTGCAGTACATATCAGTAATAGTACTAACACAGTATGGTGAGTACCGTAAATACAACAAACAAGAGTATAGACGTAGAATCAGTATAGAACAGTACATAACAGTATAGTGCAGTCCATACAGTAAAATGGGGGGTACAGCATATTAGTTTAGGCAACCTACAGTATGGTAAAGCAATAGTGCAGGTGCAGTAAACAATACAGTTAAGGTGACAGCAATCTGTGGCAGTACATACAGTATGGTCAAGATAGTGCAGTACAATCAGTATGGTTACACAATCATAGTGCAGTAACATACATTATGTACAAGAACAGCATTAGAAAGTGCAGTACATACATTATGGTGTAATACGTATAGATCGTGCAGAACAACCTACAGGATGGTAACAGTATAGAGTTGCATACATACGGTATGGGTGTTTTACTAAAAATAGTTAAAACATAAATAGTTGCATACTACGGTATCGTGCACAGAGCAGAACAGTATAGGTGCAAAAAGTACATACAGTAGAGTTGCTAGACACATAGGTACAGTAAATAACAAGTATAACGGAGAACAGTATAGAACAAAATACAAGCATAACAAGTATAGTGCAGTACAAATACCAGTAAGGTACAGGATCGTTTAAGTAATACAGTCTAGGGTTGGCAAGTACCATACGTAATGGGTGGTTTTGGTTTTTGTGCAACAAAAGCGGTCCACAAGCAGCATGCAAGCAGTGCAGGGCAGTATAGTGCAAGTACATATGTACGAGGTGGCAGAGAACAGTATAGAGTACAGACAGTATGGTACCAGGATATACAAAAATTACAAAACAATACATAACAAACTATAAGCAGAAAATGTTACCGTAATACAAACCGTATAGCGCAGTACAGTGCCATGAAAGTACCAACGTACATACCCAATATAGCACAGTACAATAATCGCAAAACAATAATAGTAAAGTAACATAACTTCGGGGGCAAAGGATCTCCAATTTCCTAATGTGTCAAGGCATGCTGCACTTTTATCAATTTTATATCCCTAATTTTATTTATATATAGATATACACCAACACAAACATTATACATGTATAAATTGTCATATGTGAAGGGGAATTATGACAGATTCCTTAGAATAGTAATTACAAGGGAGAGAGTTAAAGTTGGAAGTCTCATATTTAACGGGAACGTAGTGGATCTACAGTACGGACTACGTCATGACAGTGGCGAGAGGGTCACGTTGCGGAATTACTCTATGTAAAGGGGCAGTATTGACACGATTTCCACGCGTAGATAAGTAATTACCGGATAGCCGGTAACGTTGGGGAATTCTCTATGTGAGGGGCAGTAGGTGACATATCCAGTCGATAGTATTACAGGAGAGAGGATAAAGTAGGGAATTTCTCTATGTGAAGGGGAAGTGTGACAGATGATACATTATAAAAAGAAGTAATTACAGGGAGATAGGTTAAAGTTGGGTGAATTCTTCTCTATGTGAAGAGGAAAGTAGTGACCGATACAGGTAAGAATATCATTACAGGGAAGATTTAAAGTTGTGGAAGTCTCTAGTAAAGTGGAAGTAAGTGACAGAATACAGTAGAAGTATTACAGGGAAGAGTTAAAGTTGTGTGAATTCTCTATGTAAAGGGGAACTCAGTGACTAATACCCATTCAATACAGATGTAGTGCACGGGAGAGAGGTACTAGTTGGAATATCGCTATTGGCAGGGGAAGTTAGTGACATATACATTATAAAGATAGTATTACAGGAGAGAGTTAAATTGGGAATTCTTCTCTATGTGAAGGGGAAGTAAGGGACAGATACAGTAGAACCAATAAGATAGTATTACCAGGGGAGAGTTAAGTTTTGAATCTATGCTGAAGGGGAGAGATAGTGACAGATACAACAGTAAAAAAGATAGTATTACAAGGAGAAGTAAGTTGGGGATTCTCTATGTTAAGGGAAGTAGTGACATAATACAGAAGGAAATAGTCTTACAGGTAGAGAGGAAAGTTGGGAATTCCTCTATGTGAGGTAAAGTAAGTGGACGAATTATAACATAAGAAAATAGTATTACAGGGAAGAAGTTTAAAGGTGGGAATTCTTATGTGAAGGGGAAGTCGTGACAGATCACAGTAAAAGATAGTATTACATGGAGATAGTAGTTGGAATTCTCTATGTAAGGGAAGTATGACGATCAGTGAATAAAAAAAAAAAGGAAAATATAAAGGAAACAGTATAGTCTTCACAGGATATAGGTAAGTTGGGGAATTCTCTATGTGAAGGGGAAGTATGACAGAGATAACCACATACATGAGTCAGGATATATTACAGTGAGCGAGTTCAGTTGGAATTCTCTATGTGAATGGAAGTATTGACAGATGAACAGGTAAAAAATAGTATTACATGGAGAGAGGTCAAAGTTGGGGAATATCTCTATGTGAAGGGACTTAGTGACGAAATACCGGTACAAAGATTATAGTAATTACAATGGAGAAAGAGAGTTAGTTGGATTTCTCTATTGAGTGGGAAGTCGTGACAGTACAGTCGAACTAGTATTACAGGAGAGCGGTAAATTTGGGAATTCTCTCTTGAAGGGGAAGTAGTGACAGATACAGTGTAGAATATTATTACAGGAGAGAGGTAAAGCTGGGAATTGATGTTAAGGGGAATTAGTTGAGCAGAAACATACAGTAGATAGGTATTACAGGAGATAGGGTAAAGTTGGGATTCTCTATGTGAAGGCAGTGTGACAGATTACAGTAAGATAGTATTAGCAGGAGAGAGGAGAAGTTGGAAGTCTTCTATGCGAAGGTGAATTCATAAGCAGATACATAGATATATTACCGGGAGAGGTAACGTTTGGGAATTCTCTATGTCGAAGGGAAGTAGTGACAGTTTAGATCAGTAGTAAGAATAGTATTACAGGAGAGGTTAGTTGGGAATCTCTATGTGAGGGGAAAGTAGTGACAATTCAGTAATAAAGTAAATAATAGTAATTACAGGGAGAGAGGTAGTTGAGGATTCCTCTATGTAAGGGGAAGTAGTACAGATACAGTAGCTAGTCTTCCATGCAGCGCGGTCCCGTGGGCTAGTCTCTTTGTTCGTGGCCGTCGTGCGCCGAGTTTCATCAGTAAGATAAGTATTTACGTGATAGAGGTAAAGTTGGGATTCTCTATGTGAAGGGTGAGTAGTGACAGATAGCACACAGTAAGATAGTATTACAGGAGATAGTACAGTTGGGAATTCGCTTTGGTGAAGGGGAAGTAGTGACGGATTCAGTAGATAGTATTACAGGGAGCTAATGTAAGAGTTGGGAGTCTCTCTATGTGAAGGGAAGTAGGACGAACAAAAAAGTTACCGTCCTCGCTTCCGGGGCTGAGACGGTACCGTTGGCATTCTCTCTGTGACGGAGGCAGCTTCGTGACAGATCCCGTACCATAGTCCTCACCCACGATAGTCTTACAGGGAGAATGTAAGTTGGGCACTTCTCTATTGCAGGGAAGTCGTGCCCGATACAGGCGCCATATTAATTTACAGAAGAGAGTAGTGTTGGTGAAATTCCTTTCTCTTTGTGAAGAGGTAAGTAATGACGGATTGTAATATCCTTATATTATCCCTTATATTATGAACACAGACATACACATAGCTTAAAAATATTGTTTATTATTTAACCACATTTATATATAAAATGAAATCCTTCATCAGGACAAAGATTAGGAGAGGAGCATCCAGGGAACATTGGTGAGCTCCCAAGGAGACGTCATCATAAGGCATCAGAGGGAAGCTTTACAATCACTGGCTGGGAGTTCAGGTGGGTCCCAAAGGAGAAACAGTTCCCTCCTCCTCCAAGAAGCATCAAATGCTTTTCATCAGGCAGCACAACTGAGCTGTGTCCGTGTAACATGAGTGGCCATTCTAAGGGTAACTAAAAAAAATACATGTAAGAGGAAGGAACCGGAGAAAAGGGCCAATGGAGTCTGTGACGTGTGACGGGATGGAGAACGTGACCCGTAGATGATGGTTCATATACAGCATCTAACAAACAGATTCAAGATGAGAAAGGAACAAAGGGCCAAGGCATTAAATTCTCCCACCACAGGTTTGAAAACCCTTTATCAGGTGTGACTCTTGCAAGAAGATTCTCCAGGAAATTCCATCATAAAACCTCCCAAACAACAGTGCACCCAATGGTTCAATAGTGTCGTCAGCCCTCCAGTTCATTAGCCAGTGTCGTCAGCCCTCCAGTTCATAGACTAGTATTGTCAGCCCTCCAGTTCAAAAGCCAGTGTTGTCTGCCATTCAAATCGTTAGTCAGTGTAAGTCAGCCCTCCATTTCACTAATCAGTGTTAGCCCCTCCGTTTATTATTCAGTGTTTGCAGCCCTCCAGTTCATTAGCTGGTGTTAGTCAGCACTTCAGTTTATTAGCCAGTGATAGTCAGCCCTCCAGTTCATTAGGAACAAAGGAAACAAAGTATAACAAAAGATAGAAAAAAAAATAAACAAAGATAGAAAGTGTACCCAGGGGTGAGGATTTAGCAATTCAGGTCCTCACTCCAGGTACTTGTAAGGAGGGGGAGGAATATTTTAGAACTACAGTTATCCTACAACCATATCATACACTTGAAAATGTTGCAGGCAACAATGTAAAATGTGAATAGTGGTCTTAAAAATGGGAGTAAATAGTGTGTGACCTTAGCAAAGTGGGCGTGGTTACAAATGTTGCACTCTACCGTGAAAGGACCACTTGGTTGTATTTGCCCCCCCCCCCATGCCAAAAGGTCCCAGTCCTCCCCTGCCCAACAGTAATTTCTATTAATTGGCTGTTGGATGGGTCACACATGCTCAGATTTCTATTGTACAAAACATTTTTGTTGTAGCTAAAAAAAAGCTACTCAATAACTAAGAATAATATAGACCTGCTCAAACTAGTGTTATATTGTTACGTCCGTTCAGATATTATACCCATCAGTATATGACATACTTTATCGGGTAGTGCCCCGCGCACATTTCGACCTACAGGCACAGTATCATCATACTGACGGTTTTATACATAACCATAAATGCCTACAGTGACGCTACGGCATAATCAAGAACACAATAAATCCACCATATTCCACTTAAACCACTGACAAATGACTTACACATAAAATGTCTCAACTCTTAAATACTGTATAAAACCCCTTAAAAACACCTAAAACACACAAAAAGCGATGGAGGATAGTTTAGCGTTTCTCAAATCTCGCGCCTAAAAAACCATTTTAGTATAGCGTGTGGTATTAACCCATTATATACTGTGTACACATATTGGTCTTATTAGTAATCTACCAATCCATAATATATCCTAATTGTGCATTGGTATGGGCTCCATACACAACCTGTATTCATGTAAATCAATTACAGTGATGGTCACTCTGTCTGTATTAATGGAGACTCTATTGTTCTCCTTCCGGGTGTATCACGACTTTAATCAATTGATCCGCCTGATCATTATTATATTCTAGATTCTTATGGCACCATAAAGAGCAGCACCCAGTTCGCTTCTATTAGTCACATTGCACAAAGTTATACAGACACCGACCTCTAGCGGCTTTACGTTGGTTATCACAGTATTGCTACTATGCGCCGTGCACGTTCTCCACCCGTTTTAACTAAAGACTTCCCATTACAGACACTACATTCCCACAACTTATCCTTCCATGTCCTTGTGTCTCCGATCGCAGTATCTCAGTTGGAAATGGCGCACATGTCCTCCGACATGAACTCGAAACGCCTAACTTCCTCCATTAGAACCAGCCGACGTACGTTTCGTCACTATCACGTGACTTCGTATGGGCGTCGTCTCTAACGTGTCTGCTACCTTTTAACCCGTGTCTTATCCAGCTCCGCCTCTCAAGTGCCGTATTTGGTGAAATAGCTGTGCAATACCTTATATACTATAGCAGAGGAGCGACATCTCAATTTCCTCAATTTTACATTACATCTAGTTTCTTTATCAATTTCCAAACGTATGTATCGGGGATTACTATATCTATCCATGCTAGATCTTCAATTATTAATGATTCTGTATATATACAGTTTTTTCTTTAATTTAGTTATTAGAGGCAAGCAAGATTCTGAATGATGGCTGTCACTTCTAATTCTTTTTCGGCAAGAAAATTCTATATGTCACCATCATTACAGATAATTGTTTACAAGAAGCACTTAAAATGACTGTCTTCATTCAAACCGTTAGGTCGATATTATTGTCCCGTCTTTCCAACCACATGAACTATGAGAATGGCGTGAAGAAGGGCCACAACCCACAACTTCCACCTGTCACAAACAGAGAAAAATGAGAGACATAGTAACATAGTATTGGAGGTTGTATAAAGACATACGTCCATCTAGTCCAACCTTTATACCCTACCCATAATGTCTGTATAACAGTTACATAGTAACATAGTATTGGAGGTTGTATAAAGACATACGTCCATCTAGTCCAACCTTTATACCCTACCCATAAAGGTTGGACTAGATGGACGTATGTCTTTATACAACCTCCAATACTATGTTACTATGTAACTGTTATACAGACATTATGGGTAGGGTATAAAGGTTGGACTAGATGGACGTATGTCTTTATTATAAATTCTATAGTGTGTTGCTATTAGTTTACCTATAGTACTCTAGTACATACCTGGACCAAGCTAAGAGTTTCTGGGCAAAGGAACACTGGATCCTGCAAAACCATTGAAGATACTGAGCGACCCCCAAATACAAAGACGTAAGAGCGCCCTAAAGGAGAAAAGCCCAGGGAGAAGTCAATGTAGCAGAAAGAGTGCATACAACCTAGACATGATGGAAGAAGCCACAGGTAGTCTATGCGTAGAGGAAAAAGCTGTTACTGTAGGTCTAAAGAGGACACAATAAATGAGGGATTTCAGTTGTGATGAAGAAGAACCTAGTTAAACACATAAGGCAATAATTATTACATTTTGTCAAAGATCCAATAACACATCTGCTTGTGGAAAGATTAAGCAAGTCCTTGGATTATTATATACTTTGAAAGAGAAATCAGAATCAAAGGTATGACAATAGGGTATGTTCCAATCACACACACACACACACTTGAGAATCTGTATTGTAGCTACAACAAAGCAGATGTCCGAGAACCTCAGAAAAAAAGACCGTGATGCCCATAAACTGGGAAAAGTTACAAGACCATCGTTAAACAGTTTGGACACCACTAACCAGCATATGGGCCTGGAAGGCTTTGCCATCAATGATGGGACATTCTAATCTATACCAGTCCATGCACTGAATCTCAAGAGACAGAGTGACAACGACCCTAAACACACAATTCGTTCTACCAAATAATGGAAAATAAGAGGTTAATGGTAAGAAAAACATCAAGTCCTCACCCAAAATATTATTATTATGATTGATTTATATAGCACCAACATCTTCCGTGGTGCTTTATAAGTACATAGTCATACATTACATACAGGGAAATACAGGTTGTAAGTCATACATGTTACATTCACAGGTAATACATAATATAAAGTAATAGATTGGCAGTGGAGTGTGAAAGGCAGATTGGATCATATTGGGTAGTAAGATGGGTAATGTCTAGACCAGGTTATATGGGGCCTGAAGGTATTAAGGGACGGTGAGCGACGGACAGACGGAGGAAGGGAGATCCAGAGCAGAGGGGCTGAATACGGGCATGGGAAGAGGTGACAAGGGTGCATGAGAGGAGGGTATCATTTACAGAGTGGAGGTTGTGTCTGGGACGGTGTCGGTGGATTAGCTCTGAGATATATGGAGGGCTGTGTTGGATAGTGCTTTATAGGATAGGGTGAGATATATGGAGGGGCTGTGTTGGATAGTGCTTTATAGGATAGGGTGAGATATATGGAGGGGCTGTGTTGGATAGTGCTTTATAGGATAGGGTGAGATATATGGAGGGGCTGTGTTGGATAGTGCTTTATAGGATAGGGTGAGATATATGGAGGGGCTGTGTTGGATAGTGCTTTATAGGATGTATAGTACAGTATAGTACAGTACATAGTATAGTATAGTACAGTATATAGTATAGTATAGTACAGTACAGTATAGTACAGTACATAGTATAGTACAGTATATAGTATAGTATAGTACAGTACAGTACAGTACAGTACATAGTATAGCAGGTTGAGAACGTGTGCCAGGCAAGGAACATGTGTGACTCTGCCCATGCGAAGGGCAGACAGGATATTGGTGGCATTGTCACACACGACCTTGCCTATTGAGAGGTGGTGTGGGGTCAGCCACCTCTCAACCTGCCCTTGCAGTGCTGCCAGCAACTCGGCCCCGGTGTGGCTCCTATCACCGAGGCACACAAGCTGCAACACTGCATGGCACCGTCTCGCCTGGCACGAAGCATAGGCTCTGGGGGGGCACGGAGCTGTCCGGGAAGAGGGCTCACCGGATGAGGAGGGGGTGGGGGGGTGGAGACTGGCGTATCACCAATGTGTGGTGGTACCACCATCTCCCCACTTGCGCTCCGTGCCGCGTCTCTGCCGGCTAGCAGAGTGACCCATTGGGCGGTAAATGACACATACCGCCCCTGGCCGTGCTTGCTGGACCACGCGTCCATAGTAATGTGGACACACTTGCCCACACTGTGGTCCAGCGAAGCAGATATATTGCCCTGCAGATGTCTACCAGGCTGAAAGGTAGCAGCTGCACCGCCAGGAGTTTGGCTAAGCCGGCAGTGAGACGCTGGGCTTGGGGGTGACTGGGGGACAGTTTCTGCCTCCGCTCCAACAACTGGGGAAGAGAGACCTACCTTTTAGCTGACGCTCCAGCAGCAGTGTCAAGAGGCCTCTTAACACCGCGTGCTGGGGCCAAAGGCTGCCTCTCCTCCCTAACTTCCACCGAGGAAGCAGCTGATGGGGCCGGAGGGGGAGGAGGAGGAACGGTGGCTACCTGGGCACGAGGTAGGGAACGTGTGGGTGCCTGCACGTTCCCTGTCCGCTGCTCCCACCGGGCAAAGTGGTGCAGAATCATATGCCTCCTCATAGAGGAGGTGCCCAAATGTGATGTGGTCTTCCCACGGCTAACACGTTGCAGGCACAACTTGCACACTGCAACTGTGCTGTCACCTGGAGCCAGTGAGAAGAACTCCCACACCGCTGAGCCACCGACACGACTCGGAGCAGAGGTCACCTGCTGCTGTGGGGCACTGGCACCAGATCTCATTGGTGCCGTACCTCCTACACTATGACCCAAAGTACATCTCTAACAAATTTGCAGAATTTTATTAGAAACTATACAGTGGACACATGGTAGATAACACTAACACAACAGACACACATATCAACAACTTTCTTAAAGACATTTACATGCCAATACTTTCGAACGAACAACAACATGCCCTACAAAAACCAATAACACATCTAGAAATCAAAGAAGTAATTTCCACTCCCCAAGCACGAAAATCCCCAGGCCCAGATGGCTTCACAAATCTATATTATAGAAAATTTAATAAGCAACTCATACCTCATATAAGCAATCTAATCAATTGTTTAGCAACAGGGAAAATTACACTCCCATCAGAAATGCTGGAGGCCCACATAGTGGTCATCCCTAAACCAGACAGGGACACAACCCAACCAGCAAACTATAGGCAAATATCCCTTATAAATACAGATCTTAAAATAATAGCAAAGGTACCGTATATACTCGAGTATAAGCCGAGGTTTTTAGGTTTAAAAATAAACCTAAAAACCTTGCCTCGGCTTATACTCGAGTCACATCGCAAATGTGCAGAGAAAAGTGCAGAGAATGTTTTTCACTTACCGGTACCAGTCCGGTACCAGTCCATTAGGTCGCCTGCACAGCTGCCATGGACACCGGGAGGGAGCTTGGATACCAGGAGGGAGCTTGGACACCGGGAGAGAGAACAACACAGAGACAAAGCAGGGCTGCACAGAGGAGACCAAGCAGGAAACGCGGGCACGTTAGGCGCAGGCGCGCCATTACGTAAGGATTGCACTGTACCGTAATCAGCCGGAATGGAGGAGCAGGGAAGGAGCGATGCTCCTTGAAATGGAAAGGGTTCAGAGAAGGGCAACTAAATTAATAAGGGGAGAAAAGGTGCTTGCGTGGGGATATGATTACTGTGTATAAATACATTAACGGGCCATACAATAAACTATCTGGGGCATTGTTCACCAATAGAGCATGTCAGAGGACACATGGCCATCCCTTAAGACTTGAAGAAAAAAGGCTTCAAGTTCGGAAAGGGTTTTTCACTGTGAGAACGATAAAACTATGGAACTGTCTTCCAGTGGACATTGTTATGGCAGGTTCATTGGTCAGTTTAAAAAAAAAGCTGGATGAGTTTCTGCAAACAAGAAATGTTGCACATTACTGGTATTGTTACATAAAGTAGAGTTGATCCAGGGAAATTTCCAATTGCCACTTGGAGTCAGGAAGGAATATGCTAGATATTGCTAGATAGGTTGGACTGGATGGACATATGTCTTTACTCAACCTCAAATACTATACTATACTAACATTGTTGGAATGTGCTGCAAACTTTTAGTCAAAGAAAGGGCAATCACAAGCCCAAATTGTTGACATATTACTCATACGTTTGTTTATTACTTATTAAATAATCATTGCATGGAGAGGTAGAAAACTGTCCCACAACCATAGACTACCAGGAGCTGAAGGCTATACATTCACAAAGCCTAGCCAGACAACATGTCTCTTACAGGTCTTTTACAATGAAAAAAACTGACAGTTAGCTGCTCAGGGCATTCTTTCTGTTTTTTATTATCCCCTAAATAACACCCCCTCCACCGCCACCAATCTAATTGGTCTATAATAAATCTTATATCCAATTGGTTCTTGGATGTGGAACCAATCATATTTTAGGGGTGTGTCTAGGAGACACTAGAAAATAGCCAAAGTTCCACAGCAACACTTTGAAGAGTTCTAGCAGCTGAACTTATAGGTTATTTGGCATGTGAGCCTGAAATCTGCAAGTAGCATGGGGCTTGACTGAGCTGCCTGGATGGGCAGTTTGGGTACAGGTTCCTTTTAAGTGCTGTTTGGTAGCTCTCTCTTATAAAGAAAGCTTCATAATAGTTGCTGGTCAATGCTTATAAATAGATAATATAAATAGCTGCTTTGGTCAAATAGCATATTTGGTAACACTATTACAGATATAATAGAACTATACTCTCACTATTCCCCACAAGTATTTAACAACAGAGGGCAGTCAGTGAATGGTTGGAGATGGATTTTGAAACCTTTTGGTGAGCCCCAGGTTAATCAGAGGAAGCACATGAAGTTTGAATTATCACAGTTTATATACAATCAATTTGTAATCAATGCAGCCCTGCTAATTACATGGATCTGTCTGTTACGCTCTGTGTAATACAAGGTTTGTTACCATATAACTTACATTTATAGCTTTTACGTGTGTGTGGGAGAGAGGGGGGAAAAACTGTTTTTTCTTTGATTACGGAGTTTCTGGGAGTTTCACTCAGTATTCCCAGGGAATGAACTGAATTTCATTCACATTTGTAATAATTGTAATGTGGGACTAGTGGAGACGACTTGGAACTTCTTGATCTGCCAATACACGTGTGTCCTGTTTATTTTTACACATGGTGGCAGATTCTGTACTTTTTATAGTTAGAGGGATGTGGCTATGGTAATTTACTTCATAAGGAGGGCCTGGGATATGGTAATTCCCATCAGTAGGAGGAAGTGACTATACCTATCAATCGCTTACTGAT
The DNA here is from genome assembly GCA_019447015.1 of Hymenochirus boettgeri. Lineage (NCBI taxonomy): Eukaryota > Metazoa > Chordata > Amphibia > Anura > Pipidae > Hymenochirus > Hymenochirus boettgeri. The sequence continues at coordinate 60,586,750 of CM033471.1, forward strand.
TGACAGGTTGTTTAAATTTATAAAGCTAATATGTGCAAAACGGGTATGACCGCAATGGTCTAAGCTATCTCACAAGGGTGGTATGCAAAATCTCACAAGAGCAGCACATAAACGCAAGCATCAAGTAGCAACATAGTCCAAGATAGACCAGGTTTAACCCCCCCATCCACAACAGTGGAGGTTTAACCCCCATGAATACGTATTTGTATTCCCAAATATTTAGGATATATAGCCAAATACAAGTACACCTTTATTAAAAAAACTCAATTAAGGAAGCAACGGGCTGTAACAACAGCAAGGGTAAGAGGGTAAATAAATATAACCTTTAATGAATCATCCGAAATCCTAAGAGGGTTAGTAAATGTACTTTGCAACTTCAATTTAAAGTGTTGTGGTTAGTAGTGGGTTTCCATTCCAGGTTCTGTAACGGTCCTTCTGCTTCCCAGATTGGGTGTTGGATAGGTCAAATGTGCTCAGATCTCTACTGAGCAACTGAATCAATCCAGGAACTGGGTTAAGGGCAAGACCATAATGGAACAGGAAAATACTGCTTTATATATATGTAGAGTAACTGTATAAGTCCATAATAATAATAATTATTATTATAATAATAATATTAAGTATTTCTACTTAGGCTTAAAATGTGTTTCCTAACTTGTTCTGTTAGTTTTCCATGTGAATGGGATGTGCTTAGATGGGGTTTGTTGATCAGAGAGGTGCTATAATACAGATAAATTACTGTTTTTGTTACAAATTAAATTAAATGATTACACAGCAGCTTACTGACCAGGGAACAGCAGCATATTGTACATATAAAAAAGAATTATGTCTTACTAATTTATACCACATGGTGGAGACATCTAGCCAGTAATAAGTTTTCAGTCATCCCTAAGTTATTGCTTGCAAAAGTGTTTAATGAAGTTGACAGAGCTCACAGAATGCAGACATAGGGCCATTATTATAAAGGCGCAGTATCGCTAACGAATGATATAGTTATTTTCCGCTCATTAGCATTATTTTTCCCGCTCGCTAGCATTATTTTACGATCACTATCATTATTTTATGATCTCTATCGTTATTATACAATTGTTTTCATTATTTTACGATCACTATTGTTATTGTACGATCAGTACCATTATTTTATGATCAATATCTTTATTACGGTAATGATACCGCACATTAATAGATATATAACGATCATAAATGAACATAGCGAGCAGAAAATAACGATAGAAAAGCCTGTGTATGTATGTATAGTTTATTTATAAAGCGCCACTTGGGGACGCAGCGCTGTACAGTAAAAAAATACTATAAAGCTATACAAGGGGAACAATTACATAGTTCAGTACATAAATATATAAATTATATAAATAGAAGTGCTAGAGCTTTGCCACAAGAGGTAAGAGCTTACAATCTAGTTAGGTGGGTAACATACAGATACAATAGAATGGGTATAAGTGCTGGAGTTAGATGTATGCAGTGCAAATAAAACAATCATATACTGTGCTGTTACCAGATAGGTAGGATGTAAGGCTAGATTTAAACCTGCCAATTGAGAGAGGGGAATAGAATTCCAGAGGAATTTTTATATTTAATGTGGCTAGAAAAGGAGAGAGAGTCATCAATAATTACCCCTAGGTAGTGTGCCGATTGGATAGGCAAAATGGGGGTATTGTCAACAGAGATTGAGAAAGATGGGACAGGACAATGTTTAGGTGAATCTGCCAATGACCATTCAGCAATGTTTTGACATTGCAATTGCATGTATAAATACAGTATAAATATGGTACAAATTATTATTATCATTAATGTGTATTCATTTTACACACAGCCTGTGATCCATTGCTGTGTCAGAATTGCGGGGCAGTGCATTGGAATGTGGGTGGGCACATTGCGTGTCCTCCCAAAATGGATTGCAGCACATGCAATCTGCCTTTTCCTCACAATTGCATGCCCTGTGGTTTAACACAAGATTGGCTTTGTTCTACACCTTGAAACTTCTGCTCTAATCTCCACACATGAAATTTTTTTTTATCATATTTAGTTTTCACATGTGATGGCTGATAGATACAACTCTGCTATTGTTATAAAAATACAGTGTGTCATTATGTAGATGGCTGATGGGTATAACACTGCTATAGTTATAACAATACACTGTGTCATTATGTAAAACTTGCCATTTGAAAACTCATGTTAGACTAGGGTGCGGTCAGGGAGCAGGTGAAAGCTTCTTCGTCTTTGCATGTTGACTCTCTGATAATATCTGTGTGAGAGAATTTCAAAATCTAAAAACACATCCCATAAGACTTGAAGAAAAGAAGCTAAGTCTTCAAGTTCGAAAATGGTTTTTCACTGTGAGAACAGTAAAAGTATGGAACTGTCTTCCAATGGACGTTGTGATGGCAGGTTCATTGTAGAGTATATAAAAAAAAAGCTGGATGAATTTTTAAAAACAAAGAATGTTGCAGGTTACTGGTATTGATACATAAAGTAGAGTCAGGATTTTTTTCCCCCCCAATTCATAATTCTGGTGGAGGAAGGGTAGCCTTCCTCTGTATCAACTGTTAGGCAGGAAATGTGGGTATTGCTGAGTAGGTTGCACATTTGTCTTTATTCAACCTCAAATACTATACTACAGTACACTATAGTACACTACACTACACTATACATTTGTATGACCTTTCTCAGTATTTATTTATCTCTTGTCATTTTTGTTAGCATTTCACACAAAATGGATCCATTACTTGCAAAAATAAAATAAATACAAATTCCTCAAACACTGATCAAAGTGTGAACAAAAATGTGATATTTCTCTATGGGTCCAGCTATGACCACAAATTTGATGGTGTATAAATTGCTCCTAAGAAAACGACCCAATTTTTATTAAAAATGTTATACATTGATTAAGGCTCTTAGATGTTTGCAGTTGCTACACGTAATGTCTAAACTTCCGGAAAACCCTGCATACAAAGCTGCTAATCCCTTTCCAAAAATGAAAAAAAAATCTAAATGATACAGTGGGCCATCATAGATAGCCCTGTATATGTTTTAGAATGATTATACTTTCACAAAGATACGCAACCACTATGGATTCTAATGTTTATTTTTTTTGTTAAAAAGTTGTCTAGTTTTCCTGCAAAACATTAATACCAATTACCCAAAATTAGATCTATTAAAACCTTTACTAAATTACTAAATTACTAAAAAAATAAACACACCTATTTGTATCATTTATCATTATTGTTTTAAAGCTTTCTTCACATTTGTACGCAACAAATCCAAAACGAAACATAGCAAACATAAAATGCCATTTAAAACAACATGTCTCTTTAAGACCCCCCTTAAACACTTTTTTTTTAAAAATAAGAGTACTGTGACTTTTTCTATGGACTAACAGTTTATTTAGCTGACAAGCTTTTGGGGGCTCTACTCACTTCATCATGTCAAAGCAGTACTGATTTTAACAAAGGTTTAACAGAAAGTAAAAAGCCAAATCCAAAAGAAAGTAAGATAAACGAAACATCAAGGGAGGGAGAGGAGGGGGAAAAAACCTAGTTAAAAGCAAAAGGTACCAAGGAAAGTGTAGATGGCAATAAAATGAGAGGAGAGATAACAGAATAGTCAAGTGGTCAAGCAATGGCACGGGGGAAGAGAAGGTATAGAAGGCCAAAAAAAACACAGTAAAGGCTGGTACACACAATGCAATATTTCGGTCTGATCGACCGATAGTTCAGTGTATCGGTCAATCGTCCCAAAATGATTGCATGGGTTTTCGTCTCTGTCTGACTGACCGTTCATCCGAATTGGACGATAAGATAATCGGACATGGTGGAAAACCACATCTGATCGTGCGGTCCTCTATGGACTGCATGGTCGGTCACACTAAACTGTCGCCGTGGCCACTATTGCTGCAACGGACAGTCCTTCCTCCTGGTCGACTGGTTGGAAGAGCCGAACAGTCAGTCAGGAGAAAAAGTTGCTAGTATGTACCAGCCTTAAGAGGTAATATGAGAAAACGAAAATGTAGAGGTAATAAAATGAGGAGAGATAACAGAATAGTGATGTGGTAATGAGAATAGGATGGGGAAGAAAAAGGGGGAAGAAAAAAAAGGAGCAAAACAGAAAAACAAAGACAGATAATATATATATATATAAATAAATAAAAGAACAGATAAGGGGATGCTAGGATGTGAAAAGTTAATTATTCATAATGCGATAGAATTCCCAGGTCCTGGTTCAAACCATTGTTTTAAGAGTCAAATAATAAGATAATTTTAGCTTCAAATGCTTTTCTTTCCTGAGTGTTGCTAAAATGTCTCTTTAAGATTTGGACCTGGAACTTTTCCATGGTTTGTCCAGGCCATGAAAAATGGTACAGGAAAAAAGTTTCTATCCTCGTCATGGTTGGTGATGCTACTTCTGTGGGAATTCATCCTCTTTTGCAGTTTTTGGCCAGTTTCTCCAATATATATTGCAACCTTACATTTGTTACATTGTATTAAATACGTCACATTGCTGGATGTGCAGCTTTAGGATCCATGGATGTGAAAAACTCCCTTCCTGTGTGTAACAGAAGGGAATTGTTAATGTTGGTACAAATCTTGCACCTAGCGCCCCCACTTCCTCTGTGTAACAGAAGGAGAATTGTTAATATTGGTACAAAGCTTGCACATAGTGCCCCCACATGGTGTAGTGCCTGGTGCATTATTTCCATGGTCCGTGTGTAGTTTCCTTCTAACCAGTTTTTGCTGTAGGTTTGGTGGCTGTCTGAATGCAAGCACAGGAGATTCTGGAATAATGTTTTTAAAGGGAATGCCCACCCCCCAAACTAACTTTTTACATAATAATAGCTTCAAAACAAGCTTTACCGCTTCTAAATCGGTCCAGCAGTTCTAGAATAACTCACCCTTTTAGCTGGCATATTCCTGCAGCATGGAACAGTCCAGTGTTTTACAGAACCAGGATACATCCCGTAGCCTGTTTTCTTTTTCTGTTCTTGGACATGTCTATTTGTATCCAGCAGCAAGCGCAAAGGAAGTCCCATCTCAAAATGATCAGATGCAATCTGACCCCTGGATCCCGCCCTCTTTAGAAACATTTTGTTTGTGTACGGAAGAAACACAGAAATCCCATGCTGCAGCAGCTGTTAGAAGCGCTTATTTCTGCTAGGGTTCTGTACTGAACACTCTGTGATAGCTGGATCGGGATATTTAACTTGTTTTTCAGTAGGTAAATGTGAAAACTGACTATTTATTATACAATTATTATAAAACTGGTAATACTTGGCAATGATGAATTTAATTGTATTGTAGTATAGTTTTATCACAATGATATAGTGATATATTGTATGTATTTATTATATATATATTATATATATATATATATATATATGTATAATATTATATATATATATATATAATATTATAATGATAACTGTTTTTTAATTATAACTAATCAGATGTGAAAAAGCAGAGTATTTGTTTGAAATAATATATATACATATAGATATTTATTTTTATATCTCATATATTCTAACTATATAATTAAAATAAATTTACAAAATGATTCGTTAAAGAATTATTTCAATAAAAAATATTTTATTCAGTTTAATGAAATCAGATTTTAAAATATATTTCATTTATTAAGATCCTAATGTTGTGAATAAGTAAATATTAACTAAATATAAAAACAAATATTCAAATTAAAAAATTAAAGATATAATTGTTATGTTTTTAAAAAGTATTTTAAAAATTGTAAGATATGTCGTTGACATGTATTAATATTTAAGATAAAAAGTTATATTTTTGATAATAAATGAAATATGCTTAAATATATTTAAATAATAGATTAATTAATATTAATTACATTTTAATAATATTTATTTGTAAATATTTTAAATGTATATATTTATATTAGGTTCATTAATTTATAATTAAAATAATATAAATAAAAATTAATTAAAAATGTTGAATTTTTATACAATATATATTTATATGTATTTATATATATTATATATATGTATTTTAGATTTTACAATGTTACATATAAATAAACATTTTAAATTTATTTTATTTGTATTATTATTTATTTTATTACAATATGATATATGAGATTATATATTTTTTATAATTATATATACATTATTTTTAAATATTTAGATTAATTAAAATATATTATTTTAAATATATTTTATATATATATATATATATATATATATATATATATATAGATAGATAGATAGATAGATAGATAGACACACACACACACACACACACACACACAAATACTACCAGATCATTAACACCAATGCAAAGGTAGTTGTAATTTAACATTCTTGGAATGCTTATGCTTTAATAATCTTTCTTTAGTTTTAGGATAATGCTTTAAATAAACTGAAGAGATATTAATACACTGTCAATATAGCAAATAAAAAGTACACTTGATAAAGGCCACATTGTTGTGTGTTGTTATGTTATTTGCATTGAATAAAGAGGGATTCCTCCTTTGACAGCAAAGTAACAAATGGTCAGCCCAATTTATTTGCTATATTGAGATTGCATGTGTGTCAGTGAGGTGGTAAACAGTGTTTGAATACCTAGTTTGAAGTCCCCAGCTTATTACAATTATATTAATACACTGCACAACAGTTTTATATTGTCATAATATTTTACAATCTATTTTACAGTCATAAATGTATACTTTTTTTCAGGATTTTGTAACCAATGTGCACATGTAAAATGTTATATTTTATTAAAATTGATGTTGATTTTGGCATGTAGAGAATACCTATCTCATCTACATATATGAAAATAAGAGGTATCTTTATCTGTCCATAAACAGTTAGCTATAGACTTATTGGGGGTAAACACCATATAATAAATCTACATGATGAGCATTTAAATGTTTTTGTTGTTTGTGGCAAATTATTATAAATCGTAGTTTTTGATACTCCACTTTTTGCATAATATAAAAATTTTATGACAGAGCTATGGTTTGCTACTAAGTGGCATCTCTGCTGTTTTTGCCACTGTTGACAGGCTTTCTACCTGTAAGACCTTTTTAAAGCTTCTAACACTGATCTTGATTCTATAGTGTTTACCCATCATAAGTATAAATCTTTCTGTGAGGTTGTAGAAAAATAACGTTATTTCTTTATATATGAAATATATACATATATAAATTCTTTGATACTTAGATATGTAGTCTACAGATGTGATGTCTCATGTTATTAATAAAATATTAAATTCCCTAGAACTTATGGCTATGTAATATCTACAAAGCTTTTATTTCAACAAATTTACTATTAAAGAAAAAATAAAACAAATAAATGTATTAATTTTTATTAATTTTATAGAAATGTATAATTTTCTATAACAATTATTGTTTACAGAAGAAACTGTTTCGTGAAAGGATGTCCACATAAAGGTGATGAAAAACATCTATATCCCAACGTTACTCTACATCCTTTTCCAAATGATAAAAATTGTATAATTGGTTACGTCAAACTGGTCAAAATAATGATAAACTTCGATGAAACTGTTGAGAAGATTTTAAAAGGTGCTAAAGGAAATGTACAATAGAATGTGCTCTAAACATTTCACGGAGGATCAACATTACATGAAAGGGACAAGAAGAGTATTAAAACCTGTGAGTGCAATGTAAAACCCCATAGACAATGGCTGAAATTGCACTCCTAATTTTCAATTATTTCACCTTATTGGCATGGTCCAGCAGTATGGCAGCTCCCACATTGTTTCCCTGTCAATGGGTAATCACAGGGTTAAATTCATGTTCAGTTGTAAGCTCTGCTTTCTTTCCCATAGCCATTCCCATTTGGTGTTAACTTAGCTGACCTAGCAAGAGGTCTGACTTCAAAGGAGCAAGGTGCGAAGTCCCTGTAATATGCATACACTCTTACAAGCTAGTAGGCACCAGCTCAGCAGGGAATCTTCTAGTTGAGATTTGAGCAAAAACCAACTGGCAGATCAAAGGTAATTCATATTCCTTAATAATTCAGGATGTAGAATTATTTCATGTTTTCATAAATACCCTCAGTTTATCCAGGTTGTTAGAAGTAGGGGTGCAGATAACCCCATAGATATATGTAACAGGTCATTCTGCTGTTTTCTCGGAATGTGGTGGCAGTGAATATATTGATATTAATTAATATTAATTGTGTAGTATATCGTTTGTTCACTAACCCCACCGGGTCCGATCAGTTCCATCCGCCTGTTGGTTGCCTGGAGTGTGTTTTCCAGTAGCTGATAGGTGGATGGGCTTCGCGGCCCGGAGGGCTTGTGACAACCAAATGCAACTCCAACAATATTTCCTTTTCAAGTTGAAGATATACCTCAAATAAATGTACCTCCAACTAAAAGAAAAAGTTTAGATGATAAAGAAGCTTCCACTTCCTCTACAATTGTGCGCATAGTGGGGCATTTAGTTACTGTTGGTACTCAAACTGATTCTAAGTACTGGACTAGTGATGTATCAACCAACACTGAAAAAATATCAACAAAAGTTAAATTAACACAAACGGATAGAGTGCAGAAATTCAGCCAAGCTATCCAGACTGTATCCATTATAGAACATGACCCCGATTATAGTCCACTCATATCAACACCAAGAAAAGATTTTGACTTGACTACATTATCTGAAACTTTTCAAGAGGATGAAAATTTATAGGCTTCTACTTCTAATGTCAACGATGTTCCTTCTGACATTCAAGACCTAACATATGAAAAAAAAAAAAAACCATCAATGTTAGTTCTGAGGATTCTGAAGAATCAACATTTACTACTAGAAAGTCACCTGTAATGCAAAAAAATACATTGTTTTTGAAGAAAATTTGTACTCTCTTTTTCGTGAAATTCATTGTCAATATCAAGGAGTTAATGTTTGCCTAAAACCTATTATAACTATTGATAAAAAAATGGAAGGAAGCATGGTTCATGTTGTTCTTCGATGTATCGATGACCACAAATCATTTAGATGGAATATTCAGCCAGTTGGTAATTTAATATTGGCCTCTTCTATTTTATTGAGTGATTCCTCATTTAAGAATTCAAAAGAAATGTTTGATTTGATGGGGTTACGATCAATAGGAAAAACTAAATTTTTTAAATTACAGAAAAAACTTAATTTTTCCGGCTATTCATCGTAACTGGACAATAGAAAAAGCAACTCAACTGTGATCACAGGTACATTTAGATACTTTATCTTTCACTAGAAAGAGAAGCTAGAAACTCTGCACACAGTGAATCCTGGGGTCAGGGGGCGTGGCTCTTTGAAGCCAACATGGGCTATGAGTTGTACTGGCAACAACATGGAAGCCTCCTTTGTTACAGAATCTATTACTTATATCTGCTAAATGCAAATAAATAGAGAAGAATTTTTCAATGTGTAGGTATTCTGGGGAGAAAAACTTTCACATTAGGATCTGAAAAAATGAAGTTTAGTTCTCCTTTAATAAAGGACATCTGCCATGTAACCAATTTTTGTCATACAGGAACTTTGGAAGTCTTCCATAGTAAGGTGCTAAAATACAGACAAAAGAGAGTTTCATATGGAATTGATGGGATGCATATAAGAACTATTCTTTCCTTTCACACAATCATAACATTGGAGGAAAACAAGCTACAGTAAAACACCAAAGCCAAAAATCTGATGAATATGGAAAGAAACAATTTAAATATGTCTTTCCTAAACACAAGCAAGATTGGGTTGCTAAACCCATCTATGAACCAGTAGTTGATGACTTTCTTTTTGATATAATTGAAGATGCTTCTCAGTAGGAATTTGATTTACCAATGGTCTCTGCAACAGAAAAAAGCACCAAAGAACATAGCAAAAAAACAGATGCCTACTAAGGAAAAACTGTTAGAAAAACACATGACAAGTTTTTCAGATGATTGAAAACTCAATCTTATATTATCCTTTATCACGGTACAAAAAATATAGCAATTGTTTACTATTTTTTTATGTTTATATATTTTTTTGTATTTGTTACAAAATATTTAAATACAGCATAACTAAAGATGCATAAATGTTTATGATATATTAAAGGTCATGTCAAAATCTTTTATCCAAAATTGGGCTAGTGTATGAGTAACGTTTCCCACCCCAAACCGCTATAGTCCTTTTTAAATAAAATAATCTGAACTGCACTTACACAGCCTTGTTCCCCCCAGCCACCAGCCAGGGCCCTATGCATGCATGCACCTACAAGCAGGGTGTGGGATCAGAAACTGCATACATGATTGGATGAGAGGCACCCAATCACAGACGAAGCTTACGGCAATGTAGAACAGCATGGGGAAAATAGTGTATAAGTAAAGTTAAGATTTTTATATTTACAAAATATTATAGCATTTGGGGGGGGGGGTAGGAGAGGGTCCCATACACTACTGCAAAATGGTTTTATATTCGGACACCTTTGAGGAAAAAGGGACCCGGAGGGAGGGTGAGATGGGGGGGGGGGGCTGCTCTGACAAAGCCAGAAACCACTCTAAAAGGCGAAAATGTTGTCTCACCATGCAAGGCTCTTTGTCTTCAATTTGTAGGACTTTGGGCTGACATTAGTAGTTGGGGGACAATGTATTTATGTTGGTCTTTATCTGTATTAAAATTCTAATAAAGAATATGTCCACTGTAGATAGGCCAGTGGTGGGCGGAAAGGGGGGTGGGGCTAGCATAGGGGATAGGGAGGAATGTGTATTAAAGTGTATGAATAAATTACAGGATCATAATCTAAAATGTATGTTTGCAAATGCGAGAAGCCTGGCTGACAAAATGGGTGAATTGGAAATGATGGCATTGAATGAAAAGTATGATGTAATAGGCATAGCAGAAACGTGGTTGAACAGTTCTCACGACTGGGCTGTAAATATAGAAGGATATGCCTTGTTTAGGCAGGACAGAAAAAAAAGGAAAGGGGGAGGAGTATGTGTTTATGTTAAAAAAGAATTGAAGCCAAATTTAAAAGAAGAGATAACTGGTGATATGGATGATAAAGTGGAGGCAATATGGGTGGAATTAGGCAACAGGAAAGGGGGTAATGTCATTGTTGGTGTCTGCTATAAGCCACCAAATGCTAGCAAAGAGGAGGTGAGTCAACTTCATATGCAGTTGGCAAGGGCTGCAAGTTTGGGGAGTGTGCTCATTATGGGGGACTTCAATTACCCTGACATTGATTGGTGTGGTGGAATTGCCAAAGGCGATGAGTTCCTGAATTTGCTGCAGGATAATTTTCTCTCACAGGTGGTTGAGGTTCCTACTAGAAAAGGAGCTCTGTTGGATCTGGTAATATCTAACATTGTGGAGCGCATTATAGATATAAAGGTAACTGGAGGCTTAGGGAATAGTGACCATGAAATAGTGGCATTTGGACTTTGTTATCGAAAGGAAAAGTGTGCTGGGTTAACAAAGACATTTAATTTCCCAGGTTAAAAGCAGCTCTTCAGAATGTCAACTGGGATAATGTATTATCAGGTAAAGGTACTGAACAGAAGTGGACTGTGTTCAAGGGGATTTTAAGCCAGTTCACATCTAAATTTATACCCTTGGGAAATAAATGTAAAAAAAATAAATCCACGCCCATGTGGATGTAAAGAGGCAAATGGTAAGGAAGAAAAAGGCATTTAAAACCTTTAAGGCCGAGGGAACGGAAAGGGCCTTTAGGGATTATAAAAACTGTAACAAGGAGTGTAAGAAAGCAATCAAAATAGCTAAAATTAATAATGAAGTTAGGATAGCTGAAGAAAGCATCACTAAGCCTAAACATTTTTTAAAGTATATTAATAGTAAGAAGATGAGGACTGAGAATGTGGCACCATTAATTAATGGGGATAAGTTAGTTACGGAGGATGGCGATAAAGCAAATGTCTTGAATAATTTTTTTTCCTCTGTATACACTATAGAAGATCCAAGTACAGATATCATAGAGTATAGTAGCAATAAAGGTATACAAGATTCAAGTTCACTTTGGTTAACCGAGGATATGGTACAGAAAGAACTAAATAAGGTTAATATTAATAAATCTCCTGGGCCGGATAAAATACATCCTCGGGTACTTAAGGAGCTAAGTTCAGTTTTATCTAGGCCATTGTTTCTTATTTTTGCTGATTCCCTCATGTCCGGTGGTGTGCCTCTGGATTGGAAAAAGGCTGATGTTATTCCAATATTCAAAATGGGTAGTCGTTCAGAGCCGGGTAATTACAGGCCTGTAAGTTTAACTTCAGTGGTGGGGAAGATCCTGGAAAGTTTAATAAGGGAACATGTTCTAGAGTATGTTTCAAGGACTGACATTATAAGTAGTAACCAGCATGGATTTAGGAGGAATAGATCTTGTCAAACTAACTTGCTTGGCTTTTATGAGGAAGTAAGTAGAAATTTAGACTCTGGTATAGCAGTAGATGTAGTTTACTTGGATTTTGCAAAGGCTTTTGATACAGTCCCCCATAGGCGACTAATGAATAAGCTAAGGTCTGTTGGTCTGGGGAGTCACATTTGTACATGGATAGAAAATTGGTTAATGAAAAGGATGCAGAGAGTAGTTGTTAATGGGGCTTCATCATTATGGACTAAAGTGCTAAGTGGGGTGCCACAGGGTTCTGTGTTGGGGCCGCTTCTATTTAATCTATTTATTAATGATTTGGAAGTGGGTATTGTGAGCAAGGTTTTCTGTGTTTGCTGACGACACAAACTTTGTCGACCATTAAAAACTTCAGAGATGTGCAATCGTTGCAAGGGGATCTAGATAGATTATCACATTGGGTGATAGGTGGCAGATAATGTGGGTGATAAGTGGCAGATGAAATTCAATGTTGATAAATGTAAGGTGATGCATTTTGGACTTAAAATACTTGTGCTACTTATACTATAAATGGCTCTGTGTTAAGTGAATCCCGTTGGAAAGGGATCTTGGAGTTTTGGTGATAACAAACTTAAAGGTAGCAAGCAGTGCCAGGCGGCACAGCCAGAGCCAGCATGGTAGTCTTGTATAAAGAGAGGTATGGATTCAAGGGAGGAAAATTTAATTCTCCCTCTTTACAAAGCATTGGTAAGGCCTCATTTGGAATATGCAGTGCAATTTTGGAATCCTGTGTACAAAAGGACATCTTTGAAATGGAAAGGGTTCAGAGAAGGGCAACTAAATTAATAAGGGGATTGGGCGAGCTTGAATATGAAGAGAGACTGGAAAAGTTACAATTATGTATGCTGGAGAAAAGGCGCTTGCGTGGGGATATGATTACTGTGTATAAATTCATTGGTCAGTTTCAAAAAAAAGCTGGATGAGTTTCTGCAAACAAGAAATGTTGCAAGTTACTGGTATTGATCCAGGGAAATTTCCGATTGCCACTTGTCATCGAACAACTGATAATACGATGGACAGGGGTGTCTCAGGATTTTGCCACCTGAGCCAACCCTGCTTGCCGCCATATGCGGCGCGCGCAGCGCGCGCGCCGCGCGGCAAAGTGGCGTGGCTTGTGGTGTGGGCGTGGCTTGTGGGTTGTGGTGCATCTTTGCCGGTGGAGTGCGGCTAGCCATTTTTTCTTTAACTTGGCACCATTTATTTATACATTTTCTTTAAACAGACAATAATCAACACCATAATAACAGAAGAATAAAAATTAGCCCAAAATAACCTGCCACCATGTCAAGGTTCCTTTTAATAGGGCCCTAACGTACCTAACTAGTCTAATCTAGCCTCCAACCTACAAACTATCTAAAGCTAATCTAACCATATGAAAGCCTTTTAACAATATCTAACACATGTACAGTGAGAACAGACAGTAAAGGTCCCATACAGTGAGAACAGACAGTAAAGGTCCCATACAGTGAGAACAGACATTTAAGGTCCCATACAATGAGAGCAGACAGTGAAGGTCCCATACAGTGAGAACAGACATTAAGGTCCCATACAATGAGAGCAGACAGTGAAGGTCCCACACTGTGAGAACATACAGTAAAGGTCCCATACAGTGAGAACAGATAGTAAGGTCCCATACAATGAGAACAGATAATAAAGTCCATACAATGAGAGCAGACAGTAAATGTCCTTACAGTGAAACAGAAGTAAAGGTTCCATACAGTGAGAACAGACAGTAAATGTTCCTTACAGTGAGAACAGAAGTAAAGGTTCCATACAGTGAGAACAGACAGTAAATGTTCCTACAGTGAGAACAGAAGTAAAGGTTCATACAGTGAGAACAGACAGTAAATGTTTCTTACAGTGAGAACAGAAGTAAAGGTCCCATACAGTGAGAACAGACAGTAAATGTCCTTACAGTGAGAACAGAGTAAGGTTCCATACAGTGAGAACAGACATGTAAATGTTCCTTACAGTGAGAACAGAAGTAAAGGTCCATACAGTGAGAACAGACAGTAAATGTCTTACAGTGAGAACAGAAATAAAGGTTCATACAGTGAGAACAGACAGTAAATGTTCCTTACAGTGGAGAACGAAGTAAGGTTCCATACAGTGAGAACAGAACGGTAAAGGTCCTGTACAGTGAAACAGACGGTAAAGGTCCTGTACAGTGAGGACAGATAGTAAAGGTCCGTTTTAGTAGAACAAATAGTAAAGGTCCCATACAGGAGAACAGATGGTAAAGGTCTACACATCTCTCACTCTCCTGCAGTCTCTATCCTCTATCTCTCTCACATTCTCTCTCCTGCAGTCTCTATCCTTTATCTCTTACACACATTCTCTACTGTCTCTACCTATACTCTCTCTTCTACAGTCTCTGTTCTTCTCTCTCACATCCTTCTTCTCTCTCCATGTTCCCACCTCTCTCACTCACTACTCTTGCAGTCTCTATCTCTCACACACACCCTCCTAGACTCTATCCTATATCTAACTATTTCGCAGTCTCTATCCTCTATCTCTCTCACACCTTCTCTTTCTCTCCTGCAGTCTCTATCCTCTATCTCTCACACACTCTCCTACAGTCTCTATCCTCTACTCTCTCTTCTCAGCTCTGTTCTCTCTCTCACATCCTCTCTCTCCTGCGTCTCTCTCCTCTATGTCTACACTCTTCTCTTTACTAGTCCCATCTCTACATTCCTTGTCTTGCAGTCTCTATCCTTCTCTCTTACAGTGGTGTGCATTGTAATGTGTGTAAATATGTGGTGTGTACTGTGAGTATGTGTGCATTTTATTGTGTGTGTGTGTTATGATGTGTGCATTGTTTGTGTGTGTTGTTTATGTGTATGTGTGCATTGTATGTTTGGGTGTGTTGTATTATGTGGTGATGTGTGCATTGTATTGTGTGTGTGTATTATGAGTATGTGTGCATGTATTGTGGTGTGTGTTGTATTATGAGTATGTCTGCATTGTATTGTGTGTGTGTGATGTATTATGAGTATGTCTGCATTGTATGTGTGTGTTGTGTTTATATGAGTATGTGTGTTGTGCATTGATGTGTGTGTGTGTGAATTATGACTATGTGGATTGTATTGTGTGTGTGTGTTCTATTATGAGATAGTCTGCATTGTATTGTGTGTGTGTGTTTTATTATGACTAAGTTTGCATTGTATTGTGTGTGTGTGTGTGTGTTGTATTATGAGTATGTGTGCATTGTATTATGGTGTGTTGATTATAGACTGGTGCATTAGTTTGTGTGTGTTCTATTATGAGTACGTCTGCATTGTATTGTGGTGTGTGATGTATTATGAGTATGTCTGCATTGGATTGTGTGTGTTTGTATATGAGTAGTGTGTGCATTGTATTGTGTGTGTGTGAATTAGATATGTGTGCATTGGATTGTGTGTGTGTTCTATTATGAGTACGTCTGCATTGTATTGTGTGTGTGTTTTATATGACTAAGTTGCATTGTATTGTGGGTGTGTTGAATTATGATATGTGTGCAGACAGACAGTGTTTTATAACTGGAGGACTGACAGACAGTGTTTTATAACTGGAGGACTGACAGACAGTGTTTTATAACTGGAGGACTGACAGACGTTTTATAACTGGAGACAGACAGCGTTCTATAACTGGAGGACTGACAGGTTCTATAACTGGAGGAGACTGACAGACAGTGTTTTATAACTGGAGATGACAGACGTTTTATAACTGGAGGACGAGACAGTGTTTATAACTGGAGGACTGACAGACAGTGTTTTAACTGGAGGACGACAGCGTTTATAACTGGAGGACTGACAGCGTTCTATAACTGGAGGACTGACAGCGTTCTATAACTGAGGATGACAGGATTCTTAAGCTGAGGACTGACAGCGTTCTATAACTGAGATGAAGCGTTCTAAACTGGAGGAAGACAGCGTTCTATAAGGAGGACAGACAGCGTTCTATAACTGGAGGAAGACAGCCGTTCGAAACTAGGGGACTGACAGCGTTCGAGGAAGACAGCGTCATAACTGAGGATGACACAGCGGTTCTATAACTGGAGGACTGACAGCGTTCTATAACATGGAGAGACTGCATCAGCGTTCTATACTCGAGACGAGGACTGACACGTTCTATAACTGGAGGATGACAGACGTTCTATAACTGGAGGACTGACAGGTTCTATAACTGGAGGACTGACAGCGTTCTATAATGGAGACTGACAGCGGTTCTAAACTGGAGGAACAGACAGCGTTTCATAATGCGGAGAAAGACAGCGTTCTATAACTGGAGGACTGACAGCGTTCTGAGGACAGACAGCGTTCTATAACTGGAGGACTGACAGCGTTCTAGTAACTGGGGACTGACAGCGTTCTATAACTGGAGGACTGACAGCGTTCTATAACTGGAGGACTGACAGCGTTCTATAACTGGAGGACGACAGCGTTCTATAACTGGAGACGGACAGCAAGTTCTATAACTGGAGGACGGACAGCGTTCTATAACTGGAGGACTGACAGCGTTCTATAACTGGAGGGACGGACAGCGTTCTATAACTGGAGGATGACAGCGTTCTTTAACTGGAGGAAGGACAGCGTTCTATAACTGGAGGACGGACAGCGTTCTATAACTGGAGACGGACAGCGTTCTATAACTGGAACGGACAGCGTTCTATAAATGGAGAACGGACAGCGTTCTATAATGGAGGACTGACAGCGTTCTATAACTGGAGGACTGACAGCGTTCTATAGGGACGACAGCGTTCTATAACTGGAGGACGGACAGCGTTCTATAACTGGAGGACTGACAGCGTTCTATAACGTGGGTGCAGTATAACTGGAGAACGGACAGCGTTCTATAACTGGAGGACGGACAGCGTTCTATAACTGGAGGACTGACAGCGTTCTATAACTGGAGGACTGACAGTGATTTTCTCAATAGTGGGGTCACTAGGACCCAGCAGCAATTCAATAAAATGGTTTGAGGCGGAGTTTACTACAGGCAGCACACTAGCACAGGCTGATTCCACCTGGGACACAGATAAAATTTACAGCACTGACCTGTCTGTGACAACTTCACATTCAAACACATTCTCTTTCTCCGTCTCCACGAGGACTCAAACGGCCACGCCTCCCCCAAACACCGGGTTTCCTGGAGCCAATGAGGGGTGCAGGGGGAGGAGTTCGCGCATTCATTTTGCCAGTGTTAGTATGGGCAGCTTCTGAATTTACGGACAGTTGGACGGACCACCCCCCTTCTCCACTTGCTGTCCATGATCTTTGGCTGCTCCTTGGTCTGCGCTCCGCCTCCGCCTCTGACAATACAGGATGCGGCTTCTGCTTTCCCATTCTCCTTCTCCCACAACAGCGCCGCCACGCCAGTAAGAATGTTTTTTTTTTTTTTAAACTGTTAAATGCCGCTCTTGAGCCACATTGAGCAAAGTGCCGCTCTGCAACTTTGTCTCAATGTGGCTCATTAGCGAGACGGCCCTGACGATGGACACCTAGCAATCGTACCCTGATACATTGGTATCTGCGCTGGAATCCTGGAGCACCAGCGATACCACACACTATTGTCAAACAAGGTATGCAAGATAAGACCTTTAACAGTCGTACTGTGTGGCATTGGTATATGTGGCGGAGTCACGCTGAGATCGCATGCTGTATCCGTCATACCAACCGTAACCCTCGCACCAACCGATATGTATGATAGGCCTCTAACAGCCGTACCCTGTTGGTCTGGTATGTGCGATGGACTTCAGAGCCCCGGTGATGCCACGCGCTGTCCCAATTATACCAATGCTAACCTCCTGCAGTACCCAATGTGTGCAACAAATCTTAACATTTATACAGGTAAGTTATACAGGTAAGGCCTCATCTGGAATATGCAGTGCAATTTTGGAATCCTGTGTACAAAAAGGACATCTTTGAAATGTAAAGGGTTCAGAGAAGGGCAACTAAATTAATAAGGGGATTGGGGGAGCTTGAATATGAGAGAGAACTGGAAAAGTTACAATTATGTACGCTGGAGAAAGGCCGTGCGTGGGGATATGATTACTGTGTATAAATACATTAACGGGCCATACAATAAACTATCTGGGGCATTGTTCACCAATAGAACATGTCAAAGGACATGAGGACATCCCTTAAGACTTGAAGAAAAAAGGTTTAGGCTCAAGCTCAGAGAAAAGGTTTCTGTCACTGTGAGAACGCGTAATGCTATGGAACGTCTTCACGAGGAGGAAACCATCCGTGGAGACGTTGAGGAGCTGTATGGTCATGGGTAATTGGCCGAGGATGGACGTATGTCTTTATTCAACCTCAAATACTATACTATGTCCTTCACAGACTCACAGACTCACCCCCTAAAATATTTTTCTTGTGTGCTTGCAATTTGCTAATTAATAAAATGATACATGCTAATTAATAAAATGATATATTAAAGAAATATTTTGTGGGGGGCGGAGCCAGGACGGCAATGGAGTAAGACGTGCGGCGGACCTGCTCCCGGACCTAACACTCACCCGAGGCTAACAACTTACCTCTTCCAAGCCTAAAAGCTGACCTAAAGCACCTAACTCCACGCCTAACCAAATGCCCCGGCATAGACAACAAAACCAGGCTAAATCCGCCAAAACCCGCCTACAACAATTCGCGTGGCACAACGCAACCGAGGCCCTGGAGGGCGCGAAGCACCCTCGACCGGAGCCCCCAGTTAGCATGGCTCACTCCCAAAACAGCAACACGGAACAGCCAGATTAGGACGAGTGAACCCTAGGGGACCTTAAAAAAGAACTCCTGGGAGCCATTGGTGACTCCAAGAAAACTCTCACAACCATGTTGGAGGAGGTTAAGGCCGACCTATCCCTGATGCGCCAGGATCTCCACAAAGTAAGGCAAAGGGTCGGCGAAGCTGAAACCTGCATATCTGAACTGGAAGATGTTATACCAGGCCACACACACAATATAACCCACCTGCAACAAGAATTGCAGGCCACAATGAACAAGTTGGACGACCTGGAAAATCGGTCGAGACAACAGAACTTGCGTTTCATTGGGTTCGCAGAAGGAACCGAGACACCTAACCCCGGAAAGTTTATCGAGGATTGGATAAAGTCTCATTTCCAGAGTGATAACCTATCTACGCAGTTCAGTATAGAAAGAGCGCACAGGATTCCCGCCAAACCGCCCATTCCTGGCGCACCGCCAAGGCCCATAATAGCCAGGCTCCTGAATGCTAAAGACCGGGACGCTATCCTGCGCATGGCCCGAGATATGCAGGACCTCAAACACGAAAACTCCATAATACGCATCTTCCCGGACTTTTCTTTAAGTTTGCAGAAGAGACGGGCAACCTTCACAGATGTCAAAAAGAGATTGGCTCAAGCTAACATTACCTACTCAATGGTGTATCCTGCTAGACTTCGTGTACAGGTGGACGGCAGGGCCCGCTTCTTTGAATCCCCTGCAGAAACATGCTCCTGGCTGGAGCGCCACCACAACCTACAATATCCCTGAGAGTGGCCGACCCTGCTGGTGTTACAACATGTCTAACTTCCGAATCATCCCCTTCCAAGCCTCGCTGCCTAAAGGACCCAACGTTTGCAGTCAGGATGGGAACCCGGTAGACCTTGAGTAACCTCCACAACTCGACTGTCGATCTAACCCCACTTATCTCTACCCACCTACAAGCTACACCCACGGTCTGTCTGGCGACACCAATCCATGTATCTGGACAGTTTGCTGCACGGACACTTATACTATCCCCCCCATACTATCCCCAACCCTCCCTACCCCCTTCCTCTCCCCTGCCAACCTGATATCACCGCTTCCCATAAAGTCACCCTCAACCAACCCGAACCAACATGATGGACGTGTCCCTGCGGCCAGCCTACAGCTTGTCCATATCCAGTCATCCAATATATATACACGAACGGCCACTATACTACCCCCCCCCCACTCCTATACCACTATGACACTGCAAGAACAGGGGCCTGAAGAACCCTACCAACTAAGGAAAGGGGGCCCCAATACCAACAACGTCGATAGAAGGAATAAATATTGGTACCGCTGACATGTATGGGCCAGCTCTAACTGTGCAGACCTATATCGATGTAAAGTTACACACAGCATAACTGCCCCACCCCCCTCTACCACCTACCTAACCCACTCTGGCAACAGCCCCCCCTGTGATTCCCACCATGGTTGATGACCCTACCACTAACCCAGGTAAAAAGACCCTCACCCAGATCGAAGCACTTTCGCTCCTACTATCTCCTGGACAGAGGTTCACCACACTAACTATATGTAAGGACCAGTATAACTACAAGATTCAGCTACAACCTATAAGCAGCATCGGCCGAAGTCGGCCCCAAATGGACAACACCCATAACCCACGAATGCTGAGACATTTATCCCAACCACCCCGGGGTTCTCTGGTCGAACTACTTTGCTCATATACAACGCAAGCCCCTACCGATCGTCAAACTTGCCACTATCTAACTTCCCTACCTACCTACCTCCCCCCTGTTTCTTAACCCTCCTGAAAACCCCCACCCCTCCCCTCCCATACCCTAGGCTGGATGATGATAATATTTGACTCACCGATCGGCTGTATAACATAGCTGACATTGATCTCAATGACTCTGACAGCCCCCTCCCCCCCTCCCCTTCCCTTATACCTCTTTACTATCCCTCTCCTGCCTCTACAGGGTATACCATGTGCTGGGAGGGGAGGAGGGGTCTCGCTGGTGACTACCCTGCTTCCTGCCATACCAATGATACACCTCTCGCAACAACTGATATGTACGATGGACAGGGGTGTCTCTAGGGATTTTGCCACCTGAGCCAAACCCTGCTTGCCGCCTATATGCGGCGCGCGCAGCGCGCCGCCGGCGGAGCAAAGTGGGCGTGGCTTGTGTGTGGGCGTGGCTTGTGTGTGGGCATGGCTTTGCCGGTGGGAGTGCGGCTAGCCATTTTTTCATTTTTAACTTGGCACCATTTATTTATACATTTTCTTTAAACAGACAATAATCTGTGTGTGTTCTATTATGAGTACGTCTGCATTGTATTGTGTGTGTGTGTTTTATTATGACTAAGTTTGCATTGTATTGTGTGTGTGTGTGTGTGTTGTATTATGAGTATGTGTGCATTGTATTATGTGTGTGTTGAATTATGACTATGTGTGCATTGTATTGTGTGTGTTCTATTATGAGTACGTCTGCATTGTATTGTGTGTGTGATGTATTATGAGTATGTCTGCATTGTATTGTGTGTGTTGTATTATGAGTATGTGTGCATTGTATTGTGTGTGTGTTCTATTATGAGTACGTCTGCATTGTATTGTGTGTGTTGTATTATGAGTATGTGTGCATTGTATTGTGTGTGTGTTGAATTATGACTATGTGTGCATTGTATTGTGTGTGTGTTCTATTATGAGTACGTCTGCATGTTGCAAGTTACTGGTATTGATACATAAAGTAGAGTTGATCCAGGAAAATTTCCGATTGCCACTTGTCAGTCAGGAAGGAATTTTTTTCCCCTTCATAAATTTGGTGGGGTTTTTTTTGCCTTCCTCTGGATCAACAGTTAGGCAGGAAATGAGGATATTGCTAGATGGGGTGGACTGGATGGACGTATGTCTTTATTCAACCTCAAATACTATACTATACTATATCACTATACCAATATGTATATGTCAGTGCTTGAATCTATGTATACTAACCCCACAGTGTAAATAATACGCAAGACACACAACCTGTAGCCATACATACATCCCTCATACTCTCCAACAAGTCAATCACATATGCAGCACACCACAACAACGACAACCTGTACACCACCAGAAACTAACACAACCACACACCATGGCATAACTACCAATCACCACACTCCCGACCCACCATCCCCCCACGTATTACCCCATAGTGGACAAACTAACACCCTACCAAAACAAACAACACATCACTCCACATTACTAACGTCTGAATATGCAGTGTATGATTGTGGTCCCCCACGGTGTATCTAAATGGGGGCTCCGCTGATATGTGAACACCAGACACCGGCCGGGCCCAGCCCCCCCTTAAGTAAACTAACCCCCGTGGAGCCACATGACTAATCCCCTAATCCACAATAACCCAAGGTCCGGGAGCAGAAGAATGGATTCCCTCCTTCCTCCCGCAGAAACCGCACTTATGTGCATCCCCTCAATCAAGTCCCACAAACAGTGGAACAAGTCACTGTTGTGTTTTAAGTTAATGGTTAACACCCCCCCTTATTTAACTATAATGTATGTACTGCAACCAATCGCATAGAACCTTCCCGCCTCTCTCCCTCCCCGGTGTGCCGCCACCTCTCCATGACCTGACCGCTGCTATGTCTCTAGCACTAAAAATTTTAACATGGAATGTCAGAGGTCTAAACAACCCATCTAAAAGACTTTCCGTCTTTACCCAGATAAGATCCACACAGGCTGACATAATATGTCTCCAAGAGACTCACTTACTCCCCAGCACTACAGGTTATCTCCAGAGACCATGGATCAGCTGGACTGCGCATAGTACCCACTCCTCTTATTCATGCGGAGTCTCAATACTAATAAATAAGCAATTAAGATATGTTATTCAGGAAGTCAGATCTGACTAAAGAGGAAAATATCTATGTTTGGCCCTCTCCATAAACTCAACCTGGTTTGTGATAATAGGTATATATGACCCTCCAACTGCACATCAGCAACCCCTAAAAGAAACTCTATCATTCATCATAAAATACCCGCAAGCACATGTTATATGTCTAGGAGACTTCAACGCCCTCATGAACCCGGTCCAGGATAAACTAAACCCACCTCACCATCAGGCAACAAACCCCCTCCAACACTCCTCCCTTTCAACCTATACCCAAGAGCTGGGACTTATAGACGTGTGGAGACTGCGCCACCCACATAAGAAAGAATACACCTGCCACTCCAAAACGTACAACACACTGTCGAGAATAGACTATATATCAACAAAAGACTGTCTCCTAACATCGTGGACATTTTGCATCTGACCAGAGGTGTATCCGATCACTCGCCTATTCTTTTAAAGCTCAAACTTCCCACCACATACCCACACACAACACGCCCATGGCGCTTCCACCCCTTCTGGATTAATCTCTTTCCTCCTGGCGACGCGATCCCCGACCAAATTGACACCTACTTCCAATTTGTCAACAATGGAGTGAATGTCAGCAATACCTGGGATGCGTTCAAAGCAGTTCTGCGTGGAGTACTGCAATCCACCATCTCCCATATCAAACACCTGTCCTCTGATAGGGAAAACGAGATAACAAGATCCCTGATGGAAGCCGAATCCAACTATGTAAGCAACCCCACACCTACCACTAAAGCAACCTGGCTCAACACACAAAACCTCTACAACGCATTCACCACCGAAAAACATGCACGGAAAGAATTCTTTCTCAAACAATCTTACTTCGAACATGGTCACCAATCATCCAAACTTTTGGCTTGGTTGGCCCATGGTCCATCAGACCAGAACGTAATCAACCAAATAAATGACACCAACCTCACCCAAATTACAGATACCCAAGGTATCCTGAAATGTTTTACAGAATACTACTCCACACTGTCCCAATCCCAACTAAGCCCTACAACCACAACATCCGAACACTTCCTCACAAAAGTGCAATTCCCTCAACTTGAACGACAAGATGCGCTCCGCCTAGACGCAGACATAACAAAAGAGGAGCTCCAAGCAGCACTACAGAGCATGTCAGTGGGCAAAACCCCAGGCCCAGATGGTATACCAGTAGAAATATACAAAAAATATGAACAACAAATCCTACCACAACTACTACAAGTATACTCCACTGCCCTCCACTCTCAAAAACTCCCAACATCCATGTACGAAGCACATATCATTCTCTTACTTAAAACAGGAAAAGACCCCACCAACTGTAACTCCTACAGACCAATATCTCTCCTCAATACCGATTACAAAATTCTTGCCAAAATCTTAGCTAACCGTATCCAAAAAATAATCCTTACAATAATACACCCGGACCAAACAGGATTCATGCCAGGCAAATCAACTTCCATAAACATTAGGAAAACCTTGATACATACCCAAGTAGACCACGACAACGCTGGCTCTAGGATAATGCTTTCCCTAGATGCTCAAAAGGCATTTGACTCGATCGAATGGCCCTATCTATGGGAATGTCTAAGAAGGTTCGGCTTCGGCCCCAGATTTATCAAATGGACACAACTGCTATATGCCAACCCCACAGCAGTGATCAGAATAAACGGTACCACATCTAGCACCTTCCCCCTTTTCAGAGGCACCAGACAAGGATTCCCCCTCTCCCCATACCTCTTCGCAATCACTATTGAACCACTCGCCATCAGACTACGATCACACCCAGATATCACTGGATTCACTCTCGGTCAACACTCCTCATGTTTGAGCCTATACGCAGATGACATGATAATATATCTAGCCGACCCAGATCGCTCTCTCCGTTCTGTGTATGACATAATAACAAAATTCGGCCCACCCTCTGGACTATACATCAACTGGGATAAATCCTGCCTATTCCCCCTGGATAAAGAGTGCACCATACCGCTGTTTGCTAAACACCTCGTACCAATAACTAGCACTTTCAAATACCTTGGAATACAAATCACACACTCCCCCTCCCAATTCTTTACACTCAATGTTGCCCCCCTGACAGATATGGTAGGCAAGAAAATCAAAACATGGCAAAACCTGCCTATTAACCTCATAGGGCGTATTAACCTAGTGAAAATCATCCTACTACCAAAACTCCTCTACATTTTTCAACACACACTAAGCTACATCCCGGACAAATTCTTCCAAAAACTACACAGCCTGCTGCTCCCATTTCTCTGGAGCGCTGGAAGGAACAGAGTCCGCCTCAAAGCGCTGCAAGGACCCAAAACCTCCGCAGGCCTAGCAATGCCCAACCTTCACATCTACTATCTAGCATCACAACTTAAATACTTTAAATCCTGGCTGCTGCCCCAACCAGAACCCCCATCAAATACACCCTTCACTCTCTATGATGCAGAATCATTTTTATTCGCCTAACTACCCACACACCCCCTGGTGTTTCTAGAACAACGCACCATCACTATACCTGGGGGAGGTACCTCCCTCCACTCCCAACAATTTAAAGTCTGGAAAAGTCAACAAATATATTGCATTCCGGGATATCCCTGAAGAATCGCTACTCTGGCACAACCCCCAGTTTCCCAACCTAGCTTCCTTCCCAGATGCCCAAATCCTAGAAAGAAAAGGGATCACTCAATTCTCACATATTATTCAGAACCAACATCTAATCTCATTCACTGACTTTAAATCTAAATTCAATCTACCAGACTCCTTCCTATTCAGATACCTACAAATCAAATACTGCCTTATCTCTGAATTTCAGTCCTCAACCGTACCAATAAAACCCCACCCCATCATCAGATTAATAAATGTATATGGAGAATCCCGCTTAATCTCCCATTCCTATACTATGATTCTAAATACCCAACTCGCCGAAGTCACCAATACCACAATACATAAATGGACCCAAGCTATTTCTTCGATAACAGAATCAGGCTGGGAAGCACTGGGTGAATCCCACATTCAAGCATCACCATCAGCACCCAACAGACTGATGCAATTTTACATAATACACCAGGCATACATAACCCCGGCAAGGAAAGCCTGAATGTCCCCCTCACTCAGCTCTGAATGCCCGAAATGTCACAACAGCAATGCTGACTTCTGGCACATGCTATGGACGTGTAATAAAGTACAAAAATTCTGGCGCAAGGTCGCCGCGTACCTATCGGACCTACTCGGATCCACAGTACCTACCGATCCTAAACTCTGTATTTTAGGCATCCCAGAAATAGACTGCTGGAATAACCGCCAGCTCACCTTTCTTAGAGAAACCCTCTTCTATGCAAGGGGTTCTATCATACTCACCTGGATATCACAAACATCTCCCAAACTCAGAACCTGGAAAACAATGATCCAAAAAATGCTACCAATGCTCAAGCTCATCTATATTAAAAGAGGCACGGTAGACAGATACAACTCAATTTGGTCACCATGGCATGAATGAATACAAACATACAGACAGCAACAAGGTCGTCCTGGCACACGGCACACCGGGGAAAAAACCCTCCCCACGCCCCCGACTCCCCCCCTCCCCCTCTCTCCCTCTCACTCATGCTTACACACGAGCATATCTGGGATCTATAATGCAACCCCCCAAAACTATTGGTACATAATCCCCCAAACATCCCTGTAACCTAAAATTTAACTATATATTGAATGTTCTTAACCCATGTTAATTTGGTTAAAATGTCTGTACAACCCATTCGTACTGTGTCCGACCTCATCGACCCTGTATTACAATCTTACTGCAAAATGTATAACACCGATGTACAGATGTAATGTTTTTGTATCCCTCCTTGCTGTTTTATTGAACATAATAAACAGTTTAAAAAAAAAAAAAGAAATATTTTGTACATTGTTAAATAATATATTTTATTAAATAAATTAATAATCAATAAATACATTTAAAAAAAAGAATAAAATAATATAAAAATCAATATTATTAAAAAACTCTAAATTCTAAAATATTTTATTTAATAGATATTTATTTTATGAAATGATAGACGTTAAAGATTATTAATTTATCAATGTTATCATTGTATAGAAACTGCTACATGCATTAGGCAATGACTAATGCTACATGCATTAGGCAATGACTGTGTAGACGTGGCATGAATATGGAATGTATATGTAACTTGGGCCCCTTGGATCTCTAGTCACAAAGGGATAACATATGTTTCTTGTTAAAGCTGTGTAAGGTAACAAATGGCCATATAAGGTTACATGTCTAAAGTAAAAAGGGACAGCAAAGTCCTTTCCTATAGGATTGGCTTGTGACGTATGGTTAAGATTGTGTATAAGAAAGGGGTCCGTACAAGCTATCTTTGTCACTCACTATTCAGTTGAGTGAACAGCACATGTGTTTAAATGCATATGCAATAAATCTCTACTATCAACTTTCAAGACTGGTGTGGCTCTACTTTAATTTTCTTAACAGTTTTGGTTGAGAATGCGGACACTCAAGATGCAAACCTGTCCAGATGGGGTCAACTTTCAAAAGGAGGACAAAATCAAGGGCCCGGTGAGTTGTTTCTTACCCATATTTGTCCCTTTTTGGAAATTGATTGCAGGACCAGGTATGTTCTGTTGACGAGTAACTTTCCCTCAGTCTTAATTGTTGATAGCTATTGACCTTAGCTTTCTTTTTTAACCTTTGTACTAATGAATGTTGTTCTAAGCCTGATGTGTGCCATATGTTTTGTGAATGGTTTGTGCATTGTATGTTAGCATGGATTTAGTTCTAGAGTAAAACCCCTATTTAATGTTTGGAGGAAAGTAGCACAACTCTATTTGTTTTAGTTTTATGAGTCTTTGGAATTTGAAAAGGACAGGGATAGTTTTTTATAAGCCTGAAGCAGCTTTCAGGACAGGAAAGTTAATGAGCTTTTTCAATGTTCCAAAGAACAGGATGGGATAATTTAGGGACAGTAACTCATTAGGAGTTTGTTAACCATGAAAATCCCGATTTGAAAGTTCGGTGAATGTTGTCTGCTCAATTATTTGTACTACTAACATTTTTCATTATTGTTCTGACTTGATGTTGTTATGTATTGTACTGAGTTGTGTTTTATCTTTGATATTTTTGACAAACTGTTTTATTCTGGCTTCTGTGAATTGAATAACTTTAAGTTTATCTTATAGGTTGCCTACATATTAATGATTAATTAATGATTTAACATATTTGCAACTTGAATTGTTTATATGAAATTATTTCTTCACTTTTAAAATTGTTTCAAATGCTCTTTTCTCTGTATCTACTTAGAAAATCAAAGCTAGAGAATTTCAATGAGAGATGCTTAGTTTGTGTTTGTTAATGGTTATCCAACTATGAGTTATGCAGTAATATAGAGTTGTATTGTTTTGAGAACTTAGTAACTATTGTAGTAGTTCCTGATGAGGAACTTTACCTTTTGATTGAAAAAGATCAAAAGAAGTCTGACACAGAAATAGTGATCAGAGCATAGAGTTTGTGTCCGGTTGAAATGACACCGGTTGTTTGGTAACCAATGGGTTAATCCTGATTGGTACATTTTGACTAAATTCATTAAAGTATTTGTGAGGTGTAAGACCTCAAATTTGGTTTCTATTAATAATAATAATAGTGGAGGAATGACAATTATAAAGTATATGCATCAACTCTTTGTGGGAAAAAGTAGATATGGGTTAAGTTAGCAATTTAAAATAATAATATTTCTGATGAAGGTATTTGATTTATCTGTGGGTTTTATTTTCATATGACAGGATTAGAAATAAATAGAATAAATCAATTTTGATTGCAAATGTAGTAACAAATCAAAGATAGTTGAATAGTGCGGTAGGATACATGAATTAGACTCAGATGAGTTCCGGATGTTGGTATGTTTGATGTATAGAGAAAAAAAATTGTTAGTGCCAGCAAAGCAGCTGAACTGTTTCTTTAACTAAGAGCCCTTGGTTTTACAAGTGAAAACAGTCATTTTTTCTATATGGATATAGACGGTTCTGTAGTATAATTTTAGAATGGGATGTAAATGGTTTTAGATGGAATCTGTGTTGTTAATGTAGGAGTTGGAAAATGTATATGAAAATGTTTCAGAAAGTAATGTGTATCTAATTTATATAGAAGGAGAAAACATGAAAAGAAAAGTATGTTGTATATAGAAAGTAGAGGATTTGTGTGGTGATAGATTATGTGGAGGGGGTGTTCTTTCCCTCCTCCCTCTTTTCTCTCATAGGGAGTAAAAAGTGTATTCTAGGTTTGGTTTGTGGTTAGACTGTAATATGCAGAATATGCAATTTAACACCTTTATTATGTTGGTTTCATTTTTGTTACAGGTAAAGTTCCTGTTATCTAGATAAACAAGATTAAAGTGGTAATAAGAGAATAAGATAAATTTTCTTTTTGTAATTTATTAGGTACCTGGGTTAAGTGATCACAATTTAAGAACTTGTATGCATACTGAAAAATCACGTGATATTAAATTAGCTCAATTTCTATATAAAAATAAGATCAATTGTTTGCAAACAATAACAATTTGAAAATAATTTGTAATAGAATTTTAGATTTAAGATGGTTTATTAGATGAAAGCATAAAAAAAATTGCACGTTACAGCACACGGATGTTCTTCATTTGAAAAATATTTAATGTTTTTATTGGGTTAGGTTGTTTTGTTTTCAGGATTGGAAAACTGGTATTACCTATAATGTTTCTCAATAATACTCCTAATTGTTCATATCGAGGATAAGATGTGGATGCAATTCATTGAGTGTGAATGGATATTAACAGTCTTGTTTTAAGACAATTTATGTTATGCAATCATCAACAGTCTAAATTCTCTTTAATTGAAAACAGCTGTGTGTGTGTGTGCAGATATATTTTCTGTGTGCCCATAAAATTTCATTCTGTGTTGTATACCACAATGCTGATATTCTAGCAGGGTTTGTATACACATAGCTTTAATCTGTGTGCAGAGGCCTGCAGAGTTGTGTGTGTGTGTATAGACAAGTATGAAACACTACCGACAGCTGAAGATTTTTTTCTATGACCCTTATACAATTTTGACCCTTATAGAACGCATCTGTTATTGGCATGTTGTTTTTTTAACCCAGAATAATACAACCTTATTCTTTAGTAATTATGAAGCTTTAAAAGTTAAAATTATAGAATATGTGTCAAATAAGGTTACCTTTAGAGTCTGACTTATAGTAGAAATAGATGAATTGAAAATGTGTAATATTTTGTTTTAAAGGTAAACATAGCATTTTAATTTGGGAAGTTTTAGAAACTGGTAGGTTGAAAATAAAACTGCCAACAAGGCACTAAGTAGAATGAATGTTGCATATTTGCTATTGAGTCAACAAAATATGATAGTGTACTTCTTTTAGAAAACCAATTATTTTCTTTGGAAGGAAAAAATGCTATCAGATAAAAAGAATGTAAATTCATTGTGATAGTATTTTTCTAGGAATGTTCATCCAAGGAAGGTTTAGCTATTGCAGGGGTTATTTGAAGTGACAAAGTAGGGTGGTCTAGTTTAGTTTTAAAGAGTCAGGGTACTTTATGTTAAGGGTCACGCCTATTTGGAAAATAGATAAATAGTCAATAAAGAAGTGGATGTTACAGCTATTCTGTAGCTAAGGAATGTGTGTAGTAGAGGAATACTGTACCTGAATTCCTGAGTAACTCAGAAGTTACAGTGTTTAGTTCTTGATATAAAATGATAGTTCTTTCATTTGAAATTGAATATACATCACATAAATAAAAATATAAGAAAAATATGGGTTGTGGATCTGTAAATTAAGGGAGACAAGTACACAGTCTCTTTTCTTTTGACAAATGAGAAAAGATTAGTACATATTGGAAAATTTCCTGGGTCTATAGAAAAAACAATTCCATTTATTTTAATTTTTCATAATGACCTTAAAAGAGAAGTATGTTAAAAGTTTATAAGATCAATTTTACTTGAATGTAAATAATTTGTGGAGATTGATAATTGTGTAATTGTTCACTTTTTAAGTATCAAGATTGTAAGAGTAGAAAAACAAAAGATTTATTAAAGGAGAACTAAACCCAATTTTTATACTCCAGAATCTGAAAACCACCCCCCTAAAAACATCAATAAGCTATAAAATACCACTTCATTAAATTGTATTTAAGTAAATGTAGGCCTGTTAAGACCTGGATGAAGTATCCAGTTGGATGAAGGACTGAGCATGTGCAGAACATAATGGTCATTGACCAAACTGTGTGATAATAGAATGCTGTGAACTAAAGCAAAACCATATGTTATTTTGGTAAATTTCCTAGCACCCATATCAAAATGAAAGGTAAGACACGGACTACTGGTTTTATATAAAGGTCTTCTGCCTTCTGGTTCAGTGTTGTTCTGTGGCTTTAGTTGTCCTTTAAGATATGATCGTATTGTATTGTTATCATTCGATACTCCTATGTACTGTAGGATTCTTCTCTAGTGAGTTGGATTTAGTATATGCAAGTAATATATTCTGTGGCTGGGAGGGAATCCATGTTGATTGCAGTATAACTTCACAGCCTATGTAATTTCCAAGGAACTTTGTGAGCATGTGCACCTATTGGCCACACCCCCTTGTTACATTTTGTACCTAGAAAAAGATGTTTCTAAATGTGGCAATATGGATGTGATGTTTTTCCTTCAAAAATGTAATAGGAAACTGCTGCAAGACTTAAATTTGATTTGTATACAAATAAATTAGTAGGGCAACAGAGTTTGTTAATATGCTCTATCTATTGGGACAATATTATCTGTAAACTTAAGTTCTTATTTAATGATAAAATTAAAATACACAATCTCCTTTATTATGTTACTATGGTACATTATGTGTCCTAGATATAAAATGGAAGAAAGGTTCATTCTGATTGTACATTTTAATTGTTAAATATGTCTAAAATGGTTAAATGGTTTAATATAATATTTAATATGTCTTAAATAAGGGTGAGGGTACAATACCATAGTATAAGAACAAAAAAGAAGGAAAAAAATACCTAAGGCATTGTTACCTTTCTAGAGGTTACATATTGATTTAAAGTATATCTATGTAGGATTGTATTAGTATATGATTTTATGGTTATTAGGGTACAAGTAATGTTAATGATAATATAAAATTTGGGGGCATACAAAATGTGTATAAAATGGACTCAAATTACAGAAAGCCTGGTCTCCAATAGCAATGTCTATCAGAAAAGACCTTAACTTGTGAAATTATATTGGAAAACTACCTAAGATGGGACTATATTTTCCTCATTATCTTAAAGCTATTGCATAAGATCCTGATATCATTCCCATTACCAAGGTTATTCTTTATCAGATGCCATATGTCTGAGCAAAAAAAAAATCATGTTCTATGACCTATTGACCTGAAATCTACAGCTCAAGTAACAAGTGTCTTTTTAGATATTTTCAACTTCTGCAACAGCTGTGAAAGTGGAAGGATGTCCAAATTGGTTCTTTGCATTGTATTGGATACTATTGCTGCAAGTGCATATAGGGAAGCCACAATAATGCTTTACCTTAATTTGTACCATCTAATTCAATCTATTACCCAGCTACCCCAAACTGCCATATTGAAGAGAGAGGTTTCCTTCGGGTTTCAAAGAAAATAGCCCAGCTACCCTATTAACCCCCTAGGATCCAGTGCTAAGGCTTGGGGTTTCTCATCAGGGTTTCCATCGGGTGAAGATGAGTATTAATCTGTTGCTCTATGGACAGATAACAGCTTATTGCAATTGCATTCAACAACGGCAAAGACTATAAATTGGACTGATTATTGAGTATCTTTACATGTACCTAACCATGGCATGGGTCAATTTGATTACTTAGGAAGAATTTGATGATGAGTCCATTATGTTTGATAGATGGTTTTAATTGGGTTATAATTAGTTATAATGAAAAATCTACAGGAAAGTGAAAAAATTATAGTTACTTGTAGCATGTAGTGTAAAACATAGGAAAATGTAAAATACCAGAGAATTTTTAGATACACATGTAAAGTGTAAATTAATATCTAATTTATTCATACCTTAGTTTATATGATGTTAATGAGAGTAATTCTACATTTATGTAGTAGACACCAATATAAGTACTTTCTTTTACATTGTACCCAAAGTAAAATTTCCCTTTTATTGTTTCTAAAGAAAAAGCTGAAATATGTTAAGAAAGAAT
This sequence comes from Hymenochirus boettgeri, assembly GCA_019447015.1. Lineage (NCBI taxonomy): Eukaryota > Metazoa > Chordata > Amphibia > Anura > Pipidae > Hymenochirus > Hymenochirus boettgeri. The sequence goes on from CM033471.1 coordinate 60,619,971, forward strand.
TATTTTTTAATTCCAATTAGATTAAAGGCGTAGTATGATTGACAGGGTAGTTTTAACTGAAAGAAATTAGTATGATTCTAATGTCTGAGTAGAGTATTAAATGTAAAATGTAATTTTGTTGTATCTTGTGTAATATCCCATAGATTTATGGTATAGTATTTATAGTTACTTAGTAACTAAAGGGGGGAAATGTTAAAGATTAATTATTTATCAATGTTATCATTGTATAGAAACTGTATTAGCTACATGCATTAGGCAATGACTGTGTAGACGTGGCATGAATATGGAATGTACATGTAACTTGGGCTCCTTGGATCTCTAGTCACAAAGGGATAACATATGTTTCTGTAAAGACTGTTGTAAATGTAACAAATGGCCATATAAGGTTACATGTCTAAAGTAAAAAGGGACAGCAAAGTCCTTTCCTATAGGATTGGCTTGTGACGTATGGTTAAGATTGTGTATAAGAAAGGGGTCCGTACAAGCTATCTTTGTCACTCACTATTCAGTTGAGTGAACAGCACATGTGTTTAAATGCATATGCAATAAATCTCTACTATCGACTTTCAAGACTGGTGTGGCTCTACTTTAATTTCCCTAACAGACATATATACATAATCATATTAAATTGAACAAATAATACTAAATGTTAAATCAAAATCATACTTAATTTATTTCATATATAATCAATTTTCATTATTTCATCTACATTATGAGCATAAAATATATAAATAATAATAATAATATTTGCTTACTTTAACAGCATAATAATATATTTAATTTTATATATATTACGGTGGCCGTAAATGTACATTAATGTAAATGGCAAGTTTGCAATACTGCGGTTTAAAAATATGGCCCATAGAAACAGATGAAAATTGGCATAATGCTATTAGCCTGGAGCAGCTGCACAGGTGCCTTTTTCGATACCTGCTCAACCACTGCAAGAACGGAGTAAAAGTCACATTTAACTGTAAACTTCTTTATATTATTGTGAAAAATGAAAAGGTGTATTAAAAGACAACTGTTAGTGTTAAACGTGTGCCAAAAATGACAGAATTAAATTACTAGAAATAAGGGTGTATGTGCAACTAATGTATTGTCATCTTTTTACAGTAAGAGAAATAGAAAATAATCACTAAAATATTATAGGTTATACTTTAAAAATCTAGTCTAAATAAACAATAAATATTGTAGCTGCATACCTTAGACCAAGAATTTTGCATAAAAAAGTGTATTTTTAATACTGGATACCTTTTTCAGACCAACTCTATTTTAAGTCAAATATGTAATGTGTGTTTGCAGCCATTGCATCCAATAAAAGAGGTGTGACCAGACAATTAAGACTCCAGTATTACTTTTCTTTTAAAAAGGTGATTTTAAGTAATGCCTCATTGGTGACATTTGCCCTTTAAACTTTGTGTTCCCACCCCTTGAGTAACTTTTCCACTCACATTTTAGCACAATGAAAAGATATGTAAAGGCACTTTGAAGTGACAACAAACGCCCACCCCTAAATCCCTCCCAAATGGGAGATGCAATCATTTCCTGGAAGACCAGAGGTGTGTTTGCAGCAAGTGCATCCACACTGTGTTCCTTCAAGGAAAAGAGGTTTGCGCAGACAATAATAATAGCATAATAATATGCTATTTGCTTAGGATGCATAGATGATATATATGAACATTGCCTAATAACAGGGAAAATTGTGTCAAGAGACACATTCAAGTGCAAATTGGCAATTTGTAAAGAAAAAAATATCACATGTTGATTGTAAAAATTAGAATTGACAACCTGTTAGTGCCTACGATGCTGCCATTTATAGGTGTTGCTATTTAGGGTCCAGTGGTTAAAACTTTAAACATTTCAATATGATTTTGTTCAGTTTTGTAACTAAATCAGTAACTAAAGATAATATTCAGGATTTTTTCTAGGTCTGGAAATGATGTAGGAACTACTTGCTACTTCCTACTAGAAATACCATTTAGCCAGATAGTTTCATGGCAAATTCTAAAAAAAAAGGTATTTGTGTGTCAAGGATCGCACAAAATGTAAGATTATTGTATTTTTGTTTCTAGCTCCACAGGCATTGATTGAAGAATGGAAGGTAAGTCAATAGATCCATATCCTCCTGGTCTTCAATCAATGCATAAAAGGATATGTTTTTTACCATACATAGCAATAAAGGGAAAATATGGTCAAAAACCATCCTTGAAAGCATTGTTGCAACTATTTTGCATAATCCAAAGCGAGAACAAATACTAATTTCACCTGTTCGCAGCTCGTGTACAATCAGTGAGCTGTCTTTACTGCCCCTGCTAGTACAAACCTCCCTTGAGATTGACACAACACTTGTACATGTAGCCACCCAGTAAATTTCTCATATGATTTTATAGCTCTGTGCATTATGAATAGATATGCTGTGTAAGTTACGGTGAATGGCTGAAAAATACCTAAACTTTTCAATTCATATTGTGACTTGCAAATATGGCATATCCAAACACAAAAAAACCCTAGCTGCTTGTATGGGATTGTTATGATAAGTGTGAAATACCTAATTTGCAAAAATGCACCACAAAAAACTCGGTATTATTAGGTTAACACACACATTAACGTGTGAGAAGCACAAGCATTTGACACACGTTACCTTGTATTTTTTTTTGTGGTTGTGCTAATTTTACCTTATTAGAGTACATGCAATTGGGAACAATGTGGTCATTGCATGCACTCCAACAACGGAATGCAGCACACCCAATGTGGCCATCCATATTGTGATATGCTAGCATGCAATCCTCACGTTTTGCTCAACGGGTTAAGGGATGTGTATAAATTTACCATCCAAAGGAGACAGTTGTACTTCCGACTGAGAACCCTCCTCCACCCTTAAGCAGGGCTGTCCACTGATATCTGTCAAAAAATATACAAATTCTTATCCAAAGAGAATAGTTCTTTTTTGGGAGAGTCAAGGGTGGAAACATTTGTCATACAAATTCTAATATGCCAAAGGGAAAAAAATATACAAGTGTACATACCAAAATTCGGTTTAAGATCAGCTTATTGACATTCAAATCTTTACACAATCTGGGCCCTGGATATTTGAAAGACTTGCTGCAACTGCATCACACCCCCACAATCTTAGATCAAAAGGATCAAATAGCTTGGTCATCCCCAGAGTCCACCTCCAAATGTTTGGAGACAGAGCCTTCTGTCATGTTGCTCCTACACTTTGGAACTCCCTGCCACACCCAATCAGAACATCCCCATCCCTCGAAATATTTAAATCCAAACTGAAAAGCCACCTGTTTAGTCATTTATGAACACCTGACTATTTCCTCTGTAACAGACTGTATTGATCTGAGACATATGTATGCGCTTTGAGTCCTTTAGGAGAAAAATGATTTACAAATGATATTGTATTGTATTGTATTGTAATATATATGTACGCATCTACTGTAGCCTATACATGTGCAAGTGAAAACAATATATAAGTAATTGTGTTTTAAGTGATAATTTGAACAACATTAATACATCTAAATATATACATGTCCAAAAAATAATAAAAATAACATTTCCACATTTACCTCAAGAATGAAGCTCAGAGTTGGGGCAAGAGGCAACTGATGCAAGAGGGGCCCTTAGGTGTAGGGGAGGAGACCAAAGGAAGTGTGACTATAATGTAATAAAAAAAGTATTTAAAAAAGGTCAGTTATCTTTAATTCAAATAGGTTAAAAAGCATGACAAAATATACAGCACAAGACAAAACATCATTTACCTTATCTATCAGTGTCCATGCTTGGCCCTGGCATGCCCACCACTGCTTCAAGATGAAGAAAGGAGGATCACCTGCTCATAGTCCAAATAATGGACTTAAGGAGCAGAACCTTTCCCCCTTTCCCTTGCCGGTGCCTGTGGTGTTCCGATAGCCTCCTCTTAATTCTGCTCTTTAAATCATGGACCGGCTTTCTGCACAAGCCCTCTAAATTTACTGCCCTAACAATCTGCCCCATTAGCCAATTTTTGTTGGTTACAGAGGTGGTTGCACAATGGGAGCCATAGTGCTTCTCCCAGTGTTTAGTAAGCTCCCTTACTAAAGCTGCATTTTCCTGTCAGGAATTTTTTTTTGACCGTAGCCTCACCCCTGTTCCTAGAGGAACCCTCCTGAAAGGGTTGATGGGCCGAGGTCTCCCCCGAAGGTGGGCGATAGCTGGGCCCAGCCTCCAGAGAATGGGCTCCCCACTGCCTCCTGGCTCTACCCTCCCTGCTTCTACTCTCCCCTACTACTCTACTCACTTTCCCTATCCCCCCTGTTCCTGTCTCTATCCCTATCACTAGTCCTGCCTTTATGCCTACTTTTATCCCTGGTCATACTTCTATCCCTATCCCTTGTACTACTTCTATCCGTGTCACTGGTCCTACTTCTATCCCTATCCCTGTGTGAATATGCTGACTAGAAATTGAACTTTTCTGCAGCTATCGCTTGGATGGGACATGGATTGTACATGAAAAGAAAATTGGTTAATAGATTGGATGCAGAATTTAGTTGTTCATAGTGCTTCATCAATATGGACTAAAGGGCCATATGTGCAGTATCGCTTTTTTGCGATACCACTTATGTAACGATCATAATCACAAATATTAAATTATGATTTAAATTGGAATTTTCCGATCGCAATCATAATAGTATGATGGCCTATACAATAACATTGCAGTAGTTTAGCACTGCATAGTATTCTACGCAGTGGCGTTACTACAGCCCCAACGATAGTAGCGGGGCCCAGTGGCCCACCAATCCCTCCATATCAACCAAATTGTACGTCAATCAGCAATTTTTAAACAGCTGGTTGCACATACATAAGTAAAGGTGCACGCAATAAGCTGGTTAAAACTACTGCCGGCCCTTTACAGTAGATTTAAACAACTGACCACTTGCACTTTTTAGTTTTATGTACACTTTTGTACCTGATTGTATGGCAAATGAATCTTAAATGTGCAGCCGTGGGTAAGTGTATATGGCCCAAAGTGGAGTGCCCCGGGGTTCTGTCACTTCTATTTAATCTGTTTATTAATGATTTGGAAGTGGGTATTGTCAGCAAGGTCTCTGTGTTTGACCATTTGTTGACCATTAAATTTGGCCATTGTTGCAGGCAGAATTAGATTGATTTCCAGTGCCTATGATTAAGGACTATCGGGTCCGAAACGCGTCAGGTGTGGATCAATAAACTGTTATATTGAAATTGATGCAGCAGTGCGGAGCCTGTACTTACCTTACCGATTGTCAGATCGGGTTGCTAAGAGATTCAATATTGATAAATGTGATGCATTTTGATCTTAAAAATCCTTGTGCTGCTTATACTGTACTATAAATTACTCTGTGTTAAGTGAATCTCTGTTGGTAAAGAATCTTGGAGTTTTAGTGGTTAACAAAACAAACTTAAATGTGGCAAGCAGTGCGGCAACAGCTAGAGCCATAAAGATGGGTATAGATTTAAGGAAGAAAAAATCATTCTCCCTCTTCACAATTCACTCATTTGGAATATGCAGTGCAACTTTGGAATCCTGTGTACAAAAAGTACATCTTAGAAATGGAAAGGGTTCAGAGAAGGGCAACTAAATTAATAAGTGGGCTGGGAGAGCTTGATAATAAAGATTGAATAAGATGCAATAATGTACACTACAGAAAAGGCAATTGCGTGGGGACATGATCACTGTGTATAAAAACATTAAACCCACTGGTGCATTGTTCACCAATAGAACATGTCAGAGGATACACAGACATCCCTCAAGACTGGAAGAAAAGTCTTCAAGTATGAAAGGAGTTTTTCACTATAAGAACGGTAAAACTATGGAACTCAAAATATATACAGTTCATTGCATTCTACCCTACAATGGATGCGGACATCTCCATTTTTTTAACCTCACATGTAAGTCCTGCTTGCAGAGTGATTGTCTGAGCTCTGAGTGATTCTGTTAGAGGATGCTTTCTACTTTAAAGGGGTTTGTCTTTTTTTTTGTCTGTTTCTGTTGTTGTGTATTGCCGTTTAGTATGGATAGATTTGTTGGGGCCACGCAATGTGCATCCTTCCGCATGTAGGGGACCTTTGTGTCAGATGTGAGTGGGTTGCCCGTTTAGAATCTGAGGTGCAGGACTTGGCAAACCTGGGGTGGGGCGGTGCAGGTACTGGCAGGGGGTGGTAAACTGGAGGGGGGAATGGGGTACATAAGGAGGTGAAGGAAGATTGATTGGTAAAGGTCACTAGGGGATGAATGGGTAGTGCTGCTTCTTCTCAGCTTGTCGATCCCAACAGATTTGCTGTCTTAGGTGAAGAAGTGGAGGACGACAGCTCAGAAGTAGCATGTATAGGGCCATTCCCTTGAGCACTCAGGGGACTGCCATATTTAACAAAAGGGATTAATACGAGGATTGTATATAACTTTTTAACTGTTTTTAATATTTTTTGGGAGTCACATATTTGTATCCCTGTGTTTATTAAAGGATATTTTATACTTTACATTAGAGTGTGCAGGATTATTTTGGGGATCTTTTGTTTCTTTCTCATTTAAGCATATTATTACCCCCACCTAGCACCTCTTTTGGCTTATATTGCCTACTATATTCCTACTAGTGCCCTATCTTATACTATGAACAAAAGGGATGGAGAACTTAGGGCCAGGAAGAATAGGCAGGTGATAGTTGTATGGGACTCCATTTTTTGAATGGTGGACAAGGTAATCTGCCACAACCTGAACACTCCATTTTTTGAATGGTGGACAAGGTAATCTCCCTACAACCTGAACTGTGTGTTGCATGCCTGGTGCTAGGGTTCAATCAACATGTAGTGGATTGTGTAGACCGACCTGGGAAAATTAAGGCCCAGGGGCCACATGCACCCATTGACCAACCTAACCTGTCTGGAAAGACTGGGGAACTAGAACTAATAGCTTTAAAGAAAGGTATGATGTGATTGGTATAGCAGAAACATGGCTAAATGATTCACATGACTGGGCAGTAAACATGGAAGGATACTCCTTATATGTATTGGGACAAATATGTATGACTTTATTGTATTTTGTTATTGTACAGCGCTGCATCCCCAAGTGGAGCTTGGAGCCAACAGTGGTAAACTTGTTTCTGGAGCTTATATACAAAAACTAACTAACTAAATTTTAGATTGGGGGTTGAGATACCCTTTAAACAATTGAAACCAAAGTTTAAAGATAAAATAGATTAAAATGCTAAATTAATTGTTGGTGTCTGTTAGGAGGAGGTGAAATTAATCTCCATATGTTGTTGGCAAAGGATGCAGGTATGGGGCATGTTCTGTTTATGGGGGATTTCAATTACCCTGACATAGATTGGAGTAAGGGAACTGCCAGCACCTCAAAAGGTATCAAGTCTTAAATGTTTCCACGTGAGCATTTTCTTTCACAGATTGATCCAGTGGAAGGCAAAAAAACCCACCAGGAAATGTCCCTGGAAAAATTCTACTTTATGTAGCAATACTAGTATTGCAACATTCCTTGTTTTCAGAACCTCATCCAGCTTTTTTTTTAAACTATCCAATGAACCAGCCTTCACGAATTCCAATAGAAGACCATTCCATAGTTTTACTATTCTCACAATGAAAACCCCTTTCCGAATTTGAAGACTACACTTCTTTTCTTCCAGTCTTAAGAGATGTCTGCATGTCCTCAGACATGTTCTTTTGGTGAACAATGTCCCAAATACTCTAGTTTATTGTGTGGCCCATTAATGTATTTATACACTGTAATCATATCCCCACGCAAGTGGCTTTTCTCTATTGTACATAATTGTAACTTATCTAATCTGTCTTCATATTCAAGCCCCCCCCATTCCCTTTATTATTTTAGTTGCCCTTCTCTGAACTCTTTCCATTTCCAAGATGTCCTTTTTGTACACAAGTTCCAAAACATACCAATGATTTTCAACAATCCTTGTTAGTATTCCCAAATACTATACTTCCTCATAAACGCCAAGTAAGTTAGATCTTTGACAAGATCTATTCCGGCTAAATCAAGGTTGATTATTTCTTATAAGGTCAGTACTTCAGTACTTGAAACATACTCTAGAATACAGTATGTTCCCATATCAAACTTCCCAGTATCTTCACAACCACTGAAGTTAAACTTACAGGTCTGTAATTGCCCAGCTGTGAATGACTACCCTATGTGAATATTGGAATTGCATCATCTTTTTTTTAATCCTGAGGCACACTTCTGGACATGAAGGAATATGCAAAAATAAAAAAACAACGGCCTAGATGGTTTCTGCACCATATCCTCAGTTAACCAAAGTGAACTTGCATCTTTTACACCATTATTGCTACTATAATCTAAGCTATCTGAACTTGGATCTTCTATAGTGTATAAAGAGGGGAAACAAATTGATCAAGACATTTGCTTTATCACCATCCTCCGTAACTAATTTATCCCCATTAATAAATAATGCCACATTTTTAGTCTTCATCTTCTTACTATTAATCTACTAAAATTGTTTAGGGTTAGTGATTCTTTGTTCAGCTATCCTAACTTCATTATTAATCTAAGATAGCTTAATTGCTTTCTTTCAATCCTTGTTACATTTTTTATAATTCCTAAAGGCATTTTCTTTCCCTCTGTTTTAAAGATTTTAAATGCCTTTTTCTTACTTTCAATTTCCCTCTTTATATCAGAATTAACCCACATGTGTGTGGACATATTTTTTTCACATCTATTTCCCAAGGGTATACATTTATATGTGAAATGGCTTAAAATCCCCTTAAAGAATAAGTACACTGTAAAAACAAGTTAAGTGTAATTGGAAGCAGCAGCTTTAACTAATCAACCCCCTTTTTTTCTAGCTCCCTCCTGAGCCTAACTGTGCAGATGTAAAGTTGCTAACATCTTGGATCTGTGTTCTTGTCTGCTTAGCTCCGCCCCTCCATCAGTCCCCTGTTCTCCTTCTTCTTAAGTCCCAAAAAACACTGTCCATGTCTTCCATGACGTCACACATGTGGGCATGGTGGAGCATACGGACAGTGCTTTTTGGGACTTCAGAAGAAGGAGAACAAGGAACTCACGGAGGGGCCGAGCTAAGCAGACAAGATGTCAGCAAGTTTACATCAGCAAAGGTAGGCTCAGGAGGGAGCTAGAAAAAAAGGGGGGGAATGGTTAGTTAAAGCTGCTGCTTCCTATTACACTTAACTTGTTTATACAGTGTACAGTACTTGTGCTTTAAAACAGTCCACTTCTGTTCAGTACCTTTACATGATAATATATCATCCCAGGTGATATGATGAAGAGCTAATATTGTCCTCGGAAAATTTGCTTTCCTGAAATTAAAATTCTTTGGTAACCCAGTGCACTTTTCCTTTTGATAACATACGCTAAATGACACTATTTCATTGTCACTATCATGGACATATCTAGCCATCTTGGTGCCGAGGGTGATCAGATCGCAATCTTCCATAGAATATTTTGATTACCACTTTCCATTGAATTAGATTTATGAGAAATAGGTTGTGTCAGACAACTTTACTTGTTTTTATGAAGACATGAGTAAGAATTTAGATTCAGGCATAGCAGTGGATGCAGTATACTTGAATTTTGCTTAAGTTTTTGATACTGTGCCACATAGGTGACTAACTTATAAACTGAGGACTTTTGGCCTAAAAAACATTTGTTCAATAGAGAATTGGTTGTTGGTTTGCAAAGATAGAGTAGCGGTCAATGGAGCTACATCCATGTGGGCTAAATTTTAAAGTTCTTCAGGCTTAGCTGTAGCAAAAAATGCCAGGCAGCCACAGCTAGAGCTATCAAGATATTATCTTGTATAAAGAGGGGAATAGATTCAAGGGAGAAAAAATATTATTAATATTCACCCTCTTTACAAGGCACAGTTAAGGCCTCATTTATTTCTAGGAGTGTGCCTGTGTAAGTAATTAATCACTGGTGTGTTTTTTGTGTTTTACTACTTACTGCTTGAATAAGGTAGTAGGAATTGTTTGAGTAAACTCAAAGCACTGGGTTACTGAAACAAATACTGGTGTTTAAACAGCACTGTGACCTGTAGAGCGGGGGTTGGTAAGAGACAAAGGAAAGGCATTTTTTTACCTTTTCACTGATTGGATGGGGGTGTAGCTAATTGGTTTAAATTGGCTGAGGGCTGTTGGCTCTGTGGTTTTGAACCTCATTTAAGTCATTTCTCAAGAGCGATTTTCTGTTTTAAAGGGATTTTTCTGTTTTTAAGGGAATTGAGAGCGTTAAAAAACTAAAGCGTATAAAACAAGAAAGCGTTTAAGAACAACACTGCTATTTCTCTGCTGTGTATTGCAATTTCTCTGCTGTGTATTGCTGTGTCTCTGCTGTGTATTGCTGTTCCTGTGTCTCTGGTGTGTATTGCTGTTTAGTATGGACAGTTTTGTTGGGGCCGTGCAATGTGCATCCTGCCGCATGTATGGGATCTTGGAGCAGCCGCCCCAGGGGACCTATGTATGTGTCAGATGTGAGTGGGTTGCCCATTTGGAATCTGAGGTCCAGAATCTAAGGGGTAAACTTGCAGCATTGCAGGGCTTGGCAAATCTGGGGGAAATGCAGGTACTGGCAGGGGCCAGTAAACTGGAGGGTGGACATGGGGCAGATAAGGTGGAGAAGGAAGATAGATTTGTAAGGGTCACATGGGGAAGTAGGGGACGGAAGAATAGGGGCGCTTCTTCCCAGCTGGTCGATCCCAACAGATTTGCCATTTTAGGCGAAGATGTGGAGGACGATGGCTCGGAAGCAGCATGTATGGAGCGGGCCTTTCCCTTGAGCACCCAGGGGACGGCCATCTCCAATACAAGGGAGGGAGAACTGGGGGCTAGGAAGGATAGGCAGGTGGTAGTGGTAGGGGACTCCATTATTAGAAGGGTAGATAGGGTAATCTGTCGCCAAGACCCTACATGCCGAACAGTGTGTTGTCTGCCTGGTGCTAGGGTTCGACATGTGGTGGATCGTGTAGACAGATTATTGGGTGGGGCTGGGAGTGACCCGGCGGTCTTGGTTCACATTGGTGCCAATGACAAAGTTAGAGGTGGAGGTGAGGTCCTTAAAAATGATTTCCAAGAATTAGGGGCCAAGTTAAAAGCAAGGACCTCCAGGTTAGTGATTTCAGAAATACTACCGCAGCCACGTGCTACGCTAGGGAGACAACGGGAGCTCAGGAGTATAAATGCGTGGCTAAGAGGGTGGTGTAAGGAGATGGGGTTTGGGTTTTTAGAGAACTGGGCTGATTTTTCTGTTGGCTACAGGCTCTTTAGTAGAGACGGATTGCACCTCAATGGTGATGGTGCAGCTGTTTTGGGGGAGAAGATGGCTAGGGGGTTGGAGGAGATTTTAAACTAGGTATGGGGAAGAGGGAATGTTTAACTACACAGGGGTAGATAGAGAAGTTAGGGATCTGGGGGCTAGTAACACAACGGAGGGAGGAGAAGGGGGAGGGGGGAGCATAGAGGATAAGGAGGCATGTACGACCATGTATGGAAGTAAATCAATTGATAATCTAAAATGTATGTTTACAAATGCAAGGAGTCTGGCTGGAAAAAACGGCGAACTTGAAATAATAGCATTAAAGGAAAGGTATGATGTAATTGGTATAGCAGAATCATGGCTTAATGATTCACACGACTAGACAGTAAATATTGAAGGATACTCCTTATTTAGACATGACCGAGTTAATAAGAAAGGAGGAGGAGTATGTATGTATGTTAAACAGGAATTGAAGCCAAATTTAAAAGATGGAATAGATGGGGGAGCAAACGATACGGCAGAAACATTATGGGTGGAACTGTGTACAGGAAGCAAGAAGGTAGGTAAATTAATTGTTGGAGTATGTTATAAGCCGCCAAATGCCGAGGAAGAGGTGGAAATGAATCTCCATCTGCAGTTGGCAAAGGCTGCTAGTATGTGGCATGTTCTGGTCATGGGGGATTTTAACTACCCTGACATAGATTGGAGTAAGGGAACTGCCAGCACCTCTAAAGGTATAAAGTTCTTAAATTTTCTATATGAGCATTTTCTTTCACAGATGGTAGAAGTTCCTACTAGACAGAATGCGTTGTTGGATCTGGTGATATCTAATAACCCTGAGCTCATTATGGAGATAAAGGTAATGGGAAGCTTAGGGAATAGTGACCATGATATAGTGTCATTTAATATAGGTAATTTTATGCTTTTAAAGGAATCGCTCCTGCTCATAGACTGGGGGGAACTGTTTCTAGGTAAAGAAACTGAGCAGATGTGGACCACTTTTAAAGGGATATTAAACTATTACATTTCCAAATCGGTACCTTTAGGTAACAAGTGTAAAAAAATTAGGTCCAGTCCTGCATGGCTTAATGCTCAGGTAAAATGGGAAATGGAAAAAAAGAAAAGGGCTTTTAAAATTTTGAAAACAGAAGGCACAGAACAGGCTTACAGGGAGTACAAAAGCTGTAATAAAGAGTGCAAGAAAGCAATTAAACTAGCTAAAATAGAAAATGAAATACGGATTGCCGAACAAAGCAAGTCCAACCCCAAAATGTTTTTTAAGTATATAAATGGTAAAAAGATGAGGACTGAGAATGTGGGACCATTAAATAATGGAGCTGAAGTGGTTGTAGAGGATGCCGAAAAAGCTAATCTGCTAAACCGTTTTTTTAAATCGGTTTTTACTGTTGAGAATCCTTGTCCTTACGGTAGGGATTGTAGCAATATGCATGGAAGAAATGAAGAGTTTTCACATTGGATAACGGAGGATATGGTACGAAAACAATTAGACAAAGTTAATATCAATAAAGCGCCAGGACCAGATGGATTGCATCCTAGGATTTTAAAAGAGCTTAGTTCAGTTCTAGCTAGACCACTGTTTCTCATATTTTCAGATTCGCTTTTGTCTGGGGATGTGCCGCTGGATTGGAAAAAAGCCAATGTAATACCAATATTCAAAAAAGGTAGTCGTTCAACCAGCCCCTCCATGGTACTATAGACCTGTAAGCCTAACATCAGTGGTAGGGAAGGTGAGGAAACTTTGTTAAGGGATATATCCTTGACTTGTCTCAGAGATCATCTTATTAGTGTAGTCAGCATGGATTTATGAGAAATAGATCATGCCAGACAAATTTAATTGGTTTTTATGAAGAAGTGAGTAAGAAGTGGACTCAGGCACAGCAGTGTATGTGGTATATTTGGATTTTGCAAAAGCTTTTGATACTGTGCCACATAGGCGACTAATGTATAAACTGAGGACTGTTGGCCTTGAAGAAAACATTTGTCATGGATAGAGAACTGGTTATTGGACCGCAAACAGAGAGTGGTGGTTAATGGAGCTACTCTTTGTGGGCTAAAGTTTTAAGCGGAGTGCCTCAGGGTTCTGTACTGGGGCCACTTCTGTTTAATCTGTTTATAATGACTTAGAAGGGGGCATTGAGAGCAAGGTCTCTGTGTTTGCTGATAACACTAAATTATGCTGAGCTTTGGAAACTCCAATGATGTGCAAGTGCTGCAAGCAGACCTAGATAGATTATCAAAATGGGCAGCAGAATGGCAGATGAGATTCAATGTAGATAAATGTAAGGTGATGCATTTGGGATTTAATAATCCCTGTGCCATCTACACCATAAATAACTCGTGTTAAGTTCATCTGTAATGGAAAAAGATTTGGGGGTTCTGGTAGATAAGACTTAGCTGTAGCAAACAATGCAGGTAGCAACAGCTAGAGCTAGCAAGATATTGTTTTGTATAAAAGGGGAATAGATTCAAGAGAGAAAAATAATTCTCCCTCTTTACAAGGCACTGGTAAGGCTCATTTGGAATATGCGGTGCAGTTTTGGAATCCCATATACAAAGGGACATCTTGGAAATTGAGGCAGGTTCAGAGAAGGGCAACTAAATTAATAAGGGGAATGGAGGGGCTTGAATATGCAGGCAGATTAAACAAGTTAGGGCTGTTTACATTGGAGAAGCGGCGGTTGCGTGGGGGCATGATAACCTTGTACAAATATATTAATGGCCCATACAATGAGCTCTCTGGTGCATTGTTCACTAATAGGTCATATCAGAGGACACGTGGACATCCTTTAAGGTTGGAAGAAAAGAAGTTTCATCTTCAGGTTAGGAAAGGTTTTTTAACAGTGAGAATGGTGAAACTGTGGAATTGTCATCCAGCAGATGTGGTAATGGCAAGTTTATTGAATAGATTTAAAAATGGCCTGGATAAATTTCTAAAACTTCAGGTTAGGAAAGGTTTCTTTACAATGAAAACGGTGAAACTCTGAAACTTCAAGCAGATGTGATAATGGCAAGTTCATTGAATTAAACGTGGCTGGATAAGTTTCTGGTTGATCCAGGGATACTTTTTAAAGGATAAGTGCACTGTAAAATCAAGTTATGTTCATTTGGAAGCTGCAGCTTTAAAAATACTGTTGCCATATTTGTTTTACCTATGCCCCTCCAGAGCCTACATTTTTGCCTTGAAAGTTGCTGACAACTTGTTACTGGTTTGCTGAATGTTAAGCTCCACCCCTCTGAGATTTCCTCTGCTTTTGAACTCACAGGCATTATAGTTTGAGGCTCAAGCAGGAGAAACCAGGAAATCTCAGAGGGGTGGAGCTAAACATTCAGCAAACCAGTAACAACAAATCAGCAACTTTCAAAGCACAAAGGTAGGCTCTAAGGGGCATAGGTAAAAAAATATGGCAATAGTATTTTAAAAGCTGCAGCTTCTAAATGAACATAACTTGATTTTATAGTGCACTTATCCTTTAATTGCCATTTGGAGTCAGGAAATTCAGGAAGGGAATTTTTTCCCCATTTACCTGTTTTATTTTTAAATTCCTTTGGATCAGCTGTTAGGTTGGGTTAAAGAGGAGAGTGTAAAGGTTGGACTAGATGGACATATGTCTTTATTCAACCTCAAATATTATGTTACTATTGTGAATACGATAGGTAAGGTTTATTGTATTAGCTGGGGTGAACCACTTTCTAAGTGGGGTTTTCAAGACACAGAAATCGATTTGAGCAGTGGTTTATTTGGTGCTAATTACAGTACACAAAAAGAGTTAATGACAGGCACCTTTATAAAAGAACAAAATAATACACCTAGCCATGTCCCAGCACTAACTAAACACAGTAGTTTATCTAACCAACAGACCAAACAAGTCTAATCCTTGTTGGTCACCCAACATCAGTACTTACTGACCTTATCTCTAGGAGAGACAAAAAACCTTCTACCCAGGCTCAGAACATACTGCCTAATTGCAACAAGAGATGGTGCACTCCCAAAGTGGAAATCAGAGATTCTGGGAATATATAAGAAAAACCTGGATGATGTATAAATCCCATACAGGACTCTTCCAGACTTGATCAATGGATCAAACCAGAACTACAATATATGTATTACCAGTTATTATTAATATTTTTTAGTTTTAGAAATGTATCCAGACATACATGCCATCAAAATGAACGTACTCCCAAAAATGTTCTATCTATTTAGGGTACTACCCATTGAAATCTTCTGTAAAGATCTATTCATTTAGTATAGTATAGTATTTGAGGTTGAATAAAGATATACGTCCATCCAGTCCAACCCATCTAGCAATATCCTCATTTCCTGCTAACTGTTGATCCAGGGAAGGCAAAAAAAAACCCACCAAATTTATGAAGGGGGAAAAAATTCCTTCCTGACTCCAAGTGGCAATCCGAAATTTCCCTGGATCAACTCTACTTTATGTATCAATACCAGTAACTTGCAACATTCCTTGTTTGCAGAAACTCATCCAGCTTTTTATTGAAACTGACCAATGAACCTGCCATTACAACGTCCACTGGAAGACAGTTCCATAGCTTTACCGTTCTCACGTGAAAAACCCTTTCCGAGCTTGAAGCCTAAACTTTTTCTTCAAGTCTTAAGGGATGTCCTCGTGTCCTTTGACATGTTCTATTGGTGAACAACGCGCCAGATAGTTTATTGTATGGCCCGTTAATGTATTTATACACGTAAATCATATCCCCACGCAAGCGCCTTTTCTCCAGCTACATAATTGTAACTTTTCCAGTCTCTCTTCATATTCAAGCTCCCTCAATCCCTTTAATTTAGTTGCCCTTCTCTGAACCCTTTCCATTTCAAAGATTTCCTTTTTGTACACAGGATTCCAAAATTGCACTGCATTTCCAAATGAGGCCTTACCAATGCTTTGTAAAGAGTGAGAATTACATTTTCCTCCCTTGAATCCATACCTCTCTTTATACAAGACAATACCATGCTGGCTCTGGCTGTTGTCGCCTGGCACTGCTTGCTACCTTTAAGTTTGTTATCCACCAAAACTCCAAGATCCCTTTCCAACAGGGATTCACTTTGTAAAAAACATCACTAAGTTTATATGGCAAAATCACAAACCAAGGATTTGACTGTCCTAGACCTATACCTATACTTCTAAGCATCCAGACTGGCACGCACAGTGCAATGGCACATGCCAACTGAAGAGATTAGATGGGTAAAACTAGAACAAGAATGCCAGAGAAAAATACCCCTCCCTAACACATTATGGACTCCTCCACACTCAGACAAAAACCAACAATCTAATTATTGAAAATACCAAAAAAATATAGAGGCAAACCAAACAGCAGTATAAGTTCCAAACTCCCACACAACAATGATCCCTCTCTTTCATAATTCTGTATTCCCCCCAGGATGGTCATTATGGCAAAAAAAAGGAATAACATGGGCATAACGCTTATTTCCACAAAATATCATGGGATGAATCATGCTCCCAATGGAAACTACCCAAGTCATATTAGTTCAAATTCAACCAAGTAATACACTTCATTAAATCTAAAATACATAACAATATTCCAAACCCACTTACACTTCTATAGGAATATGTCATTAAACAACCCTTTACAGTACCCAGTTAATAATATTATTATATAACGCACTACAAAACCATAAACCTTACACGAAACTTTCCATGCAACTATGGGAGATATCGACAGGTTGGACTTTAACAGAAGATGAATGGAACAATCTTGCAACAAACCTTAGGAAATCTTCCAACAATGTAATATTACAAGAGAAAAGCTTCAAATCCTACACAATTGGTAAAATACCCCCCAAAACTACTCAAAATATTCCCTTCAACCTCTCCCTTATGCTACAAAGATCACAAACCAAGCTACAAATATTGTGATAAAATAAAGATTGTGACAGCACAGGGTTCTTCCGCAGGCATTATTGCAGCCAAGGACACAGCCTGAAAGACCTAAAAGTCACAGTGCTCATGGGAAATTTAAGAGAATTGTGACTCTGGACTTTGGACTCAACAAAGATCTAAATTTTATGTGTCACTATGTTTCTAATCAGGATAACCCTCTTGAAATAAAAAAATAAGATAAGTGGTATAAAGTTGATACATTTATTGGCTAATGAAGATAATCATAGCAAGCTTTCAGAATATTCTAGTTCCTTTTTCAATGAATAAAATGAAGCTGTGGTGCTATCTGATATATATACAACATTCAACTCATAGATCAAATAACCATAAAAAAGGAATATCTGTGTTGAAGGTGTTAACAAAGCCATATAAAAGGGGTCTGCAAGAGACAAATAGATAAGGTACAAGATACTGTGGATCAAAATGGCTGATATAAATAGTCGTAAGGCTGGGTACGCACGGGCAGATTTTTCAGGCCAATCGACCAATACTTTCGTGTATCAGTTGATTGGGCCGAAAAATCTTTGCTGCTTTCGTTCGCCACCGCAACCAATGTCGATCGCCCAGATTGGACGAACTGACAATCGGACATGTCGGTAAATCATGGCCGATCCTGCAGTTCCCTATAGGACCGCACGATTGGTTGCACGAACTGTCGGCCGCGGCCACTTTTACCACGACCAACAGATATTTTTTCTTGCCGAGTGCTCGCTCGTAGCGAACGCTCGGTTGGGACAAATATTCCCTTCGTGTGTACCCACCTTAAGCTACTGAAGTGTGAAGTAAAAGGAATTGCATGAAATTAACTGGCCCAGTGTCTCTATAGATGTTTGTATTTCTATCTTGATGCTGGCAGTTCTTAATCTATATAGTTTGCCATAAATCCAAGGCCTGGGTTCAGTCCCTTCTCCAGAAAGTTGAAAGTTTTCATTAATTTGTACTCCCATACCTTCCTTATATTCTCTGTTTTAAAGTTCCCCTTAAGGACCTAGATCCTTAGATCGTTTATGGAGTGGTGAAGGCTGTTAAAATGGTTCCCTACTGGTGTATCCAGTTTTATATTTGTTATAGTAAAGCAGTGGTGTCTTAGCATTAGAGATGGTCGAACTTCCGAAAATACGTTCCGCTCGACAATTCACGGATTTTTTAAAAAAATCAGAACATTTCAAAATCCGCAAATCCGCCATTAAAGTCAATGGGGAAAAGAAATCGTAAATTTCCACCTAAAATAACGGTTTAAATAGCAGTGGTAACCTACTATAAATGGCTCTGGTAAATGGTCCCTCCTCCCCGGCACTTAGAAGTGCACTTGTAGCCCTTGAAAGAGCCCTTGTGGCACTGATAAGTGCCTTTTGGGGCTTAAGGGGTCCCGCAGATCGTACCAGGACCCCCCTCCCCAGCACTTTGAAGTGCCTTTGTTGGGGGTCCTGCAACTTGAAACAAGGACCCCCCCATTGGCTCTTAGAAGATTGTGTCTTCTATCTTCCCAGCTGGCAACACCAACTCCACTGATGTCGCCAACATGAGGCAATGTCACTACGGCCGCCGGTGACACCACTGGTGCTGGCAACATCAACGTCACCAGTGTTGCCGACGTCTTTTTTCCCCTTTCTTCTGCCATCACTGTGATGACTTCTAAGATGCCTTGACTAGGAAGTGAGTGGGAGGAGCCAGGTAACTAAGAAGTAACCAGTAAGTTAGGAAGAGAGGGAAAAATAAAGAGAGAACCGTTATGATAAAAAGTGACTATGATTAAGATGTAAACAGAAAGGAGGATGGATGCATGTTCGAGCTGAGTTCGAGCCGATCTTTATGGTGTCGCCGACAAGAAGATGAAGCAACTGACAAGGTCCTTTTTAGGACCGGGGGGGTCCAGGTTTCAAGCTGCAGGACCCCCCACAAAGGCACTTGTCAGTGCTGCAAGGTCACTTATAAGTTCCAGGGAGGGGGGTCCCGGTTTGAGCTGCAAGACCCCTTAAGCCCCAGTGGGCCCTTGTTAGGGCCACAAGGACACTTCTTAGTGCCGCAAAGTCATTTATAAGTGCCGGGGAGGGGGGGGTCCCGGTTCGAGCTGTGGGACCCCTTAAGCCCCAAAGGCCCTTCTCAGGGCCATAAAGATACTTATAAGTGCTGGGGAGGGGGCTCCTGGTTCGAGCTGTGGGACCCCTTAAGCCCCAAAAGGCCCTTGTCAGGGCCACAAGGGCACTTCTTAGTGCCGCAAAGGCACTTATAAGTGCCAGGGAGGGGGGGCCAGTCTGAGCTGCGGGACCCCTTAAGCTCCAAAGGGCCCTTGACAGGGCCACAATGGTCCTTGTAAGGACCTGGGAGGGGGTCCCGATTTCGAGCTGCGGGACCCACAGAACATCCGGCTGGATTGTTGGCCGGTCAGAAATCCGCAAACGTCCGATTTCACGAATCTCCGTCCGTTTGGGGATTTTTGGAATGCCAAACATTTGGAAATCCTCGAACATTTGAGGATTACCAAAAGTATTGCACAAAAAATGGTGCTACGTCTGTTTTTTTGCTGTTCCCCACGCACAAACATGTTTCCCAGACCATCTCCCAGGTCCCAGAGGCCTGTAAGGTAAGTTTACACTGCAATATTAAGGAAAGTTCATTTGAACTTTCCAAACTATTTACACACCATTTACTTTAATGGG
Organism: Hymenochirus boettgeri; assembly: GCA_019447015.1. Lineage (NCBI taxonomy): Eukaryota > Metazoa > Chordata > Amphibia > Anura > Pipidae > Hymenochirus > Hymenochirus boettgeri. Next base: position 60,639,851 of record CM033471.1, read on the forward strand.
TCCGTTTTTGGAATTTCGAACTTTTTTAGAAGTTCGAAAGTTCAAAAATGGACTGAAATTTATGAAGTTCAGCCATCTCTAGGCAGGAAGCTGTTTTTTTGCAAGTAATACCCTCCAGCATACAATGTATACATTTCTGGTTCTACAACACTCACTTCCGGCTGGCAGATTGTAAGTACTGTTACAAAGTTGATATCTGCCTTAAATATACTCTGTTCAGTGGAATAAAGTGAATACAGAGAGTGGGGTAACTAGGAATCCCTGGGCCCCCTGCAAAAGTATGATGGGGCCCCTATCCGTGTTTCAGCCTCTGTGGTTTTCTTGGAGAAGGCTATAACTGTCATAGGAATAATAAGAAGATGGGGCCCCCTTGGCTCCCAGGCCCCCTGCAGTTGCTCCCCCTGCTCCCTGGTAGTTATGTCTCTGAATACAGGGAGCATGTTTCAATCCTGGGTAGAGGCACACCAATCTGTTATTCCTGCTCTCTCATATGGTGGATCGTGTAGACAGATTATTGGGTGGGGCCAGGTGTGTCTTGGTTCACATTGGTACCAATGACAAAGTTAGAGGAGGAGGTGAGGTCCTTAAACATAATTTCCGAGAGCTAGGGGCCAAGTTAAAAGCAAGGACCTCCAAGGTAGTGTTTTCAGAAATACTACCGCAGCCATGTGCTAAGCCAGGGAGACAGAGAGAACTTAGGAGCATTAATGCGTGGCTAAGAGGGTGGTGTACAGTAAGGAAGAAGGGTTTGAGCTTATAGAGGCTACAGGCATTTTAGTAGGGATGGGTTGCACCTCACTGATGGCGGTGCAGCTGTTTTAGGGGAGAAGATGGCTAAAGTGTTGGAGGAGATTTTAAACTAGGTTGGGGGGGAGGGTATAAGCAGTTTCACTGGGATAGATAGCCCAGGAGAAAAGCAGGGTATAGATAGGTCAGGGGTGGGTGGAAATGGGGGTGGGGCTAGCATAGGGGATAGAGAGGCATATGTATTAAAGTGTATGAATAAATTCCAGGATCATAATCTAAAATGTATGTTTGCAAATGCGAGAAGCCTGGCTGACAAAATGGGTGAATTGGAAATTATGCCGTTAAATGAAAAGTATGATGTAATAGGTATAGCAGAAACATGGTTAAACAGTTCTCACGACTGGGCTGAAAATTTAGAAGGATACTCCTTGTTAAGGCAGGACAGACAAAAAGGAAATGGGGAGGAGTATGTGTTTATGTTAAAACAGAATTGAAGCCAAATTGAAAAGAAGATATAACTGGCGATATGGATATTAAAGTGGAGGCAATATGGGTGGAATTAGGCAACAGGAAAGGGGGTAATGTCATTGTTGGTGTCTGCTATAAGCCACCAAATGCTAGCACAGAGGTAGTGAGTCAGCTTCATGTGCAGTTGTCAAGGGCTGCAAATTTCGGATGTGTGCTCATTATGGGGGACTTTAATTACCCTGACATTGATTGGTGTACTGGAACTGTAATCACAGAAAAAGGCGATGAGTTCCTGAATTTGCTGCAGGATAATTTTCTCTCACAGTTGGTTGAAGTTTCTACTAGAAAAGGAGCTCTGTTGGATCTGGTAATATCTAACATCGTGGAGCGTATTATAGATGGTAAATGGAGGCTTAGGGAATAGTGACCATGAAATAGTGTTGTTTGGAGTATGTTATCGATAGGAAAAGTGCGCTGTGTTAACAAAGACTTTTAATTTCGGGCAGGCAAATTTTCCCAAGTTAAAAGTAACTTTTTAGAATGTCAACTGGGATAATGTATTATCATGTAAAGGTACTGAACAGAAATGAACTGTGTTTAAGGGGATTTTAAGCCAGTTCACATCTAAATTTATACCCTTGGGAAATAAATGTAAAAAAAATAAATCGGCGCCCATGTGGCTGAATTCTGAGAGGCAAATAGAAAGGAAGAAAAAGGCATTTAAAACATTTAAGTCAGAGGAAACGGAAAGGGCCTTTAGGGAGTATAAAAACTGTAACAGGGAGTGTAAGAAAGTCTAATCATCACTAAGTCTAATTTTTTTTTTATTACTAGTAAGAAGATGAGGACTGAGAATGTGGCACCATTAATTAATGGGGATAAGTTAGTTACGGAGGATGGCGATAAAGCAAATGTCTTGAATATTTTTTTCCATCTGTATACACTATAGAAGATCCAAGTACAGATATCATAGAGTATAGCAGCAATAATGGTATAAAAGATTCAAGTGCACTTTGGTTAACCGAGGATATGGTACAGAAAGAACCTAATAAGGTTAATATTAATAAATTTCGTGGACAGGATAAAATACATACTCGGGTACTTAGGGAGCTAAGTTCAGTTTTATCTAGGCCATTGTTTCTTATTTTTGCAGATTCCCTCATGTCCAGAGGTGTGCCTCTGGATTGGAACAAGGCTGATGTTATTCCAATATTCAAAAAGGGTAGTCGTTCACAGCCGCGTAATTACAGGCCTGTAAGTTTAACTTCAGTTGTGGGGAAGATCCTGGAAAGTTTAATAAGGGAACATGTTCTAGAGTATGTTTTAAGGCTGACATTATAAGTAGTAACCAGCATGGATTTAGGAGAAATAGATCTTGTCAAACTAACTTGCTTGGCTTTTATGAGGAAGTAAGTAGAAATTTATACTCTGGCATAGCAGTAGATGTAGTTTACTTGGATTTTGCAAAGGCTTTTGATACAGTCCCCCATAGGCGACTAATGTAGAAGATAAGGTCTGTTGGTTCTGTGTTGGGGCCGCTTCTATTTAATCTATTTATTAATGATTTGGAAGTGGGTATTGTCAAGGTTTCTGTGTTTGCTGATGACACAAAACTTTGTCGACCATTAAAAACTTCAGAGGATGTGCAATCGTTGCAGGAGGATCTAGATAGATTGTCACATTGGGCTGCTAAATGGCAGATGAGATTCAATGTTGATAAATGTAAGGTGATGCATTTTGGACTTAAAAATCCTTGTGCTGCTTATACTATAAATGACTCTGTGTTAAGTGAATCACTGTTGGAAAAGGATCTTGGAGTTTTGGTGGATAACAAACTTAAAGGAAGCAAGCAGTGCCAGGCAGCAACAGCCAGAGCCAGCATGGTATTGTCTTGTATAAAGAGAGATATGGATTCAAGAGAGTAAAATGTAATTCTCCCACTTTACAAATCATTGGTAAGGCCTCATTTGGAATATGCAGTGCAATTTTGGAATCCTGTGTACAAAAAAGGACATCTTTAAAATGGAAAGGGTTCAGAGAAGGGCAACTAAATTAATAAGGGGATTTGGGGAGCTTGAATATGAAGAGAGACTGGAAAAGTTACAATTATGTACGCTGGAGAAAAGGCGCTTGCGTGGGAATATGATTACTGTGTATAAATACACTAACGGGCCATTCAATAAACTATCTGGGGCATTGTTCACCAATAGAATATGTCAAAGGACACAAGGACATCCCTTAAGACTTGAAGAAAAAAGGTTTAGGCTTCAAGTTCGGAAAGGGTTTTTCACTGTGAGAATGGTAAAGCTATGGAACTGTCTTCCAGTGGACGTTGTTATGGCAGGTTCATTGGTCAGTTTAAAAAAAAAGCTTGATGAGTTTCTGCAAACAAGGAATGTTGCAAGTTACTGGTATTGATACATAAAGTAGAGTTTATCCAGGGAAATTTCTGATTGCCACTTGGCGTCAGGAAGGAATTTTTTTCCTCCTTATACATTTGGTGTTTTTTTTTTGCCTTCCTCTGGAAATAAGGATATTGCTAGATAGGTTGGACTGGATGAACATATGTCTTTATTCAACCTGTTATATACTATATAACAGAGACACAGGACTCCTGTATAAATACCAAACTTCTATTCTGTGTAACCAGAGGGCTACATATGCTTTTGTTAAAACACTCTTACTCATTCCATGTACATATGGTAAAAGCCCAGCAAAAGTAGGTTTCAAACTGCCATTAAAGAGGAACTGTGGTCTCCAAACAAGTTGAGATTAAATGAAAGGCCAGTTTCATACCTTTAAAATGTGCCATCAACCTGCTCTCTACGTGCTCCACTGCCCAAGATATAAATAAATTACTGACTAGAAAGTTAATGGGTGGGAGGCTGACATGTGACATTCCTCCTCCTGCTTCTCCACCTTGCTGCCGGCGAGCATAGTCTCAGATTTCAGTGACAGGGCAGAAGACAGGAAGTCCCTCCCCCTCCCTGCTGTGTGAAGTGAAGATCCTCACAGTGAAGATAAGAAAATCTTTAGCTCTACTCTCCCACTATGTGAAAACAGAGTTCTCACTCTGCCTGAAAAGGCTGTTTTCAAACAGTTTTCTGTAGGGGGGGTCTGAGTGTCCAACGGCACCAGCGAGTGGGCGGGCCATGAGACCCGTGAGTGGGTGGGGCCATGTGACCCGTGAGTGGGCAGGGCCATGCTACCTGTGAGTGGGTGGGGCCAAGGTACCCATGAGTGAGTGGGGCCACATTGGAGGGTCCATGAGTGGGAGAGACAAGGGGGGCTTACAAGAGGAGGGGGGCTGCAAGGGGAGGAGGAAAAACAGGGCAGATTGACTGTCATCCACTGACATGGCTTCAGAGCAGGAGGCAGGAAGGGCAGGGGACCTGGGGATGCTGCTGCCATATTGACAAAAACGACAGAGATAGTATCTCCCTCTTGCTGCTAACATATCACACACAAAAATGTAAATATATTCAAAACTATGCAAAATAAACAATGACAATAAATTGCAAAAATTCTCAGGAGAGCAATTTCTGTCAATTTACCTAGTCATTTTTGGACACAGTTGCCCTTTAAGGCATGATGCAATAAATGGTGCAAAACTTATTAACATGACTGCAGCAATGTTATCTAACAGCAGAAACGTAGTAAAAAGGTGATCAGATCTTGCCACCTAAAGTCTCGTATGCACGTCTGATTTGATGCCCAACGCAACCCCCAAGCGTGTGCACACACATGACGAATGGCCACTTGGTGGATAATTGCACATGTGGTGGATAATTGCACGCCATGGCAGATCAATGAATGTCGCCTGAGGGAACACATACACATGTATGACTATCGCCTGAAACGGCGGTTGGTCGTGAGTGTATCGCTGTGAAGTTTAAAAAAACTTACATCTCTGCTCCGTATGCTTCTCCTGCAGTGCTTGTCCAAGGTTCAGAAAACTGAAGAGTAGGAGCTGTCTTCCTGTCAAAACGTGTCTGCCTCTCTTGCCTCCAGGAGGTAGTGTGACATGTGCAGGGTAACCCTCCCCCCCCTCTCCCTCTGGACCCCTACCTGGCTGTCCTTCCATCTAGAATAAAAAATGTTTTCTGTAGTATATCGCATCCCTGCCCACCCACCCCCAAAAGAATTAGAAATCTACTTACTGCCATTCGCTCCCACGGCACTCTGCATTGCTGGCAACCACGTCTATGATTGGCTGGCTCTCAGTTAATCACAGACACGGCTGCCAGTCCAGCCAAGTTCTGGCAAGCAGGGAGCCGGATCAGATTGGTGCAGGAGCGAGGGGCTGTAAGCAGAGTTCTGATTCTTTTTTTTAGAACTAATACAGTGGTTGGGGGTGGGCAGGGATGCTCTACAACATACCAAAACTTCCTATTTAGGCTGGACATGCCCTTTAAACTTTTCTAAAACCTTTTTTGTCTTTTTGTATATTGAATATATGTACATTAAAAAACAATCCTGCAAAAAAACAATGAATTATTCTCCTTTGATCTATTCTTTTTTAATTTAACGCATGGAATCTTTGTAAAATCCTAGCTGAATAGTAGAGTGGTAAAAAGTACTACAACTGCTAAGTTAACGGCACAAAAACCTTATAAAGTTATGGACATTGATTCTCATCTGCTATTGCAATGTATAACGTAATAATTTGTCTAGAGCTACTTGTTAAGATTAAATATTTTTAAAGTTTGCTTTAACTATATGTGAAAGGTTTGCTGTTTATTTGTAAGTAGGAGCAAACAGAGGAAAGAGATATTTTTAAATGAAAATAAGGCGTTTATTTAGCAAAACTCAAAGCAAATCACATGGCTTACTTCTGTGTATGGCAAATAAGTTAGTCACAGTATTTTTAACAGTAGGTTAACTGTACAATTTTATTAATTTACACAGTATGTAAGGTTATTGAAAAAAAAGACATGTCCATCAAACTTAAGTAATTTAAACCAACAATATGTTGTTTCGAAGCAGGCCTATTAAAATAAAAGAGCAATCAGGTTTCCCTGAAATAATAGAGCTTAAATAATTGTTTAAGTTGAAGAAGAAAAAAGCAGATTTAAAATTGGTGGTAATGAATCCTTATTACTGTGTGATTCGTTGGAAAATTATTTGCCACCGTTTACACTTCCTTTAAATTCTCTTTACATTGTTTGTTTCATTTTGGGCTGGGTTAGGGGCGTTTTGTCCACCCAAGATGTGACCTTATTTACACATAGGCAGAATAATTTTTTCTAACTTTGTTTTTCTTGCTGATTTGTCTCAACTGATTGTTATTGAGGCCCAAATGTGTGATTTCTCATTCATCTTTCATTTAGCCACAATGCCATATCTGTATAGATATCATCTACATAATAATTAAAGGCACATCCTATTTTAAATTACCCTTTATATTTTTAGCGATCCAGCATCCATAATTACTGCTTAATTTTTCTCAGAGTTTGACAAAACTTCTCATCCACCTGGGAGAGTCTCCCACTCAGATCTAATAAGCAGCCTGTCAACCAGAGGAGCAGAGGATGTGGTATGGTGCTGCCAAAAAGACTGCATTATGCCAGCTGTCTACTTTAACAATAATTAGAGCAAGGCCCTGACTGGCCCAGTAGGCTGAGGGGCAAATGCCCTCCAGGCTGGTTTCCAATAAAAAATTTGGGCTGCCAGTTACATGCTTGAAAGGCACAGCACATGCCTCCTTCAGATCGTTTACCAGTCAGCCCTCCAGTCCATTAGCATTGTTAGTCAGCTCTCCAGTTCAATAGTCAGTGTCATAAGCCCTTCAGTTGATTAGCCATTGTTGGTAGCCCTCCATTTCATTAGCAGTGTTGGCAGCCCTCCAGTTCATTAGAAACGAATGAAGGAAACTTTGGGTAAGTATAACTTGACTTAGAAAACGTACCCAGGGGTGAGGACTTAGTGATTCAGCATCTCACCCCAGGTACCTGTAAGGGGGAGGGGTAAGATTTTAGGACTATAATTGTGCCATATTGCAAATTTATATTTGACAAAGTTCACATTTGTTTTAATTATTTTTAAAGGGCATGTCCACCCCCAAAACTATAATTTAACCCACTACTGGCCCCACTCTGTAGTGCATAAAAATCCTTACCTTACATTCCAGCTCCAAATGGCTGCCCTGCAATGCCCCTCAAAAGGCCCAACAACTGGCCACCAGGAGCCTAGCAGAGTCCATATAGGACTCTGTCTCCTGTTTCTCCTCCAGGAGAATTTTGCCATGTGTACAGCAGCCCCCACCCTCTCCCTCCCTCTCCCACCCGATTTGCTCTCCCTCCCCCTAGTGTAAATTCCCTTTGATATACAGTAGCTCTCCCTCTCCCAGCTCCAACTGCTTTAATAGATTTTCCAGAGACTCCCCGAACTCTACTTACCTTACCTCTCTCCCCTGGCGTTCTGTGCAACCAGCAGCCGAGTCCGTGATTGGCTGCCTCTCAGCCAATCAGGGACACGGCTGTCAGTCCAGCCCCCTGCTTGCAGTTTCATGCAAGCAGAGGGCCGGGACAGTACGCCAGAGGAAAGAGGTAAGGCAAGTAGAGTTCGGGGAAGTCTCTGGAAAATCTATTATAGTGGTTGGGGCTGGGGGAGGGAGCCCTACTCTATATCAAAAATTATTAAATGGGGTGGAGATGCCCCTTAAGTAATATGTGTTTTAACAGAATGTGTCTAAAATGCTTAACTTGAAGGACATGTATTTTTTCTCCCCCCCACCCCCTTTTACATTAAAATAATTTACATGATCAACAATAATAAAAGAAAAATACAAACTAGACACTATTAAGAGCAATAATTAAAATAAAATATGACTGCAAGAAAAAGTCCATCAGGCTCAATTACCAGTGGTTGCTGCACACATTTTAGGTGTTAAAGTTGCGCTAACTTAGATGGGTTAGCATAACCTTAAATCCTTTTGTTGCCTAGGTATCGCAAAAGACACCTGTGCATCTGGCATAACCCATTGCAGTGGTTGCTAGTATTAGAATAGCACGGTGGTTATTGCCTGCTCACTATTTACCCAGAGCCACAACAGCTATATCAAAATTGCTGGGAGGTAAGCAATTGCAGCTCTCTGTAAATTCAGCCTAAAGTATATAATAAATAAGATTCATAGAAATTGCAACCATATAGTCCTCAATTACTGTAGCATGTCTCACATATAGTAAATGCCATACAATGCATAAATGATTTTATAAATACGCAAATGTTAAAAAAATGTTCCTTCGGCATAAAATATATACTAAGGCATATAATGAAGAAAACAGTTGTTACTCAGAAACAAGAACATGTACATAGGAAGGATTAAAAAGTCAAGATTGTGGTAAAAGTCTGAATTGTAGTTATTTAACTTAGATCAATTTCTTTTCAGGCTGAGAGCACATCCATTTTAATTATAAACTTAATTTTCCTTTTTTTGGCTTGCCATAGGTTTATACTTTATAAAGAGACTATAAAAATGCTTCCCTATACACACACTGAACAAATAGTCGGAGGACGTTTATAAAAAGCACCCACCAAATGTGCATACAACCAGCATCAGTCTCTTTTATAAAACTCCTTACAATTATTGCATTTTAATGACACTTCCTTGCAGTTAGCCATATATTAACAGCACTTGCTGGGTGATAGCCTGGGAAATTTTTCATAATATTTAAAATACAGGAAAGTACTATTGATGTAGAAATTACAATTACAATTATATGATGAGAACTTTAAATGAGAACTGTGGTCTAACTAAAAAAAAATGTTAATTAAAATGAGGTATTATTAGCCTTTGTAAATAATTGCTAAGCAAACATCCTTCAATGCGGAGTCAGCTTTCATTCATTGGCCATGACATCAACAGTTCCCCAGATGCCTTCTTGCGTGTGCTCAACTTCCTAGGCACAAAAATGTATATAAAGCTTAATTACAAGGAGTTTGTATATTCTCCCCATACTTGCATGGGTTTTCTCTGGGCACCCTAGTTTCCCCCGCAAATCATAAAGACATACTGATAGTTTGTAGGTGTCAAACCCAAAAAAAAGTGCGTAGAGTGTTTGCTCTTCGGGACAGGGCCTGATGTGAATTAATCCATGTTACTGTAAACTGCCACGGAAGATCTATAAATCCATAATAATAATTGGGTGTGATTACAGCTGTTCCTTGTTCTGCCTACTTGCACATGCCCAACCTTGTAGGTGCAGCAGAAGAGACAGCTATAGAAAAGAGGATTTGGAGAAATATCTTTACTGGTACAGTTGGGAGAAAGGTAAGTATTACAGTCTTGATGTTTTGGGTGTAATTAAGCTTCATATACATTTTTTTTCTGTGGTGCACTTTAATTCCTCCCCCCCCAACTCTTACCCCCCCTTCCAGTGGAATAGGCACAAATAACCTAGTAAGATAAGGGGAAGAACATTAAAGTTAAAAGGAAAGCCTTCCTCTGGACAAACTGAGAAGCAGGAATCATAGGTGGGTTGTACATGTTAAACAGGTGGAAGTATGTCTTTATTTTTCCTCGGCTATTTTGTAAATATTTCTGGACTGCAACATTTCTGAAATGTATTTAGAACATTTACAACTGTGTGAAACACCCTTAGTTGCCACAATGAAACATCAGTTTCCAGTTATATACTGCATATTGTAACACACAAATGCAAAAGGTTTTTGTGTAAAGCAGGTGTAAAAAAAGTAGGAATACTGTTTGTATGGGTGTTCTTACAAATGCTGGAAATGTTGGCATAGTTTTGCATTAAATATGAAACAACATGTGGTGACAACCAGATTTATTTTGTCTGCAGTGTTTACTTGTATTCCCAGATATACAGTATTTAATCATGCACTGGAACATATTATCATTAAAACTAAAAACTTTTTTATTTATAATATATAGCACGTATGTGTCTTTTCCTATTGAGAATTCCAAGCTAAACTAAAAATCTATCTTAAAGAGGAATGTATATCCCCCCAAATCACCCCTTCTATGGATAGTCTATGGGTTCGCCCTAGGTAGGCTGATGATGAATTGCCAATCAGCATTGGCAACCCAGGGGTGAGGACCTTAAATCACCCTAAAGTAAATAAACTGTTCTTTTAATCAGATTGTACATGTGTTTGTCGGTTGTCGTTTCCACCATGGCAGATCAATAAACAACGCCAGAGTAAACACACACAGAAACAATACAATCAGATGAAACGTCCATTCATCGTGAGTGTATCTCTCAGGCGTCATGTCTTGTCTGTGCTGTCGGACATGTGTACGGACATTTAGGGTGAGAGTCATAGGTGACAAACTGGAAAGTGTAACTATTTCTTTAATATCAAGACAAAGCAAAAAGTTAAAATGAAAAAATATAAATTATATATATATATATATATATATATATATATATATATATATATATACTGTATATATATATATATATATATATATATATATATCTTATATGTAAGATAAATAGACGTGGGAGCACTCCAGAAGTTTTAATCAATATATTTTCAATAATACATCACATACAGTGGCAATGTTTTAGCCCTATGCTTTGGGCCTTTATCAAGCAATCATGATGGCTTGATAAAGGCCCAAAGCGCAAGGGGAAACGTTGCCACTGTATGTGTTATTGATAATATAAGGGATAATACGCCCCTTACAGTGTAATATAAGGATATAAAGTCACGAGGAGTTCCCTGACCATATAAAAGCACGAGATCGAAGGTTGAGTGTTTTTATACAGGTGACTTCATAAACCTTATATTACAATGTAATGGGGCTTATTATTTCTTAGAATATATAAGTTTTAAAAAAATTAATTTACTGGCTAGTCCCCTTACTAAATTCCTAACCAGCCGTTCTCCCTTCATTAAATAATTAAACTAAATACACACTAACACCCTGTCAGCCCTGTAATAAAATAGATTACTGTATACATACCAGATTTTAACTTGTTAGTAGACATCCTTCCTTCCTCAGGAATTCCCTGCTCACTTTACATTCCATCCTCCTTCCACATTAAACAAAACTTTCCCTGTCAAACCCTGCAATAAAAAAGATTGATGTAACACACAGACTTTTACTGTTTGTAAAATCCTTATCTTAGTTCTTCATATAAAATCCTTCTCACCGGTAACCTGTTAAATCCTGTCAGCCGTGAGACAAACTCCTGCAGCTGTGCGAGTGAACTTATGCAGAGAGTGCAGAGGAAGTTGACAGTACGCTGACCGCTCTCACTCGCACCGCTGCAGGAGTTTGTTTCACGGCTGAAAGGATTTAACAGGTTACCAGGTGAAACAGATTTTTACATGAAGGACTAAGATAACGATTTTACAAACTGTAAAGGTCTGTGTGTTATAGCAATGTTTTTTATTGCTGGGTTTGCCGGGAAATGCACTGCTTAAAGTGGAAGGAGGACGGCAAATGCATGGGAGCATAGACGTGGGAGCACCCAAGGAGTGTTAATCAATTTATAATATATAAGTGGCCTAAATTATAATGGGAGCAGCAGTGGTATATATTCTTATAAAAATCTCTCAACTACGTAGTTGAGTGATTTTTATAAGGATATATTCCACTGTTGCTCCCATTATAATTTAGGCCACTTATATATTGTAAATTGATTAACACTCCTAGAGTGCTCCCACGTCTATGCTCCCATGCATTTGCATGGACTAATATTATATATATATATATATTTTTATATATATATATATATATATATATATATATATATATATTAGTAGAAATACAAGTGCCCTCAAGGGTCCTTTTCATCAATTTATTCAATATCTGTGCATCATTAAGTGCAACAATTAGTGCAGCATGTGCAATAAGCAACGTTTCGGTCTGTGAACTAAGACCTTTATCAAGCCTGATGCACAGATATTGAATAAAATTTGAAAAGGACCCTTGAGTGCACTTGTATTTCTACTATTGGATATCATTTGTTGAAGTAGCACCAGGGCAAGGAATAATCATCACGAAGAGAGTGCCCATACTTTGGACTATATATATATATATATATATATATATATATATATATATTAGTTCTTTACTACTCTTTATAAGTAATAAATGGATTCACTATCATTAGCATGTTTTGGGGTTATAGTAAATAAACTTTTAATTAACTTATTGACTTACAGACAAACAATACAGTCCAACTATACTTTTTAATTTACCATTGGTTTTAAATTAAACCCTGTTGAGAAATCAGCCTGTTATTGATCCCTGGTCTTTCCTGCAACATCTGATATTTCACTTTCATTTTATTGTGACCTGTCATTCAAAAACTGAAAGTGTGTGTGCCTGTAACAAGTTTCGTAAACATTTATGTTTGCAGAATAATAAGCATTGAATTGATTGGATTTCTAGTTGTTATTTTTATAGATACTCAGCAAACATTTATTTGTTTTACATATCACTTTGCTTTAAACCAAGTCCCTGAAAAATATACATTTTAGATACATATTTGCAAGTGATCAGTACTGAATAAAGTATAAAAATAATAGTAATGTCTGAAAGCTATTTTATAGTGTGTCTATATTTTTATCTGTACACAGATTTTTCTAAAAGGCTGTTTCTTAGGAAACAGATGAAATAAAGACAAATGATGGTTGATTTGTCCAAACATTAGCAATACAGCATAAATATCATGTTTAATTACCCTTCAGACTTTATTTCCCCATTATTGCAAATGTAATATTCTTTTACCTGTTTATCTAAGCATTTCTTTTTAAAGCTAGCCATAAACTGATCCTCTCCCTGCACCATCTACAGTGGTTGTCTGTTACAGTGTATCTGTAATCGAAAAAGTTGTGGCTTCTCCTGTGGTAATTATCCCCCTGATTGCCAAGAAGCTTCTGGCAGAATCTCTTTTTAAAAATAACTTAATGGGAAAATGTAGAGAAGTTTTAGATTTTTGAAACTTTGGGGCATATTTATAAAGGATTGCTATTTTCGCCATTTCACTATCACAGGACATCGCAATGACAAAGGGAGCTATTTTCCCCTAATTTATTAAACCGCTAGTTTTTGCTTTTGCGGAAAAATAATGCTGCGGCGATGTGTGATGGTAATATCGCCTCATTCATTGGTTGAGTCTGGAAAAGAGAAATACCAGACCAGAGAAGGTGAAATATCAGAGCTATTTTTGTCTTTTTTTTATTTAAAGCTATTTAAAAGTAGGTGAAAATTGATTTTGCCACCTTTTCTGCCTTTTGTTGCATTTTTTGCAGTTTTACCAGAATTTTCACTAAACATCATTACTTACTGGAATTAACATGTCTATTAGAGATGGACACGAACCCGAGTGCGAGATGAATTTTATGAGTTCGGACGAACTCGAACTATCTGAACTAGTCCGTACTTGAACTAGTTTGATTTTCAAAAGTTCTAGGATTTCCAAACGTTCGGTAAGCCTTGAACGACCGACTTCAAAACCGGGCCCCCCTCCCGGGGCTTTACAAGAACCGTTGTGGCCCTGAAAACCGGGACCCCTCTCCTTTGCACCTATAAGTGCCTCTGTGGCACCTAAAAGTGCCCTTGTGGCTCTGACAAGGGCCCTTTGGGGCTTAAGGGGTCCCACAGCTGGAAACCAGGCCCCCCCTCTCCAGCACTTAGAAGTGCCCTTGTGGCCCTGACAAGGGCTCTTTGGGGCTTAAGGGGTCCTGCAGCTCGAACCGGGACCCCCCTCCCCAGCACTGACAAAGTAGCATGTACATATGACCAGTTTTTTGCCGTTACCCACGCACGGACATGTTCCCTAGACCATCTCTCAGGTCCCAGAGGCCTGTATAGTAAGTTTACATTGCTATATTTCGGAAAGTTCATCTGAATTTTCCGAACAATTTACCCCCCCCCCATTGAGAAAAACGAACTGAACTTTATGAAGTTCGGCCATCTCTAATGACTATTTTTTACACAGCACTATGGTACAGTATGTTCCCATATTAATGTGACTGGTTTGATAATTAGCTGCAGTTTGCTGAAGAAAAGCAATACTAAAAAACAAGTCCTATTAATAAAAAAAAGAAAATTCGCCTGGGTGAGATTTACACTATCATATCCTATTAATAAAAGAGAGAAAATTTGCCTTTGTGGGTTTACACTATTTATCATATCCTATTAATTAAAAAAGAAAATTCCTCTTTGTGAGTTTTACACTATTTATCATATCCTATTAATAAAAAAGAGAAAATTTGCTTGGGTAAGTTTTACATTATTTATCACATACTATTAATAAAAAAGAGAAAATTCGCCTTTGTGAGTTTTACTTTATTAATAAAATAGAGAAAATTCACCTGGGTGTGTTTTATACTATCATATTTTTTGCTGAAAAAAACACCACGTGTTCAGTGTGCTTAACCGCTATAATAGAATTATCAGAAACTCCCCCGATCTTTACTTACCTTCCCTCTATCCCCCAGCTTACTGTCCCGGCCCTCTGCTTGCATAAAACTTTAAAGAAGGGGCCAGACCGGCAGCGACGTCCCTGATTGGAAGCCAATTACAGACGCGGCTTCCGGCTGCTTAGAACGCTGGGGGAGAGAGGGAAGGTAAGTAGAGTTTGAGGGACTTTCTGATAATTCTATTATAGCGGTTGGGGCTGGGGGAGGAAGCCCTACAATATAACCAAGGGGGGATTAACACTAGGGGGAGGGAGAACAAAACGGGTGGGAGAGGGAGGGAGAGGGGGGGATTCTGCAAGACTCCTGGTGGCCAGTTTTTGGGACTTTGTGGGGACATTACAGGAGAACCATTTGGAGCTGGGATGTAAAGTGGGGCCAGAAGTGGTTTACATTATAGTTTTGGGGGTGGACATGCCCTTTTGTCACTACTTTGAAAATCCACAAAGGAGTATTACCTATTTACCATTATTTGTGCTGAATTTAACTTTTTGCCATATTTTCAGCATTATTAGTGCTACTTTTTGCTACATAGTTTTCGCCTTTGATGAAAATTCACTTTTTTAATAACTTTATAAGAAAAGTTGAAAGTTATAAAATTGTGGTTAAGTCTGGAGGCAAAAAAAAAAGCAAAAATAATGCCCCTTTATAAACATGTCCCTTAGACCCCCATTTAACTTTTTGGTAAATAAAGAAAACTGGAACCTTAAAAAAAAAAAAAAAAAAAAAAAGCAATCTTAAAAAAGTGTACCCCCCTGGGTACTTATTAGCATTGAGAAACACTCCACAATGTACTGTCACCTTCCATGGACCCATTGGTTAAATAAATGGACACTTGTGTGTTTTCGCCACCTTAAACTTGGCAAACTTGAATGGCTGAACTTGACTACACAATAAAACACTTTTCAGCATTTTATAAATATGATCGAGCGTTACCTCAGCGATGTATGGCGAAAAACGAAAAGTAGCGGTAATGACTTTTTGCCACTGGTTATGACAGTTTTATAATTAGCGAAAAGTCCAAATTTGGCGAAAAGCGGCGATATCTGAGGTTTAACAAACCTTTATAAATATGCCCCATAAAATACATGTGCTCTCCTATGTTCCCTCTAATTTAATATTGGTTGTGTGTGTGTGCATATGTGTATTATCTGTGTGCATAAAAAAAAAATGCAGTGCTTACATTCCAGCAGACTTTAACCCGTATGCACAGACCTGACAAGTTTTGTGCGCATGCACAAGCACACAGATCAAGGTGGGCATACACAGGCGATTTTCATCACAATGCGCCGACAGATCACATTAGTATTAGAGATGTTCGAAACTGAGTTTTGTTCCGTTTTCGAATTTTCAAATTAACTGTAAATTCAAAATTCGAAAATGGACCCATAGAAATCTATGGGGAAAAAAATTTGAAAGTTTCTATCAATTTTAATGATCAAATAGTAATAGTAGTTTACTGTAAATAACACTGGGATCTGGGGAACCCAAAAATATAACCACAACTTTAAAATTTAAAAACTACCTTTCCTCTCGATTGGGCTGTTTTCGAGCTTCCCCGTTCGATTTTTGTGGGTTAACGAAATCGAACACTACTTTCGAGGGTTACCGATATTACATATTCGAGGGTTACCAAAATCGAAACATACATTCGAGGGTTACCAAAATCAACTTGTATATTCAAGGGTTACCGAAATCGATCTCTACTTTCGAGGGTTGCCGAAAATACGAATTTGAGGGTTATCGAAACAAACAGACACTTCTGAGGATTATCGATATAACTGTCGAGGGTTACCAAAATTGACCCATACTTTCAAGGGTTACCAAAATCATCTACTTTCAATTTAAAAAAATATTGAAAGTTTTGTCGGGACTTCAGAATCCTCGGATTCGATTCGAAACTGGGTTCTGTTAGAACCCACAGTACATCTCTAATTAGTATCTGTCAGCACATTGCCATGGGAAATGTCCACATGGACCCGACCGATCACCTATACACGTTATGGGGATTGGTTTGCCATTCAGCCATACACTTTATGGCCAACACCAAATAAGGAAATCAGAATAAAAATAAATGTAACCCTGCCACATATACAGTTAAAAAGTGCACTCCTGCCACTCTCGCAACTCACCCCCTAAAGATTGGAGGGAAATGATATCCTTAGGTTGTGATTTGCGAGAGTGCCAGGATTGCTTTTTTTAACTGTATGTGGCAAGATTATGTGTATTTGTATTCTGATTTCCTTATTCAGTGTTGGTTGGGGAGGGGCTTCACTAAGGTTTTTAAGGGTTTTCATTCACTTGGTGGTTGTCCTGACGATGGCCGATGGCCCGTGAGTGGGCAGTAACATATTGATGTACCATTATATATATTATATCTGTTAAATATGCAAAAAGCAAAGCAGTAGAGAGATTAAAAATTATAATACTTAATATGTAAAAGATGTAGACAAAACTATTGTCTATTAAAATTTCAGTTTATGCTAATTTAGGCAAGGAAAATTAGTCTTGCTTTTTTAACAAATGTTTATGACCAGCATATGTTTAATAATCACAGAAAATATCTAAGCAAGCAAATATTTGATGGGTTTATGTATTGTAATTGGGTTTATTAGATATAAAAATGCATAAGCATTTACAATTAACAAGCAAAAGATTTTTTCCCCTATTAAAATAAAAGATGTTTTCTGCGGTTGTCTAACAGCAGTATGCATGCATAAAAAAAAGGATATAAAATCTAATGAATCTGACATACAACAGGAATGTTTGGGGCTTTTCCCACATTGGACACATACAAAATTCTCCAGGGATAATAGTTTCACAGTTTTAAAGTTCCTCATGTGAAAGAGATTATGCAAATTGTTTGTGTGGCTTGTGTTTTATGTTCCAGTAATCTTCACTGTTATGTTACATGACATTTTCAAAAAGTTGCAAGGATCTCATTATATTGTCATCCTAAAAAAAAATAAGAAAAACAAAAATAAATGATCCATTTAACATGCAATGCTTACCTTTGCAACTACTTTACACAACATACTTCCTTCTCTGCTTTAATGCATCGAGAGCTGTAGCACTCTTTTTCCTGTCTTAAAATCATGCTAAGCGATTTACCAGGGTTTTGGGCAACTTTAAGACAGGAGTTGCAACAGGTGCATGAACATCGCAAAAGTGACCCAGGCAGACGCCACAATTTTTTTAATATAGTGGTTAAAGTACCTAATACTAATTAAAAAACAACTACTCCGTAAAATTTAAAGGGTATGTCCACCCCCCAAACTAAATTTTGGTATTTGGTAGGAAATGGCTATAAACCTTGACCTCGCAAGGTTTATAGCGTTCGCAGGTCCCCCAAAATGTACTTACCAGCATACCGTCTTAGCCAATCACAGGAGCGGATGCTGGTCAAGCCCCTCCTGCTTGACTTCTGCGCATGTAAAAGTCAGAAGGCAGCGGGGGAATGAAGGCTGGTAAGTACATTTCGGGGGACCTGTGAGTGCTACAAACCTCGCAAGGTTAAGGTTTATAGCCATATCTTACCAAATACCAAAATTGAGTTTGGGGGGTGGACATACCCTTTAACCTTTCAAAGGTTAAAGCTGTAAAAAAAACTTTCCTGTTTTATTTTCCCCCTAGGTCCCTCCTGGGCCTACCTTTGCTGGTCTAAAGTTGCTGACATCTTGGCTGTGCAGTGGAGACAGTTTAGCTCCTCCCCTTTGAAACTTGCTTGATCCCCTTCTTCTTTAGCCTCCAAAAGAAGTGATTGTGTGATATGTGTTTGCACATGACACCGCGGCACGTGCATGGACATGTATGCGGCAAATGCAAAAAAGTTGGAGGAGCACACTATTTTATTTTCAGTGTTTTTATTCAGCAAAAAGACATACTTGTCTTTTTGCTGAATAAAAACACTGGAAATAAAATAGTGTGCTCCTCCAACATTTTTGCATTTGCCATATTGCTGTGGCCCTTAAGGTGGAGGGCTGGGAGGATTGCACCTATTAAATGAAGGCCGTGCCAAAGGAGGTGTACTTGGGTGTACTTTACTGGAAGCTATGGACATGCATGCGTGTGACGTCATTGCGCTGCACCGTGCTTGTACAACGTGACATCAGCGCACGGTGCCATGCTTGTACAAGATGTGATCTGACGTTACGTGCGCGCACAGATCACACAATCACTTCTTTTGTAGGCTAAAGAAGGGGATCCAGCAAGTCTCAGAGGGGAACAGTCTTCACTGCACAGCCAAGATGTCAGCAATTTTAGACCAGCAAAGGTAGGCCCAGGAGGGACCTAGGGGAAAAAAAACAGGAAAGGTTTTTTACAGCTACTGCCTCCTATTTAAATTAACTTGCTATTATAGTGTACTTATCCTTTAAGGGTCTTCCCCAGTTCCATCTGTTATATATCCATTTATGATGTTTATATATGACGCTTTACAATAAATATGAGAGAATGTATGGCTATACCGGTATACCATGTGTGTGTTTTATATATTTTTATATTTTAGGCATTGAGGGATAGAGATGTGTTTTTAATAATATTCTTTTGCACTTTACTTATCATATCCCATAAGTTGTATAAATAAAGGATATTTTATCATATATTTCCTGTGTGGGTGTGCCCTGTATACGCCACCTCTGTTTTCTTTCTTCGTGTGTTTGCTGTAAAGCCGGTGGAAGGAGCGCCCCATGTTTGCAAATGGACCATTATTATAGGAGTTACAGGGAGATTCAATAAAAATTCTTATCGTTTAAAATGGTGCTAATTTTGCCCCAACCATTCAGATCTTATTTAACATTTGAAAGATAACATCTGATTGGTTGGGGCAAAATTAACACCATTTTTAACAATAAGAACTCTTATTAAATAATCCTGTTAGTGCCTGGTCGTTTTCTTTGTGGATTTCTAGATAAGCTTAGCTTAGGCAGCATAACAAAATACCCTGTGTAATAAAGATATCTTTTATCCAGATAAGATAAAAGTTAAAGTAGCTAAACCCTCAACAGTTTACAGAATACCCAGTTACTTGCAGTATTTTTAATGATAAAAATGTTTAACTTGTGGAATAGGCTGTTTTCTATGCAGCTTTAATAAAATCTGGTTTATGGGTCCCTAGAGCGAATGGAGGAAGAGAAGGGTGGGTACTCCATTCACCTACCTTTCCAATTGCCTAATTAGGCAGCATCTACAATCTATAAAAACGTTATTTTAAGGTTGGGCATGCCCTTTAATGCTACCTTCACTTACTGTGTTTGTTTTGTTTCTGTTTGTAAAGGATGGGCATTGATAGCAATGGACCTTTTCTGTTTGTAAAGGATGGGCATTGATAGCAAGGGACCTTTTTTGTTTTGTTTTTCCTTTTTGTGTATGCCTAATAAAACTAATTGCTTCCAGTTTAAAACTTGGACTATTTCTTGGGTGTCTGAGTTAACCCTGTGCTTGTTCCTATCCCAGGGGCAGGAGGTTGAGTTTCCATTACCATAATCACTGCAAGGAAGAACGAACATGACTGTGTTTACTCCCATCTATCAAAGATGACAGACAGAATGTTGCAGATTGGTACTGTATGTACCCACCTCCTGCTAGAAAGGAAAGGAAGTCTCTGCAATGACAGCTGATGAGTGGTCTCTTTAGTGTTTTCCTCTAAACTTAATGAAGACAGAAAAAGCATGTAGCAAGTCAGTCTTCTTTTGCCTAACTTTAAGTCTCTCAATGCATCATATTATCATACCCTATCAACATGATCTTCACAACACAGGTGTAGCAGACTTTAGAAATCACTTAATATAGATCACTTAAGAAAATATTTATTCTTACATAAAAGCTAGATAATTGCATTTGGATGGAACATTCAAAGAGGCAGCTTTAGGCTGCCATTTAGGTTTGGGGTGCTGTTTGATCCCAGATCATTTTCTAACAAAAAAACCCACTTTGGTGATAACATTATATGTTGTTGATCAAAAGACATTTGGTGGTAACAAAATCCATTTAAGTCAACAAAAACAGTGTTTCCTTTATAAAACTATATTAAGTCTACCAAAAGAAATTTGGTGGTAACAAAACATACATTTAGTCAACAAAAAAATTATAGCACCAAAATATATATATTTAAGATATATTTTGGTTAACAAAATGTACAGTGGATTGAAACAGAATATTTTTTTGTATGCAAAAACTGGTGAAAAGAAACTAGCTGGCAAAAAGAAAAATCTGTAGACCAAATACATCTTGTAGCATACTTTTTGCCTTAAAAATGCTATTTTGTGCACCAAGATTTATGTTTTGTAATGGTAATGGTAAATGGCAAAAAATAAATGGTAAATAGCAAGCTTTCCCTTTAATCTTTATCAAAAAAGTAAATTGTTTACTTTCCCTTTAATCCCTTCAGAAATAAAAATGACCATTTAATGACTCTCGCCCATAATACATTTCCCTTTAAGCTCTTTAATAAGGAATATCTGAAATGTGGTTTTCAGGCAGGGTAGGGGGAAAGGGGGCGTGAAGGAGACAAGAAGAGGGCTTCGCATGGTGTTAGCAACGTCATCTGGGGGTGGGGCGGAGGTGGAATTAGGGAGTGGAGGGAAGGCATTCTGGGGTATTGTGGACATAAAAGGGTCTGGAAGAATACAGGTGCTTGTGGCCATGGGAGTTTGGTATGGTCTCACAGGAGTGTGGGAGACCACCCCAGAATTCGAGAAACTCACGCTACTACCAGGATTGGTGAAATATATGACTTTAGAGTTGTTATGATCTACATTTTCCCTTGAAGAAATAAGCTAAATAAGAAACCATCTACAGTCTCATCTATCTATGTAAGGAAAGACTGCATATCACAAAATAAATTATCAGGGCAATGTTAAATCACCTGTTTACAGGCAAAATTAGCGTAAAACCCATGCTACCTGGTGTTATTTGGTGGACAGAATTGACAGACTTGTTCTACATTTTTTGGTGAACATTATAAGATTTTTGTGTTTTACAAACATAGGGGCTGATGCAGAACCAGAAGCGGCATTACTTAACTTTGCGAAATTTAGTGCATTTTGGGATCCCGGTCAGGAAAGAAGCATGCTCTGTGCCTCTGCCTTAAAAGCGATACATTTTGTGATACACGTTAGCACAAAACTCAACGCTGCCTATATTACATTGGCTGTGCTGCCTTATTTTTCAATGGTCTCCCACACTACCACAAGACCACTCCAAACTCCCGCACCTGTATTCTCCACCCTAGAATGCCCCTTTCTACATCCCACCTCCACCCCACCCCCAGATGTCATCGCTTGCACCATGCCCCTTCCCATTTCAGCCACATCATTTTCCCTCCCACCCTGCCCGGAAACCACATTTGGCTGGGTGGGATGTCTGTAAAGTAAGGAGATAAAAAGAAAATACAGACTGTGCCATTTATTTTTTTTAGATATTTTAGTCAATTTACTACTACAATGAAGATGTTATATCATTTTGCAGTATTTACAGTGTCCACCACTGGGTTTCCTTATTCTATCTTTGGATAGTCTGGGGTATTTTATACCCCTTTATTTATTATTTATTGTACCTTGTATGCAGTCATAAGTGCCTAGTTAGCTTTGTGCTTCTAGTTGATACCTGGTCTTATTACTTCCTCTTATTTCTTCCTGTCTCTCCATCTCTCTTCCTCTTTTTTCCTTATTTTGTCTTATTCTATCCCTTTTTATCACTCATGTTTGGACTGTGCCATTTAGTATTTCCTTACAGAAGAGATTATAGGAAACGTGTTCCATATACCAGATTTAATTTTTCCACCAAATGAACTGAAAAAGCAATTTAACCATATTTTCTTACTGCAGATATTGAAGGTAAAGTGTGCAATTTACAAGCAATTTACAAGGGCAAGTATCTTATACTTTCTTATTGTATAAGATAAATAATAATAATAATAATGTAATTATAATGTATAAAATAAATAATTTTATTATTAAAGAGATAAAAGGGGATGCATGGTAATTACCATTTTTAAAGAGGAAGTGTATCATATACCACATATTTCTTATTAAAAAGTTTAAAGGGAAATACATTGTGGGAAAGAGAGTCATTATGTGTAAACATTTACCATTTTTATTGCCCATTACCAAACATAATTCTTGGTGAACATTTCTAAGACAAAATTATGCTTGTTTGTCTTTAGTGCAGTTTGTATATTAAAAACATACACCTAGGCTACAATATTTATTTGGTCTACAAAATTTTCTTTTCACCAACATAATGTTACTCTTATTTTTGTATACAAAAAATATTCTGTTTAAATCCACTGTATATTATGTTCACTAAAATAGCACACAATATATAGAAAATTGGGCTGTTGTACATCCATATTAGAGTGCAACTAGAGACCAAAAATATAATACATACAAAATAGATTTTAGTGATTAAAATATATATTTTGGTGCTACGGTTATTTTGACTAAATATTTTAGTAGACCAATTATAGTTTTGTCACCAACAAATTATTATTTTGCTGACGTGTTTTGTAACCACCAAATTACTTTTGGTTGACTAAATAATCTTGTTTTTTTATTGACTAAATGTATGTTTTGTTACCACTTTCTTTTTGTCAACTTAATATAGTTCTGTAACCAAAGTTTTGGTTTTATCAACTAAATGTATGTTTTCCTACCACAGAATTTCTTTTGGTCGACTAAATATATTGTAGTTTGTCAACAAAGTATTGCTTTTTATTGACTACATGATCTGGGAAGAAATGGCACATTTGTCTGACCCTAACGTCTTGTCTAATGGAAAGAAAAAATTATATTAAAAGAAATTTGTTATAATCTCTATAATGTCAACAATCATTTAAAAGACTAACATACTTTCTGTATAACAGAATCAGTGGACCAATACACAATAGTATAGATTACAATCATGGACATTCCAAGACCTTTTTTAAATATTTAAAGCTGCCCCAGTATCTTCCTGCGCATGCAAAGCATGCACACACAGGCAAGTGCAGGAGAATCTGCTGACCCCAACTGTGTATGCAGCACAATTTAATGCTGCCTTTCCAGTGTAAACCAGGGGCACAAACCATGAGCACACCCCTGATTACAATGTTGTTTGTTTGTGAACATAGGTAAGGTCCTTTCTTTGTTTGCTAAGATACTGTATATACAGTAAGTCACTAAAGAGAGTGTACAAATATTTATTTTTTTTTGTTAAAAATGATGGTATAAGTAAGCACCATTTAAAAGTTTAAAGTTTACAGGATATAAGTAACTTGAGTATTAAAATAAATTATACAAAATAAAATTAAAAGGCTAGAGCTGCTATCTTCTGTACTCGATTCAACATCGTGTTTGCGGCCGTGGGTAAATACCAAATGATATTTACCCACAGCATCATTTTTAACTTCGTTGTTAAAATCTTGTGCTAAATATAGTGCAAACGCGATAATGAACCGCATGCAATGGTTAGCAAGTGACTTGCATTGTGCATTGCAAAATCCTGCATGTGCTGCTGAACGTGATAGTGGGACCTTACCCTAACTCAGAAAAAGAGCCCAGCACCTCCTAGTAAATAAGCTGGCAAATTTTAAAAGATTTTTTTTTTAAATTACCTCTTGGCAAGACTGAATAAACTCATCTAACGTTACCACACCATCTTTGTTTTTGTCCATTTTCTAAAAGAAAAAAGAAAATATAGGAAATAAAAAACAACACGATTACTTATTTTCACGCAATGAAGCAGAGTAGAACAATATGAACATAGAGTTTTAAGCCTTAATATCCCATGTAAACTGGGGACTTATTAGCTGGCGAAGCATGCTGTGATAGTGATCCATAAAGTATCCACAAATGAGGCATTGAACAAAATATATGTATTAAATACATTAGCTGGGATGAAATTACAATAGGTCAAGATCCACTTTTAAGCATAGACCACTAATATGAAATAATTTTTCTGTTTTAAACAAACTGAATACATTATAATAAATGATTAATGAACATTGAAACAAAATATTGACCATCATAATTCTATCACTTAAAAAAGTATTGTTCTTTGTTCATAAAAATGCTTATCTATTTATATGCTATTTTAAAATTAAGATGTGTATCTTCTCGATAAAATGATCACATATGTATGATGGAGCACAGTAGAAATGATCGTATACAGCGCATAACCTCTCTTGATCAAAGATTTAGATTGTGCTCAGGGTAAACATTTACTCTCAAAACAGTAATTAGTACCCCATGAACACTCAGCGCTATTATAAGAAAAAGCTAGCTTAATCAGCCTCACTTAAAAAATGTATTAGCAAATTTATTAGCAAAATCAACTAGTAAAAAATACTCACAATACCTTACTATATGACAAAAAAAGTAATAATAAAACACATAAAGTGCGCCTAGTGACTTCTTATGGGTGCAAGATTCCAATGAGCAAGGCTAATACTTAACTGTACAAAAACTGTATGGTGGGGTTTGTGACAAGCTAATAAAAAAAGACCGTGGGGTGTATGTATTTTTTTTCTTTACATTTTTGCTAGATTTTTGACCAGATAAAACATCAAAACAAGAATAAAATGGTCCATCATATGTGTATTGTGTTTGCTCCTGAACTCTCAAAGACTAAAGGTTCGTACACACGTGCGACCCACGATGTGTACGAATGGCCATTTTGGCAGATAATCGTCCTGTATATGGGCACTTTATCGGGCGAAAAGACCGCTCATTCGGGGATCGTTGCCTGATCCGGGCGTATCTCCGAATGAGCAGCCGTTTCAGCTGATAAAGTGCCCATACACGGACCGATTATCGTCCGATTATCGTCCGAAAGGCTGTGGCTTAGGGACTATAAGGACTGAATTTATATTTTGTGTTTTGCCAAAGAGCTTTCCTGAACAATCTAATTTACAAACTCTGTAATTAGTCTGTAATTATTTATTGACTAAAGCTTTGCACCTTGTTCGCCTGTAGTGTGTTACTAAGTAGAATGCTTTACATCCCTAATTTTCCTTTCAGACAATGCATGTTTCCAGAAGAAAGACTGTTATTGTATTATAATAAAATAGATTATATATATTGTACCTGAAAAAAACATTCCACGTGTTGTTTTGGAGCATCCTCTTTGAGGACTGGATAGGTATACTTCCCCATCATATCGTATATAGCTTTTACAATATCCATCATTTCCTATATAAGGAAAAAAGAAAAGAAGGAAAACAATTATGTGTAAGCATTTTATTTGGTTTATTTTTTAAGTTTACATGGTCATGCCTTGCTGTTTATGAGTGTCTCACCTGGCTACAAAGTGTTAAATCACTTTGATTTAAGTCTTGATTAAATATGTAATTTCTTGCAATAGTTCATGGAATGCCTCTGTATTGGAAAAAGCTGATTTAATACAGGTATTCAAAAAAGGGTAGGTTTTCACAGCCTGGCTTATATAGTTTAACATCAGTCGTGGGGAAGATTCTGAAAACTTTGTTGCAAAAGTAGTAATCGGCATGAATTCATAAAAGATTGATCTTGTCAAACTAACACATTTGGTTTTTATGAAGATGTAAGAAGAAATTGGTTCAGGCATAGCAGTGGATGTGGTATAAGTATACTAGATTTCACTAAGACTTGATACTGTGCCACATGCCACATAAACTAAGGAAAATATATGTACATGGATAGAAAACTGGTTGTTAGATTGTGTACAAAGTAGTTGTCACAATGGAGCTTCATCCAAGTGGACTAAAGTTCTAAGTGGTGTGCCTCTGGGTTCTGTCCTTGGGCCACTTCTTTTTAAAAATGACTTAGAAGTGGGTATTAAAAAGCAAGGCCTCTGTGGGCCCTATATAAAAACCCATGTTATCACAAATTTGCAATACCCCAGGATATCATAAAAGAATGGGTGAAGCCGGACATTTATAATCACACGGCTGTATAATACCAAGCAGTAGTAAACTACCGCAATGGTATTGTATGGGTGATCGTACACTTATGATCACAATAATAAATATACAATCGCAGGTGTAGAATAGACGTAAGCTAAGAAGTGATACTGCACCTTTATTAACAGGCCCCTGTGTTTGGTGAGTTTGCATCCTTTAAGATTAGAAAAGCAGTTTCACATTAACTAATGTTTCTTCACAGTGATGACAACTATGAGGGGCATTAGAAATGTCAAATGATGTGCAATAGCTGCCAGTGGTAGATTAATTACATTTTGATAAAGAGAAGGTAATGCATTTAGGGTTTAACAATCCTTGCCCCCTACACCATTAATGGCTCTGTGCTAAGTGAATCTCTGTTGGTAAAAGATTTTGGGGTTCTAGTAGATAAACTTAGCTGTAACAAGCAGAGGGAAATAGATTCAAGAGAGAAAAAAAATAATTCTCCATCTTTACAAAGCACTGGTAAGGCCTCATTTGTATTATGTGGTGCAGTTTTGAAATCCTGTATATAAAAGCGACATCTAATAAATGGAAACAGTTTAGAGAAGCTATGGGGCAGGGACCTCATTACCTCTTGTGGCAAAGCCCTAGCACTTCTATTTATATAAGTTATATATTTATGTACTGAACTATCTATGTATTTATCCCTCTTGTATGACTTTATTGTATTTTAATACTGTACAGCGCTGCATCCCCATGTGGCGCTATATAAATAAACATATACATATACAATAATAAGCGGAATGAAGGGCTTGACAATCCAGACAGATTAGACAAATTAGTTCTGTTTACACTGAAGAAGCGTTGCTTGGGTGGGGATACGATCACTTTATACTCATACGATAAACTGTCTGGTGCATTGTTAACCAATAGATTATTTCAAAAGAACATGTGATCATCCTTTAAGAAAAGCTTCATCTTCGAATTAGGAAATATTTCTTTACATGGAGAACAGTAGAGAGAAAATGGTCTGGGGAATGTGTCCAAAACTTTAGTAGTTTAAACACTACTTTACCCCACGATCGGGCAATTGTCAGGTTTCCGCATCGAGTATTTGCTACATTCGAGGGTTACGGCCAAATTCGAGGGTTACCGCATGTTACATTTGATGGTTACCGAAATCGAACGCTACATTTCAAGGTTACCAAATGATAAATTTCGAGGGTTATCGAAAGTGAAGGCTACATTCGAGGGTTACTGAAATCGAAGGATACATTTGTGGGTGACCGAAATTGAATACTACATTCGAGGGTTACTGAAATCGAAGGATACATTTGTGGGTGACCGAAATTGAATACTACATTCAAGGGTTACCAATTCGAGAATTATCGATAATTATAGAAAGTTCAAAGTAGTGTCTGGCACATGAACCGACTTGCATATTTCATATAATAATTGAAAGCCTATATAGTTATTTCCTACCTCTCTGTTTATATATCCATCTTTGTTTATGTCATAGAGATTGAATGTCCACCTCAGTTTTTCATGAATGGTTCCTCTCAACAATACTGACAATGCAGCTACAAAATCCTAGTAAGAAAACAGACAATTTCATTTATAATCAATTAGAAGTTCAATGTTAAGAATAAGTCTTTAAACTAAGAAGCTCAAAACATTATTATTACCATTATTGATTTATATAGCGCTAACATCTTCTTGTAGTGCTTTACAATACAGGTAACAGAAACAGGTGGGATATAATAAAGACATGATTGTAAGGGGAAAATGGTTGATTGGTACTAACCACATCAGAATTAAGCACATCAATTTCAAGCTAGCATTTAGCAATATTAGCCCAATGTGAATGTGTGCAGTCAGGTCTCCAATAAACTCTCTCCAACACACTAACAAAAGGGAGCCTATCACACTGCCTTTTGTTCCCAGGGTTTTTTTTACTGCTAAAAACAGCTGTCGGTGGAGAATTTGGGACATGTGGCTGGATTGTTTCCACTAATTCCATAACATTTGGAAAAAATCCTTGACCGTTTGATCATTTTCGAAAAATAAATCTGCAAGGATTTCAAAAAGTCCGAGTTTGTTTAAAACCACTTTTTGCAGAGCATATTTACCCATTGGTCTTGTCACTGACAAGTAAGGAGTAGTTATACAAGACTGACGAGGGAAAATTAAAAAAATTTGAACAACTGTACCCTGGGTTAAAGAGGAACTGTGGTCTCTAAACAATTATTTTAAATTAAAGGCCTACCTTTAAAATCAGCCATCAACCAAATCTGTATATGCTGCACAGCCCAAGATATGAAGAAATCCTGATCAGAAAGTTAGGGAGGTTCTGAATCTGCAGTCACAAATACTAGTTCCTCCTTCTAATATATGGTTGGCACATGCTCAGTGCAGGAGAAAGCAGAAGAAACTGGAGTGTGTGTGTGTGTGTGTGTGGGGGGGGTAACAGCACAGTCCACAGCAGGGAGTGTGTAAGGTGTGTACATTTGTGCCTTTTTATATGGGGACTGTCACATGGTTTCAGAGCAGGAAATGCAGGGGATCTGGTGATACTACTACCATATCACTAAGAAAAATGTAAATATCTTCAAAACTATGTAAGAAAATGATGAAAGTAAATTGCAAAGATACTCAGGAAAGCAATTCCTGTCAATTTAAGTCAATTTTGGACCACACTTACTCTTTGAGGACCAAGCAGTTTAATTCCACACCCTGGGTACTTTAAATAGTACTGGGGCAGAGTAAAATTGCTCTTCAAATCACAACCACATATGATATGTTAACACATGTGTTAAATAATGCCCGGTAGTGTTAAAGGGCATGTGTTGAAAACCGTCAGACTTTTCCTGTGTGTATGCACTTTGTTGAATAAAGTGCAAATGGAGGTAATTCGTGTTTAGTCTTCAGTAATGACCAATGTCCAGCAATAAGTGTGAAGTTTATTGGATCACAATAATAATCATAATAAGAATACAGGAAGAAATACAAAGATATGTAAATTGAATAATACGGATATTAAAATATGAAACAAAGTAAGAAAATAAATATAAATGTTCAGTGTAAGTATGTGTTAAAGTCTGTGAAGTCAGTATGTGGTGTGCTCTAGTCAGCTGCTTAGTTGATTACCTTTGTTTGTTACTAACCTCTTTTTATTAGCACAAGTATCTTTGTCCAGGTGGGAGGAACAAGATCTCTCTACAAAATAAGATTAACGTTTGGACTCAAAGACCTTGGCTACATGTTTACCCGAACCACCCTGACCATCACAATTATCATTGTAATCCAAATCTAAATATACCTTCTTCAAACATTTTGTCCTTACTCAAGAAAGTTCTTACTCAAACACAAAGTTCATTAGTTCAGTTTAGTTATTGGGCGAAATTGCTTTAAAATGCTTTTGATAGAATAATCATATTTTGATAATGTTATTATTCAAAAATCCTTACCTTGCCTGCTACTTCCTTGTCCTCAGTAAGGACTCTGGCATGTGCAGGGGAGGTCTTTCCCCCCCCCCCCCCCCCCCCCCCCCCCCCCCCCCCCTCTGTACATATCTGTAGTGTAGGGGGAAATTTTTTGGAGTGTAGGGCATCCCCCTTCCCAACCCTAAACCCAAGATTATTACAAAAAAAAGCCCAGAATTAGACTCACAGAACCTCGTTCCCTCTGCTCTCTCCATAGCCAGCATCTGCATCTGTGACTGTCTGACTCTCAGCAAATCACAGACACGGCTGTGGGTCTGGCCCCTATTGCTACATCTGGGAACGGAGTAGCAATAGAGGCAGAGTACCAATGGAACGAAGGTGGGTAAGTGGATTTCTGGGCTTTTTTATTTACTTGGCAGTTAGGTTTGGGGGGTACCCGACTCAAGAATATGTTTATTTTGTTGGTGGAGATACCCTTTAAATATCACCCTGCTGTGTAAATTTCAGCTCCAGTGGGAAAATAACGTACAGTATTATTCAATAGCGTGGGTTTATAAATATTCCCCTTAATATCTTACCTCAAACTTTACTGATCCTGACTGAGCAGCATCAAATGCATTGAAGAGATAGTGTGCATACATACTTGCATCTGTGACAATAAAATAAAAATGGATTATTCATTGTCTCAATTAGTTCTAAATTCTAATTCATCTTTATAACAAGTATTTTAAATGTTTTACAATTTATATGAAAAAAACCTCTTAGAATTTCAGCGTTTTTTCTCTAACCCATTGGCTCCATAGCATTCATTAATCATTAATATAAATAAATAGACAATAATGGATTAGTTGAAAATGAGTTTCAATCTCTTTTTCAATTTTTTTTTTTTAAATTACAGTCAATGTAATTCTAGCGGACGCTTAAGGAAAGGAATGAAAGGAGTGGGCAAAGCAAACATTGGTGAACTTGGAAGCTTCCACTATTTAATTGCTATTTAATGTACTAGTGATAGTAATTAAGCTCCCTCTCTATCTCCCTCATCTTTTAATTCAGCTCTTTACTATACAATAAACCATGTTTTCACAAGGCATCTCTGATCTGGTAATATCTTATAACCATGAGATGAAACTAATGGGAATAGTGAAAAAGATATATATTGCGAAAAAACAAAAGTGCACTTTTAAAATAGACAATAAAATATGGATAGCTGAAAAAAAACATTGTTAAATCTATGAATAGTAAAACAATGAGGACAGAGAATGTTGTACCAAGGGGACTAAGGTGGTTATCGAGGTTACCGAGAAAGCTAAACAGTTTTTTTCCTCTTTGTATACACTATAGAAAAATACATACATATATGATGGCACTTGCTTCCTTTAAAATAATTACTTTATTTCAAAAACTCGATAAAATCAGGGCTTTAGATCCTTTCTCAAATATCTGAGAAAGTGTCATGTGACACGAAACATCATATCCTGCTTGTCGCATCTATGGCCTCTAAAGGCTGTTTGGCCTAAAGCAATGATTTTATCGAGTTTTGGAAATAAAGTAATTATTTTAAAGCAAGTAAGTGGTGAAGCCCTCGGCTGGCACGGCCATTCCACAAGTGTTGGGCAAGACTAATGAGTGCTGGTGTCAGAGCCTTTTTGTTATGTACACTATAGAGAAACCCAGTCTTAATAGCATAAACTGTAATAATAAGTATAGTTTTAAAAAGAATATTCATTGGCTGAGGATATGGTACAGAAAGAAAGAACAGTTAGGGCTAGGCCACACTAGCATTTTTTTCCGCTAAAATACACATCGCGGGAAGGCAAAAATTCCCGCCATTTCCGATGTGAATGCGATTGCGTGTCCGTTCGTGTTTTGATAACGCATACGTTCACCATTTCTGGTGCGTTAACGTATGCGTTTCCATAATGGAATACGTCAAAATCGTATGCGCAAAACGCACGCTCAAATGCAAAATGCACAAAAATCACGCACACAATCGCGTGCGATAGCACTCGCAATTTTTTGCATGATTCCTGTGCGTTGCAGTATGGCCTCAGCCTTAGTATCATTAAGCCCCAGAAGAATCTGATGAAATACATCCACAGATCTTAAGAGAGCTTAGTTCAGTTTTGTTTAGAGTCACTCAGGGGGATTCAATAAAAGTTCTTATTGTTTAAAATGGTGCTAATTTTGCCCCAACCAATCAGTTTTATTTATCATTTGAAAGCTAACATCTGATTGCTTGGGGCAAAATTAGCACCATTTTTAACGATAAACAGGGAGATTCAATAAAAGTTCTTATCGTTAAAAATGGTGCTAATTTTACCCAAACCAATCAGGTGTTAGCTTTCAAATGTTAAATAAGATCTGATTGGTTGGGGCAAAATTGGTACCATTTTTATTGTTCCTAATCTTTTCAATCTTTCACTTTTATCTTGAGATTTGCCTCTGGATTGAAAAAGGCAGATATAATACCAATATTCAAATAGGCTAGTTGTTCACAGTCTGATAACTATAGACCAGTTAGTTTAACATCAGTGGTTTGGAAGACACTGTAAACTTTGTTGGGGATCATATTCTGGACTATGTCTCAAGAACTGATCTTAAAAGTAGTAATCAGCATGGATTTAAATAGATACAGTCAAACTAACATGCTAGGTTTTTATGAAGGTGTTAGTAAGACTTTAGATTCTAGCATAGCAGTGGATGTGGTATACTTGCTTTTGAGGCTTTTGATACTGTGACACACAGGTGACTTATGTATAAACCAAGGTCTGTTAACACATTGGTAAATGGATAGAGAATTGGTTGTTAGATGTTAAAATTGGTTGTTATAAAAACAGAGTAGTTGTTAATGGATCTTCATTTGGATGGTGGGTGCATTAGGTTTCTGTACTGGGGCCACTTCTTTTTAATCTGTTTATAAATGACTTAGAAAAGGGTACTGTGAGCAATAGACCCTTTCTCAAATATCTGAGAAAGTGTCATGTGACACGAAACATCATATCCTGCTTGTCGCATCTATGGCCTCTAAAGACTGTTTGGACCTAAAGCCCTGATTTTATAGAGTTTTGGAAATAAAGTAATTCAATTTATAGATTGAAACAGTGGCGTAACTATTACCCCCACCACCCCAGCGACTGCGCGCGGGGGGGGGCAGTTCTTATAAGGCTGTTGGGTGATTGGCTGTCTGCATGAGAGCAGTGAGTGAGAGCACCGGAACGCGGAAGTGAAGAGCTGCAAGGAGCGAGCAGAGAAGCCCTGCTCACACCTGCTGCTGGTTCCATTCGCAGCGCGCCCCTCAGTGTCCTCACTCGGACTCCTTACTCCTTCAGACAGTTGAGACTCCAGACTGCAGCTGCAGGCTGCCCAGTGCCTATAGAGTGTAACTGCACGTGTGCTGCTGCTGCAGCTGTGTAGTTTGTGCAAATTGTGCACATAGCACATTCAACACCCGATACCCGAGTCAGCCCAGACTCTAGTCCAGTAACAATAAGTGTTGTCTACTTAATATAATAATATGAAATATGATAGATAGATGATATATAGATAGATAGATACTGTCTTGTATAAAGAGAGGAATAGATTCAAGAGAGAAAGATATTATTCTCCCTCTTTACAAGGCACTGGTAAGGCCTCATTTGGAATATGCGGTGCAGTTTTGGAATCCCATATACAACAAGGGACATCTTGGGAATTGAAGCAGTTCAGAGAAGGGGAACTAAATTAATAAGGGGAAAGGAGGGGCTTGAATATGCAGGCAGATTAGACAAGTTAGGGCTGTTTACATTGGAGAAGCGATGTTTGATAACCTTATACAAATATATTAATGGGCCATACAATGAACTCTCTGGTGCATTGTTCACTAATAGGTCATATCAGAGGACACGTGGACATCCTTTAAGGTAGGAAGAAAAGAAGTTTCATCTTCAGGTTAGGAAAGGTTTCTTTACAGTGAGACTGTCTTCCAGCAGAAGTGGTAATGGCAAGTTCATTGAATAGCTTTAAAAATGGCCTGGATAAGTTTCTAAAACTAAAAAATATTGAGAATTACTGGTATTAATACATTTACTGTAGATCTAGTTAATCCAGGGATAATTTCTGATTACCTTTTGGAGTCAGGAAGAATCCCCCCCCTTTTTAGCTGGGTTTTTTTTGCCTTTCTCTGGATCAACTGTTAGGAAAGGTTAAAAAAAGTGAATAGGTTGGACTTTATTCAGCCTCAATTACTATGTTATGTTACTATGTATAATAGATAGATAGATAGATAGATAGATAGCAGAGATAGATAGATAGATAGATGACAGAGAGAGAGAGATAGAGAGGTATAGAGATAGATGATAGATAGACAGAGTGGCGTAGGGCCCCCCCCCAAAAAAAAAATTTGCTGGGGGGCCCACTGAGTTCTAGTTACGCACCTGGATTGAAATTTGGTAAAGTCATTTTTTTCAGTGTACAATTCCTTTAACTGTTAGCTGCAACCAGGAAGTAGAGTATCTGTCAAGTAAGTCCCTTTAGGGTCATCTTTAGCATTTTTTTATAATGCGAAACTGGAGTTTAAGGGGGCTGCTCTATCATTTTTTTGACTGGATATGTCCTTTGGTTCTTGTAGATAACAGACTTAGCTATAGTTAAAGTAAACAGAGGCAGAGAGCAACAGCTAGAGCAGGGGCGAAATTGCGCCCAACCCACCCCACCAGCAGCTTTTGAGGCAGGGACCTGAAACACAACCTCTTCTTTCCAATCTTCTGCAATCAGTGGTTTTAAGCAGCAAATTGTGAATACTTAAGTAAAGGTGTGCGCAATCAGATGTTTAAAACTATTGTACTGGACCGGCAGTAGTTTTAAACAACTGATTGCACACCTCTTAACTTACGTACGCACAATTAGCTGTTAGCCCCGGGCCACTGCTGTTTTGGGGGCTGTAGTAACGCCCCTGAGCTAGAACTAGCAAGAAATTGTCTTGTATGAGGAGGGGTATAGATTTAAGGGAGAAAAATATTATTCTCCATCTTTATACAGTTTAGTTTTGGGTTCACAAATATAAAAGGGGCATCTTGGAAATGGAAACAGTTCAGAAAAAGGCATCTAATTTAAAAAGGGGTGTGGAGGGACATTTAAGATAGGTAAGACACGTTAGGGCTGTTTACACTGGAGAAGTGGTGCTTGCGCAGGAATATGATCACTTTATACAAGCTCTCTGGTGCATTGCTCACCAATACGTACATAATTTCAGAGGACTTGTGGAGGAGCTATGCCTTACCTCCTGTTCTTCAATCAATTTCTGTGGAACTGAGAACGAAGATGGAAGCAACTTTCCTTTCGCGCAATCCACTGCGGCCACACTGACAGGCCCAGACTGCTTCCTGGTTTTGTTCAACTATAGCATGTATACATGATAATGCTTGAGGTAGTTGACCTGAACCAGGAAGCAGTTGGTAATTTCAGTGTGGCCACTGATATTTGCGCAAAATTTAAGCTTTCTCTTTGAAGAACGGGAGGTAAGTAATAGCTACTTAACCTCCTTCAATCAATGCATTAAAGGAAAAGTTCACTTTGTCACTTTAAAGGAATTATTCCTTTAAGGACAGGTAATGTTTTTTTTCGTAAATATAGTTTTTATTTAAAGCAGAGTCATAAATACATATAAAACAGTTTTCTTAACTATCGTTACAGTGGTAAACAGAGTTGAAAGTGGGGAGCAGAGGAAGAAAAAAAAAAGGGGAGGGAAAGGGGGGAGAGGTGTTATACAATTTTACAGTATGTTACATTTTATTACTATTGTTACATTTTATTACTATTATGTTACATTTTATTATTTATACATTTGTTTTTTGTTTTTCTTTAGGATGTTCAAGCATTTGGATTTCAATCAAGACTCTCTAGATATTCATCAAAAAGTAACCATTCTGTTACAAATTTGTAGTCTTCTTTCATTTCTAGGTGTTTAATACGTTCCATTGATCATATACATTTTGTTTTTAATATCACTTGTTGCATAGTAGGGATTAATTGTTGTTTCCAACTTTGAGCAATTACCGAATTGGCTGCTAGGAGGATTTTAGCTGCCAAGTTTTGCTGTTGTTTGTTGAATAGCTCCGGTAGTGGTAGTCCTAACAGGAATGTTGTTGGATTTAATTGTAGTTAGACATGAAATATTTGTTCTAATAGAGTTTGTGTTTGAGTCCAGATATTTATTATTACTGGGCAATTCCACCACATATGTTTATACGAGCCTGAGTCTGAACAGCCTCTTAAACAGTTTATAGGGTTGACTGTTGGAAGAATATTTGTTGAGCTTCTCCAGGGTAATTGTAATTAAATAACCATATAAATGTGCTTAAACAACCACCCATCTAAGCAATTAGAGCGCAACATTCAGAACAAACACCCACTGCCAGGGGCAATTAAGTTAACTATTATCAGATGTAGTAAAAAAAATGGGGATAGTGTGCAGGGAAATGTGCACAAAATCCCTCACAATTAAAGACTGTTGGTCCGGATGCAAATGCCCCAAAACAGCTCCAATGGAACTACAATGGTTACATCCAATCAACTTGATAAAGCGCTGAAACACTCATTGAGCTTGAAGGGTGGCTCGGGTGCAACAAGTCCCGAGCCAATCACCACAGCTGCATGTAGTGTATGCAGAAAGTAGTTGAAGCGAGCATGCACAACTGGGACTCCAAATCAGATAAAAACACCTTTATTCAGAAACTTAATAAAAACATTCGGAACACTCCAGGACCAGTAACCTGACGCATTTCCTTCCGGGTAGGTACTTATTCATAGGTAGAAATGACTAGGTGGGAGGGGAATGGAGGAGGACCCTTAAATACCAACAGACATAGGGTACCGCTTACTTCCCAATGATAGAGATACTGAGAAACACTTAAACCGAAGCAAGAGAGCAAAAAGCAGAAAATAAATATAAACAAATGAATAAACACTAAATAAATATCAAAATATACCAACAAGTAACAATATATAAACTTAAATGAAAGAAAATATAGCAATTAATTTAAAGTAAAATTAATAAAAGGGTAGTAACACAGGAAAATGAACAAAAGAAACATAATACCAAAAAATGTATCAAATTAATGTACAAATGTACAATGTCATAATATGATAATGAATAATTGCTATGAAAATAACAAACCGTGTACAAAATGTCAAATAATGGCAATAGAATGAACAAATTGCCCATAAATACAGAAATTAAATAAATGTCTAGATTACCATGCTAATGATATTAATAATTAATTAGCCAACAAAGCCTGTGATATCAAAGGTACTATTTAGGCCACATGGTGTTCTGGTACACAAGACGAAAAATCCATCTTGCCTCAGCTTTATGCAACATCCAAGAGCCCTCCACATTTACCTTCGATTAAAGTGCTAATAAGTTAGATACCTTGAACCCGGAGACAAGACAGATTATTCTGATTACATGAGAAAAAATGTCTTGCTACCCTTGCTATATTCTCTAATACGTGATTTCAGGGTTCGAGAAGTGCACCCTACGTATTGGATGGAACAATGAAAACACGTCAGTATGTAAACAACCCAGGGGGTCTCACAGTTAATGTACTGCTTAATAGGGAAATGAAGCCCTGTAGCAGTACTATGAAAAGAAGTGCCAACAATATAAATAACTTCTGGGGATGGATGTAGGCACTATACTTATCCAAATGATATTGAATGGCTAATATGCCTTTTTCATGGGGTATACACGAGTACAGAACACTATCATCAACAGATGCGAAATTACAGGTCATATCTACTTTGAGAAAATTAAGAATTTGCAATAAATGTTTAGTGCCTCCAGACTCTTAGATAATCTATGTACTGAGCTTTCCATTTAAGGTTAAAGAATGGTTTAAGGTAATTGATTGTTGTATTTTGTATTAATATTGGGAGTGCTTGGGATTCGTCTGTGTTTATTGTGAATCCAGAGATCTGATAAAATTGTCTAGAATTGTGAGTAGATTAGGTAGGGATATTACTGGGGAAGAAATAAAAAAATATTATCTGCACACAGGGATATTTTATGTGTTAATTGGTTTACCTGAATTCCTGATGTTTCTTATATATTCTGCTAAGGGGTTCAATTGGGAGGGTGAATAATAGGGGGGATAGAGGACAGTGGTAGGTTTTGGGGCTCTCTCATTGTCAATTGTAAAGATTTTGGTACTATTCTTGAAATATTTCTAGTATCCTTTTTTGGCATCTTGTGTCTATTCTGTGTGAGATTTTTAAGATGGTTATTGGGTTTTGCGTGTGTCTCGTGTGTAATTTATAGGCTAGTAGAGTATGTGGTGTGTTGGCATATTGGTAAAATGTTGCTTTGGTTTTGCTCATGTATAGGGCTGCTCTATGGGCTATAGCTTCGTTATGGTTGGCTCTGGCTGTTGGTAGTTCTATATTTGTTTCTCGTGTTGGTTTTTCTTTGTGTTCTAATGTTATGCATTCTTTATATGATGTTGTTTGAGTTTGTTAAGTTGGCTAGCATAGGCTAGGATTATTCCTCTAGTGACTGCTTAAAGAGTGTCTCATATTATTGGTAGGGTAATGTCCGGGGTTTTATTTTTTTTATAAGTAGTTGGCAAGTGTTTGGTTTGACACAAGGCTTCATCTAATAGGAGAGTTTCCAGGTTCCTCTCCTTTGTTCTAGTCTACAGTCTATTACGTTGGATTCTATAATTGCGTGATCTGACTATTAATGAAGTGTATTTTGGGTTGTTTGGTTTTACATAGAAGGTCTGTTATAGTGAATAGGAAGTATATTCTGGAGTAGAAATTGTGTGGGTGGAAGAAAAATGTAGTCTTTTGTTGTTGGATGGTGTTCTCTCCAGATGTCTGCTAGTTGAAGTTGTTCTAATTGTTTTTAAAGTGTTTTTGTGTCTGATGTAATGTGCGTTGGAACGTTTGAGTCTCTGGATTTATCTAAGTTGTTTTGGAGGATGCTATTGAAGCCACCACCTATAAATGTTTGTCCAATTTGTGCTATTTGTAATAAATTATTTTTTTTTCTAAAGAATGGAGCCATCATCTGGTTAGTAGCATATACAGATGCTAGGGTAATTAAGGTAGAGAATAGATTGCCTGTTATAACTGTGAACTTTCCTTCTGGATCTATTATTTTTCTAATCAGTTGAAATTGAAGTTTTTTATGTAATAGGATTCCCACACACTTTGTTTTTTTGAATCAGCATTTGCTGTGAATGTTGTAGGATAGTGTTTTGATAAGAATTTGGGGTATGAAGCTTTAGAAAAACGGGTCTCCTGCAGAAGTAGTATAACTGCTTTTATATTATGCACATAACAGGATTGGAGCGGCACTCGCATAAGCCTGGAAACATCTGCCTGGGTGCTTCCACCGAGTTTTAAACATAACAAGGAAAGCGGAGCACACCTAGGACGCTTGAGATCAAATTGCTTTATTGTCAATGCTTTTTAGCCCCGATATGGGCCATTCTGAAAACAAAGTTAGGAAGTTAAAGTTGTGGTGTGGAAAAGATGGCTTGGATCACTGGGCTTTTATTGTGGCTTGGGTAATCTGTAAACACTGGTATCTTCTACAGAGGGCTTTGCCTGATATTCAGGAGTTCTGTAATCCCCCACTAATTTCCTACAAAAAAGGTAGGAGTATTAGATCAATGGTTTCTTACAATACAATAAAAACAGAGGAGTCCGAAAAAGGCAGGTTGAAAGGCCTTAATGAGGGCATGTTTCCATGTATGAGTGGAATATGCTGTAATAAAGTGATTAAAGGCAGACAGTTCATCCCTCCACAGGTGAAACCTTTAAATTAAAGGGGTGCTATACGTGTGATACACAATATGTTTTGTATGTCCTAATATGCCCATGTGGGCTATCATATGTAGGTGAGACAACACAAAAGATGAAATTCAGGCTTGCACAACATAGGTCTTCTATTCAAATGTGGCAGGTTACACTTCCTGTACCCAAACACTATTTGGAGTTGGGACATACACCAGACCAAATGAAGTTCATGATTTTAGAGCAAACACATATTGATTATCTTAAAGGGGGTGATTGACAGTTAGAGTTAAAGAAAAGGGAGGTTTGGTGGATAAATAGATTAGACACTCTAACTCTCTCACTTGTGTTAAATGGATTTGATTTCCATGTTTGATTCAAGGCTTGTCTATTAGGCTTGATAAAGGGATGTTTCCAGAAACGTTGCCACTATGATGGAAATTTGCAAGCCAATAAATTATTATGCATTGTAATATGCTGGACTTATTTATTGATGCTACAGTATTTTACGCTGTTTTCTACATATTATTCTTACAGCTTTACATCGTTTATTTGAGAAAAATGCTGCTACCTGTTGTTCATTTTATATATATATATATATATATATATATATATATATATATATATATATATATATATATATATATATAATGGTAATTGGATTCAACGCACTCCCAGGTCTTATTCATCCAAACTTCTGTTTAATCTGTTTATAAATGACTTAGAAGGGGGCATTGAGAGCAAGGTCTCTGTGTTTGCTGATGACACTAAATTATGCAGAGCTTTGGAAACTTCCAATGATGTGCAAGTGCTGCAAGCAGACCTAGATAGATTATCAAAATGGGCAGCAGAATGGCAGATGAGATTCAATGTTGATAAATGTAAGGTGATGCATTTGGGATTTAATAATCCCTGTGCCATCTACACCATAAATAACTCTGTGTTAAGTTCATCTGTAATGGAAAAAGATTTGGGGGTTCTGGTAGATAACAGACTTAGCTGTAGCAAACAATGCCAGGTAGCAACAGCTAGAGCTAGCAAGATATTGTCTTGTATAAAAAGGGGAATAGATTCAAGAGAGAAAAATATTATTCTCCCTCTTTACAAGGCACTGGTAAGGCCTCATTTGGAATATGCGGTGCAGTTTTGGAATCCCATATACAAAAGGGACATCTTGGAAATCTGGATCAACTGTTAGGTAGGGTTAAAAAAAAAAAAAAAAAAAAA
Source organism: Hymenochirus boettgeri (assembly GCA_019447015.1). Classification (NCBI taxonomy): domain Eukaryota; kingdom Metazoa; phylum Chordata; class Amphibia; order Anura; family Pipidae; genus Hymenochirus; species Hymenochirus boettgeri. The sequence goes on from CM033471.1 coordinate 60,680,777, forward strand.
AAGAAAAAGTGAATAGGTTGGACTTGATGGACGTATGTCTTTATTCAACCTTAATTACTATGTTACTATGAGGTCAGACATTTCTTATTTTATACAATAAATACATTATGTCATTGGTGGCTAAACTATGGCACACGTGCGGGCACTCATGCACAGCAGAGTTTTTTTTTACCAGAATACCAGAGAGACACAGCCCGGTCTGCTCCCCTTTTTAAAATCCAGCCCTTGAGAAAGTGAAGTGGCTGTCCATAGCAGAGAGATGACAAGTGAACATCAGTTTCTCTCTCTCGTTCTGCTTCTGCACATTCCAGCACATGAGGATAGGGAGTACAGTAAGTGAGAAACTGCTGAGCATGAGCTCTCCTTCTCTGTACCGTGGCTGCCACAGCATGCTAAGGAGGTGAGGAATGTCAAATTACTCAGTTTGCTGTACTGGTGTCTATATCTGCTCAGCATAGGGAAAAATTATTTCTTACCCAAAATAAAAGTAAATTGTGTTGCCAAAAATAAAAGTAAATTGATTTTATATTTGTGCTTTAAAGTTCAGCTCTTCTCGAGTCTCAAACTTTTGTCTGGTAATGTGGTATTAAAGGGTATGTACACTGATTTTGTAAGTTTTATGCTTAGCTGAAGAACTGAAAGTAAATGAGCGATGTCTTACCTTCTGTTCTTCAGTAAAACTTGCAGGAGAAGACGAAGAACTTACCATGGATCAAAGGACTGTGGAATGTCAGTGGCACCGGAAACTGTCAACGGCGCTAGAGCAATACACGTTAAGTTGCTCTCCTGCAAGTTTTACTAAACAATTGTAGGTAAGACATAGCTTCCTGACCCGAAATGGCAATCGGATATTATCCCTGGATCAACCTGCAGTTTTATTGTATTAATACCAGTAATTCTCAATATTTTTTAGTTTTAGTAAATTATCTAGCCCACTTTTAAAGCTGTTCAGTGAACTTGCCATTAACACATCTACTGGAAGATAGTTCCACAGCTTCACCGTTCTCACTGTAAAGAAACCTTTCCTAACCTGAAGATGAAACTTCTTTTCTTCCAATCTTAAAGGATGTCCACGTGTCCTCTGATTTGACCAGAGAGTAAACAATGCACCAGAGCGTTTACTGTATGGCCCATTAATATATTAGTATATTAGTATAAAGTGATAATTTCCCCATGCAAACTTCGCTTCTCTAATGTAAACAGCCCTAATTTGTCTAATCTGCCTGCATATTCAAGCCCATCCATTCCCTTTATTATTTTAGTTGCACTTCTCTGAACTGCTTCCATTTCCAAGATGTCTTTTTTGTATATGGGACTCCAAATCTGCACCGCATATTCCAAATGTGGCCTTAACCAGTGCCTTGTAAAGAGGGAGAATAATATTTATTTCTCTTGAATCTATTCCCCCCTTTATACAAGACAGTATCTTGCTAGCTCTAGCAGGTGTTGTCTGGCATTGTTTGCTACAGCTTCGTAAGTCTGTAATCTACCAGAACCCCCAAATCTTTTTCCATTAGAGACTAACGTAACACAGAGTTATTTATGGTGTAGGAGGCACCAGGATTGTTAAACCCCAAATGCATAACCTTACATGTATCAACATTGAATCTCATCTGCCATTCTGCAGACCATTTTCTATCTAGGTCAGCTTGCATCTGTTGCTCATCATTTGAGGTTTCCAAAGCTTTGCACTGTATCATATTTAGTATTAAGATATTCATATATCACTGTTATTATTTATTGCAACATAGTAGGTTTAGGATAGGTTTTAGAGAAGGATATGGATGAAGATTTGGGCATGGGGGAAGGAAATGGGTGTAGGTAGGGGAAATTAGGGGGGTTATATTGGTCATAGTGCATAACATGGTGATATTGGATATCTTATATAATCTACTTATACTTAAGCATTGTAGATAGTTTCGTAGGTGGGGTTGTTATGTCAATTACAGTAAGACATGTGGCGAATTTTATAAAATTCAGTTATAGCAAACTAACAATATTGTTAAAACCACTATTGAATTCCAGATCTTGGAACTTGGATCTTGTTTTCGTGTGAGCTGCAGGTATTTCGCATTTAGGAGTAGCAAACTTTGGCTGGCCAACATCTTAGTGTGAGCAGGAGGGGTCTGTCTTAGCCAGAAAGGTCACTCTTTTGTTCCTGTTGTCTTTTTTTTAGGACCCATGACATCTTTGAAGCAATAGTATAAGAGTGAAAACTAATTTGGTCAATCACAATCAAACTTTGTCTTCTTTTGAAGACAAGGAAGTACATATTTTGGACAGAAAAATCAAATGGTTTGCAACCAATGAATTTAAGGTTTTAGGGTGTAAATGAATAAAAAAAAGTTATGGACAGGCCCTTTAACTGTTGACATTAGCAAATTGTTTGCTGCTAGAAAACCATGCTTTAGTATTGCGTTGTTTGGGGGAAAAGTGAATAAATCTTAACTTGAAAATTGTTTCCAGTATCATTTAAAACTGTACTGTACTCAGTGTAACAGAAAAGGGGGGACTTCTGGAACACAAATAGGGCTATGCACGGAGAGCCAGTATTACTCTCTATTGACTCCTCTAGGCAATGCCCTGCATATCTGCAGGACTTAAATATTCTGTCTTAAAGAGCCGTTATTGGCTCGGTACATTCCTTGCAGTGTTGCATGATGCAGTTTTTGCATTCCACTGCAACCACCATTAGTTATGTCACGTTAACCTTTGGTACATGGGTTAATGTACCAAAACAACGAAAAAGCCGAAAAAAGCAGTGCATAGCCCTAAAAAATATTTTTTTGCAGAGATCTTGGTAATTAAAGAACAAAGTAATCTGAGACTTGACTGAATTAACATTTTCTAATTTAGCATAATTTAGTTTTCGTGACTTAGCTTTGAGGGGAACTAAAAGCTAAATTTAGATTCAGCACCCCCCAAAATCACAATACTTATCCTGTTCTATGATGTCTCTGTAAACAACTATTTAAACTGATGACTTACGTTAGACTGACTGCAGGATCCTGAGATGCCTCTTTTGTGAATGTGTGAGCTTGCACAAGAGAAGGTTACATCTCCAGAGGAAGCTGTTTACCATGATTTAGATTAGCTGTCTACAGGGACATCAAGGAACTGGTTAAGGGGGTGCTGGATGTAGATTTTTAGATTGTAGATTTTAGTTTGTGAGTACCTTGTAGTACCTTGCCCTTTGTACTCATTATTTAGGATTGGCCCATTAGATCATGTGTATGGCAGTTATTCTCCTGAATTACTAGTTAGTAATAACATTGCATCTTAATAAATTAAATATATATGCTTTTAAAAGGTTGCACTTACCCCCATGAGGGAAAAACTGTGAATAGATCTGTTTAAAAGTATCTTCATTAACAACTCCACTTGGACATTCCTTGGTCCAGATGAAAAAAAAAAAGTTAAAATATGAAGTGAATTAACATAGGTATTTGCAAAATGTTAAATTTAAAAATTAACTTAAACACATTTAAAGACAGAAAAAATGTATATTTGGATTTTTAATGGTGCAAATTGTGACTGTATCTCCTCCCAGTTTTCAAGCTAGAGACACGAGATATGGTACACATAGAAAAAGTGTGCTGCTTCCTAGCTAAGAAATCCATAGAAGTGTTACCCTGTTATTTTTGGCGAAATGTGGGACATTTTCCCCCTTCTTTTTTTTGCACTTTAATATGGCTGTACAACAGCCCAATTTTCTATATATTGTGTTACATTGAAGGTTTGACCAAGCCCAGAGTTATGTCATGTGCTCATTTGAGCAAAGTACTTTAAACTAGAGAGTCAGCTTCAAGCATCCAGACCACATAGGAGAAGCTGTCAGCTCATGTAGCCAAAAAGGCAAGTAGCAGTAGGTTAGGAACCAATTAAAGAAAGCAACTTTGACGTGGTGACTGGGCTTAAAATAATCTGGGCCAACTTATTGAACTAATTGCTTTTATTTATCCAGGGTTTAGCAGGCTGTTTGTAGCAGCAACCTTATGGAGGTAGTCAATATGCAATTAGAATTGTTAGTGCACTAGAACAGGTACACACACCTACTGAACTGTCTATGGCAGACATACTTAAAGGGTAACTAAAGTCAAAAAACAAATTTTGCTCAATCATCAAAAAAAAAAAAAAGTTAGTTTTATTGTCATAAATGCAAATATATACCATCCAACACACCTACCCATTAATTCCCGTGGCAGCACACTTAAAGGCCAAGTCCACCCCCAAAACTAACTGTGTAGTGTTCAAAAACCCTTACCTTACTCTCCTGCTTCTTATGTTTCCCCTGCAATGCTTGTTCAAAGTCCCATAAAGAAAAGAGTGGGAGCTGTCTATGTGTCATCCGGTCCCTGCTTCTTTCTTGTCCTCACTGAGGACATGCACAGGGGAGCCCTCTGCCTTTCCCTTCCTCTCACACTCTGGATCATTTCTGGCTGTTTCTTACCCTACCTATAAAAGCCCTTTTCCCAGCCCAACCCCAACCGCCAATTTAGTTTTGTAAAACAAGACTCAAAATTATACAAATGCTTCTCTGCTCCCTTGGCTGTCTGCATAGCCAGCAGCTGCATTTCAGCTAATCACAGACATGGCTGCCGGTCTGGCCCCTCTCTGCTGCTTCTGGCAAGCAGAGAGCCGAGGGAATGAAGGAGCGCAAGTATATTTCTGGGGCTTGTTTTACAAAACTAAATTGGCGACTGAGGGTGGGCTAGGGTGCCCTACACTATGGAAGAATGTAATATTTAACTATATTCAAAAAAACAAATTTAATCAGTCATCAAAAAAAGTAAGTTTTATGGTCATAAACACAAAAACATACCCCCCACCCTGACATAGGTACACACACCTAATGTGTGTATACCTGTGTCAGCCATACTTAAAGGCTAACTATAGTGATATAACGTGTTGGAACATGAAAAACCCTAAAATCGGAATACCACCATATTAAGTGTGGGTGCTGTGGGTAATAGCAAAAAAAATCGAAACTGAAAAACAGCAGGTTGAAAAGACTTCAACCTACAGTAAATACCCCATTATACTCCCAACAGGGAGGCACTCCACCGATATAGTAAGGGAAATAAGCCCCCTCTGTAGGGGGGATTACAATAAATACAGATGTACTAGGTGAGGTGGTGGGTTCATAAAAAGGTAAATCTTTAATTGTAGCATAATAGAAAAAAAAATTCACACATAAAAACCGTAAGGATACCACACATAAAAAGTTCATGAATATAGATATGGAACGGCCAAAATGAAATGGTGACACCCAGTAAGGAGCAGTAGGAAGAGGAATAAAATAGCAGCTGAAACAGCTCTGCACAGCAAACGGGGCCTTCTGCACAACCCCCAATAGGATCCTGGGGAGTTAAGGTAACTCACAAGCGGCAATGCACATATAGACGTAGCATGCACACATATAAGACCGGAGCAGTTACTAAGCCACATGCAATATGCAAAAGCAGTATTAGTAAGAAACTATGTTTTATTGTTCAGAAGTGTGGTCTCCCAGACTTAGTTCTCAATTGGCGTAAAGCCTCTTTCATATATAGTTCTTTGTCTAACACCACCACATTTTCACCCTTATCTGACGGTTTTATCACAATTTCTTGGTTACTAGCCAATTCTTTAAGTGCTTTTCTTTCTCTTCGTGTCAAGTTGGGGAGAGCTGTACTAGGTTTGTATTCTCTGATTTCATCCTCCACACTTGACACAATGAGTTGAATATTAGGAGCAGGGTAAAATTATGACCTTGATCTTTAAATTAAGGTAAACAATTTTGTTCCACTCCCTTTCATGAAGTAATTCCTCCAGTTTTTCAAGGGTTAAATCAACACTCCCACGGGAGCGATTTTAGGGTGTCTAGATTTAAGGTGTCTCTGATGTCCCGGGGTACTGCTTTACCTGGTTGAACGTCTTTATTTTTAAAGATCTTTGCTAGAGTTAATTTTTGGGCAAATAGGTGAGTATCTTTTACCAATTAAAATGTGTTGATACTTTTGGTGATAGGAAAATTTAAACCTCTAGAAAGTACCTTAATTTGATCAGGAGATAATTGGGACTTTGGATACATTTACTACTACTGCTTTCTTTTTCTGCCTCAAATTGTAGTTCCTGTTTCTTGGATCTTTTGGATTGTCCTTTCCACCCCCTTCTTCTGACTCGTCTATACTATTGTTGTTTCTGGTTTTCCTCTGATATCTCCTTCTGGGGTATTTTTTAGAGTCAGTTCCCTCATTAGTTTCAGATTCTGAGGAATCACTATAGGAGCTATATCTTTCATAAAATAAATAAACAGTTTCCTGCTGGTAATCATTGCAATCCCTCTTAAATTTTATCGTCTGCAAAAAAGAGTTTGACTTTCTATTTATAACACATCCCCAATTACTGTGTTGAAGAATCCTCCAGGTCACCCCATAATTTTGGGCACTGGCAGCCCAACTGACAATATATCTAAATATGTTGACCATTCTTTGAGACCTTTTCTATACATCTATACACTTTGCCCTCTTATTTGAGGGATTCCATTGAGGTTGTCAAAAGGCTGGATGGACTTAGGGTCAACCAGCAAACCATGTTGGTCAGTATTAATGTTGAGGCTTTGTACTCGTCCATTCCACACGATAAAGGTATTGATTCCATATCTCTGGTTTTTACAAACCAGAGGATAAAAGTATCAAGAACACTCTGGCTTTGTTTTACAATTATTGGATTTGATACTCCATAACAACTTCTTTATCTTCAATAACAGGTTTTACCATCAACTGAATGGTACTGCCATGGGTATGGCCTGTGCGCCAACCTAGGCTAATTTACATCCAGATCCCCTTTTTTGATTTATTAATTAAAATTTGGGTGAAACATTAAAAATTGAAGCCTTCCTTAAACCCACAGCAGGGAACTCATTACTGAGAGCGCATCCCACTGTATGTATCCCACTCCACTCCTCAATGGGATACCTATGGGGCAGTATCTCCGTCTTAGGAGGAACTGCACAGATAACACTAGCTTTGAAGTTGCAGCAAAGGACCAAGAAAACAGGTTCACTGAGAGGGGTTATTCTAAACAATGCTTTAAAAAAGCATATAGAAGGGCTAAATACAGTAACAGAACAGATTTACTATTCAAAAATATTAAAAGGGATACAAAATTAAACAACCTATGACTGGTTACCCAATACAATAATGATTGGCCATGGATTCATGGACTATTTAATAAATACTGGTTTATTCTCAAATCTGATAGAGCATTGAAGGATGTAAGAATCTGATAAGGTGAACTTAACAGTCAGAAGGGCACCAACAATTGGCCAAACACTGGTACATATTTACTTCAGTATGCAAAAGAAAATGTGGTTGAATGGGGGCAGTTTTAAAGGCTCACATAAGTGTGGCCATTGCAAAGCCTGCTTATTTAGGGAGAAGAAGTCCTATTTCACATATGGAACACATGATGAGTGCAATTATGTGATAAGGGATTTCATAAACTGCAAAACAAAGGGTGTTGTTTATGCCCCGTCCATGTTCCAAAAGGTATGTTTGCAAAACAATTAGATCATTAGCCACAAGAGTTTTGAAACATGTTAGAAATATCAAGGGTAGAAACGAAGAATGCTCTGTAGCTAATCATTTTGAATGTGTACACGGAGCCAAAACTGATTTACTAAGAGCATGGGGCATTGAAAAGGTTCATCAGCCTCCATCAGCCAGTGGATTTTTGAAATGAACTCCCCCCGAGATTTAATGGGGAAATAGTTTCCTCTAGGACATAGCAATCTTCTGGCACCCCTAAAAGACTCTAGGGTTACCCAGACCTGGATAGGACCATTAGGAGTACCTAAACACCTTTTTCTATGAGATTTGGTTAATTTGTGTATTATATGGCTGGCAGAGCCGGATTTATACTTATTTCTCCCCTAGGCCAGCCACCTCTCCTTCCTGTGTACTGCCCCAGTAACTGCAAGTAACCCATTGGCTGGGGTTACTTAATTCTAATCTATCTTTATCTGTCTTGAATTCAATAAGGGAGCTAAATTATGAAAGTCATCTCTAACATACTTACTTGTATCTGTTATTAACTAATTGCTACATGATGCTTTACGTTTTGCAAATGAATATAGATATAGTGGTCACCCAGGTTAAGGCTTAAATTAATAACCACCAAGGGAACCAAAAATTGATAATTGCAGTTTCCCAGTCGGACAGATTGAATGGTGAACCGGGAGGCAAATAAATGGACACGTTATTGCATATCCTTCAAGACCCAGAAGAAGGAAGTAGAACTACCGAAATGCGCGTATGTTTGTTCAGTGACCTGTAGTAGTAGCGGTTGGAGGTATAGGAGGAAGATGGAGCTTCCCAAGTGGGGGGTGCGGATCGGGACGAGACACAGATACGTGTGACTGAAGTCCAGGAGACCACGCTTCTGAACAGTAAAACATTGCTGGCGACTAAGTAGATGTTAATTACTATTCCTGCTTTTGCATATTGCTTGTGGTTTACTAACTGCTCCTGCCTTATATGTGTGCATGCTACATCTACTTGTGCATTGCCGCTTGTGGAATACCCTTACTCGCCAGGATCCTATTGGGGGTTGCACAGAAGGCCCCGTTTGGCCTCTTCCTACTGCTCATTACTGCGGGTCGCCGTTTCATTTGGCTGGGGACGCCAAGATATATTTATATACTATATTTATGAACTTTTTATGTGTGGTATCCTTACGGTTTTTATGTATGAATTTTTTATATCTATTATGCTGTAATTAAAGATTTAGCCTTTTATGAACCCACAACCTCATCTAGTACATCTGAATTTATTGTAATCCCCCCTACTGAGGGGGCTTATTTCCCTTACTATATCGGTGGAGTGCCTCCCTGTTGGGAGTATAATGGGGTACTTAGGTTGAAGTCTTTTCAACCTGCTGTTGTTCGTTTTTAATGGGTAACAATATTTACTAAAAAATTGTGATCAGTCATCAAAAAATATTTTGTTATATGGCCATATGTGCAAATATATACCCTCCAACACACATCTACTGACCTACTGTCTTATTTAAAGGGTTATTATAGTCAAAAAAAATTGATAAATCATCAATCATTACAGAAAACTGTGTAAAAACAGCTTTTTCAGGCAGAGTGAGAACTTACCTTTACCTTCTCTGTGGGGATCTTCACACAGCAAGGAGGGGGAGGGACTTCCTGTCTCCCTCACACACTGAAGTCTGAGGCTGTGCTCGAGGTGGGGGAGCAGCCTTAGGAATGTCACTTGTCAGCCTCCCACCCATTAACTTTCTGGTTAGTAATTTCTTTATATCTTGGGCTGTGGAGCACGTAGACAGGTGGTTGATAGCTCGTTTTAAAGGTAGGAAACTGGCCTTTTCACTTGTATGGAGACCATAGTGCCCCTTTAAAGAGTAACTATAGTCAAACACAGATCTACTAATGCACCCTCACAACCCAACCTACCATTCCTTTTCTATGGTAACCATACCTTAACTATTGAAAAGGCACAATCACAATGAGCACACCTAGAGATATTGCTTACTGTTTTATTGTAAATAAGGATTTTTTCAGGTTAATTTATGGTTTGTTTCATTCTACCTAACTTTCTGTATTGTATTATGTTTACATTTTTAATTCCCGAGAAAATTATCCAAGCAGTATGAAGGCCTTTCCATTTTTTTATGGGTAATATTATAAGGCAGCAGTTTGCAGTTTTAGCAAAATAAGTACATCATGCTATTAAGAATGCAATTTAGCCTTTTTTTTTTTTTTTACATGCCAGTAAAATAATTGAGAGTGATGCCCAAACAATATTTAAAATAGACATAAGGTCCCAGCATAAAAAAAAGATTGTCCTTTTTATACAAGTAGCAATCCAAACCATCAATTATTTGGTATTACAATACAACAATATAACAATATTTGGTGTTCCAATACCAGTAGAATTCAATGTCAAATGGTTATAATTGTGTAATTGTCCACACATCTGGTACAGAGAGGCTGATGACATACTAGTCTGAATTTCTGGTTTGCTGGGTTTATTTGTGAGATTTTTTTTATATGATGTTGATCAAAAAAAAAAAGTGAACTATGTACTGCTCTGTGTCAAAAGTCAGCATTAGCAGTGGATCAGGGGATCAAGCTTAGGTAAGAGTGGTTCCTCTAGTAGGCAAAACAAATCCATTTAAACATATAACTGAAACATTCAGCAGAGTGTAACAATTGTATCTATCAGGACAGTTTTAGTCGCCCAATCTGATCATACAATCAGATTTTAGCGTCTATGGCCACCATAAGAGGAACATATCCAAAGTACCACTTAGGTAAAAGTCTCACAGGCATAAGTATACCATATGTTTAATTTGGAACTTCTATACCAATAAGAAATTATTTGTCATGTTCCAATCTATGCACTAGTCTAGTGTTAAAATGTTTGTGAAACCTTTTCATTTTCTATGTTTTTTTAGTGCATAAGTTATATTATTATGCCATCTAGTGGCCATAGTTATTGTCATGAACTGGAGTTTCTATTTATCTATAGCACCCCTGTTCTGCAAATACCCTGTTATTTAATTATAACACCTCTTTACAGTTCTGTAGCTCAGGATATTAATAGCCTATTGGATGCTCAAATAAGCAGTACAGCCCTCTCCACACAGGGACACAAACATACAGGTTTTCACGTATATGCTATTCAGGTAGGTTGGAATGTAAATACATTGCAGTTTTTGCCTAACCCACCGAAATCAAGAGGATGATGTGTGTTACAGGGTACAGCTTTTGTTTACCCAGGGCTACAGTATGTGATTTTGTCCATCTGCTGCTTTAAGCTTCCAGATCAGCCCAGACCCGAGTATAAACTGAAGGGAGACTTTTAGGATGATTTTAAAGGTAAAATTTCTCTGTTTATACTTATTTAGTTGCTTATGAACCATAGCTTTAGTTAACCAAAGTGCAATTGCATCTTTTATACAATTATTGCATAGTTTTAGGTAGCAGGTTTACCAATCAGAAGTCTGCCTGAAGGAAAAATTGCATAGTGTGTACACCTCTTTAGATCTGGGGGTAATCAAAGCAACCATAAAAGAAGTCTAAGCATACAAGTTGGACTCACTGAACGAGACATCTAGCTATAAATTAAGAACAGAAATTCTTATCGTGAAAGATCGGAACAGCTCCCTACCATGTGACTAATAGTCATTAAAGTGCTTGGTCCTTAAAGGGCATGTCCACCCCTTTTTCTAATTTTTGCCACATAGTAGGGCTAGTTCCCCCAGCCCCAACCGCTATAATATATTTTCCAGAAAGTCCCCCGATCTTTACTTACCTTCCCTCTATCCTCCGCCGCACTGCACAGCCTTCTTCTTGCATGGAACTGCAAGCAGGGGGCCGGACCGACAGCAGTGTCTGTGATTGGCCGAGAGGCAGATAATCACGGACGCTGCTGCCGGCAGTTCAGAACGCCGGAGAGGGAAGGTAAGTAGAGATCGGGGGACTTTCTGAAAAATATATTATAGCAGTTGGGACTGGGGGAACTAGCTCTAATATGTGGCAAAGGGATTTTACACTAAGGGGAGGGAGAGCAAAATGGAGAGGGAGGGAGGAGGGGTGGAGCGAGTGAAGGGCCGCTCTGAGAGCCAAAAACCTCTGAGAGGACATCTCAGAGGAGGAAACAAAATCCCTGGTGGCCAGTTTTCTAGACTTTGGAGGGACATTACAGGAGAACCATTTGGAGCTGGGATGTAAGGTAAGGATTTTTATACACTAAACAGTGGGGACATTAGTGGGTTTAATTATAGTTTTGGGGATGGATATGCCCTTTAAAGTCATTAAAAAGCTCAGTCTCAGAGCTAAGCATTGTATGACTAATCCTGAAACCAAAGTCTGCAATTTTCTCTGCAAGTGCTACATTTCTGTCTAGGGACAGTATGATCAGATTTTGTGTCTTTTTACTTTTGCCAAAAGAAAATCTATGAAGATTTATCCATAATATAACAAGGAGCTAACACGTAACTAAAAAATGACTCTTCCCCAAAAGTTACCAGGCTGTTTTGGTGGAATGTAAGTAGTCACCTCCCTTCTGTCTGAGGGGAAGCTCACCTATTGGTTACACTTCTGTCTGGCACCCCCAACACGCCCCTTTAATGGGAGGTCCTCTGCCTTTAATATAAAGCACTGGATGGCCTCTTCCCTCATTTTAAAAAGCCAAAGGGCTGAGGGGGAAGGGAGAGAGCCTGTTAAATGGATCCAGTGTGTAAGAATGAGAAATGCAAAAGTTTGCTAATCGTAATTGAAGTAAAAGAAATTGAAAAGGTTAGACGTTAGGACCTTCCAGACTGGGGTTACCTTGACGTGGTTGGAAGGCTTTTCATTCATGTGATCACAGTAATGTATACTAAAACCCCTTTGTTTATAAAGTATGCCAGTGAGCAGATATGATATTGTATGGGGCCTAGGAATGTGCATTGATTATCTTTTCTATGTTTGGCAATAAGTTGTGTACCTGAATCTAGAAAATTATTTGTTTGTTTTTTATTTTTTATTTATTTTTATGTCGTAAATCCTTATCCCTTATCTGCAAAAGACTTGTAAGCTAATACAATACAATATGCTATATAAAACAGAATGCCTTTCTCTCTGAATTTAATGTTTGCTAAAAAAGAAGGAAAGTATTTATACTGTAAAGGATCAATACTGGTAATTACAGAGATTGATCCTTACTTAGTGGAGTCGCACTAATTCAATATCATTTAGCGCAACAAACTCCTTTATTGCACGGGTATTGCAAAAGAAGTAGTAGTAGAAGTGCAATCGGAAACCTATTTAATAAAGCATTTGCTTCAAATTTCACCCAGAAATCTTATTAAGCTTAATACACACCAATGGGGTCCTTCGTCCCAACCAACCATTCACTACTAGCAAAAGTAAGCGCATCCGATCACCCTCACGTCAGATTTAAACAAAAGGCAGGACATCTGTTGTGGTCCGCCACAAATCAAGTCTATTTTTTGCAATATTTTGGCCCAATCGAGGCATACAGTAGTTCATTGTATTGGTCCATTGGGCCAAAATAGTTCATAGTGTGTACACAGCCTTATTTTTCAACTGCAGCCACAATTTTAGCAGTTGAACTGGCTGCCACAGGTGTTGATTGTATTTACCAATATCAATACTTTTATAAATACCGTCAGTTTGAAGCAGGTTTTCATCAGGACCAAGGTCAGTTTATTCATGCAAATAATACACACTGCTAACAATTTCTACATTTATTTTTTGAATATTTTTTAAAGATGAATTCACTTACATTTTTAAATCCTCTGTAAAGAACTTGCAGTTCCCTTTTATTAAAATTTGTTTGTGACTCAAGCTGTTCAAGTCCTTCGGGTCTATAACAAACTGTTGCCATCTCCAACTCATCTTCAATCTTGTCTAAGTTTAGGATGGGAAAAAAATCAAGATTTTTAACTTTTGTACAATAATTAAAATATATTTGTAAAATTAGCCAATGTAATTCTATCTGCAGTAAAATGAGTACAGTACTGTATAAAAAGAACTTGTCTATCCAAATATGTTTTAATTTAGTTCCTGTCAGTACAGGTAAATGTATGAGATAAACATATAATTTATTAAGTTATTTGCAATAAGTTATAATAGAATGTACTGTATACAATTAGAAAACCCAAGAGGTATACCGTGTCAAGGTGCTGCTTTTTATATACAGCTGAGCTGCAAATGCATTGAAGCTATGCCTGCTTCACATTTAATATATGTGTCTGGAATACAAATATCTAAACACACTATATAGTCATTAAGAAGAAAATATTAATGTATATCCAAAATGTGCAATGATACATACAGTGTCTTGAAAAGTATTCACCCCCACTTAGCTTTTTACCTAGACACCCAATTAGTAAAATAAAGTCTACCTGTGTGCAATGGTATCTCCACTGGGGAATTTTTTTTTTGCCATTTAGTTTTATTGAAGAACGGGGAGTAAAGAAGCTGTGTCTTACTCCCATTATTAAATAAAACCTGCAGGAGCCAGGAGAGACGGTAAGCTACTGACCCGCTCGCTCCTCCGTCGCATAGTCTGACAAACCTTTTCTGAAAAGACCCAAACGCTTCAACACCAAAGGCATCAAGTCAGGGACAAAGTTGTTGAGTAGTAGACGTTAGGAGTTAAATCCAAATCTTTAAAAATCCCCTGGAGCACCATTAAACCCATAATCTTCAAATGAAAAGACCATATCAAACCTTCTGTGGATGGCCCTGTAACTGGCCATCCAGTCACAGGGCATTAATCAAAGAGGCAGCACAAAGAAAAACACTGAAGGAGCTGCAGAACTGGGCTATATGGAAGAGTGGCCAGAAAAAAGCCATTAATTAACATTTAAAATAACCTAATTCCAGGTTGTTAGGCAACAAAACATGAAAAATGCCAAGGGAATAAATACTTTTGCAAATAAAAGGTTGCTTTCTTACATTTAAAACAGGCCCTGTATCAAATTCAAGCTGGTAGGCAATATGGTGGTAAAAGGTTTATGTTTCTTTTGTTTAGCCAGTAGCGTAGCTACTGGACCCGATGCAGAATTTGGACCTGGGCCCCCATATCCATCTCTGACCCGCCACCCCGACAATGTTATTCACCTTAATAGACAGACAGTCATAGACAGACAGATGCAGATAGACAGACAGACACAGATAGATACCATCGTCCTGTGTATCTTGCATGGCTGACTGATCCCCATAACGTGTATGGGTGATCAGTCAGTTCCATGTGTGCGGTTCCCTTCGCAATGTGCCGACACGTGCTGTACCAATGTGATATGCCAGCACACCTTTAGGGCACGGCCACACTGCAACGCAATCGCATGCGATTTCATGTGCGATTTTTTCAATAAGTATAGGAAAACGCATGCGATTGCGATTAAAAATGCAAAACGCAATTGCACCGAAAAACCCGCGTTTTTTTTTGCGTTGCCGCGTTTTCAATGATTTTTTAAAAACGCAAGCGCAAACAAAAACGCAGCAGTGTGGCCTAGCCCTTACTGTCTCAAGTGCCTGTCACCAACCTGACTGACTGTGCTACCTCACACTAAAAGCTCAAAGCACTTATTTTCCTCTCACAGATCTGCTAGTAATAGCAACATTGATAAAAAGCAACATTGTATCCTCTGCTCCAGGTGCGGATGTGCTATTACCGGCAGATCATAGAGAGAAGAATGCAAGTGCTTTGAGCTGCTTTTGCTTTAGTAGTTTCAAGCTGAATAGACCGTGACAGCCAGGCAGTGCAAAACTTCCCAGGGTTCGGTGGTCCCCCCAGAAACACTGGGCTGGTCACACTGTGACCCCTATTCTTATGCCACTGTGTTTAGCCTGTGGTAGAGTAAAACCCCTGCTGATTGATAGCACAATGCATGTAATTAGTGCATCCCTTAATGTTTATTCATGAAATATACTAGCCTTATATCCCAGGAATGTGTGCTGAATGCACAGCCTTAAACCACAGAAAGAGGAACAGTGCAAGTGGGTGCTGGGGATGGCTCTCGGGCTACTACAAGCAGAGAAATATATGTATTTTTAGCACCACATATATTCTGACAGCACTTACAGAAGTGAACCAGGGCTAGTTTTAAAGGTAAGACATCAGCATATCTCATTTAATACCCATTCTCCATGTACTTCTGGAACTATTGTTACATCAGATTTTCATAATGTCCTACAATAAAAACCTAAATTAAAGGAACACTAAACCCCAAAAAATAAGTTTTTGCCATTCGTTTGTATTATTCACAGGGAGGTGAGAACGCTTATTCTCACCTCCCTGTGAATAATATTACGCTCGGGGGACCTGGAACTTACCTTACCGCGATCCACTCGCAGCCGCTTCTTCACTGACAGCCGCTCTGTCCTGACCGCGTGCCCTATCTTAGGTGCATGCGCGCCAATACAAAAGATAGGGCGCGCGATCGGGAGAGAACAGCTGTTCAGTGAAGAAGCAGCTGCAAGTGGAGCGGCGGTAAGGTAAGTTCCAGGTCCCCCGAGCGTAATATTATTCACAGGGAGGTGAGAATAAGTGTTCTCACCTCCCTGTGAATAATACAAACAAATGGCAAATACTTATTTTTTGGGGTTTAGTGTTCCTTTAATATTCTAACAAACACTCGTGATAACCTTTGCTACTAAAGGAGGCATAATGTTTACTCTAAGTTGATAGCAATAATACTTTAAGTATTATTGCTATCAACTTGGCCATGGCTTTCTTTTGAACTGGTTCTTTATAGAACATTACTCAGTAATTAAAAAAAAGGTATAGTATAAGGTATAATTAAAGAGGAGGTTTTATTGTCAGGGATAGATTCACCATTAACCACAGTAAAGTAGACCTGTGCTTATATACCTAATAGAACAAGTATATACAAAGTAACTGTATAGCATTTATTTTTTAAAATAATCTACAATAAAATTTTATCTATTAATCTTATTATTGCGGGCATTTGATTTTAGGGATCGCCCAACAAAATAGTATGCACATTGCTTAAAACCAACCATTAATTGGTGTTTTTTTAATTACTGAGTAAGCACAAATGCTTTCTGAACAAAGCATATTGGTTTAGAACCCCCATATAAAAGTGAATGTATGGGGTCTTCTAAAGTTAAAAAAAAATATTGAGTTACTGTGATTTTTTAGCTTGGGTTGCATTACTAAATGTAATGTTGAAAGGTGCACAAAAGATGCATATCTTAGAACTGCTATGAAATTACACCTGGCAGATGTCAATTATGGGTTAACTCCCGGCCTCCAGGCACAGGACAGAAAGTACACAATTAAGTACACCTCACTACTCACTTACCAGTTTGTTTCCTCTCTTACACATGGGAAGCCAGGGCTTCAGAACTATAGTTAACTCTTAGCAACTCGCCCAGTAATGCACTTTCCTTCATAATGTAGTTGCCAACATTCTCCAAGGGAGACATATTTCAGAAGCATTTGTCCCGCCACAAGTTTCAGCCTTGTCTATATCTGTTGTACTCAGTTATATATAAGTATATATATATATACTTGACTAGTCACCCAACTAGTTCTTGAAGATGTTGGGTGACTAGTGAAACGTCTTCAAGTACTAAACTTTAATTCCAGTTGATCTAGCTGAATACAACAAATATACCATGACCTGCATGAATGACAAACATTTTAGCCTTGCCCACTTCATAAAGTCCACATCTACTTTTAATGGTCACACTTAACAGTACATGCATTTTATTGATAGATAAATAAATATACAGATAGATGATAGAGTTTAGCTAGACACATAGAGAGAGGGAGAGAGACAAACAGATGCAGCTGAGCTTACAGGGTAGTGAATAAAAGCCTCTCTTCTAAACCACCACCAAACTTGTCTTAGTTCTACATATTGGAGTTTATTGCAAGTCTTTAGTGCATTAAACTTATATTCAAATAATATGTAGTCGGGCAGTGTGGCAAAGTAATAGTGATTTCACCCCAGTTTTTGTCAATAACCTCCTCCAAGAGACCTAGATAGATTATCAAAATGGGCAGCAGAATAGCAGATGAGATTTAATGTTGATAAATGAAAGGTGATGCATTTGGGATTTAATAATCCCTGTGCCACCTACACCATAAATAACTCTGTGTTAAGTAAATCTGTAATGGAAAAAGATTTGGGGGTTCTGGTAGATAACAGACTTAGCTGTAGCAAGCAATGCCAGGTAGCAATGGCTAGAGCAAGCAAGATGGTGTCTTGTATAAAGAAGGGGAATATATTCAAGAGAGAAAAATATTATTCTCCCTCTTTATAAGGCACTGGTAAGGTCTCATTTGGAATATGCGGTGCAGTTTTGGAATCCCATGTACAAAAGGGACTAGGGATGGACTAGAACTCGAACCCGAGTTCAAGCCGAACTTTATGAGTTCAGACAAACTCAATCTATTCAAACTAGTTCAGGTTTAAACTAGTTCAATTTTCTGGACTCGAGGGACTATTTTCGAAAATCCTCAAACATTTTCGAACGAACGGCCACTTCCCAGAATGGCCGGAGATTCACGAAAACGGCCACTCACGGATGGCCAAATGGCTGACAATACCGTTGCCAGACATTCAGGGGTCCCGAAGCTCGAAACCGGGACCCCTCCCGGGTCCTTACAAGGACCTTTGTGTCCCTGACAAGGGCCCTTTGGGGCTTAAGGGTCGAACCGGGACCCCCCCTAGCCCTTAGAGCACTGATAAGTGCCTCCAGCAATGTTAAAATTTTGAAAAATTGTCCAATCAGAAACGGATAAGGGTTTTCTGCAAACCTAAATAAAGAGGTGCACACCTCCGCGGAGAGCAGAAGTCATTGCAGTAGATGGCAGAAGAAAGAAAAGGCTAGCAACATCGGCAACTTCAGTGGTGTTGGTGTCACTAGCCCGAAGACGTCGCGTCAGATCAAGAGGCCAGTAACGTTGGCCTCATTGAGGCCACCGGCGCCGGAGGTACCCCTGGTGGCCGCAGGGGTACTTCTCAGGGTCATTGGCCTCAGCGGAGCTGGTGTCACCGGATGGAAGACAGAAGACATGGCCCAAGGGCTCTTTTAAGAGCCGCCGGGGGTCCCGGTTCGAGCTGTGGGACCCCCAACAAAGGCACTTATCAGTGGCGCAAGGGGAGGAGGGTCCCGGTTCGAGCTGCGGGACCCCTTAAGCCCCAAAGGGCGCATGTCAGCGCTACAAGGGAACTTCTTAGTGCTGCAAGGGCCCTAATATACAGGGGAGGGGGGTCCCGGTTCTAGTTGGGGGACCCCTTAAGCCCCAAAGGGCCCTTGTAAGGACCCAGGAGGGGGCCCGGTTTTAAGCTGCGGCCTGGTTGTTGGCCATTCGTCAATCCACGAATGGGCGATTTCGGGAATCTCCGGCCGTTCGGGGGATTTTCAGAAGCGGTTGTTCGAGTTTTATCGAACGTTCGGAGATCTTCGTATGTTCGAGTATTACCGAAAGCGGCATGCGGAAACCAGAAGTAGCGCGTGTGCGTAAGGTAAGTTTACACTGCAATATTTTGGAAAGTTCTATTTACTCAATTTACGCCCCACTTTAATGGGTCCGTTTTTGGACTTTTGAACTTTTTTAGAAGTTCGAAAGTTTGAAAACGGACCGAACTTTCGAAAGTTAGGCCATCTCTAAAAGGGACATCTTGGAAATGGAAGCAGTTCAGAGAAGGGCAATTAAATGTTAGGTAGAGTTAAAAAAAATGAATAGGTTGGACTTGATGGACGTATATCTTTTTTCAACCTCAATATTTTACAATTTTAGGAAGCGCTTTACAGCCCTTCATAATATGCACAGTAACTGCTAAAAGGCTGTCAGTGTCACCTGACCTATTCGGCTTCAAAAGCATAGGATCAGACATGCAGACAGTGTAAGCACAAGACAGCTATACATTTTTTAAAGGCACAGGCAGATAACTATGGATCACAAGACATTTCCTGGAACTGTAAGAAAGTGTTACTGCTTCCTAAAGTTTGGAACTGTCCCTGGCACAGTTGCTTTTTTCTCGTTAGAGATGATGAGGTTTGTAGTTCAATATTAACTAAAGTTATTTTAACCATGTGTTGTTCTGATATTATTGCTGCCTTAAGATATACAGTTTTAATATCACTTAAGTAACTATTTTAAAATTGTGCTGTTTGGTCATTGAACTGCACCTCCCATCATCCATTATTAGAAGTGATAAAATTTGCATCGTTCAGGACAGCAATTAATGCACAACAATGGAATCAAAATGGAATCTGATCCAGGCCAATCCTCCAACCCTTACAAACAGCAATGATAAATGAGCAATAAATGTTGTTACAGCGGCCCATCTCTATCCTATTATAAGCCTAAGATTTGGATAACCCCTTAAGTTTGGAATCCTGGACAAATCCCCTTTTTGGTATTTCACCTACTATTTGTCCCTGCTACCCAGTTTCTTTAATTCATGTAAAGCTCTGCTTGCACACCCACAGATCCACAGATAGCAATTAGATTGAAACACAAAGTTTACACTAAGGCTACATTCACACTAGGCAGTTATTAATGCAGCAGAACATTGCGTTTGCGATTTATTGCAATGTTCTGCTGCATTAATACACAGTGGAGGCCATCATTTTCAATGGCTTCGCTGTGCGCACAAAACTGCAGCATGCAGTGCGTTGCGCGCAACACTTTATCACAGCTGAATAGCGTGAACAGTGCCATTCATTCATTTGTGCAGAGTTTTGGTGCGGTTACCACACCAAATTGCTCTGGTTTTTGTTTTCTGAGGATGTCTTTTTGAAATGTACAGGGAGGAAAAAAATGGGCATCTATATTAATGGGCTAAACAATATTGCTTTAGTCTTTTCTTTCCAGTAGATGGCAGTGTGGTAAAAGAGAAAAATACACATATTTATGATGTACATTCCAGAGTGGATCATATTATAACTATGTTTAAAAGAGATCCAAAAAAAAGGCTAAGGATTTTAACTTTCATTTTTCAGAAATTAAATCTGTAAAATCTATAATTTTCTTACCATTTCCATGTGCCTAAGGTTAAAAAGGGATTGTCAGCCTGAAAGTTGTCAAGCACTAACTTTAAATTTCTCTGCAGCTGACTGGTAAGAACAGTAGGTATTGGTTCTCACTCATACTTCCCAGGCAATTATATCTTAATAAGTTATCTTAAAAAGTTATATCTTTCAATTTTATGTTCCTTTAATCAAGACCACAAAGCAAACCACACAGTTATATAAATCAAATGCAGAACCACATAACATGAGCACCATACACTACTGTATATCTATATTTTGCTGCAGTTTAACTGTGGGCAGCACAGTGGCTCAGTGGTTAGCCTTGCAGCACTGAAGTCAATCTGCAAAAGTTTGTATGTTCTCCCGTGCTTATGTGGATTTCCTCCGAGCACTCCAGTTTCCCCCACAATAATTAAGACATACTGATAGGTTGTATGTGTCAAATAAATGTGCTTAGATTGTAAACAGACAGGGCCTGATGTGAATGTACACACGTAATTGTAAGGCGCTACAGAAGATGTTGACGCTATATAAATCCACAGGACTAGCCATCTAAGTTGTAAGGACTGAAGACAACATTGTTAAATTGTTTGACACTGGTTTGACCAGCAAGTTGTTCTGCAAGCCATGTTTTCTAATGTAAGCAGAATAAACAATGGTGGAGGTGCACTCTACCAAACTAGGGTGCAGACACCTCTGTGGGTTCTTCCCTTAGGAACCGATGGATTTCACAGGAAAAAAGGTAACTGAGGGTCGCACTCCAAATCTTTAGAAATATTTATTATAAACCACACATAACCACGTCACAACGTTTCGGGGGAATGCCCCCTTCTTCACCTGAAGAAGGGGGCATTCCCCCGAAACGTTGTGACGTGGTTATGTGTGGTTTATAATAATATTTCTAAAGATTTGGAGTGCGACCTCAGTTACCTTTTTTCATGTTTTCTAATGTCCCTTTAAGTACTCCAGCTTCAATGGTCCCTAATACTCAAACAACTTTACATTATCTGAAACTACAATGTGAGAGCAGAAAAATGGTTGTACTCACATAATTATCTGTGCTTGCTTTGTAATTAAATTATAAATGTTTAGTGAGTGCTTCTAATTTTCCCCACCCTCCCTTACTCACTGCCTTTTGCACAGCCTCACCATAGACCCTGCTAACACATCTCCTTCCTCCCCTCTTCTTTCTTTTCAGGCAGGTAGCCAAAGATCCTATTAATTGGTCAGGGACAGGGCCTGCTTGTAGAGTGACAGGTCTTTCCCTGTAAATGCTGTGATTTCAAATGCTGATTTATCAGAATATACAGCACATGCTTAAAATCTGTAAAATCTTGCTGTATCTAAAGGTTTATAGCAGTCAGGCAGAGAATTTTCAAAAAACACTGTATCCCTTTGTCAAAAGGGGTAGGAGGATATAAAAGAACACAAATACCAACAGTAAAGGTGGAAAGCAAGACAGGAGAAAGAACATGTAGCAGGGGTCTCCGAGAAATTAAGAAGAATTTTCAAAAAACACCGTATCCCTGTCTGCTTTAAACCAAACAACACACTGTGTCAGCAATTGGTACATCCGAAAGACCCAATACTGAAACATAAGAAAAGCAACATCATATACGCAGTGCAGTGCAGTGAAGACTGCCCTGATTTGTATGTGGGGGAGACCAAACAGCAACTGCACCAAAGTATGGCCCAGCACAGAAGAGTCAATTCCTTGGGTCAGGACTCAGCCGTGTACCTGCATCTTAAGGATAAAGGACATACCTTTGAAGATTGTAATGTTAACATATTGGCAAAGGAACGTGACTGGTTCAAGAGAGGTGTCAAGGAGGCCATTTATGTGAAAATAAAGAAACCAAGCCTAAATAGAGGTGGGGGGGGTTCGACACCAACTGTTTGCCATGTACAATTCTGTTTTGACACCTTACCCTGGGCAGTTATGGTAATACTTCTTAGTCTCAATGCAATCAACACCTTGCATTCAGAAGGTCTCTATCACCTTGCTGTCATATGCTATTTGGGACTTTCCAGGGTACATAATTGCCAACAGATTCTGGTACAAGTCATTCTGAAATGAGAAAGACAGTCGGATGACTAGCGAAATGTCTTCAAAGTTAAGTTGATCTAATTGAATACAAAAGATATACCATGACCTGGATGAATGAGAACCTTCACAAGCATAACTGAACCTTAATCCAATGAAGTTTGTGTTGGTATGGGTTCGATTGTATCTTAGCCAATAAAATGATAAATTGTAAATTTGTCTTTCCTTAGCCATCAGACCACGTAAGACGCTTTTTTTTAAAATAAGCTCTATATATTGGATTTGGAGTTTGGGGCCTTTCATTGGTCCATATGTGGTATACGTATATACTCGAGTATAAGTCGAATTTTTCAGGCTTTAAAATTAGCCTGAAAACCTAACCTCGACTTATACTCGGGTCAAGTCCTAATTTAGATCCAAATTCTGCAATTTCCGATAGTAACCAGTAGGTGGCGCTGTATTAACCTACATAGAAAGTTACAGGAGCTGATCTGCCTTTACACTTCCTGCAGTCTGGCTGCTGCACTCACTCAGCACTGTCACTGGTCATCTGGATGCTGTAAATCTGATGGGTCTCCTCAGTTTGAGGCAAAAAACAGCTGCTAGTACAGTGCAAATGACAGCTTGAAACTACAACTCTCAGGTGACATTTTTAACAATTGGGATCAGAGTCCATTACTATATGGGGTCAGAGGGCCCTTTACTATATGGGGTTAAGGAGAATTGTAAATTATGGTAAGCTTAATTTAAAGTTTACTGAACCTTGCCACTCCACATGTTTAGAAACTGAAACTCCCAGCAACAAAGCATGCTGGGAGTTGTAGTTTGCAAACATCTGGAGTGCCAAGGAATTGGAGGTTACTGGTACTGGATTTGGCTATTACTGTATGGGATTCGTGTATGGGAATTCTTCTGTCCTTTTTAAAGGGCAACTAAAGCCTAAAAACAACACAGAACCAGAAGGCAGTAGTGGTGATAATTTCTACCCTCGACTTATACTCAAGTCAATCAGTTTTTACAAATTTTTTAGGTAAAAATAGGTGCCTCGACTTATACTCGGATCGACTTATACTCGAGTATATGGGGTATCTTATTTTTTGTTTGCCCTTTTATAGTTCCATTAAAAATAAAACAATCTTTTTTTGTGATGGTATTAAATTAGCAAAGGTAAATGATATAGGGAGACTTTAAAAAAAAAAATATATATATATATATAAAAAAATTTAAAGACACTTTAAGACATTTTAACAATGTTTACCCTCCCCAAACAAGTAATATTATAGTTTGGTCATTTACCAAAGTAGGCAATAAGTGTGTGTGTGGGGGGGGGAGCGGCGGTTGGGTGGGGGTGGCATTTTTGGAGTATAAGTCTGGTCATTAAGATGTTAGACAAATGTAATGGCGGCTCACGTCTCCTCCCGACAGTGCTCCTTCCTCATGGTCTCCTTACATAAGTTAGGCTCGCAGACCAGGGGGTCTTCCCCTGCCTGTAGAAACAAAGAGAAAAAAGAACTCTGCTGCACCGCCTTGTTTGGGCTCTTGGTCAGCAACAGGATCAGGACAACATTCTTTATTAAAAATATCTTTTTACAACCATTAAAACTTGGCTAGCAGCCAGGGGACAAGTGTTTGGGGTGGTCTAACGCTTTTCAGGTATCAACCCTTACTCATAGACACAAACCTATTCCCAAAAGGAACACCCATTTTATACAGAAAACATCCAATAAAAAGGTGAGTAACCTATCTACCTAATTTAACTCTTACTGTTTAGCTACAGGAAAAAAATAATGAAAATTTTAGATACAAATATTGTATCTATAATATTAGAAAATTGTATGGAAGAGCTAGGAACCAAAGTAATGCAACATTATTGCTTCTCATATACAAATGTATCAGGATTAAATTCAATGTTACCATAAATATATATTATTTGAGCAAAGTGGTGGGTATATAAAACATTTATCACTTGTTATCAAATCAACCACAATAAAAAAAAGTTGGAAATACTCAGATAAAAAATATTTAGATAGAAAATATATATATAGTGTAGTAGATCCTATGTCCATATACAGAGGAACGTTAAATCAATAATGCAATATCCCATCTATTAATAAGCCCTTTGTGGGATCTGGTATCCTGTTCCAAGATCCAGAAAGCTTCCCTTTTATTAAGGTGAATTAAAGGGTTATCTCCTCTAATGCTTCTTTTAACATGTTCAACCCCTTGGACTTGACAAAATGTGGGATCCCCCCAGTACACTCTTTAAAGTGTCGTCCAACAGTGGTTCTGATGTCACTCTTTTGTGCTGTTTAAATGCTCTCAAATTTGCTCTTTTAGAGGGCGTATTGTGCGCCCCATATATTGTTTGTTGCACTTTCCACACATGAGTAAAAACACTACTCCGCGGGTGCAGCAGAGGATAGATAGATAGAAAAAGGAGAGCTAGATATATAGATAGATAGATAGAAAGAAAGAGGATAGATTGATAGAAAGAGGGTAGATAGAAAGAGGATAGATAGATAGATAGATAGATAGATAGATAGATAGATAGAAAATGGATAGATAGATAGAAAATGAATAGATAGATAGATAGAAAAAGGATAGATATATGGATAGATAGAAAAAAGAGGATAGATAGATAGATAGATTAGAAAAAAAAGAAGATAGATAGATAGAAAATGGATAGATAGATAGATAGATAGATAGATAGATAGATAGAGGAAGGATAGATAGATGATAGATAGAAAAAAGAGGATAGATAGAAAATAGATAGATGATAGATAGAAAAAAGAGGATAGATAGAAAATAGATAGATGGATAGATAGAAAATGGATAGATAGGTAGATAGATAGAAAGAAAGAGGGTAGATAGATAAAAAAAAGGATAGATGATAGATAGAAAAAAGAGGATAGATAGAAAATAGATAGATAGGTAGATAGATAGAAAGAAAGAGGGTAGATAGATAAAAAAAGGATAGATAGATAGATAGAAAAAAAGAGGATAGATAGATAGAAAATGGATAGATTGATAGAGAAAGCATAGATAGATGATAGATAGATAGAAAAAAGAGGATAGATAGATAGAAGATAGATAGAAAGAGGATCGATAGATAGATCAATAGATAGATAGATAGATAGATAGATAGATAGATAGAGGATAGATAGAAAATGGATGGATAGATAGAAAATGGATAGGTAGATAGATAGAAAGAAAGAGGGTAGATAGATAGAGTTAGATAGATAGATAGAAAGAAAGAGGGTAGATAGATAGATAGTTAGATAGAAAAAAAGAGGATAGAAAGAATCCGCCAACTCCCCCACTGAGCGCAGACAGTGCACAGTAGTGCACATCCCTGCACTTCTTTTAATAGCAGTACAGACTGGGCTTACATGGACCGTGTTACCTGCTCCAGGTGCAGTTACCAGGATACTTGAGGTGAGAGGCGGAGGAAGATGTCCTTAGCGATGGTTTCTATTATTAGCTGCACGGGTCGTGCGTGCACGCGTTACTGAGGAAATTCCGTCCTGGCTGGCTGACAGAGAGGTCACTGTTTGCGACTGCAGGAGCCTCTCATTGCGCATGTGCGACGGAGCCTGCATAGTCGCGAATTGCAGGAAAGGGGGAGCTGCAGATTCAGGACCAGGACTGGGGGAATCAGTTACCGGCAAGGATTACTGAGGATAGGAACAACACATGGACAATCTGGAAAGAGGTATTTGCACTGTGTAATTTATGTGTTCTGCCTATGCAGACTTGTACTTAGCACTGAACTATTCCTTTAATGTAATTAGCAGGGCTGCACTTACTGCAATTAAACAATAGTAATTTTGAACGCTACATCTGTTTTAACAGAAGCCTCTACCTGTTTCACTGATCTGGCAAACCTGCTCCAACATTTCCCTTTAAAATGCATTGCACAGAGCCGTGCTAAGATCAGGTTTACTTCAATATGCTGCTACTTGAGCTCTGCGCTGTGTACCTTGTAAAGTTATCGGTACAATTTTTCTGGGTTGCCACCTTTCCCTTTAAGGCTCAAACTCTTAGGGCTAGGCCCCACTGGCGCCTTTTGGATTGTGATTTACAATCCAATTGCGATAGTGGGAGCACAGGCATGTAATAGCCCGTGTGACCAGTAGCACTACATGTGCTGTGCTTCTGTGTGTTATTAGAGCGCATGCGATCACCACACAATTGCGTATCATTGCAATCGTGTGTTCTCCCGTTCGCTCAAGTAGCGCATGGGAGAACACACATTGCATTAAATACTTGTTGTATGGCTACACTGAAATGAATGCAGCTTGAATAACACTTCTAAATATACATTACAGCAATACACACACTAATATAAATCGTACAGTGCAGAAATAAACAAATAAAAAGACAGTCTTATGCAGAAATGCTCACAAAGATAAAGGCTTAACAGGTATGAAAAGGGTTAACATCTTCCCCCAGTCTGAATGAGCAGGAAAATCAGCTAATAATATTTTCACTGCTATCTCTGATGATTGCCTGGGAGATATTGGCAGGTGGGGACTCTGAGTTCAACTGTTACATGCAGCTTAGCATAATGGGAGTGGGAAACAAACACAAGTGAGCATGTGCAGAAGGAGTTTTGGGTCCAAGACCACCAAGAGGCAACAGGACCACCAAGAGGCACCGGGAACACCAAGAGGTCCAGGACCATCAACTGTGACATCATAGATTGTCAGTAATCTGAAATGTTCTATAAAGGATTTCCACACTTACAGGCTTACCGGTAATTCAGAAACACAGAAAAGCAAATGGTTTTACTAAGTGACAATTATAGAGTCTGTGGATTTGACTTTGTATTTTGGGTTTCATTCTACTTTAAATTGTTAGGCATAGTAGAAGGTTGTTCCAGTTAAAATTTACATTTTAGAGATTAAATGATCCATATTGTATTGTTTTCAATCTGGTTGCCAGCTTTGTTATTAATTGAAGCTTCAGGCATATTTTCAATGGCCTGAATGTTAGTAGTATTATTAAATATTGTAGCCAATGACATGTCTTCTGCTCTAAGTGATTCGATGGAGGAGTTCATATTTCTTTAACAATATTAGAAATGTAATCTAGGGGAGAAGGTCTCCCTGCACAGTTTCTACATCCTTGAACTAAAATAAGAAGAAAAAAATGTTAAGTAATCATACTGCGTGGTAACACAATTAATAAATGGTACAGGAGTGAACCAAGTGTGTAATCAGAGTTGTGTATCCACAGCCAAAGAAAATATAAAATGCAAATCACTGGAGCCATTAACACAATTACGTAGTAAATTTTGGGTTGAAAAAAAGACAACAGTTCAACATCATTTGTAATTTTAAGTCAGTCTTTCTTTAGGTTTGCAATAAACCACTGTACATGTACTTTAAATTATAAAAATATATTTATATTTTTACAGAGATTGCATTGAGTTTTTAGGAGCAACTAATTAGGTGGGGGTTTATAACACTATTACACATAGTAAAGGTCTATATGTATGTGTAATTATCACGATTTAATTAAAATCAACATAACAAATAACACTATACAAAGTATAGTACTACTACTAACTACTGAATTACAAACCAAATGATATACAATTAATAAAGTATACTTACTTTACTTGACACCCCTAAGATTGAATGGAAAACTCAAAATGGTAGGTTTAGCCACACCTCTAAGAGTGCTAATGGGTCTCCATGTAGACACTAAAAGGAAGTGGAATTTTACTAACATCCAATGAGGTGTTGATCTTAGGCATTGTACATGACAATACAGGAAGTTCCTGTATTACATACAATTAAGTGTTGTTTGTAAAACATGTGACAGTCTTGGCCAATTAAAAATTCTTCAGATTCACAAATTACCACCCCCCTTCCTTCTCCATAGAAAGAAATAAGACAATCCAGTGGGGGTACCTCACCATTAACATTTAAGCTAATCAGTATAATGTGCCCCCAAGTCCTAACCCCACCGCAAATGTAAATTTGGGACTTGCTGTGGTAAATATTAAGTATGAACATATTGTTAATCTGGATGTTAATCTGGATCCTGTATAGGGTCTCCGGTTGCCGAAGGGTGCGGTTAAGATTGAACTGCACATTGTGGCAGATATGCTTGGGTCTGTTCTCAAATCTGTAGGTTTATTCCACTTAGACTTCATGGATTATAGCTGGCAAGTAAGTGATATTTGCATGTGAGGGCAAATTGGTAAGGTTTATGACTCCTAATGCATTAAGTGACCCATATAATCCTTCCCTCATCCAATAGTGTAATAGCTGTGGATGTAGGGGAAGAGCAGATGATTCACTTGCATGTTCAAACCCTTGGGTAGAAAGCACTAAAAGCATGAACATGGGCTTTTAATGTCTGTAAGTCAGGAAATGGCTTTATTCCAGAATGTATGAAAGCTGTGCAGTCAGAAAATACTGGGAGTTGTAGTTTTTAAACATGTAAAAAAAAAAAATTCATTAATAAGAAACTTACTGCAAGCAAAGAATGCTGGGATTTGTAATTTTCAAACATGTCAAAAGTCACAAGTTTAACACCCCTGCTCTATACCATTAGGCTGTATTATATCTAGACGCATGCCACTGGCTATATATCAGATACGTTGCATATCCCCACCCACTTCTCTGAGAAATATGTGTTTATATGTTATATTATTAGGGCAATGCTTTTATAATTACAAGAGGCTGTGACATACTTTCTGTTATAAGAAGGCTCTATTTCATTTTAAACTCTTTAGGGAGCTTTCAGCTCCTTTATCCACACCTCTCCCTAACCTATATAGTATAGTATTTGAGGTTGAATAAAGACATACATCCATCCAGTCCAACTCTTCTAGCAATATCCTCATTTCCTGCCTAACTGTTGATCCAGAGGAAGGCAAAAAAAACCCACCGAATTTATGAAGGGGAAAATAAATTCTTTCCTGACCCCAAGTGGCAATCGGAAATATCCCTGAATCAACTCTAGTTTATATATCAATACCAGTAACTTGCAACATTCCTTGTTTGCAGAAACTCATCCAGCTTTTTTTTTTAAACTGACCAATGAACCTGCCATTACAATGTAAACTGGAAGACAGTTCCATAGCTTTACTGTTCTTACAGTAAAAAATCTTTCCGAACTTGAAGCCTAAATGTTTTTTCTTCAAGTCTTAAGGGATGTCCACGTGTCCTCTGACATGCACTATTTGTGAACAATGCCCCAGATAGTTTATTGTATGGCCCGTTAATGTATTTATACACCGTAATCATTTCCCCACGCAAGCACATTTTCTTCAGTGTACATAATTGTAACTTTTCCGGTCTCTCTTTATATACAAGCTCCCCCAATCCCCTAATTAATTTAGTTGCCCTTCTTTGAACCCTTTCCATTTCAAAGATGTCCTTTTTGTACACAGGATTCCATAATTGCACTGCATATTCCAAATGAAGCCTTACCAATGCTTTGTAAAGAGGGAGAATACCTCTCTTTGTACAAGACAATACCATGCTGGCTCTGGCTGTTGCCGCATGTCACTGCTTGCTACCTTTGTTATCCACCAAAACTCCAAGATCCCCTTAGCTTATACATTAGTCACCTATGAGGGACTGTATTAAAAGCCATTTTAAAATCCAAGTATACTACAGCTACTGCTATGCCAGAGTCTACATGTCTACTTACTTCCTCATAAAAGCCAAGCAAGTTAGTTTGACAAGATCTATTTCTCCTAAATCCATGCTGGTTACTTCTTATAATGTCAGTCCTTGAAACATACTCTAGAATATGTTCCCTTATTAAACTTTCCAGTATCTTCCGAACCCCTGAAGTTAAACTTACAGGATTGTAATTACCCATCTGTGAACGACTACCCTTTTTGAATATTGGAATAACATCAGCCTTTTTCCAGTCCAGAGGCACACCTCTGGACATGAGGGAATCAGCAAAAATAAGAAACAATGGCCTAGATAAAACTGAACTTAGCTCCCTAAGGACCTGAGAATGTATTTTATTCAGTCCAGGAGATTTATTAATATTAACCTTATTCAGTTTCTGTACCATATCCTCAGTTAACCAAAGTGCACTTGAATCTTTTATACCATTATTGCTACTATACTCTATGATATCTCTACTTGGACCTTCTATAGTGTATACAGAGGGAAAAAAATATTTAAGACATTTGCTTTAACGCCATCCTCCGTAACTTACTTATCCCCATTAATTAATGGTGCCACATTTTCAGTCCTCATCTTCATACTATAAATATACTTAAAAAGGTTTGTAGGCTTAGTGATGCTTTGTTCAGCTATCCTAACTTCATTATTCATTTTAGCTAGTTTCATAGCTTTCTTACACTCCAGTTTTTATAATACCTAAAGGCCCTTTCTGTTCCCTCTGACTTAAAGGTTTTACAATGTCCCCAATGGTGCGGATAAATTTAGATGTGAAATGGCTTAAAATCCCCTTAAACAGAGTCCACTTCTGTTCAGTACCTTTACCTGATAAAACTTTATCCCATTTGACATTATGAAGAGCTACTTTTAACCTGGGAAAATTTGCTTTCCCGAAAAGTCTTTGTTAACCCAGTGCACTTTTCCCTTCCATAATGTACTTCAAACAACACTATTTCATGGTCACTATTATCTAAGCCTCCAGTTACCTTTATATCTATAATACACTCCAAAGTATTAGATATTACAAGATCCAATAGAGCTCCTTTTCTAGTAGGAACTTGAACCACCTGTGAGAGAAAATTATTCAGGAACTCATCGCCCTTTTCTGTATTGGCAGTTCCACTCCACCAATCAATGCTAGGATAATTTAAGTCCCCTATAATGAGCACACTTCCCAAACTTGCAGCCCTTGCCAACTGCATATGAAGCTGACTCATTTCCTCCCTGCTAGCATTTGGCGGCTTATAGCAGACACCAACAATGACATTACCTCCTTTCCTGTTGCCTAATTCCACCCATATTGTCTCCGTTTTAACATCCATGTCGCCAGTTATCTTTTAAATTTGGCTTCAATTCTTTTTTTAAAAATAAACACATACTCATACCCCTTTCCTTTTTCTCTATCCTGCCTAAACAAGGCGTACCCTTCTACATTTACAGTCATGAGAACAGTTCAACCATGTTTCTGCATACTTTTCATTCAATGCCATTAACTCCAATTCACCCATTTTGTCAGCTAGACTTCTCACTTTTTGCAAACATACATTTTATATTATGATCCTGTAATTTATTCATATAGCCAATCAGTATTTTGTGCTACCAAGTCCTAATTATCTCGAACTTGCTGTGGTAAATGCTAATAAGTATGAACCTAGCACGTAAATCTGGAAATTTTACATGGTCTTAGATTGCCCAATGGTGCTGTTTGGGTTGAGTTGTGGAAGGATTGCCTGGGTCTCTTCTCGGACCTGCAGGTTTATTCCACTTAGACCCTCTAGATTCTAGCTGGCAGGTGGAATAGGTAAGGGAGGGTATATATGTGTATTTGTGTGATTGCTTGGGTCTTTTTTAGGACCTTCAGGATAATCTTTTTTGGGGGGGCCTGAATGCTTCCTGGTGGTTCCTGAGAGCAGAAAGTCTACTGGCAGGAGGAACCTAACTAGCCTCTCTCTAGCCCTACAGCTTAACAGCTGTGAGCATAAGGGAGAGGCAGATGGATCCCGAACCACTTGCATGTTTGTGCACTTGGTGCTGGTATTACAGAAAGCATGACCCAGAGCTTTTAATTTTTAAAAATGGTGCTGTTTAGGCAAGATTGCTTGGGTCTATTCTCAGACCTGCAGGTTTATCCTATTTGGTTTCCCTAAAAGTTCCCCTGGAAGTGGATGACTGTTATTTTAAAATAACAGTTTAAAATATCACTGTACTGTAGATTTTATAGACACTGTATCAACACATAGCAAAACACACTTTTGCTAATATATATATTATATATATATTAAGGCATCTATTATTTAATTTCTACATTCTATATTTGAATTCCATATTTGCAGGGGAGGTAGGATCAAGCAGTTCTATCTCCCTTTTGAACAGTAAGAGAGGTGACCAACTGTGACAGGTTTGGTGTGAGTGAGATGTGGTGTCAGTATCAGTTCTCTGCTTCTGCATTCACTGTCTGCACATGAATGGAACATTGATAGTATGGGGGAAAAGTCAGGTTGGAGAGCCGTTACTGACAGATGCTATCATTATCGCTTCACCTGCCAAAGCAGATTGCTACTCTTACTGCTCAATCCTACCTCCCCTGGAAATGTCGAATTTAAATAAATAATGTAAAAAAAATAAATAAAAAGATGCCCTTTAATAGGTTCGTCAACAACAGTATTAAAATTTGCTGACAAAATAACTAAAAAACTAAAACTAAATTTAAATGTATAGTATTAAACTAAAACTAAATTTAAATGTATAGTATACTCTTTCATTCTAATATGTTTGCATAGGATTAGAGATTTGTGTTAAAAATACAAATCTACATATTCTGATGGATGCTGCTTTCAAAAACTATTTAGGTTTCTAGGATTACATAACTAAAAAGAAATAAGGAAAGATTTCTCACTCCCAGCTGTTCCTGAAAAGTAAGCAGAGATATGCAAAGTTTCTCCTTTATGTCCTGCTGCCAATGCATGTGTCCAGAACTGTTGCATTATAACATATAATGAGTGCATTTTTACTTTTGTGAGATTCTAATTCACTTATTCATATTTATAGGTCAATTTAGGCAAAGTTATATATACATTTATAATATCAAACTACTGCTTATATGTAGCATGTAAGGTTTGACATTAATTGCAACTGAAAGAGCCAAATTGAAGGAATTTGCTTTTTCTGGAGTTAAAGTCATGCTTACTGATACAATATCGGTTATCTGACAAATATTAAGAAAGTTTCTAGCCCCAGTGGCCAGTATTTGTATGACAGCACTCCAAAAAGGTGTTTCCATTCAAGAATAATAAAGCATTTTTGTTTTGGTTGCGCTCCAGTCACATAAAAAGTTAAAAAGATAAAAGAAAATAAAAGGTATTAAGATCAGTTGCTTTCAAAGTATCTAAATTAATATCTGATAAAACATATACAAATTCCCAATTAAAAATATATGAAGGTCCACTCTTCAAGTGTATCAAAAACCTTTATTAGTTACCATTCGGGGTATATCAGTAAAAATGCAACAGGCAATAAAATCCAGTTCACCTTTAAAATTTCATTAAGGTGCACTTGCCTTTAAAAGTCTAAAATACACACTGGCTACCCAAATGCAAGGGGCCCTACTATAGTGTGATTTTAAAAGGATTCAATGTGTTTTGCTGCTTTGTAATGCATGCAGCTTCCCAAAGAATCAAATTCAGAATGATTGGAAGCCACTAGTGGCATCACTTTTATACTAGTAAAGTTTTTGGGGGTTCCCTGAACACCGGAACTGGAAGTGCGTCTCATGCATGCGTTCCACCGGTCTTGGGGGTCTGGAGACTCATCCTCTTTCTGTTAGAAATAGTGTTGTAACTATATGATATAAATATCGGATTACTCTTAATATGCTATGGTGGAAGCTATTGTCCAATGGTATTATATCTACATGCTGGCATGATAAAAAAAATATATATATCTAAAAACATTAAAAACATAATCTAAACACATATATCTAATAACATTTATATATATATATATATATATATATATAGCAAATAGTGTGCACTCTACCTTACAGACTTTTTTCCAGTCATGCCTGGGTGCTTCTAATCATGATCCCATGATGCATAGCAGTACACAGAATGTATTAGAGCACTCACAGGTCTCACAGGACCTGTGAGTGCTCTAATACATTTTGTGTACTGCTATATATATATATTGGAAAAATGAGCCGCACACACAATTTTTGCAATAAAAGCAAGTGTACTCTCAATACACGACCATTGCACTATGGTGCAACGTTTCGGGACACAGTCCCTTTGTCAAGCACACACAACAAGGTTCCTTGTTGTGTGTGCTTGACAAAGGGACTGTGTCCCGAACGTTGCACCATAGTGCAATGGTCGTGTATTGAGAATACACTTGCTTTTATTGCAAAAATTGTGTGTGCGGCTCATTTTTCCAATTTATGTCTTTTTATATATACTGGATTAACAGCATCCAGTTGGAGTTCTGTACCAACACTGAATGGTAACAGAGTGCTGCTCTGGAAACACAGAAAAAAAAAAAAAAAAAAAATATATATATATATATATATATATGTCAAATATACGATGGCACTCACAGGTCTTTATGAATAAAATTAGCTTTTATTAACAAACAATAAAAACGCTATCTACGCGTTTCAGCAATGAAGCCGTCCTCAGGATATCCTGAGGACGGCTTCATTGCTGAAACGCGTAGATAGCGTTTTTATTTGTTGTTAATAAAAGCTAATTTTTATCATAAAGACCTGTGAGTGCCATCGTATATTGGACTGTATTTATCCAAGTGATTTGCACCCAGGGTTTACTATTTTGGAACAGACGGAGTGCTGATTGACTTTACTTTATATATATATATATATATATATATATATATATATTATATATTTTACCTACTAGCAAAAGTGTGCCCGTTGGTGCACAATGGAAATTATATGTGTGTATGTTTTTCTATGTGTGGATATAGTGGATATAGAATCTTTACACAGGTATATTTTAAACTGTTACTCAGTCACCAGCTTCCAGAGGAACCAAATAGGATAATCCTGCAGGTCTGAGAATAGACCCAGGCAATCCTGCCACACTGTGTGGTTGAAACTAAACATGCTATGTTCATACTTATTAGTATTCACAAGGAAAAGTGGTGATGGTATCTCATATATTATAACAGAAGGTACCTCACAGCATCATGTTATTATAATAGCATTGCTCTAATAATCTGACGTATAAACAAACATTTCTCATTCCCAGTTTACATAAAGAAATGGATTTATCCTTTATATACTATTTTATACAGATCTAGTTGAAAAAAATTACTTCAGAGCAATTATTTAATAGCTGATAACTGCTTTTTATTTCAGTGTTACGTAAATCCTTGGTATACCTGCCTGGCTTTACCACTAAACAAAAGGCTACGGACTTGCAAGCGAGCATCTTCATCCCAACCATTAATAGTGGCTGCCAATTCAAATTGTTCTAGCCAATCAGTCCACTCTCTAGTTACCCTATCAAATGGAACAGGTTTAAAAATATGTTTGGAAATTGGGCTTGGTAGAGCTACAGAGTCTAATTGGGGAATTTCATCTGCAGGTACCAGGACAGGAGGATTTAAATCAATACTATCAGTAGCAGCCTCCATAGCTTAAAGGGACACTATACTGAAAAAATGACTCATCTTTAGTTATAATTGAATACATGTAAGTAGCACTTACTCTGATTTGTGTGTGTTACTGCATGCCTTCAATCCAGCACACATTTTGTTTAGGAGCAGTATCCCCCTCCCTTTTTTAACCACTCCCACTTCCATCCGACCTGACTTTTTCCTACAAACCAACTGTAAAGCCTGCACACAGCATACAGCATTCCATGGGTCAAAACTCTGTCACCATTCCAGAAACAGTAAAACTACTCACAGAAGAATAGTTTTTGAGAGCAAGAAACTTGATTGACAGCTGAAATATAATAAGTTTTAGATTGGATATCTAAAGAAATAGCGGGCAGATCAACAAAAAAATGATACAGTGGTGGTTGGGAAGAATTATAGTTTCCAGTTATGGTCAATTTAAAATAACCTATTTTTTGGTATGGATGCCCTTTAACACAGAGAAGAAATACACAGAGAAAACAGGGAGAATAAACGGTATTACCAGCACCGCTGCAACACCAATTTGTACCAGATCACTGCTTTATGGGAGGATTATGGGTAGCATGGCACACAGTGGGTTACTCTGGTGGTCTAGCACAAAGCAGACAGTGCACATAAACAGGTTCCCCACACAACATATGCAGTACTCAGGGGTGTCCCAGTCTATGGTGCACCACTTTGAATATTGACCAGGTCTGTATATTGTATGTCCTTGTAAGTTGGTGTACACTTATCTGTTACTTCAGAGGTTGTATCCAATAAGGTAAATTGTCTGTCTAATAATCTGTCCTCCCAACAGGTGGTAACAGGATCTTAAAAACAAGCTCTTGTGTTGCAGTCAATATCTCTCTATAGCACACACCACAATCTACTTTCACTTTCTGTCCTCCTAGCCATATAGAGCAGGGATGTCTTTTATTACTCACTGATACCACCTGTATATTTTGTGTTGTACCAAATATAAGTCAGTGCTATACTTTATATACATTTACTGATGGTCATAAATGGTAATAGCGAGATAGTACACACATACATATACACCTTTCCTATATGTAATAGCCTATACCCCCACCACATTGGTAGCTCCTAAAAAACTCAATGCAATCTCCTATGGAGATATAAATATATTTATTTTATATTATATATATATATATATATATATATATATATATATATAAATATAGGGATAAGAACAGCTTTACTATTAAAGTTAGTAATATAATGAAAGTGTCTAAAACATCATCTATAGAACCATGAAAACTATAAAAGCACGTAGGGACCATATAAAGCATAAAAAACATAAAAAGCAGTCCTTTTGGAACCAATGTTTGTAATTTGTAAATCCATTTGGTTTCTAGTCTCGATAAGGCTGCTTGTGTATCACCCTTTCATACCAGGGGTGACATTTGTTGTATACCACAAAATTTAAAGATGTTTGGGCAGGTATTCCAATGTTTCGGGAGTGTATGGTTAGTGTTCTTTTCTATATTTCTTAAATGTTCACTTTCTCTCAGTTTTCTTCCAGTTCTCCATATATATTGATGTCCACAGCCAGATTCTAATAAATAAATCACATTTAAGCTGTTACAAGTACTCAGATTTCTTATCTCAAATACTTCCTTTAATGTCCAGCTCGTGAAATCTTTTACTTTGTGTTTAACATTTTGAAACCTGCATCCACAGAAGCACTTCAAATTTGGAACCAGGTGCACTTTGTTTTTTCTTGACTTTAAATGGCTTGGTGCCAATTGTTAAGTGTCACCTTCATATATTTTTTACCAAAGTAAGTGGGTATTTTTATGTTTTATCAGATATTAATGTATACAAGAAAAAAATCCACAAGAACACAACCCAACCACCAGGTTGCCCAATTAGCAGCCAATTTCAGTAGTTTGTGGTATCCCAACAGGTAAATTGAGAGGTGCACTCCCTGGGGCCTGTGCCACATAAGGTAGGTGCCTCCCTGCAACAGTATAAAGATGCAGGGAGGCACACTCAGATAAGTATTTAATACATTTTCATTTATTAAGTGCTGAAAACAAAAACCAGGTACACAACATTTCGGGGGGTCAAACCCCCTTCCTCAGGTGTAACCACATACTTCAAAATGCAGAGTATATATAGTGACATCATTA
Organism: Hymenochirus boettgeri; assembly: GCA_019447015.1. Taxonomy (NCBI): domain Eukaryota; kingdom Metazoa; phylum Chordata; class Amphibia; order Anura; family Pipidae; genus Hymenochirus; species Hymenochirus boettgeri. The sequence continues at coordinate 60,718,811 of CM033471.1, forward strand.
ACAAAAGTGAATGGCTCTGCCTTCTACCACAAAGGCCTAAATCAAAGTGAGCATGTGCAATACAAAAGTGCTATGTGAGTAAATAGCAATATCAAAATAAAGCCACGAGAAAAAACCATCATGATACAGTGATCCTTAAAAGGTGTATAAAAACTGTGATATAGTAAAAGTAAAAAATACATTAAAGGTTCTTATATAATAAAAATATTCATATTTCTTCCTGTGTTACAAATACTACAAGTATAAGTGAATAAAATTATAAAAAAATACTATCCGTGTCTGAATCATAATTTATACCATATTTAGTAATTATAACATGTTTAGTAATCTAAAACATGTTAATTTAGTAGAAAAATTCTGAAGGAATGGTCTTTCTTAAATAAGCCCAATTTTCAGTTCCTGTAAGTATCCACTAGATGGTGTATCTATTCCTGCAAAGATAAATATTGTTGCTAGTAGAACTCGAAACATTTAAGGAAAACTAAACATAATTTTTTTAAAATCCTAATGTGAAAGATTTTCTCCCCAGAATACCTATACATTGAAAGATTATTCTCTAGTTACGGTATTTGCATTTAGTATATATAAGTAATAGATTCTGTAACAAAGGAGGCATCCATGTTGTTGCCAGTACAACTCATAGCCCATGTTGGCTTCAAAGAGCCACGCCCCCTGACCCCATTATTCACTGTCTCTCACAAAGTTTCTGAATCTTCTCTTTCTAGCGAGAGATAAAGTTTCTAAATGTACCTGTGGTCACAGTTAAGTTGCTGGTGGCACACTATGTAAATGCAGAGTTTTTAGGAACTAATCCCAGAGTTTACTTATGAAACAATATAACACAATTTACTGCCTGAGTTTGCTTTTTTTGTTTGTTTCCATGTTTCTAGAAAAATATAAAGTTTCTACATAGGTACAAACTTTATATATAGCAGCTCTGTTATTTATTTACCAATCAGCGTGAATTGCTGACAGCCTTCCAGTAGCAATACAAAACAGTGAACTGTTTTTACTTACATTTACTGAAATGCGCATTTATCTATTGCAAGTTCACTAGTGGCACATTCTTCTAAAGTCCTGGGTTAGTAAAAAAAAAAAAAAAGACTATTGTGGCACAGGTTCGATTCACCATGTTCGCTTTGTTTTTGTTTTTATTACGTGTCTAGCAAAAGATAAAGAATCCACATGTACTAGATAATTCCTTATTAGACATTGTGGCATAGCAGTAGAAAGCTTTGTTTTTAGAAAGACACAGCATAGAAGGTTGCTTGTTCGATTCCCCAACTTAATCATTTGCTGAAATGTTAAATGTTCTGTTTCTTTCATCCATGCTAGCAAAGATATACACTGCAAAGATTAGTTTTCTTTTTTGCATGAAAAGCAAAGGAATTTATCATTGTTAGGGACAGGAGCATTTGTAATGTGTTTACAAAAAAACTGCACTGAAATTTGAGTTCGGTGTCAGAGGGAGGGATCTCTGAGCTGTAACATGATTGGCTGTCAGCTTCCAGGAAGCAAGACTGCAGTTTCCTGTAAATGTGTACTGCGTACACTTAGCAGGGTGTTCCCAGGTAAGGTGAATTATGGGAGCTGACCCCTAGTACTTACAGGTTATTTTCATAAATCACCCAGCATCCACAGCAAAGGGAGAGATGAGACACAGCTTGTTGGGTGTTTCTGAATGTGCTCTGTCTATTGGGACAATGTTGTCTGGGGACTTTAGTTCTCCTTTAAATGAATTCAAAGTTCGTTATATATTAATCACTAATCAACAGTATTTCTGTTCATAACCTATATATCATAAGAAGGGACACGTGAAGATCTATGTATTATATTATCTCATTATTTACAAAAAGCAGGCTAAATTGAATTCTTCATTCAAGCCCTTAGGTGTCAGTGTCTGTAGATGGTTAATCCATCAATGTTCACGCTGCAGTAGCAGCTGTGGGAAATTACCACCTCTGTTAGGTTTCTTAACTACTTCTAAGATTTTCCAACGAGTTATGTTTATTTTCATAGAAGTGTCATGCCACAGCAGTATCATGTCTGGACTCCTCTGGTTTGAACAATTTGATGTCTTTCTTATGTTCGCTTAATCTTATGCATAATTCTCTTTTGGTTTGGCCGACGTACGCAAAGCCACATGGACATTTTAAAATACATTTTTCAATAAATCTTCTCTAATTGTGTGTAGGGCTTTTAATGCAGTTTCCATTAACATTTTATCATACCCTCTTTCCTCAAATCTGTTTTAGTGCCAAATACTCCTTGTGGGATAAGTTGTTTGACCTATAACATATTTTTTGCTAGGGTAGCAGTTATACTTGCTTGCTCACCACGTTATCAAACACTTCCAAGGCTTTACTCGGCACTATAGGGTTAAACATAGATTTTTTCTTTAGTCTAACGTTTCCTAATGGACCTTCCAATTTAGTTGGACCCTCCTTATCCCCAAAAAATATTCCTTAACAGATTAAGGAACTGAAGGAAATAATTGTGAAAAAAGCGTACAAAGGGGAGCTAACATGATTCTTTCCAGACAGATGTATATAAAAGAAGTACACAGACAACTGGAACATTATGAAAAACTGTTGTCAGACCCGACATTGAGGATAAAGAGGGAAATTAGTATAGTATAGTATAGTATTTGAGGTTGAATAAAGACATACGTCCGAGGGAGAATTACATTTTCCTCCCTTGAATCCATACCTCGCTTTATATAAGACAATACCATGCTGGCTCTGGCTGTTGCAGCCTGGCACTGCTTGCTACCTTTAAGTTTGTTATCCACCAAAACTCCAAGATCCCTTTCCAACAGGGATTCACTTAACACCTCAGGGTTCTGTACTGGGGCCGCTTCTGTTTAATCTGTTTATAAAGAGGCAGTTCAGAGAAGGGCAACTAAATTAATAAGGGGAATGGAGGGACTTGAATATGCAGGCAGATTAGACAAGTTAGGGCTGTTTACATTGGAGAAGCGGCGGTTGCGTGGGGACATGATAACCTTGTACAAATATATTAATGGCCCATACAATGAGCTCTCTGGTGCATTGTTCACTAATAGGTCATATCAGAGGACACGTGGACATCCTTTAAGGTTGGAAGAAAAGAAGTTTCATCTTCAGGTTAGGAGAGGTTTCTTTACAGTGAGAACAGTGAAACTGTGGAACTGTCTTCCAGCAGATGTGGTAATGGCAAGTTCATTGAATAACTTTAAAAAAGGCCTGGATAAGTTTCTAAAACTAAAGAATATTGAGAATTACTGGTATTAATGCATATAGATCTGGTTGATCAAGGGATGCTTTCCGATTGCCGTTTGGAGTCAGGAAGGAATTTTTCCCCCCTTTTTTTGGGTTTTTTTGCCTTCCTCTGGATCAACTGTTAGGTAGGGTTAAAAAAAAAAAAAAAAAAAAAAAAGGGAATAGGTTGGACTTGATGGACGAATGTCTTTATTCAACCTTAATTACTATGTTACTATGTTACTATGTTACAGAGCCATTTATAGTATAAATAGCACAAGTATTTTTAAGTCCAAAATGCATCACCTTACATTTATCAGGGAAAATTATTCAAGACATTTGCTTTATCGCCATCCTCCGTAACTAACTTATCCCCATTAATTAATGGTGCCACATTCTCAGTCCTCATCTTCTTACTATTAATATACTTAAAAAAATGTTTAGGCTTAGTGATGCTTTCTTCAGCTATCCTAACTTCATTATTAATTTTAGCTAGTTTGATTGCTTTCTTACACTCCTTGTTACAGTTTTTATAATCCCTAAAGGCCCTTTCCGTTCCCTCGGCCTTAAAGGTTTTAAATGCCTTTTTCTTCCTTACCATTTGACTCTTTACATCAGAATTCAGCCACATGGGCGCGGATTTATTTTTTTTACATTTATTTCCCAAGGGTATAAATTTAGATGTGAACTGGCTTAAAATCCCCTTGAACACAGTCCACTTCTGTTCAGTACCTTTACCTGATAATACATTATCCCAGTTGACATTCTGAAGAGCTGCTTTTAACCTGGGAAAATTTGCTTTCCTGAAATTAAATGTCTTTGTTAACCCAGCGCACTTTTCCTTTCGATAACAAGGTCCAAATGCCACTATTTCATGGTCACTATTCCCTAAGCCTCCAGTTACCTTTATATCTATAATGCGCTCCACAATGTTAGATATTACCAGATCCAACAGAGCTCCTTTTCTAGTAGGAACCTCAACCACCTGTGAGAGAAAATTATCCTGCAGCAATTTCAGGAACTCATCGCCTTTTTCTGTGATGGCAGTTCCACCACACCACCCCCCCAAACCTAGTTTAAAATCTCCTCCAACCCTCTAGCCATCTTCTCCCCTAAAACAGCTGCACCACCATCAGTGAGGTGCAACCCATCCCTACTAAAGAGCCTGTAGCCGACAGCAAAGTCTGCCCAGTTCTCAATAAACCCAAACCCTTCTTCCTTACACCACTCTCTTAGCCACACATTAATGCTCCTAAGCTCCCGCTGTCTCCCTGGCTTAGCACGTGGCTGCGGTAGTATTTCTGAAAACACTACCCTGGAGGTCCTTGCTTTTATCTTGGCCCCTAGTTCTCGGAAATCATGTTTAAGGACCTCACCTCCACCTCTAACTTTGTCATTGGCACCAATGTGAACCAAGACCGCCGGGTCACACCAGGCCCCACCCAATAATCTGTCTACACGATCCACCACATGCCGAACCCTAGCACCAGGCAGGCAACACACAGTTCGGCATGTAGGGTCTTGGCGGCAGATTACCCTATCTACCTTCCTTATAATGGAGTCCCCTACCACTACCACCTGCCTTGCATTCCTGACCCTTCGTTCCTCCTCCCTTGTATCAGAGATGGCAGTCCCCTGGGTGCTCAAGGGACTAGCCCCCTCCATACACGCTAATTCCGAGGTTTCCTCCTCCACTTCATTACCTAAGGTGGCAAATCAGTTGGGATGAACAATCTGGGAAGAAGCCCCCCTACTCTTCCGTCCCCCACTTCCCCTAGTAACCCTAACAAAACTACCTCCTTCCTCATCCTTTCTTGTCCCTCTTCCACCCACCTCTATACTGGCCCCAGCCAGTGACTGCTGACCCCCCAGTTCTGCCAATCCCCGCAATGCTGCAAGCTGCCACCTCAGCGTCCAAACGGGCAACCCACTCACACCTGACACAGACATTGGATTCCCCGGAACGTCTGCTCCAGGTTCCTATACATGTGGCACGATGCACACTGCATGGTACTGACAAAACTGTCCCTTCTAATAGACCACACCAACACAGTGACACACAAACCTTGTTAAATTGCCCTTCTTGATTAAATCTCCTTCTTTTTATATGTCCTTGAGAGCAAGGTCCTTAAGAGAAAGGGCCACTCACAAGTTCGTTACACTCACAGGAAACTTCCTTTTGTTAGGTCCAAACCCAAATTGATAACCTGTTAAATGATGTATTACAAATTGGTTTGATTAACAATCATGTGAGAGACTGTTTGGTTAACAAGTTCCCCAGAACACCGATAATATACGTTCTACCCAAAATACATAAGTCATTGGTTAATCCACCATGTAGACCTATAGTATCAGGTGTTGGATCCCTCCTACAGCCATTGGGCATTTTCATTGACGCATATCTAAATACCATTATGCAAAAACTGCCCAGTTGTCTAAAAGATACTACTGAATTTTTAAACAGGTTAAAATCCATTGAACATGTGAAAGTGTTTGTGTAGTTTGGATGTGCAGTCTTTATAGGGATTGGGCTGAATAACCGACTTCATGTGCAGTCGTGGGCAGTGTACAATAGCAGTGTATAATGATCTTAGGGTTTTGGGGGCTTCTCTATCAGAATATAAAATGTTATTTTGGGGGTGGACATACCCTTTTAGGAACCTCTGGTTGACATATGGCTGTATGCCCTCATCTAAGCATATTAACGGTCACATAAATATTTGTAAATGGTCCATAAATAAATAAATGGCTTCTACTATTTAAATGAACATTTCAATTTCCATTCCTTTGTAGAAAAAAAACAAAAAAACAATTCTATCTAAAACATAATAAATAAATGTACATCAATCCAACTTAGATGCAGATTTTTGGACTTTGACACTAATGCAAATAATATATGCTATTTTAGCCCCACCCCCAGTTTTTTCTAGGGTTATTCAATAAAGGTTCTTATCATTAAAATGGTGCTAATTTTGCTTTCAAATGTGAAATGTGTTAGCTTTCAAATGTGAAATAACATCTGATTGGTTGGGGCAAAATTAGCACCATTTTTAATGATAAGAACTTCAGGAATCTCCCTGAATATATGTAAAAATGAAAGTCACTTAATTACATGAACTGAAATAAAAAAAGACTAATTAAAAATAAACAAATTGTTGCAAAAACCTAGTCAATATCCTTTATTTCTTGTTATTGTCAATATATTATCAAAACAACAGCATCCTGATAGTTAAACATATATGTAATTACTATATCTAGAAAGACAATCATAAATTAAAATCCACATATTTAAAAACTGTTAATAATAGGCATAACCAGCAATAACAGTTTTTTAGTCGGTGGAAACCCTACAGAAGTGATCAAACAATGAACAGATAGCATAATATATATTTATTAATAATTTATAGGGGCCAGAATTAGGTTTCCTAAATTTTTTGGTCTTAAAAGGTTATGAGATAAAATTATTTTCCAATTATTAAAGCAGTTAGCATCTGTCCATCTTTAATCCTACAGCATTCAGAACACCTCGTACAGAAAAAGGAAACATGCTTATGTATACAGTATGTGTGCAGTATAGAGGGTTAGAAGATTCTCAATAACACAGTAATGCCTTACTATAAAATTTCTACTGTCAGACGCAGCAGCCTTCAGTTGCCTGGTGACAACACTGACCTGTCAAATGTAGTGGTCACAACAACAAGCAACCTCTAACTGACATGTAGTATAATGGTCACCATGATATTTGCATGGGTGTCCTACTGCTAAGCTGTCTGTTGTCTCATCCGGTCTACCGCCTTTGTCTCATCCAGTCTAGTGCCTTTACATCCCTATTATCTTTGGATTCATATAATTCTTGAGGTTGGTCCCTGGTAATAATGGTTAGTCATTGTGTGTGTGGCTTTATGTCGCATTTAACCTCTGAAGATATTTCATTTATAATTTAAGTCCCAAAGTTTTTATGCAACAATATACTAGGGATTTTCAATTATTTACATACATAAGCATTATGTACTGTATTAGAGTTAGAAATTTGGCTTTATCAAATAGGGATTGCATCTTGGCAGAAAACATACAAAATGATTATAAAAATATATTTGGCTCAGTTTTCAAATTCCACAGTCCCAGGGGCTTCTCTACCATCAGGCAAACTGAAACATCTGCGCACGACTCCCCCATGGTAACCTCCTTCCTGCAATACTGCATTTCAGCCACCATGTGGCGCACAGCCCAGGAATTCCTTTCCTAGAAGGAGAAGAGAATGGGAGCATGTGCTTCACCTTGTAGTGCCTGCACCTGAGGATGGAGCATAATGTTCAGGTAGTTGTAACTAGAAATAGAAAAAATATTGTACAGGGGCAGAATTCTACTGACACTATCTCCACATTGGCAGTGGGTGGGACTGAAAACATGGTGCTGACAGACACTGTGTGTGGGGGGGGTATTGGATCTTATTTTATGTGCTGCCTGGGGCCTAGGATTAAGTGTGGAAATGGAGAATGATGGGGACTGTGATCTTTATGCGTGTGTATCTGTGTATGTGTGTGTGTCTGGAGCTGTGTTTCTGTATCTGTGTGTATCTTAATCTGTATGTGTGAGTCTGTATCTGTGTATGTCTATGCATGTTTGTGTCTGTCTGTATGCGTTTCATACTGTGAGCGTTTCATATATGTGTGCCGTTATGTATGCATATGTGCCATTCTGAATGCATAGGCATCCTTTACCAGTCTGTATTGTGGGTAAAGTTAGCCCTCCAGTCCACCAGCCAATGTTAAGTCAGCCCTCCAGTCCACCAGCCAGTGTTTAGTCAGCACTCCAATTCTTTGGACCCTCAACTGGTAATGAAGCTTGCATGAAGGTTCCATACCACAAAACAGAGATGCATGCAGTGGAAGCATAATGGGCCCTAAACTCTTTTTGTGTTTTGTGCTTCAGAAACATTATAGACACTGATTTCTAAAGAACAGCAAAATGTTTATTGTAATGTTTATCATGATGTCTTTACTAGAGAAATGCAAAATAAAGTTTTTACATAAGACCATTTAATAGAAACCTCACAGTGCACCATCCAACAAACCCCAAATATGGGCTGCTTCTAAGCTGCTTTACCATATGCTGGTGACTAGTCTCTTTTTTTTTTAACTAAAGGAATTACAGTACTGAAGACAAAGTGGCACTCTGTAACGCTGTCTGTCCATGCATCCTCTTTTAAAGGCTTAAAAAATTCTGCCATAACATTATCAAGCAGAGCATTCCAACTTTACTGCACTCACAAACTTTTGACAAAGGTATTTTCTTAACATCCCCCAAGCTGATCAATTTATTTGGAAAAAAAATTGTTAAAAATCTACTAAATGCTTAATAGGGCCAGTAATACAGATGAAACCTGTGGCTGCTGTATGTGTTGCTTAACCACAAGTATGTTGGTTACGTGGAATCATGCTAAATTTTTACTTTTGATTGAAAATTAACAATGTAGCTTCTTTATAGTGGTATTTCCAAGCAAGATCAAGAGCTGCAGCAATCCTTTTTATTTCCAGCATGATAATTTCTTTTGCATATTCCCAACTGTAATTTTTGCAGCATTAGTTTTGGGGTGGGTCAAAATTCTCTGATCTCTGCTGCACAACTAAATTGCCTAAGACACAAGACCATAACAGACACTATTAGGGGTTTTGGGTGCATTTAATGTACATCCAGTTTAATACATATTACATAGTTACATGTTTTCATTTTATGTATGTATGCTGAACATATTAGTAAGTGCTTTACAGTTAAATTATTCATTTACATTAGACCCTGGTAGAAGAGCTTACATCTAAACACAACCCACATCCCCAAACATCCCATTTTCACACAGGATAGACAAATATAGGGTCTGGCACATTGTTCCAGAACACCTAGATTTGTCCCACGGCGGTGTAGCCTGGGTTGTATTGGGAGTATAGCTTGCCAGTCTAGTGCGGACAGATAAATAGGCCCATCCTGGAACTGGTCCCATTGTGTTGGGAGATATGAAACCTTTCACAAGGGGGCATATTTATAAATGATCTCTATTTTTGCGGTATTTATAAAATAACTAATTTTCACCGCAAAAGTTGTCTGATGTGCACTGAAAAAATGTGCCTTATTTATTGAGTTAAGTCTGGTATTATGACGAAAAGAGAAATTGCTCTCTAACGCCGGCCATTACCAGACCAGGGCTGCAAGCAAACATTTTCCAGAAATAAAGGGGGGTCTTTAACCAAAAACAAAATACTAATGTACACATTGGATTTAGAGGCATATTTATACAGCAGAGAAGGTGAAATTTCAGATCAATTTTTGACAATTAACATTTTGCCTTTCTGTCACTTTTTCTGTCTTTTGTTATATTTTTTGCAGTTCTATCAGAATTCTTGTAATATCTAACATCGTGTAGCGCATTATAGATATAAAGGTAACTGGAGGCTTAGGGAATAGTGACCATGAAATAGTGTCGTTTGGACTTTGTTATCGAAAGAAAAAGTGCGCTGGGTTAACAAAGACTTAATTTCAGGAAAGCAAATTTTCCCAGGTTAAAAGTAGCTCTTCAGAATGTCAACTGGGATAAGGTATTATCAGGTAAAGGTACTGAACAGAAGTGGACTGTGTTTAAAGGGATTTTAAGCAAGTTCACATCTAAATTTATACCCTTGGGAAATGTTAAAAAAAAAAAAAAATCCGTACCCATGTGGCTGAATTCTGATGTAAAAAGAGGCAAATGGAAAGGAAGAAAAAGGCATTTAAAACCTTTAAGTCAGAGGGAACAGAAAGGGCCTTTAGGGATTAAAAAACTGTAACAAGGAGTGTAAGAAAGCAATCAAACTAGCTAAAATGAATAATGAAGTTAGGATAGCTGAACAAAGCATCACTAAACCTAAAAACATTATAATTATATAAAAAAAAATTCTAAAGTATATTAATAGTAAGAAGATGAGTACTGAAAATGTGGCACCATTAATTAATGGGGATAAGTTAGTTACAGAGGATGGCGATAAAGCAAATGTCTTAAATATTTTTTTCCCCTCTTGTATAGATCCAAGTACAGATATTATAGAGTATAGTAGCAATAATGGTATAAAAGATGCAAGTGCCTTAACTGTGGATATGTACAGTGCCATAACGGGGATATGGTACAGAAAGAACTAAATAAGGTGAATATTAATAAATCTCCTGGACCGGATAAAATACATCCTCGGGTCCTTAGGAGGCTAATTTCAGTTTTATTTAGGCCATTGTTTCTTATTTTTGCAGATTCTCTCATGTCTGGATGTGTGCCTCTGGATTGGAAAAAGGCTGATGTTATTCCAATATTTGAAAAGGTTAGTAGTTCATAGCTGGGTAATTACAGGCCTGTAAGTTTAACGTCAGTGGTGGGGAAGATACTGAAAAGTTTAAGGGAACATATTCTAGAGTATATAAGTAGTAACCAGCATGAATTTAGGAAGAATAGATCTTGTCAAACTAACTTGCTTGGCTTTTATGAGGAAGTAAGTAGAAATTTGGACTCTAGCATAGCAGTAGATGTAGAATATTTGGATTTTGCAAAGGCTTTTGATACATTCCCCCATAGGCGACTAATGTATAAGCTAAGGTCTATTGGTCTGAGGAAGCACATTTGTACATGGATAGAAAATGAGTTAATGAATAGGATGCAAACAGTAGTTGTTAATGGGGCTTCATAATTATGGACTAAAGTGCTAAGTGGGGTGCCACAGGGTTCTGTGTTGGGGACGCTTCTATTTAATCTGTTTATTAAAGGGGAACTGTGGTCCAAAAATGACTTTAGGTAAATTGATAGGAATCGCTCTCCTGAGAATTTTTGCAATTTATTTTCATTGTTTATTTTGCATAGTTTTGAAGATATTTACATTTTTGTGTGTGATATGGCAGCAGCATCACCAGGTCCCCTGCACTTCCTGCTTACTGCTCTGAAATGTCAGTCAATCTGCTCTGTGTCTCCTCCTCCCCTTTGCAGCCCCCTGGTCCCTCCCACTCATGGACCCCATGGTACCTCCAGTTGCAGGCCCCCCTTGGCCCACTCTCTTACAGCCCCATGTGGCCCTGCCCACCCGTGGGTGCCTAAGCCCCGCCCACTCACGGACACCTAAGCCCCGTCCACTCACAGATGCCTGTGCAGGAGAAGTCTTATGAATGTCATATTTCAGCCTCCCACCCATTAACTTTCTGGTCAGTAATTTCTTTATATCTTGGGCTGTGGAGCACGTAGAGAGGTGGTTGATGACTCAACTTGTTTGGAGACCACAGTTTCCCTTTAAATTTTCACCACATTTTCAGCATTATTAGTGCTAATTTTTGCGACATAATTTTCACCTTTGATTAAAAAAAAAACAGCTTTGTATTGTCTGTGACAAAAAGAAAAGTTGAAAGTTTAAAAAATTGTGGTGAAGTCTGATGGAAAAAAATAGCGAAAATAATGCCCCTTTAGAAACATGTCCCCCATTTGACTTTTTTTGGTAAATAAAGAAAATCAGAACCTTAAAAAAGCCATCTTGGGAAAATCGGAAATAGCATATTAGCAGATCATACTAGAGTAAATGCTGGAAAATAGTTTAACACCCTCCTGGGAACTTATTGTTATTGAGAAACATTCCAAAATATACTGAGATCTTCCATGGGCCCATTGGCATGCAAGATAAATGACCACTAATGCGTTTTTGCCACCTCAGACTTGGCAATTTTGAATGGCTGAACTTAATAAAACCCTTTTTGCCATTTTAAAAATATGATCGAGCGGTATAAATTGTTATTAGTCCAAATTTGCTGAAAAGGCGGTGAAAACGCTGGTGAAAAATTTAACGAAACTTTATAAATATTCTCCAATGTCTTTATAACTGTTAAAAAAAAAAAACAAGTACACAGAGGAAACCCCCACAAGCATAATACAAACATACAAACTCCTTATAGATGTAGCCGAATGTGGAATTGAACCTTAGCCTAACATCAGTGGTAGGGAAGGTGCTAGAAACTTTGTTACAGGATCATATGCTGGTCTCCAGAACTGATCTTATTAGTAGTAGTCAGCATGGATTTATGAGAAATAGATCATGCCAGACTAATATACTTGTTTTTTGAGTGAGTAAGTGAGTAAGAATTTAGATTCAGGCACAGCAGTAGATGTAGTATAGATGGATTTTGCGAAAGCTTTTGATACTATGCCGCATAGGCGACTAATGTATAAACAGAGGACTGTTGGCCTAGAAAAAACGTTTGTATATGGATAAAGAATTGGTAATTGGATCCCAAATAGAGAGTGGTGGTCAATGGGGCAACATCTATGTGGGCTAAAGTTCTAAGTGGAGTGCCTCGGGGTTCTGTACTGGGGCTGTACTGTACTGTTCTTTTTAATCTGTTTATAAATGACTTAGAAGGGGGCATTGAGAGCAAGGTCTCTGTCAAATTGCTGCAAGCTTACCTAGATAGATTATCAAAGGGCAGCAGAATGGTAAGATGAGATTCAGTGTTGATAAATGCATTTGGGGTTTAACAATCCTGGTGCCACTTACCATAAATAACTCTGTGTTAAGTAATTCTCGACTGGAAAAAGATTTGGGGGTTTTGGTAGATAATAGACTTGGCTGTAGCAAACAATGTCAGACAGCAAAAGCTGGAGCAAGCAAGATATTGTCCTGTATAAAGAGGGTAATAGATTCAAGAGAAAAAAAATATTATTCTCCCTCTTTACAAGGCACTGGTAAGGCCTCATTTGGAATATACAGTGCAGTTTTGGAATCCCAAATACAAAAAGGGACATCTTGAAAATGGAAGCAGTTCAGAGAAGGGCAAATAAAATAAAAATGGGAATGGAGGGGCTTGACTATGCAGGCAGATTAGCTTTGGGATATGATAACCTTATACAAATATATTAATGGGCCATACATTAAACTCTCTGATGCTTTGTTCACTAATAGGTCATATCAGGGGACACGTGGACATTGTTTAAGATTGGAAGAAAAGAAGTTTCATCTTCAGGTTAGGAAAGGTTTCTTTACAGTGAGAACAGTTTCTGTCTTGCAGCAGATGTGGTAATAGCAAGTTCACTGAATAGATTTAAAAGTGGGCTAAATTAGTTTCTAAATCTATTTTTGCATGTTGTGATATTAAAAACAAAAATATTTCTATGAATGTGGTATGCGTCCGACAGTTCATCAATATGGAAACCCTAAATTTTTTTTTACATTTCTCTTTAAATAGTTTCTACTTATGGAAGAAATGGTATCTGAAATACCTCTAAAATATAATAGAACTGGGTGAATTGAACTCTCCAGGGTATGTATGTATGTCTACCTCTATACGTATATTATATTATATCTATATATATATATCTATATCATATGAGATATATATATATATATAGAGAGAGAGAGAGAGAGAGAGAGAGAGAAGATAGTACCGCACACAGAAAGTCTTTTTCAAATTTGCTTCAATTTATTGTCCACATATACAATGTGACGTTTTGGGATATACAACATCCCCTTTCTCCGTGCTACATATAGGCTATTAGAAAAAGGACGTAAATATAATGCGGAGGAACTTGAGTTCTTTAAAGGCTGTTTACGTTTAATATTGACTAGGAGTTACTTTAAATTTGATAAGGACTTCTATATCCAGTGCAGGGGTACTGCAATGGGTTCTAATGTTGCCCCGTCATATGCCAATGCCTTAATGGCATGGCTGGAGGAGGAATGAGTCTATGTATTACCATCCTTCACCAGGCATTGTTTGGCCTGGTGGAGATACATAGATGACGTCTTCCTCATATGGCGGGGCGACGTTACATCCCTGCAGTCCTTCTATAACCAATTGGGTAAGGTGCATCCAAATATAGGTTTTACTATGAATTTTAGTAAACAGGAAATATGTTATCTTGATGTATGTGTAAAGGTTGATGAAGGACTGACAACCCAGCTGTACTCAAAACCGACCGATCGGAATCAGCTGCTATTATATTATCCAGCTCATGTTCTGAAGGCAATTCCGATTGGTCAGTTCTCTAGGGTGCAGCGAATTGTCAGTAATCCCCGTGTCAAAGAGTGTCAGATGAAAGAGATGTATACGAAATTAACTGAAAGGAGATACCCTAAATCTGTCTTAAATAGGGCTTTAAAAAGGGTCGGTGAAAGCACAGAAAGGAGAAGGGATTTACAGCCTAATCCAAGAAAGATACCTTTGGTTTTGAAATATGCAGTGGGTACCACAAGAATAACGGAGATTGTCCGGAAAAACTGGCCAATGTTGGTGAGAGGATATCCAGATATTGAGGAATTTACACAGCCCCCCCGAATCTCATATAGAAGGGGGAATACGGTGGGCAGTACTTATCCATGTTTAAGATGTGTGCAATGTAAATATGTACAGAAGAGTGATTGTTTCAAACATCCCATGACTGGAAAGGTATACCCCATTCAGGGTTACTTTACCTGTGACACCAAGTACGTTGTATACATACTTTGGTGCCCATGTGGGTTATTATATGTGGGGGAAACTGTCCAATCAGTCAAATCTCGCATCTCCCAACATAGATCAAGCATCAAAACTCATTATGTGAAATTACCGGTGCCAAAACATTTTGTGGAGGCGAACCACAGTGAAAATGATCTGAAGTTTATGGTGCCGGAGTCTGTTTCTATACCGGAGAGTTGCTCTCCTGCAAGAAACACGAGGTTTGGTGGATTGGACGTTTAGATACACTTTATCCCAAAGGTCTGAATAGGGACTATAATTTGCACCTATTTATATGAATTGGGAGTAAGGGGACTCAAGGCCTGTCTTTTTTTGATATCTTTTTTGATGTCGTATTTGATGTCCTTCTTGATGTCGATTTCAAAGCCGTTTTTCGATTATGGAATTGATGGGGGGTTGTTATGCTGATATATTAATATATGCATCTTAGATCCATGAAGTCACTTCCTGTTGGAAAAGGTAAAAGGGGAGGAGGCTGAGTGGAACAGGTGATTGTTTTTGTCCTGCTTGAGAAAGGGGTGTTGTATATCCTGAAACGTTGCATTGTATATGTGGACAATAAATTGAAGCAAATTTGAAAAAGACATTCTGTGTGCGGTACTATCTTCTACACATGTACATTTTGGGGTGGAGAGCAATTCCCCGTTTGTGCCAGCACCAGCAGCAAAGAGATATAAATCATGGTGTGCTGTATAACCGAAAATATATATATAATAGTAGCAGCAATGGACGCACTCCAAGGACTCCACAAGTCCTCCTCAAAAACTTTTGCTTCATTGAGCCAACATGTTTCTGCCTATTTTAGGCCGTCATCAGGACTAACAAACAAACATAATGAACACCTCTTTATAGCCACACCTTTGACACTCCCACCAAAAAAAAACATACCAAGTCAAAAATATAACAGCACCTTATTATTCAAGATTACACATCCTACCATAAAACACAGTATTCAATCGACAAAATATCAAATCCCCACACCCCATAGTTACTACTGTCACGCGTAGCTCACCTAGATATTATTCTCCAAAGATATATACCCGTATCATAGAAATCCATCATGCTGACTACTATCTTTACTTTCGCAATTATGTCCCACATGATCACTCCTTCTCGCGATATTACGCAACTACTGGTAACAAAGCAAAACCAAGGTACATAAGTAACCTAGGTAACGTTGAAGTTGGACCAGACATACATCAGTTACAAACGTAACCAAGGAGATACTGATGCCGTTCAGGGAATGCAAAAGGGAAATCAGGACATCAATATGGAACAATAATAAAAACAGTGAGCAATGACTAAAGTTATTAAAACCATATATAAATAAAACTTTACAAAAACCAGCTAAGATTAATTATTTCATTTAGACCATAGGGTGCAAGTGTCTGTAGATGTGCGACTCCATCTGTTTTTTAGCCCTATCACCTTTTATCACTGGCACGTGACCAAAAACCTTACATTTCAAGGTTGATAATCCATGTCCCGCTGCTTTCAAATGACATGCCACCGATTCCTAACCAAATTTGCCAAGCTTTTTATCCATTATTTGATTTGCTAATGCTGCTCTTATTGCGCTGGGGTGGTTTGCAAATTGCTCTCGAAAACTAGTCACAGTCTTGCCTATGCACAATAATTGCACCTGGGCAAGTATACTTTAATAACGAGTGTGATCATTCTATATTATCATTCTTTGTCACATTCTAAGGGAACCTAATGATGGCCTGGAACTAATGGACTGAAACGCGTAGGTGCAAAGGACCTATTTTTTTGTCTATAATAAAGCTGTTAGTGAAAGTCTGTGGAGTGCTCCGTACCTTATGTAAGTATATATATATATATATATTCACCTGGCGAAGTGAGAGAGGGAAAGAGTTTCAAAGGTGGGGAGCAGCAAAAGAGATTGGTTTAAGAAGGGAGGAAGGAGTGTTCGTAGAGGGTTTGTAGAGAGGATCAGCTTGAGAGGAGCACAGGGCACGTCCAGGAGAATAAGGGAAGATAAGTAGGGAGGTGTAGTAGTGGGGGTTTAGTAGTGAAGGGATTTTAAGGTTAAAAGAAGGATATTGAATATGATTGATGGAAAGCCACTCTATGGACTGCCGTATTGGGGTTGAGGGTTCACTTTTGTAGAAGAGTAAAATGATCCAAGCAGCCAACTTTAAATTATAAGTACACTGTAAAAGCAAGTTTATTTGTAGCAGCAGCTTTAAAAAATCTGCCCCCCCCCCCTTTTTTCTCTAGGTCCTTCCTGAACCTACCTTTCCTGATGTAAAGTTTGTGACATCTTGGATCTGCAGTGTAGACTCTAGCTCCGCCCTCTGAGACTTCCTGGATTCTTCTTATGCATCCAAAAGCAGTGTCCATGTCGTCCGCGTGTACGGACATGTGCGTGCATGACGTCATCGCGTCGTGCTTGTGTACATCACGTTGCATGTGCCATGATGTCACTCGCACAGACCACACGGACACTGCTTTTGGAGGCTTAAGAAGAAGGAGATACAGGAAGTCTCAGAGGGGTGTAGTTACAGATGTCACGAACATCAGGAAAGGTAGGCTCAGGAGGGACCTAGAGAGAAAAAAAAGGGGGGAGGGGAACAGATTTTTTAAAGCTGCTGCTACAATTTAAACTTAACTTGCTTTT
This sequence comes from Hymenochirus boettgeri, assembly GCA_019447015.1. Taxonomy (NCBI): domain Eukaryota; kingdom Metazoa; phylum Chordata; class Amphibia; order Anura; family Pipidae; genus Hymenochirus; species Hymenochirus boettgeri. The sequence goes on from CM033471.1 coordinate 60,736,193, forward strand.
ACAGTGTACTTATTCTTTAAAATAGGATGGAGAAGAGAGAGATGACAGGCCAGGAGTCCACAGTAGTCAAGACGGGAGATTATAAGGGCATGCATGAGCATTTTAGTAGTGGAGTGAGAGAGGAAAGGGTAGATCTTCACAATATTGCGAAGGAGAAAACGACAGGTCCTAGAGACATTGTTAATGTGATGATGGAAGGAAAGAGAGATTACTAAAAGGCAGCATGCAGATTCAACTGGGTTAATTACATATTGACAACAGAGAGTGAGAAGGGAGGACTAGGTCCTAGTTTAGGGTGGAAAATTATTAATTCTGTTTTAGATAGAATGAGTTTAAGGTGGCGGTGCACCATCCAGGAGAAAATAGACAGCAGACATTTAGAGATTTTGAATAAAACTTCAGGGGTAAGTGCGGGGGTTGGACAAGTAATTTGGGTATAGGGGATACTTTAAGGGCAACTGTGGTCTCCAAGTTAGGGTTAAATGAAAGCGTGCAGTATTTCATTTAAAATGAGCCGACAATCACATCTTTGGCTGCAGCCTGTGAGAAATTACATTGGGGTTAATGTTCAAATGTCCGGTTTCCAGTAGGTTGTGTGACATCACCAGACCTCTGCCACGCCCTCCGCCTCCTGGGGCGAAGCATGCTCAGTTAAGATTTAATGCTGGGGAAAACAGGAAGTGCTGGGGGGGAGGACAGTTAAGAAGGGGAGCCTAATAATGCAGGCAGAGGCTGGTCACATGGCTGAAAACTGGAGGTGTTCAAATAGGAGGTATTATTGCTGAACCTTTCCAGTAATAACTTCTTACAAATTTTATTTAGAGATGTGATTAAGGTTTTATTTTGAAGGTATGATGGAAGGCTTTTAACATAATCCTTACTTCTTTAAAGCCAAAAGAACTGATGAGATTGAGAACTGGCCCTGGGCTTTCACAGTTTGTAGGTCATTTGAGATTTTGCAGAGAGCCATTTCAGTTAAAAGACCCAGTCAAAATCTTGACTGCAATGGGTCCAATAGGTTATTAGCATGGAGGTAATTAGTACTGCGTGTAGAGATTAGACGTTCTAAGAGTTTTGACAAACGGTAAAAGGGAGACATGGCACTAGTTCAAGAGACAGGTAGGGTTCAGAGAAGATTTTTTAAAAAGAAGTTTGATGCACGCATGTTTAAAAGCAGAAGGAAAAATTCCAGAGGTTAGAGAGAAATTAAAAATGTGAGCAAGAGCAGGGGAAAGGATTTTAGCACAGTGTCTGAGTAAGAAGGACGGCATGGGATCAAGGGTACACATTAAATGGCGAGAACAACAGAAGGTCGAAGACTGCAGGTGGTGGGGCAGGCAGAAGAAAGTGTCAGTTGTCCTGGGGTGAGTGCTTATAGCATCTACTTTAGTTCTAAAGTAGTCAGCAAAATCCTGAGGAGCCTTAATGGAATGATGAGTGTCAGTAGACAACGGCTGCAAGAGTGTTAAATAGCAATAATAGACAACGTGGGTTATTTTTGTTATTAATTATTAGTGCGCTAAAGTAGGAGTGTTTTGCTGCTGAAAGAGTTGAATTAAGACACAACAACATGAGCATGTAGTGGTAAAGGTCCGTCTGACTGCAGGCCTATTTTCACAGGCGCTCAGCTGCACAAGTAGATTTGCATAGGAATTTGGTTTCTGAATTAAGCCAAGGATGGGGGTTTGTGGGGTGACAATTGTGAGTTTGTAGGTGGGCAAAGGAGTCGATAAGATAGAGTTATACAAATGTATTAGAGAATCAGGGTTAGAAACAGACATGAGGGCAGCGAGGCTAGAACTGGGTGAAGAGGATAGAGCAGGAAGGTCTATTGCTCGGGTGTTGCGTACAAGGACACTAGATGGAGTATTAGAGAAGAGGTGGTAGAAAAAGTAATTAGATTGTGATCTGAAAGAGGGAAAGAGCTGCTGGCAAATTGTGAGACAGAAAGATTTTTAGTAAAGAACAAGTCCAGGAAGTGACCATCCTTATGGGTGCTATTGTTGGTCCACTGCTGGAAGGAAAAGGAGGAATTTAGCTGGAGAAACGAGAGGGCCAGGATTGCTTTGTTTCGTCAGTGTGACAATTGAAGTCACCTAGAATCATAGCCAGAGAGTCAGAGGAAAGAAAGAGAGCCAGATTTTAAATTCTGTAAGGAAAGTTGCTGGGGCTGAGGCAGAAGGGGGTCTGTATATGACTGCTACTCGTAGACAAAGGGGGTAGAAATGTTGGATAGCATTAAAGTTTAAAGCGGAAGATGGGAGACAACAGAAGACCTACCTCTCCACCCCCTCCTGAGGAGCGAGGTAAGTGAGAAAGATAGACCACCATGAATAATAGAGGCTGCAGTATCATGTTGGGAGATTCAAGTCTCCGTAAGAGCCAGGAGATGAAAGATGCTACCTTTTTTTATTAGTCTTCTTTGACTTGTGTTTTGTATTTTTGTTTTGATAAGGTTTGGTTAGGGCAAACTAATATAAATTACCAAAAAGACAAAAATACTACCAAAAGTTTATGTACCTAGTAAAGTTTATGGTACATAGGAAGCATTTTTTTTACAAGGTCCATGTACAATTGTTTTTTTTTTTTTTTTTTTTAATGGTGTCTATGCTCCTAATATTTAAAAAAAAATAGTTCTCAAAACATACCTGTCTATCTATAGGGAGAAGAAAATACTACCATCTTTTTCTTTTTTCCTATTTTCAAGTATTCATTTTCCACCTGTAAAGATAAAGCATCAGAAGTAAGAAATTACAAATTAAAGGAAACTTTTAAAGTTAATCATTTATTTAATTTAATTAATTTGAAGGACACATGCCCATTTTAGCTATACACAATGCTTCTTTCTGTAATAATATTTTTTTTTATTTTTTAATAATTTTTATTATTACATACATTTCCTCTATTTATTTTAATTTAAGTACCCAACTTAGCTGTATGACTAAATGTCATCATTTTAAAGATGCTTGCTGTTGTAGAACACTACAATAGGGCTATGTACTGAGAGCTGTTATCACATACATGGTGTAAACTTAACGTCCATAAAGCCTAAAATAAAGCGTTCGCAATAGATATTACATAAGTTTTTGCGTCAGAAAGTTAAAAACCTAATGTGGTTTTCAGTAGTACATTTGTGTGATCTTTGATACATTGCACCTTATTGTATTACCATAGGTTTCCACAGCATAGGTACATGGAATAAAAGGCGTATATAACTATATGTGGATAGAAACATGATACCTTAACATATTATAACCTTTTGTAAAATACTACTTCATAAGAATGTGCGCCATTTGTACTTGTAGCTTGCAAGATACTATCTAAACTTCTAATTTTCCCTTTTGACTTCCCAACATACACTCACATAAGTTGCTTGTTTGTTACATACATGCTTAGGTGATTTGTTAGTGGTCTGTGGGACTATAAATTGTGGCAGTATTCAATGTGAGATCACATGATAACAATGTCGATGATAACGCCTCACCATGCTTAGCCCTTTTTCTTTTTACGTCTGATTAAGAACATCATTGTGGTGGCCTTAAAAATAGTCCGATCATGTTGGGATTAAGCATTTATGATGTTAAAATTTGGTAAATTACTTGTGCTGTCTAGACACGCAAATTTAATGTGAGTAACACACGCATCTGAAGTTTCGCCTAAAAGTCACGTTGTTAATAAATTCCCCGTTAACAGACCTAATTAAAGACCTAATTTTGCGATAACAGCTCTTGGTACATAGCCCCTATAAGTGCCACTCTGTGTACATTTCTTGTTCAAATACTGGTGCAAAGTCTGTGGCCCACCAAAAATAAACCAAATTATAAATTAAAGTACAACAATAGTACAGCATTAGCTTCCTATAGCTATACTGAATTACAACAACAATAAATAAAAATATAAAATTATATAACATTTTCACATCCATTTTGCTAGTTATCAAGACATTTGTGTATTTCAGAGTTTTTTTTTCAAAAGGTGTGTCCAGAAATATACTAGTATATAAAGTGCATAAAATATGGACAATTACAAAATTAAGTGCAAAAAGAAAAATGAGTTGCCTATTATAACATATTGTAGTCAACCCCTTAGGAGCTATAAGCTATATTTTTAGTATATAAAGAATATATTGTAGCTACTTGATTTTTGTGTAATAACTCCTTTGTTCTGTCTCCTCCCCTCATTAAATTATCATTTCATAGTAACATGGTAATTGGGGTTCAATAAAGACATACGTCCATCAAGTCCAACCTTTTTACTCTCCTTTTTAAGCCTACCTAACAGTTGGTCCAGAGGAAGGCAAAAAAAAACAAAAAAACAGCTAAGGGGGGGGGGGGGGGGCAGATTCCTTCCTGCCTTCCTTACTCCAAATGGCAATCGTAAAATATCCCTGAATAAATCAGAACTGCAATATATGTATTAATACCAGTAATTCTTAATATTTTTTAGTTTTAGAAACTTATCTAGCTCTCTTTTAAAGCTATTCAATGAACTTGCCATTACCACATTTGCTGGAAGACAGTTCCAGTTTCACCGTTCTCACTATAAAGAAACCTGTTATAACTTTTTTTCTTCCAATCTTAAAGTGTATGCATACTGAAAAAATGTCTTTGCGTCATCTTGATCTATAAATAAATATGTGTAAGTAGCACTTACTCTGAGGTGTGTGTGTGTAAAGAAAGTACTTTTTTTGCTCAGGCTGTGACCACTGACCTGACTATTTTTCCCTATACCAACTGTCAATACTGCATACAGTATACAGCACACCAACTGTCAAACCATTCCAGCTACAGAAAAACTGGTTACAGAAATGCTGTTTCAGATTGGATATCTAGGAATAGGGGGCAGATCAACAACAAAAATGATGCAGTGATAGTTGGGATGAATTATAGTTTCTACTAATGGTCAATTTAAAAAAACAAATTTGCCAGTGTTACATACCCTTTATGTCCATGTGTCCTGATTAGAAATACGAAAGATCTGTCCGATTCTGGACGGATAGTCTGGATTTCGGGACTTCGGAACAAATTTTCTAAGATTTTCGAATGTACAGAGCTATTTTCGATAATTTACGAAAATATCTTTGAACATTCGAAAATCCTCGAAAATACGTTCGGAGACGAATTTCGAGTTCTAGGCTATTTTCGTTAATTTTCTAAAATAACCTTGAACGTTCGAAAATACGATTGGAAACGTGAAATTGGTATTTTCGAGGATTTTCCAATGTTCAAAGATATTTTTGAAAATAATTGAAAATATCTCCGTACATTCGAAAATCTTAGAAAATTTTCTGACAGATCGGACAGATCTTTCGGATTTCGGAAGCGAGGGGTTCCGTGATGATTCTGGATCCCATCTCTAATCAGGACACATGAACATCCTTTAAAGGGTATGTACACTGGCAAATTTGTTCCGTTTTCGACTTTTCGGATCTTCGGGATTTTTCCGAGATCAGGGAATCCGAAAATGGAACGAAACTATGTCGTTTTGGCCATCTCTAGTCCTGATATGACCGATTAGTAAATGCACCAGAGAGTTTACTGTATGGCCCATTAATATATTTGTATGAAGTGATCATATTCCCACCAAACATCACTTCTCTAATGTAAACAGCCCTAACTTGTCTAATCTTCCTGCATATTCAAGACCCTCAATTCCCTTTATTATTTTAGTTGCCCTTCTCTGAACGGCTTCCATTTCCAAGATGTCCCTTTTGTATATGGGATTCCAAAACTGCACCGCATATTCCAAATGAGGCCTTACCAGTGCCTTGTAAAGAGGAAGAATAATATTTTTTTTCTCTTGAATCTATTCCCCTCTTTATACAAGACAATATCTTGCTAGCTCTAGCCATTGCTGCTTGAAATTTTTTGCTACAGCTGAGTCTGTTATCTACCAGAACCCCCAAATCTTTTTCCATTAAAAAAAGTGGCTCCAGGATTGTTAAACCACAAATACATTACCTGTAATAAATTAATTCTGTGCAGTGAGACAAGCCTTTTAACATTTGTTTTCTGCCCAATTTCATCCCATGTGTTTTTGGGGCAGAACCACCTGAATAAAACTGAAAACTTCAAGGTTGCAACTGCTGGAAATATTATGAGTGAAATCTGTAGAAAGTGTGACTGTCCAGCCAAGAATTTTTGTGGTTTTGACAACAGAGATTTTTGCAGTTTCAATGTTTAATTCTGCCTAAAACTTTACTTTGTTCTGCGAACCTGCAGGGGAACAAAACCCAGTGGGTTTTTGTGCAACTAATTGTCTGTGTTAATGAATTTAAATGCCCTTTTCTTCCTTCCCATTCTTTTTACCATTAAATTAAGCAACGTTGACGTTCCCTAAAGGCACAATCCAAGAAATGTAATTATTTGCCCCATTTTTGGTTGGTATCTTTGCCTAAGAAAATGTCATTCCAATCTTTAACAGCATAAAATTTCCTTTCCTAAAGTTAAATGCCTTTGTTAAAACAGTGTACTTTTGTTTTTGTAACATACTATACATTTAATTACAATCAGTCATGGTCACTATTCCCCAAGTTTCCTATTGCCTTCATAGCTAGAACAAGCTCTGTGTTGTTTAATGATAGTAGATCCAGCAAATCATCTTTTCTACAATCGTCTCACCTGCTATTTTTTAACGGGCACGTGGACCCGCAGGTAGGCGGGGCAATTAGTGGGGCTTGTTGTTCAGGGAAAGTCTTGTATTATCACTCCTAGTTCTGTTTTATATTCTGTGATGGTGTACGGACTTTCAAGCTGAAGTTTAAAGGCAGACTTATAAGTTTGCTCTGTTTCTGACCAAGACTGAATGGTGATCAGTACCACACAAATGGAAATTGATCAGTCATTTGTATCATTGGCCACCTTTAGACACAGAGGTATGTATCCACAGTGTTTCCAATTTACAAACTAGTGTTTACAGCCAGCATCCAGTTCACAGACCAGTGTTAGTCAGCCCTCCCTTTCACAAAACATTGTTAGTCAGCCCCCCCAGTTGACAAATCATTGTTAACAGCCAGTCCTCCTGTTCACAAACCAATGTTAAGGTCAGCCCTCCAGTTCACGAACCAGTGTTAAAGTCAGCCCTCCAATCCAAAAACCATTGTTAAGCGCAGCCCTCCAGTTCACAAACCAGTTATATGGTCAGCCTTCCAGTTCACAAACCAGCTTAGGGCTGCACTGATTAAAAACTAATTTAAATTACCGGTAAAGGGTATCTCCACCCTAAACAAAAACATTATAATGTAGGGCTCCTCTACCCCTGCCCACACCCAACCACATTGTCAGATTTCTAAAAAAAGATTTTGAACTCTACTTACAGCTCTACTTACAGCCCATCGCTCCCTTGGCGTCAATGGAGAAGGCCAAGAGAATGAAGGGCTGTAGAGTTCAGAATATTTTTTTAGAAATCTGACAATGTGGTTGGAGGTGGACAGGAGAGCACTACACTACAGAAAAGTGTTTTTATGGTAGGTGATGGCCAGCCAGAGAGGGATCCAAAGGGTGAGAGGGAGGGGAGGAAATGGCTCCCCTGCACATGCCACTGTCCTCTCAGGTGGAGACCTTTTACACAGAAAGACAGCTCCTACATTTCAGTTTCTTGGACTTTGGACAAGCACTGCAGGAGAACCATTTGGAGCAGAGATAAGGTAAGTTTTTTTTTTAATTATACAGTGGGCCAGTAGTGGGTTAAATTTTAGTTTGGGAGTGGACATGTCCTTTAACTGTGGGTCACCATTTGCTATTAGTGACAATCTGGGACTTTCACCTGGCTGCACATTTATTATAATATATATAGGCCTATAAATATATAGTATGTCCCTCAAAGTTAGTTAGTGGCCCCACATGAAGCCCTCAAGGTCTGTATCTTATCATTTTTTTTTTTATTTCATTGTGAAATAAAACCTTTTTATGCTTATGGTACCCTTAAAACGTGTTCATTTCTCGAGGGCCCTTTACTAAAAAATGATAATTTATTTTTATTTCTTTCTCAAACATCAATACACAAAATAAATCATTTATACAAATATAGCACATAGATAAATATATAGAAAAATATATCAGATTCATCACAATAGTAGATCTGTACAGATTTTGTCACTCTTGGCAACCCCTGGTTGAGAAATGTTTTAAATTAATATTTGTTAATACTGCACTTTTATTTATTTTATTCCCCTACCTTAAAGACCACAGTATGCAGACACGCAATTCTAAAATACCCTTATTTCTCAAGTGGAACTATTTGTAATTATTTTGTTTTTGTACATAAAATGTCTATCATGTATAGCATATGTCACCTTATTTAATAAGCACTATAAATCAGTATGGGGCTACAAAGGATGTACTTGGCATTTTATCTGTTTGCTTACAAAAGAAAAAGGAAAATTGGAGAGATTAATATAAGAAGCAAAAATAGAATCATAATAGGTTCTACTTCCGGGGACAGAGTAGCAATAAGAACCGGACCAGCAGCCGAGGCTGTGATTGGCTGAGAGTCAGACTGACTACCAGCCATTGAGATAGCTGAGGAAACAATGTCAGTTAAGTCTATTTCTGGTCACTTTTTATACAGCTATAACCCTAGCGTTTAGGGTTAGGGGGGTCCCCTACACTACAGAAAAGTTAACTTATTTTCTAAAAGATGATGCAGCGCCTAGGGATCCGGAGGGTGGGAGGGAGGTGGAGAGCTCCCCTGCACATGCCTCCAGAAGCAAAGGGAAGGGGCAGATACAGGATTACACCTATTCTACAGTTTCCTGGTTTCAGCAGGCACTGCAGGAAAACTATAAGGAGCAGAGGAGATTGGGAAGGATTTTTTTTACACTACACAGTGGGGAAAATGTTAGTTGTGGGGGTGGACATGCCCTTTAACTAACAATTGTTTTATTATAATCTGTGATATTTTACATCCAACACAAATTTATATTTTGCATTTTACTTCTAGGATGATAAAAAAATTACAAATAAAATTAACATAAGACAGAGAAAAAACAATACAACGATTGAAAACATTTTAATATGAGATTTAGTCACACAAGAAAGGTGGATAATACTACTAAGTACACATGAAGGTAAGCAATAAATACCTACTATTACAGAGAGAAGCATTTGGGATATGGGATTTAGACTTTTTGGCCCAATGGGATAAAATAAACTGATTAACTTTAAATGCTTCCTTTAATCTGTGTTAGTTTCTTACCTCTGATGTTAAAGATGAAGAAGATATACTTAAAAATAGAAAATAAAAGAGTATTTTCCATCTACTGACAGATACAATAAACAGGTAACATGATTAGTAGTTAAAGTTTGCTATGTGGTATTTTGTTTCTTACTATGGAAAACACAAATACCAAGTTTGAGACTTAATTAAATGGCTGCTTTATGTGTTTATTTTAAGATGTCATTATTATAAACTAAACTAATTATGTTCTATAGACATTTGAAGTATTAGCCCTTTTGAAGCCATGCCTCGGATTTTTTTCTGTATGAATCACTATCTAAAGTTGTAAATTTAGAGAAGTAGTCTCCATGTCTAAATTGGCAACACCATTTAAAACCATGCTAAATATAAATCATGTTCCTTAAAGGACAATTATACTCACCTTCCCTCCGCTCCAGATCTTCATGTGGTTCAGGTCCTCACCCTGGGTAAAAGTTACTACATGAAGATCTGGAGCGGAGGGAAGGTGAGTATAATTGTCCTTTAAAGTATCAAGTCCTTAAACCTTCACTCCGAATAGGAGATATTGTAATCTATTGCTTTATTTACACCATAATATAACACTGTGTATTGTACCGAGGTGGAAAATGTAAGTGCTTTATTTATAAAGTGTCATTATAACATTGTATCTTTAATGAGGCAATCAGATAATTTAAAAAGTACCAAACAAGCTGCATACCTCTGACTGTCCCACGTTCAACAAGACCCAATTCTGCTGTCCCAGATTGCTTGGGTTGACCTAGTTGTTTCTTGTGCCAATCTGGGCAAGGTTATTGACAGGACTGGTTGAGGTTTGGGCGGTTCTGGGTAGAGTTGGTTTGGAGACAACATCAACCTCTCTAGTCATTCATTGAAAAATGAGAGATAGGGTGCTGTATGTATTCAAGTGATAGGAGCAATGCTTTTTTGATTAAAATAATCAAATACCAATACATTTTTGTATAAATTACGTTCCAACTAAGAAACAGAAAATATGGACCATTAAAAATTCCTGGGACTGTTTTTCTTAAATGTTAGAGGCTGTCCTGGAAAGTCTCTTTTTCACTACACATGCTAGATGCAAAGGTAATAAGGAAGTGCAGTATATCCTTACACATTTTAAAATGCAAAATAAAATATATTATTAAAATTAAAATTATAAAGATGATGTTAATCCAAGCCAAATAAAGAACAATGCAAATAAAGAACAATAAAATACATTTATTAGAAAAAACAATTCCCTTAAAACACATTTCTTTAATTAAAAAAAAAAATAGTTTAACAAAACTAAATTAAACTGGTCCTTGTGTTCACACCGCATAAAAAGTTCATAATAAAATGTAAATAGAAAAACCAATTCTTATCTCCCACCCAATATAACACATACAAGCATACTGTAATAAGTGCTTTAGGAGATCAATATATATATATATTTATATATATATATATATATATATATATATATATATATATATATATATATATATATATATGCGCTGCCACTTATTTGAGAACCTAATTATTTTCCCCTCTAATACACACAGGATAATATTTTGGCCTGAAAAATCTCCTCACCCAAAATGTTGGCAATATTGATACAGTGCTTGACTTTCTAACACAAAAGGGAACAGGGAAGGGGCAGATACTGTACATTCTTACACACTCTTCACTTTTCTGAACTGTGAATAGGCACTACAGGACAACCATAAAGAGCAGAAAAGAAAGGTAAGGATTGTTTTAACACTACACAGTGGCGCCAGCAGTGGGTAAGATTTTAGTTTTAGACATGCCCTTTAAGGCTGGCATACATGTGATATTTTCTGTGGGTTTGATTAATTGTGTGTGATGTCCGTTCGATAGACTGCCAGGCAATATTTGACAGTCTATCATATGAAAGCAGATTGGTCCTATAAGCTACCGCATAATCTTGAACGATAGATGGCACACAGTCATGCATTTCAGTACTGAATGAAGCCATCTAATGTGTATAAGCTGCTTTACTACGAGAATGTTTATTAAAATGAGTGATAAGACATTAAGGGGCTTATGCTATAAGAGGTGCAAAAGTTTACCTTGGCTATTAATCTGCAGCTACCAAGCATATGCTAACTGCAGTAACCCAATAAAAAGCTAAAATCTAATTGTTTTTTGCTAATGAATAGCAAAGATTTGTACTATCTAACTTCCAGAAAGAAAAATTCTAGCAAACTATAATTAGTGTATGTAGGAACAAGACTATATACACACATACCTTAAAGGGTAACTGTGGTCCAAAAATTACTTTAGGTAAATAGACAAAAATTGCTTTCTTGAATATTTATGCAATTTATCTTCATTATTTTTTTTTTTACATAGTTTTGAAGATGCTTGTAAAGGCTCTCATTCATCTAGGTCACGGTATATCTGTTGTATTGACTTAGATCAACTGGACTTAAAGTTTAGTTCTTGAAGACGTTTCTCTAGTTTTCCGCCTGGCTTTCTCAATTCAGAATGACTTGTACCAGAATCTGTTGGCAATTAAGTACCCTGGAAAGTCTCAATTAGCATATAACAGCCAGGTGTAAGGGACCTTCTGAATGCAACCTCAATGCAAAAAAAAAAAACCAAACTTTTGAATGGAGCTTTGACTTAAATTAGTAAAGAATGATTTCCTAACAATTTTAAGAAAAACATTAACATGAGGTCACAATAAATATATATTCCTTTGCAACTTTTAATACATTTTAAGGGCATGTGGCAATACTAATACAAAATTATTAATGTGCAAAAATGTACCTTATTGATGTTGTTTTGTGTGAATAAAAAAAAAAATCAAAACAAAAATAGTTTTCTTGTTCTTAAATGTTCTTCCGCGATCATACACTTTCGAACTTATGTTTGTACAATAGCATGCATTTGTAAAATATATGTATTGTATTGTATGGGCCATAGTAAATCTAGGTAGATTTATGGACCCGTTTGTACTGTGCCTTTATAAATATGGTCCGATGTTTTTTTTCAAAAAGACAATATTGATTATGTGAAATGTGTCAAAATCTGATCTAACTGATAAAATGTTTTCACTCAATGCCCTGGTGTTTTTATAGAATTTTCACTGTGCCACCTCTCTCTGTTTTTTCTCTCTGTTCCTTTTCTTGCATATGGCAAATATAAAAAAAAAAAGGGTAAGGGACTGAAGTTAAACATACTTTACACCCCTTGATCAAAATGTTTGTGGACTTCCTTATAATGTGACACAAGCACCACAGCAGTCCACTGTTCTACAAGTTAAGATAGATAGTAATATAATTCAGTAAATTAGGCTAAGAACTTAATGATCAGATATGGGTTTTATGTTATGTTATATATACTAATGGTTGAGTTTTGTTTCGTTTTCGAATTCGTACATTTCGAAAGTTCGAGTTTTGATTTTCGAGAATCATCTACTTTCGATTTCGATAATCATCTACTTTCAATTTCGGTAATTATCTACTTTTGATTTCGATATATTCGATTTGATAACTAGCAAATTTTCAATAAAAATCGAAAACTCTGAAAATTCAGGTTTCGTACATTCCGGGAGTTCGAAACCCTCGGATTCGATTTGAAACTGGGTTCTGTTAGAACCCACAGTACATCTCTAATTGACACATTGTTAGATGTATAAACAACAATTCAGATTCTGCATTCAGAACCCATACCCTTGTTAAGAAGACCCCTAATCTACTATTTTGCTACTCCATGAACTTATCCAGATTAAAGCTTCATGGGGGTGATTTGTATGCACAACGCATAATGTGTATGCTTGGCCATTTTGTAAGATAATCATGCCATGTATGGGCCGGGCGGTTCAACCGTTCTTCAACCGAACGGCCATTTCAGCTGACAAAGTATCCATACATGGCACAAGTATCTGCCGAAACGGCCTTGCAAACATATTGTGCGTTGCGGTTCGGCACCCACGATTGCATGTGTGTATGAACCTTTAGGAAGAAGATATCATTATTGAGATGCAATGTGTTACTATTCACAAACTCGAACATTATAACATGAAAAATCTCACTAGTGTGGCCTAGGCCTAAGGGCTAGGCCACACTAGTGTGATTTCCGTGCATTTGCCTAAGGGCTAGGCCACACTAGCATGATTTCCGTGCACACTGGTGCATGCGCATAGAAGACAGAGTCCGTTTTGTTCTGCCTTTTACCCGCATGGAAATAAGTAAAAGGGGCCAAAACGGCAGTGTCTCCTGTGATTTTAAGCACCATCTGAGTTAAAAACCTTGCAAGGTCCAGGTTTGTAGGGGTTCTCAAAACAATATAAAAAGTTTGTTTTGGGGGTGGACATACCCTTTAACAGCATTACATATAAAGATACCAGATCCCTCCAACGGGGGAGACATATCAGAATATAAAGTACAGGGTATAAAGAAAATTAGGAGATGTTGTTAGAAGTGGGGATATCCTTCCTCTCTTAAATAAGCGAGAGGCTTTCTGGATTTTGAATCTCCAGACAAGGTCACCTAATGGTTTGAATCAGAGCCAGAATATCTCCTATATCATATTGTAAACATGTTCCCCAGACCTTTGCCCAGGTGCCACAGCTATTTACAGTAAGTTACCCTTGCTATTTTATTTGAAATTAACTAGAACTTTTTGAACATTTTTTTCCTATTGACTTTAATGGGTTTGTTTCCGAACTATAGAACTTTTACTAATGTTTTATAGTTCAGAAACGAACCGAACTTCAGGAAGTTTGGCCATCTCTGCAGCTAGACACATAATCCTGGATTCATTTTGAATGTGGGGATGTACTCTTTTTAATAAAGGGAACTTGTATGTAGATCATTGCTCCACCTTAAGATTGCTCCTATAAAATATCTGTGTATGCAGATGATGCTCTTACCCATCCTTATACATCTCTACCGAACCACCATAATACTGTATCAATCGGATATAGAGAAAAATGTGGGGCTTATTGTCATAAAATTTCCGATGAGTCCAATGAAGCACTTTCTCTACTTTGATTTGTTTCTAATAATCATTTTTGCAATAATTCAAATATATAGAACTTTCTTGCACTATAAATTAAGTGGAAGTCTTGCCACTGAAATTTTCAATATCAGTTTTTAAATGTTTAAAATTCTGACTCTCTTCAATACCTAGGACCTTTATAAAGCTAATATTACCCTCATGGTCCACATCATTAATTTTCTACAATGGAAGACATATTTCATATAGGGTCTCTGAAAATTGTAGTATAGTATAACTTTTTGGTACAGTTGCACCACCTCACCCATTGGGTAACCTCCCAGACAAGATGGGCAGAAATTGAAGGCACCCATTTTCTCTCAGAGAACTTGTTGACATTATTTGCTATATCTCCACATCTGGGTTCTTTCCTGGCTTGACAAGCTCAGGCTAATGCGAGTCACCAAATGTTTGTGGCAACAACTAAAGTCATCTTTTCCCCACCACTCAAATATCGGCATTCTACAGGCCATAGTATGATATTATGATATTGTTCACTAGGAAACTTTACACATTTGAAGAGCTGGTGCCCAAAAATTAGATTCTATCCACTTCATTTTATGCCTCCTGTGGAGACTTCACACAGATTAAGCCTTTCCTCCATTTTGTTCCAGGGTCATCATAGCAAAGACTATCAGGGAGATTCAATAAATCGGTAAAATTGGTGCTAATTTTGCCCCAACCAATCAGATCTTATTTAACATTTGAATGCTAATCCTTTATGGTTGGGGCAAAATTAGCACAGTTTTTAACAATAAGAACTTTTATTGAATAACCCTGCTAATGTTCCTAAGAGCTTCCATGTGTAAACATGTTAAATTCCCAGAAGTCTTTGTTCCTTAGTATCATTTATATGCAGACGATTCACAAATCTACTTGTCAACACCTACACTAGCTCCTGACATCCAATCATGTGTACCCGACTGCCTCCTTGCCATCTCCTCTGGCTGGATGTCGCAAGGATACCTCAAATTAAATCTTTCTAAAACTGAACTGATCATTTTTCCACCTAAACCTGGTCTCTATCCCTGTTGACAACACTGTTATTTTACCTATCTAACTCTGCTCACTCCTTTTCTAACCACATTAAAGGGCATGTCCAGCCCTTTTTTGAACTTTTTATATATTATACATATTGATCCCCCAGCCCCGTAAAAAAATTCTTAGAATGTGCCCCGATATGTACTTACCTTCCCTCTATCCGCCGCAGCACTCTCCAGGCCCTCTGCTTGCACGGAAATGCAAGCAGGGGGCGGGACCGGCAGCCGCGTCCCTGATTATCTGAGAGGCAGATGATATGCTGGAGAATAGAGGTAACTATCTGGGCACTTTCTAATAATTCTGTTACGGCGGTTGGGGCTGGGGTTCAATATATATAATATATACTGGGGATTTTACACTAGGGGGAGGGAGAAGAAAACAGGAGGGAGAGAGAGGGAGGGGGGGAGGACTCTCCTGCACATGCCTCAGACCTTGTCGAAGTTGAGGCTGAGACAGGAGCTGGATGAGTCACACAGACCTTCTACACTACAATTTTCTGGACTTTGGAGGGGCAGAGCATGGCAACCATAAGGAGCTGGGATGTAAGGTAAGGATTTTTGTACACTACAGAGTGGGGCCGGTATGGAGTTAAATTTGAGTTTTGGGGGTGGACATGCCCTTTAACTATGTTGCGAAAACCTGCCGCTTTTTCCTTCGCAATATAGCCAAAACCTGCAGGATCCTTTCTCTCCCAACCACCGCTATGCTTATGCATGCTCTCATCCTATTGCCTGGACTATTGCAACCTACTACTTTCTGGTCTTCCTGCTTCCCACTTCTCTCCCCTTCAGTCTATAACTAACTCTGCCAGATGTATTGTTTTGCTTTCTAATAAACCGGATCCCAAATCTCCTCTGTACCGGACAACAGCCTGGCTCCCCGTTAAACAGCGCATTGTATACAAAATCCTTCTCCTAACATTTAAATCCCTTCACTCTGCTGCTCTACCTTATATTTCCTCTCTAGTGTCCCCATATGTTCCTACCCGTACTCTCCACTCATTGCAGAACCAGCTCTTGTGCAGACCCCACACTCGTACTGCTTCCTCTCACTTTAAACCTTTTTCTCTTATGGCTCCCATCCTCTACGATGGAAGCATGTAGGAGCAAGATATAAGGTAAATGAAAGGGGAAAAAAAGTGTGTACATGTCCTTTAAGGTTGCAAGATAAAAGTAAAATAGTCCTAAAACTTCAAGACTAACACTAAAATAACAATGAGGCTTGTATTTCTCAATTTATACTAATGAACAGTGAAATGGTCTTTCTACTTATTACCTACATAGTGGGTGTAAAGAAAGCCCCAACCTACCTATTCCCCTCTTAAATTCACTAACATGTTTGTGTCATGTTTGGAAATGTGCATCTTCACTTGGCAAGTGCTATACCAGCAATTGCCATTTGTGTGACAGCTGCCATTATGTAAGGGATAAGATAGGATCAGAATGTACCAGGATCCTTTAACCAGTTCCCACTAAACAACTAAAATATAAATCAATAGCAATAGCATGTCTAAGACCAAGTTTTCTATTAGCTACTGTATGTAGATTTTTTTTCATTAACTGTCTCTACTTTATGTTTCTTTCAATATGACAGTTAATATTTTTTATCTTGTATTCGTGTCCTTCTTTTGGCATTTTCTTTATGTTTTACATATATTCTGTGTTTTATTCTCATGTTTAATGTTATTTTTGTTCCATTATGTCACATGTTCCCTTCATTTCTACTGCCACTTCAATTTTCTTTCATTCTCCTCCTTTCACTGCCACCATTTTTTTCTCTGTGCTCTAGACAAAGGCATGTATACTTGTAAAGTTAATGGGCAACTATCATAAAAGAATGTAAACAGTATTTTAAATTGCCTGAGCACTGTGTTGTCTTTTGTTTTGAATTTCACGTATAAGTCCTGCTTGCAAAGTGATTGCCTGATCTCTGAGCTATTCTTTTAAAGGTGTTACTCTGTTTTAAAAGGGTTTGTCTGTTTTTAAGGGGGACATTGGTGCATTAAGAAACACAAGATTGCTGTTTCTGATGTTGAGTATTGCTATTTATTATGGACAGAGTTGTTGGGGCCACACAATGTGCATCCTGCCGCATCTATGGGATCTTGGAGCAGCCACTCCAGTATTTGTCAAACGTGAATGGGTTGCCTATTTAGAATCTGAGGTGCATAATCTAAAGCGGAAAAGTGCAGCATTGCAGAGCTTGGCAAACCTGGGGGGAAAGCAGGTAACTGGCAGAGGCCAGTAAAATCGAAGGGGAAAATGGGCAGATAAGGTGGTGAAGGAAGATATATTTGTAAGAGTCCCTAGGGGAAGTAGGGGACAGAAGGGTAGGGTCACTTATTCCCAGCTAGTCCATCCAAACAGATTTGCCATCTTACGTTAAGAAGTGGAGGATGACAGCTCAGAAGTATCATGTATGGAGCGAGCATTCCCTTAAGCACCCAGGGAGCCGCCATCTCAAATACAAGGGAGTGAGAACTTAGGGCCAGAAATGATAGGTAGTGGTAGGGAACTCCATTATTAAGAAGGTGGAAAGGGTAATGTGCCGCCAAGACAATGCATGCCGAACAGTGTGTTGCCTGCCTGGTGCTAGTGTTCGACATGTAGATTATTGGGTGAGGCTGGGAGTGATCCTACTTCACATTGGTGCCAATAACAAAGCTAGAGGAGGAGGTCCTTAAAAAAAGAGTTAGTGGCCAAGTTAAAAGTAAGGACCTCAAGGGTAATATTTTCAGAAATACTACCGCAGCCATGTGCTACTCTAGGGGGACAATGGGGTGACTTTTCGGTCAACTATAGGCTCTTTAGTAGCACCTCAATGATGATGGTGCCGTTGTTTTGGGGGAGAAGATGGCTAGTATGAGGTTAAGGGAAGGTTTGACTACATATGGGTATATAGAGGGGTGAGGGATCAGGGGGCTAATAAGATAATGGAGGGAGGAGATGTGGGAGTATAGAGTATAGGGAGGCATGTACATGTAAAAATAGAAGTAAATTAAATGGTAATCTAACACAGGGTTTCTAATAGGGTGTGCCGGGGCACACTGGTGTGACTTCAAAGAGCCAAAGGTGTGCCACAGAATTTTTTTACCAAGATAACTTAGATATTTGTTATTTTTTATATACAGTACATTTGTACATTTTGTACAAATTTATACATTTTTTATAACAGTCAATGTAGTACAACATATCAATATGAATACAATTTACACTGTAAAGTGCATAAAACATGGTTAATTACAATGTTACGTCTAACATTAAGGAACACAGATGTGCCTCGAGAAAATGTCCAATTGCGTGCCACGGTCTAAATAAATTTGAGAACCACTGTTCTAAAATGTATGTTTACAGATGTCAAATGTTCTGGGTAATTTCCATGTTTCCATGGTAGCCTTTACAAAATGCTTCATTTAATTAAAGGTTTTTACAGCATTCCACGAGCTAAATGCAAAACCAGAGAGCCTTTAATTAGGTGAAGCATTTTGTAAGGGCTACCATGGAAGCATGGGAGTTACCCAGGAGTCTCCGTTGCTTATTTGCAAATACTGAAGGGCATCTAAAAAGCCTAATTCTCTCCCTATCTTATTTAATTTATTTGTGACATCTGTCTATAGGTGCTTCTCACTGCAAAACCATAGGCCTACACTACAGTGATGATGGCTCAATAAAGCCAAAACCGGTCTGTGGTTGGCTCTCTGGTTTTGCATTTAGCTCGTGGAATGCTGTAAAAACCTTTAATAAGGTGAAGCATTTTCTAAGGGCTACCATGGAGATATCTAAATTACTCAGAAGTCTCTGTTCCTTATATATTTACAAATGAAAGAAGTCTGGCTGGAAAAACTAGGGAACTAGAACAAATAGCATTTAAAGAAAGGTATGACGTAATCAGTATAGCATAAACATGGTTAAATGATTCACATGACTGGGCAGTAAATATGTAAGGACACGCCTTTATTTAGACACAACAGAGTTAATAAGGAGGGGGAGTACTATGTATCCATCCAAAAAAATACATATGTGGTATGCCTCAAATAACACCAGATTTACACATTCACCTGGAGCATTCAATTTAAAAAAAGTTAAAATTATGCATTAGTGAGTTGAGGTCCGAGTTCACATGACCCAGTCCAGTGGCACAGCTAGATATCACAGGGCCCCATAGCAAGATTTAAGATGCCCCCCCCCCGCATAAGTTTGGGGCAGTTCAACCTAACCCGGCTAAACCGCAGCAAGGTTTTTTTAAAGGGCATGTACCTCACGTTGTAGCCCCACAAAAACCCATTTTCATTTTACTTAAACCTGGGGGCATCTTTGAAAGGTTTAAGTAAACTGAAAATGGGGTTTGTAGGACTGAACTTCGTGAGGTAAAAATCTTCTTAGGAGGATGGGCATGCCTGCAGGTGACCTAGACAGGGCCCCCTTTTACTCTGGGCCCCATAGCAACTGCTATGGCTGCAATAGTGATTCCTATGCCGCAGCCCCAGGACTATCGTTTACCCAACCCTCACCCTCACAAATACAGCACAATACATAGGTTTCTTGTCTTACAGTCTAGTGAATGGTAGACACTTCCTTTACCAACAAATCCCCTGGTGCAATACCCACAAAATAATATACAAGCAGGAAAAAGGGTCGAACTGACTGGTCTTGTGAACAGAGTGAAGGTTTATTCAATTTTCGTTAACATGTTTCTGCCCACAATGGAGCCATCAGAACATCTGGAGTAAAGTGTGTAACTTCAGCTGGTAGACATAAATATTCAACGTCCCATGCCCTTTTTGCAAGCAAAAAACAAATTCCCTGAACAAAAACCTGAGTACAGGTTTCTTCCACCATTTGCAGGCCAACAGCTATGACTCTAAATCAATCTCCTACCTGGGAGACACAGATTGGAACAATCCCCTAGACACACTTCTCCAATCCCCAGAACAGAGTCTGAACTCTCTCTCTAACTATCTTTAACTCTTACAACACCACGTAAGCATCCAAACCATCCACCAAAAAATAAATCAATGGAAACAAGACATATCTACAATAACAGAAGGAATTACATAAGAAATTATTAACCCACACACAAAACATCTCCCGGCAAACTCATATCATGAAATGACACTGAAATTATTACATAGAGTCTACATCTCAACATACAGACTGGGGCGCATCAGGAATCTGACTTAGACCCTATGTCCAAAAATGAAAAGACCCCAAACCAGATCTATATCACTCCATGTGGTCTTGCCCAATCCAGAACTTTTGGAAACTGGTAGCAGCCTTCTCCACACAACACCTGATTAATTATGTCCCCTTTACACCACTCTGGGCAATATTTAGACATGCTAATACGCAAACATCCCGCATCACATTAGGTGCAAAAAAAACTACTTCTCAACATAGCAGCAGCAGCCAGGAAAACTATACTCCAACAATGGACAACATCCACACCACCATCCCTAAAATTATTTAAAACTAAACTAACATTTCTGTTCCGAATGGACTGGGTAGAAGCAACAAGGAAAACAAAGCTAGACAATTTTTCAAACTTTGGGAGAGTTTTTTTGATATTCTTCCACTACATATCAGACAACGTATCCACAGCTGCTTTCAAATAACAGTATTGTATACAGAACAAACGTTATGCCATAACCCCCCAGTCTCCATATCATAAATCTATATATATGTCAACCCGTGCGCTATTCCCCCCCCTTCTTTTTCTCCTCAACCTTACAACCTATATTCTAACCCAATTCCTGGCGACAACTACTAAAACAACTATTAATTAAGACTAGGCACCTAGTTAGGTTAATTAAAGTTAAAAGTTCCACAAGTTTTGCGGCAAGTTAGTTTATAAAAATAATAAATATAGATCCTGAGATGTGGGCTAACAGATACCACAGGTCGTTTAGATAATACTTTCTCTTTATTGGCTGTTTGCTTTTTTTTCTTTACATGGAATACGTTCATAATATAGAAGTCAACTGCTAATTATAACCACAATGCTGAAATGTTCTGTACAGAATCCTTTTTCTTTCTTCTTCTTACAATTTGTTTGTGCAAATGTATGGTTCATATTGAATTAGCCCATCTCGAATCTTAATAAAAACATATTAAAAAAAAAAAAAAAAAAAAGTGTGTAACTTCCTTAAGAACACATCCACTGCTACCAGAAAGAGTTACGGGTCTTAAGACCAATAAGCTGCTGGATATAATAAAGTGTCTAATGCCCAGTGGCGTATCTATGTTAAAACATTCGGGGCACGTGCCAGAAGTGCCCCGAACCTCCGGATTTCCCAGATAGATAGATAGATAGCAGAGTTAGATAGATAGATAGATAGCAGAGATAGATAGATAGATAGATAGATAGATAGATAGCAGAGATAGATAGATAGATAGATAGATAGATAGATAGATAGATAGATATCCGTTTACTAGTATGTGGATGGGGAAATGTAGGTCCTGAGAGCATGCCATTGCATGTAGTACAATTCAGACATCTATAACACCCAAGTTAGCCAAATGGCTTAGGAGTGCTCTTAGTTACAATGTCATCCTTAACCAACATACCTCTGGTGTAAGCATGTTGTATGCTAGTATTTTTAAAAGGAAGGGTTTTTATCTTTCTTCACAACTTTCCAATGATTATTTATGGACTTTTTGACAATGGAACTCTTGGGATTATATTCATTTCAAGAATAGTCAATTTCACTGGATTCACTTCATGTAGGGCATTTTGTGCTTTTATGAAGCCCCCGTCTAGCTCATTAGCAGAGTAATTCCTAGCCAGAAATCTTAATTTAAGGTCAGCGACCTTAAGAAATGGGCTAAACGGTATAGAGCGCTTTTAAAGATTCCAGATGACAGCTATGTCGATGTAAAATGGAATTTTTGTCTGTGGGTTTCCTAAATAAGGTAGTGTAAAGCAGGAAGTGCAGGGAAAAACTCTCAGGAGAGCAATTCCTATCAATTTACCTAAAGTCATATTTGGACCACAGTTCCTCTTTAAGTAAGGCTTATGTGTGTTGGGGCTTAGTATGTGGGGTGGTGCTGATACATATATTTGATCTGCAGGATTGTAACTGAAGGGGCTGTGGCACTGGTAGACAACTTTGACCTACAGGTCCGTGACCTAAGACTCCCAGCTGGCGCCCCCCCAGGTCACCCATATCAAAGGCCGGCCCTGCTAAATATAAATTCTTAAATCAAGAAAGTCCACTGTAATAGGATGAATGTTGGCAGTTTAAGGGAAACTATAATGCGTATAAAAATTTTTTAACAATCTGTTAAAATAAAAAGTACCTTTTTACCTCCCAATATCATTTTTATGAGGAGCAGCAGAATGAAGAAAACTGCTGCTTTAGCTTTAATATAGAATGGCCCAGGGCCATAACCTGGCAGATAAAAACTGAATATCCTGTAGCTCCTCAACAAAACAATATTGGGAGGTAGGAATAATCAATCCTATTTCCTTGCCCCAGGTGCTTTTCATTTTTTAAAAGTTCATTTTTACAGTATAATTGTCCATTAATTTAATTGGACTAGATAATGAATTGATATCACAAATGAACTGTCTAGCCTCAACCTCAGTGCCATGCCAAATAAAAAACATATAGTCTATAAATCATTTATAGCCTACAATGTTAGAGGCATATTCAACACATTAAATTAAATTTAGCTCCCATATATAAATTGGCCACTAAAGGGGCTACATTCGAGCCCATCGCACTGCCCAAGACCTGCTTGTAGAAGGATGTATCAAATCTGAAATAGTTGTTAGTAAATATGAATTTAAGTAAATTCATAAGGCATTCAATAGGAGGACCTAAATGGTTGGAATTAATCAGAGAACCTCAACATATCTCAACACCTTTTAATTGCAGTTTTATCTTATGTAGGCTTGTGACTTTACAATTCATAAGTAGCATTTCCAGGGAGATGGTAACATTTTGAATAATCTCTCTTAAATGGGTGCTGTCCCTTATTTAAGAGGCTATCTGTTTGACTCTAGGTTGCAAAAAGGAGACAATAAATATAGCAACTGGTTAAAATAATGAACCAAAGACTGACATTATTTGGTGTCCAGGAGGATGGGTGACTGATTTATAGATTTTGGGAAGCGTGTACAATATAGGACACCTGGGGAATGGAGTGACAAGACATTCAAAATCAATAGGGTTTATCCAATTAGAATCAAGCATATTCTCAAATTTATTGTCCAGAATTTTTTCAATGGATCAATGGGGCCACCAGATAAAGGGAGATAGGGATTGATACCTGTCAATTTATTAGTCAGTTCCTGGATATAATAAGAAGTATCTAAGAGGACTATCACCCCTCCTTTATCAGCAGGTCATATAACAAGATTTTTGTCCTCATTTATGATGATCTAATAGCTATTCTCTCTTCCATGGATAAGTTATACAAATATCTGATGGATTTATCATTGGCTAACAAGGGATATAATCCATAGGTTTAGTGTCACCAGATGGAAGAAAGAAGAGCCAATGGGGGTCCTGGTTTCGAGCTGCAGGACCCCCAACAAAGGCACTAGTTAGAGCCACAAGTGCACTTATAAGTGCCAATGAGGGGGGTCCCGGTTCGAGCTGGCACAAGGGAACTTATAAGTGCTGGGGAGGGGGGTCCTGGTTCGAGCTGCAGGACCCCTTAAGCTGCAAAGGGCCCTTCCAAGAGCCACAAGGGCACTTCCAAGTGCCAGGGAGGGGGGTCCCAGTTTGAGCTGCATGGCCCCTTAAGCTCCAACACATGCTAGAAAGAGGCAACAACTAACGAACAGTGTTTAAGGGATACTCTTAATACAATACTACAGAGGTATCAGCTTACTGACATACAATCTGAGTAGTGAATATAAATAGGGGGGACAAACACCCCAATATATTGGTAACCCCACTAAAGGATTAAGGGAACTAATGGACCAAGGGGGATACCTAATTGCTAATTTTAAATCTGCAACATGTCTGATACAAATAGATATATACTGGGTAATTCAATAAAAGTTCTTATCGTTTAAAATGGTGCTAATTTTGTCCCAACCAATCAGATGTTAGCTTTCAAATGTTAAGTTCTGATTGGTTGGGGCAAATTTAGCACCATTTTAAACGATAAGAACTTTTATTGATCTCCGATAGGGTTGCCTTTATCAGTGTATGTCAAAATTTTATTGAGTACTTTTATATATTGTTTCATTAAGATTCAAGTAGGTGGAAAACGGGATTTTTATAAAGTTTTTAGTGGCTGGCCATCCTGTGATATTGTTTGTGTTTTTTATAATAATGGATAATTATGTTTAACTGGTGCACTTATTTAGCATTTTCTGAATACATTTGGTGTATATCCTTTAATCCTATAGTTGTAATTTGTAATTTTTATTGTAATAGTTGTTACTTGTAATCTTTTTACCAAGGGGGAATTACTGTTTCCCTAGGGGGAGCTTGTTGTTACTCATCTTTATGTTAGGAAGGGTTTCTTTACAGTGAGAATGGTGAAACTATGGAAATGTCTTCCAGCAGATGTGGTAATTGCAAGTTCACTGAAAAGCTTTAAAAGTGGGCAAGATATTTTTCTAAAACTAAAAAATATTGAGAAATTGAGAATCACTGGTATTAATACATGTACTATAGTTTTAGTTGATCCAGGGTTACTTTCCAATTACCATTTGTAGTCAGGAAGGAATCCCCCCCCTTAGCTGTTTTTTTTGCCTTACTCTGGATCCACTGTAAAGTAGGGTTTAAGAGGAGGTTGTAAAGGTTTGACTTGATGGATGGATGTCTTTATTCAACCTTAATTACTGTGTTACTATGTTAAAATACATTTTCCAGGGAGGTAGAAAATCCTATTCCAACTTTCATAGGTGGCTGCATCAACAATTGGTAAGCTGTCAACATGCCGTTCAACAGCTCACTGCTTTCTGCTTTGCTTTCTGTAAGCAAAGTGTGATAATCCCCCCTATGTGTAACATTATGGAAGGTAGTCAAGCATATTTTCTGAAAGCAGTGAGCAGTTCACTGCTGCACAAGCAGACAGCTCACCACTCATGCATGCAGCCACCCAGGGAAAGAAGTAAAGGATTTACTATATCCATGGAAAAGGAACTTAAAAATGTTTACATTTTAAGTCCGTTTTTCCAATATAGTTTTCCTTTTACCCTAAATATGATGATTAGTTCAGCAGTCTGTCTATATGAACTACAAGCCCAAGATTTTAAGAAGCAAAGAATAAGAGTTTAGATTTGCACATGTACATATGAAATTCACAGCCACATTAATGGCTTACAAGTTGAAGGGTAAGTCCATCCAAAAAGAAACTTTACAGAGGGTCTCAGAAGAAATGTATTTCTCTCCCTCTCCCCTTTCACGTGGCTGATGTTTTGAATTAAAGCTTGCTGTGCACCTGGTGCACCTCCTTTGTGTTTTTCTCTTGAATTGATGTTGGAGGTGCCGGTCCTCCTGAGGGTCAGACTCTCCTACGTGCGGGACCCACTGGCAGGTTAGCGGAGGTACAGTACACCCTTTTTATGTTTTGCATTCGTTTTATCCTTCCTTTACTCCAGGCTCCCACACTGAGGAATTAGAACTTACACAAACTCAATCCCTCGCCAGTTTCCTCTCTGCTTCCGGTAATGACTGTCAGTTGTGGCCACGCCGATGATGTCACGGCCAGTCGCTGACTGTCATTGCCGATCAAGCTGTTCGATCTGCTCCTAATCGCGCTTGTAACCAGCTTAAAACAGGAGCAGAGGAGGAGGGACTTCCGGCAAGGGATTATCAGGGAGATTCAATAAAAGTTCTTATCGCTTAAACTGATGCTAATTTTGCCCCAACCAATCAGATCTTATTTAAGATTTGAAAGCTAACATCTGATTGGTTGGGGCAAAATTTGCACCATTTTTAAAGATAAGAGCTTTTATTGAATAACTGTGCATGTTTCTGTAAGTTCTAATTCCTCAGTCCTCTGCTTCTGTTGTGAGCTTGATGGATGTATGTCTTTATTCAATCTCAATTACTATGTAGTGTGGGAGTGTCAGATGTAGGTAAAAATAGAATGAAACCGATGTTTGGGGGGTGATATTTCAAACTTTTTTTTGAGGCTGGACTTGCAAGCCGTTTTGAGGCACTGGATTGGTGGTATCTATGACCCTATGAGTTTTGCTTCTGCTATGGGTTTTCAACAACTTTTTCTGCTTACCACTTATAGATGGGTTCAGCAGAATTGACAGTTGTCATTGTGTGAGACAAAAACAATTACTTTGGAAATGAAGCAGAATCTAAGGGGTCAGCAGATGGTAGTACATTAAAGTGTTTTGGCAGTCTTTGCACTTATTTTAAGTGCTTTTGAGAAACTAGTATTTGCATGAAACTATGCATATCTATGGACCATGAATGATTAGTTTGATCACACCTAAATGCATAAGATTTAGCATGCATTAAGGGCTAGATCCCACTATCATGCACAGCAGCGCATGCAGGATTTTTTCAATGTGCTGCTGTGCATGATAAGATATGTGCACTACAATCCTGTACTCACCAGTGTTATGGGAATGCATTCAATATGCACAAAAAGTTGTACAAGCATGCATTCCAATGATGGACTGGAGCAAAGCGTACATAGTGGGAATACTCCAATAGCATTGCATCAGCAATGCAAATCAGAATCGCGATTGGAGAGCAAAATGCGCAAGCTCTAATAGTTGCCCTGAACAGCAAGACAATGCATCAAAAGGTAAAAGCTTTGATATATGGAGAAAAAGACTAAGCTACATTGCAATAAGATACCACCATGTTTCCATTTATTTACCCCAGAATGTTTTTCATCACTGATGCTTATATACACAATGACATTTAAACCAGTATATTAGTTTTATGACAATTCTTTTACTTTCATGTGTATATATCTATTTATGCTTTATTTCATAGAGAGAATGTTCATCTCTATTACCAAGAATATACCACAAAACATTGTTTAAAAATACTTTCATTACACCCAGAATTATTATTTTATATTTAAACAATGCACAATTATATAAACACTGTATAAAATAATCTGCAATGTAACCTTACATTGTTATTTAGATAATATAAAGATAGATACTGTATGTGTGGCTAAAAAAGCAGAAGAGAAAAGTAAAAAGTATTGAAAGTGAATAAGAAAGAATGAGAATTAAAAAAGAAATAAGTATAAAACAAAGAACATTCGTAATAGTAAGAAAATACCAGAAGGATCTTATTTTATGGATGTGTTTATGCAAATGTACTCGATTCTTTCATAGGATTGTTGCAATTGCACATTTTATTATATGTAAGCATACGCTTCCATGCATTGGAACATGAAAAGAAGCAATGAAAACAAACAGCCAGACATTATATTAGTTGATAAGTGACAAATATTCACTAAGCCATGATCCCATGCAGGCTATAGAACTGTAGTTATCACATTGCTGAATGCTACTTACAGCTCTCGGTTTTTAGTTTGGGGAGTGTAATAACAATCTGCTTTGTTCAGAAGATTTAATATAATTTTGTAAGTGACAATTCGTCCCAATTTTGTGGATGCTTCATCCCCTTTTACATATATTATACTCCCTCTATACTTTTTTGTGGTCTGCTGTACAATTTTTTTAAATATGTAATGCAATTCTTAAAGCTATCTGGGTACATTCAAATACACCATAATGACTGTTTTCAATAGTTGATTGCTGATTACAAAAAGCTGACACACTGCTATGGACAAATGTAAATGGTATCTTCATTATATGCGGTGATTCTGATGCCAATGCATAAGCCAGCCAATCAGAAGTACAAAAAATTCAATACCTGACTTATTTTGGCGTGGAACGTAGTCCATAACATATAGCTGACCTGTAAAAGAAACAATGTACAGTAGAATTCTTGAACTCAACAAAATGTGGGCCAAAAGGAAACAGTGATCCGCTGACCTGCAGAGGCATTGGTCTGTATAGTAAAACCTTTTGTGCAGTCTATTACAGTAATATCTACTAAAACAGCAAAACGTGAAAAACTCTGTTTACAATGTTTATTGTTTATAAATTCCTACTATTTCCTAGAATTATATGAATCCTGCATTACTATAATGATGTGTGTGTAGAAACAAACAGGGAGATTCAATAAAAGTTCTTATCGTTTAAAATGGTGATAATTTTGCCCCAACCAATCAGATCTCATGTAACATTTGTAAGGTTACATCTGATTGGATGGGGCAAAATTTGCACCATTTTAAACAATAAGAAATTTTATTGAATAACCCTGAAAATGTTTTAGAATAGGCTTCTCAGGCACCTCATGCGTTTTAAAATTGCTACAACATTGAGATCCCTGACTGACAAAGCAAATTTTAGTTTGTTAAGAAATACATTCCTTTAACATGTAGACTTGAGAAATATTTTCTAAGGCAAATATACTTAAGTCAACTGCTTAAAAAATATTAAATTATTGCACTTAAAAATGAATACTGTTTACAAAAAAAATTCAAAAGCATATGAGGTATAAAGAGAAATAGAAATGGAGAAAAAGCTTAGTCTTTAATTCAGAGGGCTCAAAACAGTCCCTTATTGAGAATGTATTAAATGTAAAAAGACAGCAATAAAGTTATTAAAAACAAGTAATAAAATGTAGCTAAACAAAGACAAACCGAGAGGTTTTTAGTGAATATCAATAGTAGGAAGATGACCTTCGAAAATGAAACATATTCTATAAAGCAAACTATTTCTTCAAGGATATGATTTTAACAACAATATTTGGCTTTACTCTCACCGATTATGCACCCCAGTCCCAGCAGCTAAAAGTCTGCACTGTGCCATTTACTCCTCTCACTCAGCAACCAAAGGGTTTGTCAGCTTTTAAATTAATACATATTTCTGCCCACAATCAGAGTCAATTAGCATTTGAACAGAGTTAAAGGGGAAGTTCCCCAATAAAATTAAAATTGTATAAATTATATATCACCCCTCAAACTCCAAAACTGCAATAGTCCGAAAGCTAAGAAGTGTGACTTAAAATGCTGCTTGATGTCCTGTTACCTCTCTTTTGGCTTCCTGGTTCTTCCAGTTAGCAGCTGTCAGTCATGGATGTAACAAATGGCATCACAGACACTGACTGAATGCCATTCTCCTAGCAGCATAAAACTTTTGAGAGGGGAATAAATTCAAGGGAGGAAATATGTTTCTCCCTCTTTACAAAGCAAAGGAAAGCCAACGGTCTGCATGTGCCCTTGGGCTTTACTTTGCCCAGGTCTGAGCTACGGTGAACACAAAGCTATAATAGTAAAACGCCCAGAAGAAAGCAGAATCTTAAAAAGGCAGAACAGACCAATCAGAAGACGAGAAAAAGCAAAGTACAAAGAAGATAGGTGGATTCAATTTTAATTTGTTGCCAAAACCAATAGAAAGCTCTAAAAAAGAAAGAAACAAAAAGAAATAAATATATGAAGAGTAAAAAGAAGCATGCACAACTGAAAAGAGTAGAACAGCTGTTGACGCGCCAAGTCAGCCAAAATAGCTGTGAGAGAAAGAAGGATCAGCAAAGGCGCGGAGGAGAGGTAAGGAACGAAGAGTTCTGACAGTCTTGCAGTTATGGAATCCCGTTTACAAAAGGGACATCTTGGAAATAGAGTTCTGAGAACAGCAACTAAAATTATAAGGAGAATGGAGGGGCTTGACTATTAAGGCAGATTAGACACGTTACATTAGAGAAGCGGTGATTGTTTTGGGGGTATGATGACATATACAAATATATAAACTCTATGGTGAATTATTCACCAATAGCTAATTGTAGTGGACTTGTGGCCATCCTTTAAGATTTAAAGAAAAGAAGTTTCATTTCAGGTTAGCAAAGGTTTACTTACAGTCAAAACAGTAAAGCTGGAGAAATGTGCTGGCTAATTTTTTTAAAATTAAACAATATTGAAAACTATTGGTATTACTGCATATAGTTCTAGTTGATCAAGGGATCCTTACTGATTGCCGTTTGGAGTCAGGAAGGGAATTTTCTCCCCCTTTTGGCTTTTTTTTTTTTTCCATTTTATATGTGTGTGTGTGTGTGTGCGCGCGCGCCGTGGGTCTTGCACTCTCACTTGTATTTCCAATGCCCCAGAATCTAGATACCAAGTTTAACAAATGGTGGAAACTCGTGGGACTTTTTAGCAGGCAAAAACTTTTATTTCACGATCTACGCATTTTGTCTTCGGCGTAGATCGCGAAATAAAAGTTTTTGCCTGCTAAAAAGTCCCACGAGTGCTCCACCGTTTGTTAAACTTGGTGTATATATATATATATAAATAAATTTATAATTTCATGGGGAATACATTGGGTTTTTTGGAAGTACTATGTTGGTGGGGGTGGGTAAAAGTAATATACATAGGGACAGTGTTTGTGTTGTTTAAGCAATAAATAAATAGTTATATCAATATTAACAAATATGTAGTAATGATATTAATGTATATAGATATGTAAATAAGGCAAAATCTATAAATAAATAAAATTACTTGCATAGCCCCCACTGGACAGTAAGAGATATCTATATATCAGGGATAGGGACCAGTAGATCTCCAGATGTTTTGGAAACAACTATAACTCCCAGAATTCCCTAACTACTGGGTGCTTTTAGAGGAATGCTGGGAGTTGTAGTTTTAATTCCCTAACTACAGAGTGCTTGTAGAGGAATGCTGGGAGTTGTAGTTTTCAAACATCTACAGATCTACTGGTTGCCTATCCCCTAACGGAATCCCTGGTGACAGCTGTGATTTACGGCTAGGCCACACTAGCGCAAACGTGTTTTCGCTTGTGATTTTCCCTAAAATGTAAATTGTAGGAACGCGAAAATTCCCGCGATTTCCGATGTGCATGCAATTGCGCGTACGTTTGCGTTTTGGTAATGCATGCATTCACCATTTTTGATGCGTTAACACATGCGTTTCCATAACGGAAACCGGCAAAATCACATGCGTAAAACGCACACAGAAATGCAAAGCACACAAGAATCATGCACAAAATTGTGTGTGCAATTTGGTGCGTTGTAGTGTGGCCTTGGCCTTAATGGGGAGGGTGAGTATTGAAAGACAGATTGATAACTTTAATTATAGGATGATCCAATGGATCTGATATTGATCTATTATAGGTTGGAAATTTAAGGGGAAAAATGGATTCAAGCTCTGCACAAACAGTTGTATTTCACTATGGTGTTTCTACTGTACTATAACACTCTATACAATGTTACAATAAATAGATCAAGAATAGAGATGGACCGGATCGCTGATCTGAACTCAGTTCCACAACGGACTTCCATGATTCATGGATTTTGCGGGAATTCCGCTTTGCAGATTTTTTCGAGATGTATTCGAAAATTTGAAGAAAATTTCAAGGAATTTTTGAATATTTTGTAAAAATTATATATTAACTGTAAATAGTTTGGGGACCTGGAAAATGGTCTGGAGAAAAGACAATTAAATTCTTTCTGAAATAATCTGATTGTAACCAATTCTGATTAGAAAAGAATCTGATTGGTTAGTATATCAATCAGATTATTTCTAAAAAAATCTGATTGTAACTAATTCTGATTGGTTACAATTAGATTCTTCCAGAAAGCATACCAATAAAATTCTTTCTGAAAGAATCTGACTGTAACCAATTCTAATTGGTTACAATCTTCTTATTTTTTAAAAAGAATCTTATTGGTATACCAATCAGATTATTTTCCAATTAGAATTGGTTACAACGAGATTCTTTTAGAAAAAATCTGATTGGATAGTATACCAATCAGATTTTTTCCAAATCACAATTAGTTACAATCAGATTCTTCCAGAAAGCATACCAATAAGAATATTTCTAAAAGTATCTGATTGTAACCAATTCTGATTGGATACAATCAGATTTGTTCAAAAAGAATCTGATTGGTATACTTATCAGATTATTTTCGAAACAGAATTTATTACATTGAGATTCTTTCAGAAAGATTCCGATTTGTTAGTATACCAATCAGATTATTTTCCAATTAGAATTAGTTACAATTAGATTCTTTCAGAAAGAATCTGATTGGTTAGTATACCAATCAGTTACTTTCTGAAAAAAATCTGATTGTAACCAATTATGATTTGAAAGAATCGGGTTATCTGTTTCCCAGACCATTCCCCAGGTCCCAGAGCCATTTTCAGTAAGTTACTGTATAATTTTTACAAAATTTTCAAAAATTCCTTTAAAATTCTAATTTTCTAAAATTTCGGTTACACTTAAAAATAGAATGCGTAATCTCAAAAAACAGTTTAATCATGAGAAAAGTAATTTTTTTACACTTTTCCAGGTCCACAGGCGGAATAGATTTTAGCAGTTTCGCCCATCTCTCAAAACCCTGGATTTAAATATCTTCCTGTATAGATTTATCAAAACAAATCGATAAACAAACAGAAAAATGTGATAGTGTTATACAACAAATATAAGATGGATAATGTCTGTCTTATCTAGATGTTAGGCTGCACTTTATGTACATTTAACAAGTATTTCTAAAGCACTGACACTTCCAGTACAATCCAAAAGATGTGTGTATATATGTCCCCTCTAATACCTATTGGGGTACACCCAATAGGTTCCCTTCTGCCTCTGTATATTGTGTAAAATATTAATTTAGGTGATGTGACACTAATAGAACCAAGATTTCATAGGATTTCTATTATTTTTATTTATAACATCTTGCCTTTATTTTTTTTGTACAAATCCCTAAATTTTATAGTAGTGTGTATAAAGATTTTATATCATCTGTATCCACATATTGATAAACATACACCCACATATTTCCCACTGTGCACCAACGGGCACACTTTTGCTAGTTTTTATATAGATAAAAAATAATTCAAACACACACACGCTTTAAAACAAAGCTTATTACATTTATAATACAATAATATTTAATATTCCAAAAGGAGAATGGTAAATATAGTGTTAAAAAAGTGTTTTACAATAAAATGTCAAATAGAACACAAACTGTTATAAACAGGTAAAAATAAAATCAGAATAATGAACGAAAATAACATTTCTGAGAATCCATACTTGGTGATATTCACTGCCTGGTAATTTAATACTTGGTTTGACACCAAGTTAAACATCAATGGTGGAAAGATAATTCATAGTTTGATTAGGTATCATATTTGGTATGATGTTCTTGGAACTGTCCTTATAGAATTAATCAGCAAGAATACTGTAGATCTTGTCAAACATGCTGGCTTTTCATGATGAAATAATACTAATAATTTATTCTTGTGAGCAGTACGCACGGTGTACTTACAGCTGCTATGATGAGGTACCACAAAATCACATTTTTGTATATGAATAGAATCTGGATATTGTTTTTACATAGAAAGTTGTGTACAACACCCATCTTCTGTATTTGGTTGCTTTTATTCAATTTGTATATCATTTACTTACTTAACCTAGATATTGATAGCAAGCACTACATTTCCCAATCTATATAGTCTTCAAACAGTCTTGCGAGAAAGTATACCTACTGGCCACACAACCCTGACACTCATAAATATTATCTCCTTTTTTGCCAGGCTAGTTTACATAATAATGTCTCCACAACAATAAATAATTCCCAATGGAGACTTCAAACAATGTGCAATTGCTACAAGCAGACCCAGAGTGTCAGATGAGTTTCAATATTGATAAATGTAAGGTGATGCATTTGCTGTTAAACAATCCTGGTGCCACATAAACCACAAATTACTCTTTGCTAAGTGAATCTCTATTGAGAAAAGATTTAGGGGTTCTTTTAGAAAACAGATTTACTTAGCAAGCAGTGACAAGGGAATAGATTTAAGGGGAAAAAAAATATTATTCTCCCTCTTTACAAGGCCTCATTTGGAATATGCAGTGCAGTTTTGGAATCCCATATACAAAAGGGAAAGTTCAGTAAAGAGCTACTAAATTAATAAGAGGAATGGAGGGGCTTGACAATTCAGGCAAGTTAATGTATGGCTGTTTACACTGGAGAAGCGGAGATAGTGTGGGGATATGATTGCTTTGTACAAATATATTAATGGGACATATAATAAACTCTTTGGTGAAGTTTTATCTTTATTCATCTTCAGGTTAGTAAAGGTTTCTTCACAGTGAAAATGGTGAAACTGTCTTCCAAGCACTGACAATGTTGCAACTTTAATATAAAAAAATTACCTTATAAAACTGAAGAAGGCTCCGATAAATCAAAAAAGCAAAATGAACAGAACCTTAGATCACTGCTCTAACCTTTGCAATCTTATATACTAAAAAGAGGTTTTCGATATGCACAGACACTTCTACACAGAATCGTCCCCGTGTGCACACACTACATGCAGTGTGCACCTCCCCCCGCGTGCACCCCCCCAGGTGGGTTTTTCCGGACCCACATGTGGCTAGCACGAGGAGGAGGGTCCAGGAAGCCCGTCGGGTGTGTGTGCACACGGGGGTAGGTGCGCACCGTAGGTAGTGTGTGCACATGGGGGCGATTCTGTATAGAATCGGGGGTTTGCTGGTTACTTTGCAAAGGAGCTGTAAAATTGATGCCACCAAACTCTATCTGCTGTTTTTCACTCTTCTCCGGGCACCATCAACGAAAGGAGCTGCAACCTACAATTTCAACACTGCTAACAGATAGTAGATAATAATAGTAGAGCCCAAGTTTACAATTACTGTTTAAAAAAAAATAGACAACAGTGCTTTAGTGCAATAAAAAAATATGGATAAATAATAAATGCTGTTTGACGAGTGAGTCGCAGCTGCTTAAAGTGTTGTTAAAGTCACACTAACAAATTCACTGTACCTTGCTTGGTTGTGCAAGGAACACACCTTTACTTTTCACCAGCACCTGTGAGAATGTGTTGGAGGTAGATAGTATAGTTGGGTTAAATTTACCCAAAAGTTTCTAAATGTACTTCCTTGCTTTGAAGCAGCTCTGGTAGCTCACCAAACAAATCTATAGTCAAAGAAACACACTGCCCTTGAGGTTACAGGTTCGAATCCCCAGCAGTTTTTTCTTCTTTTATTAAAAGGAAATAAACTGCAAAAATTACTTCTGCTTTTTGTATGAAAGGAAATATCAAAGTGGGTAATAGAGCTTGTTTTCAACACTGTTAAAGGGCATCTTTAAAACTATAAATTAATTTACTGTGCTGCCTTTCTCCTAACTCTGTCAGTAACTCCATTTTTCCATGGTGTCAGATCTCTCTGCAGCACTTCCCCTTCCCTCTGTTTCATCCTCCATGTCTAAACACCAGATGCCTGACAAAGCTTCTCATGTGCAGATAGAAAGCAAGCTGTCCTTGAAATGAAAAAAGAAGAACAGTACACTCCTGCAACACAATCTCCCTCTTCATGACAATCATCAAACAGTGAAAGCTATCAAGAAGGGGGGTCGAGAGGGGGATTGAGACAGGCTCCCTTTGGAACTTCAAGTAATTACTTTGTATTTCCACATAACACATCACTCTAACTTTTGTAAACAAAAAAAACCCCTCTGTATGTAAGCCTGTGTCTCTTTTGTTCTGGTTGTTAGGAGAGACCCGAGTCCTGCCTTATCACGGCAGCCCGATCTCCCTTTGACAGGTTATAAATTGGTGAAAGCTGCTTCATTCTCCTTCCCTTTACTTCTGTTTTTAACCCAGTATTTGCCAAGCATTTTAGTGAGCAGGAAGGAGTCATTGGGAGACTTGCTGTAAAACTTGTGTATGCCTACACACTATACCGGCATGCTGTTAGGGGATTTGAGTGACAGCTCAAGCAGGAGTGGTGTATTGAAATCTTCACTTCTTTAAAAGGGCATGTCTTCTTTTACAAAAATTTACTGTAATGTAGGGCACCCTCTCCTACCCCCAACCGCTGTATTTGTGTGAAAAAAAATAACTAATCCGATCCTCTGGATCAACAGTTAGGCAGGAAATGAGGATATTGCTAGATGGGTTGGACTGGATGGACATATGTCTTTATTCAACCTCAAATACTATACTATACTTAATATACTCTACTTACACAGCCTCTTTCCCGCGGCGTTCAGACATGGCCCCCTGCTTGCATGAAACTGGACCGGCAGCCGCGTCCGTGATTGGCTGAGAGGCAGCCAATCACAGATGCGGCTGTCGGCAGTGTAGAATACAGGGGGAAAGAGGCTGTGTAAGTAGAGTTTGGCTTAGAGAAAGAACTTTAAGTCCGAAACATGTTGCACAACATGTTTCACTGAATAAACCTACTTGTTTGATCACAGCTATAGTCTGTGTCCTCTATGCCTACCTACATTACCTTTGTTATATGCAGTATCCAGTTTGGTGGAGATTGTCAGGCGAGGCATAGGCCATTGTTCATTTTAAAGCAAACATGATTTTCTGCACTAAAGTATACATTAATCACATTACACTAAGGGGCATATTTATAAAGGATTGTCTTTTTCGCCAAATAATTAGCGCAGCACATCGCAGCGAAAATAGCGCCATTTGGGGCTTCGTTTCGCCTTATTTATAAAAAAGCAAAACTTCGCAGCTGAAAAAGGCGAACGAAAACTTTGCAGCGAAAACTTAACGCATCTAAAAAGACTGCATTGCGAAAACCATTCGAAACCAGAAAAGCCCACTAGAAAATGATGTCAATTTCAAAATGGCCACCTCACATTTACCAAGAAGTCAGCCATGTCTTATTTAGTCAATCTTCTTAGAATTTCTCAATTGGAATAAAATTTTCTTTTGCACTGCACATTCGCCTTTCTAATGCGCGATCGCTTTTCCAAGGCATATTCCATTATAATGCGCGGTCGCCTTTCTAATGTGCGTTCGCCTTTCTAATGCGCGATCGCCTTTCCAAGGCATATTCCATTATAATGCGTGGTCGCCTTTCTAATGGGCGTTCGCCCTTCTAATGCGCGTTCACTTTTCCAAGGCATATTACATTCTAATGCGCGATCGCCCTCCTAATGCGCGTTCGCTTTTTCAAGACATATTACCCATTAGAATGCCTTTTCGCTCAAACAATGACTTTTCACCACCTTCAGGGTCGCGCTAATCTTTCGCTCTTTTTAACGCAAAAACCACCTTTCGCTCTTTTATAAATTGCATTATGCCTTTTCGCTAAAATTACCATTGCGAAGTAAGGCGAAAAGGGTTTTAGCGATAGTTCGCGGAAACGGTTTCGCCATTCGTTAACGCTACCTTTATAAATAGCGTTAACTGTCTTTTTGGCGAAAACCCATGCGAAAGCGAATGCGAAAACATTTCGCTACTTTTCGCTCTTTTATAAATATGCCCCTAAGACTTGTCATATTCTAAAATATATAGCAAAAATATAGCATATAGTAAGCTGGATATAATATGTCTATGGATACTATTTTTATACATTTTAATTGGCAGTAATTGTTTTCGGTGATTGCTTTTTTATTTTATCATAGTCATTTTTTAGCATACCTGTTCTCTCTTTACTTCCTAACTTCCTCACTTCCTGGTTAGCTGGCTCCTCCCCCTCACTTCCTAATCTAGGCATCTAAAAATCTCTATCATAAAGGATGAGTAGCAGGAAAGTATCCCCCTGATTCCCTACACATATATAAAAGATTGTGGGCTGGCCAATCTCATTTTACTATATAAGTTGTGTGTGTATGTTGTTGGACCTAACAAAAGGAAGTTTCCCGTGAGTGAAATGTATAAGTCCCTTGCTCTAAAGGATCTTGATCTCAAGGACATAGAAAAAGAAGGACATTTAATCATTTGATGGTTGTATGGTGTGTGTGAAAGTTTGAAAATAAGGATTGTTTGTGCTGTGTTAAGGACTGTGTGCAGTAAGCAGATTAATCTTTCTTCCTTCCAGTTAAAGGGGTGTACTGGACTTCTATATTCTAGTATTGTACCTGTTGTAATCGCAAACAGGTTGTGAAGGGGTTAATAAGTGTTTTCTTTTTTCCCCTCTCTTCCTTGCACTAATTGGTGTGGGGGCTGGGGCCTATTAGTTAAATAGAATTCACATTGGTTGGACCTGTGGTTTGGACCTAACAAAAGGAAGTTTCCTGTGAGTGAAAAACAAACTAGAGTGGAACATATAAGTCCCTTGCTCTAAAGGACCTTGATTTTAGGGACACAGAAACTGTTGTGTATTAGAAGGGACAGTTTTGTCGGTACCATGCAATGTGCATCCTGCCCCATGTATAGGAACCCGGAGCAGACATTCCAGGGGACCTATGTCTGTGTCAGGTGTGAGTGGGTTGCCCGTTTGGAAGCTGAGGTGGAGAGTCTAAGGGGGCAGATTGCAGCATTGCTGAGATTGGCAAATCTGGGGGGACAGCAGGCACTGGCTGGGGCCAGTATAGAGGTGGGTGGAACTGTGACAGGGAAGGTTGAGGGGGGAGGTAGTTTTGTTAGGGTTACTAGGGGAAGTGGGGGATGGAAGGGTAGGGTTTCTTCCATCCCAACAGATTTGCCGCCTTAGGTGATGAAGTGGAGGAGGACAGCTCGGAAGTAGCATGTATGGAGGGGGTTAGTCCCTGGAGCACCCAGGGAACTGCCATCTCTGATAAAAGGGAGGAGTAACTTAGGATCAGGAATGCTAGGCAGGTGGTAGTGGAAGGGGACTCCATTATAAGGAAGGTAGATAGGGTAATCTGCCACTAAGAACCTACATGCCGAACTGTGTGTTGCCTGCCTGGTGCTAGGGTTCGGCATGTGGTGGATCATGTAGACAGATTATTGGGTGGGGCCGGGTGGCCCAGCGGTCTTTGTTCACATTGGTGCCAATGACAAAGTTAGAGGAGGAGGTGAGGTCCTTAAACATGATTTCCAAGAGCGAGGGGCCAAGTTAAAAGCAAGGACCTCAAAAGTAGTGTTTTCAGAAATACTACCACAGCCACATGCTAAGCTAGGGAGACAGTGGAAGCTTAGGAGCATTAATGTGTGGCTAAGAGAGTGGTGTAAGGAAGAAGGGTTTGGGTTTATAGAGAAGTGGGCAGACTTTGCGGTCGGCTACAGGCTCTTTAGTAGGGATGGGTTGCACCTCATTGATGGCGGTGCAGCTGTTTTATGGGAGAAGATGGCTAGAGGGCTGGAAGAGATTTTAAACTAGGTTGGGGGGGGGGTTTAGCAGTCTCACTGGGATAGATAGCCCAGGAGGAAAGCAGGGTATAGATAGGCCAGTGGTGGGTGGAAAGGGGGGTGGTGCTAGCATAGTTAGGCATGTGTAATAAAATGTATAAATAAATTACAGGATCATAATCTAAAATGTATGTTTGGAAATGTGAGAAGCCTGGCTGACATAATGGGCGAATTGGAAATTATGGCGTTGAACGAAATAGGTATAGCAGAAACGTGGTTGAACAGTTCTCACGACTGGGCTGTAAATTTAGAAGGATACGCCTAGTTTAGACAGGACAGAGAAAAAAGGAAAGGGGGTGGAGTATGTGTTTATGTTAAAAAAGAATTGAAGCAAAATTTAAAAGAAGTCATAAATGGCGATATGGATGTTAAAGTGGAGGCAATATGGGTGGATTTAGGCAACAGGAAAGGGGGTAATGTCATTGTTGGTGTCTGCTATAAGCCGCCAAATGCTTGCAGAGAGGAAGTGATTCAGCCTTATATGCAGTTGGCAAGAGCTGCAAGTATGGGGAGTGTGCACATTATGGGGGACTTTAATTACCCTGACATTGATTGGTGTGGTGGAACTGCCATCACATAAAAAGGCGATGAGTTCCTAAATTTGCTGCAGGATAATTTTCTCTCACAGGTGGTTGAAGTTCCTACTAGAAAAGGATCTCTGTTGGATCTGGTAATATCTATCGTGGAGCGCTTTATAGATATAAAGGTAACTGGAGGCTTAGGGAACAGTGACCATTCAATAGTGTCGTTTGGACTATGTTATCGAAAGGAAAAGTACTCTGGGTTAACAAAGACTTTTAATTTCGGGAAGGCAAATTTTCCCAGGTTGAAAGTAGCTCTTCAGAATGTCAACTGGGATAATGTATTATCAGGTAAAGGTACTGAACAGAAAATGACTGTGTTTAAGAGGATTTTAAGCCAGTTCACATCTAAATTTTTACCCTTGGGAAATAAATTTAAAAAAATCCGTGCCCATGTGGCTGAATTCTGATGTAAAGAGGCAAATGGAAAGGAAGATAAAGGTATTTAAAACCTTTAAGTCAGAGGGAACGGAAAGGGCCTTTAGGGATTATAAAAACTGTAACAAGGAATGTAAGAAAGCAATCAAACTAGCTAAAATTAATAATGAAGATAGGATAGCTGAACAAAGCATCTCTAAGCCTAAACATTTTTTTAAGTATATTAATAGTAAGAAGATGAGGACTGAGAATGTGGCACCATTAATTAATTGGGATAAGTTAGTTATGGCGGATGGCGATAAAGCAAATGTCTTACTCTGTATACACTATAGAAGATCCAAGTACAGATATCATAGAGTATAGTAGCAATAATGGTAAAAGATTCAAGTGCACATTGGTTAACTGAGGATATGGTACAGAAAGAACTAAATAAGGTTAATATTAATAAATCTCCTTGACCAGATAAAATACATCCTCGGGTACTTAGGGAGCTAAGTTCAGTTTTATCTATGCCATTGTTTCTTATTTTTGCAGAATCCATCATGTCCGGAGGTGTGCCTCTGGATTGGAAAAAGGCTGATGTTATTCCAATATTCAAAAAGGGTAGTTGTTCAGAATCGGGTAATTACAGGCCTGTAAGTTTAACTTCAGTGGTTTCAAGGACTGACATTACAAGTAGTAACCAGCATGGATTTAGGAAGAACAGATCTTGTCAAACTAACTTGCTTGGCTTTTATGAGGAAGTAAGTAGAAATATAGACTCTGGCATAGCAGTAGATGTAGTTTACTTGGATTTTGCAAAGGCTTTTGATACAGTCCCCCATAGGCGACTAATGTATAAGCTAAGGTCTGTTGGTCTGGGGAGTAGGGATGGACTAGAACTCGAGCCCGAGCCGAACTTTATGGGTTCGAACAGATCGGACTTCTCGAACTATCCCGGAACGGATTTCTCGGACTTTCCATTATCGAATGTACTGGATAGTGTACTGGTTAAAGGCACTGCCTTTGACATGGGAGACCAGGGTTTGAATCCTGGCTAGGGGCAGCTATACAAATGTTTAGATTATTATAATACCCTAGTTATTTAATAACCTAGTAATATAATAACCATATAATAACCTAGTAATATAATAACCATATGATAACCTAGTAATTATTATATTACTAGGTTATTATATGGTTAGAATATAGGGTATTATAAGGTTATTATATTATATGGTTATTATATTATTAGGTTATTATAATAATCCAAACATTTGTATAGCTGTCCCTAGCCAGGATTTGAACCCTGGTCTCCTATGTCAAAGGCGGTGGCTTTAACCAGTACACTATCCAACCCTCAAATGTACCATTCGTTAAGCCTAGGAAGGACCGTTTGCTAACAGGAAGGATCGTTCGATAATCCTCGAATGTATCGTCAATTGCCTGCCTGACTTCAGGAAGTGTTTTAACAAGTTTTGCTGACAGTGACATGTTCCCCAGACCATTTCCCAGGTGCCACAGCCATTTATAGTAAGTTACCACTGTTAGTTTAGTTGTGAATCACTCGGACTTTTCGAACTATCACTCCCCCATAGACTTGAATGGGTCCGAAGTTCGTAAACTGACCGAACTTTATATAGTTTGGCTATCCCTACTGTGGAGGCACATTTGTACGTGGATAGAAAAAATAGTTAATGAATAGGATGCAGAGAGTAGTTGTTAATGGGGCTTCATCATTATGGACTAAAGTGCTAAG
The DNA here is from genome assembly GCA_019447015.1 of Hymenochirus boettgeri. Taxonomy (NCBI): domain Eukaryota; kingdom Metazoa; phylum Chordata; class Amphibia; order Anura; family Pipidae; genus Hymenochirus; species Hymenochirus boettgeri. Next base: position 60,778,243 of record CM033471.1, read on the forward strand.
TGGGGTGCCACAGGGTCTATTTAATCTATTTATTAATGCTTTGGAAGTGGGTATTGTCAGCAAGGTTTCTGTGTTTGCTGACGACACAAAACTTTGTCGACCATTAAAAACTTCAGAGGATGTGCAATCCTTGCAGGGGGATCTAGATAGATTATCACATTTGGATGCTAAGTGGCAGATGAGATTCAATGTTGATAAATGTAAGGGATGCATTTTGGACTTAAAAATACTTGTGCTACTTATACTATAAATGGCTCTGTGTTAAGTGAATCCCTGTTGGAAAGGGATCTTGGAGTTTTGGTGGATAACAAACATAAAGGAAGCAAGCAGTGCCAGGCGGCAACAGCCAGAGCCAGCATGGTATTGTCTTGTATAAAGAGAGGTATGGATTCAAGGGAGGAAAATGTAATTCTCCCTCTTTACAAAGCATTGGTAAGGCCTCATTTGGAATATGCAGTGCAATTTTGGAATCCCGTGTACAAAAAGGACATCTTTGAAATGGAAACGATTCAGAGAAGGGCAACTAAATTAATAAAGGGATTGGGGGAGCTTGAATATGAAGAGAGACTGGAAAAGTTACAATTATGTACGCTGGAGGCGCTTGCGTGGGAATATGATTACTGTGTATAAATACATTAATGGGCCATACAATAAACTATCTGGGGCATTGTTCACCAATAGACCATGTCAGAGGACATCCCTTAAGACTTGAAGAAAAAAGGTTTAGACTTCAAGTTTGGAAAGGGTTTTTCACTGTGAGAACGGTAAAGCTATGGAACGGTCTTCCAGTGGACATTGTTATTGCAGGTTCATTGGTCAGTTTAAAAAAACATCTGGATGAGTTTCTGCAAACAAGGAATGTTGCAAGTTACTGGTATTGATACATAAAGTAGAGTTGATCCAGGGAAATTTCCGATTGCCACTTGGAGTCAGGAAGGAATTTTTTTTTCCCCTTCATAAATTTGGTGGGGTTTTTTTGCCTTCCAGGAAAAAGGCAATAGAGGGTCGCACTCCAAGAAATTATAACAATTTTATTGTGATCCACACATCACAAAGTTTCAGGGGGATACCCCCTTCTTCACGTTTCTTGGAGTGCGACCCTCTATTGCCTTTTTCCTGTAAAGCTACTGGTTCCAAAGGGAAGAACCCACAAGGCGTCTGCACCCACAGTTGGACAGAGTGCACCTCCACCATTGTTTATCTATTTGGACTGTTTTTTTGCCTTCCTCTGGATCAACAGTTAGGCAGGAAATGAGAATATTGCTAGATGGGTTGGACTGGATGGACATATGTCTTTATTCAACCTCAAATACTATACAAATACTATACAAATATATGGAATCTGTCTGATGCTAGTTTTTAGACTTCCATGGTTTTTATTTATACTTTTACAATGCATATTTATTTATACTTCTGGATATAAGTTGTGTTTTGTATGCCCTTTTTATCTGCAAATTAACTTTTTGTCTGGGTAGGGTATCCCATATAGCAGGTGTGTTTCGGTTAAGTAACTATTACCTCTCTACTAATTCTATTTTTTGCAACTGAAAAGTTTTATAAATGCATACAGACCTGATTATTCAGTCCTTTATAATTGTATTTCTATAGCAACAATGAAGGCTGTGTGTGCCTTTTGTTCTCTACATGCAAACATAACATTTAGGTTGCCTTGTACATGATAATGAATCCTCTGTAGGGGGTTTAGTTATATTTCAAAGCTGCAGATGTGTGCCTTTGTATATATACCCCCTTCCATGGAGTACAGCACTTCTGCAGGGATAAATAATTGTGTGGGCAGCTATAGCTGTTAAAAAAAAAACAGTCACCCAAAACAATTACTGCCAATTAAAATATATAAAAATAGTATCCATAGACAAAGTTTTTCAGCTATATTTTTGCTATATATGTTCGAATATTACAAGTCTTAGTGTAATGAGATGAATGTATACTTTATTATAGTTATTAGAGATGTCCGAACTTCGAAAAATCCGGTCCGCGCGAGGATCCGCGGATTTTCGAAAAAATCCATAAATTCGAAAATCCGCGAGCGGACCCGTTAAAACGTATTAAAATGTAAGTTCGGCAAAATCCGCATTAAAAGTGGTCTAAATAGCCTTGGTAATATACACTTAATCACTCAGGGACCTGGGTAATGTCCTTAGAAACACGTATCAATGCCTACAATACCTAAAAATTACAGTCCGCTAGCGAGAACGGTATTTTTCGAAAATACAAGGATTTCCGTAAAAACGAGGAGTTACGTAAAAACGAGGACCTCCGTAAACCCGCGGATCTCCGAAAAAATGAGGATTCCCGTAAAAACGTGTAATCATGTTAGCTGCCATTGGCTAATTTGGGTCATGTGGCTTGCTCCGTCTTGAAAATAATCCCCCAAAATTTGAATTTACAAGAATTTCTTGTTTTTACGAAAATTCTCGTAATTACGAGAATCCGCGTAATTACGAGGATCTTCGGTTTTTCCGGGTCCCGGAAGATCGCAGATTCTCGTAATTGCGGAGATACTCGTATTTTCGAAAATTTTCGTAAAAAAAAAAAAAAATCTGCGGTTCGGAAGTTCGGAAGGCGGAAAATCCGGAATAATCCGCCGTTCGCGGACGGGATAAATCCGCGGCGGATCCCAGTTCGGGTCCGCAAACCGGCCATCTCTATTAGTTATAAAGGTTTGTGATGTACTAGCTATACAGAAAATCATGGTTGCTTAAAAATATATATGTAGGGATGCCCTACTACTCATCCTGTATAATAAAGATTTTAAGATGCCTAGACTAGAAAGTGAGGGGGAGGAGCCAGGTAACTAGGAAATAACCAGTAAGTTAGGAAAGAAGTAAACCCTTGTCAGGGAACTGTTTTCTTGCAAGTAATACCCTCCAGAATACAATGTCCCAGTTTCTGGTTCTGCAACACTCACTCCTGACTGGCAGGTTGTAAGTACTGATACAAAGTTGATATCTGCCTTAAAGGATAACTATTGTGTATAAAGTTTTTTTTTTAAACAGTTAAACTGAAAAATACATATAGGATTGGTAATTCCTAACTCCCAATATTGTTTCTGTGAGGAGCACCAACCCAAAGAAAACAGATTCTGCCAGTTTTCCTCCTGGCTTCAGCACTATCTACACAAATAGTCCAGGACTACCCTGGCGAATTAAAACTGTACGTGTTGAAGCTCCTCAACAAAACAATATTGTGAGGTAGGAATAAAGAATCCTACCTCCCTGCTCCAGGTACTTTCCGTTTTTAAATAGTTAATTTTTATCCTTAAAATAAACGTTTCCATTCTATTCAGTGGAATTCAATGAATACCGTGTAAATTCTTAAAGTTCCCAAGGAGTCTGTCTCAATCCTGGTTGGAGGCACGCCAATCTGTTATTTCTGCTCTCTCATATATTGGCGACACAGAACTGCTGTAGCACCAATCCAGGCTATAAATACTAAACTTCTATTCTGTGTAACCAGAGGGCTACATATAGAACACTTGTACCAGTACATACAGTTTATTTCAGAGTTAACAAAACAATTAGAGAGGTAAGAATCTGTATCTATCCAGCTAACCATTACTCTAATCTATATTATCAGTTTGTCTATTCATCTTTGGGGGATAGCCTGTTCAATATTAATGTTCTGCTTTTGGACAATCAGTGACAGGAAATTACATAGAATATGACACCATACAATCTAGTAAATTACCTAAATATTTATCCATAGGATATAGTAAATTAACTAAATATTTATTCTAGTTTAGAATTAAGAGATTTAGCCAAAAGCAATATTATGATCGCTCAGACTAAATTTTTCAGTATATTTACAGGAGAGAGAAAAATTAGGGTTTTAATGTCTTACCAGGGAAAACCCCAGTAGCCCAGCCATCTGAAAACACCCATAAAAGGAAGGGGAAAAAATGTAAAATTTATTGCAAAGAGAGAGTAAAAAAAGTGAATTAATAGAAGGAGTTGGGAGAAGTGAAATAAATTATTAAGAAAAGAAGAAGGATAACACTGGGGAGTGGTTCCCTATTTAAATGGATTCTGGTGGGCATCCGGTGTAATATATCCTGGGGGCGGTCCCAAAACTCAAATTGGCAAGATACCGAAAGTTAAAAAAGAGCATAATGGGAAAACGCAGGGCTTCATTAGAATTGCATATTAGGTATTAAATATCTTATTTGCATGTTTATTGAAGTTTTGCCATAACAGGAGTATGTTTTAATACTGATTCACTTCTGAGCAACTAAAAGATGAAGTGCTATATTAATCAGCAATTTACTTGCAAATACTGTTTTTTCAGAGGTTTTTATTAACATGTTTTTAACATGCATTTGAGAAGTCATAGCCTTGTAGATTTTGATCATTTGCTATGTGGCCTTAAGGCCATGTTTACACTAGAAACATTTTTGTCTGTTTCCAGACAGAACGCGTATTGCAATGCGTTTTTTTATGGACTGAGTCAATCTGATCTGTTAAGGAAAGGCACTGCTGCACACATTTATGTCCAGAAATGTACTTGTTTTCAGCCAAAATATACCCAAAAAGGACAAAAACGGACTGTTCATTGTGGTCCATTTTGCTGATTAATGTGCTTGTGCATGTGATTAAAGTTGACTTACTGTAATTTGTTCAACATAAAACAAAGTTGTGTTGCTTGTAGAAAATAACTAATGTTTTTAATTATACAATGAGTAAACAAATGTAAAATAGAAAGCAAAAAGCTGGAGGAGATTGCTATAGTATCTGATCAAAGTAACTCTACAAGTATTAAGGAAATCACTTTACACTTACACCACTTAAAGAGAGGTGCAAATTTTTGCCTATGCTGTTAATTTACCTTAACCAAATCAGACAATGCATTTTTACTGGTATACTACAGTTAGAAAACATTTGATAACATCTGATTGGCTGCTGCAGATAAGGAACACAGAAAAAAGGCCTTAGTAACTAAGAAATATATTTTTTTCCCACAATATTTTTGATATTGCTACAAAGCTAAATTGTATACATTTACAAATTTCTTAACAGTTTCCTTTTATAAGTAGCATTATAAGTAGCTATATCATTTTTACATTTGGGGGATCTGGGTTAGGTGAGAAGTCGGAGGGGGTGGGGTGGGGGAGGGCACAGTTGGTTGGGGTAGGGTAGTGAGTAGTCTTTACCTTGTTTTCAAGAGCTGTTATTTATTTTTAGTAGGGGGGGGTAAAAGGATAGAGGGTAGGGAAGAAGGGTGGGGGGTAAGGTGGGTGAGTTTTTCCGAATGGATGTTAATAAGAATTTGCTTTACAATAAAAAAAGTATAGACACAATATCCTTTGTATCTTGATTTTCAAAACCTCTATTTGAATTAAATCTTCATATTTGTTTGGATATATTATCTAAAGATCTGTTTCTGTGCCTTCCATATGTAGAGTCCAGGAGTCCCATATTTTGTAGAATTAGTTGATTTGCCCTTGAGCTGTATATATGGAGAATATATATATATATTTTTGCTTGAGAAATCAATTTCTGCAGATAGCTGGGGCCTGCGGAACTACAAAATGCATCAAATAGCAAACTGCAGTTATAAAAAAAACTTCTCCTGGTTAGACTTTATTTTGTGCCTGTTATTAAAACTAATCAACAAAGTCTTAAGGACATGGGTGAAAATAAAGGATTTTTGCATTACCTACTTACACTTTTCACATTTACAGTATGTCTGCGTACTGGTTGTGTAGTGGTATTAACTACCAATTTGGTTTGCTGGATAACTAGGGGATGCTCTCATTCATCCAGGTCGTGGTATATCTGTTGTACTCCGTTAGATCAACTGGACCTAAAGTTTAGTCCTTGAAGACTTTTCGCTAGTCATCCGACTGGCTTTCTCAATTCAGAATGACTTGTATGAGACTCTGTAGGCAATTATGTACCCTGGAAAGTCCCAATTAGCATATCACAGCCAGGTGTTAGGGACCTCCTTCATCTAACCTGACCACACAGGAAAGAAGAGCCTTAATATCCTTCAAGAAAGACTCCAGTATCACCATTCTGTCAGAAGACAAGGAAAAATGCACAGTGGTACTCAATATCCCAGACTACAATGCTAAGGTGACCACACTCCTGGCCGATAACAACACATGAGGCTTTAACAAGGGATCCCACCAGCCATTACAAGAAAAAGGTCATAGACTTACTACAAGTCTCAAAAGGATAAAGCAATTGATCAATGCCTCTACCCTGTTGAAGCACATCCATGCATACAAAGATACACAAGGAAGGGGCACCACTAAGACCTATAGTCAGCAGCATCAACATACAAGGTGGCAAAATACCTAGCCAACATCTTTGGGCCATTGGTTGGAAGTTCTAAGCATCACATCCAGAACTCCCAGGATTTCACCAACAAGATTAAAGATATAGTACTCGGTGCAGAAGAAACTATGGTGTCCTATGATGTGACTTCTCTCTTCACCTGTATACCCACCAAGGAGGCTGTTGACATGGTGAGAAAATGGCTAGGCCAAGACAGCACTCTTACCAGCAGAACTGATCTTAACCCAGAAGAGGTGTGTTCCCTACTGGACCGGTGCCCGAATACCACCTATTTTAAATACAGGGATAAGTTCTATAAGCAAAAATATGGATGTGCTATGGGATGTCCAGTTTCATCCATTGTGGCCAACCTTTACATAGAGGAAGTGGAAAAACAGGCGCTTAATACCATTAAGGGCATAGCACCCAGCCACTGGTTCAGATACATGGATTAAAAATCCACCAGAAGTGAGAACAAGCCTTCAGAGAACACATCAATGCTGTAGACCAGAATATCAAATTTACAAGGGAAGAGGTACAAAACAACACACCGGCTTTCTTGGACTGCTTGGTAGAAGTCAGGGAGAATGGTAAACTGGAAGTAGAGGTTTACAGAAAACCAACCTACACAGATCAGTATTTGATGCTTGACGAATTGTGCAATGCTATGGTCAGACTGAATATTACTGGGGCAGAATGAGTGGTGTGAGGGCAGGTTGGATTTAGCAGGAAACAAATAAGATGCGCTGCATTGATTGCATATAAACTGCTGTCTAGAGATGTGCAAAACCGCAAAAATCCGTTCCGCCTGCAGATTCGCGGATTTTCGAAAGTTTGTGTAAAAACCATGAAAGTCAATGGGAGAAAAAAATCCACACATATCCGCCTAAATATAAGGTAAAATAGCAATGGTAACTTACTGTACATGGCTCTGGGAAATGGTCTGGGGAACACGTACCTACATATATACAGACCAAACTTTCCTCACGATCGCACTGTTTTTTAAACTTCCACATTCTATTTTCGAGCCGCTTTCGATAATTTTCGAATATTCGAGTTTTTAAGGAATTTTTCAGATTTCAAGGAATTTTTGAAAATGTTGTGAAAAATGATACAGTAACTTGCTCTGGGACTTTGGAAATGGTCTGGGGAACAGACCAATCTGATTGTAACCAATTCTGATTGAAAAAGAATCTTATTGGTTAGTATACCAATCAGATTCTTTCTAAAATAATTTAAAGGTCAAATCCAGCCCCAAAATTAAAACTTACATACAGGTAAATCACCCCCCAAAACCATAAACAGTAATTGTTTGAAGTCTTATATACCGTATATACTCGAGTATAAACCGACCCGAGTATAAACCGAGGTACCCAATTTCAGCTAAAGCCTATCAAGTTGTGACTCGAGTATAAACCGAGGGTAAAACTTGGCATTCAAGATGTTTGGAAACTCCAACTCCCAGCTAATAAGCAGGCTGGGAGTTGTAGTTTCCAAACACTCTTGAATGCCACCCTCACTTGGCATTCAAGATGTTTTGGAAACTACAACTCCCAGCATGCTTATTAGCTAGGATTGTAGTTTCCAAACATCTTGAATACCAGTGAGGGTGGCATTCAAGATTTGGGAACTACAACTCCCAGCATGCTTTATTAGCGGGGAGTTGTAGTTTCCAACATCTTGAATGCCACCCTCACTTGGCATTCAAGATGTTGGAAACTACACTCCCAGCTAATAAAGCATGCTGGGAGTTGTAGTTCCCAAATACCTTGAATGCCACCCTCACCCTCCCACCCAAATCAGTACCTGTGGGCTCTTCTCCCTGTGGGCTCTTCTCCATCCAAGGGCTTCCTCCATCCCAGTAAGGGCTTCCTCCATCCAAGGGCCAGCATTGAAGAATCCTTGGGCCAGCATTGAAGAAGCATTGAAGTATCCTCTGCATTCCGGCATCCGCGCGCTCATTCCTGTACTGGCGCGCCAGCTGACGTCACTGCCCGGAGCCGGGCTTGGCGCCGGGCTGTGATGTCAGGCCGGTGCGCCAGTACAGAGAAAGATCGTGCGGCTGCCGGAATGCTCAGGTAAGCTGTGACTCGAGTATAAACCGAGTCCAAGTTTTCAGGCTGATTTTTCAGCCTGAAAAACTCGGTTTATACTCGAGTATATACGGTATATGTCTAACCTGAAATCCTGCACAATGTCTTGTTCCCCCTGTTTCTGCTTCCTGGTTCTTCCAGTTAGCAACTGTCAGTTATGAATTTGACAGTTGACAGCCAATGACTGAATGTAAATCCCCTGTCTGCCTCTTCTGAGCATGCCCAGGCTCAGTACAGGTTTCTAAATTGCTCAGTTTCCATGAGACCTCTAGAAGCATAGCAGGCATACAAAGTATGATATATCAACATATGACAAAGTTTGATATATCAACATATTTTAAAGTGGCCATTCTTTCTATGTCTAATTTCTATTTCTAATATCTAATATGTTCCTATTAGGGTGGAATTGTCATTTAAATGTATCCAATCACAATTGCTTACAAATAAAGGTGAAGTTTTAAAACCCTCCAGCTTGTAGCCTGTTGTTTGCAGTGTATATGTTTTCAAGGACTGTGGCACCATGCTCAAAGGCCGCTGACGTGGAGCTCCGCTAATGGAGGGGGTAGATGAACACTCCCATTTGTCTATTTTCTGTATAGGTTATGGAGCGCTAAAGTCGATAATTATTGAAAATTTAATAATCATTAAAAGTTCAAAATCTGTAATAGTTACGGTCCATTCGAACTGTTAAAGCTCGGGTTCAAGTTCTGTTTTAGTCCATCTCTAGTCATGAACTTCCTACTGTGCTTGTTCAAAAATATCAAAAATTTGAAGCATTTTAATGGGCACCAGGCACGTACAGCTCCAGAAGTGCGCTATAATGGAGGGACTACATAGCACTGTCTGGCATGTCATTTTGGTATCCAGACCACTGTCTTGGCCCTCCAGAATTGGTTTGTTAATTAACGAACATTCAGCGTAAATGTACTATATGTTCAGTGTAAATGTACTGTAAATAAATATCGCCCTTAGACCTCTAAAATGCCTAACACTAAATTTGTCCAAAAACTTTGAGGGTTGGGGGTTAGTCCTTAAAAGGACTTTTGGGTCCCAAATTGTGTGAATACAGGGGTGGTTAACAACAAGTGCTAATCCACCACACTGAAATTCACACACAGAAAGCTGAAAAAGCAGAAAACTACAACACTGTCAAGTCTCCATTAAACTCACTTTAACACACTGGCAAAATGGTGCCTTTTATATCCAGGGGGTTGGCACTGATAAAAATAGCTGCCATTGGTGAATTTGATAAATGAAAATCTTTGAAAATTTTCAAACGTGGGTTCAGAAAATCCGGAAAGCAGAATTCCGGAAAATCTGTGAGTTCCGTGGATTCGCAGATCTCTGAGATCCTCTGTGGAACCAGGTTCGGATCCGTGATCTGGTCCACCTCTAGTTAGTGATCCAATCAGAATTGTTTACAATCAGATTAGAATTGATTGTCTATTCCCCAGACCATTTCCCACGTCCCAGAGCCATTTACAGTAAGTTACTGTATCATTTTTACCCAATTTTCTAAAGTGCCTTAAAAATTTCATTTTGTTGTATTCAATTAGATCAATTGGACTTGAAGTTTAGTTCTTGAAGATGTTTCGCTAATCACAGCCAGGTGTTAAGGGCGTGATTGCATAGTGGCTAAGAGGTGTTATAGGAACGCCCACGGTAAGGTGTCAAAACAGCATTGTACATGGCTGATAGCCATTACCCTGGGCGGTCCTATAACACCTCTTAGCCCCTATGCAATCCCGCCCTTAACATCTGGCTGTGATATGCTAATTGGGATTTTCCAGGGTACATAATTGCCACAGATTCTTGTACAAATCATTCTGAATTGAGAAAGCTAGTCGGATGACTAGCGAAACTGAATTGAGAAAGCCAGTCGGATGACTAGCGAAACGTCTTCAAGAACTAAACTTCAAGTCCAGTTGATCTAATTGAATACAACAGATATACCATGACCTGGATGAATGAGAACCTTCACAAGCATACATTTTTCTAGAATTTTCGACCGTAGTTTGGAAAAAAATTGAGAAAGTGGTATTCCGGAAATTCCACGATTCACGGATCTTGGAAATCTGCCGTGGATCTGGGTATGGATATGCAAACCAGTCATCTCTTCTGCTGTCTTGATTTCTAGTTTTCGAACCCGATTTATAGAATTGTATCAAAGGGACTAAATGCTTCCTTAACCCCTGCCTATTCAGCATTAGGGTAAGTTTCTCTCCGAGGAACCCAGGTTTACTTTAGAGGTTGCACTAGTGGACCACCTTTGTGAGGAACAAAATATCTATTCTTTTATGAATTATGTATTTAATAAATAAAAATTGGTGGCGTAACTACATGACCCACAGGGCCTGTTACGGTGGGGGTTGGGGGCTGGAGACTAAGAAGGCCAGCTAATGAGTTTTTTAAAAATCTGATTGTGCTATATTAGTAAGGGTACCCCATTTATGTTTTAAACTGCTGTTGGTCCGGTACTGGTGTTCTAAACAGCTGATTACGCATACCTTTACTACATCCGTACAATTGGCTGTTTTTAAAAAGCTGAGTGGCGGGCCCTACATAACTTGCCTGCATTGGGGAGAGGTGGAAATAGTTTATAGAAATCAGTTAAACTAAATTATTAAAACTGAAGTATCTAATGTACCACATCTTCAAAAAAAATTGTTTTACATTTTTGCCATTCTTCTTGTACTGAAACTTATCAACCTAAACATTAAAATTCTGTTTTTCCAATTGTTGTGAACTAAAAGAATCAAAGTTTTTATCATAAGTGCCCCAATAATTATCTAGCCAGCATAGTTATAAGATGCTATATTTGTGCAGTACTTAAACAAACAGCTTTCTGGCTCCTACCTCCAGTCTGCCCTCCCCTTCTTTAACATAATGACTATCCTAGTCATTAATTTAGTTTCCCTTTTTCTGGTGCAGTGTGAATAGGATTTTCTATTTAATCTCCAAAAAAGGGCATTTCCTCCCTTTTCAGTTACCTGCCCCTAACTTCAATTTATTTATTTAGCACTTTCTTTCCTTCATTCCCAACCATATTTAGGGATAATTATTGTCTCCGTTCTGGCAGAGTAAGCTGGCACCTCCCTCCATGCTGTTAATCAAGGATGTGACAACTGTCATCACAGTCAATGACTGACTGTAGTTTTACTTTCTGCTTCCTCTGCACTCTCAAGCTTATAAAAGCTAATTGAGCTGAGAGAGGAGATGGATACCTTTGCCAGAACGGAAGAGAACTTATCACTAAATAGCTGGTTACAAATGCATGTAATATACTGGTAAAATATTTTTGTTTTAAGGATGGACATGCCCTTTTTCCTGATCAGTGTTCCTGTTTTGTTGCAGCTCTACTAAGGGAAGTACAGTATATATACAGAAATGGTATAGTATACATCCACGCAGAGTGCAACTAGAGACCTCTCTCTAGTTACACTCTGCGTGGATGTAAACTATCCCATTTCTCTCTATATATATTGCTTGTTGCATTTGGGGGTTTGACCCAGAGCAGGATTATCCACAAGGCAACCCTAGGCACCTGCCTAGGGCCCTGGAAACTTCTGGGGGCCCAGCTTCAGAAGCAGTAACAAAAAACAATCTATAAAATATATGTAGCAAAAAAGGGGGCCCTAAATGATGGCACTGCCTTGGGCTCCATATGATCTTGATCCATCTCTGGTTTGACCAAGCCTCTGGGAAATGTGTACTCCACCCACAGTGGGTCATGTGTACTTAAAGTTGGTTGGTGATGCTACTTATTATTTTAAAATATCACCCCAGGCCATACAGAATCTCCCCACGTTTGAATGGACTGGTCAAAATGGGAGCTATAGACACACCTCTCAAATTTATTAAATTCTGCATGGAAGTTTGCTGTCATTTCCTTATTGTCCTTATTATCCAATAGGTGTGCTTCTTGTAGCTGCTGTAGCACTACATCACATCCTGATGCAATGCATGCTTTACAGTAACATCCTTTAGCTTTGCATTGTGGGAGAGACTTACTGAGCATGTGCGAGTTAATGGCCAATCAAAAGAAAGTTTGCTTTCCCAGTAAGTGTATATGATATACAGCTGTATTGCATTGTGGGAGAGAGCTTCACATCCTGATGCAATGTGTATTGGGAGTGGGTGGGTGTGGCCAAATGACACTGCTTTACTGAAGACTTCCCCTGAAGGGAAGTTTCCTACTTATGCTGGTAAGTGTCTAAATGTTATTAGTTTTTTGCTTTAGTGAACAGTCTCTGTTTCGCTCTCTCTCTGTCTGTCTCTCCCTCTGTCTGTCTGTCTCTCCCTCTCTCTGTCTGTCTCTCCCTCTCTCTGACTGTCTCTCCCTCTCTCTGTCTCTCTCTCTCTGTCTCTCTCTCTCTGTCTCTCTCTCTCTGTCTCTCTCTCTCTCTCTCTCTGTCTCTCTCTCTGTCTCTCTCTCTCTGTCTCTCTCTCTCTGTCTCTGTTTGTCTGTCTCTCTCTGTCTCTCCCTCTGTCTCTCTGTCTGTCTCTCTCTCTGTCTGTCTGTCTCTCTCTCTCTCTCTCTGTCTCTTTCTCCTGTCCTGTTAGCAGCAGTGCTCACAATGATCAGCTTCCAGGTTAGTACTATTATTATAAATTGTCACATTACTGTAATAGTGGCCGACTGTATACTAGCAGCCAATAGGAATACCCCATATTAAACAACACCAGGTTCCACCTTACTGCCGCATGTGTGTAAACTACAGCATCTAACAAAGCCCTTCCACATTAGTCGTAATCCAGGTAAAAGCCAATAGTGTTCCGTTTAACTGGGAGAGAAGGCATTGCCTATAGAAATGGTGGGCGATCCCTGCTGTTGCTAGGTATTGCTGCCTGTTCCTGCTTGAGAGCCCTGGGGATTAGCTGGAGGAGGGAGTTAATGTGTGTACAGTATTTTATGTATACAACTTGACAGCACCTGGTCTGGGGCTCCAAGTGCTGATGGAAGCCCCGTGGAGCCTCCCAACACTCGCGGCCGGGCCTGGGAGCCTAGTTTTCGGCCGTGAACAACCGCAAACACCCCCTGGAAGGCAGAACTACCGGGAAAGGCTCCAAGTGCTGCTGAGCCTCCCAACACTAGCGGCGGGGCCTGGGAGCCTGGTTTTCGGCCGCAAACAACCGCAAACACCCCCTGGAAGTTGGAACTACCAGGAAGAGCTCCAAGTGCCGCGGGAAGTCCCGCGGAGCCTCCCAACACTCGCGGCGGGGCCTGGGAGCCTGGTTTTCGGCCACGTACAACCGCAAACTACCCCTGGAAGACGGAACTACCGGGAAAGGCGGGAAGTTATCATTAGGTAAAAACGTATCTTAAACATAATAATTACACTACAAAAATAACAGCATTATTACTTAATATAGGTCATTCTTAGATAGGACTACCCTAATATGGAGGGCCTTGTAAGTGGCGGGTAGCTTACACATATATTTTAATAAATATATGTAACTAACACTCCAGCAAATTAAACTATATAAAATTAACACATAAAAAACCTACTGTGCACCAACGGGCACACTTTTGCTAGTATTATTTATAAAAAAAATATAATTTTATTATCCTTAAAAAGATATTCAAAAGTTTTGCAAAAATAAACAGTTATAAAAAAAAGACCACTATTCCTTAACTCAGGTTCCCCTCTATAAGGCACCGTTTCTCAATGGTTTTGTTTCTGATTGTGCTGTTTTCTTTTATATCTTTTCTTTAGGTTACTGTATTTTGAGTTTTCATTTTTGTTTTCACTTGTAGGACTGAATAAAATAATATTCTTTCAAACCAAATATATTTAATATTTAAAGTGCATGTCCACCCTTAATAAAAACTTTTGAGAGGTAATAGAACACAGCCCCCCAGCCCCAACCGCTATAAAATTAATTTCAGAAAGTGCCCAGATGTTTAGTTACCTTCCCTCTCTCCTCCGGCGCCCGGCCTTCTGCTTGCGAGACACTGCAAGCAGGGGGCGGGACCGGCAGCCGTGTCTGTGATTGGCTGAGAGGCAGCCAATCACGGACCCGGCTGCCGGCTTCTCAGAATGCCGGGGGAGTGAGGGAAGGTAAGTAGAGTTCTGGGGACTTTCTAAAAATATTTTTATGCGGTTGGGGCTGGGAAAACATATTTTATTATGTGGCCTAGGGGTTTTATGGTAGGGGGAGGGATAGCAAAACGGGAGGGAGAAGGAGGGGGAGAAAGGCTGCAGTACGCATGCCAAACTTCTCCTGGAGGCCAGGTAGGAGGCAGAGTCCTATATGGACAGTTTTTGGGACTTTGGGGGGGGACTACAGGAGAACCAGATGGAGCTGGGATGTGAGGTAAGGATTTTACTACACTACACAATGGGGTCATTACTGGGGGGGGATTATAGTTTTGGGGGTGGACATGCCCTTTAAGGCATGGATTCCTTCTTTATTATCCTCTAGGAATATATAATTGAGTTTATTTCTCCTTAAATATGACTAATACTTTATAAACATGTTTTCCTTAAAAAAAAAAAATCTAATGAAAGTAAATGGATGTACCGGTATTATGTGGAGTATAACCAAACATTTCTTGACTTGCTGTCTTTGTTTTCTGTGTTGTAAAATAATTGATTTTTATCAACAGACAGACTGGAATTGCTGTATTGCTGAAATCACTTGTAATCCAGTCAGAAAAATGAATTCTTGCTCCCTAAGGTATTTTCTCCAAAAAGATGAATTGATTTTTGTGGGTTTTCAAGATGCTGCCAGTAAAGTCTGTTTCTGAGATGTTTGTCTTTTACACTGTACGATCTCATCATATAAGAACTGAAATTTCACAGATCATTTTCATTATTATACGATCACCACTCCATTACATCCATAAACTTGCCTGGGTTCCAGCTCAGAAAGAGTTCGGGATATCCTGAAGAAGGCTGATACAAGCTGAAACACGTAGATGTGCTTTTTAACTAGATAAAATAAAAGTTATGTTTTAAGTCCTGTGAGTGCCCTCATTCTCTCTCTGACACACACACACATATATATATGTATATAAGACCTATGAGTGCAACCTATATCTTCTCTGATTGTACATTCATCTGGTACTGCACCCAGGAAGCTGTGGATCATGTGAGATTGCCTATGAGGTGGGGGGTATAGGTTATTACATATAGGAAAGGTGTATATGTATGTGTGTACGATCTCACTATTAAAATTTAAATGATCATCAATAAATGTATATAAAGTATAGAACTGACATATTAGGTAAACGACAAAATATATACACTTACTTAAAGATCTGATATTCCTATTATAATATGGGATAGTCAAAATGGGAGGTTAAACCACACCCCTGTGAATGCTAAGGGATCTCCATGTGAATACTTAAAGGAAGTGGTAATGTCAGTATAATATCCAATGATTTGCTGTTTTAAAACAGCACATCATTGGCAGACATATCCAATCCAAAAAAAGTTTCTGTCTACTAAACAGAACGTGGTGTTTATTGCAATGGACATATACACCAAGGCTTCTTATATACCACCTCCAGCCTGCAGGAGTAATAAAAGACAAGACAACTCTGCTCTCTATGGCTAGGAGAGAAAGTGAAAGTAGAAAAAGTATGGTGTGTGCTCCTGGTGGGACTGATCTATTTTAGTGATGCTTTGTTGAATGCAACAAAAGATCCTGTGTATAAGATCCTGTTACTACCTGTTGGGAGGACAGATTATTGGACAGACAATTTACCTTATTGGATACAAACTGTAAAGCAACAGATAGGTGTACACAAGCATAGGCAGGGACTGTTATAATACAAGGGTTATTGTATATTGGAGATGTACAGACACAGCCAGACAATATGGCCCCAGGTCTTTTGTTTAGACTTTCCCTCCTGTACAGAGCTGTGGACGTTACCTGATAAGGAGAGTCACACCCTAGCTCCTAAGTGCACGTGAAAAGTTTTCACCTTCCTGGGGAAGTAACCAATCAGGAGTGCCCTGGGAGATAACGGTCCCTCCTCTCACACACAACTGCAGTGGGAGAAAAGACCCCAGCCAGGGGAACAAAAGAGAGAACTGTGTGGAACTCTGTGAGGATCTAACTGGGTTTGGACTAGAGCTGAGGTTCCATCCTGCCGTTGGAACAGAACATTATCAAGGACTGTGTGGACTTTGTGACTAAACCCTACTTGGGGACCATGAGTAACTGTCTGTGTGAGGACCCACTGTACTGGATTGCTGTGTGTTTATTCATTGGGACTTGGTGGAGTTGCCATACTGCTACTTGCTAATTCGTGGACCTATTTCTATTTTCCCTGTGTGGATCCCGTTTACCGTATATACTCGAGTATAAACCGAGTTTTTCAGGCTGAAAAATCAGCCTGAAAACTCGGACTCGGTTTATACTCGAGTCACTAGCTTACCTGAGCATTCCGGCAGCCGCACGATCCTTCTGTGTACTGGCGCGCCGGCTGACGTCACTGCCCGGCGCCAAGGCCCGGCGCCGGGCAGTGACGTCAGCCGGCGCGCCAGTGCACAGTGCACAGAAAGATCGCGTGGCTGCCGGAATGTCAGGATACTGCACCTGCCAGGAAGGATGGAGGATGGAGGAGAGCCCACAGAAGAAGAGAGAACAGGGAGACCACAGAAGAGACCGAGCCCACAGGGAGAAGAGACGACAGGGAGAAGAGACAGGTACAAACTGAACTGGGTGGGAGGGTGAGGGGGGCATTCAAGATGTTTTGGGAACTACAACTCCCAGCATGCTTTATTAGCTGGGGAGTTGTAGTTTCCAAACATCTTGAATGCCAAGTGAGGGTGGCATTCAAGATGTTTGGAAACTACAACTCCCAGCTAATAAAGCATGCTGGGAGTTGTAGTTCCCAAACATCTTGAATGCCACCCTCACTGGCATTCAAGATGTTTGGAAACTAAACTCCCAGCTAAAAGCATGATGAGAGTTGTAGTTTCCAAACATCTTGAATGCCAAGTGAGGGTGGCATTCAAGATGTTTGGAAACTACAACTCCCAGCATGCTTTATTAGCTGGGAGTTGTAGTTTCCAAACATCTTGAATGCCAAGTTTCTACCCTCGGTTTATACTCGAGTCAACAACTTTTATTAGGATTTTAGCTGAAATTGGGTACCTCGGTTTATACTCGGGTCGGTTTATACTCGAGTATATACGGTACTACCGGAACTTATTTTTATCCCATTTATTATCCTCTTATGATTCCTGCCTTCTCCTGTACATAGCCAATAAATCAGTGTGTTACCTATAAAGCCTGGTTACTTTATGTCCTGGTGTTGGTTATACAACTATCTCTGGTGAACCCATAACAGGGACTACTCCATGACTGCACATGTTATGTAGGGAAACTGTTTATGTTTTGTAATTAAATCATTGCAATACTTTTTAAATGTAATTAAAACCAGTTTATCTTGTTTAAAGAAAGTAAGTGCACTGTCTGCTTTGTGCCAGACCACCAGAGAAACCTACTGTGTGCCATACTACTTATAATCATTCCATAAAGCAGTGATCTGGTACAAATTGGTGGCATTGGTGCTGGTAATACTACTGTATTTATTCTCTCTGTTTTCTCTGTATTAAGCTATGAAGGCTGCTACTAAAAGTGTTGATTTAGATCCTCTTGTAACGAAAAGAGGATTTAAATTGTAACTGCAGATGAAATTAACCAATTAGACTCGGTAGCTCTACCAGGCACTATTGTGCCATGATGTCATGCGCACACACGCAAGGAGCGCACGGACCAAAAGTGCATTACCATATGAGGCTAAAAAATCAAGATCTAGATGAAAATCTCGGAGGGGCGGATCTCACTAATCAACTAGTGACAAACAAGATATCAGCAACTTTAACTCTACAAAGGTAGGCTCTGGAGTGGCTTGGGGGGGGGGGATATGGTAAAAATTTTTTTAAAGCAGCAGCTTCCAATTGTCCCTAACTTCATTTTATAGTGCACTTATCCTTTAAGTCAGAGGGAACGGAAAGGGCCTTTACGGATTATAAAAACTGTAACAAGGACTGTAAGAATGCAATAAAACTAGCTAAAATTAATAATGAAGTTAGGATAGCTGAACAAAGCATCACTAAGCCTACTTTTTAAAAAAAAGTATATTAATAGTAAGAAGGTGAGGACTGAAAATGTGGCACCATTAATTAATCGGGAAAAGTAAGTTATGGAGGATGGCGATAAAGCAAAGTCTTAAATATTTTGTCCACTCTGTATACACTATAAAAGATCCAAGTACAGATATCATAGAGTATAGTAGCAATTATGGTATAAAAGATGCAAGTGCACTTTGGTTAACCGAGGATATGGTACAGAAAGAACTAAATAAGGTTAATATTAATAGATCTCCTGGACCGGATAAAATACATCCCCGATTCCTAAGCGGAGCTAAGTTCAGTTTTATCTAGAACATTGTTTCTTATTTTTGCAGGTTCCCTCAGTCCGGATGTGTGCCTCTGGATTGGAAAAAGGCTGATGTTTTCCAATATTCAAAAAGGGTAGTCGTTCCCAGCCAGGTAATACAAGGCCTGTAAGTTTAACTTCATGGTGGGGAAGATCCTGGAAAGTTTAATAAGGGAATATATTCTAGAGTATGTTTCAAGGACTGACATTCTAAGTAGTAACCAGCATGGATTTAAGAGGAATAGATCTTGTCAAACTAACTTGCTTAAGTAGACATTTAGACTAATGTATAAGCTAAGGTCGGTTGGTCTGGGGAGGCACATTTGTACATGGGAAAAAAATAAAAATAAAAACTCGGCATAAAAAATCCTAAATAGTTCGATCGGAACAAAAGGAAGGATGCAATCCAAACAGTGTGCGCACACCTGCAGAGTGGAACTCAGTTAATGAGGAAACAAATACAGTGCATTAATAAATCACCGCTTCCACAACGCAGCTTTGCCAAGGGCAAGTGGTGCCTTCACTGTCCAGGGGATCGGAGATATTGTCATTGAACACTCTGCGTTGTGGAAGCGGTGATGTATTAATGCACTGTATTTGTTTCCTAATTAACTGAGTTCCACTCTTCCACCTTCTTGATGTATATGTGTTATATGTGTTATTTCTAATATAGATATTTCTATTATTTGGATGTTTCTTTGCTCTTACCCGCAGGGTGCCTATATATTTTATTTTTCTTTATACCTTTAATGACGTTTTTATGCGTAACTACCGTACACATCCTTTCCAGAGTTGGGGACTCAGGGGCTCCTGTGTGTGTGTTCCCAGTTATATTCTTCTGTTTGGTATACATTTGTACATGGATAAAAAATTGGTTAATGAATAGGATACATATAAAGAGAGATATGGATTCAAGGGAGGAAAATGTTATTCTCCCTCTTTACAAAGCATTGGTAAGGCCTCATTTGGAATATGCAGTGCAATTTTGGAATCCTGTGTACAAACAGGACATCTTTGAAATAGAAGGGTTCAGAGAAGGGCAACTAAATTAATAAGGGGAATGGGGGAGCTTGAATATGAAGAGAGACTGAAAAAATTACAATTATGTATGCTGGAGAAAAGGCACTTGCGTGGGGATATGATTACTGTGTATAATACATTAACGGGCCATACATAAAACCTATGGGGGCATTGTTCACCAATAGAGCATGTCAGAGGACACGTGGACATCCCTTAAAACTTGAAAAAATGTTTAGGCTAAACGTTTAGTTTTAAAAAAAAAAAAGCTGTATGAGTTTCTGCAAACAAGGAATGTTGCAAATTACTGGTATTGATACATAAAGTAGAGCTGATCCAGGGAAATTTCCGATTGCCTTGTTCTGGATCAACAGTTAGGCAGGAAATGAGGATATTGCTAGATGGCTTGGAATGGATGGAAATATGTCTTTATTCAACCTCAAATACTATACTTTGTCGCTGCCCATTTCTCTGGGAGTGAGAAATATGTGTTTATATGCTTGTGAAGGTTCTCATTCATCCAGGTCATGGTTGATCTAATTGAATACAACAGATATGTGTTTATATGTTACATTATTAGGGTAATGCTATTATAATAACATGAGGCTGTGAGGTACCTTCTGTTATAAACCAATAAGATAAGATGCAGAGGCAAACTCCAATGCAAGGAGTGAATTTATTGTAAACCACACATCAAATAATCACAACCTTTTGAGGGCCTAGACCCTCGAAAGGTTGTGATTATTTGATGTGTCTTCATATTCAAGCTCAGACAGTGTGCAGTTTTGGTGGACCCCCAGACTCCCCCTACCCACAGATACAGAGTGTGCAGTATAGTGAGTGGAGACCCCCCCACAAATAAAAAAGAAAAACCTTGGTTTCTTCACTGACAAGAAGAGTCAGTCACAGTGCCAGTCTCTCAAGAGTTAACACTAACAAAACCGGAGCAGCATTCTCACATTGCACACATTCCAGAGAGTGGGTCGCCTTCAGTGTGTCTCCTGAAGCCCCTGCAATGTCCAGCAGTAAATCAGTAGGCTGGGCTAAGAACTGTTCCTGTGGTCTTCAAACTTCCCTCTCTCCCGCTTACAGCAGCACTGACTCAATCATCTCACGCTAGCAAGGTTAGTGACATAATGTGCAAAGGCGTGAATCCTTATTAGCTGCTTCCTTTCACATACAGCAGGATTTTTTTTAATGGACATAGCATGTTAATCTGGATCCCATTCAGAGTCACACTTCACCCAATGGTGCTAGTTAGCTTGAACTGTGGCAAGATTGTGCTGGTCTATTCTCCGACCTGCAGGTTTATACCACTTAGACCCCCTGGATTCTAGCTGGCAGGTCACTGCAATAGGAAAGGGGGGGCAAGTTTGGTAAGGTTCCTGGCTCTTACTGCCTGAAGTGACCTAAATAATCCTTCTCTATGCCAATAGTGTAATAGCTATAGATGTAAGGGAAGGGCAGATGGATTTACATATTCAAGCCCATGGGTAGGAATTGCTAAAGCAAGAAAAATTGCTTTATTCTAGGATTTATGAAAACAAATGTTTCCAACATTCTGTGCAGCCATGTGAAAAAACACCCATGCTTTATATAATTAGGCTGTGTTGCACCTGTATACATTCATTAGCCAATGGACATAAAGGAGACATTTACTGCTAACAGAGAATGTCGGAAGTTGTAGTTGTCAAAGATGTGAAAGGTCAGTAAGAAATACATGTTTATATGTTATGTTATTATAATAGCATTGCCCTAATAATCTGAGGCTTTGAGGTACCTTCCCTCTCTCCTCCGGCATTCTGAACTGCCAGCAGCCGCGTCTGTGATTGGCTGCCTCTCAGCCAATCACAGACGCGGCTGCCGGTCCGGACCCCTGCTTGCAGTTCTGTGCAAGCAGAAGGCCGGGCATTGTGGCGGAGGACAGAGGGAAGGTAAGTAACGAATGGGGGACTTTCTTACAAATATAATATAGCGTTGGGGCTCTGGGAACTAGCCCTACAACATATACATTTTTTTTTAAAAGGGGAGGACATGCCCTTTAATGAAATGGTGACTGTGAACTGCTTTTTATAAGTTATTGCCCTTCTTTGCAAGTCATTGTGTCTTATGAATTACCATGGGTTAGAACGCTTGTTTATAGGGTTATGATTATGATGAACTAAGTTTAATAATGGGAGTGATTCTGTGGGGTGGGAATTATAATTATGGTCTGTGAGTGATAATTAGGTGATTTCTTCATTATGTTTATAATAATGTATATTTTTTTTGAGTTTTAGATGGTACTGCTGTATGGGTGTCTGCCTTGGACACATACAGGGAAATTCAATAAAAGTTCTTATTGTTAAAAATGGTGCTAATTTTGCCCCAACCCCAACCATTTAACATCTGAAATCTAACATCTAATTGGTTGGAGCAAAATTAACACCATTTTATTGAATTCTATTGAATAACCCTGATAGTCTCTAATCAAGATGATTGGTGACCTTACATTCTGAGTAGGAGGTTATGAAGTACTTACCTTAAAACCATAATATGGGAGTTCTTAGTCATTATCCCGAATGATGGTGTAAAGCATTAGCGAATGAGCTGCATTAGTAGTAATATGCTGCTACTTTTAAAGTTAGCAAAATATTGGGATCGGGATCATTGGTGGCTAGTTGGGAGGCTGATATGTACCTATTAAGATGATGATGTGGTTAGAAAGCTTTTGTGAGGTTGGAGACTGTATTGTCCCAGGTATACACTGGCAGCAGGGGTTTTTATATGACACTTTCAGGGGTTTTATACGACACATTCCTTGTATGTGAAATATCATTTTGATGGTGTGTTCACCGCAATAATTTATTATATGAGCAGCTGTCAATCAAATCTTATATCAAATATAAGATGGTGCTAGGGGAAAAACTAAAACAATAAAAAATTGTGCAGGGGATAAGACCCCCCACACTTCAAAGCAACCACCAACCAGCACTCACAGCTATGCCTCAACCAATTAAAACGTCAAACAACCTATTATGATTGTGACACAATTTGGAATAGAATTTAAGTTGGTATATTTACGGGCCTCAGTTAAACAACCACACTATACATTCATATTAAATGCAACTGTACTGAACTTAATAATATACATTGCAAAACATTATTACAATACAATCCTTCAACATTGTTAGACTTAACTGCAATAAAGTGCAACAACAATAGTCCCTACAAACACCACAGGTGTGAAAAATGTTAAGTGACAATTTATAATGCCGGGCTGGTTGTTGAACGTTAAAACAATTCTCCGGGTGGTTGGACAGTTTAGGACAGACTTCCCGCTACATCAGCGTACACTAAGTCCGTAGTCCCAAAGTCCCTCCAAACAACCCTATTGGGTCGCTATAGTCAAAGACCTCTTTGGGCATATAATCAAACAAGCTATGTGCAAATGCCCAGTAGCATAGAACCGGTAGTGAGATGTATGCAAGCAGTGTACTAGGCTTCCCCAAATAAGCAAGGTTATATTCACTACACCGACTCCCAACCAGGCGTGTAGCTCTTTATACTTGTCGAGTGAACAGTCCAAACCATGTTTCTTTTTCACAATGTGGGTGTCTCCACTGTGGAACTTAAGCCCAATATCCACTTCCCGGTATCTCCAAACGAACAACAAACCAGTCCTGGTCACAAGCCTATGCGCGTTTCTCCCCAACTGGGCGGGGCTTCATCAGGGCGTACGCACTTTTCACACTTGTGGTGTTTGTAGGGACTATTGTTTTTGCACTTTATTGCAGTTAAGTCTAACAATGTTGCTGGATTGTATTGTTATAATGTTTTGCAATGTATATGATTAAAAGTTTATTACAGTTACATTTAATAGGAATGTATATAGGTTGTTTAACGGAGGCCTGTAATTATACATACTGTATATACTTGAGTATAAGTCTAATTTTTAAGGCTTTAAAGTTAGCTTGAAAACCTAACCTCGGGTCAAGTTCTAATTTAGATCCAAATTCTGCAACTGTGGATAGTAATCAGTAGGTGGCGCTGTGTTAACCTGCATAGAAAGTTACAGGAGCTGATCTGCCTTTACACTTCCTGCTTCCAGTAGTTTGGCTGCTGGACTCTCTCAGCATTCACTGCTCAACTGGATGCTGTAAATCTGATGGGTCTCCTCAGTTTGGGGCAAAAAACAGCTGCTAGTACAGTGCAGATGACAGCTTGAAACCAACTCTCAGGTGACATTTTTAACTATTGGGGTCAGAGATTCCTTTACTATATGGGGGTCATAGGGCCCTTTATTATATGGGGTCAGAGGGCCCTTTACTATATGGGGGTCAGGAGAATTGTAAATGATGGTAAGCTTAAAGGGCATGTCCACCCCCAAAACTATAATCCCCCCCACTAATGGCCCCACCATGTAGTGTAATAAAATCCTTACCTTACATCCCAGCTCCATATGGTTCTCCTGTAGTCTCCCCAAAGTCCCAATAACTGCCCACCAGGAGTACTGCAGAGTCCATATAGGACTCTGCCTCCTGTCTCGCCTCCGGGAGAAGTTTGGCATGCGTACTGCAGCCCTTCTCCCCCTCCCTCCCGTTTTTCGATCCCTCCCCCTACCATAAAAACCCTTGGCCATATAATAGTATTCCTTCCCCCAGCCCCAATCGCTAAAAAATAATTTTAAGAAAGTCCCCCGAATTCTACTTACCTTCCCTGTCTCCTCCGGCGTTCTGAGCAGCCGGCAGCTGCGTCCGTGATTGGCTGCCTCTCAGCCAATCACAGGCACGGCTGACGGTCACGCCCCCTGCTTGCAGTGTCTTGCAAGCAGAAGGCCGGGCTGTTCGTCGGAGGAGAGAGGGATGGTAAGTAAAGATCAGGGCACTTTCTTAAAATTATTTTATAGCGGTTGGGGCTGGGGGAAGGCAATCTATTATATGTCAAAAGTTTATTATAAGGGTGGACATGCCCTTTAATTAGAAGTTTACTGAACCTTGCCACTCCACATGTTTATAAACTGCAACTCCCAGCAACAAAGCATGCTGGGAGTTGTAGTTTCCAAACATCTTGAGTGCCAAGGAATTGGAGGTTACTGGTACTGGATGTGGCAATTACTGTATGGGATTCATGTTTGGGAATTCTGCTGTCCATTTAAAGGGCATCTAATTTCTACCCTCAGCTTATACTCAAGTCAATCAGTTTTTATAAATTTTACAGGTAAAAATAGGCACCTCTGCTTATACTCGGATCGACTTATACTCGAGTATATAAGTACTTAAATTCTATTCTAAATTGTGTCACAATCATAATAGGTTGTTTGACGTTTATATTGGTTGAGGCATAGCTGCGAGTGCTGGTTGGGGGTTGCTTTGGAATGTGGGGGGTCTTATCACCTGCACAATTTTTTAACATTCCTTGTTTATACATGTTTCTAGGGGAATAATGGGTGTGTGGTTATGGGGTTTAAAAAAATAGCTTGAGGTGATCTGTTGCCTGATCCTGACGATAGCCAACTCTGGCTGAAACGTGTCGATCGGTACTGGTGTGAATAAATACCTTTTAATAAAATCCTGTTTAATCTGTTCTAATATATATATATATACATTAGTATACATTACTATCCTAACTTTAAACCTTTTTTACCTTATTTACTTTTAGCAAACGTATGCATTTCTTATATTTGCACACTGGATTAATACAGCAGACTTTCTCACTCCCCCCTGCCACTGGCTTTTTATTGTGAGAGAAGAGGCTGTCCATCTATTGGTTTATATTAAAGGCATTGGACCTCCAATTGAAAGGGTGTGTTGGGGATGCTTCTACCACATGGAATACGCTTCCTAATAAATACATACAATAGAAGGACCGTGGGAGCACTCCTTATAGTGGGTACACACGGTACCAATTTGTCAAAGATGCAGACGACATTGGAAACAGTTGTTTTGGCAGTAGACACATAAGAGATATAGCGACATTCCCATTGGTAAAAATCAGCAAATAAAAATGAGTTGAAATGCGAGCAACAAAAAAACAATGTTCACTGCTATTTGTACAATGCATATGTAGGGAGCATTACCCAGACGCCATGTGCTCAGGGTAGATCTCCCAAAGCAGATTTCCCAGAGGCTGAGCGGCTTTGGGTGAATCGCACCCGCATGGAAGTATTTACAGCACATAGCCGCACAACCTCTGGTAAATAGACTTGCGTCTGTTGCGAAAGTGTCTCTTCCAGTACATGCACTTCTTGGTAAATTCCCCTAATGGTGTGTATTTCTACTAACTACTAATATAATATATTGCACTAGTGTTTTTGCAGAAATGCCCCAAGTTGTCATTCTGGATTGCAGCTGTCAAAACCATCTGAATCAGCATGTCCATCTGTGATTTCGAAAATACATCTTAAATCCAAAGAGAATTTTTTTTATTTTCAATCTTTATAAAAAGGTCCTAATTCAAATAAAATACCCCAGTTGGTCAAAAGATGTCAGCAAAACTTAATCCTGGAAAGGTGAATTGCAATTGGAAATAGACTAGTTGAAATTGGTTTATTCTCTGCAATAAAACCAAAGATCAGAGATGCCTGTGCTGAAACGTTCACTATGGCAAGCATACCGGGACAAGATGGCAACATAATGAAAACAGGTGAAAAGAATATTTAGGTTGCAAGATTTTGCTGGAAGTGCTAGTGAGCATTTCCTCATAAAAGGTGTTGTGATAAAATTGTATTTTGAATTTAACCAATACACATACTGATAAGAATAAGGGCTTTAACTGATTTGTATAAAAAAAAAAAAAAACTTTTTCCGTGTAATATAAGATGATTCACTTAAAAACTTAACGAAGACAATTTTTTAAAAATTTTAAACCCTAATGCAGGCGTTCTTAACATTTTAAATTTTAAAATAGCAGACTTACAATGCACTGCCTAATATGCCCCATAATGGGCAACATTTTAAAATCAGACTGCTATATTTTGCACTTTATTTAAGTCTCTGTGGCTGCTTAGAAATAATGTTCTTAAAGAGGATAACAAGCTGTTTCTCATCTCTCCCTTTGCTGCGGCTGTTAACTTGTAGGTACTAGGGGTCAGCTCCGATATTCACTTCTTTGTTTTGGTGGAAGTCTAAGTGTTTGCAGTAAACTTCACATGCTCTCTTGCAGCCTGCAGCCTTGCCAAACATATTACAGCACAGAGATCCCTCCTCCCTCTTTTAACCACTCCCACTTCCATCCAACCTGACTTTTTCCCCACAAACCAACTGTCAAGCCTGCACACAGCATATAGCATTTCAACTGTCAAACTCTGTGACCATTCCAGCTACAGTAAAACTACTCACAGAAGAATAGTTTTTGAGAGCAAGGAACTTGATTGACAGATGAAATATAAGAAGTTTAAGATTGGATTTCTAAAGAAATAGAGGGCAGATCAACAAAAAAGTATACAGTGGTGGTTGGGAAGAATTATAGTTTTCAGTTATGGTCAATTTAAAATAACCTATTTTTTGGTATAGATACCCTTTAAGCACAGATCCTGCCTTTCAGACAAGGAACAGAGAACAGTGTGTAATTGTTTTTTAACACATTCCTTTGATTTTCACACAAAAGAAGACAGGTAATATTAGCAGTATATTTCCTATAAAGCTTTGAGGGAAAAAATAAAATAAAAATGTCATTAGTAAGTCTGGGGGACTGAACCTGTAACCTCATGGGCTGTTTGTATCTAAAAGTAAAGCAGGTAAAGCTAAGTTACTAGAGCTAATACAATGATAACAGGTACATTTAGAAACAGAATGTAGCAACAAAAAAATTCAGTAAAACCAGCAGACTATTTTGTATTGCTCCAGGTAGGCTGCATGGTAGGCTGAAAAAAAAAACTGCAGGAGCTTTCAGAGTCTTAGCTGTGGTGGTGTCTGTGATTTCTAGTTACAATCCTGTAAGTAGTTTTCTTTTAAAATGTAGGAAGAGCTGCATCAACAGGATATATAAAAGGTATAAATGCTCCAATCTAAAAAAAACTAAATCTAAATTTGATTTACACACTTTTGTTTTCATAGAAGGACCATCCCTGTAAATTTTCACTCACATTGGTAAAACAGTGTATATTCCAGAATGAATGCTTGTTTCAGTTTTTTAGATTTAATGGTTGAGTGCACATTTTGGAAGTCTTAAAATCACCAGCCTAACAGTCAGAGAAAATGGTAACTTTCACCCTACCAAACTATGCCCCTCCACCCTTTCTGCAAACATCACATCTATATGCATTACACTTCTTTAATACTTCTGTACATATGGATATTCTGTTTGTTTAAGACATGCATGCCTCTTAAGACATCTAGGTTTTCTGCCAACACAAACCTTGATGCCCTTAGAAAACAAATTTTAGGACTTTTGCCAATTGGCAAGGAAACCAATTATGCTCCGTTCACCCCCTATACACAAACCATCACTTCTATAACTTCTATAACATAGTTATCATATCTGTACTCATCTGTCCTCATAGTACAAATCCCTACAGCCTCACTGTAGCCTTTAAAAGATGTTGATATTCCTTCTGTGAACTGGTGGCCAAAAATGCACAACATACTCACTTTTCCTGTTCCTTCCATGGCAGTGGTCACTAATGGGTTAATCCCTCCATCACCACGTGGGACAGGAAATATGCAAGGCTTTAAAGGATGTTCCCTCCCCCCTCGTCAGTCCCTTTTCCTGTTCTTTGCACGGAGGGTAATAAGCAGGCTCAACTCACCCCTATCTTCTGTACAAGGTTGGTGTCCCCTTCTCTAGGTCCCCAGACTGCCTCACTCCCGTCTGGGTGGAAAGAGCAGCCCTTTTCATATTGCCCCAGCCTAAACTTCCGGGTTTGCGCAATGACTTCATTGTGTCTTTTTAAAGATATAGTGCGGAACACTTTCCTCCCGGTCGGCTGTTTTCTCTGCACAATCCAGTGCAATCCTTTGTGCCGGTTGCTGCCTGAGTGATTCCAACACTCAATATAGGTACATTTAGGTCTTGCCTTCCTGTTTCAATCATTATTTCTTTAGGAGGATACACATTTTATTTTTCATCCTCAGTTATACTTGGTGACCATGAGCTCCAGGGGACACCGCTCTAAATCAAGATCCAGGTCCAGGGGGTGAGCACCTATAACAACAGGGTAAAGTATACTATGGGGGGAGGGGTTCCTATACTTACTATTGTACTCTTATATTTTTTAGTAATTCATCTCACCACAGAGCTTCTGAGAAAAAACAAAGAAATTCCACAAGGGAATGTCTATCCTGCAACAACCCTACCATATCTCACAAAAAATACTGCAAAGAATGTATCGCAGCTTTCTTCATTGACAAAGAACAACAAAAGCAAGATGTCAATCAATAGGTAAAAGAATACATGTCCTGCATGATGAACACAATGGTCCAATAGATTACCCAAACAGTTTTGGATAAAATTCCTTCTGATCCCAACAGATCAAATCTGTTCACGGAAACTGGCCAGTCTTCAGGACCCACTAATCAAAGTGAAGAAGCCCAAGGTCAACAATCAGATAATGATACAGACCAATCTTTTTCACCAGAAACCATACAAAATTTTATTAAAGCCACGAGTGCAACTCTTCTTGCTGAGAATGAAGCAGATGATCCTTCCACTTCAAACAAAATGTTTTCTTGCCAGTCTGCAAAAAGTACCTTCTATCTTCACCCCACCATGTCCAACATGATATCTAATAAGTGGAAAGATCCAGATAAGAAATTTTCTATATCCCTGGCATTTGCCAACAAATACCCAATGAAATCAGAAGACTGCAAAATTTGGGACAATTATTCAAGACTATCTGTTGTATTCAATTAGATCAACTGGACTTGAAATGTAGTTCTTGAAGACGTTTCGCTAGTCATCCGACTGGCTTTCTCAATTCAGAATGACTTGTACAAGAATCTGTGGCAATTATGTACCCTGGAAAATCCCAATTAGCATATCACAGCCAGGTGTTAAGGGTGTGATTGGATAGTGGCTAAGAGGTGTTATAGGAACGCCCAGAGTAAGGTGTTAAAACAGCATTGTACATGGCAGACAGTTGGTGTCGAACCCCCCCACCTCTATTTAGGCTTGGTTTCTTTATTTTCACATAAATGGCCTCCTTAACACCTCTCTTGAACCAGTCACGTTCCTTCGCCAGTATGTTAACATTACAATCTTCAAAGGTATGTCCTTTATCCTTAAGATGCAGATACACGGCTGAGTCCTGACCCGAGGAATTGGCTCTTCTGTGCTGGGCTCTGGGCCATACGTTATGCAGTTGCTGTTTGGTCTCCCCCAACAAATCAGCATTCTTCACTGCACTGCCACTGCATATAGATGTCGCTTTTCTTGTGTTTAGGTATTGGGTCTTTCGGATGTACCAACTGCTGCCTCAGTGTGTTGTGCAGTTTAAAGCAGACAGGGATACATGTTTTTTGATACCCCTTCACTGTTGGTATTGTGTTTCTTTTCTTTCCTGTTTCTTCCTTTCACAAGAACACATTAAGCGGTAGACCAAAACATTAAATTCACAAGGGAAAGGTACAAAACACAAACAACTGGCTTTCTTGGACTGCTTGGTAGAAGTTAAGGAAAATGGTAAACTGGAAGTAGAGTTTTACAGAAAACCAACACACACAGATCAGTATTTTTGTTTGACTCCCACACCCTTTAGATCACAAGCTGGGTGTCATCAGAACCCTGCAACACAGAGCCGAGAACACCCCACTAGCACAGAGGCGAAGGCTAAAGAAATGAAACATCTCAGAGGAGCCCTTAAAACTTGGGGATATCCAGACTGGGCCTTTGTCAAAAGAAGTAGAAGGAAAGAAAAGAACACAATACCAACAGTGAAGGGGAAAGCAAGACAGGAGGAAGAACATGGTCATCCCATATGTAGCAGGGTCTCCGAGAAATTAAGAAGAATTTTCAAAAAACATCGTATCCCTGTCTGCTTTAAACCGAACAACACACTGAGCAGCCAATTGGTACATCCGAAAGACCCAACCTAAACACAAGAAAAGCGACATCATATATGCAGTGCAGTGCAGTGAAGAATGCTCTGATTTGTTGTGGGGGAGACCAAACAGCAACTGCATCAACGTATGCCCCCACAAGAAGACCAATTCCTCGGGTCAGGACTCAGCCGTGTACCTGCATCTTAAGGATAAAGGACATACCTTGAGATTGTAATGTTAAAATACTGGCGAAGGAACGTGACTGGTTCAAGGAGGTGTTAGGAGGCCATTTATGTAAAAAAAGGAACCAGCCTAAATAGGTGGGGGGGTTCGACACCAACTGTTGCCATATACATGCTGTTTTAACACCTTACTCTGGGCGTTCCTATAACACAGATTCTTGTACAAGTCATTCTGAATTGAGAAAGCCAGTTGGATGACTGCGAAACGTCTTCAAGAACTACATTTCAAGTCCAGTTGATCTAATTGAATACAACAGATATACCATGACCTGGATGAATGAGAACCTTCACAAGCTATTCAAGACTAGATGCAGCCATGTCAAGGCTATCTAAAAAGACCCTGCTTCCATAGAAAAGGGAGTCACTTTGAAAGACCCCATGGTTCGCAAACAGGACACCATTTTTAAAAAAATCTTACCTGGTCACAGGCATCTCTTAGGCCAGCCATTGCCACAGTTGATCTATCTAAAGCAATGGCCATATGACTCAGAGAAATGGAAGAGAAGTCCACAAAGGAGCTTCCAAAAAGGACATCATAAGTGCTCTCAAAGACGTTGATTAGCCAACGATTTTTGTGCAGAGACAGCCCTGGACAATTTGAAGTACTCGGCCCGCACTATCAGTACTCAGCAAGATCTTTGTGGCTTCGCCATTGGAAGGCAGACATTCCATCCAAAATGAGCTTACTCAATATACCTTTGGAAGATGAACTCTTATTTGGTAAAAAGCTTGACGAGGCCATAGCCAGAAATTCCGCTACAAGGCACATTCTTACCTCAACCAACCCCAGGTTCAGACGCTCTCCTAGAAGAGAAACTGTGGCCTTTAAAGAGGCTAGAACCTACAGACCAGGGGAAAACTTCTCATAGACCCTGAAAAATGAACCAATTACAACTTTTCTCTCTCAAAAAGTTAAAGAAAAGAAAAGAAAACTTTATGAAGGGCTATCATCTTCATTCAATCATCTGAAGTTTCTGAGATTCCTCACACTAAACAGTCACTATCAATACAAAGCACTCCCCGTTTGGGTTATCAAGCATCACTTGAGAGACAATGTCCTTGCCTGCCTACAGAGATATGGATGGCCATAAACTGGACCAAATCACAGCTCAACCCTCTCAAAACATGGAATTCTTGGGTTCCAATCTAGACATGAAGCTGCACCAAATTTCCCTTCCAGTTTCAAAGAATGAAGAATTATCAAGATTGGTCATAAAAGCACAAACCAAAACCATTAATGACAGCCATTTCCTGCCAACAATTAATAGGCAAAATGGTCTCCACAATTCACTCAGTCCATGGGCCATGGTTCATTTAAGGTAAATTCAAATGGATTTCCTAAGCTAGTGGGAGAAGAAAGAGAGAGACCCTCTTCAACTTATTTACCTTCACGGTTCAGTCTCTACAGTGGTGGTCTCTGAAAATTAGATAAGAATTACGACAAATTCAAGCTTGAAAGGTTGGGGAGCCCATTGTTTAGACCAGTGGATACAGGACTCTTGGCCGAGTCCACACAAAAGGAACATCAATAAACTTCAAAGTACTGAAAGCAATCTAGTTAGCCCGTACAATTCCTTCCTATTATTTCAGGGAAAACATTCCTTATCATTTCAGACAACTCAACTGCAATATCTTACATAAATCGGAAAGGGGGAACTCGGAGCTACCATCTTCACAGTCTATCCCAAGTAATTCTCCTATGGGACCCCGGCGCTCTTTCCAGCTACCGGCCTGTCTCCCTTTTCCCATTTGCTTCCAAACTACTGGAAAGACATGTCTATGCAGATCTGGTCATTCACCTGTCTGCTTACTCTCTCTTTGACCACCTCCAGCCAGGCTTCTGCCCTAACCACTCCACGGAAACTGCCCTCACTAAAGTGTCCAACGATCTACTTGCAAAATCTAAAGGTCACTACTCTTTGCTCATTCTTCTTGATCTGTCCTCTGCTTTTGATACTGTCTACCACCCTCTAATTCTTCATATCCTGGCCTCCTTGGGTATCCAGGACACTGCACTTTCTTGGCTATCCTACCATCTCTCTGGCAGGACCTTTAGTGTTTTCCACCCCTCGCCACCTCCCTGTGGTGTCACGCAAGGCTCAGTACTTGGTCCTCTTCTTTCTCTCCATCTACACCCTATGGCCTTAGACAACTCATTAGTTCATTTGGATTCCAGTATCACCTGTATGCGGATGATACCCAATTTTACATCTCTGCCCCTTATCTCCCTATACGGACATCCCAGGCCCCGACTGCCTTAATGCCATCTCTGCCACATGGACAACTGAACTTGTCCTTTTCCCACCCTCACAATCTGTTCCCCTCCCTAGTCTTACTATTATATTATCAACACACCTTATCACCATTCCTCATGTCCGCTGCCTGGAACTCTAGATTCCGATCTGCCTTCCAAACTCCATGTCAATTCACTTGCCAACTCCTGTCGGCTCCAACTCAAAAACATCTCCCGCATCTGACCCTTCCTCTCGAACGAAGCTACAAAAATCCTAGTCCATGCCCTAGTCATATCCCGGCTTGACTACTGCAACACACTCCTGTGTGGTCTACCAAACAACCGCCTGGCTCCACTTCAATCCATCCTCAACTCTGCTGCCCCGGCTCATTCATTTCTCTTCTTGTTCCTCTAATGCCTCTCCTCTCTGTGTCCCAGTCCCCACTGGCGCCCATCAAGCAAAGGATCCAGTTCAAGCTGCTTACCCTATCCTATAAAGCACTATCAACACATCCCCTTCATATATGAGCTGATCCACCGATATTGTCCCAGACGCAACCTCCGCTCCGCAAACAATCTCCTCCTCTCAACCACCGTTGTCACCTCTTCCCATGCCCTATTCAGGACTTTGCTCGTGTTGCCCCTCTGCTCTGGAACTCCCTTCCTCCGTCGTCCGTCATTCACACCATCCCTTAATACCTTCAAACATAACCTTAAAACCCACCTCTTCAGGCAAGCATATAACCTGGCCTAACATTACCCTACTACCTACCCAATTGATCAAACCCGCCTTTCACACTCCACTGCCAACCTATTTACAGCAACCTAATGTCTCACCCCATATCCTCTAGACTTAATCTCTTTGGGCAGGGTCATCTCTCCTATTGTATCATGGTATTCTGTAAAAACCCATCACTCTGTTAACTTAGTACTTATTTTGTATTACCTGTGTATGTAATATGTATGACTTTGTATAACATGTATTACCCTGTATGTAATGTATGACTATGTAATTGTAAAGCGCCACGGAAGATGTTGGCGCTATATAAATCCATAATAATAATATAATAAAAAAAAAGGCAGCAACCCGAGCTCTATTCACACTTTCCTTAAACACTACAAGTTAGACATTTTAGAAGATGTACAAATAATTTTTGTTTTGGAATGCATACCCTCCCCTCAATTGGTTTCTTCACAGCTTGGATATATCCCATTAGTGACCACTGCCATGGAAGGAACAGGAAAACAAAAATTATTTCATAGTTACCATAATTTTCCTTTCCTGGACTGAACATGGCAGTGGTCACTTATCTCCCTCCCCTCAATGGTTCCCACTCGGGAATAGATCAGGACTGACTTGAGGGGGGAGAACATCCTTTAAAGCCTTGCATATTCCTGTCCCATTGGGTGATGGAGGGATCACAAGAAAGATATGGGAAGACACTAATCAGTTGAATTCACAACTTTTATTGTAACAATACATACAACGTTTCGGGACGTCCTGTCCCTTTCTCAGATGGAGGGATTAACCCATTAGTGACCACTGCCATGTTTAGTCGCGAAAAAATTAGGTAAATTGAAAGAATTTTCTGTTTTAGGCTTCACCCTAGACTGTGCTTATTTTCATACTTGACACTGCCTAGACACAAGTCTATTACCACCAACCACCCATAATGCCAAAGCCTTCATATTTAATTCACCTGGTGTTTAGTTGTTTTTGTCCAAATGTATAACTTTGCATTTAGCAATAATAAAATCAGGCAGATTCAATAAAAGTTCTTATCGTTTAAAATGGTGCTAATTTTGCCCCAACCAATCGGATCTTAGTTAACATTTGTAAGCTAACATCTGATTGGTTGGGGCAATATTGCACCATTTTAAACAATAAGAACTTTTATTGAATAACCCTGTATATATTTTAGCCAGTAACAGATAGCTGCTAATCCCTGCAGCTGACAGTAGCTATAGTTCTTATTTTTGAAATTATTTTTATTGTGTGATATAATTAAACACATGTAAACATGTAATAAGGCAATAGGGTAACAAAATGTTTGCACCTATTATAGAGGAGGATCAGTCAATGGGGAAGCTACCACTGACTGTTAACCCACAACGCCATATAGTGTACTCTCTTACCTCCCACAAAAACAAAGTATTTTATTAAATTAAGTAAAAAATCTCGATTGGATATTTCTTTTGCCATTTTGCAAATCTCCAGTGCCTAACTAATTAGAATGTCAAAGCGATCACTCTGCATTTATACAATGGTTCTCCCAAATATTGATCCTATTTGCACATAAGAAATAGATAAGAATAATGAGCCCTTTTATGGTATTTAAAGGGACACTAACCCCCCCATAACCCTTTTTTTTTCATGACCAGGATTGCAATACTATATCTAACACCTAACCAAGATCCTTGGTTAGTGTGCGGAGAGGCACAGCAGCTACATGATAACAGTTAGATAGTACTGTAATCTCAGCTTAGAGGTCCATAGGGGAGACAGGAGCAAGTGCTCCTGTTCCATTAAAATTATATATTTGATAAAACAAGGTGATTTGGTGGGTTAGAGCATTGTTAAAATAGAACAATAAATAATAAAATAAATACACGGTGGAAGAATATTTGTAAGAACCTTAGAATTCTCTTTATCTCTCATGCACAAATTTAAATCTGCTTCAAAAAGATAAATTTAGTTCCATAGCATCTTGTATCCTATTAAATGGAGTATTTAAGTATTAGCATTTAATGTTTCAAGATTAATTATAAAGACTTCTTTTCATGGTTCAATGTGGCTAGCAGAATGGGAGCTCCGACCCGGGTTAGGGGCCAAGCGTCTGACCTGCGGCACCGCTCCCGCGAGGATGCGGGGAGTTGTAGTGGCGGCCCGCACCGCCTCCCCTGAGCAGTTGGGGAGTTCGGTGGAGGGGGCGGGAGCGGTGACGTCGGTGGTGACGCCACCGCTGGTATAAAAGGGGCAGGCCACGAGCAGCAGGCGCCATTTTGTTAAATTGCTGGCAGGAGGAGGATCTCTCTCTCCTGCTCACAGCAAAGACACAACAGGCAAGCACAGTGAGATTAGGAGTGAGTCTTTGAGGATGGCAGATGCTGAGCAGATGTTTGGAGAGGGTGGGGAAGGATCAACACGGAGGGGGCAGGGTGGCTGCAGGGATTTTGGAGGGGGGTCCACCGGCTAGTAACCCCCCGACTAGATCTGCACGCCGGCCCTGTCCGTTTGAGTCCCAGTCCCCCACACTCTTATCGCAGACCACAGGGGCATGAGTAGTATGGACTAACACCCCCAGGCGCAGGGTAGCAACCGAGGCCTGTTGAAGGCTTTCAACACTGTCCACCCCTCTCACTCGCAAGGGTCGAGGTCTACCGCCCCCAGTTGCCCCCCTGTTAGAGAGCCCAAATCCCCCGTGGCTGCAGTACCAGCAGCAAGTAGAGGGAGAGCCAGAGGCAGGGGTGGCCCGGCCCCTGGCTGCACAGAACCGCCCACCCAGCTGTAGCAGCACGCGTCGCGGGGGACACCGCTCGGGACGCCCAGCCAATAAGGCATGAGGAGGTGTCTGACGAGGCGAACAGGAGTTCCTGGATGCTAGGTCCACTTTAGAGGGATGACGCCGGCACCAGTGAGAGATTGAGGGAATTCTCAAGAGAAGGCGTCTAGAAAGGGGAGCCACCCTAGGAGAGAGGCAGCAGTCAACGGAATGGGAGAAGGAGGAGCAGGTATTCCCCCTCCTCAGACAGTAGCCTACAGGCGTTGGTGCAAGGAACAGCGCAGAAGGGAACTTGCAGGCATTGCTCTAGGTCAAGCGAGACCAGCAGACGCGCGATCCCGCTCCAGAGGCAGGAGTTCAAGGCCTCTTGCTCATCAACCTCAGGCAGGAGGTCATCACCAGCACCGGTTGATCGTGAACGCCAGGAGGGATCTATCTACAGAGCAAGAGGGAATCCTTCCACAACAGGTGACTTCCAAAGGGCTCGAAGGGTGAGAACCAGTGCTGTACTGTCGGCTGGAACTGGTGAGTACACCTGTGCTGGGGCAATACCAGCGGGGGTGATGGGGGTGAGTTGGTGCAAGTCTTACGTGCCCTAATGGGCAAAATTGAGACTATGCCAGCTGGGCCAGTACTCCCATCTGTGCCTGTGGTTCCTTCAGGGGAGGCTCTGAAGGAATCCTATTTTTTGTGGGGTTAGCCAGCTGGGGGTACATATGTCTGGGGAAATAAAGGCCAAAATGGCAGAACGAGTTTGTTGATATATGGTCCTTAATTACTACAGACATGGTAACTGTCGATAAAGAGATAGTTAGGACAGAGAAAGGGGAAAGGAAGCCCAGGTGGCAAAAACTTTTGGAATTGGCTACAAGCCTTTTGTGTGTTGGCTGGGGTTACAAGTCAGAAAGCCCCCCAAAAATGCTCCGAATTATGTGTGTACTTGGACATGATATTCGGAGCGTACAAAACACATGGTGGGACTGTGTGGCCCAGTATGAGCAAGAGTTCAGGTGGCGCCTGGCAGTCAGGCCAGAAATGGCTGGAACATCAAGGCCACCGATGTTGGCTAGAATCATGTTGGCTCGAGGACACCGGTAGGGCCAAACCCAGGTCAGAGTCCGATCCCCGACCAGTACTTTTCAGCCCCCCGGAGCAAAGAACCGGCTCCTGCTGGTTGTTTAATGAGGGCAACTGCAAGTTTGGGGCCGCTTGAAGGTTTAAATGTGATTGCTCCTTTTGTGGCGGAGGCGGTCACTCTGCCTCAAAATGTTTAAAAAAATCCCGACAGCCCAAGACGTACTGGGGGAAATAGGAAGCTGGACGCCAGTGAACGTGGAGGCATGGAGCCCTGGCTAGAAATATATCCGGCGACGAGGAACAGAGCTCATCAGGGAGGGGTTTAGGCAAGGTTTCAGAATCCCCTT
The DNA here is from genome assembly GCA_019447015.1 of Hymenochirus boettgeri. Taxonomy (NCBI): domain Eukaryota; kingdom Metazoa; phylum Chordata; class Amphibia; order Anura; family Pipidae; genus Hymenochirus; species Hymenochirus boettgeri. The sequence continues at coordinate 60,816,410 of CM033471.1, forward strand.
TGAGTTCTCGGAGTTACCCAATTCGCCCAAAATTTAAAGTCGGCTAAGGATATGCCGGAAGTGGCCAGGAAAAGGTTATGGTGGGAAGTTAAGCTAGGGCGCATAGCGGGCCCATTTGCAGAGCCCCCCTTTTACAATCTCAGGATTTCCCCTTTGGGTTTAGTACCAAGGAGTGGTAAATTCCACTTAATCCATCACTTATAATACCCGAGGGAGGCTCGGTAAGGACGGTATTTCTAAGGAGGAGTCATCTGTTTCCTACGTTTTGTCGATAGGGCAATTCATTTGGTAAGAAATGCTGGGGTGGGGGCGCTGTTGCCAAAATTGGATATTGAGGCGGCCTTTCGCCTGCTTCCGATTCTCCCGAGAATGTTTCATTTACTGGGTTGCCATTGGGGCATGTACTACTATGACAGATGTCTTCCATGGGTTGTGCCATATCCTGTTTCCCTATTTCGAAATATTTAGTTAATTCCTGGACTGGGCTATTTCGTATGAAACCAGTTCCTTAAACGTTTTACATTACCTTGACGACTCTAATTATTGTTCCTTTTTGTTAAATTCTTTCCATTTTTTAATGTGCAAGTTTGGGTGACCCTGTCAAGAAAAAACGGTGGGCCCAGTAACGGTGTTGTCCTTCCTGGGTATCGGGATAGACACAATTAAGATGGAGTTTAGGTTACCACACCAAAGTTAAGGCATGCTAGATGCAATTTCAATGTTCCTACAGGTTAAGAAAGTTACACTGAAACAATCAGTGCTGGGTTCGTTGAACTTTGTGTGTAGGGTTATGCCAATGGGGAGGGGGTTTGCCAGGAGATTATCGTTGGCCTCCCGGGGGGTTTCCGCCACCTCACCATCACATACGATAACTAGGGAGCTACGCAATGATCCACTGGTGTGGCATGCCTTCTCTAATTACAATGGTAAAACTTGTTTTCAGAGAAGAAGAAACAATACCTAATACAACTTTACACGGACGCAGCTGGCCCGTAGATTTCAGGGATATCCTAGGCAGCAACTGGTGCTGTAGCATGGTCCACATCTTCGAAAGAAGGGAATCATTGCAAAAACCTCACTCTCCTTGAACTCTTCCCCATAGTTGTGGCAATAGATTACCTGTTTATATATACACACACATATATAATTGACATTTAGATATATAATATGCTTTGCCATTTAAGGAAAGAGATCCCTGCCCCAAAGAGTTTTAATCTAAGAATTTGATGGGATTTGTCAAATATTGTCATTGTGTATGGGTGCCTTCAGACGTGTTTCACATGGAAGAAGCACCAACAATGCAGCTTGTATTTGACCTCAGGATGACCATTGTGAATATATTTTTTTTTTATTCTGTAGGTCTATATTATTTTTTGATAAAAATATAATGCATGGACTCCCTCATTGGAGTTGTTTTTCAAGTTTGGCAGATGCTGTGTAGAAGGCAGATGAAGACATATTTTGCATGCCATAGGTTTAATGGATTTTAATATACCCACTAGGACCCACTAGACTGCAGTGACACCACAGCGTGAAGTTAATACAGTATGTCAGCAAGAAAACAGCTAACTAAGCAAGAAGCCCCAGAAATTGGACAGAAAAGGAAGAGAAGGTTGCCTGAATATGTCACTTCATTTATCTAAAAATGTTTAGTGGAGAAAGGAACTAAGAACAGTGAGCTTGATAATCTCAATTTATTTATATATAAATTGTTCATTTCTGTTTGTGTTGTCATCTTTTTGCCTCTAAGAAACATGTCAAACATCTCCAGTGTCAAAAGATGTAAAACAAAAGTCTGTGACTCAATTTAGTTCCTAAAAAAAAAACAACTAAAAGTGAGAACTTTAGACCGAAAGATTTATTTAAAGGTTAAAGCAGTCAAGTGTAGCAAGACTGCCCTTACACTTTCTTGCAAATTACTTTGCTTATATTAAATTTGAATTCGCTCACAATTTTCAAATGACTCAAAGCATTCTCATTTTCATCCCCTTGCAGAAGCTCTTAAGATGTTACTGTCAAGCAGGTACAAGCATCAACTACTGGCTGATTTTACTGACAAATGACCTACAGGCAACATATTACACATTGCTATAAAATTAGCATCAACTAATGGCATGTCAACACCCAACATTTCTAGGCATGTAAAGTATCCCCCAACTTGGCCATGACAGCTCTACCTGTCAGCCTTACCTTTCTTCAATCAATATCTTAGGAGCCAGGGATGCACGCTATAGTGGATTAGAACCAGTAAGGGCTAGGCCACACTGCTGCAATTTTCTGCGCTTGCGTTTTATTTAAATCATTGGAATCGCAGCAACGCACCGAAAGCGCATGTTTTCGGGTGCGATTGCGATTTGCGTTCAGCATTTAAAAATCGCAATCGCATGCGTTTTCCAATACTTAATGAAAAAAAACACATGCGCAAACGCAACAAAATCGCACATGAAATTGCATGCAATTCCGTAAATGCACATTAAAAACTCAAGTTATGAATCTGATTTAAATCCAGTTCCAAGTTGAACAATGCATATTAACCAATATAACCAATAACTCAGTTTGTGAATTTGATAGCTGATTATTTAAATAATATATATTATATACTAATTATTAACCATCCCAGTAGCTATATATATATATATATATATATATATATATAGCTACTGGAATGGTTAATAATTAGTTCAGTTTTGCGCTACATAGAAGCTAAACATTCTGCTAGCCTGATTGGCTAATAATTGCCTTGGGTATGCCTTAGTAAAAGGGAAAATATATCTGCGTAGCTGGCAATGAAAAGAAATAAAAAGCTCATATAGTATAGTGGAAGGGATATTTCAGTGGATTGCTCCTATATTGCTAATTGGTGTACTACAGCTTAAGACTTGAACAAAGTTTAGTCTTCAAGTTCAAACGGGCTTTTTCACTGTGAGAATTGCATAACTATGGAATTATCTTCCAGTGAACGTGGTGATTGCAGGTTCATTGGATAGTTTTTAAAAAATGCTGGATGAGTTCTAAAAACAAGGAATGTTCCATGTTACTGGTATTAATACATATAGTTTTATTTGATCCAGGGATATTTCCAATTGCCACTTGGACTCAGGAAGGACTTTTTCCCCTTCATAATTCTGGTTGTTTTTTTTGCCTTCCTCTGGATCAACAGTTAGGCAAGACATGTGGGTATTGCTGAAGGTTGGGCTGGATGGACATTTGTCTTTATTTAACCTCAAATACTATACTAAATTAGGATTAAGAATAGTATGTCAAAAAAACAATGTAAAGTTTAGTTGAAGCTGCAGTTTTCAAAAAACTAATGGCTTTTTTTTTTCTAGACCCTTCAGAGCCACCTTTGCGGCTTTAAGTTTGCTGACATCTTACATCTGTTTATGTGACCATGTATCTCTGCCCCTCCGAGATTCCCTAGTTCCTAGATCTTCAATAGTCGCAAAAGGTAATCTCCTTCTTCCCAGCACGCACTCGCCTCTGTGCACGTGATGTGACGTCAGTGTATGCACGCACTGACATCACGACGCATGCGCAGCGAAATCATGTGCATGCACGGAAGCAGAATTACCTTTTCGACCACTGGAAATCTGGGAACCAGAGAATCTCGAAGGGGCGGAGCTACACATGCACACAAACAGAAACAAGATGTCAGCAAAATTAAAGCAGCAAAGGTAGGCTCTGGAGGGTCCTAAAAAAAAAAAAGGCATTCATTTTTTGAAAGCTCAGCTTCCAACTAAACTTAACATTGTTTTACGGCATACTTATCCTTTAAATTAATTACTGCAGTGAGCCACACAATGAAAGGGACCCACAAGGATCAACAGTAATAATGACTAACAGATCAAAGGCACTTCCTGTTTAAAAGCACTAGCACCAGCTGAGGGAATGCCCGTATATAAATAGGAGGTAGCTTTCCTTTTGACAAACCTAAGCGTCTCAATTTGCATTTTGGACCTGTAGTCAAATAGAGAAAACAGTAAATTCCAACACTTCAGAGATAGATTTAGAGACAGATTTTGGAAGTTCTCCTAGTGGCGAACGGCAGGTCAAATGAATACATTTCAAGGTGTGACACCGGAGATACTGCAGAGTCCATATAGGACTCTGCCTGTCTCGCCTCCGGGAGAAGTTTGGCATGCGTACTGCAGCCCTTCTCCCCCTCCCTCCCGTTTTTCGATCCCTCCCCCTACCATAAAACCTTGGCCATATAATGTATTCCTTCCCCCAGCCCAATCGCTAAAAAATAATTTTAAGAAAGTCCCCCGAATTCTACTTACCTTCCCTGTCTCCTCCGGCGTTCTGAGCAGCCGGCAGCTGCGTCCGTGATTGGCTGCCTCTCAGCCAATCACAGGCACGGCTGACGGTCCAGCCCCTGCTTGCAGTGTCTTGCAACAGAAGGCGGGCTGTTCGTCGGGGAGAGAGGGATGGTAAGTAAAGATCAGGGCACTTTCTTAAAATTATTTTATAGCGGTTGGGGCTGGGGAAGGCAATCTATTATATGTCAAAGTTTATTATAAGGGTGGACATGCCCTTTAATTAGAAGTTTACTGAACCTTGCCACTCCACATGTTTATAAACTGCAACTCCCAGCAACAAAGCATGCTGGGAGTTGTAGTTTCCAAACATCTTGAGTGCCAAGGAATTGGAGGTTTACTGGTACTGGATGTGGCAATTACTGTATGGGATTCATGTTTGGGAATTCTGCTGTCCATTTAAAGGGCATCTAATTTCTACCCTCAGCTTATACTCAAGTCAATCAGTTTTTATAAATTTTACAGGTAAAAATAGGCACCTTGTCTATTACTCGGATCGACTTATACTCGAGTATATAAGTACTTAAATTCTATTCTAAATTGTGTCACAATCATAATAGGTTGTTTGACGTTTATATTGGTTGAGGCATAGCTGCGAGTGCTGGTTGGGGGTTGCTTTGGAATGGGGGGGTCTTATCACCTGCACAATTTTTTAACATTCCTTGTTTATACATGTTTCTAGGGAATAATGGGTGTGTGGTTATGGGGTTTAAAAAAATAGCTTGAGGTGATCTGTTGCCTGATCCTGACGATAGCCAACTCTGGCTGAAACGTGTCGATCGGTACTGGTGTGAATAAATACCTTTTAATAAAATCCTGTTTAATCTGTTCTAATATATTATATCATTAGTAACATTACTATCCTAACTTTAAACTTTTTTACTTATTTACTTTTAGCAAACGTATGCATTTTTTATATTTGCACACTGGATTAATACAGCAGACTTTCTCACTCCCCCCTGCCACGGCTTTTTATTGTGAGAGAAGAGGCTGTCCATTATTGGTTATATTAAAGGCATTGGACCTCCAATTGAAAGGGTGTGTTGGGGATGCTTCTACCACATGGAATAAGCTTCCTAATAAATACATACATAGAAGGACCGTGGGAGCACTCCTTATAGTGGGTACACACGGTACCAATTTGTCAAAGATGCAGACGACATTGGAAACAGTTGTTTTGGCAGTAGACACATAGAGATATAGCGACACATTCCCATTGGTAAAAAAGCAGCAAATAAAAATGAGTTGAAATGCGAGCAACAAAAAAACAATGTTCACTGCTATTTGTACAATGCATATGTAGGGCATTACCCAGACGCCATGTGTCTCGGGTAGATCTCCCAAAGCAGATTTCCCAGAGGCTGAGCGGCTTTGGGTGAATCGCACCCGCATGGAAGTATTTACAGCACATAGCCGCACAACCTCTGGTAAATAGACTTGCGTCTGTTGCGAAAGTGTCTCTTCCAGTACATGCACTTCTTGGTAAATTCCCCTAATGGTGTGTATTTCTACTAACTACTAATATATATATTGCACTAGTGTTTTTGCAGAAATGCCCCAAGTTGTCTTCTGGATTGAGCTGTCAAAACCATCTGAATCAGCATGTCCATCTGTGATTTCGAAAATACATCTTAAATCCAAAGAGAATTTTTTTTATTTTCAATCTTTATAAAAAGGTCCTAATTCAAATAAAATACCCCAGTTGGTCAAAAGATGTCAGCAAAACTTAATCCTGGAAAGGTGAATTGCAATTGGAAATGAACTAGTTGAAATTGGTTTATTCTCTGCAATAAAACCAAAGATCAGAGATGCCTGTGCTGAAACGTTCACTATGGCAAGCATACCGGGACAAGATGGCAACATAATGAAAACAGGTGAAAGAATATTTAGGTTGCAAGATTTTGCTGGAAGTGCTAGTGGCATTTCCTCATAAAAGGTGTTGTGATAAATTGTATTTTGAATTTAACCAATACACATAATGATAAGAATAAGGGCTTTAACTGATTTGTATAAAAAAAAAAAAAACTTTTTCCGTGTATATAAGATGATTCACTTAAAACTTAACGAAGACAATTTTTTAAAAATTTTAAACCCTAATGCAGGCGTTCTTAACATTTTAAATTTTAAAATAGCAGACTACAATGCACTGCCTAATATCCCATAATGGGCAACATTTTAAAATCAGACTGCTATATTTGCACTTTATTTAAGTCTCTGTGGCTGCTTAGAAATAATGTTCTTAAAGAGGATAACAAGCTGTTTCTCATCTCTCCCTTTGCTGCGGCTGTTAACTTGTAGGTACTAGGGGTCAGCTCCGATATTCACTTCTTTGTTTTGGTGGAAGTCTAAGTGTTTGCAGAAACTTCACATGCTCTCTTGCAGCCTGCAGCCTTGCCAAACATATTACAGCACAGAGATCCCTCCTCCCTCTTTTAACCACCTCCCACTTCCATCCAACCTGACTTTTTCCCCAAACCAACTGTCAAGCCTGCACACAGCATATAGCATTTCAACTGTCAAACTCTGTGACCATTCCAGCTACAGTAAAACTACTCACAGAAGAATAGTTTTTGAGAGCAAGGAACTTGATTGACAGATGAAATATAAGAAGTTTAAGATTGGATTTCTAAAGAAATAGAGGGCAGATCAACAAAAAGTATACAGTGGTGGTTGGGAAGAATTATAGTTTCAGTTATGGTCAATTTAAAATAACCTATTTTTTTGTATAGATACCCTTTAAGCACGATCCTGCCTTTCAGACAAGGAACAGAGAACAGTGTGTAATGTTTTTTTTAACACATTCCTTTGATTTTCACACAAAAGAGACAGGTAATATTAGCAGTATATTTCCTATAAAGCTTTGAGGGAAAAATAAAATAAAAATGTCATTAGTAAGTCTGGGGGACTGAACCTGTAACTCATGGGCTGTTTGTATCTAAAAGTAAAGCAGGTAAAGCTAAGTTACTAGAGCTAATACAATGATAACAGGTACATTTAGAAACAGAATGTAGCAACAAAAAAATTCAGTAAAAACCAGCGACTATTTTGTATTGCTCCAGGTAGGCTGCATGGTAGGCTGAAAAAAAAAACTGCAGGAGCTTTCAGAGTCTTAGCTGTGGTGGTGTCTGGTGATTTCTAGTTACAATCCTGTAAGTAGTTTTCTTTTAAAATGTAGGAAGAGCTGCATCAACAGGAATATATAAAAGGTATAAATGCTCCAATCTAAAAAAAACTAAATCTAAATTTGATTTACACACTTTTGTTTTCATAGAAGGACCATCCCTGTAAATTTCACTCACATTGGTAAAACAGTGTATTTCCAGAATGAATGCTTGTTTCAGTTTTTTAGATTTAATGGTTGAGTGCACATTTTGGAAGTCTTAAAATCACCAGCCTAACAGTCAGAGAAAATGGTAACTTTCACCCTACCAAACTATGCCCCTCCACCCTTTCTGCAAACATCACATCTATATGCATTACACTTCTTTAAATATTCTGTACATATGGTATTCTGTTTGTTTAAGACATGCATGCCTCTTAAGAATCTAGGTTTTCTGCCAACACAAACCTTGATGCCCTTAGAAAACAAATTTTAGGACTTTTGCCAATTGGCAAGGAAACCAATTATGCTCCGTTCACCCCCTATACACAAAACCATCACTTCTAAACTTTATAACATAGTTATCATATCTGTACTCATCTGTCCTCATAGTACAAATCCCTACAGCCTCACTGTAGCCTTTAAAAGATGTTGATATTCCTTCTGTGAACTGGTGGCCAAAAATGCACAACATACTCACTTTTCCTGTTCCTTCCATGGCAGTGGTCACTAATGGGTTAATCCTCCCATCACCACGTGGGACAGGAAATATGCAAGGCTTTAAAGGATGTTCCCCCCCCCCTCGTCAGTCCCTTTTCCTGTTCTTTGCACGGAGGGTAATAAGCAGGCTCAACTCACCCTATCTTCTGTACAAGGTTGGTGTCCCCTTCTCTAGGTCCCCAGACTGCCCTCACTCCCGTCTGGGTGGAAAGAGCAGCCCTTTTCATATTGCCCCAGCCTAAACTTCGGGTTTGCGAATGACTTCATTGTGTCTTTTTAAGATATAGTGCGGAACACTTTCCTCCGGTCGGCTGTTTTCTGCCACAATCCAGTGAATCCTTTGTGCCGGTTGCTGCTGAGTGATTCCAACACTCAATATAGGTACATTTAGGTCTTGCCTTCCTGTTTCAATCATATTTTTTAGGAGGATACACATTTTATTTTTCATCCTCAGTTATACTTGGTGACCATGGCTCCAGGGGACAACGCTCTAATCAAGATCCAGGTCCAGGGGGTGAGCACCTATAACACAGGGTAAAGTATATACTATGGGGGAGGGGTTCCTATACTTACTATTGTACTCTTATATTTTTTAGTAATTCATCTCACCACAGAGCTTCTGAGAAAAAACAAAGAAATTCCACAAGGGAATGTCATCCTGCAACAACCCTACCATATCTCACAAAAAATACTGCAAAGAATGTATCGCAGCTTTCTTCATTGACAAAGAACAACAAAAGCAAGATGTCATCAATAGGTAAAAGAATACATGTCCTGCATGATGAACACAATGGTCAATAGATTACCCAAACAGTTTTGGATAAAATTCCTTCTGATCCCAACAGATCAAATCTGTTCACGGAAACTGGCCAGTCTTCAGGACCCACTAATCAAAGTGAAGAAGCCCAAGGTCAACAATCAGATAATGATACAGACCAATCTTTTTCACCAGAAACCATACAAAATTTTATTAAAGCCACGAGTGCAACTCTTCTTGCTGAGAATGAAGCAGATGATCCTTCCACTTCAAACAAAATGTTTTTTGCCAGTCTGCAAAAAGTACCTTTATTCACCCCACCATGTCAACATGATATCTAATAAGTGGAAAGATCCAGATAAGAAATTTCTATATCCCTGGCATTTGCCAACAAATACCAATGAAATCAGAAGACTGCAAAATTTGGGACAATTATTCAAGACTATCTGTTGTATTCAATTAGATCAACTGGACTTGAAATGTAGTTCTTGAAGACGTTTCGCTAGTCATCCGACTGGCTTTCTCAATTCAGAATGACTTGTACAAGAATCTGTGGCAATTATGTACCCTGGAAAATCCAATTAGCATATCACAGCCAGGTGTTAAGGGTGTGATTGGATAGTGGCTAAGAGGTGTTATAGGAACGCCCAGAGTAAGGTGTTAAAACAGCATTGTACATGGCAGACAGTTGGTGGAACCCCCACCTCTATTTAGGCTTGGTTTCTTTATTTTCACATAAATGGCCTCCTTAACACCTCTCTTGAACCAGTCACGTTCCTTCGCCAGTATGTTAACTACAATCTTCAAAGGTATGTCCTTTATCCTTAAGATGCAGGTACACGGCTGAGTCCTGACCCGAGGAATTGGCTCTTCTGTGCTGGGCCATACGTTGATGCAGTTGCTGGTTTGGTCTCCCCCACATACAAATCAGCATTCTTCACTGCACTGCACTGCATATATGATGTCGTTTTCTTGTGTTTAGGTATTGGGTCTTTCGGATGTACCAACTGCTGCCTCAGTGTGTTGTGCAGTTTAAAGCAGACAGGGATACGATGTTTTTTGATACCCCTTCACTGTTGGTATTTGTGTTCTTTTCTTTCCTGTTCTTCCTTTCACAGAACACATTAATGCGGTAGACCAAAACATTAAATTCACAAGGGAAGAGGTACAAAACAACAAACTGGCTTTCTTGGACTGCTTGGTAGAAGTTAAGGAAAATGGTAAACTGGAAGTAGAGGTTTACAGAAAACCACACACACAGATCAGTATTTGATGTTTGACTCCCACCACCCTTTAGATCACAAGCTGGGTGTCATCAGAACCCTGCAACACAGAGCCGAGAACATCCCCACTAGCACAGAGGCAGGCTAAAGAAATGAAAATCTCAGAGGAGCCCTTAAAACTTGTGGATATCCAGACTGGGCCTTTGTCAAAAGAAGTAGAAGGAAAGAAAAGAACACAAATACCAACAGTGAAGGGGAAAAGCAAGACAGGAGGAAGAACATGGTCATCCCATATGTAGCAGGGGTCTCGAGAAATTAAGAAGAATTTTCAAAAAACATCGTATCCCTGTCTGCTTTAAACCGAACAACACACTGAGGCAGCAATTGGTACATCCGAAAGACCAATACCTAAACCAGAAAAAGCGACATCATATATGCAGTGCAGTGCAGTGAAGAATGCTCTGATTTGTATGTGGGGGAGACCAAACAGCAAACTGCATCCACGTATGGCCCAGCACAGAAGAGCCAATTCCTCGGGTCAGGACTCAGCCGTGTACCTGCATCTTAAGGATAAAGGACATACCTTTGAAGATTGTAATGTTAAAATACTGGCGAAGGAACGTGACTGGTTCAAGAGAGGTGTTAAGGAGGCCATTTATGTAAAAAAAAGGAACCAAGCCTAAATAGAGGTGGGGGGGTTCGACACCAACTGTCTGCCATATACAATGCTGTTTTAACACCTTACTCTGGGCGTTCCTATAACACAGATTCTTGTACAAGTCATTCTGAATTGAGAAAGCCAGTTGGATGACTAGCGAAACGTCTTCAAGAACTACATTTCAAGTCCAGTTGATCTAATTGAATACAACAGATATACCATGACCTGGATGAATGAGAACCTTCACAAGCATATTCAAGACTAGATGCAGCCATGTCAAGGCTATCTAAAAAGACCCTGCTTCCAGTAGAAAAGGGAGTCACTTTGAAAGACCCCATGGTTCGCAAACAGGACACCATTTTTAAAAAAATCTTACCTGGTCACAGGCATCTCTTAGGCCAGCCATTGCCACAGTTGATCTATCTAAAGCAATGGCCATATGACTCAGAGAAATGGAAGAGGAAGTCCACAAAGGAGCTTCCAAAAAGGACATCATAAGTGCTCTCAAAGACGTTAGATTAGCCAACGATTTTTGTGCAGAGACAGCCCTGGACAATTTGAAGTACTCGGCCCGCACTATCAGTACTCAGCAGAAGATCTTTGTGGCTTCGCCATTGGAAGGCAGACATTCCATCCAAAATGAGCTTACTCAATATACCTTTGGAAGATGAACTCTTATTTGGTAAAAAGCTTGACGAGGCCATAGCCAGAAATTCCGCTACAAAAGGCACATTCTTACCTCAAGCCAAACCCAGGTTCAGACGCTCTCCTAGAAGAGAAACTGTGGCCTTTAAAGAGGCTAGAACCTACAGACCAGGGGAAAACTTCTCATAGACCCTGAAAAATGAACCAATTACAGACTTTTCTCTCTCAAAAAGTTAAAAGAAAAGAAAAGAAAACTTTATGAAGGGCTATCATCTTCAATTCAATCATCTGAAGTTTCTGAGATTCCTCACACTAAACAGTCACTATCAATACAAAGCACTCCCGTTTGGGTTATCAAGCATCACTTGAGAGACAATGTCCTTGCCTGCCTACAGAGATATGGATGGCCAATAAACTGGACCAAATCACAGCTCAACCCATCTCAAAACATGGAATTCTTGGGTTCCAATCTAGACATGAAGCTGCACCAAATTTCCCTTCCAGTTTCAAAGAATGAAGAATTATCAAGATTGGTCATAAAAGCACAAACCAAAACCATTAATGACAGCCATTTCCTGCCAACAATTAATAGGCAAAATGGTCTCCACAATTCACTCAGTCCAATGGGCCATGGTTCATTTAAGGTAAATTCAAATGGATTTCCTAAGCTAGTGGGAGAAGAAAGAGAGAGACCCTCTTCAACTTATTTACCTTCACGGTTCAGTCTCTACAGTGGTGGGTCATGAAAATTAGATAAGAATTACGACAAATTCAAGCTTGAAAGGTTGGGGAGCCCATTGTTTAGACCAGTGGATACAGGACTCTTGGCCGAGTCACACAAAAGGAACATCAATAAACTTCAAAGTACTGAAAGCAATCTAGTTAGCCCGTATCAAATTCCTTCCTATTATTTCAGGGAAAACAGTCCTTATCATTTCAGACAACTCAACTGCAATATCTTACATAAATCGGAAAGGGGGAACTCGGAGCTACCATCTTCACAGTCTATCCCAAGTAATTCTCCTATGGGACCCGGCAGCTCTTTCCAGCTACCGGCCTGTCTCCCTTTTCCCATTTGCTTCCAAACTACTGGAAAGACATGTCTATGCAGATCTGGTCAGTCACCTGTCTGCTTACTCTCTCTTTGACCACCTCCAGCCAGGCTTCTGCCCTAACCACTCCACGGAAACTGCCCTCACTAAAGTGTCCAACGATCTACTTGCAAAATCTAAAGGTCACTACTCTTTGCTCATTCTTCTTGATCTGTCCTCTGCTTTTGATACTGTCTACCACCCTCTAATTCTTCATATCCTGGCCTCCTTGGGTATCCAGGACACTGCACTTTCTTGGCTATCCTACCATCTCTCTGGCAGGACCTTTAGTGTTTTCCACCCCTCGCCACCTCCCTGTGGGTGTCACGCAAGGCTCAGTACTTGGTCCTCTTCTTTTCTCCATCTACACCTATGGCCTTAGACAACTCATTAGTTCATTTGGATTCCAGTATCACCTGTATGCGGATGATACCCAAATTTACATCTCTGCCCCTTATCTCCCTATACGGACATCCCAGGTCCCCGACTGCCTTAATGCCATCTCTGCCACATGGACAAGACTGAACTTGTCCTTTTCCCACCCTCACAATCTGTTCCCCTCCCTAGTCTTACTATTAATATTATCAACACACCTATATCACCATCTCCTCATGTCCGCTGCCTGGGAATAACGCTAGATTCCGATCTGCCTTCCAAACTCCATGTCAATTCACTTGCCAACTCCTGTCGGCTCCAACTCAAAAACATCTCCCGCATCTGACCCTTCCTCTCGAACGAAGCTACAAAAATCCTAGTCCATGCCCTAGTCATATCCCGGCTTGACTACTGCAACACACTCCTGTGTGGTCTACCAAACAACCGCCTGGCTCCACTTCAATCCATCCTCAACTCTGCTGCCCGGCTCATTCATTTCTCTTCTTGTTCCTCTAATGCCTCTCCTCTCTGTCAGTCCCCCCACTGGCTGCCCATCAAGCAAAGGATCCAGTTCAAGCTGCTTACCCTATCCTATAAAGCACTATCCAACACATCCCCTTCATATATGAGCTGATCCACCGATATTGTCCCAGACGCAAACCTCCGCTCCGCAAACAATCTCCTCCTCTCAACCACCGTTGTCACCTCTTCCCATGCCCATATTCAGGACTTTGCTCGTGTTGCCCCTCTGCTCTGGAACTCCCTTCCTCCGTCTGTCCGTCATTCACCATCCCTTAATACCTTCAAACATAACCTTAAAACCCACCTCTTCAGGCAAGCATATAACCTGGCCTAAACATTACCCATCTTACTACCCAATATGATCAAACCCGCCTTTCACACTCCACTGCCAACCTATTTACAGCAACCTTATGTCTCACCCCATATCCTCTAGACTGTAATCTCTTTGGGCAGGGTCATCTCTCCTATTGTATCATGGTATTGCTGTAAGAAACTCATCACTCTGTTTACTTAGTACTTATTTTGTATTACCTGTGTATGTAATATGTATGACTTTGTATAACATGTATTACCCTGTATGTAATGTATGACTATGTAATTGTAAAGCGCCACGGAAGATGTTGGCGCTATATAAATCCATAATAATAATAATAATAAAAAAAAGGCAGCAACCCGGAGCTCTATTCACACTTTCCTTAAACACTACAAGTTAGACATTTTAGAAGATGTACAAATAATTTTTGTTTTGGAATGCATACCCTCCCCTCAATTGGTTTCTTCACAGCTTGGATATATCCCATTAGTGACCACTGCCATGGAAGGAACAGGAAAACAGAAAATTATTTCATAGTTACCATAATTTTCCTTTCCTGGACTGAACATGGCAGTGGTCACTTATCTCCCTCCCCTCAATGGTTCCCACTCGGGAATAGATCAGGACTGACTTGAGGGGGGAGGGAACATCCTTTAAAGCCTTGCATACTTCCTGTCCCATGTGGTGATGGAGGGATTAGCACAAGAAAGATATGGGGAAGCACACTAATCAGGTGAATTCACAACTATTTATTGTAACAATACATACAACGTTTCGGGACGTCCTGTCCCTTTCTCAAGTATGGAGGGATTAACCCATTAGTGACCACTGCCATGTTTAGTCCAGGAAAAGAAAATTACGGTAAATATGAAAGAATTTTCTGTTTTAGGCTTCACCCTAGACTGTGCTTATTTTCATACTTGACACTGCCTAGACACAAGTCTATTACCACCAACCACCCATAATGCCAAAGCCTTCATATTTAATTCAGCTGGTGTTTATGTTGTTTTTGTCCAAATGTATAACTTTGCATTTAGCAATATGAAATAAAAATCAGGCAGATTCAATAAAAGTTCTTATCGTTTAAAATGGTGCTAATTTTGCCCCAACCAATCGGATCTTAGTTAACATTTGTAAGCTAACATCTGATTGGTTGGGGCAATATTAGCACCATTTTAAACAATAAGAACTTTTATTGAATAACCCTGTATATATTTTAGCCAGTAACAGATAGCTGCTAATCCCTGCAGCTGACAGTAGCTATATGTTCTTTATTTTTGAAATTATTTTTATTGTGTGATATAATTAAACACATGTAAACATGTAAATAAGGCAATAGGGTAAACAAAATGTTTGCACCTATTATAGAGGAGGATCAGTCAATGGGGAAGCTACCACTGACGTTAAACCCAACAACGCCATATAAGTGTACTCTCTTCTACCTCCCACAAAAACAAAGTATTTTATTAAATTAAGTAAAAAATCTCGATTGGATAGATTTCTTTTGCCATTTTGCAAATCTCCAGTGCCTAACTAATTAAGAATGTCAAAAGCGATCACTCTGCATTTTATCAATGGTTCTCCCAAATATTGATCCTATTTGCACATAAGAAATAGATAAGAATAATGAGCCCTTTTATGGTAATTTAAAGGGACACTAACCCCCCCATAACCCTTTTTTTTTCATGAGCCAGGATTGCAATACTATATCTAACACCTAACCAAGATCCTTGGTTAGTGTGCGGAGAGGCACAGCAGCACTACATGATAACAGTTAGATAAGTACTGTAATCTCAGCTTAGAGGTCCATATGGGAGACAGGAGCAAGTGCTCCTGTATCCATTAAAATTATATATTTGATAAAACAAGGTGATTTGGTGGGTTTAGCATTGTTAAAATAGAACAATAAATAATAAAATAAATACACGGTGGAAGAATATTTGTAAGAACCTTAGAATTCTCTTATCTCTCATGCACAAAATTTAAATCTGCTTCAAAAAGATAAATTTAGTTCCATAGCATCTTGTATCCTATTAAATGGAGTATTTAAGTATTAGCATTTAATGTTTCAAGATTAATTATAAAGACTTCTTTTCATTGTTCAATGTGGCTAGCAGAATGGGAGCTCCGACCCGGGTTAGGGGGCCAGAGCGTCTGACCTGCGGCACCGCTCCCGCGAGGATGCTGGGAGTTGTAGTCTGGCGCCCGGCACCGCCTCCCCTGAGCAAGTTGGGGAGTTCGGTGGAGGGGGGCGGGAGCGGTGACGTCGGTGGTGACGCCACCGCTGGTATAAAAGGGGCAGGCCACGAGGCAGCAGGCGCCATTTTGTTAAATTGCTGGCAGGAGGAGGATCTCTCTCTCCTGCTCACAGCAAAGACACAACAGGCAAGCACAGTGAGATTAGGAGTAGAGTCTTTGAGGATGGCAGATGCTGAGCAGATGTTGGAGAGGGTGAGGGAGAGGATCAACACGGAGGGGGCAGGGTGGCTGCAGGGTATTTTGGAGGGGGGTCCACCGGCTAGTAACCCCCCGACTAGATCTGCACGCCGGCCCTGTCCGTTTGAGTCCCAGTCCCCCACACTCTTATCGCAGACCACAGGGGGCATGAGTAGTATGGACTAACACCCCCAGGCGCAGGGTAGCAACCGAGTGCCTGTTGAAGGCTTTCAACACTGTCCACCCCTCTCAGCTCGCAAGGGTCGAGGTCTACCGCCCCCAGTTGCCCGCCCTGTTAGAGGAGCCCAAATCCGCCCGTGGCTGCAGTACCAGCAGCAAGTAGAGGGAGAGCCAGAGGCAGGGGTGGCCCGGCCCCTGGTCTGCACAGAACCGCCCACCCAGCTGTAGCAGCAGCGTCGGCGGGGGACACCGCTCGGGACGCCCAGCCAATAAGGCATGAGGAGGTGTCTGACGAGGGCGAACAGGAGTTCCTGGATGCTAGGTCCACTTTTAGAGGGATGACGCCGGCACCAGTGAGAGATTGAGGGAATTCTCAGAGAGAAGGCGATCTAGAAAGGGGAGCCACCCTAGGAGAGAGGGCAGCAGTCACAGGAATGGGAGAAGGAGGAGCAGGTATTCCCCCTCCTCAGACAGTAGCCTACAGGCGTTGGTGCAAGGAACAGCGCAGAAGGGAACATTGCAGGCATTGCTCTAGGTCAAGCGAGACCAGCAGACGGCGCAGATCCCGCTCCAGAGGCAGGAGTTCAAGGGCCTCTTGCTCATCAACCTCAGGCAGGAGGTCATCACCAGCACCGGTTGATCGTGACGCCAGGAGGGATCTATCTACAGAGCAAGAGGGAATCCTTCCACAACAGGTGACTTCCAAAGGGCTCGAAGGGGTGAGAACCAGTGCTGTACTGTCGGCTGGAACTGGTGAGTACACCTGTGCTGGGGCAATACCAGCGGGGGTGATGGGGGTGAGTTGGTGCAAGTCTTACGTGCCCTAATGGGCAAAATTGAGACTATGCCAGCTGGGCCAGTACTCCCATCTGTGCCTGTGGTTCCTTCAGGGGAGGCTCTGAAGGAATCCTATTTTTGTGGGGTTAGCCAGCTGGGGGTACATATGTCTGGGGAAATAAAGGCCAAAATATGGCAGAACGAGTTTGTTGATATATGGTCCTTAATTACTACAGACATGGTAACTGTCGATAAAGAGATAGTTAGGACAGAGAAAGGGGAAAGGAAGCCCAAGGTGGCAAAAACTTTTGGGAATTGGCTACAAGCCTTTTGTGTGTTGGCTGGGGTTATCAGTCAGAAAGCCCCCCAAAAATGCTCCGAATTATGTGTGTACTTGGACATGATATTCGGAGCGTACAAAACACATGGTGGGACTGTGTGGCGCCAGTATGACGAAGAGTTCAGGTGGCGCCTGGCAGTCAGGCCAGAAATGGGCTGGAACATCAAGGCCACCGATTGTTGGCTAAGAATCATGTTGGCTCAGAGGACACCGGTAGGGCCAAACCCAGGTCAGAGTCCGATCCCCTCGACCAGTACTTTTCAGCCCCCCGGAGCAAAGAGAACCGGCTCCTGCTGGTTGTTTAATGAGGGCAACTGCAAGTTTGGGGCCGCTTGAAGGTTTAAATGTGATTGCTCCTTTTGTGGCGGAGGCGGTCACTCTGCCTCAAAATGTTTAAAAAAATCCCGTACAGCCCCAAGACGTACTGGGGGAAATAGGAAGCTGGACGCCAGTGAACGTGGAGGCAATGGAGCACTGGCTAGAAATATATCCGGCGAGCGAGGAAGCAGAGCTCATCAGGGAGGGGTTTAGGCAAGGTTTCAGAATCCCCTTTGAGTTCTCGGAGTTACCCAAGTTCGCCCAAAATTTAAAGTCGGCTAAGGATATGCCGGAAGTGGCCAGGGAAAAGGTTATGGTGGAAGTTAAGCTAGGGCGCATAGCGGGCCCATTTGCAGAGCCCCCCTTTTACAATCTCAGGATTTCCCCTTTGGGTTTAGTACCAAAGGAGAGTGGTAAATTCCACTTAATCCATCACTTATAATACCCGAAGGGAGGCTCGGTAAATGACGGTATTTCTAAGGAGGAGTCATCTGTTTCCTACGTTTTGTTCGATAGGGCAATTCATTTGGTAAGAAATGCTGGGGTGGGGGCGCTGTTGCCAAAATTGGATATTGAGGCGGCCTTTCGCCTGCTTCCGATTCTCCCGGAGAATGTTTTCATTTACTGGGTTGCCAATTGGAAGGCATGTACTACTATGACAGATGTCTTCCCATGGGTTGTGCCATATCCTGTTCCCTATTTCGAAATATTTAGTTAATTCCTGGACTGGGCTATTTCGTATGAAACCAGTTCCTTAAACGTTTTACATTACCTTGACGACTCTAATTATTGTTCCTTTTTGTTAAATTCTTTCCATTTTTTAATGTGCAAGTTTGGGGTGACCCTGTCAGAAGAAAAAACGGTGGGCCCAGTAACGGTGTTGTCCTTCCTGGGTATCGGGATAGACACAATTAAGATGGAGTTTAGGTTACCAACAGCCAAAGTTCAAGGCATGCTAGATGCAATTTCAATGTTCCTACAGGTTAAGAAAGTTACACTGAAACAATCAGTGCTGGGTTCGTTGAACTTTGTGTGTAGGGTTATGCCAATGGGGAGGGGGTTTGCCAGGAGATTATCGTTGGCCTCCCGGGGGGTTTCCGCACCTCACCATCACATACGAATAACTAGGGAGCTACGCAATGATCCACTGGTGTGGCATGCCTTCTTATCTAATTACAATGGTAAAACTTGTTTTCAGGATAAAGAAGAAACTAATACCTAATTACAACTTTACACGGACGCAGCTGGCTCCGTAGATTTCAGGGATATCCTAGGCAGCAACTGGTGTGCTGTAGCATGGTCCACATCTTCGAAAGAAGGGAATCATTGCAAAAACCTCACTCTCCTTGAACTCTTCCCCATAGTTGTGGCAATAGATTACCTGTTTATATATACACACACATATATAATTGACATTTAGATATATAATATGCTTTGCCATTTAAGGAAAGAGATCCCTGCCCCAAAGAGTTTATAATCTAAGAATTTGATGGGATTTGTCAAATATTGTCATTGTGTATGGGTGCCTTCAGACGTGTTTCACATGGAAGAAGCACCAACAATGCAGCTTGTATTTGACCTCAGGATGACCATATTGTGAATATATTTTTATTTTTTATTCTGTAGGTCTATATTATTTTTTGATAAAAATATAATGCATGGACTCCCTCATTGGAGTTGTTTTTCAAGTTTGGCAGATGCTGTGTAGAAGGCAGATGAAGACAATATTTTGCATGCCATAGGTTTAATGGATTTTAATATACCCACTAGGACCCACTAGACTGCAGTGACACACAGCTGAAAGTATAATACAGTATGTCAGCAAGAAAACAGCTAACTAAGCAAGAAGCCCCAGGAAATTGGACAGAAAAGGAAGGAGAAGGTTGCCTGAATATGTCACTTCAGATTTATCTAAAAATGTTTAGTGGAGAAAGGAACTAAGAACAGTGAGCTTGATAATCTCAATTTATTTATATATAAATTGTTCATTTCTGTTTGTGTTGTCATCTTTTTGCCTCTAAGAACATGTCAAACATCTCCAGTGTCAAAAGATGTAAAACAATAAGTCTGTGACTCAATTTAGTTCCTTAAAAAAAAAACAACTAAAAGTGAGAACTTTTAGACCGAAAGATTTATTTAAAGGTTAAAGCAGTCAAGTGTAGCAAAGACTGCCCTTACACTTTCTTGCAAATTACTTTGCTTATATTAAATTTGAATTCGCTCACAATTTTTCAAATGACTCAAAGCATTCTCATTTTCATCCCCTTGCAGAAGCTCTTAAGATGTTACTGTCAAGCTAGGTACAAAGCATCAACTACTGGCTGATTTTACTGACAAATGACCTACAGAGCAACATATTACACATTGCTATAAAATTAGCATTCAACTTAAATGGCATGTCAACACCCAACATTTCTAGGCATGTAAAGTATCCTCCCAAACTTGGCCATGACAGCTCTACCTGTCAGCCTTACCTTTCTTCAATCAATATCTTAGGAGCCAGGGATGCACGCTATAGTGGATTAGAACCAGTAAGGGCTAGGCCACACTGCTGCAATTTTCTGCGCTTGCGTTTTATTTAAATCATTGGAATCGCAGCAACGCACCGAAAGCGCATGTTTTCGGGTGCGATTGCGATTTGCGTTCAGCATTTTAAATCGCAATCGCATGCGTTTTCCAATACTTAATGAAAAAAAACACATGCGCAAACGCAACAAAATCGCACATGAAATTGCATGCAATTCCGTAAATGCACATTAAAAACTCAAGTTATGAATCTGATTTAAATCCAGTTCCAAGTTGAACAATGCATATTAACCAATATAACCAATAACTCAGTTTGTGAATTTGATAGCTGATTATTTAAATAATATATATTATATACTAATTATTAACCATCCCAGTAGCTATATATATATATATATATATATATATATATAGCTACTGGAATGGTTAATAATTAGTTCAGTTTTGCGCTACATAGAAGCTAAAACATTCTGCTAGCCTGATTGGCTAATAATTGCCTTGGGGTATGCCTTTAGTAAAAGGGAAAATATATCTGCGTAGCTGGCAATGAGAAAGAAATAAAAAGCTCATATAGTATAGTGGAAAGGGATATTTCAGTGGATTGCTCCTATATTGCTAATGTGTGTACATACAGCTTAAGACTTGAACAAAGTTTAGTCTTCAAGTTCAAACGGGCTTTTTCACTGTGAGAATTGCATAACTATGGAATTATCTTCCAGTGAACGTGGTGATTGCAGGTTCATTGGATAGTTTTTAAAAAATGCTGGATGAGTTTCTAAAAACAAGGAATGTTCCATGTTACTGGTATTAATACATATAGTTGTATTTGATCCAGGGATATTTCCAATTGCCACTTGGACTCAGGAAGGACTTTTTCCCCTTCATAATTCTGGTTGTTTTTTTTGCCTTCCTCTGGATCAACAGTTAGGCAAGACATGTGGGTATTGCTGAGTAGGTTGGGCTGGATGGACATTTGTCTTTATTTAACCTCAAATACTATACTAAATTAGGATTAAAGAATAAGTATGTCAAAAAACAATGTAAAGTTTAGTTGGAAGCTGCAGTTTTCAAAAAACTAATGGCTTTTTTTTTTCTAGGACCCTTCAGAGCCTACCTTTGCGGCTTTAAGTTTGCTGACATCTTACATCTGTTTATGTGACCATGTATCTCTGCCCCTCCGAGATTCCCTAGTTCCTAGATCTTCAATAGTCGCAAAAGGTAATTCTCCTTCTTCCCAGCACGCACTCGCCTCTGTGCACGTGATGTGACGTCAGTGTATGCACGCACTGACATCACGACGCATGCGCAGCGAAATCATGTGCATGCACGGAAGCAGAATTACCTTTTGCGACCACTGGAAATCTGGGAACCAGAGAATCTCGAAGGGGCGGAGCTACACAGTCACACAAACAGAAACAAGATGTCAGCAAAATTAAAGCAGCAAAGGTAGGCTCTGGAGGGTCCTAAAAAAAAAAAAAGGCATTCATTTTTTGAAAGCTGCAGCTTCCAACTAAACTTAACATTGTTTTACGGCATACTTATCCTTTAAATTATATTACTGCAGTGAGCCACACAATGAAAGGGAACCACAAGGATCAACAGTAATAATGACTAACAGATCAAAGGCACTTCCTGTTTAAAAGCACTAGCACCAGCTGAGGGAATGCCCGTATATAAATAGGGAGGTAGCTTTCCTTTTGACAAACCTAAGCGTCTCAATTTGCAATTTTGGACCTGTAGTCAAATAGAGAAAACAGTAAATTCCAACACTTCAGAGATAGATTTAGAGACAGATTTTTGGAAGTTCTCCTAGTGGCGAACGGCAGGTCAGAATGAATACATTTCAAGGTGTGAACAAGCCTTAAGTCTCCAGGCAACATTGTCCCATAACAGATATGATGGGGCCCAGGAATGTGCATTGATCATCTCTTTTCTTGTTTATTCTAATGTTTTGGTCAGATCAGTAGCACTTCCACTATATGTTATTATAATGTTGCCATAGGAGTGCTCCCACAGCCCCCCTTTCTGTTTATGTAATGTAGCTGAGTTTCTCTACAGAAAGATAGACCAAGCTTCTATGTGGTAGTTGCACCCCCAACACGTCCCTTTAATTGGAGGTTTTACACCTTGAATACTAAGCATTGAATGGCAGGCCTCTTCCCTCCTTGTTAAAAGCAAGTTGGCGGAGGGAAGTGATAGCCTACAATACTAATCCAATGCAAGGTCAGGGAGACAATCTTCCCACGAAAATGCAACAGCAGGGAGTGTCAGCCCAGATTAATGACCAAAGGTAATTTGTTAGGACCTTCCATACTGGGGTTACCTTGACGTGGTTGGAAAGCTTTTCACTTTTATGCATAAAATTGTAACTAAAAACCCCCATGTTTTTACTGTTTGCACTAGCATAGATATTATGATAGTATATGGGGCCCAGGGATGTGCATTGACCATCTCTGTTCTTGTTTGTTCTAATGTTTTGGTCAGATCAGTAGCACTTCCACTATATGTTATAATAATGTTGCCATAAGAGTGCTCCCACAGCCCCCTTTCTGTTTAAACATTGCCCCAATAGACAGAGCACATTCACAAACAAAGCAGCAAGTTTGCTGCTGCCTTGCTTCCTAGAAGCTTAATTCAGCCAATGATATAAAAGCAGAGACTCCCTCTCCATAACTGCAGGGTAACACGCAGCTTTTAATGTCTTATCAGGGACTTCCATTTTAGTGTGTAGGCATCTGTTATCTGTATAAAAAATACTCTGCACATAGAAACAGTGACTGGGGTAAAGGGGCGTGGCTCTTTGATGACTACATGGGCTATGGGCTGTACTGGCAACAACATGTAATCCTTCTTAGTTACAGAATCTATTACTTACATGTACTAAATGCACAGTCGATTTCAGCTTTAATAGGCCGCCATGCCAAAATATCGTAGTACAGCTTTAATTCACAAGTGAGATACTAATGATAGGTTTAGTGATTTGTAGTCAGCCAGTCACAAATATCCATCCAGGGGTGGCTTATGTGTAACAACAATTAATGAAACTGTGTCACTGTCTTACAGAGGACAATGTACTGGTAGGTATATTAGATAATTTTAACAAAGGCTTGATGCTGTTTTAGTATCAAAGGCAATTCAGCTTAACTAACAATAATACATCAAGGAATTATGTCAAATGCCATTTGGGGTAGGGATGCCTTTATTTGTATTATTTCATAGATAAACAATTTTATACCACCTGTGATTGCTTAGTTTGATTCATCTATTGGTGTATTTCTTCAATATATGTTTTACACTAGAAATGCCAGATCTATAGGTTTATAATTTCCCAAATAATACATACTGTTCTTCTTACGTCCATTAGTAGTTAAAGCCATGAAACTGACATCTGCACCGAACACGTTTGATTACACATCAGCAGATGTTTTGGGCATTCGATGTAACTGAAAACGTGGTTTCTGTGTAACCACTGACTCTGCATCAGCAGAGTTTTGTTTTCCTAAGGGGTGACAGCAATGCTTTATTTCTTTGATTAAAATAGGTATAACTTTAGCTAAACTCACCTCTTTGGAAGCTGAACAAAGGCTGACAGTAGTTTGAACGTGTACATGCAAACAAAAGCAGACCAAAAAAAAAAAAATATGTGCAAAAAAATGTAAATATTTTCTTTTAGAACCAGACAGGCTGAATACATTATTAATGTCTTGAGAAACAAGAATGTTCTGTTATAAAATGCTTTCACAGGTTTCACAGTTTTTTTTGTCTGAATATAAAAACAGACTTGAACTGCTGAGTGAACATTTTGTTTTTTAAATCCCTTACTTAAGCTATACTGAAAACATAACTGTTTACGGCCCAGTGGATGATGCCCCCTTAGCATTTTCATGAGGAACGCATAGTAGAACATCTGAAGGAGTAACTTAATGGGTATGTATTCTGAAAAGACTGAACAAGACTGAATGTAAGCAGCATTTACCCTGAGGTGTATGTTTTCCTGCATGCCTTCATTACAAGTAGTTTTGCTAAGGCTCAGTAACCTCCTCCTTATTTGTGAGGGCAAGCATGCTCAGTAATCACTATGAGGCACCACTGGAAAAGGAAATTTACCATCATACATTTACACATACTAATTTTCAACATTCCAGTTACAGCAAAACTGCCCACACAAGAACACTCTTGTGATAAAAAGGCACTTGAATGACAGCTACCAATTCTGAAGCTTCAGATTTGAGCAGATTAAAAAACAAAATGGCAAAGAGGTGGTTTGAAAGAATTATAGGTTGCAATAATGAGCAAGTTCATAAATATATTAGAGATAATACGCCTCTAACAGTGTAGCGCTGCTCCGGTTAGCTCTGCCCCCTCCTCCCCGTTGCAATGAAGTCAATAGGAAGACACGCTCTGCAAGGAGTGGACGAGGGAGAGGAACAACGCTGTGTAAGTATAACAGAGTAAGTGCAAACAGCCCAGGGTGAGGACCTAGCTGTTTAGGCCCTCGCTCTTGGTAGAAAGCATGCATATAAGAAGAGGAGGTTAGTAAAATTGTCCATTAATATATTTAAGCAGCACTTACTCTGGTGTGTTTGTGTTGCTGCATGACTTCAATCCAGTACTTGATTTGCTCAAGCTCAGTCCCTCAGACCCCTACCAGACTATTAGGCAGCATTGGGAGAGGGAATGCATTTCACATACCAACTGTCACCATTCTAGCTACAGCAATACTATATATAACAGAAGTTTAGGGTCTACTACTCTACCCTCGGTTTGGACCTAACAAAAGGAAGTTTCCTGTGAGTGTAACGAACTTGTGAGTGGCCCTTTCTCTTAAGGACCTTGATCTCAAGGACATAAAAAAAGGACACTTAATCATTTGATGGTTGTATGGTGTGTGTGAAAGTTTGAAAATAAGGATTGTTTGACAGTTTGAAAATAAGGATTGTTTGTACTGTTAAAAACTGTGTGCAGGATTGAGTGTGCAGTAAGCAGACTAATCTTTCTTCTTCCAGTTAAAGGGGTGTGCTGGACTTCTATATTCTAGTATTGTACCTGTTGTAATCACAAACCGGCTGTAAAAGGGTTAATAAGTGTTTGGTTTTTTTTTCCCTCTCTTTCTGGCTCTTGCACTAATTGGTGTGGGGGTTGGGGCCTATTAGTTAAATAGGATTCACATTTGTTGGGCCTGTGGTTTGGACCTAACAAAAGGAAGTTTCCTGTGAGTGTAACGAACTTGTGAGTGGCCCTTTCTCTTAAGGACCTTGATCTCAAGGACATAAAAAAAGGACATTGAAACAAGAAGGGCAATTAAACAAGGTTTGTGCGTCACTGTGTTGGTGTGGTGTATTAGAAGGGACAGTTTTGTCAGTACCATGCAATGTGCATCGTGCCACATGTATAGGAACCTGGAGCAGACGTTCCGGGGAACCTATGTCTGTGTCAGATGTGAGTGGGTTGCCCGTTTGGAAGCTGAGGTGGAGAGTCTAAGGGGGCAGCTTGCAGCATTGCGGGGATTGGCAGAACTGGGGGGGTAAGGGGGCAGCTTGCAGCATTGCGGGGATTGGCAGAACTGGGGGGGCAGCAGGCACTGGCTGGGGCCAGTATAGAGGTGGGTGGAATATTAATAAATCTCCTGGACCGGATAAAATACATCCTCGGGTACTTAAGGAGCTAAGTTCAGTTTTATCTAGGCCATTGTTTCTTATTTTTGCTGATTCCCTCATGTCCGGTGGTGTGCCTCTGGATTGGAAAAAGGCTGATGTTATTCCAATATTCAAAAAGGGTCGTCGTTCACAGCCGGGTAATTACAGGCCTGTAAGTTTAACTTCAGTGGTGGGGAAGATCCTGGAAAGTTTAATAAGGGAACATGTTCTAGAGTATGTTTCAAGGACTGACATTATAAGTAGTAACCAGCATGGATTTAGGAGGAATAGATCTTGTCAAACTAACTTGCTTGGCTTTTATGAGGAAGTAAGTAGAAATTTAGACTCTGGTATAGCAGTAGATGTAGTTTACTTGGATTTTGCAAAGGCTTTTGATACCGTCCCCCATAGGCGACTAATGAATAAGCTAAGGTCTGTTGGTCTGGGGAGTCACATTTGTACATGGATAGAAAATTGGTTAATGAATAGGATGCAGAGAGTAGTTGTTAATGGGGCTTCATCATTATGGACTAAAGTGCTAAGTGGGGTGCCACAGGGTTCTGTGTTGGGGCCGCTTCTATTTAATCTATTTATTAATGATTTTGAAGTGGGTATTGTCTGCAAGCTTTCTGTGTTTGCTGACGACACAAAACTTTGTCGACCATTAAAAACTTCAGAGGATGTGCAATCGTTGCAAGGGGATCTAGATAGATTGTCACATTGGGCTGCTAAGTGGCAGATGAGATTCAATGTTGATAAATGTAAGGTGATGCATTTTGGACTTAAAAATCCTTGTGCTACTTATACTATAAATGGCTCTGTGTTAAGTGAATCCCTGTTGGAAAGGGATCTTGGAGTTTTGGTGGATAACAAACTTAAAGGTAGCAAGCAGTGCCAAGCGGCAACAGCCAGAGCCAGCATGGTATTGTCTTGTATAAAGCGAGGTATGGATTCAAGGGAGGAAAATGTAATTCTCCCTCTTTACAAAGCATTGGTAAGGCCTCATTTGGAATATGCAGTGCAATTTTGGAATCCTGTGTACAAAAAGGACATCTTTGAAATGGAAAGGGTTCAGAGAAGGGCAACTAAATTAATAAGGTGATTGGGGGAGCTTGAATATGAAGAGAGACTGGAAAAGTTACAATTATGTACGCTGGAGAAAAGGCGCTTGCATGGTATTAATAGAGCGCTTCAGGCACTTTAGTTGGGATGGGTTGCACTTGCCAGTGGTGGATGAAATGGGGGTGGGGCTAGCATAGAGGATAGGGAGGAATGTGTATTAAAGTGTGAAAAAATAAATAACAGGATCATTATCTGAAATGTATGTTTGCAAGTGCAAGAAAACTGGCTGACAAAATGGGAATAGGAGAAAACGGCATGTTAATGAAATAGGTATAGCAGAAATGTGTTTGAACAGTTCTCACCACTGGCCAGTAAATTTAGAAGGATACTCCTTGTTTAGGCAGGACGAGAAAAAAGGAAAGGGGGAGGAGTATTGTTTTATGTTAAAAAATAATTAATGCCACATTAAAAAGAATAGAAAGGTAACTGGAGCTTATAATAGTGACCATAAAATAGTGATGTTATCGAAAGAAAAGTGCGCTGGTTAACAAAGACTTAATTTCAGGAAAGCTAATTGTCCCAGGTTAAAAGTAGCTCTTCAGCATGTCAGCTGGAATATGGTATTATCATTTAAAGGTACTGAACAGAAATGGACTGTGTTTAAGGGGATTTTAAGCTATTTCACTCTTGGGAAATAAATAAATCCGCCCATGTGGCTGAATTCTGAGTAAAGAGGGAAATGAATAGGAAGAAAAAGGCTTTAAAACCTTAAATCAAGGAAAACAGAAAGGGCCTATAGGGATTAAAAACTGTAACAGAATGTAAGCACATCAAGCAGCTAAAACTATAATGTTAGGAAGCTGAACAAAGCATCACTAAGCCTAAACATTTTAAATGTATATTAATAGTAAGAAGATGAGGACTATGTGGCAACTATTAATCGGGATAAGTTAGTTACAGAAGATGGGATAAAGCAATTTATTCAAAGTCTTGAATAATCCCCCCCCTCCCTCTGTATTCAGTATAGAATCCAAGTGCAAATATCAGAGTATAGTAGCAATAATGTTATAAAGGATGCAAGTGAACTTTGGTTAACCAAGGATATGGTACAGAAAAAATAAATTAGGTTAGCATTAATAATCTCCTGGGCGGATATGCGGACTGTTAAGTGAATCCCTGTTGGAAAGGGATCTTGGAGTTTTGGTGGATAACAAACTTAAAGGTAGCAAGCAGTGCCAGGCGGCAACAGCCAGAGCCAGCATGGTATTGTCTTGTATAAAGAGAGGTATGGATTCAAGGGAGGAAAATGTAATTCTCCCTCTTTACAAAGCATTGGTAAGGCCTCATTTGGAATATGCAGTGCAATTTTGGAATCCTGTGTACAAAAAGGACATCTTTGAAATGGAAAGGGTTCAGAGAAGGGCAACTAAATTAATAAGGGCATTGGGGGAGCTTGAATATGAAGAGAGACTGGAAAAGTTACAATTATGTACGCTGGAGAAAAGGCGCTTGCGTGGGGATATGATTACTGTGTATAAATACATTAACGGGCCATACAATAAACTATCTGGGGCATTGTTCACCAATAGAACATGTCAAAGGACACGAGGACATCCCTTAAGACTTGAAGATTGAGGAAAAAATAAATCCGCCCATGTGGCTGAATTCTGATGTAAAGAGGGAAATGAATGGAAGAAAAGGCATTAAAACCTTTAATCAGAGGAAACAGAAAGG
Organism: Hymenochirus boettgeri; assembly: GCA_019447015.1. NCBI lineage: Eukaryota > Metazoa > Chordata > Amphibia > Anura > Pipidae > Hymenochirus > Hymenochirus boettgeri. The sequence goes on from CM033471.1 coordinate 60,845,139, forward strand.
CCTATAGGGATTATAAAAACTGAACAAGGAATTAAGAAAGCAATCAAGCAAGCTAAAACTAAATGTTAGGATAGCTGAACAAAGCATCAAAGCCTAAAACTTTTTAAATGTATATTATAGTAAGAAGATGAGGACTATGTGGCAACTATTAATCGGGATAAGTTAGTTACAGAAGATGAGGATAAAGCAAATTTATTCAAAGTCTTGAAATCCCCCTCCCTCTGTATTCAGTATAGAAGATCCAAGTGCAAAATCAGAGTATAGTAGCATAATGTTATAAAGGATGCAAGTGAACTTTGGTTAACCAAGGATATGGTACAGAAAAAACTAAATTAGGTTAGCATTAATAAATCTCCTGGGCCGGATTAATACATCCTTGGGTCCTTAGGAGCTAAGTTTAGTTTTATCTAGGCCATAGTTTCTTATTTTTGCAGATTTCCTCATATCTGGATATGTGCCTCTGGATTGGAAAAAGAGCTGATGTATTCGAATATTCAAAAAGGGTAGTCGTTCACAGCCAGCTACTTACAGGCCTTAAGTTTAACTTCAGTGGTGGGGAGGATACTGGAAAGTTTATAAGGGAACATGTTCTAGAGTATGTTTCAAGGACTGACCTTACAAGTAGTAACCAGCATGGATTTAGGAGGAATAGATCTTGTCAAACTAACTTGCTTGGCTTTATGAGGGAAGTGAGTAGAAATTTAGACTCTGGCATAGCAGTAGATGTAGTATACATAGGGGACTAATGTATACGCTAGTTTCGTTGGTCTGGGGTTGCACATTTGTACATGGATAGAAAATTAGTGATGAATAGGATGCAGAGAGTAATTGTTAATGGGGCTTAATCAATATGGACAAAAAGTGCTAAGTGGGGTGCACAGGGTTCGGTGTTGGGGCCTCTTCTATTTAATGTTCATTAATGATTTGGATGTGGATATAGTCAGCAAGATCTCTGTGTTGCTGACGACACAAACTTTGTTGACCATTAAAAACTTCAGAGGATGTGATGCAATCATTACAGGGTCGATTTAGATATTTTGTCCGATGGGCTGGCAAATGAGATTAATGTTGATAAGATAAGGTGTTACATTTTAGATTTAAAAATCCTGTGCTGTTTATACTATAAATGGCTCCCTGTTAAGTGAATCCCTGTTGGAAAAAGACTTGGAGTTTTGGTGGATAACAAACTTAAAGGTAGCGAGCAGTGCCAGGCAGCAACAGCTAGGCCCGCATGGTATTGTCTTGTATAAAGAGAGGTATGGATTCAAGGGAGAAATGTTATTCTCCCTCTTTACAAGCATTGGAAAGGCATCATGGAATATGCAGTGCAATATTGGATCCTATGTACAAAAAGGACATCTTGAATGGAAGGGTTCAGAGATGTGCAACTAAATTTAAGAGATGGGGGGCAGAATATGATGACAGATTGGATAATTACAATTATGTACACTAGAGAAAAGGCACTTGCATGGGGAATGATGACTGTGTATAATACATTAAGGCCATACGATCCAATTGAACATGTCGAGGACACGTGAGCATCCCTTAAAGGTGGGTCCTCATCTTGACAGATGGGAGTACAGACAGTCACAATAGGTTTCCCTATATAAAATAGGGACATGTTTAAAATGGAAGGGTTCAGAGAAGGACAACAACTAATAAGGGGATTGGGGGAGCTTGAATAAGTTACAATATGTATGCGAAGGAAAAAGCGCTTGGGGTATGATTACTGTGTATAAATACATTAAAGGCCATACATAAACTATCTGGGGCATTGTTCACCAATAGAGCATGTAGAGGACACGTGTACATCCTTAAGACTTGAAGAAAAGAAGTAAGATTTCAAATTTGGAAAGGGTTTTTCTTGTGAGAGCGGTAAAACTATGGAACTGACATTACACTGGACCATTGTTATGGCGGTTCATTGGACAGTTTAAAAAAAAGCTGATATGTTTCTGCAAAAAGGAATGTTGCAAGTTACTGGTATTGATACATAAAGTAGAGTTTATACAGGGATATTTCCAATTGCCACTTGGAGTCAGGATGGAATTTCTTTTCCCCTTCATAAATTTGGTGTTTTTTTTTAGCCTACCTCTGGATCAAAAGTTAGGCAGGAATTTTTCTTTATTTAACCTCAATACTATACTACTATCTCTGGCAATCCCTGACAAAGAAAAAAGGACTTGTGATTTTTCTTAATTTTACTGTTTACACTTTATAAATAACTGCAGTTCAGAAAATAAAAAGGGTTGAGGTTTTTTTTTATTATATTTCTGCAGTGGCTCCTTCGAGATTTTAGAACATTTTAGTTTTTAACGTGTGTAGTGTTTAAAATTAGCTAAAAGTAATTTTAAGAAAATCTTGGGTGGATTTAGCTTGCACCCAGAATGTCAAGCTCTAGGAAAACATTTTGAATAGATAAATAGTTGGGAATTCAGGAAGAAAACCTGAACTGCCCTGGTACAGAAAATTACAAAGTGATTTCTTTCTGTCTGGGTAAAGAATTATTGGGAGTAAAGCAAAACTAATGCTATAATACACCAACAAATTTTTTGATGCATATGTTCAAAATGTATATTGTAATCATCAATACACTACATAATTTCATACTAATAACTTTTGCCAATTAGCTTGCACACTATGCAAATTAGTAGACTAGTTATTGGCTACTGCATACAGTGCTTATCAACATGACATATTTACAGCTGATGAATATTTGTGTTCCACATGTGTATAGGCTTTTCCTGACGGAAAACATTTAATTACTCTTACTCTAATTTACTCTTTCCATGCAGGGATGTAGGGGCTTGGCAGATTCCTAATTCCAAATATGCACAGCACGATCTAACTGCTCATTTACCTATTCACTGTATTGACTTTTAGACAAGAAGTTTTTCTTTAAAGTGTCTATATACATGTTCCATGCCTCCTAAAAAATGTCATCAACATTTCTTACTGGTCTATTCTGATATTAGTTGGGAATCCGCAGTGGCTCAAACATATTGTCAGGTACTTTAGGAACCTTTAGGTACTTTAAGTTGTTAGGAGGAAATTAGATTGCTAGGAAATACAAAAGAGGATTTCATATAATATTGTGTTTAACTGTTTATTGTTTTATTATTGTATTTACGATAGATAGATAGTATTGTTTTATTATTTTTTTTAAGCCGGGCTGGGGGGAAGTAAGATATCCAGTGCATTATATGGATCAGTGCATAACATGATAAATGCAAAAGTGTGCAAATGTTAATTGAAGTGAAAGAAATTTAAAAAGGTTAGAAGTTAGGACCTTCCAGACTGGGGTTACCTTGACGTGGTTGGAAGGCTTTTCATTCATGTGATCACAGTAATGTATACTAAAACCCCTTTGTTTATAAAGTATGCCAGTGTGCAGATAATATGGTATTGTATAGATATATATATAATATACCGTATATACTCGAGTATAAGTCGTCTGAGTATAAGTCGAGGTATCTATTTTTACCTGAAAAATTTGTAAAACTGATTGACTCGAGTATAAGTCGAGGGTAGAAATTATCACCACTACTGCCTTCTGATTCTGTGTTGTTTTTAGGCTTTAGTTGCCCTTAAATGGACAGCAGAATTCCCATAATGAATCCCATACAGTAATAGCCAAATCCAGTACCAGTAACTCCAATTCTTTGGCACTCCACATGTTTGAAACTACAACTCCCAGCATGCTTTGTTGCTGGGAGTTTCAGTTTCTAAACATGTGGATTGGCAAGGTTCAGTAAACTTTATAAGCTTAGCCATCATTTACAATTCTCCTGACCCCATATAGTAAAGGGCCCTCTGAACCCCATATAGTAAAGGGAACTTTGACCCCCATATAATAAAGGATTCTCTGACCCCAATAGTTAAAAATGTCACCTGAGAGTTGTACTTTCAAGCGGTCATTTGCACTGTACTAGCAGCTGTTTTTTGCCCCAAACTGAGGAGACCCATCAGATTACAGCATCCAGTGACAGTGCTGAGTGAGTCAAGCAGGCAGAATACAGGAAGCAGGAAGTGTAAAGGCAGATCAGCTCCTGTAACTTTCTATACAGGTTAATACAGCGCCACTACGGTTACTATCTAATTGCAGAATTGGATCTAATTAGGACTTGACTCGAGTCCTTGTGCGTTTTATACAATAAATCGGCGCCCAAGGGTTTTTCACTGTGAGAAGGGTCAGGCTATGGAACTGTCTTCCAGTGGTCAGTTTCAAAAAAAGCTGGATGAGTTTCTGCAAACAAGGAAGTTTGCAATTACTGGTATTGATACATAAAGTAGAGTTGATCCAGGGAATTTCCGATTGCCACTTGGAGTCAGGAAGGAATTTTTCCCCCTTCATAAATTTGGTGGGGTTTTTTTGCCTTCCTCTGGATCAACAGTTAGGCAGGAAATGAGGATATTGCTAGATGGGTTGAATGGAGGACGTATGTCTTTATTCAACCTCAAATACTATACTATACTATACTATACTATACTCGAGTCAATTGGTTTTTACTCATTTTTGAGGTAAAAATGGGTACCTCGACTTATACTCGGGTCGACTTATATTCGAGTATATACGGTACGTCATGCTGTACAACAATATTATTACTCTTGTTAATATAATAAATAAAAAAGAAATGCTACCTCTGCTAACGCTGCGCTTTTTCCCTGAAGAATCACAATATGGCCCAAAATACATTTAAGGTCATGTACACCCCTAAAATTAAAACTTCCCTGTATATAATTCAACTCTTTGTATACCCCAAACACTTACATTTTAATGCTGAAAGCTGTCACCATTACCTTATTTCCACCGCAAAGTTCTGCTCCAATCTTTTTTTCCAATTCTCAGTTAGACATCTCATCTGCCTGCAGCCTGAGCTCACACATGCTCAGAGGAGACAGCTTAGGACTAGAGATGGCTGGAACTCACTAGTTTCTTTCCGTTTTCGGATTCCCGGATCTTGGGAAAATCCCAAAGAACCGAAAATCCGAAACCGGAACGAATTTTTAAAAAATTCCAAATGTACCCGGCTATTTTCGATAATTTTCGTAAATAGCCTTGAATGTTCGAAAATTAGCGAAAATACGATCAGAGACCATTTTCGAGTTTCCGATCGTATTTTCGATTTTCGAAGATTTTTTAATGTTATAAGCTATTTTAGAAATTGATCAAAAATAGCCTTGAACGTTCTTTTTTCGAAAATACGATTGGAAATGCGAAAATAGTCTCCAATCGTATTTTCGATAACTATCGAACATTATCGAAAATAGCCCGGTACATTCGAAAATTAGCAAAAATGTCTTCAGAAGTCCCAAAATCCGTGAGATCCATCCGAATTCGGACGGATCTTTCGGATTTCGGAACCGCTGGGTTTCTGTGTCGGATCCGGGTTCGTGTCAAACCCGGATCCCATCTCTACTTAGGACAGAGCACTCATTGGCTGTGACATCAGCTGTCACTGCCTGTTACTTGTAAGAGGCTTTCTGGATTTTCTTTGCATAGCAGGTGGCAGAACATCGCAGTGAAAAAAAAGATTTGTGTAACAGCTTTCAGCATTCAAACTAGCATAGATTTTACTGGTGGGCATGACCTTTAAAACCGTAGATGACAGTCATCTGTCTTTATTCCATAGTCTATAAAACACTTTTTTTATTTATTATCAAATAAAACAAAAGAAAATTACATTTTGATATGTTTTAGTTTTATTGCATCAGTTAAAAATGTTATTTTAATTATAAAAAATAGTTTGTAATGTTAATCCCTTTAGAATGCATGAAAGGATTAAAGCCACAAGGGAAAGTGACAGGCCTTCTAAACCCTGCTTACATGATATGCTTATGTGTTTGACATTCTGGGTGAGCAGCTGCACACTGTCTGCCCCCTATAGCTCTATTCATGTGTACTCTGAAAAAGAGTTTAAAATATTAGAAAAACAGATATTTCTTGCTAGAGATCTGCAGAACTAGGAGAAGGGTAATAATATTATTATGATGTTTTGGAGATGCATGTTTAGGAATTGATCAATTTAGTCAGTGACATATGAAGCCAGCTCTATTTTGTCATAGCTTGATTGGTATTTGTTAAATGAATAACTTGTTTATTAAAAAAGGATACATCATAACGTCAGCTCTCTTTGCTTATAGAAACTTAATATATTAATAGAGCGCTTCAGGCACTTTAGTTGGGATGGGTTGCACTTGGCCAGTGGTGGATGAAAATGGGGGTGGGGCTAGCATAGAGGATAGGGAGGAATGTGTATTAAAGTGTAAAAAATAAATAACAGGATCATTATCTGAAATGTATGTTTGCAAGTGCAAGAAAACTGGCTGACAAAATGGGAGAATAGGAGAAAACGGCATGTATAATGAAATAGGTATAGCAGAAATGTGGTTGAACAGTTCTCACCACTGGGCAGTAAATTTAGAAGGATACTCCTTGTTTAGGCAGGACAGAGAAAAAAGGAAAGGGGGAGGAGTATGTGTTTATGTTAAAAAATAATTAATGCCACATTTAAAAGAATAGAAAGGTAACTGGAGGCTTATAATAGTGACCATAAAATAGTGATGTTATCGAAAGAAAAAGTGCGCTGGGTTAACAAAGACTTAATTTCAGGAAAGCTAATTGTCCCAGGTTAAAAGTAGCTCTTCAGCATGTCAGCTGGAATATGGTATTATCAGTTAAAGGTACTGAACAGAAATGGACTGTGTTTAAGGGGATTTTAAGCTATTTCACTCTTGGGAAATAAATAAATCCGCCCATGTGGCTGAATTCTGATGTAAAGAGGGAAATGAATAGGAAGAAAAAGGCATTTAAAACCTTTAAATCAGAGGAAACAGAAAGGGCCTATAGGGATTATAAAAACTGTAACAAGGAATGTAAGAAAGCAATCAAGCAAGCTAAAACTAATAATGTTAGGATAGCTGAACAAAGCATCACTAAGCCTAAACATTTTTAAATGTATATTAATAGTAAGAAGATGAGGACTATGTGGCAACTATTAATCGGGATAAGTTAGTTACAGAAGATGAGGATAAAGCAAATTTATTCAAAGTCTTGAATAATCCCCCCCTCCCTCTGTATTCAGTATAGAAGATCCAAGTGCAAATATCAGAGTATAGTAGCAATAATGTTATAAAGGATGCAAGTGAACTTTGGTTAACCAAGGATATGGTACAGAAAAAACTAAATTAGGTTAGCATTAATAAATCTCCTGGGCCGGATTAAATACATCCTTGGGTCCTTAAGGAGCTAAGTTTAGTTTTATCTAGGCCATAGTTTCTTATTTTTGCAGATTTCCTCATATCTGGATATGTGCCTCTGGATTGGAAAAAAGAGCTGATGTTATTCGAATATTCAAAAAGGGTAGTCGTTCACAGCCAGCTACTTACAGGCCTTTAAGTTTAACTTCAGTGGTGGGGAGGATACTGGAAAGTTTAATAAGGGAACATGTTCTAGAGTATGTTTCAAGGACTGACCTTACAAGTAGTAACCAGCATGGATTTAGGAGGAATAGATCTTGTCAAACTAACTTGCTTGGCTTTTATGAGGGAAGTGAGTAGAAATTTAGACTCTGGCATAGCAGTAGATGTAGTATACATAGGGGACTAATGTATACGCTAAGTTCTGTTGGTCTGGGGTTGCACATTTGTACATGGATAGAAAATTAGTTGATGAATAGGATGCAGAGAGTAATTGTTAATGGGGCTTAATCAATATGGACAAAAAGTGCTAAGTGGGGTGCCACAGGGTTCGGTGTTGGGGCCTCTTCTATTTAATGTTCATTAATGATTTGGATGTGGATATAGTCAGCAAGATCTCTGTGTTTGCTGACGACACAAAACTTTGTTGACCATTAAAAACTTCAGAGGATGTGCAATCATTACAGGTCGATTTAGATATTTTGTCCGATTGGGCTGGCAAATGAGATTTAATGTTGATAAAGATAAGGTGTTACATTTTAGATTTAAAAATCCTTGTGCTGTTTATACTATAAATGGCTCCCTGTTAAGTGAATCCCTGTTGGAAAAAGATCTTGGAGTTTTGGTGGATAACAAACTTAAAGGTAGCGAGCAGTGCCAGGCAGCAACAGCTAGAGCCAGCATGGTATTGTCTTGTATAAAGAGAGGTATGGATTCAAGGGAGAAAAATGTTATTCTCCCTCTTTACAAAGCATTGGAAAGGCATCATTTGGAATATGCAGTGCAATATTGGAATCCTATGTACAAAAAGGACATCTTGAAAATGGAAAGGGTTCAGAGATGTGCAACTAAAATAATTAAGAGAATGGGGGAGCATGAATATGATGACAGATTGGATAAATTACAATTATGTACACTAGAGAAAAGGCACTTGCATGGGGAAATGATGACTGTGTATAAATACATTAACGGCCATACGATCACCAATTGAACATGTCAGAGGACACGTGAGCATCCCTTAAAGGTGGGTACTCCCATCTTTGACAGATGGGAGTACAGACAGTCACAATAGGTTTCCCTATATAAAATAGGGACATGTTTAAAATGGAAAGGGTTCAGAGAAGGACAACTAAACTAATAAGGGGATTGGGGGAGCTTGAATAAGTTACAAATATGTATGCGAAGGAAAAAGCGCTTGGGGATATGATTACTGTGTATAAATACATTAAAGGGCCATACAATAAACTATCTGGGGCATTGTTCACCAATAGAGCATGTCAGAGGACACGTGTACATCCCTTAAGACTTGAAGAAAAGAAGTTAAGATTTCAAATTTGGAAAGGGTTTTTCATTGTGAGAGCGGTAAAACTATGGAACTGGACATTACACTGGACATTGTTATGGCAGGTTCATTGGACAGTTTAAAAAAAAGCTGGATATGTTTCTGCAAACAAGGAATGTTGCAAGTTACTGGTATTGATACATAAAGTAGAGTTTATACAGGGATATTTCCAATTGCCACTTGGAGTCAGGATGGAATTTCTTTTCCCCTTCATAAATTTGGTGTTTTTTTTTAGCCTACCTCTGGATCAAAAGTTAGGCAGGAATTTTTCTTTATTTAACCTCAAATACTATACTACTATTCTCTGGCAATCCCTGACAAAGAAAAAAGGACTTGTGATTTTTCTTAATTTTACTGTTTACACTTTATAAATAACTGCAGTTCAAGAAAAATAAAAAGAGGTTGAGGTTTTATTTTTAGTTATATTTCTGCAGTGGCTCCTTCGAGATTTTAGAACATTTTAGTTTTTAACGGTGTAGTGTTTAAAATTAGCTAAAAGTAATTTTAATTAAGAAAATCTTGGGTGGAATTTAGCTTGCACCCAGAATGTCAAGCTCTAGGAAAACATTTTGAATAGATAAATAGTTGGGAATTCAGGAAGAAAACCTGAACTGCCCTGGTACAGAAAATTACAAAGTGATTTCTTTCTGTCTGGGTAAAGAATTATTGGGAGTAAAGCAAAACTAATGCTATAATACACCAACAAATATTTTTTGATGCATATGTTCAAAATGTATATTGTAATCATCAATACACTACATAATTTCATACTAATAACTTTTGCCAATTAGCTTGCACACTATGCAAATTAGTAAGACTAGTTATTGGCTACTGCATACAGTGCTTATCAAACATGACATATTTACAGCTGATGAATATTTAGTGTTCCACATGTGTATAGGCTTTTCCTGACAGGAAACATTTAATTTACTCTTACTCTAATTTACTCTTAGTCCATGCAGGGATGTAGGGGCTTGGCAGATTCCTAATTCCAAATATGCACAGCACGATCTAACTGCTCATTTACCTATTCACTGTATTGACTTTTAGACAAGAAGTTTTTCTTTAAATGTGTCTATATTACATGTTCCATGCCTCCTAAAAAATGTCATCAACATTTCTTTACTGGTCTATTCTGAATATTTAGTTGGGAAATCCGCAGTGGCTCAAACAATTATTGTCAAGGTACTTTAGGAACCTTTAGGTACTTTAAGTTGTTTAGGAAGGAAATTAGATTTGCTAGGAAATACAAAAGAGGATTTCAATTATAATATTGTGTTTAACTTGTTTATTGTTTTATTATTGTATTTACGATAGATAGATAGATATTTGTTTTATTATTTTTTTTAAGCCAAAGGGCTGGGGGGAAGTAAGATATCCAGTGCATTATATGGATCCAGTGCATAACTATGATAAATGCAAAAGTGTGCAAATTGTAATTGAAGTGAAAGAAATTTAAAAAGGTTAGAAGTTAGGACCTTCCAGACTGGGGTTACCTTGACGTGGTTGGAAGGCTTTTCATTCATGTGATCACAGTAATGTATACTAAAACCCCTTTGTTTATAAAGTATGCCAGTGTGCAGATAATATGGTATTGTATAGATATATTATATAATATACCGTATATACTCGAGTATAAGTCGATCTGAGTATAAGTCGAGGTATCTATTTTTACCTGAAAAATTTGTAAAAACTGATTGACTCGAGTATAAGTCGAGGGTAGAAATTATCACCACTACTGCCTTCTGATTCTGTGTTGTTTTTAGGCTTTAGTTGCCCTTTAAATGGACAGCAGAATTCCCATACACCCATACAGTAATAGCCAAATCCAGTACCAGTAACCTCCAATTCTTTGGCACTCCACATGTTTGAAAACTACAACTCCCAGCATGCTTTGTTGCTGGGAGTTTCAGTTTCTAAACATGTGGATTGGCAAGGTTCAGTAAACTTTTAATTAAGCTTAGCATCATTTACAATTCTCCTGAACCCCATATAGTAAAGGGCCCTCTGAACCCCATATAGTAAAGGGAACTTTGACCCCCATATAATAAAGGATTCTCTGACCCCAATAGTTAAAAATGTCACCTGAGAGTTGTACTTTCAAGCGGTCATTTGCACTGTACTAGCAGCTGTTTTTTGCCCCAAACTGAGGAGACCCATCAGATTTACAGCATCCAGTGACAGTGCTGAGTGAGTCAAGCAGGCAGAATACAGGAAGCAGGAAGTGTAAAGGCAGATCAGCTCCTGTAACTTTCTATACAGGTTAATACAGCGCCACCTACTGGTTACTATCTAATTGCAGAATTTGGATCTAAATTAGGACTTGACTCGAGTCCTTGTGCTGTTTATACAATAAATGGCTCCCTGTTAAGTGAATCCCTGTTGGAAAAGGATCTTGGAGTTTTGGTGGATACCAAACTTAAAGGTAGCAAGCAGTGCCAAGCAGCAACAGCCAGAGCCAGCATGGTATTGTCTTGTATAAAGAGGAGGTATGGATTCAAGGGAGGAAAATGTAATTCTCCTCTTTAAAAGCATTGGTAGGCCATTTGGAATATGCAGTGCAATTTTGAAATCCTGTGTACAAAAAGGACATCTTTGAAATGGAAAGGGTTCAGAGAAGGGCAACTAAATTAATAAGGGATGGGGGAGCTTGAATATGAAGAGAGACTGGAAAAGTTACAATTATGTACGCTGGAGAAACGAGCGCTTGCGTGGGGATATGATTACTGTGTATAAATACATTAAAGGTCCATACAATAAACTATCTGGGGCATTGTTCACCAATAGAACATGTCAAAAGACACGAGGACATCCCTTAAGACTTGAAGAAAAAAGGTTTAGGCTTCAAGCTCGGAAATGTTTTTTCACTGTGAGAATGGTAAAGTTATGGAACTGTCTTCCAGTAGACGTTGTTATGGCAGGTTGGTCAGTTTAAAAACAAAGCTGGATGAGTTTCTGCAAACAAGGAATGTTGCAAGTTACTGGTATTAATCAATAAAGTAGAGTTGATCTAGGGAAATTTCCAATTGCCACTTGGAGTCAGGAAGGAATTTTTCCCCCCTTCATAAATATGGTGGGTCTTTTTTTACTTCCTCTGGATCAACAGTTAGGCAGGAAATGAGGATATTGCTAGATGGGTTGAACTGGATGGACGTATGTCTTTATTCAACCTCAAATACTATACTATACTATACTATACTCTTTATTAGTAATGTGGAACACTCCACAATGTACTGACATCTTCCGTTGACCCATTGGCAGGCTGAATAAATGGCCACTTTTCGTTTTCGCCACCTCAGACTTGGTGAATTTGAATGGATGAACTTAATGCAAAATTTTCCCCATTTTATAAATAAGCTCGAGCGGTTACTGCAGCGGTGTTTGGCGAAAAGCGAAATAGCAAAAAGTAGCGATAATGACTTTTCACCACTGGTTATCACTGCTTTATAAATTGCGAAAAGCCCAAATCTGGCGAAAAGGCGGCAATAAAGGAGGCAAAAAAAAAATTAAAAACTTTTTTAAATATGCCCCTATATCTAATTATCGTTTTTAAGGTGGACATACGCTTTTTAAGAGTATTGTATATAAAAAAAATTACTTTGCCCCGTATTAACATATAATTAAATAGATGGAAGCAGCATATACTCTTAGGTGTGTATTGCTACACACACACACACACATCAACTTACACCATTTCAGTTACAGCAAAACTGCACACAGCATAACAGTTTGTCATAATAAGGCACTTAAAGGGCATGCCCACCTCTTTCACAAAAAATTGCTGTAGTGTAGGGCACCTTCCCTCACCCCCTCTGCTTGCATGAAACTGCAAGCCGCAAGCCAGACCAGAAACCACATGTGTGATTGGCTGAGAGACACAAATACATAAAGAGACACAGCGGTTGAGGGTGGGAGAGGGTGCCCTACACTACAGAAAAGTGGTTACACGCTAGGGCACCAGGCAGCAAACATGGATCAGGAGAAAGGGAGGGAGAAGGGTAAAGGGCTGGACTGAGCAAGCCTGAAACATTTCAGAGGACACCCAAGAGGCGGAAACGTTTTTCCTTCCAGCCAGGCTCCTGGTGTTCACTTTCTAGGACTTTGGGCAGACATTACAGGAAAACCATTTGGAGCAGAAAGGTAAGGTAAGGATTTTTACACACTGCACAGTGGGGCAAGTGGAGGGGGAGAATTTAGTTTTGGGGCTGGACATGCCCTTTAAATGGCAGCTGAAATGTAAGATGTTCTTAAGAAATAAGGAACAGAAACAAAAAATAGTGGTTGGCAAGAATTATAGTTTCCAATAATGAGCAATTTAAAAAAAACTAATTTCCAATTTTACATACCCTTTTATACTGCTCCCCAAAACCCATCAGCACCTACAAAAGTCTTCTCTAAACCCTGATGTTAATTTAGAGAACATAAAGGCAGATAATTCTGCAAAATTCTTAAAATAATGGTATTTGTTTTCAGAAACATTTTCTGTTTATAGTACAGAACGCTATTTGCATTCATGGTTCAAACAGAATGTAATAAATGCAGGATAATCATCTGATCTTTCACATAATGCAATCTATTTTAGTCTTTCTGTCTTAATTCATTGTTGCCAGTTGCGTGCACATTTTACTGTTACCAGTCTTTTTATGCAGATTTTCAATTTGACACCTTTTGAGGTGGGAGAGTTTGCTTTTCAACTACTCACTGGTTAAGAAACCAGGTTTGTAATGTTAACATAATTATTAGCAGCAGCATATGGTTCATATCATATTTGTTCTATAGCAACATAAGAATATTTTCTATTTAAAAAATTGTAAATAAACATGTATGCCATTTACTTCTGATGCAAACTTAATCTGTATGTCAGAAAACAATCCTCTTAGAGCAATGTACAAGGTGAACTTTCCAATTGCTTTTTCATTGTTATTATATGAATTAATTTTTCTCTGACAATCTCCAATTTGATACTGAAAATGCTGACTTGTGTTTTCCTAAAGTAAAGAAACAGATGGGGAAAAAAAAATGTACTGTACGCACAATGTAACCTTTCTATATTCTAGGGTCAATTTTACTAGGCATTATATAGCAATTTTAATGCTCAGCTGAAAAGAAGAACAAAGGGGTAGTCAGGGGCTTAGTTAGAAATCATTGGGCCCCATATTTAACCAATTAACAGTCAGACTACAATTCACCTGCCCATATATCTACACAAATACACAATTTTCTTATATATTTCCCTTAATACATTGTTCCTTTCTTTACTGAAAGCAGATTTCCCTACAGTATTACCATTAACTTTCAATGCCACACAATATTTCCATTAACTCTTTATTAGTGTCCCCAGTCTTTCCCACAGCATTAACATAAAACCTTTCAGTGCTAGCAGACTTCCCCCACCACCTTACCATTAACCTTTTCAGTGCCAGCAAATGTCCCCAGTATTATCATTAACCCCTTTAGTGCCAGTAGACTTTACCACAGTATTTATTGCGACATGTTTCGGATCAATCACGATCCTTGAATAAACTTTACCATACATTTATAACCATATATCTTGTTCTTTCCCCCTTTTCCCTCCTAATATCCTCAATTATCCTCCACTTGTCAGGTGTGAGGGAATGTTAAGAATTGTTAAGACACTCTGGCTGCTCATATACCTTCCCTCTTTTAGGGCTAGGCCTCACTAGCGCGTTTTTCGCGCGTTTGCGCACGCGTTTTGCGCTCCCGATTTTCGCTAAAATGGAAATCATGGGAACGCGAAAATTACCGCAATTTCCAATGCGCATGTGATTGCGCGTCCGTTCGCGTTTTGGTAACGCATGCGTCCACCATTTTTGGTGCGTTAACGCAGCTTTCCCATAACGCGAAAAGGCGAAAATGCGAACGCAATACACGAACGCAAATGCACAAGAAAAGCGCACACAATCGCGTGTGATTATGCTCGCAGTTTTGTCTGCGATTCTTGTCCGTTGCAGTGTGGCCTCAGCCTTGCTACTTAACCTCCCTACATCTTTTTTAACCATTTCCCCTCTAAATCCACTATTACATTAACCTTGTGGCCTGCTTGTTAAAAAACAAACAAACAAAAAAAAAAACTCCTTAACTCACTGTGTACTTACTGCCTTCTCTTTCCCTCCACAGCTAGTCCTACACTGGTCCTTTAGTAAGAAGACATACAGATTGTGTTTCCCAGAGACATTGCAATAGCAAGGAGGCAGTAAATCTCCTGGGTCTGCATCTCATCAAGGTCCCATACAGGCAGCTGGGCCTGTGCAGTGAGATAGTGATCTCTTTGAAACCGGATCTCATTTCTTGCTAGCGTGTAGGAATGGCTTTAGAGGGAAAGAGGAGGCAAGAGCACAGAGAAAGTTCAGGATTTCTCCAAGGGGCCAAATCAGGACCTAGTGGTTATGGGCCCCATAGCAGTTGCTATTGCTGCTATGGTGATCCCTATGCCACTGGCGGTAGGTCAAAATATACATATTGGGGAAAAAAGGGACAAGTTTAGACAGCCTAACAAGTCAAGAGGGTTACAGGTCTGGTAAAACTGTATTCAAAAGTACATATGAGCTATAACACATCTTGTTTTGCCAGTGATTCTTAAGGGCATCAGTAAACCTTGCCTACACTTCTAAATCATTACGTAGGTTATGAATATTCATTTATCATTAGACCCGGGGATTCTCTGTTGAAACACCTGGAGGCACACATTTTGAGAATCCACTTATTACACCACACATTGACCAGGATAGCACATGACAAAACTAATCACTGTTTATTACATCTTTCTAGTTAGCAATTGAGGTTAAAGACATATGTCCATCTCGTCCAACCTACTTAGCAATTCCCACATTTCCTGCCTAACAGTTGATCCAGAGGAAGGCAAATTAAAAAAAAAAAAAAAGAAATCAGTATTACACAGGACAAATGTATCTGTTGTATTCAGTTAAATCAACTGGACTTGAAGTTTAGGTGTTAGGGACCTCCTGAATGCAAGGTGTTGATTACATTGTGGCTAAGTGGAGTCATCGAAACCGAGGCTCGGTCGAGCCTCGTTGATCATTTTGCCTTGTGTATCATCAATGAGGCCCAACCGAATGTTTATTTTGCCCATCAAAATGTCCATACACGCCATGTTTTTGGCCCAAATGGACACTTGTATACATTATGCATTACAAGTCATCTCCCGCAATCACGTCTGTATGAACCTTTAGGTGTCAAAACAAAATTATCGCCAACATATTCTTGCACAAGTCATTTCTGAATTGAGAAAGCCAGTCGGATGGCTAGAGGCCATACCCATATATTCAACTAGGTAACACAAATTATAATATAATATTTAATGTCAAATGTCTATCATATAACATGAGTTTATTTAAATAATACAGAGAAAGTGCTACTATTGCATGGCCACCCCCCCAAACTAAATTTTAACCCCATACTAGCCCCACTATACAGTTAAAAAAAATCCATACCTTACAATCCTGCTCCTTATGGTTCTTCTGCAATCCATGTCCAAAGTCCAGGAAAGTAGTAGTGGCTGTCTTCCTGTCCTAACATTGCTGCCGCCTGTCTCTCCTATGGGAGGGATGGTGACATGCGCACAGGAGCCCTTTCAACCCCCTCCCTCTCTCCCGATCCCTCTCTGCAAATCTTTCTCCTATCATAAAAGCTTTAATCCACACTGTAGGGCATACCCTCCCACCCCAACCGCTAAGTTAAAAGTTAAAAATCTTTTTCTAACTGCGTTTACAGCTCCCGGCTGCCAGCCTTTTCTCCATTGTTGGCAGCCGTGGCTGTGATTGTCTGCCTCTCAGCCAATCACAGCCGCAGCTGCCGGTCCGGCCCCCTGCTTGTATTTCCGACAGGCAGGTGAGCCGGACTAGAGCGACGCTGGAACCAAGAGATGTAAGTACAGTTTGGGAGCGATTTTTAAAATTCGAACTTAGCGGTTGGGGGTGGGAGGGTATTCCTTACCACATGGATAAAAGTCAAAATGGGGGGTGGGCATGCACTTTAACCTAGAAAGGGTGCCAATTCAAACCTGTCATTAAGACCATATGGGGTACAAATATAAATTCCTGTTATCTCCTTAATAAAACTGTGTTAGGATCACCCCCTTTCCTAGTATTGTAGTGATATAACGCCATAACCCGACTCCCTTCAAACCTAGCCCCATGATGAACTTTATAGTGATTATAAATAGTAGGAATAGATTCATAAGTAAACAGTCCCTGACCTAAATTTTTAATCTGTCCTCTATGTTCCCCCACTCTAAGTGTTAATTTCCAAATGGTTTTCCCTACAAAGAGGGCAAATAATATTTTTATCCCCTGAATCCATTCCCATATTTATACAAGACAATATCTTGATAGCTCTAGGCTTACTGTCTGGCATTGCTTGCTACAGATAAGTCCGTTATAATAGAACGGTATGGTAAAGAACTCATAGACGATCCCACGGCCAGAGAAATAATGTGACAACTTATATTGAACCATCAAACAACGTTTTGGGGGGGCTCCTCCCTACTAGAACTCCCAAATCTTTTTCCAATAGAGGATCAGTTATCACAGAGTCATTTATGGTGTAACATTCAACATTGATTGGTCAGCACGGTGGCTCAGTGGTTAGCACTGATGCCTTGCAGCACTAAAGTCCTGAGGTCAAATCCACCCTTGGACCCATCTATATATAAATCCACAATAATATTTATAATAACATTGAATCTCATGTGCCACTCATTTTGATAATCTAACTAGGTCTGCTTGCAGCAATTGCACATCAAGTTTCCAAAGCTCTGTATAATTTAGTGTCATCAGCAAAAACAGAGACCTTGCTAGCAATGCCCCCTTCTAAGTCATTTATGAACAGGTTAAAACAAAGCAGCCCCAGTACAGAACCCTGAGGCACTCCGCTTAGAACTTTACATAGCCCACATAGATGTAGCCCCATTGACCACCACTCTCTTTAAGTGATGTGACTGAACTATGTTCTTCAGTAGGGGTGGTCTCTTTATTGACTCAGATATGTGCAGCCCTCCCCCCACACAAACACACACACGCCAACCTACCCATCGGTTCACTCAAAAAGTGAACTACTATTTAACTTTTGTGCTTGGGCCAGCTGTGTTGCGTGCACATGCATGAGCACAGCTTTCCTATTCCATCCTCCCCCCTTCTTTGCCTCTCCCTGCCAGCTCTCCACCCTGTCCCAACCTTGGCCACTGCAAAATGTGGTATCCCTGCAATAATACAGCCCTTGTTACACCACAATTACTAGAATTTTTACTAGGATTTTTCCTCAAAACATATTCTTCATTAAAACTTCAAATGTCATCTCCAGACAGATGTCAAATATACAATAATTTAATAAATAATTATTACTGATTTTACAATAAACGTACCTAGGACATCATTCCTAACGCATTAAGGGTATCTGGCAAAACTTTAAATAAAGTTCTGAGTTGATTGGTAATTGATGCAGTTGCATTAACAACAATATGACATGCAACTGAATTTATCACTAATTTGTCTGTTTTAGAGATGTACAAATTGAAAGTCATCCGACAAGCCAACCCTATTAAATACATATACTGCACAGCTGATTAGCAATTAATTTAAATGTGTTGTGCATAGAAAACAAGAAACTCTGTAGCACTGATTTTAGTAGTTAGTCCTTTCTCTGGGGGTTTGCTACTGTGCAATTTCATTTAAAGTGTGTGAGAACCTGCTTGTTCTAAAGCAAAAAGGTCTGTGTGGTTTCTGAATAAGACTAGCTGGCAACCATTGCAAATTGTTAGAGGAGAACAAAAATCAAATCTTAACTTTTGGGAAAAAGAAACCATATTTATGCACCAAAATCCTCTGCTACTGTACATGCAGAAAAAAATTCTCTAGCTTTAAAAGGAGAACTAAACCCAATTTTTTATACTCCAGAATCTGAAAACAACCCCCCTAAAAACACCAATAAACTATAAAATCCCACTTCAGTAAATTGTATTAAAATAAAAGTAAGCCTGTTAAGAACTGGATAAAGTATCTGTGTGTAAGTGCTGTGTCAAAGCAAGGAAGCATGTGACTGAGGTCAGGAGATGTGGTCTATCTGTCCTGTAAAAGAATTGGCTAGAGATTATTAATGGGTGTGACCAACTGCAACAAGTTTCTGCCATAGCTAAGGACTGAGCATGTGCAGAACATAATGGTCGTTGACCCAATTGTGTGATTCTAGAATGCTGTGACGTAAAGCACAAACCAAATATTATTAAGGTAAATTTCCCAGCGTCTGTATCAAAATTAGAGTTTAGACACAGATTACTGGTTTTATATCAAGGTGTTCTGCCCTCTGGTTCAGTGTTGTTCTGTGACTTTAGTTGCCCTTTAAAGGGGAATTACAGTCTCCAGACAACATTGTACCAATAGACAGAGCACATTCACAAACATACAACAAGCTGTATCTCACCTTTTCTGGCTGCTGGGTGATTTATGAAATTAACCTCTGGGTACTAGGGGTCAGCTCCCATATACCACCTTAGCTGGGTAACACCCAGTTAAGATTACAAGTACACTTCACATGCTTTGTAGTTCTAAACAGATCAAAACAAGGAAGCTGCAGCATTGCTTCCTAGAAGCTGACAGACAATCATATAATAGCACAGACATCCTTCATCTCTCTGACACAGAACAGGGATTTCAGTGCAGTTTTCATGTTAACATAGAGAAACATCTTTCTGGCACATATCTGAATTGCGGCCATTTTGCTTTAAGGTGGATATGCCCCATTATCCAACAGTTTTGATTAGTGATATTTCTAACTGCATCAGATGTGCTTCAAAGCAAAATCTCTAGATTGCCCCAGTTGACTTTTAATGGGGGAATTTCCTGAACTTATTAGACAGGACAATAAGCTTCTCCAATATATTATGTTTGTGGCAAATATTCATATCGTAGCTCAATGGCAGAAGCCTTCCCTTGTTTCCAGAGGTGGTAATTGCTAGAATTAATATCATAATTATGCATTTATTTCAGAGAACTGTTGTATTCAGTTAGATGAACTGGACTTAAAGTTTAGATCTGGACTTAAAGTCCAGTTGATCTAACTGAATACACAAATCTTTAATTACGCACACATGCCAGTTTACATACATTCTCTTTTTATTTCTTTGTTATAGTTTCATTTAAATTAAATCATAAAGTGATATGTAACTTTATTACTGTCTTTGAAAACCAATAAAATTATTGAACACTAAATCAAGATATATAAGTATACTAGGTATACTAGTTATTTGAAAAAAAGTATGTTGCCTAACCAAATCCCCAAATGGTTAAACTGTCTTCCAAACAACATTTTATTGGACACTTTATTGCATAATCTTAATAAAGACATTACACAATTATTTATTTTTTTTTATTAATATTCTGCCCCCCACTACAAACTCCTCCTATTTGATGTACCCAGGGTGACAACTTAAACCTTTGGGTACAGTGCGGATCAGATGTTAAACTTTTACCTTATTGGTTTGGTACCTCCCACCCCTCCGACTGTAAGTGACAACCAGGGGCGTTCCTAGACCTTTTGTCACCCAAAACAATTTAAAGCTTCCCCTGATTCTTCCTGCAGCACGCAAGGTGAAGGGAAAAAGTACATGGTTTGTGAAGATGGGTGTGGTCTGACTAACTGTCTGGTGAACCTCGGGACTGTTTTAACACTGGTGAACTGGAGGGCTTACTTAACACTGATTACTTACTGGTGAACTGGATGGCTGACTTAACACGGACTACTAGCAGATTAACACTGATTGGTGAACTGGAGGGTTGACTTTACACTGGTTGGTGAACGGTTAGGCTAACTTTACACTCGCTGGTGAACTGGAGGGTTGACAGAACACTGGCTGGTGAACTGGTAAATAAAAAAAAAAAAAAAAGTGCCCACAACACAGACTGGTAAATAGAACTATCCAGAACACAGTATGGTAAATATAAGATGCTCACAAAGCCTTGCAAATATAAGTTGCCTACGCAGACTTGTAAATATAAAATGCCCCGCCCAGACAAACTGGTAAATATAAGATGCCAAGCTCACACAGACTGGTAAATATAAGATGCCCTATCCACACAGACTTGTTAAAATAGTATGCCCTCATTCCCCGCCCACACAGACTTGAACATAGATAGACATATATCTTTATTTAACCTTAATTAATTCATTACTATATACAGTACTATAATTATCTTGTATTTACAAGCCCACAGACTTGTACCTACAAGATTCCCTCATGCCCAGCCCACACAGATTGGTGCATATAAGATGCCCTCATGCCTGGTGAACACAGACTTACCATGTTGAGCAGAGCAAGGCCTGAGTGGTTGCCTGATAGGACTCCTGAATGTTCTGTGCGTACCCCTGCATTTATTTTGCAGGGGTAGACAATTTATAATTGTCTGGACCTGAACAGCATGGGAAAGTTGCAGTAAAGTAAAACAGTTGATCCACACTGTACCCAGGAGTAAGGATCTAGCAGTGCTTTCTATGGTAAGAATTTGAAGGGAGTGGGGAAGGTAAGTATAATTGCCTTTTAATGTTGTTAAAACCAAATTTTCCCCTTACTCTAGAAGGGCAACTATGGTGTCCAAATAGAGTCGTAAAACCCCCTCCTATTTTTACATCTGTGGGGAGTGGTGAGCTGTAAGTCACTGCACAAGCACAGTTTTAAAAAATAAAATTTTAGTTTTGGGGGGTGGACATGCCCTTTAATTATTCTTAAAAGTGCATGGCATTATTTGTTTTTTCATCCCAGAATTTTACTTTATCTGTAACTTGCCTGTAAATTTTATACAAGAGATGGACTCTACGTGAAGTTACATATTGTGGAGGTATTACTGATCCGGCAAAAAAAAAATCAATTAAAGACTACATTGAACCCTGGAATGTGCATTATTATCTTTGATTTTCTTGTATCCTGTAATCTCCACTTAATGTTTAATGCATTAAATTAACAATGAGTAATATGCTGGTTTGTCATCTTTCAGGTTGTCTCCTTTAAGAGTTTGCTACAACAGTTTAAAGACAGAGAAATGGTTATTATATCATACAAAACTGATATTTAGTAGTTAGCTATACTAAGGAAAATGTTCATAAATAAAGTCTTACTGTAGCTAACATCTGTTTACATACAAAAGCAGGTTTCTTGCTGGGAGTTTATCCTGAAGTGCACTTATTTACATAGAAAATATGAGTATAGGGCTTTGTTATTGGTTTAAGTTTTATAGTAAGCTTATTGATCGAGTAAAAATTCATTAAAAATAAATTATGCATTTCCTCTTGGGAAACTACTACGTATGGAGTAATGTGTAAGGTACTTATATTTACAGTAGCTCATGTTAAGTGCTTTTAGTTATGTTTAACTTAACTTTGTCTGATTTTGGCCTGGTAATATGCAATAGTTATATATTATTTAATTACTGCACTGTAAAGGCAACACACATCACTCTTCATATAATATTGTAGATACATACAGCACAGTTAGGCTGAGGCCACACTACAAAGCACTGGAATTGTATGCGTGTATCCAGCTCAATAGTGTGCTCTGCTGTGAGATTGCGCTGTGATCCACCAATCTTGTATTATCGGAGTACATGCAATTGTGCAAAATTTTGGTCATCGCATGCAGGGCCGGCCTTTGATATGGGCAACCTGTGCTACTGCAGGGACTCCAGGGGGGCGACAGCCAGGAGTCTTAGGCCACGGACCTGTAGGCCAAAGTTGTGCATCAATGCCACTGCCCCCCCAGTGTAAGTCAAATATATGTATCAGAACCACCCCACAGACAAAGCCCCAACACACATAAGCCTTACTTAAGATGTCTGTATGCTGTGCTGTTCTGTCGGTGCATTTAGTATGTTAAGTAAGTGTTAAGTAATGATGTACACACGATATATACAAGCACGCACTCTAGATACTGAAGATCAGTAAGCAGAGGTGGTGGACTTGATTTGAAGCAGGCCAAGGCAAGCAACATTCAACAGTGTATTGCGTGTGCCCAGGAGGGCATTTTGGAGGGGGTGCTAGGTGCCAGTAACACATCTTGCACAGGGTGCTATTAAACCTTAGGCCGGCCCTGATTGCGTGCACTCCGGTAAGCGGATCTCAGAACAGCTAGTGTGTCGAGCACAACTGCCCAACACTACCGTTCACATTTTAACATACGATCGGAATGATATAATGATCGGATTGCGTGTTAAAACGGGCTGGTGTGGCCTAGCACTTCCCATTCTCTACTGTACAAACAAGGCAATGTTCTTCATCTTGTGTTATTTATAGATTACATTTCTGCATAAGTTCTGCTCATCAATTCTGGGTGTTTTTATAAACAGCAAAATGTCTACAGTAGAGGCATCAATAGCTAAAATGCTTCTAATTATTAATATAAAATAGAAATAAAGCAGGAGGCAGAAGCAGTGAGGGACCAGAGGAGTTCAAAATAAGATCTTTACTCAGAAGCGCCTGGGAGAAAGAAAAGTATTGTGATAATGGGGTTTGGGGGTATGGCCACTTCTAGCCATAAGTTACCAAGGCTACCTACTAGGGCACTGAGAGAGTGGAGAGTGCCAATCAATATTTTTTTTTTTTTTTCGTTTTTTAAGCAGGGATCAGCCCTATAGCAATAAATTGTTACTTGTTTAGTTCCCTCTAGCATCCCTCTTTTATTATTATTATTGTGGATTTATATAACGCCAACATCTTCCATAGCGCTTTACATGTATATATTTACATCAGGCCCTGCCCCGAAGAGCTTACAATCTAAGCACAATTATTTGACACATACAGTATGTCTTTATGACTTTAGTGGAAACTGGAGTGCCCAGAGGAAACCCACGCAAGCACGGGGAGAACATACAAACTCCTTGCAGATGTGATCAAGGGTAGATTCGAACTCAGGACTTCAGCACTGCAAGCTACAGTGCTAACCACTTTGTATACAGTACAGTTTAGCTTTTTATGAAACTTTTTAGTTACACCGCAAGTTTACAGTGATGATAGGATATGTTTAATGGAACTAAACGTAATTTTTATAAAATCCTAATGTGATTTTTTTATTCCCCCCAGTACACATATACATTGTAAAATTATTCTCTAGTTGCATTTACGAACATGTATATTCTGCAAATAAGAAGGTATCCATGGTCGTGCCAGAACAACTTACAGCCCATGTATTCTTCTAAGAGCCTTATGAGCATGCACTTTGATTGGTCCCCTGTATGTATAATTTTATTTATAAAGCGCCACTTGGGTACGCATCGCTGTACATTATAAAATACATAGTACCGTATATATTCGAGTATAAGTCGATCTGAGTATAAGTCGAGGTATCTATTTTTACCTTAAAAAAATTTGTAAAAACTGATTGACTCGAGTATAAGTCGAGGGTAGAAATTATCACCACTACTGCCTTCTGATTCTGTGTTGTTTTTAGGCTTTAGTTGCCCTTTAAATGGACAGCAGAATTCCCATACATGAATCCCATACAGTAATAGCCAAATCCAGTACCAGTAACCTCCAATTCTTTGGCACTCCAGATGTTTGAAAACACAACTCCCAGCATGCTTTGTTGCTGGGAGTTTCAGTTTCTAAACATGTGGAGTGGCAAGGTTCAGTAAACTTTTAATTAAGCTTAGCATCATTTACAATTCTCCTGAACACCATATAGTAAAGGGCCCTCTGAACCCCATATAGTAAAGGGAACTCTGACCCCCATATAATAAAGGATTCTCTGACCCCAATAGTTAAAAATGTCACCTGAGAGTTGTAGTTTCAAGCTGTCATTTGCACTGTACTAGCAGCTGTTTTTTGCCCCAAACTGAGGAGACCCATCAGATTTACAGCATCCAGTGACAGTGCTGAGTGAGTCCAGCAGGCAGAATACAGGAAGCAGGAGGTGTAAAGGCAGATCAGCTCCTGTAACTTTGTTACAGGCGCCACCTACTGGTTACTATCTGTAATTGCAGAATTTGGAACTAAATTAGGACTTGACTTGAGTATAAGTCGAGGTTAGGTTTTCAGGCTAATTTTAAAGCCTGAAAAATTCGACTTGTACTCGAGTATATACAGTATACAAACAAGGGGATAAGTGCAAGCCATTATACAGATAGATAAAAATTAAATTAAATACAATTTCACACATCGGTTATGAAAGCATATATACAAATTATATATTTGTATAAATGTAAATTGATATAAGTGCAGCCTTGACACATTAGGAATGAGATCCTTGCCCCAAAGAGCTTACAATCTAAGTGGGAGGAACAACATACAGATACAGTGAATACTGACCCCCAGTATTCACTGTCTCAATGCACATATTTTCTATACAGATATCTCAACACCAATCAATATAGAAGTCCCTTGGAAAGCTATTTGTTAATCTGCAGTTTATTTTCAACCAAGCATGTATTACAGACAGCCTGGAACCAGTACAAAATAATAGTCAGCTTTTTTTACTATAACTTTTTTTGGTTCTTTTCTATGTTTCTATTTCTAGCATAAAATAACGTTTCTAAATGTACCTTTATTCCTTGTGGTAGCACTGGTACCCACATTTTAATTTTATAAATCAGCCAGCAGCCACAGGAAAGGGAAAGGTGAGACATGGCTTTTTGCATCTTTGTCTATCGGTTCAAATTTGGGAAGAGGGCACCAAAACATAAACTAGATTGAAGGCATGCAGCCACACATAGACCTCAAAGCAAAGGCTTATAAACCCAAGGTATCGGAAAGGGTTGATACCGCAGGTTTATACTGGTCAATAACAATGCGTCCCTACTGAATATTATCTGTACTTTACGGTTTTGTTGGTTTTTCTATGGCAGTTTGTATACAGTACGTACATTGCACAATCCGTATACTGCAACTTGGACTGTACTTCACCCATTGCCAACTCACTGGCAAACAGGCAGTCAAATGAAAAATTTTAGTCCATAAAAAATGAAAAATAGACCTAAAAATATTAAACACCTACTGGTTTGTATTGTATTTTTTTATTTTGATTAATCGTTTCTACTACTACTGTGTAACTGCAGCAACTAACAGTAAAAAAATGTAATAAACCCAGGACATTAATTTGATCTCATTTGTAGCTTTTTAAAAACAATGTTGAGTCGAATTGAGTTCAACCAATTGGTACGGCTGTCTGTAAAAGTCCCAGTTTCTAATGTGGCCAACCGGGAGAAATTCATTGCCCAGCCCTGCTTTAAGAGGATCATTTTTCTAGACAACTATTTTTTAAAAAAAAAACGTAATTTTAAAATCATTTTCCTTAAATTACTGTATTTAAAGTGCATGCCCACCCCAAAAATGAAAAATACCCTGCAGGTAGAGGCCCCTCTAACATGTTAAAACATTATATTCACCTCTCCCATACGTATTGGCAGTCACAGTCCATTCTCATCTCCTCCTGCGCATGCAGACTTCAGTGTTTAGTCTGCAGTAAATACTCGCAGAGTACTCATGGAAGCTCATCTTCTGAGCACTGGGAACACTTAATGCGGGTGCACGAAAGCTCTGAGTGTTCACAACACATAGAAGAGGAGAGGAGGTGGAGGTGAAGAACAGGAAAAATATCCCAGTCTACAGGTAAGTATGGGAAAGGTGAGTTTAGCATTTTTGGTGTGGAGAATTAACTCCAAAAATTACATTTGTTTATATATGATCTATATTTCAGTTTTTTATGCATGCATAACATTTGGTCCATTACGTATCCATATCAAACGCTAACAATAATCTATTGGAACGCAGGAAAAGTAGGGCAAATACACAATTTTCCCCAAAAAATCTCAACATATGGTTAAAACAAAAACCAAGACCAAAACTGCAAATGGGTCTAAATGCAGATAAGAGCAATGTCTACTAAGAGTAAAAACACTCTCAAACCCATTGCCTTTTCAGTGCGGTACAATGAAACCTATACAAAAAAAAAAAAGTTTCTAAAGATGTGCTAGTTAAAAGATGTTCTACACAGCTTTTCAATTTTTGGATGCATTTTAGGGGGTAACATTTCATAACAACATCCAGCATTTTATTTTTAATATATAAGGAATCTGACAAAACAACCTCTTCTAAACTAAACTATGCATCTGATTATGCAACCTTTTTCTTTTTTATTTTCTCCACATAAAATAATAGTCAGGAACAGCAAATCCTATTTATGGTTTAAAAAAAGAGCCTACAAATTTAATTTTACTAAACACAAATCATGTTAGCAGGGAAATATACTGAAAATGTTACTTTACATATTCTTGTATTTTATTTGTATTATTTTGCAAATAAAAAGCAAAATAATGTGCGGGGGGGCTGTTTTTTTTTTTTTTTAACACACTGTGAAAGCTCAATACTGTGGCTGAGAGAAGCAAGGTCTTAATGCCGTAATGGGATTGTCTGTCTGCTTAAAGGGGATGGGACAGGTTACACATTTTTTGCTTCCAGTTTCTGTGCAGGCGAGATAAGAGTATGCTCTGGAAAAGGCTACATCCCATAGTAGGTGCATCAGAGAAATGAAGGTAAACCCTCAGTAGCTACAAGCTAATGCATCAAAAGCCACAACATATGGAGACAAATGGATACACTGTATTAATGTGAATATTTCATGTCTACTGACAATCTGGTGACATTAGCTGCCTTTTAAGATAGGGTTTCACCAGTGCATTTTGAAAATTATAATAACTTGCATACAACCCTACAACTTGATGGCTCTAGCTGTTGCAGTATGGGTTGCTTGGTTCAACAAGGCCTGTTATTTACATCTAGGGCCTTCTCCAAAGGAAATTAACTCTGTATAATCCCTAGTAAGGCAGTTTAAGTGTTCTTAAAGGGCATGTCCACCTCTTTTTTAACATTTTGCTCCCACCCCCAACTGCTATGATAGTTTGTCAAAAAACAAACCTGATCTGTACTTACACTTCCTTGATCCAGTGGCATTCAGACACAGCCCTCTGCTTGCATGAAACTGCAAGCAGGGGGCTGGACCAGCAGCCACGTCCGTGATTGGCTGAGAGGCAGCCAATCATAGATGCGTCTTCCGGCAGTACAGAATGCCAGTGGAAGAAGGCAGTGTAAGTGTAACTAACATAGCAGTTGGGGGTGGGAGAGGGAGCCCTAAACTACAGCAAATAGATTTTACACTAGGGGCACAGGGAACCTAACAGGGATCGGGAGGGAGGGAAGGGGGGTAGGAGGGCTGCAATGAGCAAGCCAGAAAGCTCTCAGAGGGCACCTAAGAGGTGGGAATGTTTTCCTCCCTTCCAGGTGTTCACTTTCTAGAACTTTGGGCTGACATTACAGGAGAACCATTTGGAGCAGAGAGGTAAGGTAAGGATTTTTAAACTACACACTGGGGCCAGCAGTGTCAGAGATTATAGTTTTGGGGGTTGACATGCCCTTTAAACATAGATCTATCAATTACTCTCTGTACACGTTCTTACAATAAATTATTTGCCTGTGTACCAATATGATTTTAAAGGCAAACCGACATAAGTGCCAAAATTACAAACCAAAAAACAACATATTTTCTGCTATACCACATTTATACCATACTTTAAAAGCAAGTTTGTTTGACAAGATCATATTCTGTAAAACCCATGCTGATAAAAGGTCATTCTCTAAAATACATCTTCCTACCACTGATGCCAGCATAAAATACTGTAACTGAACTTTTTCAAATTAGATATGTCATCTTTTTTCTAATCTATAGAAAACAACAAGCAATGGCACAGATACAATCATCCTAATAACTTGTGAATTTATTCCATCAAGTCCAGGAGCTTTTCTGAAATGTTTATTGTTTAATTGATTATGGACTATTTTTTTTTTTTTTTTTTTAATTAAGCAAAGTGCATTTGTTTCTGGCAATTAATCTTCTTGGTGCTACAAACTATGTGTTCCATTACATATATTCTATTTGTCTTTGACCAAAGTGCTATAATTTAATGACTCCAAATACCTAACCCTCATCTTTTTATCACTTACATATTTTAGAAAAACTTTTTGGGGTTAGTTTTACTTTGATTAGCTTCAACTTCCTTGCTTTCAATCTCAGTGTAATTGTTTTCATACATCATTTTTTACAGTTTTTTTATAGATTAGATTGTAAAGAGGCAAATTGGCAATTATAATCTTAAATCGTGCTAACGATTTTACGCTAGTGTACCGAAGACATGACTGCAGCAAAGCCCAAAAAAGGGTCTTCTCAGTACATAACACTACTCAGGCAAAACAGATCAATAGTGACTCCCTGTACATCACCCTGGAAGATTTAAATTACTCTCCTGTGCCCTTTAACTTAAAGGACAATTATACAGGTTGCAAAGGTCAATAGTCACTTTTCTATTCGTATCCTCCTTGACACAGTCGATCATTCCCTCCTAATGCAGATACTTCACTCTTTGGGCATTCGGAATGAAGTGGCATCCTGGTTTCTATCCTATCTCTCTGACCGAACTTACTCTGTATCTTATGCTAGCAATACCTCTTCTCTGGTTTCTCTTGGTGTGAGGGTACCACAGGAGTCTGTTCTTGGACCCTTATTGTTCTCCCTCTACAATATTTCCTTGGGAGATGTTATTAGCTCTTTTGGCTTCAAGCATCATTTATATGCAGACGATTTGCAAATCTACTTGTCCACACCTACTCTAACTCATGACATGCAATCATGTGTCTCCGACTGCCTCCTTGCCATCTCCTCCTGGATGTCTCAACGCTACCTTAAATTAAATCTTTCTAAAACTATAATTTTAACTATAATTTTTCAACCTAAAACTGGTCCAGTCCCATCTTTTTCTATCTCTGTTGACAATACCCCCATTTTCCCCATTCAATGGGCATGCTGCCTAGGGGTAATTATTGACTCCTCTCTCTCCTTTTTGTTATGTGATTGCACCGGGTAACCAGACTTTCAGTTGAGTATAACTTGTATTTATTTATAAGTCAAAATTAACATGTGCTCTTAGCACCAGAGCTTATACAACACTAGCCACTTATACTTCCTGTTACATCACTAGCAAGCTGTACTAGAACTACAGGTGCTGACATTGTCCAATATACTACATCTCCCCTCCTTAACAAAGAAAAGTTATATCTTTTTGCAATATAATATATAACTTTATTATGAAACAACCTTTAACAAAAGTTTGTCATACATGATACTTCACATGAAAACCTTTTCCTGCACATTTTAAACTTGTACTTTTAACACTGATTTTTTAAACATATTATTACTCTCCATATCTCATAGGCAGTTTAATTTGTCACCCAAACCTAGTTTTGTACGGTTGAGAACTTTGTTCAGGTACAAGAACATTTAACTGGTCTCCAACTTCAGAGTTATCTGGTTGAATATCATCTGATGGCAGTTCACCCTGATCACTGTCAGTTCTGTACCTTTGAAAATTCTTTTGGTACAAGTAGTGAAGTAGCTGTTGGCAGTTTTGTTTTTAGCCTTCTACCCATAAAAAGTTCTGAAGGTGAAAACTTAATCCCTTCAAGTGGTGTAGTAGGATGGCATTGGCGACTTCAGTGGTGCGGGTCTCACCAGCTGTGAAAAAATAAGACGTCAGATCAAGACGCCGCCGACTTCGGCCTCGTTGATGCCACCGGCACTGGGGGTACCCCTGGTGGACGCAGGGGTACCTCTCGTGGTTGGTGGCCTTAGTGGAGCTGGTGTTGCCGGATGGAAGAAAGAAGATGCTTTAAAGAGCCGACGGGGATCCCAGTTCGAGCTTCTCAGAGCTGCAAGGGCACTTGTAAGTGCCGTAAGTGCCCTGATAGGGCCGGGGAAGAGGGGTCCCAATTCGAGTTGCGAAAACGGCCGAAAAAGGTTAACGGCCATTTATAAATATGCCCCCATGTCTTTCAAACAAGACTTTAATGCATATATTATACTTTTGCTTTTTGTATCAGATAATTTAAACATTTCTGGAAACTTTGAGAAGTAATCCACACATAACAAATATAATAAACCATTAAATTGAAATAAGTCAGTTCCTACCATTTCCCAAGGTCCTCTAGGTAGATCATGAGGAATCAAAGGTTACAGTTCCTTTGTTCATTGCATATTGAGCATTGAGAAACAACTTTTTCAATATCAGCAGACATTCCAGGCCAATATAGTGGCCTGGAATATATCTCTATAAATGTTACACGAAAGACAGGCAACAGGGTAGTATAATCAAGCCACAATAGGCATCGGTGCATATGTACAATAAGTATATATATCTTAGAACACAAGATTAGAGAGACACAGCACACGATATAGAATGTAAAAAAGTGTATGTACACACCCTTTATTTAGGCAGTACCTGGGGTATAGACAGTGAAGGAACCATTAAAAACATTTAAAACCAATATATACAAGCGGTTTCAACAACAATATTTTTATCATACACATACTGATGGAATTTTTCACAACCATACACTATAGCAAGTAGTTATTTTTCTATCTGTGCATATCTACGCTGACAGTCTGTTAGTGCTGTTGATGCAAAGGCTACTGGCTGACCTTGAAGTATTACAGCTCCAGTGCCTTCTGAGCTAGCATCTACTGACAATGTGATATCCTTGTGCACATAATAAAATCTTAGTGTAGGTGCATTGGTAACTTTTTCTCTGGGCTTCTTCCCAGTGCCACTCAATGTCTTGCTCTAGTAATTTTCTCAAAGGTGCACTGATGTCTGTTAACTTTGGAATCTCATTAACTCTTATTTATTTTTTGGTTCTTGAAGCTGTGTGATGGCTCTAACTTTTTTCTTCATCTGGTTTGAGAACATTTGCACTTATTGTGTGACCTATGTATTTGATTTCAGTTGTTCTGATTTTACATTTGCATTTGTTCAACTTTAGATTGCATTTTCTTACTCTTTGCAACAGTTTTATTAATCTGGCATCATGTTCTTCTATGGAATCTCCCCAGACAAACTAATCATCAATTATATTCACAACACCATCAAGATCTTCTATCATCTGTGCAATAGCTCTTCTGATGCTGATGAAATACCAAAGGGTAGTCTTAGAAAGCAATATCTTCCTATTGGTGTATTAAATGTACATAGCTTGGAACTTTCTTAATCAAGCTTTATTTGCAAGAACCCTTGATTTGCATCTATTACTGAAAAGTATTTGTCATAGTTGAAACAACTATGTTCTCTTTTGATTGCTTTATTTAAGTCTCTTGGATCCATGCAAATTCTTAATTTTGTTTGGTGATATCACTATTACAATGCTATTGGCCAATTCTGTTGGTTTTGTTTACTTGCAAATTACTCCCATTTTTTTCATTCTGTGTAACTCCTCAATTATTTTCTCTCTGAGAGCTACTGGTATTGTCCTAGGAGCATGTACAACTGGTTTAATGTTGCCATCAATTTTATATATGGTGTTGTCCTGGTAAGCAACCTAGGCCACTGAAAAGATCACTGTAGTCTTTAAAAATGTCTGCTTCTTCTGTAACATCATACAGTCTTTTTATCAAACATAACTTAACACATGCAGCTCTACCCAATATTGATGAAGCATTTTGTTGTACGATTTCAAAGTTGATATACTGCTTTTTGCCTTGAGGTGAAATCTGGTGGCCAGGATAAAAAATGAGCTTGAGTTTGGAAGATTTAAGCTTTGTTTTGATGTTCAGAGCTTTATAAGTTTCCTCAGACATTACATTGCATTCAGCTCCTGTGTCAAATTTAAATAACACTAACTTGCTGTTGATCGTTAACAGTTTCTGCATTTCCAACAGCACTGTTATATTTTTTACTTTCAGTTTCAATTGTCCCAATAAACATGTCTGCGCCTATTTTTAGCTTGTTCAATCTTTTGCATTCTTTTAGCAGGATTTTGTTGCATTTGCGATTTGCACATTTTGGCAAAGTGATTTTTCTTATGACACAATTTACATTGCTGGGAATTAGTTATATTCATGTTTGTAACCACATCTGCTACAGCTTTTGTTACTCTGCTCAGTAACTTTACCTTTCTCTCTGTGCTTGACTGTTTGCTCCATTGCTCTCATTTTGCACACAGCAATTTCTTCATTTAGTGCTTTAACTTGGCTTGATATGATTTGCAAATATCAACAGCTTTTTCTAGGGTCAGGTTTGCCTCCCTTAATAGTCTGCCTCTGTCTTGGTCATTTTTTTATACCACAGACAATTCTGTCAGGGATTAGGGAATCATTCAGCAGCCCAAATTCAGTCTTTTGCCTTATTTTTTAAGTCTGTCACATACTGTATACATCTATGGTTTCTGTCTGTCCTTGAGCGTGTGAAGAATAAATGTCTTATATATGGAAAGTTCTTTCTAGGCTCATAGTAGTCTTGAAACATTTCCTTTAGCACATTTATTTTGTCTCTTGCACCATCCAAAAATTCAAATGTGTTACTCACTTTTATTGCTTCCTCACCAGCAACATGCAAAAATGTAGCACACTGAACCTTTTCACTGCCACTGGCAGTGCTCAATAGATCATACTGTATGTCTGGATCCATGTCCTCCAGTTTTCAGCAAGATTTCCATGTAGATTCAGATTTGGGGGTGGCTGAAAATGTGCCATGTTCAATTCTGTGTCCTTCTTTTAAACTTCTGACACCAAGTTATGTGATTGCAATATCTGCCACAAATATTGTTTCGCTTTCTAATAAACAGGATCCCAAATCTCCTCTGTACCGGACAACAACCTGGCTCCCCGTTAAACAGCGCATTGAACACAAAATCCTTCTCCTAACATTTAAATCACTTAGCTCTGCTGCTCCTCCTTATATTTCCTCTCTAGTCCCCCCATATGTTCCTACTCTTACCCTCCGTTAATCCCAGAACCAGCTCCTGTACAGACCCCCCACTCGTACTGCTTCCTCTCGTCTTAAACAGTTTTTTTCTTGTGGCTTCCATCCTCTGGAATTCTATTCGCCTCTCTCTATGCCAAGAAACCTCAATTAGTAGGTTTAAATATACCCTTACATTCTACCTATTTGGTAACAGCACAGTATATGATATGACTGTTTTATCTGCACTGCATTCGTCTCACTCCAGCACTATGGGTATACAATGGAAGACCCATTCCATTGTATCTGTATGTTACTCACCTAACTAGATTGTAAGCTCTACAGGACAGGGACCTCCTTACCTCTTGTGGCAAAGCACTTCTATTTATATAATTTATATTTTTATGTACTGAACTATCTATGTATTTGCTCCCCTTGTATGACTTTATTGTATTTTGTTACTGTACAACGCTGCATCACCAAATGGCGCTTTATAAATTACATACATACATACCTCCCAACCGAATAGTACCCAGGGTGAGGACATCTTCCCATTGGTTCCATCACGGACTGTTAGTGACAGAAATATTGTGGTGGAGTGGATCAGTGCAGCGATGGAGCGATTTAAGTATAAAATATATTCTGTAAAGTTCTCAGAGGTGGTGACCTGGTGGACCTGGGTACTCTTCAAGTGTGGATAGCAGGTGAGGTGAGTATAATTGTCCTTAAAGGGGCTTGCACAAAAATATATTTTTACCTTCCCTAACCCCCCCTCAACCCCTGTGATTGGTATAGTTACTCACCTGCCTGGGCCTGAAGACTATAATCCTTACCTTTCTCTGCCATAAGAAAGATGGCAGCAGTCAGTTACTGCTGTGATATCCCACCTATTCTGTAAAAGCTCTAGGAGGAGAAGACCAGGGAAGAGAAATGCAGAGGTGAAATGTAAGGATTATGGGCTCCAGGGACCAAGTTGAGGTAAGTAACAATTGTTACTAAATGCATTCTTCAAATTCAGTACTTCAATGGAGACTATAAAAGGTGTTCAATTTTGTTCCATATATTTGCCTGAAAAATAGTTTTAGTCTATTGGGGTGATTTACCCAGCGGTGCTGGGCAGGTGTTTGGAGTTAAAGTCATGCTTAGCAGTTCGCTAACACTTATCACGACTTTGACTCCATGTTAGTGCCAGATGCGCGGGTAAAAGACACATCTGGGTAAATCGCCCTGTATGTGTTGAAAGTAATTAAAACAAAGCAATTAGTATTAATTACAATATGAATAAACAGGTAGGAAAAACTGGACCATAATGTTTTTATTACCCAAGTATTTTGTTATTTTATTTTTCCTATTTCTGCTACTCTGCACACAGACTTGTAGTATTGCCTTCACTTATACTAAAACAAATTGTAAGAGATTTATTGCAGGTTTTTTGACATGTGTCCCAAAATCTGAAAATGGGTGTCTTTTTCGCTCAAGCAATGAAATACATTTTAAGACAGGAATTTAAAAAGTTGAAATTAACACTAAAATACCAGATCTTAAATGCACTCAAAAGACAAAACACACAAAATAACTGTAAGGTAAATGACCACCACATTAACATTTTCACTTCTATTTACCTTTTCCAAAAACAACTTTAATGCTACTTACAGGCCGCAATCCTTAGCTGCGGCTGTCTTCTAACCTCGTGTGCTTATTAGGAAGATCCCGGGAGCAGCCGTCAGAGATTGGCTGTGATGTTATCATTGTGGCTTTCACTAACGGCTGTTCCCGAAGCTGCTCGAAACCAGCTTGCAACAGCAGCAGAGGATCAGTGGGTGTAACTATCATTAGAGATATCTTTAGTAATGCTAATGAGGGTTCTACCCTAATATTGTTATTTAGAGGGTGGATATGATCTTTACCTTTAACCCACTCTGCCCCAAGTCCTATGCACATTTGTCCAAACCCCTTATGGGAACTAGTAGGCAGATCCAGGACAGTCGGTTAGACAGTTATGCTGCTTATTAAATGGGGTGATTCTAGGTTTCTAATCAATTGTATATGAACAGGCATTTCTTGGGGTTCCTCACTGCTATCCCCTATGAGGAATGCTTGCCTACGCAAGCTCCACAGACTTTAAAGGGCATGTCCACCCCCAAAACTAAAATTTAACCCACTACTGGCACCACTCTGTACTGTATAAAAATCCTTACCTTACATCCCTGCTCCAAATAGTTCTCTTGTAATGTCCCCCCAAAGTTATAAAAACTGTCCACCAGGAGCCTGGCCACCAGTGAAATTGTTTCCACCTCTGAGCTGTCCTCTCAGAGGATTTTGGCTTGCTCAGAGCAGCCCTTCACAAACCCCTTTCCCAGATAGTAGGGATAGTTCCCCCAGCCCCAACCGCAACAAAATATTTATAAGAAAGTCCCCCGTTCTTTACTTACCTTCCCTCTCTTCTCCGGCGTTCAGAACTGCCGGCAGCCGCATCTGTGATTGGCTGCCTCTCAGCCAATCACAGACGCGGCTGCCAGTCCGGCCCCCTGCTTGCAGTTCTGTGCAAGCAGAAGGACGGGCATTGCGGTGGAGGAGAGAGGGAAGGTAAGTAATGATCGGGGGACTTTCTTACAAATATAATATAGCGGTTGGGGCTGGGGGAAAATGCCCTACAACATATAATTTTTTTTAAAAGGGGTGGACATGCCCTTTAATACAGAGACCATCTGCTTCCTGTGTTGACTGTTTTAGGTCACCTAATTGAAGATCCTCTAATGTAAACAAAGATATATTATTTTCCAATAGTGTAAAGCAATAAAGTTAAAATGAATTTAATAAAAGGGCATGTACCCAATAAACTTTTGATGAACATGAATATACAGAGCTATTAGGCACTCGTGTTTTTTAGTTTCAGACTAAAGTAGTACAGTAAGTTCTCTTTAATAGATGACTGTATATGGTCCCTGGCCCTCACAGATGCTAATATATATGATTAAAAGTAAACCAGTCATACGTCATACACAGGTAACATCACCAAAGGATTTGTTGTGGACATTTGATTTTTTGATAAAAGGGAAACTTTTTTCAACTAAGTATGTAACCCAACAAGGACTGGGGTTACATAAAAGCGACGTATAAGAGGATGTAAGATCTTCCATTTTTCTTGTTTTTTATTTGTGGGGGGGGGCTTTTTAGGTAAGTGCAAAATAATTGCACAGGTTAAAATTTCTGTGATTTATACAACTAGATCATATGTAGCAATGAAGACTTCCTTAACATCTGTTCTATACAGGGCAAATGCCAAACAGTATAAAACATGATGTGCAACAGGCATTTTCGCCAGTAGGATACATTTTCTATTATTGAATGGTCTTTAAAATGTAAACAACAAATGGCAATCATTTCAAAATAAATCTCTCATTACTGATGCAATAAATCTATATTTCCAAAAGACCCATTAAACAAAATCTGATCCATAAATTGAGTATGCAATATACAATATAATGAAAATTAGGCTTACAGTAAATGCATTTGTTGCATTTAAATGCTCCAATTTATACAATACAAACCTGTTGTTTTATAATGCTTTTGAAGTAATGAAATGAAGGAATCAAAGGCTAAGAAAAGCATAAATAATTTTGCATGGTGGAAAAAAAAGAAAAGAAGAAAATTCCTCCCTGATCAATTCCAGTGCTAATCCTTCCCTTGTTCAATATCTTTCTAACATCCTTTTTTTCCCCTATAACAAATTAAGGCTATGTATGTGCCTTTACACAAAGCCACACAACAGTCAAAATCAAACCAGCAACAACAGCTGTGTCTGTTTTTTATACACCATGTTTCCATTGTGTTCTGTTTCTTATATAATGTCACGGTTCAATACTTTTGCTTGTATTGTATGGAATATTCTTTTCTTGCTTGCAGATTGTGCAACACGTTCCAGCCATCCTATTTCATCATAACAAATTAAAGCATGTACTGTGCATGAAAGAAGCAATGCAGCACAACATGGTCTCTATCTACAGCTTATGTCTAAAAACATACTGTACTCTCTGTGTTTATGCAGCTATCTGAACATACAACTACATCCTGACAACATAATGGGTTAATAGAAGGCTGACTACAGACTGCACATGGTTACACAGTTTAAGTAATCAGTGTTATTAACGTCATGCAATTGAGAAAAGGAAGATGGTCTTACCTTTAGATGGTCTTCTTTGTTTTGTCTGCAATGAAGAGAATGTACCCATCACTGCACCCATGTTGAAATGCTACTTGTGTGACTTTTTGTTATCCACGTCAAATACAAATATGTTCAATTTGACTACTCCAGGAGAAGAAGGGGGAGAAAAACACAGGGAACACTGCAGCTCAGCCTTCAGCCAGCCTTATGCTCTGAGATTTTCTACCCTCCCCTCTCCCTCTCCCTCTCTTCAATCAACACACATGCACTGACTCACAACCTTCACAGTTATTATTCAGAGCAGCTCCCCATCAAAATTTAAATGCAAGGTGGATTCCCATAGATGAGAGCTGGCGGAAGACTGCAACAAAACATTTCCTAGAGCACATCCACATATACACACAGGATTTATTTTTCTATCCTTCCTTTTTTAATATGGTACATTTATGTCTTCCACTGGCAAGCTATATAAAAAATTAAGTGGGAGAAAAAAAAACATCAATGCAATGATTCTTTTGAATGTTAAATCTACAGGCAAAGTTGGGTGAAATAGGACTTGAACCAGGTTTCAATTATAACAGACTGAATGAATATTTACCTCAAGGATAATGAATTAGATAAGTGTTAAATAAGTGTAATGTATATGTTCCCTTGATTAATTTCCATTTAGATTGTGACAAGCAAGAATCTTTGTCTAAACAGCAATATAACATGTGCTGTGTGTGTGTGTTTGCGTGCGTTACTGGTATTGGGACTGGCGTATTTAAAGGTGACGGTGAAAACACTGAATCCCAAATATAAAGAAAAAATAATTTCCCCCCCACTCATATATCTTGAAAACAATGGCTTAATAGAAAAGCTTCCATCTTGCATAAAGCAGACATTATAGTCACAGCAATTTACATTTTCTTTTTTTAATTGGAAGACAGTTTGAAAAGGTTTTGCCTTTCTCAGGCAAGATGCACTTGCATTGTTAGGTTCTCTGGACCATACCATTAAAGCATTCACTTAGGGCTAGGCCACAATATACGCGTTTTCACACGCAATCGCGCTTTGTGATTGCGTTTTTTAGTGGAAAAGCAAAAAGTTCCTGCAAATCCAATGCGTTGAGCTTGCGATTCTGATTCCGTTTTGAAAGCGCATGCGCTCACCGTTTTTAATTGAAATCACATACATTTCCATAATCGGAATTGGGGAATAGCAAGCGCCTTGCAATGCACGGAAATCACAAGCATCCATTTGCTTTGCAGTGTGGCCTTGACCTTATAAAGTGCAGGTTTCTGTGAAGTAGGAGTGAGTATTTCTACCACACATCCTTCAATAATTGCAGACAGCACAGCTGTTGGAGTATGACTTGCAAACCTCTGGCTTCTGCTCTGCCCCCCACTGATTCTCCTTCTGTTGCATGTGCTTTGCACGCTCATGAAAGAGAAAAGGCTGGGAGAGCTGACAGCTAGAATTTCACTAGCGCAATAGCAACAGCTGCACGCTCTGCAGTTATTGAAGAATGGTAATACTTACTCCTACCTCCCAAAAATCTACACTTTTTGAATGTGGTCCTCTTAAAGAAGTAAATTAATTTTTACAAAAAGTTATGATTTGAAAAATGGTTGATTGATAAGTGAAAATTACCACACACCCCCTTTTAAAAGTTCAAGATTGAATAGAGATAAGTTTTTCTTGACAACAAGTCAAGAATTATAATAATTATAATTATTTGTAATTATTAATATTATTTTATTTGAACAGTGTTTAATGAAATACCAGAATTCATTAATTTAAAAATGTTATTGACTCCTGGCAAGAAAATGTTCCTTTGCTATCCTATTTAACAAACAGTGAAGTAGAATTCATTCCTATGTATTCTATCTCAAGACTAGCTCAAAGACTACTGTGAAGAATATTTTAAATAGGGGGCTTAATCCTAACTGCAAGTTAATCTTAGCTGATAGGGACCTGTAATGCTATATATTCAGAACCTAAATATATTTTACTTGCCTGGAACAATGATCATAGTAACATAGTAATTAAGGTTGAATAAAGACATACGTCCATCAAGTCCCACCTATTCACCCTCTTTTTTTTTTAACCCTACCTAACAGTTGATCCAGAGGAAGGCAAAAAAAACAGCTAAAAAGGGGGGAAAAAATCCTTCCTGACTCCAAACGGCAATCGGAAAGTATCCCTGGATCAACCAGATCTATATGCATTAATACCAGTAATTCTCAATATTTTTTAGTTTTAGAAACTTATCCAGGCCTTTTTTAAAGCTATTCAATGAACTTGCCATTACCACTTCTGCTGGAAGACAGTTCCACATTTTCACCGTTCTCACTGTAAAGAAACCTTTCCTAGCCTGAAGATGAAACTTCTTTTCATCCAACCATAAAGGATGTCCACAAATCCTCTGATATGACCTATTAGTTAACAGTGCACCAGAGAGTTCATTGTATGGTCCATTAATATATTTGTATAAGGTTATCATGTCCCCACGCAACCGCCGCTTCTCCAATGTAAACAGCCCTAACTTGTCTAATCTGCCTGCATATTCAAGCCCCTCCATTCCCCTTATTAATTTAGTTGCCCTTCTCTGAACTGCCTCAATTTCTTGCACTTCATTTAAAGTTTCCAAAGCTCTGCATAGTTTAGTGTCATCAGCAAACACTGAGACCTTGCTCTCGATGCCCCCTTTTAAGTCATTTATAAACAGATTAACAACAACTGAATTTCTTATAAACTACAGCCTGTCTATGGGGCTTCAGCCAATGGTAGACCATTAGTGAGAAGATGGGAGCATGATCAAGATAATTGTTTATGTATTTTCGATGTATGTTTTATTTATTTATTCTAAACAAGACATTAAGCGATAGAAACGGGCGCTAGAAACACAGATACCCTGCCGACTGTTGTCATCATTTAGGGCCACACATGGACAAACAGATGCAGCTAGAGTATGCTGCCATAGGAACGCTACATGTTTGTCTATCTCTGACAGTAAGTTTACCACTAATGAAACTTTCAGTGAATGCCATTGGCTGTAGCCTAAAAGCTCCTTTATTTTCTTCCTTGTTTTTGGTTTCTTAAGATTCTAGTTTGTCACACTGCACTTCACCATGACTCTACTGATGGCTTTTATTCTATGCAACAGTTCAGCACGTGCATGTGCTTAGATAGGCAAGTTACTGAGTGTGCCTTTATGTGGATGGGCTACAAAACTCATTGTGGAATATGCTGACATCTATCCAAAAAATTAAAGGGACTGTTCAGTGGAAATTCAATATTTGTTAAACTGTTAGTTTGTGTAATGTCTTCTTAGTTATTCTACATATTCTCTTCCATTTTGAAAAATCAGTTGATTTCATACCCTTTGCTGTTTCCTCATGTTGACATTAGTGAGCTGACATTTCAAGTTCTAACGATCCTTCTTCTTCCCAGGATGCACCACTTCCTTGGAATGTTCCTAACAGTAATTTCTACTAATTGGCTGGTGCATGGGTCAAACATACTTAGATCTCTACTGAGCAACTGAATCAACCCAGGCACTGGGTTAAGGGCAAGACCATTACGGTCTCTAATAGGGGTCCTGCAAACAGGAAGTCAGTATTTTAGTTGCATTTATTTATACACAGACAAAATGCTGAATTGGCAGATTATGGTCATTGGGATGAAAAAATAGTGCTCTTTTTTCTGAAAAGCATATGTGTTTGCACTGAACTTGCCCTTTAACAACTGCAATCTTAGAAATGCAACGTGTTAAAAAGCTGAACTACTGAAAGTACTGGGGGCTTTTGTTTATTTTTTAAAGTTTTTTTTTCATCAAATCATCATGCTTGCAAATATCTAGGAATGAACCCATTTAATTTCCTTCTCTAATTTCTTGCATGGACATGGATGCTGCTTGGATGCTGACCTATACAATAACCTCAACATGTTCTGTATAGTATTATACCAGTTAACACAGCTTATTATATTGTACACCTGGAGCAATTATTCAAGACAGAAGAAGCTGCATTTTGCAGAGGATACATTATTTCTAAGGATCCCAACAATACCAAGAATAAGACTGAATGATTTATGTTTAATTACAGTTTAACTGTATCAAATCTTAAACTGTATGTTAATTGTTTTTACCACTGATCTATAACTGTGAATTCATATAATGAATTTATATTAATGTAATTACTTATTTATTGATTGATATATATCAAATTTTGTTTTAAGGTTCTTTAAAAATGTATTTTTGGGATTAAATATGGCACATGTATACCTCTTTTTAATCATCAATTTAATGGCTATTTATTGTTACTTATGTCTATGAAATCTACAAATTTGTATTATTTTAGTAGTAGGCCACACCAGCCCGTTTAACACTGGTCTGGTTGCAATCTAATTGTGTGAACTAGGTGTGCTGGGGCCCATTGCCCTGCCAGCCAATGATCTCCATTTTTTGGTGCAATTCGCTGTCACTCCGATCTCCGAAAATGACAGTGATCGCAGCGCAATCGCACGCACGCTTAGTGTGGCCTCGGCCTTAGTGGGTTAGCTGTGTGAAAGGAGTGCACTAATGTAACTGCATTGAAACTGAATGTGGTGTGGTTTCAAACACATTTAAAGACTATGCTAAAACATTTTAACAGATACATTATACAGATTACAATTTGCTGTGGAAATCTTTGCTAGTCCACCAGTTAATGTTTCCTGAAGAAAGACTAGCATTTTGAAAGAAAATTCTTCAATTATAAAAGCATTCACCCTTCAAATTATTATTATTAAATAAAACTGAATTACACTACAGCAACTATTAAAAAACTAAAATCCATATTTGCTATATGCATGAATAGTTACGATTCATTTACCATCTATACTTAAAATGACTGATGCAGTTATTTTTCTTAGTATAGAAAAATATTGTAGTGCCGTATTAGTCCAATATATAGATGTAAAAAATAAGAGTACTGTGACACTTTTTCTATGGACTAACAGTTTATTTTGTTGACAAGCTTTCGAGGGCTAAACCCTCTTCATCAGGTCAGAGCAGTACTAATTTTTCTTAAGCAGCAGCATTCAGCAAGAATACAACAAGCTTTGATATATGATATATACATATATCCCTTATATTATATAAATATATTTATATCTCCATATGAGATTGCATTGAGTTTTTAGGAGCTGTGGTGGGGGTATAGGATATTACATATAGGAAAGTTGTATATGTATGTGTGTACTATCTCCCTATTACCATTTAAATGACCATCAGTAAATGTATATAAAGAATAGCACTGACTTATATTAGGTACAACACAAAATATACAAAATACATAAACATACTTACAGAGGTGATATCCATATTTCAACATGGAATGGTCAAATGGCAGCTCAAACCCCACCCCTGTGTCTGCTCCATGTGAAAGTGTAATCCAGAAAAAGTTTCTGTCTGCTACACAGGATGTGATGTGTATTGTAAAGGACATATACACCAAGGCTCCTTATATACCACCTCCAGCCTGCAGGTGGTGTCAGTGAGGCCTGGTCAATTTTCAAAGTGGTGCACCATGGACAACGACACCCCTGATTACTGCATATGTTATGTGGGGAACCTGTTAATGTGCACTGTCTGCTTTGTGCCAGACCACCAGAGTAACCCACTGTGTGCCATGCTGCCTATAATCCTTCCATAAAGCAATGGTGTGGTACAAATTGGTGGCAGCGGTGCTGGTAATACCATTTATTCTCCCTGTTCTCTTTGTATATTTGTTCTCTGTATTAAGCTATGGAGGCTGCTACTGAAAGTATTGATTTAAATCCTCCTGTCCTTGTACCTGCAGATGAAATTTCCCAATTAGACTCAGTAGCTCTACCAGGCCCAATTGCCAGACCTATTTTTAAACC
The DNA here is from genome assembly GCA_019447015.1 of Hymenochirus boettgeri. Classification (NCBI taxonomy): domain Eukaryota; kingdom Metazoa; phylum Chordata; class Amphibia; order Anura; family Pipidae; genus Hymenochirus; species Hymenochirus boettgeri. The sequence continues at coordinate 60,888,745 of CM033471.1, forward strand.
TGATCCATTTGATAGGGTAACTAGGGAGTGGACTAATTGGCTAGAACAATTTGAATTTGCAGCCACTATTAGTGGTTGGGATGAAGGTGCTCGCTTAGTCCTTAGCCTTTTGCTTAGTGGTAAAGCCAGGTAGGTATACCAAGGATTTACTGTAATACTGAAATAAAAAAACATATCTGTTGTATTCAATTAGATCAACTGGACTTGAAATGTAGTTCTTAAAGACATTTCAAGTCCAGTTGATCTAATTGAATACAACAGATATACCATGACCTGGATGAATGAGAACCTTCACATGAAATAAAAAACAGTTATCAGTTATTAGATCTGTATAAAAGAGTGTATAAAGGATAAATCCATTTCTTTAGGTAAACTGGGAATGAGAAATGTTTGTTTATACGTTAGATTATTAGGGCATTATTATGTTATTATGTTATTATAATAACATGACACTGTGAGGTACTTTCTGTTATAGTATATGAGGTACCATCACCACTTGCTGTGGTTAATACTAATAAGTATTAACCTAGCATGTTTAGTTTCAACCACACAGTGTAGCAGGATTGCCTGGGTCTACTCTCTTGCAGGATTATCCTATTTGGTTCCTCTGGAAGCTGGTGACTGTCTGAGTAACAGTTTAAAATATACCTGTGTAAAGATTCTATATCCACAATATCGAAAGAGAATCTATCCACTATATCCACACATAGCAAAACATACACACACTTAATTTCCCACTGTGCACCAACGGGCACACTTTTGCTAGTAGAAAGAAGGCTTTTCATTCATGTGATCACAGTAATGTATACTAAAACCCCTTTGTTTATAAAGTATGCCAGTGTGCAGATAATATGATATTGTATAGGGGCTAGGAATGTGCATTGATTTTGTTTTCTATGTTTGTATATACCGTATATACTCGAGTATAAGCCAAGGTTTTCAGGTCTTAAAAATGACCTGAAAAATGAACCTCGCCTTATACTCGGGTCAAGCTGGGACTTACCTTAATTCCGGACGCAGCCGCGAGTCAGGTAAGAGAACCGGCAGTTCCCAGTAGTACTTTGCGCACGTCGGCGCGATGACGTCATCGCGCACCCGCAAAGCACTACTGGGAACTGCCGGCTTACCATCCTGACTTGCGGCTGCGTCCTTAAGGCTCTGCGAAGGCGTCCGGAAGGCTCTGGGAAGATGTCCGGAAGGCTCTGCACACCAAACTGTAAGTACATTTCCCATGGCTACCAGTGATCCCCAAGGCTACCAGTAATCCCCATGGCTACCAGAAACCCCTATGGCTACCAGTTATCCCCATGGCTACCAGTAATCCCCATGGCTACCAGTTATCCCCATGGCTACCAGTAATCCCCATGGCTACCAGTAATCCCCATGGCTACCAGTAATCCCATGGCTACCAGTTATCCCATGGCTACCAGTAATCCCCATGGCTACCAGTAATCCCCATGGCTACCCAGTTTATCCCCATGGTACAGTAATCCCCATGGCTACCAGTAATCCCCATGGCTACCAGTATGCAATAAAATGCACATGGCTACAGAAGGCAGTATTGGTCAATTTCAACCTTCGGCTTATACTCGAGTCAATGTGGTTTTCCTAATTTTTGAGGTAAAAATAGGTACCTCGGCTTATACTCGGGTCGGCTTATACTTGAGTATATACGGTAAATACAATAAATTCTTGTATTGTATGTATTTATTGGGAGGCTTGGACAAGCCTCCATGTGCTAATAGCACCCCAACACACCCCTTTTATGGGAGGTCCTATGCCTTTAATATAAAGCACTGGATGGCCTTTTCCCTCATTTTAAAAAGCCAAAGAGCTAGGGGGAAGTGAGAGACCCTGTTATATGGATCCAGTGCACAACTATGAGAAATGCAAAGTTTGCTAATCATAATTGAAGTAAAAGATATTTAAAAAGGTTAGAAGTTAGGGCCTTCCAGACTGGGGTTACCTTGATGTGGTTGGAAGGCTTTTCATTCATGTGATCACAGTAATGTATACTAAAACCCCTATATATATACACATATTGTAAAATAAATATTAAACTCGGCACACAATAGATATATGTATATAAATGCAAAAATTTGCAATTAGTGATTGAGGAAATCTTTACAGTGAAACAACATGGATGCTAAAAAGAGAACAATTTAGTGGTAAGTCCCAAGTAAATTTCTATACAATCAAAGGGCTTTCAGATGGAACTCTGGAAGGTGAGAATGGACTGTCCCCAATGACATTCTCTGACTTGCTTATGAAAGTGAAGCAGTGTGCTACTCTATTGATTTGAAAGCAATGTGCTATTCTATTGATTTGAAAAGTTGGGAACATATATTGAAGAATTGTAACAGATTTCTGTTATCTGCTACAAAAATGCATGCAAACTTATCTACTATATCTACACAGAGTATAGGGACTTTATAATAAGTATCAAACAATTAACTGTGTAATAAGTTTAAAATGCTGGTATCAGCCAATGTAACATTTTCAATTGGATCTGACTGATCCCAAAATCCAATGGGATATTTTTTTTTATTGGGCATGTGTTAAAGATTATAAAGTAGGTCCTATAGTAACATAAGTTTATCTAGTCCAACCTGTATACCCTACTCATTAACCCTACCTAGAAGTTAATCCAGAGGAAAAAAAAAACCCAAACACACAGCTGAAAAGTGGGCAAAAAAACCTTCTTAAATCCAAATGGCAATCAAAAAGGTTCCCAGGATCCTACAGTAGATGCATTAATTCCATGCCAGAGTTTATTTTTACACTGGATTTTTTTATGGTTAGCCTAAGAGTTATAGAGAGTTACCGTATATACTCGAGTATAAGTCGAATTTTTCAGGCTTTAAAATTAGCCTGAAAACCTCGACTTATACTCGGGTCAAGTCCTAATTTAGATCCAAATTCTGCAATTACAGATAGTAACCAGTAGGTGGCGCTGTGTTAACGCATAGAAAGTTACAGGAGCTGATCTGCCTTTACACTTCCTGCTTCTGTATTCGTGTGCTGGACTCACTCAGCACTGTCACTGGATGCTGTAAATTGATGGGTCTCCTCAGTTTGGGGCAAAAAACAGCTGCTAGTACAGTGCAAAGGACCGCTTGAAACTACAACTCTCAAGTGACATTTTTAACTATTGGGGCCAGAGAATCCTACTATATGGGGGTCAGAGTTCCCTTTACTATATGGGGGGTCAGAGGGCCTTTACTATATGGGGGTCAGGAGAATTGTAAATGATGGTAAGCTTAATTAAAAGTTTACTGAACCTTGCCACTCCACATGTTTAGAAACTGAAACTCCCAGCAACAAAGCATGCTGGGAGTTGTAGTTTCCAAACATCTGGAGTGCAAAAGAATTGGAGGTTAATGGTAATGGATTTGGCTATTACGTATGGGATTCATGTATGGGAATTCTGCTGTCCATTTAAAGGGCAACTAAAGCCTAAAAACAACACAGAACAGAGGCAGTAGTGGTGATAATGTCTACCCTCGACTTATACTCGAGTCAATCAGTTTTTACACATTTTTCAGGTAAAAATAGGTACCTCGACTTATACTCGGATCGACTTATACTCGAGTATATACGGTATATGTATTTTACAAACTATAATAATGCTTTTATAATAGTTTCATTTTGGCCTTAACAGTCTGCGCTGCTGACAATCTGTGATGACATTTGAAAGATATATACTGCAAATGATATAATAAATATTATGTACTTATTGACTGTTTTCTATAATAAAAGCTTACTGGTAAACAAAACCTGAATATATAAGCTGTGCAGCATTTCTAGAGGTAGGCAGTGAAAACAAAACAATATTTAAATACAAACCCTATATAAATCCTATAATAATTTTAATACATTTCATAATTAATCATACATTGTTTATGAATGTAGCTGCCCTGGGTGGAGAGCTGGGGTTTCTCTAGTTATGTATGTGTATCTTTTAGACTCTATAGAAGGCCTACCAGACAGCTCTACCTGCTTTGTACCTAGAACTATCCAGATATGTCATAAAATGGCCATATTATTTTAAATACATATATTTTGCAAGCGCTATGATCCAATAAAATAAGCAGACAAAAAACATTGTGTCACATCTGATGGATAGTTTCCAGGGTGCATGTTGCTGAATTATGGGGCAGGGAGAGAGCAGACATATGGTTTTGAATTAAAGCAGTACACCATGCCCCTTCAATAATTAAATCTTGATGTTTACAATGTGCAGAGACATCGGCCATTGATAGAATTGAGGATAAATGTTATTTAGACAGACAGACACACAGACAGACAGTTTGATTATTATAATATGAGGGTCTTAATTAGCTTTCTTTTTAGCTTTATTTTTATAAAAAAAAGGGGCATTGTCTACTAATATTTTAATGCCCAAGACTAAGCAAAATAATATATAAATAAACACAAGGCAGAAGTAAAAACTAGCACCAAAAAAATAAATAAAAGGAAAATAAACACAGACACATTTTTCCAATAAATTGAATTTCACAAATAAAGCCCAAGATAACATCGACCATGTGACAGCTGAGAAGACAGATATCAACCAAACCCCCAGTGGGAAAAAAACAATGCTCTAATCTAGTTAAACAACACCGCATTAGGATAAATTCAACACAACCGATATTTGACTGATAGTTCACAAATTAACTCAGTATAAATTATTCATAGTGTTCATTAATTAAATATGAAGCAACTGCATAAAAGTTACATGTCCATTCTGTATATTTACATACATATGGTCTGTAGAAATGTTTGTATAAATATATATCACTGGGTCTATTCTCAGACCTGCAGGTTTATTCCATTGATATTCTATGGATTATAGCTGTCAGGTAGGGGGTTGGATGTGTGACTCCTACTGCCTGAAGGGACCTGAATAATCCTTCTCTAAACCAATAGTGTAATTGCTATAGAAGTAAGGAAAGGGCAGATGAATCACTTGCATGTTGAAACCTTTGGATAGGAATTGCTAAAGCATGGGCTTTTAATGTAAAAAGTCAGTAAAAGGGCTGTATTCCAGGATGTATGAAAAATAAATTTTACAGCATTCTGTGCAGCCAGACAATGCTGGGAGTTGTAGTTTTTAAACATGTGAAAAGTTCAACACCTTATCATTACACTGTATGTGTGTACTATCTCACTATTACCATCTAAATAACAATCAGTAAATGTCAATAAAGTATAGCAATGACTTATGTTAGATACAACACAAAATATGTGGAGCTGAGATTTATTTTTCAAAATGGTATGGTCAAAATGGGAGGTTAAACCACACCCCTGGGTCTGCTCCATGTGAATACTGAAAGGAAGTATGATCCAAAAAAGTTTCTGTCTGCTACACAGGATGTGATGTGTATTGTAATGGACATATACACCAAGGCCAATATACCACCTCCAGTCTTCAGGTGCTGTCAGTAAATAATAAATGACAAGACATCCCTGCTCTCTATGGTTAGGAGGAGAGAAAGTGAAAGTATATTGTGATGTGTGCTTTGGAGTGATATTGAATGCAACACAAGATCCTGTGTATAAGATCCCGTTACCACATGTTGGGAGGACAGATTGTTGGACAGACAATTAACATTATTGGATACAAACTCTGAGGCAACAGATAAGTATACACTGACTTACAAGGACACACAATATACAGGCCTGGTCAATATTCAAGTGGTGCACCATAGACAGGGACACCCCTGTTTACTGCATATGTACCAGGCCCAATTGACAAACCTATTTCTAAACCTGATACATTTGATGGGGTAACTAGGGAGTGGACTGATTGGCTAGAACAATTTGAATTGGCAGCCACTATTAATGGTTGGGATTAAGGTGCTCGCTTGCAAGTCGTTAGCCTTTTGCTTAGTGGTAAAGCCAGGTAGGCATACCAAGGATTTACCGTAATACTGAAATAAAAAGCAGTTATCAGTTATTAAAAATTGCTTTGAAGCAATTTTTTTCAATTAGATCTGTATAAAATAGTATATAAAGGATAAATCCATTTCTTTAGGTAACCTTGGAATGAGAAAAGTTGTGGTGTGTGCTTTGGAGAAATATTGAATGCAACACTGTATAAGATCCTGTTACCACCTGTTGAGAGGACAGATTATTGGACAGACAATTTACCTTATTGGATACAAACAGATAACTGTACAGATAACTGTACACCAACTTACAAGGACACACAATATACAGGCCTGGTCAATATTCAAACTGGTGCACCATAGGCAGGGACGCCCCTGATTACAGCATACTATATGTTATGTGGGGAACCTGTTTATGTGCACTGTCTGCTTTGTGCCAGACGACCAGAGTAAACACTGTGTGGCAGCCTACCCATAATCCTTATCTCTGTTTTCTTTGTATGTTTGTTCTCTATATTAACCTACTTTATGGATGCTGCTACTGATAGTATTGATTTTAATCCTCTTGTCCTTGTACCTGCAAATGAAATGCCCCAATTAGGCTCAGTAGCTCTACCAGGCCCAATTACCAAACCTATTTTTAAAGGGAATGTCCAGCCTAAAAACAATTAGGTTTTAAAATGTTTATTACCCCCCAAACCTCACTTTCACAAGGTTCCTAAAGTTTAAAGATCCCCCAGAGCTTACTTACCCGACCCTGTCCCTCGCCATCAGGTAAGTTCAAGTATGTAAGTTCTGGGGGATCTTTGAACTTTTGGAACCTTGCGAAAGTGAAGTTTTTGGGGGGTAATAAGCATTTTAAAATGTACTTGTTTTTAGGCTGGACTTTAAACCTGATCCATTTGATGGGGTAACTAGGGAGTGGACTGATTGGCTAGAACAATTTGAATTGGCAGCCACTATTAATGGTTGGGATGAAGGTGCATGCTTGCAAGTCCTTAACCTTTTGCTTAGTGGTAAAGCCAGGCAGGTATACCAAGGATTTACTGTAATACTGAAATAAAAAGCAGTTATCAGTTATTAAAAATTGCTCTGAAGCTATTTTTTTTTCCAATTAGATCTGTATAAAAGTGTATATAAAGGATAAATCCATTTCTTTAGGTAACCTGGGAATGAGAAATATTAGTTTATATGTTAGATCATTAGGGCAATGCTATTATAATAACATGATGCTGTGACCTTCTGTTATAATATATGAGGCCCATCCCCACTTGCCGTGGAGAATATTAATAAGTATTAACCTAGCATATTTAGTTTCAACCACACAGTGTGGCAGGAAGCCTACCCTCAGAGCTGTGTATACCTGTGTAAAGATTCTATATCCACTATATCCACATCCACACATAGCAAAACATACACACATATAATTTCCATTGTGCACCATGTGTTGGAGAAAGCTAAATATAAACTTGAACAGAGGGTTGGTCAAGGTAATGGCTCAATTGGTGTACGGTCTAAAAGTTGTCAAGGTGGCAGGATAGCACTAGTAATGGATTATAATCAACAGAGTGCGCAAGTTAACCGGATTATTAGACATCATTGGAATGTACTTAAAGCCTCATATCCCAACATCACTGAATTTAATACGCCACCTCTGTTATCTTACAGACGTGGGAAAACCATAGGCTCCTTGCTGAATAAAACTACTTTGGGTGATGTGGGGATGGAGGAGAATACTGACAAAATGTGGCTTAGATGCCATAAGAAGGGGATGATGCCTTGCCATAATTGTGTGCAATGTCGGTCCGTTATAAGTGGTACCACCTTTACACATCCAAAAACGGGAGTTAAATTTAAGTTAAGGGGGTTTTTATATCTATAATTCCCGATATGCAATTTATGTATTGTTTTGCCTGTGTGGTCTCCTGTACATAGGAAAAACCACACAAAAAGTATAGGCCAGAATATCCCAACATAAATCTTCGATTAACCATAAACAAGTCTCCTTACCAGTCCCTCGCCATTTTGTAGATTCAGGTCATTCGGCTGATGACCTGAAATTCATGGTATTGGAGGTGATACCGGATATGGGATGAGGGGATAGGGAGCTGAGACTAAAGAAAAAGGAGGTATTGTGGGTGAATAAACTCCAGACATTAGCCCCTAAGGGTCTAAATAGAGATTATGATTTATTTTTGTTTTTGTTACTTTTGATTTGATTTATTATATGTAGGACTCTATGGGATATATACAGGGTTTCCCATACTACTGCTTAATTAACCTTATGTATGCTGATAATTAATATGGTGTGTCTCCCTTTGATGTGATGTCACACCAAATCTTGAGAAAGAGAGCTGTTCTTCATCTTCAATTACTGTTACAGGATCCAGGAAAGAAGCACTTCAACTCCCTCGCTGATTCATCTGACATTTCCCGACTGTCTCTGGATTCAACTAAATTATAGAGCGCACGTGCAATATAGTTGAGTTGAATCCAGAAACTTTCAGAAAATATCAGGTGAATTAGAGAGGGATCGCACTCCCAGGTAAGTTGAAGTGCTTTGTTCCCGGCTCCTGTAACTGTAATTGAAGAATGTGAGGTAAAACATAGGTCCTTTACGTCCTGTTCTTCGATTAATGCTCAGAATTAATCCTTTAAGATCCTCATCTTGTTCAAAGGGCTGAAGAAGAGGATCAGGGCTAAGGTAAGTATAGGTTTTATAAAATAAAAAAAAAACACTCCCTTCATACAGTGTAAGCCTGGGTGCTGTGACAACAGGATATTATCCAATTTGCCAAAAATAGTCACATTCACGTATCTTGTGCCAAATACTATGTGGTTTATTTCATGGTTAACATGTTTCCACCCCAACACGGGCCGTCATCATATCCATGTATAGCAGAGATAGGCAACCAGAAGATCTCAAGATGTTTGAAAACTACAACTCCCAGAATTCACTACTACAGAGTGCTAGTAGAGAAATGCTGGGAGTTGTAGTTTTGAAACATCTGGAGATCTACTGGTTGCCTATCCCTGATGTATAGCTATTGAGTGGAGATACTGAAACTGTACGTCCTTGCTGCAAACTGTGAAGGCTCATACACACTTACGTTCATGGGGGCTGACACGCAGCGCACGGTGCATATGCAACCACATTTTCGGCTTTGTCAGCCCGAAAGGCCATTTATTGGGGATCATTGATGATCCTCATTGATGGCCTTTAATAAAGGCCAATTGTATGGAAACCACAGTTCCCCTTTAAAGTACGTAAATAAATTACAGATTGGAGATGGCTTTGACTGGAACATATGATGTAATGTGTATAGCAGAAACATGGTTAAATTATTCTCATGATCTATATACTGTATTCCTTGTTTAGGCATGATAAAGAAAATAGTTTTAAAAAATAGTCAAACAAGAGTTTGAGCCAAATTCAAAAGAGATAACTGTCGATATTGATGTTAAACAGAAAAAGGGGTAGGTTATTATTGGTGTATGCTACAAGCCACCAAATGCTAGCAAGGAGAAAAGGAGTCAGCTTCATATGCAGATGGCAAGGTCTGCAAGTTTGGGGTGCATTCTGATTATGGGGGACTTTAATAACCCTGACATTGATTGGAGTAGTGGAACTGTCAACACAGTAAATGGTGATGGGTTCCTAAATTTGCTACATGAACATTTTCTCTCACAAGTGGTTGAAGTTCCTACTATAAAAGGTGGTCTGTTGGATTTGGTAATACCTAAAAACACAGCGCGTATTATAGATATGATGGAAATTCGAAGCTAACAGAAAAGTGACCATGAAATATTGTCATTTAATATGAACTGTATGTTATAAACTGGGATGATATATATAAAGATACTGAACATTAGTGGACTGGTTTTAAAGGGCTTTAAACCACTTCACATCTAAATTTATACCCTTAGGGAAATAAATTTAAAAAAATAAATAATAATAAGTCCACACCCATGTGGCTTAATTCTAATGTAAAGATGGAAATGGAAAAGAAGAGAATGGCATTTACAACCTTAAAGTCAGAGGGAACAGAATGGGCCTTTAGGAATAGGAACTATAAAAACTGTAACAAGCATTGCAAGAAAGAAATTAAGCTAACTAAAATTAATAATGAATCTAGGCTATATATGGATAATGAACAAAGTAAGACTAACCCTAAACAAAGTATATTACTAGTAAGAAGAAGGACTGATAATTTGGGTATATTTAATAATAAGTTACAGAGGATGCCAATAAAGTAAACATCTTGAACACGTTTTTTTTACATCTGTACACATTATAGAACATCCAAGTACAGATAGCATAGCGTAAAGTAGCAATAATGGCACAAAGGATGCAATTGTACTTTGGTTAACTGAAGGTATGTTTCAGAAACAACTAAAGAAGGTTAATATCAAGAAAGCTTCTGGACCAGATTAAATACATCCTTAGGGAACTAAGTTTTATTGAGGCCATTGTTCCTTATTTTCTCAGATTCCCTCAGATATGGAAACGCGCCTCTAGATTGTAAAAAAGCTAATTTAATCCCAATATTCAAAAAAGGTAGTCGTTCAAAGCCTAAAAATTTAAGACTAAAGATGGACCAGAATGCGGATTGTGGATTATCTGGAATTTTACTTTTCCGATTTTTCCGAATCTAGTTCGGAAATTTTAAAAAATTACAGACTGTTTGAGAATTTTTGAATTTTCCATATTTTCCCGTTAATTTTTAAAAAAACGATCTAGTCCCAAATGGCAGCTATTTTTATCAGTGCCAACCCACTGTTAGTCATGGTGCAGGTTAAGGTCATTAGGGTGAAAAAATACTGTACTTTTTTTCTTATAAGTATATGTATTTTCATTGAACTTCCCCTTTAATCTTTATTTTTGCAATTTGCGAAAAAAGTGGGAAAAAGGGTAATACTTCACAGCAGTAGAACCATTGAGTTTGTCACCATTGTTGAGGAGCCAGGTTGGCATAGCCCATCTGGACATACTCAACAGCACATTGGCTTCTCTCCCTCAGAGTATGCATTGTGCAAGGATAAGTGGGCAAAAGGGTTATTTTTAAATACATCCACGTGTCCCAAATTCCCCAATGAAAGCTATTTTTAGCAGTGCCAAACCCCTGGGTATAAAAAAAAAACAGCTCGGCAGGTGTCTTGTGATTATGATGTGCTACCCTTCCGCCCACTTATATGATGCATACTCTGAGGTAGAGAAGCCAATGTGGTGTTGGGTATGTTCAGGGGGGCCATGCATGCCTGGCTCCTCAACAATGGTGACAAACTCAATGGTTCTGCTGCTGTTCAGCATTACCTTTTTGCCTGCTTTTCCCTATATGTTGCAAATATGATGCAAATTACAAAAATAAACATTAAAGGGGAAGTTCAGTGCAAATATATTTACTTTTAAGAAAAAAGAGCAGTATTTTTTTATTCTAATGACCTTAACTTGCCCAATCAACATTTTGTTCCCCAGATCATTTCTCAGGTCTCAGAGACATGTAAAGAAAGTTACCATTGCTATATTAACCAAATTTTAGCCAAACTTTTTCAAAGTATTTGTCCACATTAATTAATGGGGATAAGTTAGTTACGGAGGATGGCGATAAAGCAAATGTCTTGAATAATTTTTTTTCCTCTGTATACACTATAGAAGATCCAAGTACAGATATCATAGAGTATAGTAGCAATAAGGTATACAAGATTCAGTTCACTTTGGTTAACCGAGGATATGGTACAGAAAGAACTAAATAAGGTTAATATTAGTAAATCTCCTGACCGGATAAAATACATCCTAGGGTACTTAGGGAGCTAAGTTCAGTTTTTACTAGGCCATTGTTTCTAATTTTTGCTGATTCCCTCATGTCCGGTGTGTGCCTCGGATTGGAAAAAGGCTGATGTTATTCCAATATTCAAAAAGGGTATCGTTCACAGCCGGGTAATTACAGGCCTGTAAGTTTAACTTCAGTGTGGGGAAGATCCTGGAAAGTTTAATAAGGGATCATGTTCTAGAGTATGTTTCAAGGACTGACTTATAAGTAGTAACCAGCATGGATTTAGGAGGAATAGATCTGTCAAACTAACTTGCTTGGCTTTTATGAGAAGTAAGTAGAAATTTAGACTCTGGTATAGCAGTAGATGTAGTTTACTTGGATTTTGCAAAGCTTTTGATACAGTCCCCCATAGGCGACTAATGAATAACTAAGGTCTGTTGGTCTGGGGAGTCACATTTGTACATGGATAGAAAATTGGTTAAAGAATAGGATGCAAGAGTAGTTGTTAATGGGGCTTCATCATTATGGACTAAAGTGCTAAGTGGGGTGCCACAGGGTTCTGTGTTGGGCCGCTTCTATTTATCTATTTATTAATGATTTGGAAGTGGGTATTGTCAGCAAGTTTTCGTGTTTCTGACGCACAAACTTTGTCGACCTAAAAAACTTCAGAGGATGTGCAATCGTTGCAAGGGGATCTAGATAGATTATCACATTGGGCTGCTAAGTGCAGATGAAATTCAATGTTGATAAATGTAAGGTGATGCATTTTGGACTTAAAAATACTTGTGCTACTTATACAATAAATGTCTTGTTAATTGAATCCGTGTTGGAGGGATCTTGGAGTTTTGGTGGATAACAAACTTAAAGGTAGCAAGCAGCCGGGCGGCAACAGCCAGAGCCACATGGTATTGTCTTGTATAAAGCGAGTATGGATTCAAGGGAGGAAAATGTAATTCTCCTCTTTACAAAGCATTGGTAAGCCTCATTTGGAATATGCATGCAATTTTGGAATCCTGTGTACAAAAAGACATCTTTGAAATGGAAAGGGTTCAGAGAAGGGCAACTAAATTAATAAGGGGATTGGGGGAGCTTGATATGAAATAGACATGGAAAAGTTACAATTATGTACGCTGGAGAAAAGGCGCTTGCTGGGGAATATACATGTGTATAAATACATTAACGGCCATACAATAAACTATCTGGGCATTGTTCACCAACAAGATGAACAATAACACACGAGGACATCCCTTAAGACTTGAAGAAAAAGGTTTAGCTTCAAGCTCGGAAAGGGTTTTTCACTGTAACGGTAAGGCTGTGGAACGTCTTCCAGTGGACGTTGTAATGGCAGGTTCATTGGTCAGTTTCAAAAAAAAGCTGGATGAGTTTCTGCAAACAGGAATGTTGCAATTTACTGGTATTGATACATAAATTAGAGTTGATCCAGGAAATTTCCGTTGCCACTTGGAGTCGGAAGGAATTTTTTCCCCCTTCATAAATTTGGTGGGGGTTTTTTGCCTTCCTCTGGATCAACAGTTAGGCAGGAAATGAGGATATTGCTAGATGGGTTGGACTGGATGGACGTATGTCTTTATTCAACCTCCAATACTATACTACTATACTACATTGACTTTAATCGGTCAGTTTTAAAACTTTTGCTGAAGTTCGAAAATTCGAAATCGAACCGAACTTTAGGAAGTTTGGCCATTTCTAGTAAGGATTGACCTTTAGCTTGGATTTATGAGACACAGATCTTGTCATTCAGATCTTGCTTGGCTTTTATGAGGAAGTGAGTAGGACTTCTGGACTCTGCAGAAGATGTGTTAAACTTGGATTTGTCCAGACTTTTCATGCAGTCCCCATAGGTGACTTATGTACAGTGTAAACTAAGGTTTGTTGGGCTTGGGTGGCACATTTGTATATGGATATAAAATTGATTGATGGATCGGATGCAGAGAGTAGTTGTAAATTAATGGTGCTTTGTTTAATGTGGGCTAAAGTTCTAATTGGTGTGCCACAGGGTTCAGTGTTGGAGATAATTCTATTGAATATGTTAATTAGGGATTTGAAATTAGGTAATATATACTTTATATTATCTCTGTGCTTAATTGTATACATTCATCTTCTTGACTTTAAAGGGTAACTGCGATCCAAAAATGACTTTAGGTAAATTGAAAAAAAATGTTTTCCTTTTTTTGCAATTTACTGGTACTTTCTTTTTTTTACATAGTTTTGAAGATATTTATATTTTTATGTATGATATGGTAGCAGCATCCCCAGATCCCCTGCAATTCCTGCTCTGAAACCATGTGACAGTCCCTCTTCGTTTGTCACCTCCTCCTCATGTGCCCCCTTGGCCCCTCCCCTTGCATTCCCCTTGAAACCCCCTGCGTCCCCCACCCACTACTTCTTCAGTCTCTGTAAGTCGATCTCTTCCTGGTTTCTTCAGCTTTCTCCTGCACTGAGCCTGTAGATCAGAAGTAGGAACTAGTATTTGTGACCACAGATTCAGAAACTGCCACCCACTAACTTTCTGATCAGTTATTTCTTCATATCTTGGGATGTGCAGCACATATAGAGGTGGTTGATGGCTCATTTTAAAGGTAGGAACCCAACCTTCCATTTAAAAGTTAAAAATTGTTTGGAGACCACATTCCCCCTTTAATTTATATGTCATACCTAAGATCAATCATGTATTATTTGTTTTACATGGTCCCCAAATAAAGAGGAATGTTCTTGGGGTTGGGGGTTATATATAGTAAAAAATGGGTTTCAAATTACTTTTAGCACATTTTTGACTTAATCATAATTTTGACCTTTTTCCAACAGTGACTATTTGCACAAGGACACAAGGACAAAAGCATCAATAATATTGATTGAAATGTCCCCAAATGAATGCAGCCTTTCATGGAAAGTGACTTTCAAATAGGCTACATACTGTATGGTTTGTTGAAATGTTTACATGTTGAATAATCAGTGAGCTCTTCATATTTCCTTTTATATAGAGATCATAACATTTACATTTTAGCTTTTCTTTAACATTAAAATACAGGTTAGTAAAAATCTACTTCGTCCTTCTTCTCTTCCACTGTCAGTTACAGTCCGCATTGCAGCCTCCTTGAAGAATGTGTCTTCCTATTTGCTGCATCGCAATCTGTCACTTACAGGGCAAGAGAGGAGGAGCGATTTAGGTCCTCATCCTGGATACTATGCAGCAAAGGAGGAAGAGGATCTAGGGGGAGGTGAGTATATTTGTCCTTTAATATAGGTTAGCGTGACTTTAAGACAGGGTTTGGCTTTTATGCTACTTTTTTGAGAAAGTTTAACAGCAGCTATATAGCTGGTGTTATACATTTACAGATGCGGTCCCATTTACTGGGAATGCTGTATTAAATCAACGTATGCAGTACTGCACACTGCCTACACACACATAAATATGTATACTGTTTCTTAAATAGAGCTCTTAAAGGGTATGTCCACCCTTTATAATAATATACTTCACTGCCCTGGCTCCCTTCTACTTCCTGGTAAGGCCGTCAGTCATGGTCGTGACTTCGGCAGTGGAGATGCAGGGGTGGACTGTGGAGGTTGTAAGTATAATTTCTTACACTGGTAACATATTTCAAATGTTTAACCAAAACGTAACTGAGGTTTTTGGAGTTCCTGTATAACATATTAAATTTTGACATACCGTACCCTTTTAGTAATACTTTGACTGTATATACTAGCCTATGCCATTTACACTTTACATAATTGAGATAAATAATGTCCAAAAACACCTTGCAGGAGAGGTTTTTAATTTTTTTAAATGTTTTTTTTAGCGCATTGGTCACTTTCTATAAGCTTTCCTCTAGATATCCCTATTTAATATAATAATTGGATTCTAGAAGGTTGCCTTTCTTCTATAGTGTGTATGTATTCTCCCATTGATCACCTCACTATATATACTAGTAATACTTCCAAGGCATAGATAACTAATTGTTTGCGTTAGGTAGATAAGAAAGCTGTAGTCCTACTATCAGTTCATTATATTTTGACATTACCCTAACCATGTGGTGGTGGCACAGATCTCAACTGAGCAAAAAAGATATTGATGTAATCCTTCTGGGAACAACTGCAGATAAGTGAATCTTTACTACCATAGCACTACGGTACAACTGAGCTGTAAGCATAGACAAACTATCGTTTTATTTGTATTGTCAAAAAAAAATTACATTTTGTTGGAAAAAAAAAAATCTAAAAAGTTTAACAATGATAAAAGCAAATCGCAGATAGCAGTGGACTGGAGTGATTGCTATTTTAGTCAGAAGAAGTATGACTTCCTCTAACATTTTTTTTTGTAGATATTCCATTAAATAGAAATATACATCTGCCCATGTTGGCATATTCCAATTTCTAGAGTGACAAGGGGTTGTTATATTTACTGAAACTGTATGCCATGTGGAATTAACTTGTTTTCTATATTACAGATAAGTAAAGTCAGGGGATTTAAAAGCAGAAAAATATTAATGTATATCTGGGACCTCCACATCTACCTGTGTATGTCTTGCCAAAGCCACATTTTTACTTAGATTTGATTACCATATGAAGTTTATTAAATCTATGAATAATGAAGCAATCATGTAACTGCATGAGTATGTGAAGTAAAGGTTAATAATCGGAAGCGTAAAAGTCAGTATATTTACCTGTGATAGATGCAAGTATCTGATAGTATTGGTTTTACATAATTTAACTTGTTTGGTAAATTAATAGTAAGGGCTTTGGATTTATGCTGATTAAGCTTACAGCCAGACAGTTTGATGTATTCTTCTGTGTAGATCTGGAAGGGATATTGGAGGATGTGTTAGGGTTAACACCATGGCATAGAGTTAGTGGTTCTTACTTAGCGCATATAAAAGAGGTGATAGAGGTCATCCCTGTCTTGTGCTCTATCTGAATGAAAAGGGTACCTAGAAGGCCTGGCAACTTATTCCTTCCTGTTGGAATGAAATGTCAACTGGGATAATGTATTATCAGGTAAAGGCTACTGAACAGAAGTGGACTGTGTTTAAGGGGATTTTAAGCCAGTTCACATCTAAATTTATACCCTTGGGAAACAAATGTAAAAAAAGTAAATCTTGCTGAATTCTGATGTAAAAAGGTAAATGGAAAGGAAGAAAAGGGCATTTAAAACTTTTAAGTCAGAGGAAACGGAAAGGGCCTTTAGGGATTATAAAAACTGTAACAAGGAGTGTAAGAAAGAAATCAAACTAGCTAAAATTAATTATGAAGTTAGGATAGCTGAACAAAGCATCACTAAGCCTTAACATTTTTTTAAGTATATTAATAGAAAGAAGATGAGGACTGAGAATGTGGCACCATT
The DNA here is from genome assembly GCA_019447015.1 of Hymenochirus boettgeri. Taxonomy (NCBI): domain Eukaryota; kingdom Metazoa; phylum Chordata; class Amphibia; order Anura; family Pipidae; genus Hymenochirus; species Hymenochirus boettgeri. The sequence goes on from CM033471.1 coordinate 60,905,769, forward strand.
AATTAATGGGGGTCTCTGGTGTGTATTGCTGTTTAGTATGGACAGTTTTGTTGGGGCCGTGCAATGTGCATCCTGCCGCATGTATGGGATCTTGGAGCAGCCGCCCCAGGGGACCTATGTATGTGTCAGATGTGAGTGGGTTGCCCATTTGGAATCTGAGGTCCAGAATCTAAGGGGTAAACTTGCAGCATTGCAGGGCTTGGCAAATCTGGGGGAAATGTAGGTACTGGCAGGGGCCAGTAAACTGGAGGGTGGACATGGGGCAGATATGGTGGAGAAGGAAGATAGATTTGTAAGGGTCACCAGGGGAAGTAGGGGACGGAAGGATAGGGGCGCTTCTTCCCAGCTGGTCGATCCCAACAGATTTGCCATTTTAGGCGAAGATGTGGAGGACGATGGCTCGGAAGCAGCATGTATGGTGCGGGCCTTTCCCTTGAGCACCCAGGGGACGGCCATCTCCGATACAAGGGAGGGAGAACTGGGGGCTAGGAAGGATAGGCAGGTGGTAGTGGTAGGGGACTCCATTATTAGAAGGGTAGATAGGGTAATCTGTCGCCAAGACCCTCATGCCGAACAGTGTGTTGTCTGCCTGGTGCTAGGGTTCGACATGTGGTGGATCGTGTAGACAGATTATTGGGTGGGGCTGGGAGTGACCCGGCGGTCTTGGTTCACATTGGTGCCAATGACAAAGTTAGAGGTGGAGGTGAGGTCCTTAAAAATGATTTCCGAGAATTAGGGGCCAAGTTAAAAGCAAGGACCTCCAGGGTAGTGATTTCAGAAATACTACCGCAGCCACGTGCTACGCTAGGGAGACAACGGGAGCTCAGGAGTATAAATGCGTAGCTAAGAGGGTGGTGTAAGAAGATGGGGTTTGGGTTTTTAGAGAACTGGGCTGATTTTTCTGTTGGCTACAGGCTCTTTAGTAGAGACGGATTGCACCTGAATGGTGATGGTGCAGCTGTTTTGGGGGAGAAGATGGCTAGGGGGTTGGAGGAGATTTTAAACTAGGTATGGTGGGGGAGGGAATGTTTAACTACACAGGGGTAGATAGAGAAGTTAGGGATCTGGGGGCTAGTAACACAACGGAGGGAGGAGAAGGGGTAGGGGGGAGCATAGAGGATAAGGCGGCATGTACGACCATGTATAGAAGTAAATCAATTGATAATCTAAAATGTATGTTTACAAATGCAAGGAGTCTGGCTGGAAAAACCGGCGAACTTGAAATAATAGCGTTAAAGGAAAGGTATGATGTAATTGGTATAGCAGAATCATGGCTTAATGATTCACATGACTGGACAGTAAATATTGAAGGATACTCCTTATTTAGACATGACCGAGTTAATAAGAAAGGAGGAGGAGTATGTATGTATGTTAAACAGGAATTGAAGCCAAATTTAAAAGATGGAATAGATGGGGGAGCAAACGATACGGCAGAAACATTATGGGTGGAACTGTGTACAGGAAGCAAGAAGGTAGGTAAATTAATTGTTGGAGTATGTTATAAGCCGCCAAATTCCGAGGAAGAGGTGGAAATGAATTTCCATATGCAGTTGGCGAAGGCTGCTGGTATGGGGCATATTCTGGTCATGGGGGATTTTAACTACCCTGACATAGATTGGAGTAAGGGAACTGCCAGCACCTCTAAAGGTATAAAGTTCTTAAATTTTCTATATGAGCATTTTCTTTCACAGATGGTAGAAGTTCCTACTAGACAGAATGCGTTGTTGGATCTGGTGATATCTAATAACCCTGAGCTCATTATGGAGATGAAGGTAATGGGAAGCTTAGGGAATATAGTGTCATTTAATATAGGTTGCAAAAAACTGGCTTAAAAAAAACTTTTAACATTAGGAAAGCTAATTTTATGCTTTTAAAGGAATCGCTCCTGCTCATAGACTGGGGGGAACTGTTTCTAGGTAAAGAAACTGAGCAGATGTGGACCACTTTTAAAGGGATATTAAACTATTACATTTTCAAATCGGTACCTTTAGGTAACAAGTGTAAAAAAATTAGGTCCAGTCCTGCATGGCTTAATGCTCAGGTAAAAAGGGAAATGGAAAAAAAGAAAAGGGCTTTTAAAATTTTGAAAACAGAAGGCACAGAACAGGCTTACAGGGAGTACAAAAGCTGTAATAAAGAGTGCAAGAAAGCAATTAAACTAGCTAAAATAGAAAATGAAATACGGATTGCCGAACAAAGCAAGTCCAACCCCAAAATGTTTTTTAAGTATATAAATGGTAAAAAGATGAGGACTGAGAATGTGGGACCATTAAATAATGGAGCTGAGGTGGTTGTAGAGGATGCCGAAAAGGCTAATCTGCGAAACCGTTTTTTACATTGGTTTTTACTGTTGAGAATCCTTGTCCTTACAGTAGGGATTGTAGCAATATGCAGGGAAGAAATGAAGAGTTTTCACATTGGATAACAGAGGATATGGTACGGAAACAATTAGACAAAGTTAATATCAATAAAGCGCCAGGACCAGATGGTTTGCATCCTAGGATTTTAAAAGAGCTTAGTTCAGTTCTAGCTAGACCACTGTTTCTCATATTTTCAGATTCGCTTTTGTCTGGGGATGTGCCGCTGGATTGGAAAAAAGCCAATGTAATACCAATATTCAAAAAAGGTAGTCGTTCACAGCCTGGTAACTATAGACCTGTAAGCCTAACATCAGTGGTAGGGAAGGTGATGGAAACTTTGTTAAGGGATCATATCCTTGACTTTGTCTCCAGAGATCATCTTATTAGTAGTAGTCAGCATGGATTTATGAGAAATAGATCATGCCAGACAAATTTAATTGGTTTTTATGAAGAAGTGAGTAAGAAGTTGGACTCAGGCACAGCAGTGGATGTGGTATATTTGGATTTTGCAAAAGCTTTTGATACTGTGCCACATAGGCGACTAATGTATAAACTGAGGACTGTTGGCCTTGAAGAAAACATTTGTTCATGGATAGAGAACTGGTTATTTGACCGCAAACAGAGAGTGGTGGTTAATGGAGCTACATCTATGTGGGCTAAAGTTCTAAGCGGAGTGCCTCAGGGTTCTGTACTGGGGCCACTTCTGTTTAATCTGTTTATAAATGACTTAGAAGGGGGCATTGAGAGCAAGGTCTCTGTGTTTGCTGATGACACTAAATTATGCAGAGCTTTGGAAACTTCCAATGATGTGCAAGTGCTGCAAGCAGACCTAGATAGATTATCAAAATGGGCAGCAGAATGGCAGATGAGATTCAATGTAGATAAATGTAAGGTGATGCATTTGGGATTTAATAATCCCTGTGTCATCTACACCATAAATAACTATGTGTTAAGTTCATCTGTAATGGAAAAAGATTTGGGGGTTCTGGTAGATAACAGACTTAGCTGTAGCAAACAATGCCAGGTAGCAACAGCTAGAGCTAGCAAGATATTGTCTTGTATAAAAAGGGGAATAGATTCAAGAGAGAAAAATATTATTCTCCCTCTTTACAAGGCACTGGTAAGGCCTCATTTGGAATATGCGGTGCAGTTTTGGAATCCCATATACAAAAGGGACATCTTGGAAATTGAGGCAGTTCAGAAAGTTTCATCTTTAGGTTAGGAAGGGTTTCTTTACAGTGAGAACGGTGAAACTGTGGAACTGTCTTCCAGCAGATGTGGTAATGGCAAGTTCATTGAATAACTTGAAAGGCCTGGATAAGTTTCTGAAACTAAAAAATATTGAGAATTACTGGTATTAATGCATATAGATCTGGTTGATTCAGGGATACTTTCCGATTGCCGTTTGGAGTCAGAAAGGGATTTTTTCCCCCTTTTTAGCTGGGTTTTTTTTGCCTTCCTCTGGATCAACTGTTAGGTAGGGTTAAAAAAAAAAAAAGTGAATAGGTTGGACTTGATGGAGGTATGTCTTTATTCAACCTTAATTACTATGTTACTATGTTACTATAAGTAAGTTACGGGGGATGGCAATGAAAGCAAATGTCTTGAATATTTTTTTTCCCTCTGTATAGAAGATCCATGTACAGATATCATAGAGTATAGTAGCAATAATGGTATAAAAGATTCAAGTGCACTTTGGTTAACCGAGGATATGGTACAGAAAGAACTAAATAAGGTTAAATAAATAAATCTCCTTAGGGAGCTAACTTCAGTTTTATCTAGGCCATTGTTTCTAATTTTTGCAGATTCCCTCATGTCCGGAGGTGTGCCTCTGGATTGGAAAAAGGCTGATCCAATATTCAAAAAGGGTAGTCGTTCACAGCCGGGTAATTATAGGCCTGTAAGTTTAACTTCAGTGGTGGGGCAGATACTGGAAAGTTTAATAAGGAAACATGTTCTAGAGTATGTTTCAACGACTGATATTATAAGTAGTAACCAGCATTGATTTAGGAGGAATAGATCTTGTCAAACTAACTTGCTTGGCTTTTATGAGGAAGTAAGTAGAAATTTAGACTCTGGCATAGCAGTAGATCTAGTTTACTTGAATTTTGCAAAGGCTTTTGTTACAGTCCCCCATAGGCGACTAATGTATTAGATAAGGTCTGTTGGTCTGGAGAGGCACATTTGTACATGGATAGAAAATTGGTTAATGAATAGGATGCAGAGAGTAGTTGTTAATGGGGCTTCATCATTATGGACTAAAATGCTAAGTGGGGTGCCACCGGGTTCTGTGGGGCCCCTTCTATTTAATCTATTTATTAATGATTTGAAAGTGGGTATTGTCAGCAAGGTTTCTATGTTTGGTGATGACACAAAACTTAAAAACTTCAGAGGATGTGCAATCATTGCAGGGGGATCTAGATAGGTTGTCACATTGGGCTGCTAAGTGGCAGATGAGACTCAATGTTGATAAATGTAAGGTGATGCATTTTGGACAGCATGGTGTCTTATCTTATTCAACCTCAAATACTATACTAAATATAATGATTTTGATGACATTTAGGAACTTGACTTGTATAGCTACTGATGCTAAAGCAAATATAATGAAATTCCAATCTAGTCTATCGAAGGCCTTCTTGGCATCCAGTTCCAGGGCTTATTCCTCATTCTTAAAGGTTTGTAGGTATCTGTTATGTCTATTACCCTTTGGGCATTGTCCCTTGCCTACCATCTCCAAATAAACCAAATTGGTTTCTATAAATAAGGTTCCCCATTAGGGGTACCAATTGAGGGGTACCCATGAGGGGTGCCAATTGACTGGCTAACAGTTTTGTAAAGAATTTAAATTCAGAATTGAGGAGAGTTATAGCGTGTTGGTTACAACTGTGCTTTGGGCGTTACGCCTGTTTGGGAATAAGCATTAAAGGATAAGTGCACTGTAATATCAAGTTATGTTCATTTGGAAGCTGCAGCTTTAAAAATACCGTTGCCATATTTTTTTCCCCTATGCCCCTCCAGAGCCTAGCTTTGTGCCTTGGAAGTTGCTGACATCTTGTTACTGGTTTGCTGAATGTTAAGCTCCGCCCCTCTGAGATTTCCTCTGCTTTCTCCTGCTTGAGCCTCAAACAGTAATGCCTGTGAGTTCCGTACACGTGCGTGTGCGCGGAACTCACAGGCATTTCTGTTTGAGGCTCAAGCAGGAGAGTGCACGGAACTCACAGGCATTACTGTTAAGGTGGAGTCCTTGTAAAGGTGGAACTTATAAAGAAGTAGGTGATATGGAATGATGATGATCTGGTAGATTGGAAATGGCCCACTGATGGTGGAAAGTAGCAGTTTGGCAAGGCAGCAGTGGGAACAGAGAGACAGTGACATACATAACAGGTGGAAACAGGTATTACAGGAGATCCTCACACAAAGTCTGTGGGCCAGGAGATTTGGGCTTTGTGACTGAATTCAAAATACTTTTGCTTGGCCCGCAGCATGGACTTTTTTACGGCGCTGTGCTCTGAGGTAAAATCTGAAGAAAGTGATACACATAAATGTCTGTTCTGCTTATTATTACAGTCTTTGAGTGGTTACAGTATATTTGTATCAGATTTTTTTTTAGTCTAGTACCCCATTTAATGCACTTCCTTCAAATCACTGCCATGTGAACTTCCCAGAGTTCTGACAAAGTCAACTGTTCATTTAAATAAAAAAATCTTTCACGGTTTGTTGTAATTCTAGATTGGCTGCAGGCATCCCAAAAGTGTTTTGTTGAAGCACCAATAACAATGTTGTGTTTTAGTGTTGGTCATATTTAGCAGGCTATTGTCTGACAGAGAATGGTAGGATTTTAGCAGTGTTGTGGTCAAGAAATAATCCTGGGACACTTGACACTTGTGGTAATAAATCTTACATCTATCACAGCTATAGCTCTGTGGTTTCGTAAATGTCTATTTTTACTATTACTTGGAATTTGAAAGGTGCTGTGAAACCACTGGGTGTGAATATAGAGACTGGAGTGGTGTGCACGGGGAACCCCAACAGATATACAGATAATCAAATCTAACCGGTTTTGCATAGAATGTATATTGTTGAGACTGTGGGATAGTAATTCTCAGTGGGTTGTACAAATAGCATGTACATATAGTACTGTACAAAAAAGTTGTACTAGTGGAGCAAATACATAAATAGTTCAGTACATAAATATAGAAATATAATTATAGCTATATGAGTGTTAGACCTGTGCCACAAGAGGGAAGGAGGCCCCTGTCCTGTAGAGCTTATCTTGTTGTCTATAACTGTTTTCCTCACACTTTTGTGTTTTTTTTTTTTTTTGCATGTCTTTATTCAACCTCTATTACTATGTTACTATTCTTATACCAAGTGTGTCCATTGTTGTGGAGTATACCATGTTGCAATTCCCTACCAGGAATATCAAGGGGAAATCAAATTTAGATAATTGTCCCATAATCCTACTCCTAAAATTCACCCGCTTCGCATTAGGAATATATACATTATCTTTGTGAAAAGGCAATTTATGTAGACGAAAATTAAAATTTCATTAGGTTGTAATTACTTTATTTCCTTTTAATGAAAGTAATCACTTTTTTAGTGAGTTAAAGTCTCTTAACATTAAGGAATACCATGGTAAGTTTCAGGGGCATAATTACCCGGGGGGGGCCATAAAGTTGAAACACATTGCCTCCCTGCTCCCTCTTACAACCCAACTTTTTACTTTTCCTATGACAGATACAGCCAACCACTGAAGCAGGGAGGATGCATTGTAGCTTTGCTAGTTAAAATACTGGTAAGATTACATGGCAACCAGGTTAAAGGGAGAGACAGCTATTTTTTTCTGATCATGTAATCCTGACTCTGTATGTTCAAATCACATCTCGGAACCACTGTAAAAATATACAAGTTTACCAACACAATATATAATAAGCCAACGGAAAAGAAAATGTTAACTGAAACATTTAAAACAACTTTTTTAGGCTATCCCTTGCTTTGTAAATTGAGGTAATGGAAGATACACTATTTCTTCTAGAGAAAAAGAAAGAAAACAACTGCAAAACTGGAATAAGATGATCAACACTACTTTCTCTGTGTAAGCAAATCCAGATTTTCTTATTGTGCATTCCCTGTAATGTATCTTTTGTATTCAGTTAGATCAACTGTTAAAGTTCTTGAAGACGTTTTGCTAGTCATCCAACTGGCTTTCTCAATTCAGAATGACTTGCACAAGAATCTGTTGGCAATTATGTACCATGGAAAGTCCCAATTAGCATATCACAGCCAGGTGTTAGGGACCTTCTAAATGCAACATGTGGATGCATTAAGGCTAAGAGGTGTTATAGGAACTGCCTAGGGTAGGGTGTCAAAACAGCATTGTACATGGCAGACAGTTGGTGTCGAAACCCACCACCCCCACCTCTATTCAGGCTTGGTTTCTTTATTTTCACATAAATGGCCTCCTTTATACCTCTCTTGAACCAGTCATGTTCCTTATGTTATGTTAACATTACAATCTTCAAAGGTATGCTGGGCAATACGTTGATACAGTTGCTGTTTGGTCTCCCCTACATACAAATCAGAGCATTCTTCACTGCACTGCACCAATGATGTCGCTTTTCTTGTGTTTTTTAGAAGTCTATAATTTTGGATTTACAACAGCTAGTAACATTACTCTAGGCTTGTTTGAAAGAGAGCTATTGAATAGGGATTTCTATTAAAGGATAAGTGCACTGTAAAATCAAGTTATGTTCATTTGGAAGCTGCAGCTTTAAAAATACCATTGCCATATTTTTATTTTACCTATGCCCCTCCAGAGCCTAGCTTTTTGCCTTGGAAGTTGCTGACATCTTGTTACTGGTTTGCTGAATGTTAAGCTCCGTCCCTCTGAGATTTCCTCTGCTTTCTCCTGCTTGAGCCTCAAACAGTAATGCTTGTGAGTTCCGTGGGGCGGAGCTTAACATTCAGCAAACCAGTAACAAGATGTCAGCAACTTTCAAGGCACAAAGGTAGGCTCAGGTGAGGCATAGGTAAAAAAAAAATATGGTAACGGTATTTTTAAAGCTGCAGCTTCCAAATGAACATAACTTGATTTTACAGTGCACTTATCCTTTAAATATGTACTTACTTTATGTATTAAGCCCTGAGGTACTTTGGATATAGGGCCATTTCCATGCAACTAGAAGAGAGGTGGTTAGACCATATAGCAGATAGCTGAGATACAATGGGATGAAGGTAATGGTTAGGTTTGCAGTGTTTGGGATGGCAAAAGGATTGGCCTTTTATTGTCCACACATGGCCAAAAAATGAGAGACCCGCTACCGGCAAACTCAATTCTATCACCCTCTATGCAAAATATAGGGAGAGTGCTGGGAATGTTTGTAGCCATTTTTATAGCGGATGACAGAAAGATTCTATTGGAGTTTATCTATCAAAGCATCATTCGCTATAGATCTGGCTACACATAGTTACAGCGTTCCCCCTATATTTTTAACGGGGAGATCGTTTGGGTGGCCAGCAGCCACTATATGCTCTCTTCAGGGGCTGATAATAACTTTTTGTCGCACCCGACAGATCACGCAGCCAATGGCAGTGCAAGATAAAAGCACAAACCATCTTCCTAATCAATAATTTAGATTGCTTACCTTATGCTAAATGCCAGAAGTGATATTACTTTTAGATGTATGTATAGTTTCACTTCCCAACCTTTTTTCTTTAAAAAGAGAACCAATGGAAAAATGAATTATCTTCCAGAGAAGATAAGACAGCAGTTAAAACCCCATGATTGATGCTTTATTATTTTCAAAGTTATACAATGAGAGGGGAAGGATTACATTGTGGTGAACAGCAGCTTAGGTCTGTCATCTTTAATAGCTAAAACATCATCCTAGGCTTGTTTGATAAGTACTAGAGTGCAATTTTAATGGTCCTTGTATTGAGAGCACTTGCATGGAGTTCCCCTGTAACATGTATATATCATTTCTTTGTGGGGGTGATTTATCAATATACAATCTTTTATTTGGAAGTGGACTTGCCTTTTAAAGATGCTTTGCTTAAAGTATTAGATGGTAAAAGTTTTCTAATGATCTTGACATTTCAGTCCTTGTTTTCCCCTGGCTCAGAATTCTCCTGCACATTACCAATGAGAGAAAGCATATCAGCCCTTTTCGTACTTCAACCCTAGATTGGTGTGCAAGTACCTCTTCAGCAATAGAGATGCTTGCACTCAAATTGACCCTTCTGGTTTAGTGGTCACTTACTGTTCCCAGTACAAAGGAAAAACTACACTTAAAGGGATTGGAGGAATTATCCAAAAATAAAGGATTATGTAAACCTAGTTTTTTTTTTTTAGATTATTTTTGTTTTTAGAATACCCAGGGGGAGGACCTGAACTGCTAAATTCTCATCCCTGGGATTGCAATAGTTTGCTGCTATTGACCAGACCCTGAAATCAGAAATATAGGTAAATACAGCTGCCAAACTATTGCAAAGCCCAAAAGGGGAAAGGACCTAGCAGTTTAGGTCCTCATCCTGGGTTCTATATTGGTGGAGAGGTCGGATTTTAAGGCCGGAGGTATCCCACAAATCTCTGGTCACAAAAATAGTAGCTTTGAGGGTATTATGTAACATATGCAATATAAATTCAATACAACTTCTGGGTATAGTATAGTATAGTATAGGTTGGAAAAAGACACATGTTTATCCAGTCCTACCTACCTACTTACATTTCCTGCCTAACAGTTGATCCAGAGGAAGTTAAAAAAAAACTTCCAAGTGGAATCTGGAAATATCTCTGAATCGACTTTAACTTTATTTATTAATACCATTAAAAATCAACATTTAAAAAAAACTCATCCAGCTTCTTTTTTAAAAGCTGTCATCACCACGTCAAATGGACGACAGTTTCATTGTTTTACCATTCTCACATTAAAAAAACCTTCTCAAGATAAAACTTCTTTTCTTTCAGGCTTAAAGGGTATGTCCACCCCCCAAAAAAAACATTTTATATTTGGTTGGCAGAGTCTATTGTGATTGGCTGAGACATTGTGTCTTTCCGTGCACAGAATAGTCATGGAAGCAAGCAGAAGCTCGCTGGGGAAAAGAAGGCTGGGTAAGTACTGTTAGAAGCATCTTTGGATTTTATAAACCTTGTGAGATTAAGGTATTGGGGGGTTGCCAACCAAAAGTTTTTTTGGGTGGAGGACCCTTTGAGGGGTGTCATATGTGTCCTTTGACATGTTCTATTGGTGAACAAAAGTTTATTGTATGGCCATTAATGACAATCAAGACAATCAATGACAATGGCTCTAGCTGTTGCTGCATGGCACAAGAAATGATAACCCCAAAATGCTTTACCTTACATTAATCAACATTAAATCTTATCTCCTTCTTAGCAGCCCAATGTGACAATCCAACTAGATCTGCCTGCAACTATTGTATGTCATCTTAGAGCTTGCTGACAATTCCTCCTTCCAAATTATTAATAAACAGATTAAATAAATGTACTAAACTTAGAACTTTAACCCACATCAACAAATCACCTTTAATAACTACTCGCTGCATCCTATCTATTAACCAATTTTTTATCCATACACAAATGTGCTTACCAAGCATAACAGACTTTAGCTTATACACAAGTTGCCTGTGGGGTCTGTATCAAACACCTTAGCAAAATCCAATTATACCCCATCTACTGCTATGCCAGAGTCCAAAATTCTGTTCCTCATCTGTTCCTCAGTAATACCTTGCTGATTAGTACTTATAAGGTCGGTCCTTGAAACATACTCTAGAATATGTTCCTGTATCAATTTTTCCAGTATCTTCCCAAATACTGAAGTTAAACTCACAGATCTGTATTTACCAGGCTGTGAATTACTACCTTTTTTGAATATTACATCAGCTTTTTTCCAATCCAGAGGCATGTTTCCGGACATGAGGGAATCTGAGAAAATAAGAAACAATGGCATGAATAAAATTAACTTAGATCCCTAAGGAACCAAGGACCATGGGTGTATTTTATCTGGCTCAGTAGCTTTATTGATATAAACCTTATTTAATTGTTTCTGAGCCATATCCTTGGTTAACTGAAGGGCAATTACTTTATAACATTATTGTAACACTCTACTTTACTCTATGCTATATGTACTTAGATGTTTGCTTTAATGACATCTATGTACGTATGTATGTATCATTTTAATAATATAGTGCCACTTGGGTATGCAGCACTGTACATTATAAAGTACAGACTATACAAACAGGGGGATAAGAATATATACCGTATATGTGTGTGTGTGTGTGTGTGTGTGTGTGTGTGTGGTGTGTTTGTGTTTGTGCCTTGACATATTAGGAAAGAGATCCCTGCCATGAAGAGCCTACAATCTAAGTGGGAGGGACAACATACATATACAAGTTGGGGAAGGGAATCGCACATGGCGATCGCACGTGTTAACGAACCTTAAGGCTTTCAGTCAGACAGGGATGACATTGGAATTAATGGTGCTATGGGCAAGTTTTTTTATTTAACACCCATCCCCCATGTATTATTTCTGCATATTTTAATAGTAAGAGAATAGGGTGAAAACAGAGACAGATTCCCTGGTGAACCAGCCCAAGCAGCAGGATATTACCTGTTTTACCTTTGAAAGAGCTGTTCACTTGTGGTTGGATTATACAATGGGTTTGTATGCCCGAAACATGTAATTTGTAATGCAATAAATACTAGCAAACATTATTTTCTTTTTCTATCATGCATATGAGAGGTCCCAGCCTTCTTACCCTCAGGAACTTACTGCATATTAAGAGGCTATGCTATATTCCCAAGCCTTGCTTTTTACCAGCAATAATCCCTTTGCAAGATTTACTGCATCGTTTTGGAAATGTTGCAGACACTGCAAAGTCATTGTAAAACCCACGCTAACCTGATAATACATTGGCTAGCATGGGTTTAAACTGATTTGGTCAGTTAGGCGGAGGCCACACTGCAACGCACAGGAATCGCGCACACAATCGCGAGCGTTAATCGCACGCGACTGTGTGTGTGATTCTTGTGCGTTTTGCATTTGCGCATGCGATTTTGCCATTTTCCGTTATAGAAATGCATGCATTAACGCACCAAAAATGGTGAACGCATGCATTACTAAAACGCGAAAGGACGCTCAATCGCATGCGCATCGGAAATAGCAGGAATTTTTGTGTTCCCCCGATTTCCATTTTAGCGAAAATTGCGGGCGCAATCATGCTAGTGTGGCCTAGCCCTCAGTGCCCATTCATGCATCACCCCCTTTGTCTATTTATTTCAGAATGGACTCACACACCATGTAAAGAAACCAATTGCTGCCACTGTTTTACCCAAACAACCAGGATTCATTCTGAGGAAACACTTTAATAATTTTACTGTATACTGCCAGCTAGGCAAAGTGCTACCAAAATTACATCAAATGATATACTATTTTAGCATAGCTCTAATATGATGTTTTCCAAGCTCTATTCCAAAATATGGGCAGTTCAAGATCTAAGAACCAATTAAATTATATGACCATAACCAAGACTTGTAATATATATCAGTTGCTGTTCAGATTCAGGCCAAACAAAAATTAACCAAAGTTTGCCAATTCGGTTTAATTTGAGTATTCTGCAAATTGGTGTAAGTAAAAAGAATTTATTAACCCTGAGCAGGCGTTCATTGTTGCCAATGTTTCTTCTAAGCTTATGCTTGAGGTTGCCCATAAAATCAATTAAGAACACACACATGTGGGTGAAAGTAGGTAAGGCAGTATTTCCATTGTCCGCACAGACGATTTGGATCCTAACTGACTATAAATGAAGATGCTAATTTAGTTGACAGCTTTGTAAAAGCATTAGTAACAATATATTGTCAGGTAATAAAGAGGATTCTCTATGACACACAGTGAATGTCTTCTTTCAGAAGCTTTTCAGGATTTCAACTAAAAACTGTCAAAAAAGACCTATTATATCTCACTTCATGAACAGAAATTTCCCTAACAAGGAATAAGACCATTATACATGGCAGAAACTGTCTGACTATTTAAAACTCGGGGGAAATGATAAAATTTAAAGAGATCTTTCACCTCACATATTAAACAGTAAAGCCTCATACACACACGTGTAACATGTGTATGTTAGTTGTGGCCGACAAATCATGATGAGCCCAACCACAAGGCCATTTCAGCTGACGAAGCGCCCATGCATGGCATGATTATGGGACAAAAATGACATTCATAAACATCATGCGTCACACGTGTGCATGAATCTTAATTCTAGCAATGCCAAAAAGAGGGGAAAAAAGAAAGAAAGCAAACAGTTGTTTTTTTTGTGTGGAGATAATATATCTGTTGTATTCAATTAGATCAATTGGACTTGAAGTTTAGTTCTTGAAGACGTTTCGCTAGTCATCCGACTGGCTTTCTCAATTCAGAATGACTTGTACAAGAATCTGTGGCAAATATGTACCCTGGAAAATCCCAATTAGCATATCACAGCCAGGTGTTAAGGGCGTGATTGGATAGTGGCTAAGAGGTGTTATAGGAACGCCCAGAGTAAGGTGTGAAGACAGCATTGTACATGGCAGACAGTTGGTGTCGTAACCCCCCCCCCCACCACCACCTCTATTCAGGCTTGGTTTCTTTATTTTCACATAAATGGCCTCTCTTGAACCAGTCACGTTCCTTTGCCAATATGTTAACATTACAATCTTCAACGGCATGTCCTTTATTCTTAAGATGCAGGTACACGGCTGAGTCCTGACCCGAGGAATTGTCTCTTCTGTGCTGGGCCATATGTTGATGCAGTTGCTGTTTGGTCTCCCCCACATACAAATCAGAGCATTCTTCACTGCACTGCACTGCGTATATGATGTCGCTTATCTTGTGTTTTGGTATTGGGTCTTTCGGATGTACCAATTGCTGCCTCAGTGTGTTTGGTTTAAAGCAGACAGGGATACAGTGTTTTTGAAAATTCTTCTTAATTTCTCGGAGACCCCTACTACATATGGGATGACCATGTTCTTTCTCCTGTCTTGCTTTATACCTTCACTGTGTTTGTGTTTTCTTTCCTTCTACTTCTTTTGACAAAGGCCCAGTCTGGATTTTAAAGGCTCCTCTGAGATGTTTCATGTCTTTAGCCTTCGCCTCTGTGCTAGTGGGGATGTTCTCAGCTCTGTGTTGCAGGGTTCTGATGACACCCAGTTGGTGATCTAAAGGGTGGTTGGAGTCAAGCATCAAATACTGATCTGTGTGTGTTGGTTTTCTGTAAACCTCCACTTCCAGTTAACCATTCTCCCTGACTTCTACCAAACAGTCCAAGAAAGCTAGTTTGTTGTTTTGTACCTCTTCCCCTGTAAATTTGATGTTTTGGTCTACCGCATTAATGTGTTCTGTGAAAGCTTGTACTTCCTTCAGGTGGATTTTAACCCAGGTGTCATCCACATATCTGAACCAGTGGCTGGGTGCTATGCCCTTAAAGGTTTTAAGCGCCTGTTTTTCTACCTTCTCCATGTAAAGGTTGGCCACAATGAGTGAAACTGGAGATCCCATAGCACATCCATGTTTTTGCTTATAGAGTGTATCCCGGTATTTGAAATAGGTGGTATTCAGGCACAAGTCCAGTAAGGAACACACCTGCCCTGGGTTGAGATCTGTCCTGCTGGTAAGAGTGCGGTCTTGGCCTAGCTGTTTTCTCACCATGTCAACAGCCTCCCTCTGGATGTGATGCTTAGAACTTCCCACAAATGGTCCTAAGATGTTGGCTAGGTATTTTGCCACCTTGTATGTTACAGAGTTGATGCTGCTGACTATAGGTCTTAGCGTTTCCTCTTCCTTATGTATCTTTGGGAGTCCATATATGCATGGATGTGCCTCACCAGGGTAGAGGCGATGATACATTGCTCGATCAATGGCTTTATCCTTTTGAAGCTGTTGTAATAAGTCTATGACCTTTTGTGGAGGTAATAATTTGGATGATGTAAAGGAAAATAACATTTTTGTGGTCAGTAATTTATTTAATTGCTTAAATGGCAGTATGGAAGGAAAATAACTTTTTGGAAATTCAATGTGACAGACATTTTAACCTATAATTAATATGGTTTCTGGGATATTGTTATGCAATATGGTAAATCAGGCTTAGGCCTTTAGTAAAGTGCATGTACTTTATGTAATCCAAAAACATGTAAGTGCTAGGTCCCACTACCCATCGTGGTGACCTGTTTGTGTGTTTTAAAAAATCAGATTTTTAAAGCAATTTTCAGTGTTTCCATATAATTTAAATTCCTGTTTTGACAGAGATTACCATCCTGTGATGTCACATCAATTTTTTGTGGGTTTTTGTTGTGTTGCAGAGTGCAGTGCTAAATTTCTAAATGATTTATTGATCAATGTTTGGAGATGTTGGCTTTACTATTTATATCAGCAATTATGCTGATATTATGCAAATGTTATCCGTAGATTCTGGGTGCACCCTTAGTTAAGAGAGAGGAGAAAGGACTGTGGGCTGAAATCCAGATACATTTTTCTCATATACTAGGATGTCCTTCCAGAAGGTACTACAAGTCATTAATATTCATTGAACTACCTACATGTCTCTTTTACAATCTGCTACCTTGTATATATTCCCACTGTCCATGTGTTCTTCGCATACATGACAAACCTGTCATATTACGCGATCATAGTAGTCACCAATCATAAGTTGCTCCCTAATCGACTGCCGACTATCTTACTAGTAGGGAGAGAACAGCCATCAGAACACTAAAGGAAGAAAAGGACATTATAATAAACCCTGCGAATAAAGGGTGGTCAATTGTATTATTGAATGAGCCTTACGATCATGAGGAAATACTAAATCAATTGATAGATAGCAAAACATATTAAATATTGAACAGTGACCCCACAATTCAAAATTAAGTAAAATTGGACACCAAAATAGAGTGTGGGTTGAAGAGTGGTTGGATCACTTAAGATCAAGAGTTTCTAATCAAGACCAACTTGAAGTGCCCTGATCACACTCTACCCAAGGTCCACAAATCATGTGAGGCTCCCACTGGATGCTCTATCATGTTGTGTGTGGGTTTCACGATTCATTGATTTTTTTTCTTACATAACTGTGTGAAAGGACAGTGGACAATTATTGTCATTGTTGAAATCTCCACAACTGGATGGTGTGGAGGCATGCAAAACAGCATTAATCAAACATGGCCATTGTGGACCTCCGGTGGAGAAGTAATACTGATCTGCAATTATTTTCATTTTGAGGGACAATATTTTAGACAGATTTCTGGCACAGTGATGTGGTCCAATGTGGCCATATCGCTTGCAAACCTCTATATGGAGGCATTTGAGACTGAATTTATTGTTAAGAAATGTCAGGCCAATATTAGTCTATGCGTTCATTATAGTGACAACATGTGGTTTGTTAACACGCCCCTTAAATTTACAAAGTTAGTGATCATAATATTGATGCTGAAAAGAATGGAAATAAATTGGCGACCCATGTGGCTGATTACTTGGTTGGTGGCTCTCATGGCTGCTGGTGCATTGGTGGCTCAAGTGGCTGCTGATGCATTGGTGGTTCGTATGGCTGCTGATACATTGATAGCTTTAGTGTCTGCTGGTACATTGGTGGCTCACATGGGTGCTGGTGCATAGGTGGCTCATGGGGCTGATGATACATCAGTGTCTCAGGTGTTTGAGGCAGGGAGACTTGTTGAGGTGGATTGCTTCTACGGTGCCTGATGAGTACCACCATGATGACAATGGTAGCTGCACATCATTCTTCGTTTGAAATTGTTTCCAACAGAGGTACTTTGAATTGCAATATTATGGGCCTAATAAACATGTATAGAGGAGTCTTAATATCTGTAGTTTATTGGTTTCCTTGACTGGAGAAAGCTCCGGTATGACTGGTTTTCGGAGTGAAACACGTCCTGCCAATTGATCTGGACCTGTATTTGCTTTTAGCCCATGTTGTCTTCCACTGCACCGTGTCTTCACCTATATAGTCAGTATACTGACTATAGCACTACTACTGCCAGTGCCCTAACATAAATTCCCCTTGAAGTTCTACAATAATATCATTGCAGATTGTGAAATGAATGCACTTTTAAAAACGGGACGTAACACACATATTGGGACCTAGACCTTACTGAGCAAATTATTTGTACAGTATTTCACTCAATAGCACAACTACAAAAAATAAATTATAAATCAGGCTTAGATGTGTAAAGATAAATACACACTTTTTTCCATTAGATTTTTAGTAAATTTTAAATAAACAATATAAACCGTAAAACTATTAATACAACAACAATGTTGTATGAATATTCACACCTCCCTTTGCTGTGAATGCTGAGTGATTTATGAAATTAACCTGTGGGTACTAGGGGTCAGCTTGCTTCCTGGAAGCCAATCGCGTTACACCTCAGAGATACTCTCTCCCCCTCTGACACAGAATACAGATTTCAGTGCAGTTTTTGTGAAAACACTTTAAAATGCCCCTAGGTAAAAAAAAAAAGAAGTAAGCCTAGGGAATTGAACCTGTGTCCCAATGGTCTGTTTGTTTCCAAATCCAGTTTCTTTAACTGCACATGCAAAAGGAACTAGTAGTATAGTCTAGTCTAGTATTTGAGGTTGAATAAAGACAGAGTCCTACTAGTCCAACCTACTCAGCAATATCCACATTTCCTGCCTAACTGTTGATCTAGAGGAAAGCAAAAAAAACCAAAATTGGAAATCTCCCTCTACTTTATGTATCAATACCAGTAATAATTTATATATAGTATGAATGTAAGAAACAGAATGTTAACTTTTCAATAAAAAGTAAAAGTCTGGGGAATTGAACCTGCAAATTCTTGCATTCTGTCTTGCTAAAAGCAGAGTTCTAACCCTTATCCTAACAGAGATACTATGTGGGACAAAGGTACATGTAGAATCTTTATCTCCTGCTAGGAACACAATGAATTTGTCTCCAGAACTGATCTTGTTGGTAAAAGCCAGCATGGATTTATGAGAAATAGATCATGCCAGACAAATTTACTGACAAAAAGTCAGTAAGAATTGGTGTTTCCACACCAATATGGAAGCCCCTCAAAAGACTTTGATAGCTGCTTGTTCCCCTGCAGTTTATTTTCCCGCAACTCACAATGACTGGTTAATAAACTGCAAGGTAACAAGCAGCTTTCAAAGTCTTATCAGATTTTTCCAAGTTGGTGTGGAGAAATTGTATAGAAAATGTGTATAGAGAGAGTGAATACTGGGGTCAGAGGGCATGGCTTTACCCTGATAAAGCCTGCCTACAATTGTTATGGTGCTAAAAAATTGTTGGAAGTTTCTGTTGAACTTGGTAAAAGCAGTGCTGTGAATGCTGGGCAGTCCAAATAATCTAAACTATTGGTCTAATGGTTGTGTAAGAAGCCGTCTTTTGGAGGACTCACCACGAGACACTGTAAGATGCCATTCCCCACGGAAGCCACATCCAAGTTGTGAGTACTGTAACTGATTGGACTCCATTATGGAGGAATGGAGTTACAAGTGCATCAATACATAACTGTACCAGTCTTAAGGTATTGGACAGATTACAAGTTGAGCTAAGTACAATGCCCTAGTGCTTGTTTAGGTATATGAATGTCCTTATATATAAGTAATCATACAGAACACTACAAGCTGAGGGTTGGACTCTGAGACTGCTATCCTATATAATAAAACCCTAAGTGTGCGTCCCTGTGTCCGAGAGTGTGTGTCACTGCAGTTCCTATTGACTCACCACTAGAGGGAGAGTCTCTGCAGTTCCTATTGACTAACCACTAGAGGGAGAGTCTCTGCATTTCCTATTGACTCACCACTAGAGGGAGAGTGTCTGCAGTTCCTATTGACTCACCACTAGAGGGACACGGAAACACATGGAAGGGAGAACAGCAATTAAACAGACTGCAGGTAAGGTTGCTTGGGACAGGGGCCCCTGGATTTGGGACAGAGGGGCCTCTGGATTTGGGACAGAGGGGGGGCCCTGGATTCGGGACAGATGGGGGCCTGGATTTGGTACAGAGGGGGGGCCTTAGATTTGGTACAGAGGGGGAGCCCTGGATTTGGGACAGAGGGGGGGCTGGATTTGGGACAGAGGGGGCCCCTGGCCTTGGACAGAGGGGGGACCCTGGCCTTGGGACATGGAGGAGGGCTATGGCCTTGGGACACTAAGGGGGCATGCTGTGCTTATAGCGCCTGTTATTGTAGTGGGCTTAATGCCCCAGTGCCACCTGTATTTAGAGGTTTACAGCACAATTTATTTGGCTTTGGTTCAATGTATAGGCATTCTGGTGAGTAAAACTTTCATATTAGGATTAAAAAAAGTTTTTCTTTAACACTGGCTGTAGGGTTGACTAACACTGGCTAGAGGGCTGGTTTTAACTCTAGTCAGTGGAAGGGAGTCCTGGTAAAATTAAATTAGTTATACATTGCTCTGCTTTTGAATCTGTTCAAACCCTGCCTCTCTGCCCACTCTCCACCTCCTGTGATTTTGCTTTTTGTCTTTTAGCTGTTTATCCTTTTCATGTTTGAGCTTAACAATCTGCCTTCTGATAAGAGCCCTTAAATGTTCCTTCTAATTTTTTTGGGGCTGTGTGCACTGATATATAATGTGTGCAGACGCAAAAGCAAATTTTGTGCGCTACATACCATTTTAATTATATTCACTCTGAGTGTGCTCTATTATAACTTGTGTGCACAAGCATGTTGTGTGCACGTGTACGAGTGACAAGTGTACATCTTAGAGGGAATAATGCTTATATTCCCACACAACTTGTATATCCCAGACAGATATGGTATTATTACAATTCTTTTTTTTTTTTCCAACAATTTTTATTGAATATCATCATAAAATACATACATCACTAGTGTTTGCAGGCACGTTAACAATTGTGTTGCTACTTTTCTTTTTACTGCATCGTTTTAGATATTCATTTTTTTTTTTTTTTTTTTTTAAACCATTCTCGATATATTAAAATCGATTTGACCTTATTATTTCAACATAATAAAGAGAAGAAGAAATAAAGGGCAGGGGGGGGGAGGAATCAAAGGAAAGAGGAAAAAGAACAGAAGAAAAGGCAAAAAGAATAGTGGTATTACTAGTGTTAATATATTCTTTTTTTTATTTAAAAAGGAGTGGTATTTCCGTCTCTTATTTAATAGGGTTAGTATCATCCTGAGGTTTTCTGATGGTGTCTCTTAGGGGCTGTTAGACGAATCGGTGTTACTTTGTTTAGGGCTTAAATATGTGGCTTCCGACATTGAATAGATCCAAGGCTCCCAAATTGCTTCAAACTGTTTTAGTGAGCCTGATAGTCTCCCTAATACTTTGTCATTTTCGCATATCCACCATATTTTGTTTATGAGGTGTGTGATAGGAGGGGCTTGTTGCTTCCATGTTTGGGCAATCAGGGATCTAGCTGCCGCGCAGATCTTGCTCAAGAGTTTGTTTGCCGGTCGGGAGAGGTAGGTAGATGGTTTGTCAAAAAGTGCTGTCCATGGTGTGAGGGTAGTCTGTGAGTGCGTTGCCCTCGAGATTAATAATTCGCAGTAGGACCATATTTTCTTTATTTCAGCACATTCCCACCAGCAATGTTTAAGATCTGCTTGTATCTGGCATCCTCTATAGCACATTGGAGATGCTCCTGGGAAGATTTTCGCTGTGCGTGTCGGTGCAAGGTACCACTGATGAAGAATTTTAAAATTTTTCTCTTGTATTATGATGTTAGGAGAGCATTTCCTTAATGAATCGCATATCTTCATCCATTGGTCGTCCTCCAATGACTCATCCAGCCATTCCTCCCATTTCCTCATAGAGGGGAGTTTCGGTGGGTGTCTTGTGTTATTTAATATGGTGTAGATGGCTGAGATCTTTCCCGTACCCAGTGGGTCTTTGTAACACATTTTTTCAAACTCAGTGAGACCCTTCAATTCTTGGCATGATAGTATGCTGTCAGTATAATGTTGGGCCTGGGAGAATCTAAACCATTCAGCTTTTGGTAGTTGGAGCTGAGTCTGCGCGATTTCCCATGTCATAACTTTTTCTCCTGCGGTTAATTGTATTGCATTGTGTAATTTTCTTTCAGTCCAGGCAGCCCATGTGTTATGTTGTAGTCCTGGAGGGAAGTCTGGATTGTTGTGTAATGGTGACATTAATGATGGTTTGCTAATTATTTTATAAGTATTTTTTGCGTTGTACCAGGTGTTTATTGTATGGATAAGATAAGGATTATTTTTGCAGTGTGGGATGATATTTGTGTTAGAAGGTAGCCATAGTAAGTCCGCTTTTCTTGGCTTATTCAGGAGTTCGGATTCTAATTCAACCCATCTAGTTGCGTTGTTTTCGTCATTTTTTTTTTATGTCTGTGCTAATTTTGCCGCTATATAATATAATTTGATGGATGGTAGGGCTGCCCCCCCCATCCTTCTAGGTCTTTGTAACGTTTTGAGGCTTATTCTGGGTCTTTTATTGTTCCATATGAACTCTGTGATTTTGGAGTCTAGTTTGCGTATGTCTCCTTGTTGTAAATCTATTGGTAAAGAGCGGAACAAGTATAGTAATCGTGGCAGTGTGGTCATCTTAATGCAGTTTATGCGTCCAAAAAGGGAAATATCATAGGTGGTCCATAGCTTCAATTGTGTAATTAATTTCTGGATTAATGGGGTGTAATTGAGTTTATATAGTTGAGACGGGTCGTTAGTAATCTGTATCCCCAGGTACGGGAAGGAGTTTTTATTCCATCTGAAGTCGAAGTTTAGCTGTAATAATTTGCATTCGTTTGGGGAAAGATTAGTTGGATATATTGTAGATTTGGTGTAGTTGATACGGAACCCCGATATATTTCCATATTTTGTTAGATGGTCGCATAGGAATGTCAAGGATCTCTGTGGTTTACTGAGGGTGAATAGCGTATCGTCCGCAAATAATGAGATTTTATATTCCTGAGATCCAATCTTTATTCCACTGATTCTTGTATCTCTTCTCACGTGGCAGGCCATTGGTTCCATACAGAGCGCGAACAGGAGGGGAGACAGAGGGCAGCCCTGTCTGGTGCCATTCCGGATGGGGAAGGGTTCAGATAAAAAACCCATGTTTGAGACTTTGGCTGAGGGTGAAGAGTAGAGGCTTCTAATAGCATTCATGAATGCGTCATTGAAACCAAAGTACTGTAGCGTCAACTCCATATACCTCCAGTCAACCCTATCGAAGGCTTTCTCAGCGTCAATGGATAGGGCCAATGAGGGAATATTGTGAGTTTTAGAGTAGTTTAGTACTTGCAGTGTCCGTCTCACGTTATCTGTGGTCTGTCTACCTGGAATAAATCCTGTCTGGTCGGGATGTACTAGGGATGGTAGGATCGTGGCCAGTCTCGTAGCTAATATTTTAGTGAAAATTTTTATATCTGAATTTATTAATGAGAT
This sequence comes from Hymenochirus boettgeri, assembly GCA_019447015.1. Lineage (NCBI taxonomy): Eukaryota > Metazoa > Chordata > Amphibia > Anura > Pipidae > Hymenochirus > Hymenochirus boettgeri. The sequence goes on from CM033471.1 coordinate 60,928,576, forward strand.
CGGTCTGTAATTGCTACAGTTTGTCGTGTCTTTGTTTTCTTTTGGGATGACCACTATGTGTGCATTAAGTAGGTCTGTGTGTATAGGGTTTTGTCCTGTGAGGATATTATTGAAAAATATCAGTAGAGGCTCTAGTAGAGGTTCTTGCATTTTTTTATAATAGGCCATAGTAAAGCCATCTGGTCCTGGGGCCTTACCTGTTTTCATGAATTTGATGGCCTTTTTCAGTTCCTGTACTGATATAGGTGAATTTAGAGTATGTTTGTTTTGTGGTGTTAATTGTGGTAGGTGAGCGTCCTTCATATATTGGTGTATTGTTTCTTTTTTTACTCTGTTTTTATTAACCGTGTCTCCTTTGTAAAGAGATCTGTAGTAGTTAGAGAATGTAGCTAAAATTTCAATTGGGTTGTGTATTGTTGTTCCTTGGGGGTCTGTCAGTGGTAGTAATCGGTTTTGTGTCATTCGGTTGTTCAGTTTGCGTGCCAGCATAGTATCGGTTTTGTTTTTTCGTATAAAATAATGTTGTTTGGTAAGGCGGATTGCTTTTTCCGCTTTGGTCGAGAGTAGTAGATTAATTTCACCTCTTAAGTTTATTATATCTTTTTCTAGTGATGTGTCATGTTGCTTGGTATTATTACAATTCTATACTTGCTTTGTGCAGATGTATCATAGGGGAAATCCCACTAATTTGTATTTAATAAGGTAATGGAAGTTGTTAAACTGCCCAAGTTTAATAACTGAATTATCATACATGTGATTCCTATTGACAATACCCCTTGGAAGCTGATAATTTGCAAACTTTTTACATGTGAGAATAAACCTCCTATAAAGGGCATGTTTATACCCCATACGTACATAGCTCTAAAAGTTTCTACATGTACTAGAAATCCACATAGAATCTCTGTATAGGGGATGGGGGTAAGAGCTCTGCTTTAGGCAAGACAGGTGACATAAAGTTGCTGGTTCAATTCCCCAGACTCATTTTTACTGAAATGTTAATATTTTGTTTTACATCCACGGTAGCTAAAGATTCCTTTTTTATATTTGTATGAAAGGATTACTTCATTGTTATATACCCTCAAACATTTCAAAGACAGAAAAAGGTACCCTTGAGCACACCCCTTGCACCACCTAAACACCTCCCACAGTGCCACCCCCATACCGCCAGTTATTTCTAAAAGTGAACAAATGGATAAAGGTTGTGATGCGTTCCGATGATTGGAGTGCATACAATCACCATTTTTGTGCTCCCACCCCCAAAACAGGGATCACATTGCATGCAGGAAGTGTGTGCATGTGTCGATCGCGCTTGCTTAGTGTGGCGTCAGCCTTAAGGTGAATATTGGAGGGTACATAATGCATAAACATACCTTTCAACAATACCCTTATACAAACAACATGGGGCAAAGTTTCAGGGGGTAGGGTAATAAAAGTGAACCTATATAATGCATAATGTACATTTTTAAAGAAGAAAGCTTTAGGGTATGCACTTTCTACCCTTCAAAATTCATCTTTAAATATGTACTGTACTGTATTGAGAAATGCATTGCACAGAGCTGTGCTGAGATCAGTTACTACATTATCCTCTCTTCTAAGCTCTGTACTACATTGTTTCTATAAGTGTACCTTCTATTAAATTGATGCAGCAGAAGGATTGCTTGTGGGGAATTTTGCATAACAAAAACAAAATCTTCCTACCCTCCAAAAATGGGTTGCCAGCACATCTGCTCTCATATGGACACACTTAATAAATGTAATTAGCAGGTCTGCATTGATTGAACAAATGCAATTATCAGGGCTGCACTGATTACAAATTGTTATCAGTTAAACATAACTCAGTCATGCTACTGTATATGTGTGTTTTAATAAGTGTCTCTACATGTTTAATTATAGCAAAATAGGTCACATGGGAGCCAAATTCACAGTGCATCAGTGAAATTTATTGGGGATGCAGTAAGACATCTGTACACAATTAAAGGCCATGTTGGTCTGAAACATTTCACAGAAGTGTGTATGCTGGAAAAAAATTGGCCATTGCAGACTTTCTGACAAAAGCAAAGCATAGCAAAGGGTTTGAAATCCACTTAAGCATATGTATTATAGATAGTTTTAATACATTTTAATAAGAATGGGCCAGTCAGGCAGCCACATCTGTGATTGGCAGAGATTTAGCCAATCACTGATGTGGCTGATCAGCAGAGGGAGCCAAGAGAACAAGGTTACGTAAGTACACTTAGGAGCTGGTTTACATGTTTTAAATCTAGTGTTTAGGGTTGGGGGGATTACCTTACCTTAAAAGAAGATTTTTTTATTTAAAAAAAAGAAAAAAGAAAGATGCAGCCGAAAAGGGATCTGGAGGTGGGCATGGAGAGAGGGGGGAAAGCTCCACTGCGCATGCCACAGGAGCAGGAAGTTGCAGACAGGGATTACACACATACAGGCTCCTACTCTTCATTTGTTTGGACTTTCATCAGGCCCTGCAGGGCAACCACAATAAGCAAAAGTCAAAAGTAAGGATCTTTTACACATTGGGGCTAACAGTGGGGCACATTTTAGTATAGGGGGGGTCGGGGACTGGATATGCCCTTTAATGCCATTTACTGTAGAAGGATTTTACAGTTTATTTGTGTTTTTGTGTGTATTCATATTCTCCTGTATCTCTCACTTCTCCAGTTCTGTATCTCTCACTTTTCCAGTTAGTAGCATTTAAAGAAATTAATTTATTCTGCAGGTTTCTGTTTTTTACAGAGTGAGTTGTAAGTGCAGTGAGTTTTCTAGCCCCTCTTTTTTCTCCCCAGCAGGGGCGCTTCTAGACCTTTTGGCAACTTAGCCAATCTTTTAAAAGCTGCCCCCCATATATTCCTGCAATATGCAAAGCTGCAAAAATAAATAATAGATGTGATGGGTGGGCTAACTAACACTGGCTGGTGAACTGGAGGGCTGACTTGACACTAACTAGTGAAATGGAGGGCTGGCCTAAAAGTGGCAGTTGAACCCTCCAGCCCTCAAGTTCAGCAGACACTGCTACGTCAGCCCTCCAGTTTAACATTTAGGTCAGCCCTCCAGTTCAGCATACACTGTTAGGTCAGCCCTTCAATTCTGCAGACACTGTTATTTCAGCATGCCAGTTCAGCAGACACTATTAGGTTAGCCCTCCAGTTCCTCCATATACAATATATACCACATGGAGAGTGGTAATATATGTACCAAACAGAGTGCCCCCTGAACAGAGTATGGTAAATATAAGTTGGCCACAATGACTCGTACATGTAAGTTTCCCACAGTGACTAGTACATACAAGTTTGCCCATAGTAACTGGTACATACAAGTTACCCACAGTGACTGGTACATGCAAGTTACCCACAGCAACTGGTAGTGACTAGTACATGCAAGTTGGCTAAAGTGAATGGTACGGGCACAGCAGTGGATGTGGTATACTTGGATTTTGCCAAAGCTTTTGACACTGTGCCACATAGGCGACTAATGTATAAACTGAGGACTGTTGGCCTAGAAGAAAACATTTTTTCATGGATAGAGAATTCGTTATTGGATCGCAAACAGAGAGTGGTGGTAAATGGAGCTACATCTATGTGGGCTACTAACTACATCTATGTTCTAAGCGGAGTGCCTCAGGGTTCTGTTCTGGGGACGCTTCTTTTTAATCTGTTTATAAATGACTTAGAATGGGGGCATTGAGAGCAAGGTCTCTGTGTTTGCTGATGACACTAAACTATGCAGAGCTTTGGAAACTTCAAAGGATGTGCAAGTGCTGCAAGCAGACCTAGATAGATTATCAAAATGTGTAGCAGAATGGCAGATGAGATTCAATGTTGATAAATGTAAGGTGATGCATTTGGGATTTGATAATCCATGTGCCACCTACACCATAAATAACCCTGTGTTAAGTTCATCTGGTAGATAACAAACAATGCCAGGTAGCAACGGCTAGAGCTAGCAAGATATTGTCTTGTATAAAGAGGGGAATAGATTCAAGAGAGAAAAATATTATTCTCCCTCTTTACAAGGCACTGGCAAGGCCTCATTTATAATATGCGGTGCAGTTTTGGAATCCCATATACAAAAGGGACATCTTGGAAATAAAAGCAGTTCAGAGTAGGGCAACTAAAATAATAAACGGAATGGAGTGGCTTGACTATGCAGGCAGATTAGACAAGTTAGGTGTTTACATTGGAGAAGCGACGTTTGCGTGGGGATATGATCACCTTATACAAATATATTAATGGGCCCCATACAATAAACTCCTGGTGCATTGTTCACTAATAGGTCATATCAGAGGACTCCTTTAAGGTTGGAAGAAAAGAAGTTTCATCTTCAGGTTAGGAAAGGTTTCTTTACAGTGAAAACAGTAAAAATGTCTTCCAGCAGATGTGGTAATGGCAATTTCATTGAATAGCTTTAAAAATGACCTGGATAAGTTTCTAAAACTAAAAAACATTGAGAACTACTGGTATTAATAAATTTACTGTAGATCTGGTTGATCCAGGGATACTTTCCGATTGCCATTTGGTGTCAGGAAGGAATCCCCCCCCCCCCTTTCCCCCTTTTTTGCCTTCCTCTGGATCAACTGTTAGGAAGGGTAAAAAAAAAAAAAAGTGAATAGGTTGTACTTGATGGACATGTCTTTATTCAACCTCAATTACTATGTTACTATGTAAGTTGCCCACAGAGACTGGCAGTGACTGGTACATACAAGTCGGACACAGTAACTGGTATATACAAATTGCCCACTGTGATTGGTACACGCAAGTTGCCAAAGTGACTGGTACTTGCAAGTTGCCCACCATGCCTGGTACATGCAAGTCGGCCAAAGTAACTGGTACATACAGGTTGCCCTCAGTTACTAGTACATACAAGTTGCCCACAGTGACTGGTACATGCAAGTGGCCCACAGTGACTGGTACATGCAAGTGGCCCACAGTGACTGGTACATACAAGTTGCCCACAGTTACTGGTATAATCAAGTTGCTCACAGTGACTGGTAATAACGTTTTTATCTTACTGTGGAAGCAGATGTGATGACAGGCAGGCAGATGCAGGATCAGATTACAGGTACTGTAGGCTGCCATCCGCAAGTGCGCACATCCAGGCAATCTGATTTTTTTTTTGCTTTTTATTCTAAGAGCCTGAGACAAGTCTCACTCTGCCTCATGGTAGTGGGAGCCCTGTATGCCAGAACCATAAAACATCATGGCCTTTCTATAATCGAATGTGATCAGTCAGAATATCACATTTGCGCTGCATTTAGAGCGAGATTTTTGGGATTTACTCACAATATTTCATTCAAATTCTGCATTAAAGGGGAACTGTGGTACAAAAATGACTTTAGGTAAATTGATAGGAATTGCTCCCCTGAGAATTTTTGCAATTTATTTCCATTGTTTATTTTGCATAGTTTTGAAGATATTAACATTTTTGTGTGTGATATGGCAGCAGCATCACCAGGTCCCCTGCACTTCCTGCTTCCTGCTCTGAAACTGTCAGTCAATCTGTCCTGTGTCTCCTTCTCCTGTGGATGGTTAATTCACCCGCATATACTTCTGTGTATTACACTATGTAGGAAGATGAGCCATTCACCGATAACATTTTTGTGACCAGCCATGTATTTTAACGACTCACAGTTTTAGGGTTTTATTCACCATGTTTTAGATGTGTATTTTATGGGTATTTAAATAATTATGCACTGTAGCCACTCCCAAGGGGAGTGATCTCATGTAGAAGCTTGGGTATTTTACCACCACTGTTTGTTGCGATTGCATCACCTGAAGAAGGGGGCACGTTCCCCCGAAACGTTGTACTTTGATGTGTGGTTTTCAATAAAACACTTTGAATTCACCGAAGGTGTGCGACTCCAATAATCCAGAACTGTTTGTGTCTCCTCCTTCCCTTTGCAGCCCCCTGGTCCCTCCCACTCATGGACCCCATGGTCCCTCCAGTAGCAGGCCCCCATGACCCAATATCTTAAAGACCCATGTGGCCCCATCCACTTGCGGGTGCCATGGCCCCGCCCACTCACGGGTGCCTAAGCCCCACCCACTCGCGGGTGCCTAACCCCCGCGCACTTGCGGGTGCCGTGAGTTACTCAGACCCCCGACCCCCCCCTACCAAGGGCTGTAGATTTCCTTACCTTCTCTTTAAGGACTTCACACAGCAGAGAGGAGGAGGTACTTCCTGTCTCCCTTACACACTGAGGGAGTCTGAGGCTATGCTCGCCGGCGGCACTGTGCAGGAGAAGCTTCAGGAATGTCACAAGTCAGCCTCCCACCCATTCACTTTCTGGTCAGTCATTTCTGTATATCTTGGGCTGTGGAGCACGTAGAGAGGTGGTTGATGGCTCGTTTTAAAGGTAGGAAACTGGCTTTTTATTTAAACTTTACTTGTTTGGAGACCTTGATCATGTACTAACATCGGTATGCTCCACACATACAGCCAGATTAAACAGATTACTCATTTATGATTAGAATGCATGAGACGAAAGGGTCCATATCAAATCAGTAATGGGACCTGCAGATCAACGAAGTCTTGCATGTTCAGCTTGTTGGATGTGCCTGTATGTAAAACTACAAGGGACAGGTGCTCTCTTCTGCGATCCCAGACCCCTTACTGCCTGCACTCCTTATATACCCAACCCTACCCTAGCACCCCTGGTCTGTTAACCTCTAATCTGCTGTGTAAAAACCTGCACCTTTCTCTCATTTCCTGCCCATGTCCTGCCATTCATTTCCTTTCTTTAAAAATTCCTTCCTTGCAGGGGTGTACCTAGAAATCACAGGGCCCTACAACAAGATTTTAGACAGAGCCCCCCAACCCACATAAAAAGTTTGGTGCAACCAACCTGCAGCCTGGTTTTTAAAGGATATGTTTTACTTAAACATTTTAGAGATATTCTACTTACAAAAATGCGGCTCCTCTCCTGATTTTGCTCCTACCTTTAAAATGAGCCATCAACCACCACTCTACTTTCTGTACAGCCCAAGATATGTAAAAATACAGAATGTTAGGGGGTGGAAGTTTGCCAGATGACATTCCAGGGGCTGTTCCTCCTCCTTTGCCACTGACGAGCACAAACGCAGATTACAGTGAATAAGTCCCTGCCCTCCCTTTTGTAGACCAGACAGTGAAGATACCAGGAACTGGTTAGAACCTGTCTGTACACATGATAGTAGTATAGTATAGTATTTGAGGTTGAATAAAGACATACGTCCATCCCAGTCCAACCCTCTAGCCATATCTCATTTCCTGCCTAACTGTTGATCCAGAGGAAGGCAAAAAAAACCCACCAAATTTATGAAGGGGAAAAAATTCCTTCCTGACTCCAAGTGGCAACCGGAAATTTCCCTGATCAACTCTACTTTATGTATCAATACCAGTAACTTGCAACATTCCTTGTTTGCAGAAACTCATCCAGCTTTTTTTTGAAACTGACCATGAACCTGCCATTACAACGTCCACTGGAAGACAGTTCCATAGCCTTACCGTTCTCACGGTGAAAAACCCTTTCCGAGCTTGAAGCCTAAACCTTTTTTCTTCAAGTCTTAAGGGATGTCCTCGTGTCCTTTGACATGTTCTATTGGTGAACAATGCCCCAGATAGTTTATTGTATGGCCCGTTAATGTATTTATACACAGTAATCATATCCCCACGCAAGCGCCTTTTCTCAGCGTACATAATTGTAACTTTTCCAGTCTCTCTTCATATTCAGCTCCCCCAATCCCCTATTAATTTAGTGCCCTTCTCTGAACCCTTTCCATTTCAAAGATGTCCTTTTTGTACACAGGATTCCAAAATTGCACTGCATATTCCAAATGAGGCCTTACCAATGCTTTGTAAAGAGGGAGAATTACATTTTCCTCCTTAATCCATACCTCGCTTTATACAAGACAATACCATGCTGGCTCTGGCTGTTGCCGCCTGGCACTGCTGCTACCTTTAAGTTTGTTATCCACCAAAACTCCAAGATCCTTTTCCAACAGGGATTCACTTAACACAGAGCCATTTATAGTATAAGTAGCACAAGGATTTTTAAGTCAAAATGCATCACCTTACTTTATCAACATTGAATTTCATCTGCCACTTAGCAGCCCAATGTGATAATCTATCTAGATCCTCTTGCAACGATTGCACATCCTCTGAAGTTTTTAATGGTCGACAAAGTTTTGTGTCGTCAGCAAACACAAACCTTGCTGACAATACCCACTTCCAAATCATTAATAAATAGATTAAATAGAAGCGGCCCCACCACAGAACCCTGTGGCACCCCACTTAGCACTTTAGTCCATAATGATGAAGCCCCATTAACAACTACTCTCTGCTCCTATTCTTTAACCAATTTTCTATCCATGTACAAATGTGACTCCCCAGACCAACAGACCTTACTTATTCATTAGTCGCCTATGGGGGACTGTATCAAAAGCCTTTGCAAAATCCAAGTAAACTACATCTACTCTGCTATACCAGTCTAAATTTCTACTTACTTCCTCATAAAAGCCAAGCAATGTTTTTGACAAGATCTATTCCTCCTAAATCCAGCTGGTTACTACTTATAATGTCAGTCCTTGAAACATACTCTAGAACATGTTCCCTTATTAAACTTTCCAGGATCTTCCCCACCACTGAAGTTAAACTTACAGGCCTGTAATTACCCGGCTGTGAACGACTACCCTTTTTGAATATGGAATAACATCAGCCTTTTTCCAATCCAGAGCACACCACCGGACATGAGGGAATCGCAAAAATGAAACAATGGCCTAGATAAAACTGAACTTAGCTCCTTAAGTACCCGAGGATGTATTTTATCCGGTCCAGGAGATTTATTAATATTAACCTTATTAGTTCTTTCTGTACCATATCCTCGTTTAACCAAGTGAACTTGAATCTTGTATACCTTTATGCTACTAACTCTATGTATCTGTACTTGGATCTTCTATAGTGTATACAGAGGAAAAAAAATATTCAAGACATTTGCTTTATCGCCATCCTCCGTAACTAACTTATCCCCATTAATTAATGGTGCCACATTCTCAGTCCTCATCTTCTTACTATTAATATACTTAAAAAAATGTTTAGGCTGAATCTACAGCCCTTACCATCCCTGTGGCCCCTCCCCTTGCTGGCCCCTTATGGCCCTTCCCATTCGCAGGCCCCGTGGCCCCTCCTCCTCACTGGGCCCATTGGCTTTTCCTCCTTGCTGCCCCCATGGCCCTACCCACTCTTGGACCCTCCTTCTTATGGGGCCCTGTGACCCCAATCACAAAACACTTTTTTTTAAAGACGTTTGTGATTGGGGTTTTTCTAGGTAAAGAGGAAACTGAGATGGAAAACCTCAGACATGCCTCCCAACCATCCCGGATCTTGCGTGATTCTCCCGCATTAGGATGAGAATCCTGCCGTCCCATGTCACTCTGGAAAAATCCCGCTTCCGCCCGCTAATTTGTAGTCCTGGTTGCAGCTCAGAGAAGTTGTTAAGACCATGTGGAGTAGTTTTGCGCGATCCGATTGCTTGCTGTGGGAAATAAGCAGCCAATTGGGGTCCACATGATGTCACTGCCTCACAGTGAGGCTGTACTGTGGACCCTGATTGGCTGCTTCTTTCCCAGAGCACTCAGCTGCCAATCGGATCGCACCATATCTTAGGGGTTGGATTTAGCCTGTGTTGGTGGTGGAGAGAGCATCGGAGTTCAGGGGCCAGACTTAGAAAAAAGTTACTAGTGTGTGAATTTACCTTATGATCCTGCTACCGAGTATCTCTGAGGGAGAGTCAATCCGAAGGGGAGTCCGGAGCACTCCAAGAAAAACAGCAAAATGGACTATAACTTCAATCCCATCCATAGAGTAAAACGTAACTTTTATTAGCCGATCATAGTAAGCAAGCAACAAACGCGTCAGTGTGAGACCCTGACGTGTTTTGTGACGCTATTATCGTCACTTCATCAGAGGAAGTAGACAACCCCTACACATATAAGGTAATATAGGGCTAGAGTAGACAATCAATTAGGGAAAACTAATTACCACTGGAATTAACCCATTGTGCTAAACATTACATCAGTATAGGGGTATAACAAGTGTCACATAAAACCTTTAAGGAAGAGGGAACGGAAAGGGCCTGTAGGGATTATAAAAACTGTAACAAGGAGTGTAAGAAAGAAATCAAACTAACTAAAATTAATAATGAAGTTAGGATAGCTGAACAAAGCATCACTAAGCCTAATTTTTTTAAAGTATATTAATAGTAAGAAGATGAGGACTGAGAATGTGGCACCATTAATTAATGTGGATAAGTTAAGCAAATGTCTTGAATACTTTTTTCCCCTCTGTATACACTATAGAAGATCCAAGTACAGATATAATAGAGTATAGTAGCAATAATGGTATAAAAGATTTAAGTGCACTTTGGTTAACCAAGGATATGGTACAGAAAGAACTAAATAGGGTTAATATTAATAAAACACCTTAGGGAGCTAAGTTGTTTTATCTAGGCCATTGTTTCTTATTTTTGCAGATTTCCTCATGTCCGGTGGTGTGCCTCTGGATTGTAAAAAGGCTGATGTTATTCCAATATTCAAAAAGTTGGGTAATTACAGGCCTGTAAGTTTAACTTCAGTGGTGGGGAAGATCCTGGAAAGTTTAATAAAGGAATATGTTCTAGACTGACATTACAAGTAGTAACCAGCATGGATTTAGGAGGAATAGATCTTGTCAAACTAACTTGTTTGGATTTTATGAGGAAGTGAGTAGAAATTTAGACTCTGGCATAGCAGTAGATGTAGTTTACTTGGATTTTGCAAAGGCTTTTGATACAGTCCCCCATAGGCGACTAATGAATAAGCTGAGGTCTGTTGGTCAGGGGAGTCACATTTGTACATGGATAGAAAATTGGTTAATGAATAGACATGGATAGAAAATTGGTTAATGAATAGGATGCAGAGAGTAGTTGTAAATGGGGCTTCATCATTATGGACTAAAGTGCTAAGTGGGGTGTCACAGGGTTCTGTGTTGGGGACACTTCTATTTAATCTATTTATTAATGATTTGGAAGTGGGTATTGTCAGCAAGGTCGGTGTGTGCTGGACGAACACAAAACTTTGTCGACCATTAAAAACTTCAGAGGATGTGCAGTCGTTGCAGGGGGATCTGGATAGATTGTCACATTGGGCTGCTAAGTGGCAGATGAGATTCAATGTTGATAAATGTAAGGTGATGCATTTTGGACTTAAAACTCCTTGTGCTACTTATACTATAAATGGCTCTGTGTTAAGTGAATCCCTGTTGGAAAGGGATCTTGGAGTTTTGGTGGATAACAAACTTAAAGGTAGCAAGCAGTGCCAGGTGGCAACAGCCAGAGCCAGCATGGTATTGTCTTGTATAAAGAGAGGTATGGATTCAAGGGAGGAAAATGTTATTCTCCCTCTTTACAAAGCATTGGTAAGGCCTCATTTGGGGCATTGTTCACCAATAGAACATGTCAGAGGACAAGAGGACATCCCTTAAGACTTGAAGAAAAAAGGTTTAGGCTTCGGAAAGGGTTTTTCACTGTGAGAACGATAAAGCTATGGAACTGTCTTCCAGTGGACGTTTTTATTGCAGGTTCATTGGTCAGTTTAAAAAAAAACTTGATGAGTTTCTGCAAACAAGGAATGTTGCAAGTTACTGGTATTGATACATAAAGTAGAGTTGATCCAGGGAAATTTCCGATTGCCACTTGGAGTCTGGAAGGAATTTTCCCCCCTTCATAAATTTGGTGTTTTTTTTTTGCCTTCCTCTGGATCAACAGTTAGGCAGGAAATGAGGATAGCTCATAGCTTTACCGTTCTCACAGTGAAAAACCCTTTCCGAGCTTGAAGCCTAAACCTTTTTTCTTCAAGTCTTAAGGGATGTCCTCGTGTCCTTTGACTATGCTATTGGTGAACAATGCCCCAGATAGTTATTGTATGGCCCGTTAATGTATTTATACACAGTAATCATATCCCCACGCAAGCGCCTTTTCTCCAGCGTACATAATTGTAACTTTTCCAGTCTCTCTTCATATTCAAGCTCCCCAATCCCCTTATTAATTTAGTTGCCTTCTCTGAACCTTTCCATTTCAAAGATGTCCTTTTTGTACACAGGATCCAAAATTGCACTGCATATTCCAAATGAGGCCTTACCAGTGCTTTGTAAAGAGGGAGAATTACATTTTCCTCCCTTGAATCCATACCTCGCTTATACAAGACAATACCATGCTGGCTCTGGCTGTTGCCGCCGGCACTGCTTGACCTTTAAGTTTGTTATCCACCAAAACTCAAGATCCCTTTCCAACAGGGATTCACTTAACACAGAGCCATTTTATGTATAAGTAGCACAAGTATTTTTAAGTCCAAAATGCATCACCTTACATTTATCAACATTGAATTTCATCTGCCACTTTGCAGCCAATGTGATAATCTATCTAGATCCCTTGCAACGATTGCACATCTCTGAAGTTTTTAATGGTCGACAAAGTTTTGTGTCGTCGGCAAACACAAAACCTTGCTGACAATACCCATTCCAAATCATTAATAAATAGATTAAAAGAAGCGGCCCCAACCACAGAACCCTGTGGCACCCCACTTAGCACTTTAGTCCATAATGATGAAGCCCCATTAACAACTACTCTCTGCATCCTATTCTTAACCAATTTTCTATCCATGTACAAATGTGACTCCCCAGACCAACAGACCTTAGCTTATTCATTAGTCGCCTATGGGGGACTGTATCAAAAGCCTTTGCAAAATCCAAGTAAATACACTACTGCATACCAGAGTCTAAATTTCTACGTTACTTCCTCATAAAAGCCAAGCAAGTTAGTTGACAAGATCTATTCCTCCTAAATCCATGCTTGTTACTACTTATAATGTCAGTCCTTGAAACATACTCTAGAACATGTTCCTATTTAAACTTTCAGGATTCCCCACCACTGAAGTTAAACTTACAGGCTGTAATTACCCGGCTGTGAACGACTACCCTTTTTGAATATGGAATAACATCAGCCTTTCTCCAATCCAGAGGCCACACCACCGGACATGAGGGAATCAGCAAAAATAAGAAAACAATGGCCTAGATAAAAGAACTTAGCTCCTTAAGTACCCGAGGATGTATTTTATCCGGTCCAGGAGATTTATTAATATAAACTTATTTAGTTCTTTCTGTACCATATCCTCGGTTAACCAAGTGAATTGAATCTTGTATACCTTTATTGTACTATACTCTATGATATCTGTACTTGGATCTTCTATAGTGTATACAGAGGGAAAAAAAATTATTCAAGACATTTGCTTTATCGCCATCCTCCGTAACTAACTTATCCCCATTAATTAATGGTGTGCCACATTCTCAGTCTCATCTTCTTACTATTAATATACTTAAAAAAATGTTTAGGCTTAGTGATGCTTTCTTCAGCTATCCTAACTTCATTATTAATTTTAGCTAGTTTGATTGCTTTCTTACACTCCTTGTTACAGTTTTTATACTCCCTAAAGGCCCTTTCCGTTCCCTCGGCCTTAAAGGTTTTAAATGCCTTTTTCTTCCTTACCATTTGCCTCTTTACATCAGAATTCAGCCACATGGGCGCAGATTTATTTTTTTTACATTTATTTCCCAAGGGTATAAATTTAGATGTGAACTGGCTTAAAATCCCCTTGAACACAGTCCACTTCTGTTCAGTACCTTTACCTGATAATACATTAGCCTAGTTGACATTCTGAAGAGCTGCTTTTAACCTGGGAAAATTTGCTTTCCTGAAATTAAATGTCTTGTGTTAACCCAGCGCACTTTTCCTTTCGATAACAAAGTCCAAATGCCACTATTTCATGGTCACTATTCCCTAAGCCTCCAGTTACCTTTATATCTATAATGCGCTCCGCAATGTTAGATATTACCAGATCCAACAGAGCTCCTTTTCTAGTAGGAACCTCAACCACCTGTGAGAGAAAATTATCCTGCAGCAAATTCAGGAACTCATCGCCTTTATCTGTGATGGCAGTTCCACCACACCAATCAATGTCAGGGTAATTGAAGTCCCCCATAATGAGCACACTCCCCAAACTTGCAGCCCTTGCCAACTGCATATGAAGTTGACTCACCTCCTCTCTGCTAGCATTTGGCGGCTTATAGCAGACACCAACAATGACATTACCCCCTTTCCTGTTGCCTAATTCCACCCATATATATGTGTGTGTGTGTGTATAAAAATCTAGGGAGGATATATTCCATGTACGGTATATTAGATATTGAATATAGAATACAAATAAACCCATTGAGGGGTAGAATCAATATAGTAACATACTGGGAGATGATATTTCATATTCTAAAAGTGTATGCATACATAAATAGAACAACTGCACATAAAAACATGAACCCACAATAATGTTATCAAATTTTATATGCTAGTAAAACAAAGCCCTCAGCATAAGTAAAATAACCATTCAATATACAATTGAAAAAACAGGGGATGTAAACCTTTATAATGTGAGACAAATGTGGAAGATATCTAAATGAAACATGTAACTTCCCAATCCTTATTTAAACCCTTTGGTCATCGGATCTGTAGTTCTAAAATCCACCAGACCTCTCTTTTGGCTAGGGCAGATTCACTGTCTCCACCTCAACAGTTAGTCTTCACATGTTCTATACCTATACTGTGCATTTATTCGTGAGATCACAAGTTAAGCTATGGATCCCTAAGGCTGTACGAGTATCTTTCCGGGGCCAGATTTATCCTGTGTTGATGGTGGAGAGGTTAGTTACCAGATTCTCTCTCTTGTTTGACACCAATGATTTTTATTGTCTAGGGGGGGTCACCGGACACCAAAGATTTTAATTGTCGGGGGGGGGGGTTCACTGGACACCAATGATTTTAATTGTCTGGAAGGGGGGTTTTCAATGGACACCAATGATTTTTAATGTGGGGGGGATCACTGGACACCAATAATTTATGCAAAGCTTAACAAACACATAAATCATTTGTGTCCAGTGAAACCCCCATTCCAAACAATTAAAATCATTGGTGTCCAGTGAAACCCCCCCTCCATACAATTAAAATCATTGGTGTCCAGTGAAACCCCCCTTCCAGACAATTAAAATCATTTGTGTCCAGTGAAACCCCCCTTCCAGACAATTAAAATCATTGATGTCCATTGAAATCCCCTCCATCCCCAGACACTAAAAATCATTGGTGTCCAGTGAACACCTCAGTGAAATTATTGGTGTGCAGTGAAAAACAGCTGCGTCCGACATTAAGCCGTGACCAAACATGTGGTCCATAGAGGACCGCACGATCAGTTGTGGTTTTCCCACCTGACCGATGGTGTGTTCGTCTGATTTGGACGAACAAACGGTCAGCAATCGGTCTTGGCCACAAGAAGAAGATATCCTTTTTGAGGTTGTATGGGGATTTACAAATGTGAGAATTTCTTTTAACTTGATACATTTTATGCGTTTATTGGTCCTTAAATCTGACATCCAGCGGTATTACACTAATATTTTGCATTATGCACTATTTATGTGATAGAATTGATGCAGTGATACAGATTTAAATTTCAGCATAGAAATGGTTACATAGATATTATTGGCAAGTTTTTAAACAATACTATCTTTATATTTTTATTATGCAAAAATGCTAAGAAAACATTCACAAAACTGAAAATTAGGAAAACAATTATGACCACAAGGTGGCACTATTGACCTAAAGACTGAAGTTAGTAATATATTTTTAAGACATAAAATGAAAACTAAATCTTCCAAGTAATCATGCAGCTGTTATTAACAATTAAAGCATGTCTGGGAAAGCAGTCAATTAACATCTAAACCATTTAAGCACACATTACATTTGAATTACTCTTTGCTGCAATATTTACAAATATTTTCTTAATGGTAGTGCAACAGTTCTTTGTTCATTCCCTTTTCAATTTTTAAGCATCCGAAATGTTCACATATATTTTAAAACAAATCTATATTTATATTCTTTGCATTCACTGTTACTTGCTGTGCACCTTACTCTTTATAAGTTTGTTTTTCTCTGGGTAAGAGTGAGAAAAATAGGCAAGGCAGGTAGCATTATTTGATTACCAGGGAATAAGGATAAACATCATGCTCCATCTATGGGATCTTACAGCAACTGTTACAGGGCACTATTGATTCAAATGTGCTCCAATATTCCATTTTGTATGCATTATATTTTTGGTCACTAATTGCACTGTATATAGCGTAGATGTACAAAGACTCAATATACCAGCAGGGATATTCATCCAGAGCAGCTAAGGCTCTGGACAAATCTCCCGTGAAAGAATTTACCAGAGGCTGTGCGACTCTGGGTGAATCTCACCCGCATGTAAGTATTTAACACCAGCTATCATCTGGCAAACAGGTGCGCAGCCTCTGGTAAATAGGTTTGCAACGGGTGCGTAGGTGCCTCTTCTGGTACTTGCGCAGCCGATGCAAACCGAGGCTTAAAGTCACATTAACCGATTAGCAGAAAAAAGCTATACGTGACCGCAACGCTCCCAGGTAAATGAGGCCACTGTATTACATTAATGTAAAGGTTAAATTTGTATGTAAGTTGGAACACGTACATATACCTATTAAATGCAACTTAAAAAGATTTTAGTAACATTTTAAAAAATGGGTTGTGGGGCTTTGTGATTATCTGGTTTTAGCAGCTGCTTCTGGTACAGTGCTTGTTGGGTAAAGGGGGTAGGGGTCCATTAATCTTCAGACCCATATGCTGTAACCCAGGGACTGCCTATATTATAAAAGATAACATACCATATACTGTGAAAAATAACCATATAAAAACAGTGAAACTATTAGGGTTATAGGGATTTTAGGAAACTTACATTTTTCAGAAGTGTTAAGTTTAACAATTATTTTGAAACATTTCTACTCTTTGATTGTTGATCTCGTACTTTTTATACATTTAAAGGTCAACTATTCTGTAAAGTTTTACTTTTTAAAAACGAGAAGTACCTGGAGCAGGGAGATTTGAATGATTATTCTCACCTCCTCCCAAAATTGTTTCATTGAGGGGCTACAACAGATACATTTCATAAGCCAGATGTGCTTTGGGCCTTCCTGTATTAAAGATAGTGCTAAAGCACTCAGAAAGCCTGGCATAATCAGTTTTCTTCGCACTGCTGCTCCTCATGGAAATTATATTGGGAGGTACCAATCCTACCTCCCTGCCTCAGGTACTTTTCATTTCCACTGTTTTTGAAAAACTTTATATGCTCTACTTTAAAACGATCTGCGTCCCTCATGGTAACCCTTATGTTCAGTTAGTGACGTGAAATTATTTAACCCTTGGTAAACAGGCTATTTGGAAAATTGGGTAAAAGAGGCTTTAAATAAAGGCAAACTTCATAACCCTCTTATATAACTTATATACTGAAAATAAAACCTTTATATTAGCATTAAACTTGCATAAAATATTCATAAATAACCATTTTCATTAATACTAGAATTAAAGAACCCTTCATTCATTTAAAAGAAATAATTGATGTCAATTCTTCTGTAGCTTTGTTGTTCAGGGACTACTTACATTTTTAACGCTGTCAATTCAGCACTTTACCAGACTATAAAATTAAGTCATTAAGATAGAGGATTGTAAGCATGCACGAGTTTATTTGGAAAGATGTGCTAATGCGGACATTAAAGCAAATTTGTTACCTTTAAGCGAAAGTAAAGAAAACATAAAAGTGCTGTAGGGACAAAAGGAAAAGAAAATCCTGAGGAATCAGCTGTTTTCTGAATTTAAGCACAAGCTACAGTAGATCAATACTTTCACTATTTGCCAAGTAGATAAAAATATGTCCAACACTTTATTTTATATGGATTTTCTTTTAGGGACAAAGTATGTTAGGAATTTATTATAAAAGAAAATAGAACAGTTCTGATGATTATTAATCTCTGCTAGGATATGTACATTAGTTTTGTAATTTAGGTTGAGACATTTTCTTTTTAAAGGGTATCCCCACTGCTTAATGTGTCTTACCTATCATTCTTCAATAAAACCTGGATGAGCCGGCAGAAAAGGTAAGGTACTTACCCAGTCGATCGCTCCTCTGCCATGTATTCTGACAGTTCCCAACTCTATATTCTATGCGCATGGACCTGTCAGACTACGTGGCGGGGGAGCAAGCGATCGATGTACCTTACCTTCTCTCAAGGCTCCTGCAGGTTTAATTGAAGAACAAGAGGTAAGACACAGCTCCATTACCCCCCGTTCTTCAATAAAACTGAATAGCAACATTTTTTTAAGCAGTGGAGATACCCTTTAAAGAAAATCTTTATCAGTATTAAAGATTTATTTGCAGTCTGTGCATTAATTGAGAAATTAGAATGTGTGAATCTCTCTCCATGTTTAGAAATCATTATTTGGTTAAAACCTTTACATAACTATAACTATGACGGTTCATTCTCTTTTCTACAATTTCCCAAATGTAAACTTTTCAATGTTAGAAAACAAGTTGAGAAAATCATGCCAAGGTTATATGCATTAGCTGGAGCCTAACGTTTTGAGCTAAAAGCTTTTGCTATGTTTCTTTCTGTCTGTAAGTATTAAATGGAGTTAACCCAACATTAACCTGATATTACATTGATAATACCCCCATACCCCACATATTATATCTCCATGTTAATTTTGTTTGTGACTGTCAATAATAAAATGCTAAATGCTGATGTTCACTTGTAATTTCTAGTTGATTTTGACACTTTCCAAGGGTAATACATTATAGGTAACTGTTGAATGTTTAAGCAAAACGCTCTGTTTGTTCTGCCTTTTGTAATGCATATATCAAATTCATGTATCTTTAGTCATACCAATAGTGACTAATCAGTTTTCTGTTAGTCAGCAACTTTCTGTTCCAATTTACTATTTATGGCCAAAAAGGTTTTAAAGGGCATGTCCACCCCCAAAACTAACTTTTTATATTTATTTGGCCCAAATAAGTGCTCCAAAACAAACTTTACAGCATGTAAATCGGTCCAGTGGTTCAAAAGTTACAGACCTTTGTAGCTGGCTTAATCCTGCAACATGGACCAATACAGCAATGAACAGAGACAGGTTACATTACCTTGTCTCTGTTCTTTTCATGTTCTTGAGCATGTCTGTTAGCATCCAGCAGTAAGAACAGAGGAAGTTGCATCAGTAATGGTCTGACCCCTGGATCCCTGGATTTTCCCTCTCAACCAATCACAGCTGTAAAGTTATGTGTACTGAAGAAATCCAGGATCAACAGCTGCAGCCAGCCAGCCCAGAGAGAGAGAGAGAGAGTGAGACACACACAAACACAGGCAAGAATTTTTTTTTTTTTTTTCTAAGCTGCAGCTCGGGGTCATCTAAAGTGGAAGTGGAGAGGAAGTGCAGCCTGATATATATCTCATTAAACATCAGGCAAGGCAAATGATTTTGAGAAAAATGAACATGGCGTTTGAGGTTGGTGCTATTATATAAAGAACATATAAAAAGTTTATTTTTGGGTGGACATACCCTTTAAGAAACTTGTCACATGATAATCATACACAGTATCTATTTGTTGTACTATACAAGCGTCTTCAGATTCGCATTTTCCAATTACATTAAAGGACAACTATACTGTAAAAATTAACTTTTTAAAAATGAAAAAGTGCCTGGGGCAGGGAGGCAGGATTCATTATTCCTATGTTGCACAGCTCACTATCACAAAGCTGTTGTGTAACACCCTCCTAAGGGTGGTGCTCCTAGTGTAAATACTGAGACCAAAATACCTAATAAGCGGAGCTTGTAGCTCCATGCTTATTAGGTATTTAGGATTCAGTATTCCTACCTCCCAATATCATCAAGGAAGCCTGGCAGAAGCAGTTTTTCACAAAAATAATATTGTAAGGTAGGAATTAGCAATCCTACTTCTCTACCCCAGGTACTTTTAACCATTTTAACCAAGGGCATAACTACCAGGGGAGCAGACCCTACAACTGCAGCCTCCTTCCAGAAAAACCTTTAAATGACGCAGGGATAGGGACCCCATCATAGTTTTGCTGGAGGGGGCCAGTGATTCCTAGTTACACACTGATTTTAGCTGTTTTTTTTCTGTTTTACCTTTGGAGATTATTTAGGGGTAAGACAATGGGAATCAATTTTCTATTTTTCCCCCAATCTCATATACTAAGCAGTGTATATAGCAATTCTTTACATGTCAAATTTCAAATATTTAAAACAATTTGGCTGGTATGAGTTTGCTAATAACTATACATGTATATGTCTCTCCTACTTTTTTGTTGAACCCCCCCCCCCATAAAAACGTTGTTAACAAGCAACCTTTGCTTTGGTTTATATTGTTTCTGCAGTAAAGGCTAATATGTTGCAAACATGGTAGTTTTCCTCTAAAGATAGTGTTCCTCAAAGTTTGGACTCAAATTCCTTGGGCCTTTTCCTATTATGGAGATGATAGTTCCTGCTGCAGGAATTGCCTCCAATTGCCTTCCAATATCCTTCATGTATCTCTAGTCACACTAGTAGAGACTAATCCGTTTTCTGCAAGTCAGCAACTTTCTGTTCCAATTTTTTATGGCCAAAAAGTTTTAAGATTCTTGTCAAAAAAACTGTTCAGGATAATCATCCACAGGTAAAACATCTGCAGTATATTTGGTGCACTTCTAATTTAAATTGCATATTCCTAATTTTCATCATAGTAGTTTGAATGTCCACTCCCCCCTGCCCAAACTTGACCTTGCAAACCCTGACATAGCATATTAGTCAATCACTGACGCAACCACTGGTTCAGCCCCTTCTGCTGTTGCCATGCATAGAAAAGGCAAGGTAAATAAACATGCCTTACAGAAACATTTAAAGCTTGCAATGTTGGTGGTGTGTGGGGGGGATTAGCCTATATATGAATTTTAGTTTGGGGGGGTGGACATTCCCTTTAAGCTGCAGCCTAATAGAAATACAGCATGTGTGCAATTTGAAGTACACTGATGTATTATTTTGTTTAATGCAGATGAGATTTACAGGGTGATGAGTATCACCAGAGTAGATAAAAATATTTTTTTTCTTTAAATGTAAAAAAAATCGGATTCTTTTTATTAAATTTTTTAAAATTTAAATTGGATATATATTTTTTTTTTTAAATAAAATGCTTTTTGAGGAAAATATATCACAATCCAAAGGTTATTCCATCATGAAATTAAGATTTGTTTTTTTAATTATGTAGAATAAGGCTGTATATGTTGCAGAGATCATATTCCTTTAGGCCCTGTCGGATGGATACTCACGAGTACACTTTCAGGAGGAGGCTGGTAGTCCAAAGGATGCAGGTATACAGATGGCAGCTGGCAGCTAGGAACTGTAGGCAAGATACTGGAGACCAAGGGTGCTGCTGGGAACTGTAGACAGGATACTGGAGACCAAGGGTGCCGCTGGGAACTGTAGGCAGGATACTGGAAACCAAGGGTGCTGCTGGGAACTGTAGACAGGATACTGGAGACCAAGGGTGCCGCTGGGAACTGTAGGCAGGATACTGGAAACCAAGGGTGCTGCTGGGAACTGTAGGCATGATACCGGAAACCAAGGGTGCTGCTGGGAACTGTAGGCAGGATACTGGAAACCAAGGGTGCTGCTGGGAACTGTAGGCCAGATACTGGAGACCAAAGATAAAGCAGAAGGAAACAGGATACAGGCAAAACAACTAACTGGGGAGCCAGGGGTAGCAGAGCAACAATCAGAGCTGGGAGCCGGCTTTTGAATCTCACACCGGGTGGCGCGTCGGCATCATTACGTCATCATGTCGCTGGCGCCGAATACCCAAAAGTGCCCGGCTATCCCAAAATCACGCTGGAGCTGAATGGCAGATAAGTTCCTGAGAGTAACACCCCCCCCTACGGGGGCCCCCAGACCCTATGGACCAGGTTTTTCTGGAAAGCTCCTGTGAAAACACTTGACCAAATGAGAAGCATATAGATCTGAGTGTTTAATCCATGATCCTTCCTCAGGACCAAACCTTTCCAATGGACCAGATACTGGAGAATCTCCAAAAACCTACGGGGTTATTCAATAAAAGTTCTTATCGTTTAAATGGTGCTAAATTTGCCCCAACCAATCAGATGTTAGCTTTCAAATGTACATAAGTTCTGATTGGTGGGGCAAAATTAGCACCATTTAAACGATAAGAACTTCTATTGAATCTCCCTCATAGAGTCCAAAATCTTTTCAATCTCAAATTCCTATTGTCCATCAACAGAAATTGGGGTAGGAGACAGAAGAGGGATGGAGATTGATTAGAGATTACTGGCTTAATGAAAGAAATATGGAACACATTAGGAATCCGCATATTAGTAGAGGTTGGAGCAAACAGCAGCTGAGCCAATCAATTCCAGAATAGAAAAAGGACCAATGAACTTCGGTCCTAACTTGGAAGAGGGGACAGGTAAATTAATATGAGCAGCAGATAGCCAAACTTCAACAGAGTAAGACGGGTGCTCCCTACGTCTCCTATCAGCAGCAGTCTTTTGTGCAAGGGGCGGATTTCTGAAGGCAGATTTAAATAGAATGCCAAATAGCCCACATGTGGGCAATAGAGTCATCAGCAGCAGGAACCTGTGTGCAAAGAAAATCTTGAGGAAAACATCTTGGATTAGTACCAAGGACACACAAAAATGGAAATTTTCCAGATGAGGCATGAATGGCATTATTATGGGCCCATGGCAGGAGGTCAGACCATTCATCCTGGGTGTAGGAAATAGCACCTGAGGTATTGTTCCAAAGACTGATTAATGCTTCAGTTGCCCCATTGGACTGTGGGTGGTAAGTAAGAGAAAATTGTAATTTAATTCCCATGGCTTTACATAGTGCTCTCCAGAACTTAGAAACAATTGAGTTCCTCTGTCAGAAACTATTTCAGTAGGTAGTCCATGGAGGCAGAAAATATGAGAGATAAATAATTGAGCTAGCTCCACAGAAGATGGTAATTTGGGAAGAGGAGCAAAATGGCCATTTTGCTGAAGCGCTCTACAATAATAACAGTGTTCTGTTTGGAGGGAGATCAACAATAAATCTATTGAAAAATGGGTCCATTTTCAGGATGGAATGGGGGAATGTTGAAGAAGCCCACAAGGAAGAGTTCTGAGAGATTTTGACTGAGTACAGCTAGGGCAGGCTAGAATAAGTCTTTAACATTCCTTCTTATAGTAGGCTACCAGAGAGAACGGGCAAGAAGATCAAAAGTTTTCTCATTCTAGTGTGTTTAGTCTGCTTGGAACAATGAGTTTGTTGAAAGATGGTATTCCAAAGGGAAACGGGTACAAAGATTTTGCCAGGCGGAGTGTCTGGAGGAGCAGATTCTGTGCTGCTTGAATTTGTGAACAAAGTTGAGGAGTAAGTAAGGCCAGGATTTTTGTTGTTTGAATAATGGTCCCTTATCCGGTCAGAAGAGTCAGAAGTAAGAAAGGATCTGAGAGGGCATCTGCTTTTTATTTTTGGAACCTGGTTAACAGGTGAAAACAAAATTGAACCAAGAAAAGAACAAGGACAGACGTGCTTGCGAGGATTTAACCTTATGAGGTTTTAGATGTTATTCCAGTTTTTATGATCGGTGGTAGAGATGGTAATAGGTGAAAAGTGCCTTCTAACAGTGGCGCCACTCCTCGAGAGCCAATTGATAGTCAGTAGTTCTCGATTACTGGCATCATAATTCCATTCGTTGGGTAGAAACTTTTTAGAGAAATAAGCACAAGGATGGAGTTTCCCTTTGATACCCTATCTTGATAGAGGACAGCTCCAGCCCCCAAGTCGGATGCATCTACTTCAAAAAGAAGGAAGGTTGGGATCAGGATGAACTAAGACGGAGCAGAGGCAAAGGCTTCCTTTAACTGTTTAAATGCTTCAAGGGCAGCAAGAGACCAAGAGTTTGGTCTACCCCCCTTCCTGATGAGGGCTAGAGTAGTAGAAACGATAGAAGAAAACCCTTTGATAAATTGTCTATAGTAGTTGGCAAAGCCGATGAACCTTTGAATGGCTTTGGTTCCGATAGAAAGAGACCAATTTTGGATTGCTAAAACTTTAACAGGGTGCATCCTTGGGCGGATACAATGCAACCAAGAAAGGATACTCGAGAAAGTTCAAAGAGAAATTTTTCGAGTTTGGCATATAAGTTGTTTTCTCTTAAATGCAATAAAACTTGCTGCATATCAAGACAATGAGAAGGTAGATCCTGAGAATAAGATGTCGTCAAGGTATACGACCACTGTTATGCATAGTAGGTCTCGGAAAATGTCAGTCACGAAATCCTGAAAAACCGCTGGAGCGTTACAAGACCAAAGGGCATCACTAGATACTCGTAATGACCATCACAAGTGTTAAACTCGAACAATTCTAAGAGGGTATAGGGTAACAGTTATTTATAGTGATCTTATTCAACCACCTATAATCGATGCAAAGACGTAACTTTCATCTTTCTTTTCTACAAAAAGAAACCGGGCCGACTGGAGAAGTGGAAGGTCTAATGAATCCCTGGGTCAAATATTCCTTAATGTAGTCTTTCCGGCTTTGGTTTAAGAGAGAGATAGTGGGTAAATGCATCCCTGAGGAGGCATGGTACCGGAAGGAGGTCATGGTACAATCATAGAGTGGTGAGGTGGGAGTTCTTCAGCATGTTATTACAAAAACATCTACACATTCATGGTAACATTCAGGAAGAGTTTCTAAAGATTCAATTTCACAATTAATGGAGGAGCAATGAATAGGGAGAGGAAGGAAGACATTTGAAAAAACAAGAAGGACTCCAAGATATAGTTCATTGTTAGACCAGTCTATTCAGGCTTGTGTACTCGAAGCCAGGAAGTCCCAGGTCAATAGAGCAGACGGACTGTGGATCACCAGAACGATAAACATTCTTGATAAATTGTGCAAAATTACAATAAAATTTGAAAGTAGACTTGGAAACGAATTCTGAGGCCAAGGGTCTGTTGTCATGGCTAGAACACGAAGGGGTTGGTGTAGATAGAAGGGAAGACCCAATTGCGCATGCAAAGGAGCGTCAATGAAATTCCCTGCTGCGCCAGAATCAACAAAGGCCTGGGTAGAAAAGATTTGTCATTTAAGGTGATAGTTGCAGGCAAGAAAAGTTTGCGACTCACACCTAGAAGGAGCTCCTTTTTAGTTTTAGGTTACATCTACATGACTTTTCCTCGGAGACAGATGTGCCATCAGTAGAAGAAATGAGTTATGGAGAGGGTCTGACCGGATGGATGAAAGTTCACAGAACTTTCTGTCGTTCACAGAAATGGGTATCTATCTGGATGCAGAGAGAAATTAGGTCTTCTAATGGGACGGGTAATTCTCTAGAATCAGGCGGTCATAGAGTCCCTGCCAAAAGGCTGCTGTAAGTGATTCGTTATTCCAGAAGTCTCTGCACAAAGGTACGAAATTCATAGCGTACTGTCCTACAGAGCAAGACCATTGATGGAGCTGCATCAACCGAGAAGAAGCAGCCAAAGTTTATCTAGTGCGTCGAAGACTTTGCGAAACATATCCCAGAAAATGGTAATATCATTGACTAAGGATCACTTTTCTACCATAGGGGAAGCCCAGACATTTCCTTCAAGCAAGGCAATGCTTGAACTTCGCAAAATCCGGTCCGCTCGAGGATCCGCAATTTTCAAAAAAATTCGAAAATCCACGAGCGGATTCCCCTTAAAAAATGAAAATCCTCGAAATACGAGAAATCCCCGTAATTTCGAAAATACGTATTTTCCCCGCATTTCGAAAATACTGAAATCTCTCGTAATTTCGAAAATTTTCGAAAATACATATTTTCATGCATTTTCAAAATACGTGAAATCCTCGTAATTTCGTAAATTTTAGAAAACGCGGTTCGGAAAATTTGGAAGGCGGAAAACCGGAAAATCCGCGATATCCGATGTTCGCGAATGAGTTAAATCCTCGCGGATTCGGTTCGGATCCACGACTGGGCATCACTACTCATGACATCAGACCTCTACTACCCACGGTGAATTTCATGAATCACTCAGCAACCACAGCAAAGGGAAAGGTGAGACACGGCTTGTTGTATGTTTGTGAATGTGCTCTGTCTATTGGGACAATGTTGTCTTGTGACTTAGTTTATCCTTCAGTGGTTTGACTAATCAGGAAGGTAGCTCTGCTTGTAGTATGTATGTATTATAGCGCTACATATAATGCAGCGCTTTACAATTATTTACTCAATTCACACCAGCCCTGCCCTGAAGAGCTTACAATCTAATCCCTTTATGTACACATACAACCTATCAATATGTCTTTACATTGTGGGGGAAACCGGAGTGCCCGGAGGACCCCACGCAACCAAGGGAGAACATAAAAAATCCTTGTTGCAGTGCTAACCACAGAGCCACCGTGCTTCCTTGGGAGTCAAAATACAAATGTAATACAATATGCCTAAAAATAAAACACATTTAAAAAAAAACACATGCCAGATAAGCATTATTGTACTGTATTTATTTAAATGTCAAATGAAAGTCTGTTTTTTCATGCATTTTTAAGCGGCAGTTTACTTTTGTTTTATCTACTTATCTACATTTTTTTGTTGCTTTCCCCCCCTCTACTGTACTAACCCTAAACAAGGAATTTCATTTCACAGCTCAGCACACCAATTTAGTACATCATCACTTTTAAAAAGCAATTGAATTACTTTCCAAATGCAGTAGCATTTAAGGCTCTGGGTATTTTCTTCAACAAGCTAGTAAATTAAATTATACACATCATATGAATGTTGAAGCTGAACTTTATGAAACAGCATTTTTTTTCTAGGTATTGGACACTTACTGCTCATCCACTGAAAAACTGACCTGTCCTTCCAATCGGTATTTTATTGGTGGGCAGTGATGTTGCGTATGCAAGAATGTACGTATGCACAACTGTGCATTTACCACACTACAAAAGCGGTCCAAACTATAAAAAAGCTTTCATGTCCACAGCACTGGTGGATAGTAGCGATGAAAGTCGGTCAGAAGGAACTGAGTGGGAAACAAAGCTTTAACAATAAGGAGTGACTGACCAATGGGGGGTGGACAGTGTGGTGTGTGGGGGGATGCCTAGGGCATTGAGATGGCTAGAAATGGCCCTACTCTACTGTTTTTATAGAGGAGTGTAGATGAGTATTCCTACTTCCCGTTTGCACACTGTGTTATGTATTGACATGAAGGAATCATGCAGGATGTATAAAAATGGCTTTAATAAAGCATTGTCAGTTTCCCTGATAATTAAAATAATTTATCATTTTTTATGTAATTCCCAATAAAGTATAACAACATTTCACTACAGGAAGCTATTTTTTCTTCACATAGCATAGCAGTGGATGTTAGTATACTAAGAAAGTCATCATTGGTGTAAGTTATAAATCACCTTCTCAGTTGCTTCCCAATTGGGTAAGGTTATAAATGGGAGATTTCAATTATTCAGACATCAA
Source organism: Hymenochirus boettgeri (assembly GCA_019447015.1). Classification (NCBI taxonomy): domain Eukaryota; kingdom Metazoa; phylum Chordata; class Amphibia; order Anura; family Pipidae; genus Hymenochirus; species Hymenochirus boettgeri. Next base: position 60,956,040 of record CM033471.1, read on the forward strand.
CTGGGGCATAGGCAATGCAAATCAGTAAAAGCCAAAAGGTTTTTTAATATGTCGAATTTTGTCCAAACTTGTACATAAACTAACATAAAAAAAAGATGCCCTCCATTGTTATAAAGCTGGATAGGGTTATCTACCACCAAGACCCTACATACCGAACTGTGTGTTGCCTACTTGGTACTAGGGTTCAACATGTGGACTTCACTGGGACAGATATTGGGGTAAGGAATCATTGGGCTAATACGATAATGGAGGGAGGATAGGGGAGGAGGATAAAGGATAGGGAGTCATGTATGTCAAAGTGTGGAAATAAACTAAATGATAATCTAAACGTAGACAGACTACATGGTTATTCAATAAAAGCTCTTATCGTTAAAAATGGTGCTAATTTTGCCCCAACCAATCAGATGTTTTCTTTCAAATGTTAAATAAGATCTGATGTTGGGGCAAAATTAGCACCATTTTTAACAATAAGAACTTTTATTGAATCTCTCTGATAGATTGTAAGGAAACTGCCAGCACCCTCAAAAGGTATCAATTCTTAAATGTTCTATAAGAGCATTTTCTTTTAAAGATTGTAAAAGTGTATACTAGACACGGTGTGTTGGTGGATCGTGTAATATCTAATAACGCTGAGCTCACTTTGGAGATGAAGAGAACAGTGATCATGATGTATTGTCATTAATATACCGTATATCTCGAGTATAAACCGAGTTTTCAGGCTGAAAAATCAGCCTGAAAACTCGGACTCGGTTTATACTCGAGTCAGGAGCTTACCTGGGCATTCCGGCAGCTTGCGATCTTTTTCTGTACTGGCGCGCCGCCTGACGTCACTGCCCGGCGCCAAGCCCGGCGCGGGCAGTGACGTCAGCCGCGCGCCAGTACAGGAATGCGCGCGCGGCTGCCGGAATGCCTGCCAGAATGCCGATACAGGGAGAAGAGAGCCCACAGGGAGAAGAGAGCCCACAGGGAGAAGAGCTCACAGGGAGAGAGAGCCCACAGGTACAAAACTGAACTGGGTGGAGGGGGAGGGGGGCATTCAAGATGTTTGGAAACTACAACTCCCAGCTAATAAAGCATGCTGGGAGTTGTAGTTTCCAAACATCTTGAATGCCACCCTCACTTGGCATTCAAAGATGTTTGGAAACTGCAACTCCCAGCTAATAAGCATGCTGGAAGTTGTAGTTTCCAAACATCTGAATGCCAAGTGAGTTGGCATTTCTACCCTCGGTTTATACTCGGGTCAACAACTTTTATTGGATTTTAGCTGAAATTGGGTACCTCGGTTTATACTCGGGCGGTTTATACTCGAGTATATACGGTAGGCTGCAAAAAACAAGGTGCACTGGGATAACAAAAATTTTGTACAAGAAAGCAATTAAACTAGCTAAAATAGAAAAGTAATATGGATAGGCAACAAAGCAAGTTCAACCTTTATACAAGACAATACTTGCTACTTCTAGCCGTTGCTACCTGCATTGTTTGCTACAACTAGTTTCTCCAGAACCCCCAAATCTTTTTCCATTAACAGATGCACTTAACACAGAGTTATTTTATGGTGTAGGTGGCACAGGGATTATTAAATCCCAATGCATCACCTTACATTTATCAACATTGAATCTCATCTGCCATTGCTGCTAATCTCTCTAGATCTGCTTGCAAACTGCACATCATTGAAGTTTCCAAAGCCTGCATAGTTTAGTGTCATCAGCAAACACAGAGATTTTGCTCTCAATGCCCCCTTCTAATCATTTAAAACAGATTAAAACAGAAGCGGCCCCAGTACAGAACCCTGAGGCCTCCGCTATAACTTAAGCCCACATAGATGTAGCTCCATTTACCACCACTCTGCTTGCAATCCAATAACCGATTCTCTATCCATGCACAAATGTTTTATTCAAGGCCAACAGTCCTCAGTTTATACATTAGTTGCTTTGCAAAAACCAAGATACCAAATCCACTGCTGTGCCTGAATCCAAATTCTTACTCACTTCTTATAAAAACCAATTAAATTGTCTGGCATGATCTATTTCTCATGTCCATGCTGACTACTACTAATAAGATGAGCTCTGGAGACAAGGATATGATCCCGTAGCAAAGTTTCCATCACCTTCCCTACCACTGAGTTTAGGCTTACAGGTCTATAGTTACCAGGCTGTGAATGACAACCTTTTTTGAATATTGGTATTACATTGGCATTTTCCAATCCAGCGGCACATTCCCACACCAAAGTGAATCTGAAAAGATAAGAAACAGTGGTGTAGATAGAACTAAACTAAGCTCTTTTAAAATCTGAGGGTGTACTCCATCGGGTCCTGGGGCTTTATTGATATTAACTTTGTCTAATTGTTTCTGTACCATATCACCCTCCAGCCCAATGTGAATACACCTTATTTCTCCCTGCAATATTACAATCCCTGCTGTAAGGACTAGGATTCTCAACGTGAAAACCAATTAAAAAACGGTTTAGCAGATTAGCCTTTTTGGCATCCTCATAACCATCTCAGCCCAGTCCCACATTCTCAGTCCTCATCTTTTTACCATTTATACTTAAAAAAAAAACATTTTGGGTTGGACTGCTTTGTTCAGCAATCCGTATTTAATTTTCTAGTTTAGCTAATTTAATTGCTGTCTTGCACTCTTTATTACAGCTTTTATACTCCCTGTAAGACTGTTCTTTCCTTCTGATTTCAATTTTGAAAACCTTTTAAAACCTTTTTTTCTTTTCCCATTTCCTTTTTACCTGAGCATTATGCCATGCAGGAGGGGACCTACTTTTATTTACGCTTGTTCCCTAAAGGTTTAGAAATGTAATAGTTTAATATCCCTTTAAAGTGGTCTACATCTACTTAGTATCTTTACCTAGAAACAATTCCCACATTCCACCAGTCTATGAGCAGGAGTGATTCCTTTAACAGCACAAAATTAGCTATTCTAGAGTTAAAAGTTTTGTTAATCCAGTGCACTTTAGTTTTTTGCAACCTATATTTAATGACACTATACAATGGTCACTGTTCCCTAAGCTTCCCATTACCTTTATCTCCAAAATGAGCTCAGGTTATTAGATATCACTAGATCCAACAACACATTCTGTCTAGTAGGAACTTCTACCATCTGTGAAAGAAAATGCTCATATAGGAAATTAAGAACTTTATACCTTTTGAGGTACTGACAGTTCCCTTACTCCAATCTATGTCAGGGTAGTTAAAATCCCCCATAACCAAAACATTCCCATACCAGCAGCCTTTAACAACTGCATATGGAGATTCAGTTTCACCTCCCCCTGGCATTTGGTGGCTTATAACATACCCCAACAATTAATTTACCCACCTTCTTGCTTCCTGTACACAGCTCTACCATATTGTTTCTGCCATATCATTTTGTCCCCATCTATTCCATCTTTTAGATTTGGCTTCAATTCCTGAATTAACATCATACATCCTCCTCCTCCTTTCATTATTAACTCTGTCATGTCTAAATGAGGAGTATCCTTATACCAATTACATCATACCTTCCTTTAAAGCTATTAGTTCTAGTTCCCTGGTTTTTCCAGCCAGACTTCTTGCATTTGTAAAATACATTTTAGATTATCAATTGATTTACTTCCATACTTGGTCGTACATGTTTTCTTATCTCTATGACGCCCCCTCCCCCTTCCTCCCCGTTGTGTTATTAGCCCCCTGATCCCTAACTTCTCTATCTAACCCTGTGTAGTTCAATTACCCCTTTATTCACTATAGAGAATCCTAGTTCTTTAGCAGGGACATTAATAATATTAAAGGTATAAATGGGAATATTACATTAGCTGGCAGAGGATTGGTACAGAAACAATTAAACAAGTTAATATAATTAAAGTCTCTGGGCCAGATGAAATACAGCCTTGATCTTAAGAGAGCTTAGTCCAGTTTTATTAGACCACTGTTTCTATATTTTCATATTCATTTTGTACTGATGATGTGCCACTGGATTGGAAGAAAAAAGCCAATGTAACACCAATATTCAATAAAAGTTGTCTGGTAACTATGAACCTGTAGCATAAAACTGGAACGGTAGGCCAGATACTGGAGACCAAAGATAAAGCAGAAGGAAACAGGATACAGAGCAAAACAACTAACTGGGGAGCCAGGGGTAGCAGAGCTACAATCAGGAGTGGGAGATGCCGGCTTTTGATTCACACCGGGTGGGCGTGGCATTTTACGTCATCATGTCGTGGCGCGAATACCCAAAAGTGCCCGGCTATCCCAAGATCAGCGCTGGAGCTGAATGGCAGATAAGTTCCTGAGAGTAACAACCCCCCCTACGGGGGCACCAGACCCTATGGAACAGGTTTTTCTGGAAAGCTCCTGTGAAAACACTTGACCAAATGAGAAGCATATAGATCTGAGTGTTTAATCCATGATCCTTCCTCAGGACCAAACCTTTCCAATGGACCAGATACTGGAGAGATCTCCAAAAGAACCACGGGGTTATTCAATAAAAGTTCTTATCGTTTAAAATGGTGCAAATTTGCCCAACCAATCAGATGTTAGCTTTCAAATGTTACATAAGTTTGATGGTTGGGGCCAAAATTAGCACCATTTTAAACGATAAGAACTTCTATTGAATCTCCCTCATAGAGTCCAAAATCTTTCAATCTCAAATTCCATTGTCATCAACAGAAGTAAGAGGGTAGGAGACAGAAGAGGGATGGAGATTGATTAGAGATTACTGGCTTAATGAAAGAAATATGGAACACATTAGGAATCCGCATATTAGTAGAGGTTGGAGAAAAACAGCAGTGAGCCAATCAATTCCAGAATAGAAAAAGGACCAATGAACTTCGGTCCTAACTTGAAGAGGGGGACAGGTAAATTAATATGAGCAGCAGATAGCCAAACTTCAACAGAGTAAGACGGGTGCTCCCACGTCTCCTATCAGCAGCAGTTCTTTGTGCAAGGGCGGATTTCTGAAGGCAGATTTAAATAGAATGCCAAATAGCCCCCATGTGGGCAATAGAGTCATCAGCAGCAGGAACCTGTGTGCAAAGAAAATCTTGAGGAAAACATCTTGGATTAGTACCAAGGACACACAAAAAAGGAAATTTTCCAGATGAGGCATGAATGGCATTATTATGGGCCATGGCAGGAGGTCAGACCATTCATCCTGGGTGTAGGAAATATAGCACCTGAGGTTTGTTCCAAAGATGATTAATGCTTTCAGTTGCCCCATTGGACTGTGGTGGTAAGTAGAAGAAAATTGTAATTTAATCCATGGCTTTAAATGTGCTCTCCAGAACTTAGAAACAATTGAGTTCCTCTGTCAGAAACTATTTCAGTAGGTAGTCCATGGAGGCAGAAAATATGAGAGATAAATAATTGAGCTAGCTCCACAGAAGATGGTAATTTGGGAAGAGGAGCAAAATGGGCCATTTTGTGAAGCGCTCTACAATAATAAAGTTCTGTTTGGAGGGAGATCAACAATAAAATCTATTAAAATGGGTCCATTTTCAGGATGGAATGGGGAGATGTTGAAGAAGCCACAAGGAAGAGTTGAGAGATTTTGACTGAGTACAGCTAGGGCAGGCTAGAATAAAGTCTTAAAATTCCTTCTTATAGTAGGCTACCAGAGAGAACGGGCAAGAAGATCAAAAGTTTTACTCATTCTAGTGTGTTAGTCTGCTGGAACAATGAGTTGTTGAAAGATGGTATTCCAAAGGGAAACGGGTACAAAGATTTTGCCAGGCGGAGGTCTGGAGGAGCAGATTCCTGTGCTGCTTGAATTGTGAACAAAGTGAGGAGTAAGTAAGGCCAGGATTTTTGTTGTTTGAATAATGGTCCCTATCCGGTCAGGAAGAGTGTAGGCAGGATACTGGAAACCAAGGGTGCTGCTGGGAACTGTAGGCCAGATACTGGAGACCAAAGATAAAGCAGAAGGAAACAGGATACAGGCAAAACAACTAACTGGGGAGCCAGGGGTAGCAGAGCTACAATCAGGAGCTGGGAGATGCCGGCTTTTGAATCTTCACACCGGGTGGCGCGTCGGCATCATTACGTCATCATGTCGCTGGCGCCGAATACCCAAAAGTGCCCGGCTATCCCAAGATCAGCGCTGGAGCTGAATGGCAGATAAGTTCCTGAGAGTAACACCCCCCCCTACGGGGGCCACCAGACCCTATGGACCAGGTTTTTCTGGAAAGCTCCTGTGAAAACACTTGACCAAATGAGAAGCATATAGATCTGAGTGTTTAATCCATGATCCTTCCTCAGGACCAAAACCTTTCCAATGGACCAGATACTGGAGAGATCTCCAAAAGAACCTACGGGGTTATTCAATAAAAGTTCTTATCGTTTAAAATGGTGCTAAATTTGCCCCAACCAATCAGATGTTAGCTTTCAAATGTTACATAAGTTCTGATTGGTTGGGGCAAAATTAGCACCATTTTAAACGATAAGAACTTCTATTGAATCTCCCTCATAGAGTCCAAAATCTTTTCAATCTCAAATTCCTATTGTCCATCAACAGAAATTGGGGTAGGAGACAGAAGAGGGATGGAGATTGATTAGAGATTACTGGCTTAATGAAAGAAATATGGAACACATTAGGAATCCGCATATTAGTAGAGGTTGGAGACAAACAGCAGCTGAGCCAATCAATTCCAGAATAGAAAAAGGACCAATGAACTTCGGTCCTAACTTGGAAGAGGGGACAGGTAAATTAATATGAGCAGCAGATAGCCAAACTTCAACAGAGTAAGACGGGTGCTCCCTACGTCTCCTATCAGCAGCAGTCTTTTGTGCAAGGGCGGATTTCTGAAGGCAGATTTAAATAGAATGCCAAATAGCCCACATGTGGGCAATAGAGTCATCAGCAGCAGGAACCTGTGTGCAAAGAAAATCTTGAGGAAAACATCTTGGATTAGTACCAAGGACACACAAAAATGGAAATTTTCCAGATGAGGCATGAATGGCATTATTATGGGCCCATGGCAGGAGGTCAGACCATTCATCCTGGGTGTAGGAAATATAGCACCTGAGGTATTGTTCCAAAGACTGATTAATGCTTTCAGTTGCCCCATTGGACTGTGGGTGGTAAGTAGAAGAAAATTGTAATTTAATTCCCATGGCTTTACATAGTGCTCTCCAGAACTTAGAAACAAATTGAGTTCCTCTGTCAGAAACTATTTCAGTAGGTAGTCCATGGAGGCAGAAAATATGAGAGATAAATAATTGAGCTAGCTCCACAGAAGATGGTAATTTGGGAAGAGGAGCAAAATGGGCCATTTTGCTGAAGCGCTCTACAATAATAACAGTGTTCTGTTTGGAGGGAGATCAACAATAAAATCTATTGATAAAATGGGTCCATTTTCAGGATGGAATGGGGAGATGTTGAAGAAGCCCACAAGGAAGAGTTCTGAGAGATTTTGACTGAGTACAGCTAGGGCAGGCTAGAATAAAGTCTTTAACATTCCTTCTTATAGTAGGCTACCAGAGAGAACGGGCAAGAAGATCAAAAGTTTTACTCATTCTAGTGTGTTTAGTCTGCTTGGAACAATGAGTTTGTTGAAAGATGGTATTCCAAAGGGAAACGGGTACAAAGATTTTGCCAGGCGGAGTGTCTGGAGGAGCAGATTCCTGTGCTGCTTGAATTTGTGAACAAAGTTGAGGAGTAAGTAAGGCCAGGATTTTTGTTGTTTGAATAATGGTCCCTTATCCCGGTCAGAAGAGTCAGAAGTAAGAAAGGATCTGGAGAGGGCATCTGCTTTTTTATTTTTGGAACCTGGTTAACAGGTGAAAACAAAATTGAACCAAGAAAAGAACAAGGACAGACGTGCTTGCGAGGATTTAACCTTATGAGGTTTTAGATGTATTCCAAGTTTTTATGATCGGTGGTAGAGATGGTAATAGGTGAAGAAGTGCCTTCTAACAGGTGGCGCCACTCCTCGAGAGCCAATTTGATAGTCAGTAGTTCTCGATTACTGGCATCATAATTCCATTCGTTGGGTAGAAACTTTTTAGAGAAATAAGCACAAGGATGGAGTTTCCCTTTGATACCCTATCTTTGATAGAGGACAGCTCCAGCCCCCAAGTCGGATGCATCTACTTCAAAAAGAAGGGAAGGTTGGGATCAGGATGAACTAAGACTGGAGCAGAGGCAAAGGCTTCCTTTAACTGTTTAAATGCTTCAAGGGCAGCAAGAGACCAAGAGTTTGGTCTACCCCCCCTTCCTGATGAGGGCTAGAGTAGTAGAAACGATAGAAGAAAACCCTTTGATAAATTGTCTATAGTAGTTGGCAAAGCCGATGAACCTTTGAATGGCTTTGGTTCCGATAGAAAGAGACCAATTTTGGATTGCTAAAACTTTAACAGGGTGCATCCTTGGGCGGATACAATGCAACCAAGAAAGGATACTCGAGAAAGTTCAAAGAGAAATTTTTCGAGTTTGGCATATAAGTTGTTTTCTCTTAAATGCAATAAAACTTGCTGCATATCAAGACAATGAGAAGGTAGATCCTGAGAATAAGATGTCGTCAAGGTATACGACCACTGTTATGCATAGTAGGTCTCGGAAAATGTCAGTCACGAAATCCTGAAAAACCGCTGGAGCGTTACAAAGACCAAAGGGCATCACTAGATACTCGTAATGACCATCACAAGTGTTAAACTCGAACAATTCTAAGAGGGGTATAGGGTAACAGTTATTTATAGTGATCTTATTCAACCACCTATAATCGATGCAAAGACGTAAACTTTCATCTTTCTTTTCTACAAAAAAGAAACCGGGCCGACTGGAGAAGTGGAAGGTCTAATGAATCCCTGGGTCAAATATTCCTTAATGTAGTCTTTCCTGGCTTTGGTTTAAGAGAGATAGTGGGTAAATGCATCCCTGAGGAGGCATGGTACCTGGAAGGAGGTCAATGGTACAATCATAAGAGTGGTGAGGTGGGAGTTCTTCAGCATGTTTATTACAAAAACATCTACACATTCATGGTAACATTCAGGAAGAGTTTCTAAAGATTCAATTTCACAATTAATGGAAGAGCAATGAATAGGGAGAGGAAGGAAGACATTTGAAAAAACAAGAAGGACTCCAAGATATAAGTTCATTGTTAGACCAGTCTATTACAGGCTTGTGTACTCGAAGCCAAGGAAGTCCCAGGATCAATAGAGCAGACGGACTGTGGATCACCAGAAACGATAAACATTCTTGATAAATTGTGCAAAATTACAATAAAATTTGAAAGTAGACTTGGAAACGAATTCTGAGGCCAAGGGTCTGTTGTCAATGGCTAGAACACGAAGGGGTTGGTGTAGATGAAGAAGGGGAAGACCCAATTGCGATGCAAAGGTAGCGTCAATGAAATTCCCTGCTGCGCCAGAATCAACAAAGGCCTGGGTAGAAAAAGATTTGTCATTTAAGGTGATAGTTGCAGGCAAGAAAAGTTTGAGCGACTCACACCTAGAAGGAGCTCCTTTTTAGCTTTTAGGTTACATCTACATGACTTTTCCTCGGGAGACAGATGGGTGCCATCAGTAGAAGAAATGAGTTATGGAGAGGGTCTGACCGGATGGATGAAAGTTCACAGAACTTTCTGTCGTTCACAGAAATGGGTATCTATCTGGATGCAGAGAGAAATTAGGTCTTCTAATGGGACGGGTAATTCTCTAGATACAAGGCGGTCATAGAGTCCCTGCCAAAAGGCTGCTGTAAGTGATTCGTTATTCCAAGAAGTCTCTGCAGCAAAGGTACGAAATTCAATAGCGTACTGTCCTACAGAGCAAGACCATTGATGGAGCTGCATCAACCGAGAAGAAGCAGCCAAAGTTTTATCTAGTGCGTCGAAGACTTTGCGAAACATATCCCAGAAAATGGTAATATCATTGACTAAAGGATCACTTTTCTACCATAGGGGAAGCCCAGACATTTCCTTCAAGCAAGGCAATGCTTGAACTTCGCAAAATCCGGTCCGCTCGAGGATCCGCGAATTTTCAAAAAAAATTCGAAAATCCACGAGCGGATTCCCCTTAAAAAATGAAAAATCCTCGAAAATACGAGAAATCCCCGTAATTTCGAAAATACGTATTTTCCCCGCATTTTCGAAAATACATGAAATCCTCGTAATTTCGAAAATTTTCGAAAATACATATTTTCATGCATTTTCAAAAATACGTGAAATCCTCGTAATTTCGTAAATTTTAGAAAACGCGGTTCGGAAAAGTTTGGAAGGCGGAAAACCGGAAAATCCGCGATATCCGATGTTCGCGAATGAGTTAAATCCGCTGCGGATTCGGGTTCGGATCCACGAACTGGGCCATCACTACTCATGACATCAGACCTCTACTACCCACAGGTGAATTTCATGAATCACTCAGCAACCACAGCAAAGGGAAAGGTGAGACACGGCTTGTTGTATGTTTGTGAATGTGCTCTGTCTATTGGGACAATGTTGTCTTGTGACTTTAGTTTATCCTTCAGTGGTTTGACTAATCAGGAAGGTAGCTCTGCTTGTATGTATGTATGTATTATAGCGCTACATATAATGCAGCGCTTTACAATTATTTACTCAATTCACACCAGGCCCTGCCCTGAAGAGCTTACAATCTAATCCCTTTATGTACACATACAACCTATCAATATGTCTTTACGATTGTGGGGGAAACCGGAGTGCCCGGAGGAAACCCACGCAAGCAAGGGGAGAACATAAAAAATCCTTGTTGCAGTGCTAACCACAGAGCCACCGTGCTTCCTTGGGAGTCAAAATACAAATGTAATACAATATGCCTAAAAATAAAACACATTTTAAAAAAAACACATGCCAGAATAAAGCATTATTGTACTGTATTTATTTAAATGTCAAATGAAAGTCTGTTTTTTCATGCATTTTTAAGCGGCAGTTTACTTTTGTTTTATCTACTTATCTACATTTTTTTGTTGCTTTCCCCCCCCTCTACTGTACTAAGCCCTAAACAAGGAATTTCATTTCACAGCTCAGCACACAATTTAGATACATCATCACTTTTAAAAAGCAATTGGAATTACTTTCCAAATGCAGTAGCATTTAAGGCTCTGGGTATTTTCTTCAACAAGCTAGTAAATTAAATTATACACATCATATGAATGTTGAAGCTGAACTTTATGAAACAGCATTTTTTTTCTAGGTATTGGACACTTACTGCTCATCCACTGAAAAACTGACCTGTCCTTCCAATCGGTATTTTATTGGTGGGCAGTGATGTTGCGTATGCAAGAATGTACGTATGCACAACTGTGCATTTTACCCACTACAAAAGCGGTCCAACTATAAAAAAGCTTTCATGTCCACAGCACTGGTGGATAGTAGCGATGAAAGTCGGTCAGAAGGAACTGAGTGGGGAAACAAAGCTTTAACAATAAGGAGTGACTGACCAATGGGGGTGGGACAGGTGTGGTGTGTGGGGGGATGCCTAGGGCATTGAGATGGCTAGAAATGGCCCTACTCTACTGTTTTTATAGAGGAGGTGTAGGATTGAGTATTCCTACTTCCCGTTTTGCACACTGTGTTATGTATTGACATGAAGGAAATCATGCAGGATGTATAAAAATGGCTTTAATAAAGCATTGTCAGTTTCCCTGATAATTAAAATAATTTATCATTTTTTATGTAATTCCCAGATAAAGATATACAACATTTCACTACAGGAAGCTATTTTTCTTTCACATAGCATAGCAGTGGATGTAGTATACTAAGAAAGTCATCATTGGTGTAAGTTATAAATCACCTTCTCAGTTGCTTCCCAATTGGGTAAGGTTATAATAATGGGAGATTTCAATTATTCAGACATCAACTGGGCAGTAGGCAATGCAAATCAGTAAAAGCACAAAAGGTTTTTTAAGTATGTCGAATTTTGTCCAAACTTGTACATAAACTAACATAAAAAAAAGATGCCCTCCATTGTTATAAAGCTGGATAGGGTTATCTACCACCAAGACCCTACATACCGAACTGTGTGTTGCCTACTTGGTACTAGGGTTCAACATGTGGACTTCACTGGGACAGATATTGGGGTAAGGAATCATTGGGCTAATACGATAATGGAGGGAGGATAGGGGAGGAGGATAAAGGATAGGGAGTCATGTATGTCAAAGTGTGGAAATAAACTAAATGATAATCTAAACGTAGACAGACATACATGGTTATTCAATAAAAGCTCTTATCGTTAAAAATGGTGCTAATTTTGCCCCAACCAATCAGATGTTTTCTTTCAAATGTTAAATAAGATCTGATTGGTTGGGGCAAAATTAGCACCATTTTTAACAATAAGAACTTTTATTGAATCTCTCTGATAGATTGTAAGGAAACTGCCAGCACCTCAAAAGGTATCAATTTCTTAAATGTTCTATAAGAGCATTTTCTTTTAAAGATTGTAAAAGTGTATACTAGACACGGTGTGTTGGTGGATCTGGTAATATCTAATAACGCTGAGCTCACTTTGGAGATGAAGAGAACAGTGATCATGATGTATTGTCATTTAATATACCGTATATACTCGAGTATAAACCGAGTTTTTCAGGCTGAAAAATCAGCCTGAAAACTCGGACTCGGTTTATACTCGAGTCAGGAGCTTACCTGGGCATTCCGGCAGCTGTGCGATCTTTTTCTGTACTGGCGCGCCGGCCTGACGTCACTGCCCGGCGCCAAGCCCGGCGCCGGGCAGTGACGTCAGCCGGCGCGCCAGTACAGGAATGCGCGCGCGGCTGCCGGAATGCCTGCCAGAATGCCGATACAGGGAGAAGAGAGCCCACAGGAGAGAGAGCCCCACAGGAGAGAGACTCACAGGGAGAAGAAGCCCACAGGTACAAACTGAACTGGGTGGGAGGGGGAGGGGGCATTCAAGATGTTTGGAAACTACAACTCCCAGCTAAAAAGCATCTGGGAGTTGTAGTTTCCAAACATCTTGAATGCCACCCTCACTTGGCATTCAAGATGTTTGGAAACTGCAACTCCCAGCTAATAAAGCATGCTGAAGTTGTAGTTTCCAAACATCTTGAATGCCAAGTGAGTTGGCATTTCTACCCTCGGTTTATACTCGGGTCAACAACTTTTATTAGGATTTTTAGCTGAAATTGGGTACCTCGGTTTATACTCGGGTCGGTTTTACTCGAGTATATACGGTAGGCTGCAAAAAACAAGGTGCACTGGGATAACAAAAATTTTGTACAAGAAAGCAATTAAACTAGCTAAAATAGAAAATGTAATATGGATAGCAGAACAAAGCAAGTTCAACCTCTTTATACAAGACAATATCTTGCTACTTCTAGCCGTTGCTACCTGGCATTGTTTGCTACAACTAGTTATCTACCAGAACCCCCAAATCTTTTTCCATTACAGATGCACTTAACACAGAGTTATTTATGGTGTAGGTGGCACAGGGATTAAAATCCCAAATGCTCACCTTACATTTATCAACATTGAATCTCATCTGCCATTCTGCTGCTAATCTCTCTAGATCTGCTTGCAACACTTGCACATCATTTGAAGTTTCCAAAGCTCTGCATAGTTTAGTGTCATCAGCAAACACAGAGATTTTGCTCTCAATGCCCCCTTCTAAGTCATTTATAAACAGATTACAGAAGCGGCCCCATACAGAACCCTGAGGCCCTCCCTTATAACTTAAGCCCACATATGTACTCCATTTACCACCACTCTGCTTGCAATCCAATAACCGATTCTCTATCCATGCACAAATGTTTTATTCAAGGCCAACAGTCCTCAGTTTATACATTAGTTGCCTTTGCAAAAACCAAGTATACCAAATCCACTGCTGTGCCTGAATCCAAATTCTTACTCCTTCTTTATAAAAACCAATTAAAATTGTCTGGCATGATCTATTTCTCATAAGTCCATGCTGACTACTACTAATAAGATGAGCTCTGGAGACAAGGATATGATCCCGTAGCAAAGTTTCCATCACCTTCCCTACCACTGATGTTAGGCTTACAGGTCTATAGTTACCAGGCTGTGAATGACAACCTTTTTTGAATATTGGTATTACATTGGCATTTTTCCAATCCAGCGGCACATTCCCACACCAAAGTGAATCTGAAAAATAAGAAACAGTGGTGTAATAGAACTAAACTAAGCTCTTTTAAAATCTGAGGGTGTCTCCATCCGGTCCTGGGGCTTTTGATATTAACTTTGTCTAATTGTTTCTGTACCATATCACCCTCCAGCCAATGTGAATACACCTTATTTCTCCCCTGCATATTATTACAATCCCTGCTGTAAGGACTAGGATTCTCAACAGTGAAAACCAATGTAAAAAAACGGTTTAGCAGATTAGCCTTTTTGGCATCCTCTATAACCATCTCAGCCCCAGTCCCACATCTCAGTCCTCATCTTTTTACCATTTATATACTTAAAAAAAAAACATTTTGGGGTTGGACTTGCTTTGTTCAGCAATCCGTATTTAATTTTCTAGTTTAGCTAATTTAATTGCTGTCTTGCACTCTTTATTACAGCTTTTATACTCCCTGTAAGACTGTTCTGTTCCTTCTGATTTCAAAATTTTGAAAACCTTTTTCTTTTTTTTTCCCATTTCCCTTTTTACCTGAGCATTTAGCCATGCAGGAGGGGACCTACTTTTTATTTACGCTTGTTCCCTAAAGGTTTAGAAATGTAATAGTTTAATATCCCTTTAAAAGTGGTCTACATCTACTTAGTATCTTTACCTAGAAACAATTCCCCCCAGTCTATGAGCAGGAGTGATTCCTTTAACAGCACAAAATTAGCTATTCTAGAGTTAAAAGTTTTTGTTAATCCAGTGCACTTTAGTTTTTTGCAACCTATATTTAATGACACTATACAATGGTCACTGTTCCCTAAGCTTCCCATTACCTTTATCTCCAAAATGAGCTCAGGGTTATTAGATTCCTAGATCCAACAACACATTCTGTCTAGTAGGAACTTCTACCATCTGTGAAAGAAAATGCTCATATAGGAAATTTAAGAACTTTATACCTTTTGAGGTACTGACAGTTCCCTTACTCCAATCTATGTCAGGGTAGTTAAAATCCCCCATAACCAAAACATTCCCCATACCAGCAGCCTTTAACAACTGCATATGGAGATTCAGTTTCACCTCCCCCTGGCATTTGGTGGCTTATAACATACCCCAACAATTAATTTACCCACCTTCTTGCTTCCTGTACACAGCTCTAACCATATTGTTTCTGCCATATCATTTATGTCCCCATCTATTCCATCTTTTAGATTTGGCTTCAATTCCTGATTAACATACATACATCCTCCTCCTCCTTTCTTATTAACTCTGTCATGTCTAAATGAGGAGTATCCTTATACCAATTACATCATACCTTTCCTTTAAAGCTATTAGTTCTAGTTCCCTGGTTTTTCCAGCCAGACTTCTTGCATTTGTAAACATACATTTTAGATTATCAATTGATTTACTTCCATACTTGGTCGTACATGTTTTCTTATCCTCTATGCGCCCCCTCCCCCTTCTCCTCCCTCCGTTGTGTTATTAGCCCCCTGATCCCTAACTTCTCTATCTAACCCTGTGTAGTTCAATGTAGCCCCTTGTATTCACTATAGAGAATCCTAGTTCTTATAGCAGGGACATTAATAATATTAAAGGTATAAATGAGGAATATTTACATTAGCTGGCAGAGGATATGGTACAGAAACAATTAAACAAAGTTAATATAATTAAAGTCTCTGGGCCAGATGAAATACAGCCTTGGATCTTAAGAGAGCTTAGTCCAGTTTTATTTAGACCACTGTTTCTTATATTTTCATATTCATTTTTGTCTGATGATGTGCCACTGGATTGGAAAAAAGCCAATGTAACACCAATATTCAATAAAAGTTGTCTGGTAACTATAGACCTGTAAGCATAAAACTTTGTTACGGGATCATATCCTTGAATTTGTCTCCAGAATTGATCTTATTAGTATGGATTTATGAGAAATAAGATTGTGAGAATGAAGTGAGAAAGAATTTAGATGTAGGCATAGCAGTATATTGCATAGTAGTATACTTGCATTTTCATAAAGCTTTTGATACTGTGCCACATGGGCGACTGATGTGTTAACTGAGGGCGGTTGGCCTAAAACATTTGTACATGGATAGAGAATTGGTTGTTGGATTGCAAACAGAGAGTAGTGGTCACTGAAGCTACATCCATGTGGGCTAAAGCAGACCTAGATAGATTATCAAAATGGGCAGCAGAGTAGCAGATGAGATTCAATATTTATCAATGTATGGTGATCCATTTGGGGTTTAACAATCCTTGTGCCACCAAACCATAAATAGCTCTGTACTAAGTGAATCTCTAATGGAAAAAGATTTGGGTGTTCTAGTAGATAACAGACTTAGCTTTAGCAAAGAATGCTGGACAGCCAGGGCTAAAGCTAGCAAGATATTGTCTTGTATAAAGAGGGGAATAGATTCAAGGGAGAAAAAATAATTTCCCCCCCTTTACAGGACACTGGTTAGGACTCATTTGAAATATGCAGTGCAGTTTTGAAATTACATATACACAAAGGGATCTTGGAAATGAAAGTTCAGAGAAGGGCCACTAAATTAATAAGGTAAATTAATGGGGCTTGCCTATGCAGACAAATTAGTCAATTTAGGGCTGTTTACACTAAGGAAGTGGCAATTGCGCAGGAATATGATCACTTTATACAAATATATTAATGGGCCATATAAGACTCTCTGCTGCATTGTTCACCATTAGGTAATTTCAGAGGACTTGTGGGCATACTTAGACTAGAAGAAAAGGTGTTTCATCTTCAGGTTTGGAAAGGTTTTTTTACATTTTACAATGAGAACGGTGATAGCTTTAAAAGTGAGCTGGATAAGTTTCTAAAACAAAAAAAATTGAGAATCACTGGTACTAATACATATAGCTCTGGTTGATCCTGGGATCCTTTCTCATTGCCATTTGGCATTTAAACCCTACCCCCTTTTTTTTAGGCATTACTATGTTACTCCATTACTGTGTCCTGTCTGGTTTGGTGTACTGAGGGGCATGCATCATTTGAAAGGAGGAGACTGTTTTGTTTTGGGGGGTTTGGGGGTGGTGGGGTTGGATGGGTGGGTGGGGATAGGGTTATTGTATGTGTGGAGGGGCTGAACTTTTTTTTTTAACCTAAAATGAACTAAGTAACTATACACAGTGCATTGTAGTGAAGCGTGCACCAATGTAAGGCCTGCCATTGAAGAGATTCCTTCGGTCAGGACTCAGCCATGTACTTGCACCTTGAAGAAAAAGGACTGTAATACAAAAATACTGGACAAAGAAGAGAGTTGGTATAAAAAAGGTGTCAGACACTTTGCTGTTATATGCTGATTGAGAAACGTTCCAGGTTTTTAATTATTATTCTTGAAGTCATTCTGAATTAGTGAAATTAAACTTCAAGTTCAGTTGACCTAGCTGAATATCACAGATATACCATGACCTGGATAATGAGAACTTTACAAAGCATAGTTGGGTAATAGCAAAAAAATTTGCAGAGCATGTTCTTTTAAAGAATGGAAGGTATTCCTACTGCTAAACATTCAACATGAAATGTCCCCCTTTTAACATAATTGCATAATTTGGGGGTGTTATACTACTTAACATCACTTAATTTACCAGGGAGACATAAGAATGTTTAACATAATTAAACACCTGCCTAATAAATGTGTTATTTAACATATACTAATTTCGGGGGGGGGGGGGGGGGTTGTATTTTCTGATTTGACTTTTTGTCTTAATAGTGATTAATTTCATTTATAAAACCAACTAAACATATTTAAAAAAAACTTTCCCTATGAAGGTCAGCAAAAACAAATGGACAGCTTTTCAAATATGCACCATGAACAGAAATATATCTTTGTTTTATGTCTAAATATTATGGAAAATCTGTTTCTTTCCTTTTTATTTGAGGATATCAGTCATGTAATCCCACCAAAACCTTTACTATATAGATCATCTGCAAAACAACACAAACCATTTCATTATAGTTTATTTTCCTATAACTCACAGGAAATTTCATTGTTTTTCTAAAGAAAGTAACTGTATTAAAACAATATCATCAGTTACTTTGCTAACAGATCTACAGAGTTGCTGAATATAAACATTTAGACAGTGTAATTTTATTGTCTGCACTTCTTTAAGAGGATTCCTTTGAGTCATACCTTACCATTTATGGTTAATGGATAACTAAAAAGTTTGTGAGCTGAACTTCACTTAAAACAGACCAGAATGTACTCCTATGTTTTGCTGGATAGAAGGGATACTTAAATTGACTTGAAGGGTTTGCAGAGGGGATATTTGCAGACTACATATAATCTACATATGAACTACCTGTGAGTATATGTCTGTGTTTGCTTTTTATACATTATTATATAATTTGCTTTAAAAGGTTAATAGGAGTATAAATTATATTATTTGGTGTGAAACACTTATTTTAATGAATATCACATATACAGGATTTTTTTGATTAGTTGCTTATTCAAAACTTTGATGCTTGCTAATTAAGAAGTAGAAGATTACAAAAAAACACAGATTGTTTATTTAAGCATGTATGAGTTTCTAAAAAGAAAAAAAAATAGTTTCTGGTATGGATACATAAAGTTGATCCAATGATATGGAGTCAGGAAGGAATTTATTCCTCTTCGTACTGTTTTTTTTTTTGTCTTCCTCTGGATCAACTGTTAGGCAGGAAATGTGGGTATTGCTGAGTAGGTTGTACTAGATGGAAGTATGTCTTTATTCAACCTCAAATACTAAAGGCTTATAACATTTTATTTCAAATTAATTGTGTTTTCTTTCTGATTTCATTAATAAACTTCATATTATTATTTATTGATGATCAAAAAATGTATATTTCTATGTAACAAGAGTTTATTGTATAACAATGGACTGCAGAGCGTGGTGTTTTATGTATCTGGTGCAAATCCCACCCACCACACACAACTTCATCAAAGAAATGAAGCATGCTTTGTTGATCAGATATCATAGCTAGAGTGATGGGGAAACAAAAATTACAATGGTCATAACAAATGTGCTGCCAGTACATTTGCTTTGGACCTGTTTGTTTGATACCAAAACAAATGTTTTAAAACAAGCTATGGTAGCTGATGCTTAATAAGATATCCTTCCTGAAGGGACTATACAATTGGGCAACATAGAAAAGAGGTTCAGTTTGAAATTCAGACTTTCATTAAATTAAAAAAAAGGATTAGTTATATACTTCTGGTGCCAGTCATTGCAGCTGAAACACACAACTTCTTAAGGAAACTATTCATAGAGTATTTATGGGTTTGTGGTATTTTAAGTCTAATATACCATACTGTCAGGGAGATTCAATAAAAGATCTTATCGTTTAAAATGGTGCTAATTTTGCCCCAATCACAGATGTTAGCTTTCAAATGTTATATAATATCTGATTGGTTGGGGCAGAATTAGCACCATTTTAAACGATAAGAACTTTTATTGAATAACCCTGTGTATCTCTCAATTATGCTGTTTATTGTCACATTTTGTTTGGGATCGTAATGGGTAGATAAAGGGTGGGTTTGTCCTGGCAGAAGTTTGCAGGTATGATGTATACTGTTTTACTATTGGCTGTTTGACTATGTAGTGTGCACTTTAAGTTGGAAATTATCATTTTTTTTTAAGAGAAACAGTCCTGAAATACACATTTTACTTTACAGCTTTGGCTTAATGCAAATTGTGCAGTATTTATGATTTTATATATATTTATATATATATAGTACTTTGGACAGGGACATGGACCTGGTAATTCCTACCCCCCAATATTGTTTCTGGGAGGAGCATCAGCCCAAAGAAAACTAATTCTGCCAGTCTTCCTCCTGGCTTCAGCACTATATTTAATAAAGGAATAGTCCAGGCCTAACCTGGTTGATCCAGGGATACTTTCCGATTGCCGTTTGAAGTCAGGAAGAATTTTTTCCCCTTTTTTGCTGGTTTTTTTTTGCCTTCCTCTGTATCAACTTTTAGGTAGGGTTAAAAAAAACAAAAAAAAAAACCTCAACCTCAATTACTATAACCTGGCAAATGAAAACTGTTGGTTCTTTGTGAGGTGTGAATAATAAATCCTACCTCCCTGCTCCAGTTACTTTTCATTTTTAAAAAGTTACATTTTAGAGCATAGTTATCCTTTAACAGTTTATAATTTCTCCTTCCTATTGTACCACGGTACTTCTGTAGCCTACCACACTGAATGCTGCTGGACCAGCACTTGAATTATTTGCACTTTGTATTACTTGCCCTATTACTTGCCCTACCCTTGTATGTAACATGTAAGTTTTCCTCATATATATAAATGCAACTGTGCCACAGAAGATGTTGGCGCTATATAAATCCACAATTATAATCCATGACTTACATAAAAACTATTTTAAGGATAATATAAAATGGAAGTGTATATAGAAGTGTATAGTTCCAAGTTGGATAAATCTTAGGAACCAGGTATCCAATGCACCGGTTTTACACAGGTAATTTTTTTAAAGGTTTCTATTTATAGATCAGGCAATCTATATATATATATATATATATATATATATATATGGATGCAGAGTTTTTGTAAATAGGAAATATAAAATACTAATATAAATTTCATTGACATTACAGGTATGGGATACATGGTTTTCCTAAATCAGGTTAATAAAGGATTTTGAATGTAGTCATGCTCGGAAAGAAATTATTCACGACACAAAGGCGAGGAGAGCCTCGTGCCATTTTCTTGGGGATTGGAATGATGGTTTGTTCTGTTATGATGTTTTTTCTTTTTGGATTTACTGTGGTGCCAAAATATTTGAAAAGGTATGTTTAAAAAAAAAAATTAAAATATATATATATAACAAAATATATATATATAGTCTCCAGAAAACATTGTCCCAATAGACACATTCACAAACAATACAAAAGCTGTACCTCACCTCTCTCTATGCTGTGGCTGCTGGGTGATTAATAAAATGAACCTGTGGGTACCAGGGGTCAACTCCTATAATACAGCTAAATGTATGCAGTACACTTAACATGCTCTATAGTGCTCAACAGATCAGAATAAGGAACTTGCAGCCTTGCTTCCTAGAAGCTGACAGCCAATCATATAACAGCACAGAGATCCTCCCTGAAAACAGTACATGGATTTAAGTGCATTTTTTTGTGAACATATTTAAATGTTTCTGTCCCTTACAGTGATATATATTTCTTTTTACACAAAAAAGAAAAGTCTGGGAATTTGTATCTGTGTGATGTGTATTTTTAAAACAAGCACTTTAGCAGGTTAGCCACCACAGCTTATATAAAGAATACAAGTAAATGTCAGTATTATCTGCTGAATATTTTGTATTGCACCAAAAAGGCTGTATGCAATTCACACTTGCTGGAAAATAAACTATTTTCAAAGTCTTATCAGGGACTTCCATATTGGTGTGAAGACATCTCTATAGAAACATCTCTATAATTGAGACCGTAAATACTGGGGTAAGGAGATGTGACCAATAAGTGCACATGCTCACAAGGCTCTTTAAAGACAACATGGGCTGTAAGCTGTGCTTGCAACATCATGGAATTCTTCTTACAGAATCTATTTCTCACATGTACGTAAATGCAAATTATCAGAGGAGAATCTTACAATACATAGGTGTTCTGGGGAGAAAAGCTTTCAAACTAGAAAAAAAAACCAGTTTCCGTCAATCTAGTACAACATACACTGGGTGATTCAATTTCTTTTAAAGGGTAACTGTGGTCCAAAAATGACTTTAGGTTAATTAACAGGAATTGCTTTGCTGGGGATATTTGCAGTTTTCATAGTTTTGAAGATATTTACATTTATATGTGCGATATGGTAGGATCATCACCAGATCCCCTTCCTGCTCTGAAACCACGTGACAGTCTCCTCCTCCTCGTGGGCCCCCATGGCCCCTCCTCTTGTAGGCCCTCTTGGCTAATTCCCTTGCAGTCCCTAATGGTCCCTACTAATCATGCACCCTGTGGGCCCTCCCCATGCAGGCCCCTTGGCCCTTTCCCTTGCAGCCCCCTATGGCCTTTCCCTTGCAGCCACCTATGGCCCCTCCCAGTCATGGGATCTCTGGCCCTGCCCACTTGCAGGTCCTATGGCCCCTCCCACTTACAGGGCCCATGGCCCCTCCTCTTGCAGACCCATCCTGGCCCTACCCTTGCAGCCCCCTTGGACCTTTCCCTTGCAGCTTCCTGTCGCCCCTCCTACTCACAGGTATATTGGTCTGAGGTAAAAGTGGGGGAGGGGCCACAGGCCCCATAAGTGGGTGGAGCCATGGGACCCACGAGCGGGAGGAGCCACAGGGGTCTGCAAGGGAAGGGGCCAGGTTTGGTCTGCAAGGGGAGAAGCCACAGGGCCTGCGAGTGGGAAGGGCCAGCAGGTGGGAAGCATTAAAAAAAAGCAGTGCTGTGGGCTTTGCTGTTCTCCCCACCCCCTGCTACCCTTTATTCATGCACTGAGCATG
Organism: Hymenochirus boettgeri; assembly: GCA_019447015.1. NCBI lineage: Eukaryota > Metazoa > Chordata > Amphibia > Anura > Pipidae > Hymenochirus > Hymenochirus boettgeri. Next base: position 60,978,517 of record CM033471.1, read on the forward strand.
TGCCAACTGCAGATTAGAGGAGAAAGTAGTATTTCTGACCGCAGATTCAGACCTTCCACCCTCCCTAACTTTCTGATCAGTTATTTCTTCATATCTTTGGCTGCTCAGCACGATGAGAGGTGATTGATTACTCATTTTAAAGGTAGGAACCTGGCCTTTCATTTAAAATAAACTTGTTTGGAGACCACAGTTCCCCTTTAAAATAGCTGCAAATCCTACCCAGCCTGACATATGAATGTTTTTCGAAATAGCGCAGCGCTTCCAAACAAACAATCAAGTTATGTATTGCTCTACCTCTTTGTATGGGATCTTTAAAGGAAAGCAAAAAGGTGCGTCTTTCCTTGCTGCTGCGCATCAAGGTAAGACACTACTGTTAAAGTTATTGAATCTCCCCAGTGGTGGGACAAAAGAAACATTTTGAATAAACATCCAATTTTCACTTAAAGGGCAAATAAATGCCAGTGTTCTTTTAAAAGGTAATTGGAAAAATCCCTTTTCAACTTTATGTAACATTGAATTCTCTTTGTTTCAAAAAAAATATTCAGATCTTCCCAGTAAAACATTCTAAAAGAGCACAGTTTTACAGTTCCTATTGTAAAGAGGCTTTAATTTAAATGTTATCTTTACATCCAAAAAAATGTAGTTGAAGGCAAATGTTGTTGCCTTCTTTAATCCACTCTAGTTCAATATATTTTCTTTTATTTAAGATTCCAAAATTTCACAGCATTACTGATGGGCTCCAATTGTTTGAAAATAAATAATATACACCTATCTTTATACAAGATAGGATCTGGTCTTGGCTGTTACAGCTTGGCAGTAGTTGTTACCACACAATCTATTATTTACTAATGTTCCTTGGCCCTAACAGGGATGCTGCCCATTCCTACGAAATATCTAGACATGCTTTCAGTGAATACTCATCATACAGTATGTAACTTGTTGAATTTGTGTCTTTAACAAAGATCTTACTTTTAATACCCACTACTGTATGTCATTACAAAACAAAATAAATATAAGTAGCCCATACAGAAGGTATACTACTTTGCATACAGTAATTGCTGGGCATCAAGAGTAAAATGGAAGATAGGAGTACTATCTTCTACCTCCCAGTGAACTATAGGTACAAGTACCATGTCTACTAAAGCTGAGTTTTTGAATATCCTTTAAAGAGAAACTATAGAGCTACATCAAACCCCCTCCCTTCTGATGTGCTCAGGGCAAGGACCTAAAATGTGAAGTCCTCAACCCTGGGTGTAGAGAAGATTCTAAGAAATATAACATCAAAGTAGAGATCCCCATTCAGCCAGGGGGTGAATTTCATATGGGAGGATGCACTCCTGGTCTTCCCATACTGTAGGTTGGCCCAGCTGTATTTTTTGTGATTGACATAGGCTATGGAGACAAGTAGGCATGTCTGTCATCTAACAGGATGTCCACCTAATATTTTATCACTGATGAAACACAATTAAAAAAATATATTTGTTATTATAACTAAACCAGCCTACAAAAGTCTATGTTTAAAGTCTATTCCCTTTAAACCATTTGTGAAATCAGTATTTACAATCTGTTTTAAATACCGTATGTTAATTCTGTCCATTAAGACATTATGGATTTTAATGAAGAATAATGATTAGCATGATTGTATTACTAAACCTTTTGTATATGATCATATACTTTACTCCTGTGTTTTTTGTTGTTGTTGCAGAATTCTTGCCATCTCAAATAAGGCAATTTTCTTCTAGTTTTAAGTTTGATACCACTAGCCAAAAGCCTGAAAAGAACTTTCTCTCACTAATGTGTCCATAGGTAGAGTAAGGAATGGTTGGAGGTCGCAGGTCAGAAAAGATTGATTTTGGATGGTGGGGCTTATGACTCAGCTTTTAACTCATGCCTGTCTCAGAGACAGAGAAAGGACAATTTGGGAAGTGTAACTTTACAAGGCTATAACTTAGAAGAAGAACTAAATCCACATTTTTATACTTCAGAATTTGAAAACAACGCCCCCAAAACACCAATAAACTGTAAATAAAAAAAACTCCAGTAAATTGTATTAAAGTAAATATAAGCATCTGAAGAACTGGATGAAGTAACTGTGTGTATGTGTCTGGAAACAACCTCCTGACCTCAGTTACATGGTCCCTTGCTTTATCTGTTCTGTAAAAGGATTGGCTAGAGATTATTAGTGAGTGTACCGTATATACTCGAGTATAAGCCGACTTGAGTATAAGCCGAGGCACCCATTTTTGCCTCAAAAATTAGAAAAGATGATTGACCCGAGTATAAGCCGAGGGCATACAGTAACCCTAATACCTTTCCACTGTAGATGTTTGGAAACTACAACTCCCAGCATGCTTGGTTGCTGGGAGTTGTAGTTTCCAACCACCTATAGTAGAAAGGTATTGGGGGTTACTGTATGGCATACTGTCCCCCACCCTAATACCTTTCCACTGTAGATGTTTGGAAACTACAACTCCCAGCATGCTTGGTTGCTGGGAGTTGTAGTTTCCAACCACCTATTATAAAAAGGTAATGGGTGTCTGCATGGCATACTGTCCCCCCAGCCCTCCCCCCAGTACCCCTAGCCCTCCCCCCAGTCCCCCCCCAGCTCACTTACCCGTACCTGGTCTTCAGTCTTCCTTTCTCTGCAATCCAGAAGCAGCCGTGAGTCCGCCGGCATTCCCATTACTGCTTCGCGCTGCGCGATGACGTCATCCTGCCAGCGTGCGTGATGACGTCATCGCGCAACCGCGAAGAACTACTGGGAACTGCCGGCCGGACTCGCGCTGCCTCTGGATTGAAGGTAAGTTCCTTGTGACTCGAGTATAAGCCGAGTCAAGGTTTTTAGGTTAATTTTTAAACCTAAAAACCTCGGCTTATCTCCGAGTATATACGGTAATCAACTGTAAAACGTTTCTGCTGTAGCATTGGACTGATCATGTGCAGAACATAATGGTTGTTGACCAAACTGTATGATACTAGAAAGCTGGGAAGTAAAGCATGAACTGAATGTTAGTTAAGTAAATTTCCCAGCACCCACACCAATATGAGAGGTAAGACACAGATTACTGGTTTTAGGTCAAGGTGTTCTGCCTTCTAATTCAGTGTTGTTCTGGGGCTTTAGTTGTCTTTTAAAATCCAAAGAAGCTAGAAACATTATCCTAGGCTTCTTTGAAAGGTATGAGATAACTTTTTTTAATAAAGGACACTTGTATGGAGACCACCATTACCCTTTACGTTAAACAAAGTAGACTTATTAGTTTCAATAAAATAGTACTTGCAGTAGTAATTTAGTAATTTTTTTATTTGCAAATCTAAACATTAAAGCTTGGGACATTAAAAAGTTGTGAATTATAAAACCATGGATGAAAGTAAAAAGAGGATGAAAATGGAAAACAAAAACTTTTTTTTTCCCCTTTACAGTGTGTGGACTGAAGAATCTCTTTGCACCTTGGCTAATACATCTTTCAAAGACGCAGTCAGTTGTTCTTTTAAACCAAATGCAGAATGTGAAATGAACTCACAATACCCTTGCCTTCAAGTTTTTGTAAACTTAAATTTCTCACAAGACATATTCATGCTTTACCACACAGAAGAAACCCCAGAACTGAATGATGAGGTAAATATGTCCTCTTGACTTTAGATAAACATATTTAAAAACACTAAAACATTAATAACACTAATCTTAAAAAGGAAAACAGAATAGGCAGATTATTGATTGATTATTGAGTATGTGGGTAACTCATTAAAATGGTTTTTAAAGGCCTCTATACTGTGAAAACGTTTAAAATTGCCCATTAATGCAAACTATATTTCTCTTTTTTTGCTCTTTTTGTTGATGAATTTTCCACTATTTCTTTAGATATCCACTCTTAAGGGGCCCATACACAATCCAATAGCTCAATCGTTGGTCTTATAGGGAAATTCTGTAGTATTTTTTTATCAGACCAATCATGATTGACATTTGGGGTTGGTCCATGTATGACCTGCTTTAAATATTTTAGATTTCAGCTGTTAATCAAATCTCTATTAGCATAAACTATGCTGCTGTATAGTTATAGTTCTGCTGTAATGCATGGTGACAGATAGGGTCAGATCATTTTCTATGTGTAAACTGCATGGTGGGGAATTCCCCTTTCCCAAGTGCAAGCTGATGGTGAATACTGAGCATGTCAGACTATACAGATAGTCAGAACTGATAAAGGAGGCGTTAGGTAAGAGAGGGGGGATAATGAGCCTGAGCAAACTATTAAATTGATGGCATGCAGCAAAACACACCTTAGAGTAGGTGCTACTTTTGTGTATTTAATTATAGAATAAGATGGCGCAAAGTACATTTTTCAGAAAAGTTGCCCTTTAATGTTTTTGACTTTATTGTTTATTTCATTTTTCTAACAAATATATACACAGTGAACACAGATATTTATAATAGAGTTGTTTAAGTTATTCTTAATTTTAGATTTACATAAGATTGATGATACTACACTATGCAGAGAAAACGGTCATTAACAACGTGAAAACTGGTCTACAGTTGCTGTGCAATGACCTAAAAGTCTAACAGAGCTTTCAAGTATACATACACATTGTTCATATATCCATTGATTCATTAATATACATATACCCCACCTCCTTAGCACAGGAAAATTCTCATTGGACAGCTGTACCTGAGGCAGTGTCTTGGGAAGGGCTTAGATTTACCCAGGGGTATCTCATGGCAACAATACACCATTGCTATGAACAGATTCTTTCAGTTCAAAATGTTTTAGCCTTCCCTTTTAACTCTCCATCTAGTTCAACAAGTTCTAACCAAATACATCTGCTTTGACGGATAATCAAACGCTTCTGTAAGCATCATTAAATGATCCATTATGCCAGGAACACTTAACAATGTTGGGAAGCTGCTGGTCGCAGTATCTTCAATCAGTATCTGACTGGCCCAAAGTAATACAGGGGAATCCACTAGGTGCTAAAATTTAAATACAGAGCCAAAGGGACAGTAATAAATGTATTTTAATAAACAATAGGAGGGGTAAAATAAATATGTAAATGAGTGATAATAAGAGAAATTAAATGTTAGGTGGGCTCCAAGACTTGTCCTGGTGGGCCAATGGTCTCTGATTTCCTAGTAGGCCCCAACAACCCAATCCAACATTGTCTCCAGTCTCTGCCCTCTTCTCTTTCTATAGAACAGAACAGACTGATTGGCTAATGCCTAGCAGCCTGTTTGTATAAAAAGATTGTTAGACTAATCGTCTAACGCATGTTCAAAGCCTTACAGGGAGATTCACCCAGAGCAACACTTGCTCTGAGCAAATCTACAGGAAGAGATTTAACAGATGTGTACAAATGGCCAATAAAAGGAATTTCATTGAATTTAAAATTTGCATCTTATCGGATCCAATATTTATGCCATGAAACAAGCAAGCCTACCATCTGAACCACTGTTACTGGCCAAGGAATCAGTTGATTCATTATCAGTTGATGTTGAATATATATTGGTCTACTGTCTGAAGATAGCCTTAGCCATTGTTACTGTTTGCCTGGGATTAAACAAGGAACCCTACTAGTATAGTACATTAGGGTACAGCAGCTTCCTGGTTCCCATCTATTTTTTTCCAGGTTAAATATCCAGTAAATTTCAAAAATACCATGTCAGCTGATTCTAATTAGCTATCTTCAAATCCCCAGCAAATATTTTGTCTCATTATATATCCTGACTCACTGGACTTTGTTTGGCTTTGCCAAGCCTGTTTTGCTCTAGCACCATGACAATATCCAAACCTTCTGATTTGCAACTGTGCTTTCATGCCCTGTAGAAAAAGGATTTGGCGAGTGTATTGCATTTGTTTAATGTTATACTGCATTCCGATGTTACATGTTGTGTGATTATCTCTTGCTGTGGTTGAAACATAGTTAAGGGCAAGATTTTTTAAACACACCTATGATTTGGGTTAACCAAACAATACAAAAAAGTATAAATTCAATTTAAAAGACAATTATACTTACAACCCCCTCTCCCCTCTTCTTAGTTCCATTGCAAGTAAACAACTAGGCCCTCACCCATGGGAATACTTCAATAAGCTGTTTAACCTATCTAAAGTTTCCCTCGAGTGTCCAGTCCACTTAAATTTTTTCTGTATAGGAACTTGCCAGTGGGAAGCAGAGTGTGTCCCACGAAAGGTCTTGTTACTGACAGATAGAGAGGCAGAAGAAAGTGTGGGAAGAGTACCTCTTAAAACTTAAAGTGACAGATATATCAATTTATATATCCCTTATATTATATAAATAAATTTATATTTTTACGGAGATTGTATTGAGTTTTTAGGAGCAACTAATTAGGTGGGGGTATATAACACTATTACACATAGGAAAGGTCTATATGCATGTGTGTAATTATCACTATGTAATTAAAATCACCATAACAAATAATACTATACAAATATAGTACTACTACTTACTAATGAATTACAAAACAAGTGATATACAATTAATAAATTATACTTACTTTACTGGACACCCCTAAGTTTGAATGGAAAACTCAAAATGATAGGTTTAGCCACACCTCTAAGATTTCTACAGGGTCTCCATGTAGACACTAAAAGGAAGTGGAATTTTACTAACATCCAATGAGAGGTTCTGATCTTACACTGTTAGCAAATCAGAAAATTTCACTGTACATGAAAAGACCGGAAGTGCAAGGAAGTTCCTGTATTACACTCAGTTATGTGCTGTTTGTAAAACATGTGACAGTCTTAGCCAATTAGAAAAATCTTCAGACTCCTACATTTACTCCCTCCCCTCTCCATAGAAAGTAATGAGACAATCCAGTTTCTGTTTGCTAGACAGGAAGTGATGTCTGTAAATGACTAAATGACTCTGAAATTACCCAGCATTCTAAGAGAAATGGACAGTGTGTTATAAGAAGGCTCTACTTCATTTTATAGTCTGTGGGGAACTTTTAGCTCCTTTATCCAAACCTCTCCCTAACTTGTAAATCTAATTAGTGTTTTCAAGTCCTAACCCCATAATGACTGTAAATTTGGAACTTGCTGTGGTAAATACCAGTATGAACCTAGCATGTTATTCTGGATCCTGTATATGGTCTCAGGATGTCCAATGGTGCTGTTCGGATTGAATTGTACATTGTGGCAGAATTGTTTAAAGTAAAGTAAAAGTAAAGTATTCCAGTGTGCAGATAATATGATATTGTATGGGGCCTAGGAATGTGCATTGATTATCCTTTCTATGTTTGTATAAATGTTTGACCAGATCAGTAGCACTTCCGCTAAATGTAGCTGTAAATTAGCCTAATTGTGCCTAAAGAGAGCCTTAAGGTGCCCATACATCTATAAGATTTTACTTACCCGACCGAGCGCTCACGCGATGTTCATCGATGGCGCCGGAACCGCTTCTTCCGATCTTACATTCGACCGACATGCGATCGCAAAATCCCATCGGGAGAAGCGGTTCCGGCACCATCGATGAACATCGTGTGAGCGCTCGGTCGGGTAAGTAAAATCTTATAGATGTATGGGCACCTTAAGAGAGCACCTCAAGCCTTAACCGTGCCTTCAGCCACCCTTTGCGCCCCCCCCACCATTCGGATCCATCCTCAGTCCTCCTGCATCCTAGCGTGAAATCCTTTTAGGGTGTGACAGAGCCCCCCTGCCCAGACCCAAATGGCGGATTTTTTTAAAAAAATCATCGTAACCTTACTTACAGCCCTTCGTTCCTGCGGTGCTTTCTCATGACGTCAGTCCATCTGTGATTGACACAAGGGGAGGCTGAAGGCATGGATTGGATTACAGTGAGCTGTTCCTGGTCTGCAAAAGGCCTGTTGGAAAATGTATGTATCTTCAAATTGGCTGAATGGATTTTAATGGGGGATGGCTTGTTTTAAAGCTAAAACTATGGCCAATAACATACAAATTATAGTTTTGGGAGTGGACATGCCCTTTAAATAAGGCACAAGCAAATGTTCAAAAAATAACAATACATTGCTACCTAAACAAAATGTACTCATACTGTACTTTAGAATATGGATGTTACTGATTTCCTCTGATAAATATCCTACTGATAATTCTTGAAGTTGCTTAAATAAATGGGATTTTCTATAGAAAGTAATAATTTAGAAATCCCTGCAAAATATCTCTGCATGTTTCTATGGCCTATATAACACCCTGTGCCTAAAAATAAGTTTGGCTTTTGTTAATACTGGGGCAACATACTGTCCCACTTACATAAAGTAATAGATACACTGACAGCTCCAAATAAGATCTACTATCTCTTATTGTAATACAGAACTAAATTACAGATACCAAGATGTTTTTACCTAAAATTCCAGCAGTAAACAGACAACAACACAATCATTTTTGCTTTATTTAAAGGGTATTAACAGTGGATTTTTTTTTTTTACTTTTGACATGTTCTATAATACCCCCCAATCTCCAGAGTATCCTTACATTTGCTTTTTTCTCTTCTGTCCTGAGATATTCAAGCTAGAAGCCATGAGTACAATACACTGCTTTTATGTGTGCTGTCAATCAACTTTTATATGCATTGCTCCAAGAGAGAGATAAGAGTGGAAGCAGAGATTAGGCTGCACATGTCCTCCTCTTCACTATCCCCTCCCCCTTCTATCGGTCAAATTGTGAATGTGTGTCTGACTGAGGTCAGGCGCAGGGGAGGACTGGCCCAGTAGGCTGAGGAGCAAATGTCCCCCGGGCTGGTCTCCAATTAAAAATTTGTGCTGCAACAGAAGCTCTTTTGTTACGTGCTTAAACTGCACCACCCCTGCCTCTAGCTCTAACATAGGCAAGAAACATAAGACCTCTCCTCTGTCAAATTAATAGAAGCAGCAGTGTGTCAGCTCTCCAGATCATTAGCCAGTGTTATCACCCCTCAAGATCATTAGCCAGTGTTCGTCATCTCTCCAGATCATTAGCCAGTGTTCCTAGCCCTCCAGATCCTTAGTCAGTGTTATTAGCCCTCCAGTTCATTAGCCAGTGTTATCCCGCCTTCCAGTTCATTATCCAGTGTTAGTCAGCTCTCCAGTTCGTTAGCCAGTGTTATGTCAGTCCTCCAGATCCTTACAGTGTTGTCAACCCTCCAGATCATTAACTAGTGTTATTAATACTCCAGATCATTAGCTAGTGTTGTCAGCCCTCCAGATCATTAGCCAGTGTTGTCAGCCCTCCAATTTATTAGTCAATTAGTTATCTAAACCACATCATACACTTGAAAATGTTGCAGGTAACCATGTAAAATGAGAATAGTAGTCTTAAAAATGGGCGTAACTGAAACAAAGTATGTGTGACCTTAGTAAAGTGGACGTGGTCAAACATTTTATGATGTTCCGTGAAAGGGCCACTTGGTTGTATTTGCCCCCCAGGCCAAAAGGTCCCAGTCCTCCCCTGGTCAGGATGATGTCGTCATTTCTAAAATTGAAAGAGCTGCTGTGCATAAGCGACTGGCTGACAAACCGGGACAATGTGGCAAAATGGAGTTACAGAACAAGGTAGGATTAAGGCAGTATATACTACCTCATTTTATGTTTGCATTGGGGCAGTCAAATTTTTTCCTATAGATGCCCTTAAATACTAGCAGAGTACCTGGCATTGTCTGGTTTTTCGTAAGATCCGACCCAAACCTGCATCCGAAATCAAACAGACCCACACCTGCTACCTGCCCCGACCCACACCAGCAGATTTTTAACCAAACCTGACCTAGTCACTGTGGGTTAGCTGAGGCACAAATCTTGTAAACCTCCGGTTCCGACCTCAGTATCCCACCTCTCCCTGCTTTCGGGGTGATCTCCTGCACTCTTGCGAGACCATTATAAACTCCCGTGACCAGCACATACCTGTAATGCGGAGCCCCAAAATAAAATGCCCCTTTTTTATCTGCCACACCCCAGAACGCCCTCCTCATGCCCTTAACTCTACCCCGCCCCTTAGATGATGTAGTTTACGTCACACCACCCAGCTACACCCCCTATCCCACCACACTATGCCCCCTTCTCCCTACCCTGTGCGGAAGTCATATTTGTCAGGGTACAATGTCTGCATACCTCACAACATTTGGAAATGCAAAAGACGGACAGGTGAGTAAGGGAGATGTGGTGTGCGTGGCAGTGTGCAATCAAAAAAAAATCTGACCACACCCACTTTTCTAAGTAGTTTCAGTAGTTTGTGGGGAAAAGAGACACATGGTGTAAAGTAAAATTAACCACTTACAGTGCAGTTATATTGCAGTGTGGCAGTGTCATCCCATTCACATTTCATCAGCTTTCCTTAAAGGACAACAATATAAAAAAAAATAACATGCTGCCCTCCCTTAGATATCACATAGCAAAGATAAGTGCTAAAAGCCCGCCTCCTAGATGGCCCAGGGCCATGGTTAACATAACACTTGTCATTGGTTAGTGGGAATGTCTTTTACAACCTCTCCTCCTCTTCTGCCAGTCAAACAAACTTGAAATGTCCTGTTGCTAGGATACAGCCTACTTAATCAAGCTGATCAAGAGTGGGTGAAGGAATGTTTTCTCACATGTTAGCTTTGAGGGACAGTTAGAGACAGACAGAATCGTTACACCCCCTACACAGCATGGCTAATTGAAGGCAGAGAGAGGCTCGAAATCAGGAAAAAAATGTATGGGGAGGGCTGCATACCTTTACTCTTTTTAAAGCATTTTAAAAAAATGCATTGAGGCAATACAGTTATGTAAATGTGATTACCTTGTGTTAAACATACACATTTCATGGCTTTCAGCACCTTGCAATGGGAAACTACACATTTCCTTAGTTGTTTTCTTAGTTGCTTTGACCTCTGCTCTAGACTGCTGCAAACTGTGATCTCCATGAGTAGCTGCCTGCCCACCACCCAGTACAAGAAACTCTGGGTGAATCGAAAGTGAGAGGAAGAGACTGAGTGTGACATCACATGTTCTGCTGCTCCTCGTGATTGACAGCACTATCCTCCTTTCACAGCAACAACAGAACAAAATGGAAAGTAAAGCATTGTATTGTCCAGAAAAATCTGTGATATTTGGAAGCTATTAACTTAGATGATTACTCGATTCACCACCTGGTGGTAGCACACAAGTTAATTAATTTAAAAATTAACTTGAAGGAATAGTTCACTCCTAAAGTGAACTTTCTCTTTAATGTATTGATTGAAGCCTGGGAGGTTAAGGAGCTATGCCTTACCTCCCGTTCTTCAATGAATAACTCAGGAGCCAGGGCCGAAGGTAAGTATATTTACTTTTCGCATGATACACCGCTGCAGAACTCAAAATCTCCGATCGCTTCCTGGGTTCTAATTCTTTACAGTGCGCGTGCACGAAAATGTGCGCTATAGAGAATAAGAACAGGAAGCAGACTTGGAGTCCTGCCGCGGAGGATCGTGTGCGAAAGGTAAAATATACTTACCTTCAGCTTATATCCAATGTTACTGCTTGATCGTATTAATAAAGCATTGATAAGGGCTTTGTTGCACTAAGTTCGGTCGTTTCACATAGCCATGTCTGAGGTGGTGAAAATGGCTGAATGTGGCGCACTATGCGTCATCTCAGTTATGTAAAAATCTGAACCCCATTTGGTTACACCCACCTCTAAGCCAAGCCTTATTACTCCTAAGCTCCCATTACCTCTCTAAAGTAGTACATGGCTGTGGTAGTATGTCTGAAAATACTAACCTAGAGGTCTTTCATTTTACCTTGACCCCTAACTCTTGGAAGTCATTTTTAAGGGCCTCTCCTTCTCTACTTTGTTTTTGGTACCAATGTGAACCAAGACCACTCCCAGCCCCACCCATTTATCTGTCTACATGATCCACCACACATTTTTTTTACTTGTGTGGTCTTGGTGGCAGATAGCCCTACCCACCTTTCTAATAATGGAGTCCTCTACTACAACCCCCTGCTTAGCCTAACTGGCTCTAAGTTGTCCCTCCCTTACATTAGAGATGGTGGTCCCCTGGGTGCTTAAGGGATTGGCCCGCTCCAGTACCTGCACTCTCTCTAGGTTTGCCAAGCCCTGCAATACTGCAAGTTTCCCCTCAGACTCCAAATGAGCAACCCACTCAAATTTGACACAAACAAACGACCCTTGGAAACGCAGCTCCAAGATCCCATAAAGTACATGGGCAAGATGTACATTGCATGGAAACAGTAATCCAGATCAACATATAAAGAGCTATCTTGTTTTCAACCCTTTTTCCTTTCAAATGCTTTCATTTACCAATGTTCCAATGCCACCCTTGAATACAAATTATGACAGTTGAAACAGAATGCCCACTTGTTAAAAGCTTGCACGCTCGCTCTGCAAGTAAGATTTATATGTGGTGTTCAAAACCCTACGGTGTCATATAAGGATATTAAGTCACAGAGGAGTTCCATGACCATATAAAATTTTCTTCAGGTCAGGGAACATCAAGGTGACTTACTATCCTTATATTCTTATAGTATAGTATAGTATAGTATAGTATTTGAGGTTGAATAAAGACATACGTCCATCCAGTCCAGCCCATCTAGCAATATCCTCATTTCCTGCCTAACTTGTATCCGAGGAAGGCAAAAAACCCAACCCCACCAATTTATGAAGGGGGAAAAATTCCTTCCTGACTCCAAGTGCAATCGGAAATTTCCCTGGATTAACTCTACTTTATGTATCAATACCAGTAACTTGCAACATTCCTTGTTTGCAGAACTCTCCAGCTTTTTTTTTAAACTGACCAATGAACCTGCCATAACAACGTCCACTGGAAGACAGTTCCATAGCTTTACCGTTCTCACAGTGAAAAACCCTTTCCGACTTGAAGCCTAAACCTTTTTCTTCAAGTCTTAAGGATGTCCTCGTGTCCTTTGACATTTTCTCTTGGTGAACAATGCCCCAATAGTTTATTGTATGGCCCGTTAATGTATTTATACACAGTAATCATATCCCCACGCAAGCGCCTTTTCTCCAGCGACATAATTGTAACTTTTCCAGTCTCTCTTCATATTCAAGCTCCCCCAATCCCCTTATTAATTTAGTTGCCCTTCTCTGAACCCCCTGGGGGGGGGGGGGGGGGGGGGGGTTTTTCTCTGAACCCTTTCCATTTCAAAGATGTCCTTTTTGTACACAAAATTGCACTGCATATTCCAAATTCCTTATATTGTTAAGGAACGCATTATAATTCCTTATATTGTTAAGGAACGCATTATTGCTCATAATTATTAATATTTATTATAAAGAATAAAACTTAGTTTTTTTTGTTTTAATATGTTTGTTAGGGGTTTATTTAACTTTTTAAAATGAAAACACATAAAACACAAACCTCCTTAATCTCTGGTTTCATCCTGCCTTAGAACTGAAATAAATGTTCTTCATTATCTAAGTTTATCCTCTTCTGCACTGAAAATGAGTCATAGGAAGGTGTGCTCTCTGTATGCTCAGTGTCAAAAGACTGGCTAAAATGTCAGACTCAGATAAGTAGAAGAAGATTTATTCCAGTTATAAGGCAGGATGAAAGCAGAGATTAAGGAGATTTGTGTTTTATGGCTTTTTGTTAAATATAGTAGGCAGTATAGACTTTTGAAGGGCTGGAAAAGACCATGGAAAGAGAAAAACGGAGCATTCACCATACACAGTTCATTGCTTAAGCTTCAGATTAATAACATAAAAAATACTTTGCAATTATTAGTTTATGCCACAGTTTTACAGGAAGTAATTAGCATTATCCATTGTATATTGCATAATGTTTTCTTCTAGTAATACCTCTGATGATGCTACATATCTCTCAAAAAAACTATGTAACTCCTACAGAGTTTTTATAAATTGTTTTGACTTTTTTTTTTTTGCAGTGCTCATACATACCTAAGTGTGAGAAAAATTTCACAGAAGTGAAAATGCATGTAGACATTATTCAAGAAAACTTCAAGCAAAAACAGCCTTTTACATGTTTCTATGACCCTAATGGAATAAGGAAGAGCATAATTTTGTCAAGAAAATATGGGCCTAAGCTGTTGCTTTCTTATTTTTTCTGGCCTGCCTCAATGTTTACTGCTGGACTTTCTATTATAATTATGATAAAAATAAGTCAGTATTTTGCCATGATTTCTATGCAGTCCAAGAAGCTAATTATTAGATAAATTCAGATGTCATGCCATGCTAAGGTTTACAGTAGCCAGGGTAATCAAAAAGTCAATCAAACAGTTCTGACTCCCATTATGCCTACGTAATCTATATTTACATTTACATTTCTCTTTGGGTGCATGTACATGTGCAGTTTTGTTTTCCAACAGGACCCAGCTTAATGTAGAAGGGGGTCCATAAAATTAAAAAAGGGAGCCAAACACCATGGCTGCAGGTAGGAGCTGCTTTACTACTTTGAAAACTGTTGGACTTTATATGCATCTTGAATGTTAATAAGACTTATGAAAATTAATATTTCAGTTTTATAAAGTGCCACATTTTCAGAATACAGTATGTGCAATTTCAGGAGGAATCTGAATGGATTCAGATATATATGCAACAATAGATGTTACTTACAATACTGTACATTAGAATACAGTTTCTCACCTTCAGTTGCAATCACAAACAAGATATTTGTCTACATTCAACACTTTATTATGGGAATTGTGTTTCCTTTTATTCAAATAAAAAGGCATTTTACAAATAAATTAGTTTGTTTTTTTGTTTTTTTTAAATGCTTTAATTTTGATTTACAATTTGCAGCATGATCTAGAGTCTTATACATATATAGACTTATTTTCCCTGAGCTAATTTAACATTTGGTTAGCAAAACATTAACTCCTTCTTTGCACCGGCTGTGTGGGTATCACAAAAGGTTATTCTCCTCTTCCTCATAGAATTTCATTGAGTGCGATATCACAACAAACTGCAGCTAGCAGCACGTTAAGAAAAAAAATTGGGGCTATTAGTTTTATTAAAGAATGGGAGGTAAAGGAGCTGTGTCTTCTCTCCTGGCTCCTAAAGGTTTAATTGAAGAATGGGAGTTAAACACAGCTCCTTTACCTCCCGTTCTTCAATAAAACGAAATGCCTTTTTCCCCCAGTGGAGATAACCTTAATGTGAAACCATGATTCTCTGTTAAGGCTTAGCTTACTTAAAAACAAGAAGTAGTGTTTATCAGTATGTTAATAAACTTGATTACACGTACTTTATGCAGTGTCTCATGGCTATAATACAATGTGTAATCCAAAGGAGCAAACCTATCTATCATACATTATACACTTACAAGACATACGTGCTGTCACACACTCTTTACCCATATGCAATTAGCGCACAGTTCTGCTCTTTACGCTGCTTTGTATCTCCAACACATGGACATCTCCAACTGCTCACATCCACTGGGCCTGTGCCGAAATCAATAGCCATGCCTGGGTGTTGTTAAAAGCCAATGCGCATTTCATCCATGCTTCGTGCGTGCACTTCCTCAGGAGCTGGATTCCATTATTAAACATGGGTGGTATATTTCAGCTTGGAATTGGTTGTGTGTAGCATTTTAGGATAAGGGTGCCATTTGTAAAACCTGTTTCTTTCTCTTATTTAGTAGGTATATGTTGATGTTCTACAGGCATCACCTTTAATAAGGCTTTTTTCCAAGACCATACTGTAGTTCTAAGGCTTCAGTGCTCAGAGACTCCTGGTTATCACCTAGCTTGGTAGGCCCCCCTTTGTCCATGGGTGCCACCACGATCACGGTACTTATGGCCTTGGTTAAACCTTGACAGGCAGGGCAACCATAAGGAGGAGAAGGAAAAAGTTAGTGATTGTTTACCACTAAACAGTGGGACAAATTTTAGTTGGGGGGGGGTGGACATGCTAAAAAAACAACAGACACACACATATATATTTATATGTATATATAGAGAGAAAGGAGAATCGGAGCACTCACAGGACTTTATTCACGGAACAGAACTTCAAATATTCAGCGTGTATCAACCCGTTTCGGCCATCTTGCTTACGGCCGTCGTCAGGATTACAGAAAGACGCTACAGGTGAGTTAAAATAACATGTGACTTGTGACACACCCCCAACCCTCCCTCCACCCCACCTATCGGAACCATTAACCCTCAGAGACAACCGCTGGAGATTCAGTAGTGCGGCCAATGCCCCGTACGTGTCCGCATCATGTGACGGCTCTCGGGCTTCTAAACATATAGGTTTCAGTGCCTAAGTATCGGTGCCTAAAGTGTCAGTGCGCCCTATTAGAACAGGAGTCTAAGAACAATTAATTTAACACAACAAATCACTAAAATATATTAAGGAGAACTGGGACAGGCTTCTAAGACAAGTGAATATTCATAATAAAGTGCAAAGTGCCTCATACGTCTATGTGGCGGACGAATGCTCAAAGGGTAAGTGATAAAATTGGGCATAAATAAACTAAAATCAGAGCCCTCATGTATCAAAACGTGCAATTGTATCGAGCTGAAACTTACTCTAAATTACTCATAAAATAGTCTAAAAGGAGGACTACCAACACCCAAGGTGATAATTAAAGTGCATAGTGACTCATTAAAATAATATGCAACACATAATATATAACATAGTATAGTATCATAATAAAATAATATAAAAGACTTAGTATCGCTGGATATATCAGGGAACAACTGGGGACATGGTGCATAGTCCTTGCCCAGTGATACAGTACGCTAGTCTACACTAACTTAAAGGTAGACTCCATCAAGGTTCATTCAGGAAACTGTACATATTAAAGGCTATTCTAGTCTCTACTAAGAAAAGGTAACCAGGTCTCTTATAAGTTTAGGGTAACGAAACATTACTCCTCAAGGTGAGGGCTGGGAGGGAGATGTCCCTCCTATTATACTATCATCAACCTCCAAGGGGAAGGTTACTATATGGATAATGCGATCTCTCCTTAGTATTATCTAGAGATGCTCTTTTGTATGAGATAGACTACTTAATCCTAGAGAAAACAGCATAAGGACAGTTGTTCATTTAGTCCAGTTGGGGACATAGTCCTCAGGAACCTAATCCAACGAGCCCCCATTTGTAATAATGTGCGATTTCTGTCTTCGCCTTTTCCACTTGAAAGTAGCTAGTGGGTGGCCCATTGTTGCAAAATGTTTTGCTACAGACTTTTCGCCATATTTTGTGTTGTTGGTCTCCACAGAATTTTTGTTTTTATTTTTATCCATTCCCAGTGCATTCCTGATAGCTTGGCGGTGGTTGGCCATTCTTTCACGAATGGTCGTAGACGTCTTCCCAATGTAATATTTCCCGCATGGGCAGGTAATAAAATAAATGGCAAATTGACTTAAACAATTAAGCCTATGCTTTATTTTAATTCTCCGTCCGTCAAGTGGGTGGGGGAAATCCTGGCCAGTAATTACATATCTGCATGCCATGCATCCCTGGCATTTGAAACATCTTTTTTTCATGTCAGGGAGCCATGACGTCAAAACCGACGCCCGTTTCTCTTGAAGATCCGTTTGGACTAGGAGTTTCTTTAAATTTTTTCCTCTCCTAAATGCTAAGCGTGGTTTGCTGTTTTTAAATGGTAAGCTGGCATCATTTTGTATTATTTCCCACCGGGATTTGATGCTATCTGTGAGGATCTTACTCTGTGGCGTGTATTGTCCGATGAATGGAATAAATTTTATCGGTTCCGTATTTTTTGATTTGTCGTTAGACTCCATTTGTTTTGCCTGTGCAAGGGCACGTTTGGTTTGATTCTCAATGTTCTTAATATCATAACCCCTGCTGATAAATCTTTCTTTCATTTCCAGTAGTTGATTTTGGATGTTTTTAGGATCGGTATTATTTTTTATCACTCTCAACATTTGTGAGAAGATTATTCCCTTCTTTTGAGGTGTTGGGAGGAAACTTGTAGCGTGCATCAGTGTATTGCGGTCGGTAGGTTTTTTATACAGTGTTGCCTGCAAACTGCTGCCTTCCTTATATATTTTTAAATCAAGGTATTCAATGGGGTCTAGGCTAGTTTTGTAGGTCAGTCTTATAGGATTGTTCATGGAGTTCAAACCCTCCATGAATTCCTCGCATTCCCTTACTGAGCCATGCCATAAGATGAAAAGGTCGTCTATATACCTTTTATAGACGAGAATTTTGTTTAAACACTGTGGCAGGATGTATTTCTCTTCATATTGATGCATAAACAGGTTGGCGAAGGATGGGCCTGCATTAGATCCCATTGCCGTCCCTGCTATCTGCTGAAAGTGCCTAGACTCGAATCTGAAATAGTTGTTTCCCAGGGAGAACAGGAGGAGGTCCTTTAAGAAATCTATCGGTGGTGTGGTATGCCCCGATTTTATCAAAGCCTCCTTGCATGCCTGAACTCCTTCTTGTTGTGGAATCACTGTGTAAAAATTCTTAACATCACACGACATCAAGACTGTGTTGTCCACCGAGCCGTTATACTGTTTTAAAATATCCAAAAGTTGACCACTATCTCTCAGGTAAGATCGCATCTTTTTTACTACCGGTTGGAGATAAAAATCAACATATGTGGAAATAGGTTTCAATAGAGAATCACAAGCAGCAATAATAGGCCTACCAGGGGGGATTGTTGTCGATTTTGTGTATTTTTGGTACTGTATAAATTATTGGTACTTTTGGAATTTCTTTATACAGATATTTCCGCATACTTTCAGTTATCCACCCATTGGATATTACCACCTGAAGTCTACGATCCAGTGCTGTTTGTAGGCTCATGGTAGGATCCTTGGCAAGTTGTTTGTATGTGTTGGTATCTTCCAACTGTGTAAGTAATTCTTTTCTGTAGTATTCCAAATCCAAGAGGACGATCGCCCCACCCTTATCGGCTGGGCGTATGACCAAATTTAGATCATCTTTCAGTGTTTGAATGGCCTGGTATTCGCTTTTAGATATATTAGACCATCGATTGGTATTGGCGTTATATTCGCTGAGCCCTATTCATATCATCTTTTACCATTTCACCAAAAACTTTTATGGCTGGTGGTGTGATGGGGGGATCAAACATACTTTTGAGTATTATCACCTTGGGTGTTGGTATCAACCTTGCGGGAAATATTACATTGGGAAGACGTCTACGACCATTCGTGAAAGAATGGCCAACCACCGCCAAGCTATCAGGAATGCACTGGGAATGGATAAAAATAAAAACAAAAATTCTGTGGAGACCAACAACACAAAATATGGCGAAAAGTCTGTAGCAAAACATTTTGCAACAATGGGCCACCCACTAGCTACTTTCAAGTGGAAAAGGCGAAGACAGAAATCGCACATTATTACAAATGGGGGCTCGTTGGATTAGGTTCCTGAGGACTATGTCCCCAACTGGACTAAATGAACAACTGTCCTTATGCTGTTTTCTCTAGGATTAAGTAGTCTATCTCATACAAAAGAGCATCTCTAGATAATACTAAGGAGAGATCGCATTATCCATATAGTAACCTTCCCCTTGGAGGTTGATGATAGTATAATAGGAGGGACATCTCCCTCCCAGCCCTCACCTTGAGGAGTAATGTTTCGTTACCCTAAACTTATAAGAGACCTGGTTACCTTTTCTTAGTAGAGACTAGAATAGCCTTTAATATGTACAGTTTCCTGAATGAACCTTGATGGAGTCTACCTTTAAGTTAGTGTAGACTAGCGTACTGTATCACTGGGCAAGGACTATGCACCATGTCCCCAGTTGTTCCCTGATATATCCAGCGATACTAAGTCTTTTATATTATTTTATTATGATACTATACTATGTTATATATTATGTGTTGCATATTATTTTAATGAGTCACTATGCACTTTAATTATCACCTTGGGTGTTGGTAGTCCTCCTTTTAGACTATTTTATGAGTAATTTAGAGTAAGTTTCAGCTCGATACAATTGCACGTTTTGATACATGAGGGCTCTGATTTTAGTTTATTTATGCCCAATTTTATCACTTACCCTTTGAGCATTCGTCCGCCACATAGACGTATGAGGCACTTTGCACTTTATTATGAATATGCACTTGTCTTAGAAGCCTGTCCCAGTTCTCCTTAATATATTTTAGTGATTTGTTGTGTTAAATTAATTGTTCTTAGACTCCTGTTCTAATAGGGCGCACTGACACTTTAGGCACCGATACTTAGGCACTGAAACCTATATGTTTAGAAGCCCAAGATCCGTCACATGATGCGGACACGTACGGGGCATTGGCTGCACTACTGAATCTCCAGCGGCTGTCTCTGAGGGTTAATGGTTCCGATAGGTGGGGTGGAGGGAGGGTTAGGGGTTTGTCACAAGTCACATGTTATTTTAACTCACCTGTAGCGTCTTTCTGTAATCCTGACGACGGCCGTAAGCAAGATGGCCGAAACGCGTTGATACATACTGAATAAAGTTCTGTTCCGTGAATAAAGTCCTGTGAGTGCTCCGATTCTCCTTTCTCTATATATGTCTGACGGATGCACCGAGGCGGCTATTTCGTATGAGGGTGTGCTGAGGACTATCCACACACACACACACACACACATATATATATTATATATAAATGTGAAGATGTGAATCATGACGGCCAAGATGGCGGCCGAAACGCGTTGATGTTAGCGTTCTAATTCAATTTGATTTGTTATATTCAAGACCCAGGAGAAGGGATGGCCGGTTCGCGGATCCGAACCTGGATCCGCCGCAGATTTATCCCGTTCGCGAACGGCGGATTTTTCCAGATTTTCCGCCTTCCGAACTTCCGATTCGCGGATTTTTTGTATTTTCGAAAATACAAGGATTTCTCTTAATTCCTTACATACGTATTTTCGAAAATATTAGAAATTACGAGGATTACTTGTATTTTCGAAAATACGTATTTTCGAAAATACATGAAAACTCGTAATTTCGAAAATTCACGAAAATACGTGAAAACTCGTAATTTCTAAAGTTTTCGAAAATACGAAAAATCTCGTTATTTCAAGGGTATTTTTAATTTTAACGGTCTGCTCGCGGATTTTCGAATTTTCGAATGTTTTCGAAAATTCGCGGATCCTCGAGCGGACCGGATTTTGCGAAGTTCAGACATCTCTACCCAGGAGTGCTTCCATATTCACCTATCCTCTCTATATATTATATAATTATATATAATATATATATATATATACATACATATATTAAAGAAGAAAAAGCTTCAGTGAACACAAAGGTCTTTTTCAAAACATATTAAGTGCTTTTATTTATAAACAAATACTGGCAACGTTTCGGTCCAGCGTCTAGGACCTTTCTCAAGCCCACTAGTGCAATAGTGTTCATAATACCATTTTATAACATGTGCAATTCATCAAATTAAGATCATGTGATTACATTCAGTACCACCCCCTTAGGGGACTAACAAAGTGCCTTATTATAAACATAAATCTAAAGTGCATCCAATATACATATATTAAACCCTTTATTAAATTTCCAATTGTGTATCAATTATAAAACTTTAGTGAATTAAAGTGCATGTTTTAGTGCTTTTGTTATAAAAACCTTATTAAAAAAATAACCATTTATATTCTAGTCCCCCTTAGTATAGCTGAGACTTACATGTGGCCAAATATAATAAATCAGAGGCTGTCTCTGTTACTAATCCTATACCACTCTTTATATCCTCTATTAATACCATAAGCTTAAATAAACAAAATTTCAGATATATAGAGTTACCTTCAATGTATTACAATACACAGTGTACTTCATAAAACAAACTATATATCTTCCACATGATATAAATTTATTTATAGACTTTACAGTATTTGGAAATCTGTCACCAGAAGGAATGTACCATCAGTTTTTTTAACTTACATTCATGAGGAAAACAAATGCCTGTGCCAAAATAAAAAAGATTCAATCAGATAAATAACCACAACTAAAGTATCAAACAAGAACACAGAGATATTCTAAATAATACATTGACAACTATTTTCAAAGTCTCCAAACATGAATGAATGAATGAATGTTTAAAGATGAATTATAATTCTTCTAATGTTTGAGCATGAGATAATTTTCTACTAGACTTTCCGAAGAAAATTAAACTGTTTCATTCCCCGATTCAAGTATTTTATCATTTAAATTTGAAAATGCTTATCTCGGTCTGTGAATATATTGAAACAGAAGTTGTTAGAGATAAAAAGGTGACTAACATATGGTAGTATAAATAGGCAGCTAATGACATTTTCAACTGACTGTTAAAGATTAAAATGTGTAAAATGTTGCAATTATTTTAATATGATTTAAGGGGAAAACATAAAACAGAATTGCACTTCTGGGTATATATATGTCAAAACAAATACAGTAAACACCCTTTATTATTGACATGGTTGTGACTCTTATGTATACTTAAACAGCATCTATATAGTGTGATATATTATTATTATTATTATTATACACTAGTCTATGCAAATAACAGTAAAAATTTTAAATGTAACATTTTTTTAAAAGATAAAAATCTGAATGGTTTTCAAACATTTTAGGAAAGAAATGGCGATGTCTCAGCCAATCACAGACGCCGCTGCAGGTCCAGCTCCATCTGCTGCTTCCGAGCCCAGAAGACAGGCAGAAGGAAGCTAAGGGAACAAGAGCTGGTAAGTACATTTAGGAACAGATTTGAAAAGTTTAGACCTTGCAAGGTCAAGATTTTGAGGGCCATTTGGCCATAAACAAAATTTCTTTAAGGGGTGGACATACCCTTTAAAAAATGTTTAGGAAAGGTACAGTGAACATATAAATTAAATATATAAAATAATTTAGCAAGGAAAACCAATAAATAACAATAAATATAAATAAATAAATCAGAATAGTCCTTTAATAAGTTACCATAAATATATAAATAAAATCCTATATACAATATATCTAAAATCACTAAGAATGATATATCAGCCAAAAACCTTATCAGATACAGCCAGAAATGATCACATAAATACCCCCACAGAATATATCAAATATCAGCAAATTAGTCCAGTAATGGAATACATACCCGTACTACAGTCCAAAGGGTACTGAACAAATGGAGTAATATCCAATATAAACCAACAGCAATATGTAAAAATATATATGTATACAGATACCTCGTTATTGGCAACAACCACTTACCCCAGTATTCACTCTATGCACAGTGTACTGTATTTTCTATAGATATGTCTTCACATCGCTATGGAAGTCCTTGATAAGACTTTAAAAGCTGCTTGTTACCGTGCAGTTTATTAACCAGCCAGCACACTTGCATGCAGCCTTCCTAGGGCAATACAAAATAGTCATCTTATTTTAGTGACAATTTTTTTTAAATTCTAGCAAAATATAAGTTAAATGTACCTGTATTCTCTGCATATGTAGTGGTGGCTCACCACTCTAATTGAGGTAAAGGGTTCAAATCTTCAGACTAAAAACAGGAGCATTTAAATATGTTTACAATAAAACTGCAATAAAAACCCACTAGAGGGTGGGTTTGTGTGCTTGTATATGATTGATTGTCAGCATTTACCACTGTTAAACAATTTCAAAACCACACACAATACATTTTTTATTTTTAGATGTTCTTTACTGATTATTTAGCTTGTTTGCAAGCTTGTTAATGCTTTAAAATGAGAATTAATTCAATACTTATATATAATGTATGGAAATTTTCCAACCTGTCCAATCAAAGCTTGGTTGATTTTACATGCGATATCAAACATTTTGGACAACTGAATTCAAAAAAAGGAGTTTATTTGAAGCTATTCAATTTAAAAGATTAGATGGACTTATTGATCAAACTAAAAAATTACCATGTCATCTTTATATTTGCTGGATGCACTTTCATCCACAAGACCAAAAAACAAGCATCAAAGACAATCCACTTCATACTGGAAAATTGACTATTTGAAAATTTGTGATTGAAAATTCTGGATTTTTGGAACTTCAATAGATTTCATGGAACCATCTACTCCAACCTGCTCAGCAATATCCACATTTCCTGTCTAACATCTGATCCAGAGGAAGGCAAAAAACCCAAAAACCCTCTTTATACAAGACAATCTTGGTAGCTCTAGCCGTGGCTGTCTGGCATTGTTTGCTACAGCTAAGTCTGTTATCTACCAGAACCCCCAAATCTTTTTCCATTACAGATTCACTTAACACAGAGTTATTTATGGTGTAGGTGGCACCAAAATGCATCACCTTACATGTATCAACATTGAATCTCATCTGCCATTCTGCTGCCCATTTTGATAATCTATATATGTCTGCTTGTAGCAATTGCACATCATCTGTAGTTTATTTAAGATTTAGCTAAAAGCAGACAATAAACGCTGTAAAAAAATATATTTTGGCCTTTACATCCCCTTTGGCCTTTACACACAGGTGTGCTTCATTCAGCAAAAACTTGAATTGTCAGGCATGCCTTGTTGGCATTAAAAAGTTTGAGAACCACTGAAATAGAGTAGGATCTTGAGGGTAGAAGCAGGACGGGATGATACTAAATTCACCTGGATGCAGCTGCTGAACAGCGTGTACGAGGCAGAGTGGAGTTTTTTTTTTCTTTTTACCAACATGAGTAAAAAATGTGTTAAAAAAACAACACTGCTCCGTTATTTCAGAAAAGAGACACCACAAACTAATGAGGGTGCAGCGTCAAAACCTGATGTGGTGATTTCAGTCAAAGATATTGCTGAAGCTGGTCCATCACAAGACAACTCTTCAGCACACACTCAAATCTAAGCACCGCTTATGCGGCATAAACAAACAATGGTTTAAAGATTTTAATTGGCTAATGATCAAAGAAAATGGTATGTGGTGCTCATTGTGCATAAAATATTCAAACACCCCCAAGGAGGGAGCTACCTTGGGTAAATGTGCCATGCACAAGAATTTCGAAAAGAAAGCTTGCTGGATCATGTAAAAAGTAAAATGCACATTGAGCCCTCTGCTGATCTTTTTGGAAAGCGTGTACTAGAGCAAACTGGAATTGGTCAAATCAAAAGATCTGTATCTGGGTTAAATAACTTTCAGAGATACATTTGTGGGAGCTTTAAGATCCATGCATTGGTTTGCAAAAAAAATAGTTGCCACAAACAACATTTTTTGAAAAGCTGCTGGAACACTGTAAAGAAATGGGTTGTTCCTTTTTACAACATCTCAATGTTGGCAAAAATGAACATTATACTCTTGAAAGGATAATGCAGGAGCTGATGGATGTCTTAGCATCCGAATAAAGTCTAACATACTGTACTAAAGAATATACAAGTCACTGACAATTTTTTAGTATTCTGTGTGATGAAACCACTGACATCTCATTTGTAAAACAGTTAATTATTTATATTAAATATGTTTGTCAGGTCACCAAAGAGGTGAGAATTAGTTTTGTATCAACCTGTAATATGATTGATGGCAAAGCGGACACTATAACCAACACACTGGGTTAGACTATGGACACTCTAGGCTTGAACTGCTAATCTGGTTGGACTAGGCTCAGATGGAGCTGCTGTTATGATTGGGAAACAGAAAGGTGTGGCAAAACTGCTGTACCTTATTTAACAAAACTGAACAGTATCTTAAGGCAGCTGTTCTATTTCTTTCGAAATTCTTCGGTTAGAATGGCTGGATTAACGGAAATCCAAAATATTCTGAACATTCCCCAGATTTAGCTGAAAAAGGCCAGTGACACAAGATGGCAGTCTCATAACTCTTCAGTACAGTCACTACGACAGTGTATGAGTGTCATACCTGCCCTGGAAAGAGAGGCCACTAAACGAAATGACATCACAGCTGAAGGATTAAACAGATGTATTAAAACATACAATATTATTGCATCTTTAATGATGCTTTCAGATGTATTACCTTTGTTGTCCAACTTATCTAAGGCTTGGCAAAGGCATGATGTCAATCTTACTGAAATTGAGCCAATTTTGCATGCCACAAAATTATCTATCATGGAGTTGAAAAAGACTCCTGGAAGATATTCTTAGAGCCTTCAGCACCTTGGTGTGAGATTCCCCACATGCCAATTATTTCCAGCTTTTCAAAAGTTTTCAATGCAGATACTCAGGATTCAAGTAAGTCTGTTGAAATTCTTCACTACTCCAAAAATGGTTACCCTCCAATTATAGAATATAAAAGTATCCATCAAGAATGGTCAGTTGCATCAAAAACGTTTATAAGTCAAGCATACAAAGACAGATTTTACTAAAAGTTGCAACGAAATCAGAGCTCAAAGAATCATTTCCAAAGTTAGCCAAACTAGCTCATATTGGACTAGTGATCCCAATGAGCACAGCAGAATGTGAATGGGGGTTTTCTGCCCTTAAAATGATCAAAACATGTTTAATAAAGTTAGTGCACAAACAATTCTAATATTGGCTATAACTCCATAAGGCCAATATGCAATTAGAATTGTTTGTGCACTAGAATTCTATTTTTTGTATGTATTATATAAAGTATGTATTATATAGAGTGAGTCTCTGATGAAGCGGCGGGGACGCGGTGAAACGCGTCAGACCACTTTCTGGTTGCACTTCTGTGATATTTTTTTTCGGCACAGCCTTTTGATGTTCATATATGTGGATTGAATAAAAGTTTATGATGACACCACCTGCCATGACTGAGTCCTAATTCTGGAGCGATCAGCTCCCTGATGTTTGTTCTTCAATCTAAGTATGGTGAGACTCTGCTGAAGTCTCATTCTGGGAGAAGGGATCTGCACAATAGGATGCAGCATAGCGTGGACACTGCACGGATGCCATTGGTGAGCGCTCCTAATCCGGACTCTGGTATGTGTTTTTTTACTTTAGATTGGAAGCTGCATGTTTAGTAAGGTGTTCATTTTACCAATATTTATAATAGTGCGGTATTGCAAAAAGTATTACCATGCATTTACCAGGATTGTAAAATACTACTAAGTTTGTCTCATAAAATACTGCCTGCATTGCAAAATACTGACACTGTGTGGTATTTCACAACTGAGCAATGCTTTAGTGTTGAGATGTTTTACAGGGTGCTTATAATATAACAGCGCAATCATACAATACAAAATAGGTATTTAATGGCCGCAAAGTAAAATACTTTTGAGAATGGAATGGTGTGGGACCACCAATTACTGATACAATTAGAACATATGATTGGACGATTTACTTTTTTATATATGTAATGTGCAGCTATCACTACATTTATTTAGATTATTGTTTTATTTATTAATAGGGTTTTCAACTTGCCAGCAAAAAGTATCATCTTAAGTAGAGGCCTATGGCACTAACAATGCATGAAGGAGCACCAGTATTTTTATTTCATTGCACTTTGCAGAAAGGCCAGGAAAGACATATCAATGTATCTCTGCAGTCGTACTGTTTTAAGGTTTACCAGAAACCCCACTCACCATAGATTCACTTTGAAGTCCACACTTCTATAAAGGTTTATTTTATTAGAAACGAAAATGCCATTTTCCATTTTTGTCCTGTAATGATTTAGGAATGTTATCTGAACTCAATTTATTAGCAGTCTAAATTTACATTTTAACATGACTTAAACTTTCTCTGAACCAGAAAGACCTGATTACGAATTAGGAGTTTGAGGATAATGATTCACAATGTTATGATTCTAGATCACTGAGGTGTGAGACAACATCAAATGCATCTTTCATAGCAACATCTAAGTGATTTTTCTTCTATTAATATCTGCTGTACAAACAAACTGATACACATTTCAATTAATGCAATCATTACACCTTTTCTCGATCCTGTTGAAAGTTGGTGTTTACCTGCAGAAAATGCCACACGTTGTAGGCATCCTATTTTCCCAGAAGCTAAGAACTGTATTGTTTAGTGTTATACCTATAACAAATAAACATATGCCGTAAGTCAGAATAGTTATTTGCACTACCAGTATAAAAATATGGTGCAAACTGGGCACTGTGGTGCCAATACCCAAAAATGAACTGATGCGCAGGAATCCAAGCAGCTTTTATCTACATTTATACTTGTTTACCTTTTTTAAAAAAAAAGATTTCATGTCTCTTCTTGTTCAGTATTAAATGGACCTAAACACCATGATGCATGTTGCCTATTAAGGTGATCTGATATATATCCTGCATGAATAGTAATATGTTCATGCCACCATCTATAGCTAGGTTAATTTCGACAGAACCACCCCTTTCTCACAAACTAGTGTTCCTATCAGCATTGGCATCGATTGCTTTTTGTATTGTTCATAAAATTTCCCATAGTAGGCCATTATACTAAAGTATAGGGAATCGTCCGCAGTCGTGGGAAACATGCAGTCCCGAACATTCTCCATATACTGTGTATAGGGAAAACTATCAGGATTGTGTGTATACCCTCATCCTTGAGAAATGACAGAAAGAATCTTACAGATTTTGTCTGCCATTTTCCAGAGATTGGTACTGTGGTAAGCCATTTTAACTTTTTGTTTCCATAGATACTGGAACTATAGTTGCCCAGTTTGCACTCAGTTTATAGCAGATGTGTCGTAGAATTGCAAAAACATTTATTCAAAGCATAACAATTTCTCAACCTTACAGTAAAAGCACCATTATAAATTCTAGAAAAAATGATACACCCTCATAATAAACCATCCCTATACCGTAATTGGATAATGACAATTGTAATCACTTCATTTACCTTACATGTGCATTCTAAGTAAAAGTCATATAGTTTTATAGCCTTTACAAAAATACTAAGCTGTCTGCCACATGCTTTTTGCAGTGCTGTAACTTTACTGGGCTTCTGCTATCTATGATGGGTTATTTCAATACAGTTTTAAATACCCTTGTTATTATGTGACAAGGAATTAGGAAAAAGCCTGTGCTGTCAAAATCAATACTCCATTTAAACTTGGAAAGAATAATGGGTTTATAATTAAGAGACAAAGAGGATAATTGTTACATGCTGAAAAAGGTCAGCAGTGTGGCTTAGATGTATGCCCTGTAACTACAGTATACATATTATATAGCTGAATTATTTTTTCTTCATGTTATTCATTTCTAAAGATAACACTGTTAGAATCCTTAACACTTTCACATTAATAGCTATACTTTCACATTAATAGCTATACCAAACAATTTATTGTTTATTGTTTTTTTAATTAACCTGATTCTACTAGCTACCACATTGTGTAAACAGTGTATCTGCTAAATCAAACATGTTTGCTAGGGGAACATTCCCAATGGCTACAATTTCACACACTGCTACCTATAGTGAGCACATGCTCTCAAATGCCCACTGCTTTTCTGTAGAAAGTTAAATGAAAACTAAGAATTTATAATGCAGTTTCCTCAACAGTCAAAGTCTTCATTACACTTGGCTATTAAACGCATTTTAGCAATTCACTTAGTTAACTGCTGCATAATGATGGCATTATATGCTAATGTCAGGCTTTACTAAAGGCATGGGCTGTCAATGATATCCTTCAGCATGTATAAACCTTTTTTTCTTATTTAACCTTAGGAGCTTTCAAGAAAGCCCACACATTATTAATTAGATTTGCTATAAAAAAAAAAAAAGTGTCCACTACTATTTTTGAGAAATCATCATTTGCAATCTCAGCATTTACAAACAATATGTGTGTCCCTCCCCTGTCCTCTTTGGCACGCTTTCTGCAACAATTTAGAGAATCAGCAGAAAAAAAGAAGGAAAGGGGGGAGATGAGATGCTGAGGCTGTGCAGAACTTAATACTGTCGCAGACAACACAAAAGGGAATGAGTAATGGGGAGGGAGCTCTCATTACTTTTAATAAATTATTACATTAATAATTTACTGACAAAGCAGACACAGCTTCTCTCAAATTGTAGTTTCAGATAAAGTTGCTAGAGTGAGTATAGTGACCCTTTAATGTTGCCCTGGAAGCTATTTACTGTACTGTAAACTAAACACCAGTATGTGTCCTGCAGTAGGTCAACCAGCTAGCATCCTCATATGCTATTGGTCAGTAGGAGATCTCTGAAACCTAAATTAAAGGAACAGAATTTGGGATAATTCAAGATTCTTGATTTCTTCATTCAACATGGATTAAATTAACATATTCACTGAGCCTTGATTATTATTTATGTCACATATTTTGCTAAACTTAGACTTACTCTTAGATGAACAAATCTGTACATACATTATTTACAATTGTCTTTAGAACTTAGGGTAGCCATTGTGTTGATTATATCCAGGTGAGTCTCTACAAACTGTTAGGTGATGAATATTTAAAGATGTGACTGCTAATACACCAGTTTTTGTATCCCACTAGAATATAACTGTTGCTTATGTTGAGTGATGTTCCCCTGCTTTATTGCATGCAAATCTTTTTGATGCGATTTCACAAAAATGTGAATAGGCAGATACCAGTGACTGTAGCAACCACCCCTCCACACACAAACACACACTTTCCATATTTGCGTGGTACAGTCCTGATTATGTCCCCTAATACTGGGCATGTCTACGATATGTCGGCCACACAGGCCGCATCTTGTGTGTGTGTAGGGGGGGGGGGGGGCACTGCATACCAGTGACCAATTCAACCCAATTCACACATAGTTTGTTGGCTAGTTTCCACATCAGTTGAAGGCTGATGTGGTGCTTGTGACATCACTATACTGCCAATCAGTTAGTCTGTTATTTTGTTTTAAAACATTGTGTATTAAATTGCTTGTTTAGATGGATGGGCGGGGGGGTTGGGGTTCCAGAAACAAATCATACACAGGGTGGCATTTATCTTAAGGCTGTCCCTGTCTGTTGGGCACTTTCCAAAATAATCAGTGCTTGGGATGACCTGGGAGTTTCTCAACTGTGCTGTAAAAAAAGAAGAGGTGGGGGTGGGTAGTTAGGTCCAGAGTCAATGCCACCCAGCCTATTCATCATTTAAACCTGGGAAATATAATAGTGTAAAGTGGTGATTAAGAAGTCAACAATCCTAGTATGCTGCATATCCAGATTCTGAAGAGGGGTTATTTAATGGGGGAAGGGGGTTATCCAACTAATATTAAGTTATATAGGTATCATAATTGTTGCCAAACAGTTGAGTCATGCCCCAATCCCTTTGCGCATGGAAATTTTGATGCAGTGTAAACCTTCTAATAAAACAGCATTGATACCCAAATAAGGTGAGAGTTTCACATCAAATATTCATTCTTACCTGAAAACGTTACTAGTTGACATGTGACCACTCAGGTGATGTATAAACCAAGTGCTGGCTAAGCCTCTAAAATCTCACTATAACAATACACAAGGCATGAAATGGTATGTTTGCAGTTACACATCTGGCGATATCTATATTCTGTTTTTAAAAGATGGCATACTCTGTTAGCCAGTTAGAGGTACAGGGTAATATTGAGATGAAACATGTACAAAAGTGATGTAAGTTTGAAACCTATATTGGCTAACTGAAATGATTAAAGCTTTCAGAGCCTATGGTTCCTTTTTCAAGGTAATCAGCTTTACAAACAAACTATATGTTCTGAAAGCTTGCTATGGTTATCACCTCAGTAAGCTAATAAAGCTATCACCTTTGTACATGTTTCATCTCAAAAGTATTACCCTGTAAAAAATGTTTGCAATTGAAAATGTTCTAATACAATCACGTTATGATTTATTTATACACAGTGGGGTTGATTTACCCAGAGTCGCTGGGCAAATATATGGAGTTAAATTCTAGCTAATCGGTTCACTACCGGTTAGAGTGACTGTAACTCCATATTAGCGTCGGTTGCGCGGGTTACACAAAAATTACCTGCGCATCCAACGCTCGCAATTCAAAATTGCATTTGCACTAGTTTTAGCTCCTCATTTTAACGCCAGGTTAAAATCCCGCAGTGGGTTAATCCCTTACTGGGATTTACCCACATTCGCAAACGCGATATTGAATCGTGATCAGCGGCACTGGGTAAACGAGCCTGAATTACTTATTAAGTTACAGTTTAAAAAAAATAAATGCCCCCGCATGCATATCTTTGTAATAAGAATTTCACCATATATTCAGTGTGAATATATACTAAATATATAATACCATAATATTAGTGTTGAGAATTAAACTTTTTTATCTATTTGGAATGTTCTGTGTCATCTTCACATTATTCAAGATGTCAACTTAAAGCACACCACTAACTCTGATTTCAAAAACAGACTTCATACCACCCAGTTTTATTTTAAAAATTGCAAAAGCAGTATATGATCTACGGTTCTCCCATAGTAAAATAATCTGTATATACATACTGCTCATAGAAACTGTTTGAATTTGAGCAAGGTGTTTACATTTACTAATATGGAGGCGTGCAGGGATGTCAAACTTTGGGGTCCTACAGATGTTTAAAATGCTGAAAGTTGTAGTTTTCAAACACCTGGAGGACCAAAACTTTGACATCCAAAAAAAGAATACAGTTCATTACACTCTATTCAGCCATGCGTGCCGAATCCTCAGGTATTACCCCCTTAAGAGAATATAAACATCAAACAGCATATATTGAGGGTCCAGAATATAAATGTATTTAGTGACCTCAGATCCTCAGGGGATCACACCTTACCCCCCAAAATGGTGTGTTTGATGTGTGGTCACTAAATACACTTATTTGAGTATATTCTGGAATGCAACATTAAATATATGCTGGTCCACAACTTTGACAACCCTAGGATAGCGAGTTTACTGATCCAAAATGATAAGCTTTAGATTAAAATCTGATTCGCATATAATGGATATAAATCATTTAAATACAATCCGTTAAAAATAAAGCATTAACCAACAATATGAAATCCTAGGGGGGGGAGTGCAGTAGCTGAAATATTCCCCAGGAGTGAACAAGTCAGCATTTGCCATCCAACTCCTTCACATTGAAAGCTATCGGTTCCTTATTGCAGCTTTCAGCAACTCAATGGGGAGATTGGGAAGTCAGAAGAACCCTGGATGCTGGAATATCCCACCGAGCCATGTTTACATAGAATACTGCAGGTATAGAAAAACCAACCTTTCCAGCTAATCCTATATGATCAACGTATTATTAGATCAATACCAGCGACCCAATATACATCTTTTGTGCACCAATGTAAAATACCAAAAAGAAGGGGAGACTGCTCACCAGCTATGACAGACCCGTATAAGAAGCCAGTACAGGTCAATGTACATTCGTGATCATGTTAAATTGGTTCCATGCACATGGATTAGGTAAGGATTCCATCGCACGAGGAGAACATTCCAACACTGCTACTATATCTGCATTAGCACAATATCACGTGCCCGGTACAAACCCGCCGTTCCCCGTACCTGCACTCGGTCTCCAGCCAGGCAGAAGTAGCAGAGCCGCGTTTCCTTACCTTTGTGCAGCGAACCTGTCAGGAGCTTAAACAGGGTCCGGA
This sequence comes from Hymenochirus boettgeri, assembly GCA_019447015.1. Taxonomy (NCBI): domain Eukaryota; kingdom Metazoa; phylum Chordata; class Amphibia; order Anura; family Pipidae; genus Hymenochirus; species Hymenochirus boettgeri. The sequence continues at coordinate 61,011,808 of CM033471.1, forward strand.
AACAACGACACAGACCCCTCTTACTCCGCTTCCAGCACCCGCTCATGGTACCTGCAGTGCTGGTGTCCGTCCGGCTGATGCAGGGAAGGAAGGTCGATTAAGTATGTTCAAACTTTCCAATCAAGCGCAGGATGTTGTCCAAGGTAACGGCAGTAGCTGGATGGATACAAGGCTGAGCGGATTTCCTGCGAAAGTGCGGCGTGTTAATGGGTTTTGTTAGTTAATGTCCCTGTTGTTCTGCGGGTTCCTCCTCCTTCACTCGTTTTTCTAGGGGGATGTGTAATGTGCGGGTCTCTATGTTCCACTCTGTCCTGGACAGAACTTGCTAAATGCAAAGCTCTCTGGGTACAGACAGCCGGAGAGGGCTGAGAGGAAAGAGGAACGGGTCCTGTAGCACAGCGCTTTATAGCTCATCACTGGGAGGCTGGAATTAATGCAGAGGTCACTGTGCTGCTGCTGGGGACCGCAGAGAGATAGAGTGTGTGTGTGTGTGTGTGAATGTTTGTGTGCAGCATCTCATCCTCTGTGGGTCAACTGGGCACAGAATTTACTAAATCATGTTTTTTAATTTGTGTTCTATGATTTTTACTGATCTGATTTGTATCAGAGATATGCAACATATGGTGTTACCCCATGTACTATTAGATTAGCAAGTATTTTACACTCATTTTGCATTGCCTTTGACTTTTTCCAAACTATTTGCAAATAGTGTAAAAGATGCAATAAACTTTGCGTTAATTCTTTTGCATTTTCAACCCGCTATCAATTGATCGCAACTGACCACATTTATTCCTTCCTGTGAGGTATTAAAGGGCACAAAGTGGTTAATACATCGCAGAAATTAGTGCAGGTAAGTGGTGATCCACAATTATATTGCATCCAGGGGCCTGGGGACCAAGAGGACCCACAATCCTGTATTTGATGTGTGGTTGTGAATAAATATTTGAATTCATCAAGGTGTGCGACTGCACGCAAGGTACCACAAACAGCTGTCCAAACAGCTGATTGGGTGTTTTTAAGTAAAGGTGCACACAATCACCTGTTTTAAAATACTGCCAGCAACCATTGTTTTAAACAGCTGACCACACGCACCTTTATACAACGGGTATAAATTATAAGCAATGAGCAATAAGTGGAGCAGTGCATAGAAAGCAAGAAGGTGGGTAAAGTAACTGTTACAGGCCACCAAATGCTAGTGAAGAGGAAGAAAATCACCTGCCTATGCAGATGGCCAAGTCAGGAAGTTTGGAGAACGTTCTAGTAATGGGGACATTTAGTATAATATTGAGGATGAATAAAGCCATATGTCCTTCCAGTCCAACCTACTCAGCAATACCCACATTTCCTGCCTAACTGTTGATCCAGAGGAGGGCAAAAATAATCCACCAGAATTATGAAGGGGAAAAAAATCCTCCCTGATCCTGAATCCTTCCCAAGTGGCAATCGGAAATATCCCTGGATCTACTCTACTTTATGCATCAATACCAGTAACTTGCAAACATTCCTTGTTTTCAGAAACTGATCCAGCTTTCTTTTGAATCTGTCCAATCAACCTGCCATCACAGCGTCCAATGGAAGACAGTTACCACTCTCACAGTGAAAACCCCTTTCCAAACTGGAAGACTAAACTTCTTTTCTTCAAGTCTTACTGGATATCTGCATGTCCTCTGACGTGTTCTTTTGGTGAACAATGCCCCAGATAGTGTATTGTATGGCCCGTTAATGTATTTATACACATTAATCATATCCCCACTCAAGCGCCTTTTGTGTAGTGAACTTAATTGTAACTTATCCAATCTGTCTTCATATTCAAGCTCCCCCATTCCCTTTATTATTTTAGTTGCCCTTCTCTGAACCCTCTCCATTCCCAAGATTCCAAAATTGCACTGCATATTCCAAATGAGGCCTTTCCAATGCTTTGTAAAGAGGGAGAATAACATTTTTCACCCTTGAATCCATACCTCTCTTTATACAAGGCAATATTTTGCTGGCCCTAGCAGTTGCCGCCTGGCACTGCTTGCTACCTTTAAGTTTGTTATCCACCAAAACACCAAGATCCTTTTCCAACAGGAATTCATGTAACACAGAGCCATTTATAGTAGTAGCACAAGGATTTTTAAGTTCAAAATGCATCCCCTTATATTTATCAACATTGAATCTCATCTGCTACTTAGCAGCCCAATGTGACAATCTATCGAGTTCCACCTGCAATGATTGCATATCCTCTGAAATTTTTAATGGTCGACAAAGTTTTGTGTTGTCAGCAAACACAGAAACATTGCTGACAATACCCACTTACAAATCATTAAAGGGCATGTACACCCCCAAAACTATAATCCCCCCCACTACTGGCCCCATTGTGTAGTGTAGTTTAATCCTTACCGCACATCCCAGCTCCATATGGTTCTCCTGTAGTCCCCCCCCCAAGTCCCAAAAACTGCCCACCAGGAGGATAGCAGAGTCCATATAGGACTCTGCCTCCTATCTGGCCTCCGGGAGAAGTTTGGCATGCGTACTGCAGCCCTTCTCCCCTCCCTCTCTCCCGATTAGGATTCCCTCCCCTAGTGTAAAACCCTTTTTACCTAACATTCCCCCTGTCCCCCCAGCCCCAACCGCTCTATTAGTATTATCAGAAAATGCCCAAAACATTACTTACCTTCCCTCTTTCCTCCGCCGCACTGAACTCCCGGCAGCCGTGTCCGTGATTGGCTGCCGCTCAGCCAATCACAGACGCGACTGCCCCTCTGCTTGCATTTTCTCGCAAGCAGAGGGCCTGGCAGCGCGGTGGAGGAAAGAGGGAAGGTAAGTAATGTTTTGGGCATTTTCTGATGATACTAATAGAGCGGTTGGGGCTAGGGGGACAGGGAATGTTAGGTAAAAAATTTTTTTAGAAGGGTGGACATACCCTTTAATAAACAGATTAAATAGAAGTGGCCCAACACAGAACCCTGTGGCACCCTACTTAGAACTTTAGTCCATATTGATAAAGTTTCATTAACAACTCTTTTAATTACCCTAATATTGATTGGATTTAGGGATCTGCCAACACCTCAAAAGCTATCAAGTTCCTAAATTTGAATGGATAGTAGAAGAAGTTACAACTAGAAAAGATGCTTTGTTGGATCGGGTAATATCTAATAACCCTTTAGTTTATTATGAAAAGAGATGAAAGCAGTGGGAAGCATTAGAAATAGTGATCTTGATATACTGCCGTTTAAAATATGTTGCAAAAAAAAGTGCACTGGGTTAAAGGGACACTAAACCATTATAATCATGTACATTGCACCTGTATCTGTTATTCACAGAGAGGTGAAATCGCTTAGTACCACCTCCCTGTAAATAATAGAATGCCCGGTTTCCAGAATTAAGCTAACCTGACACTCCATTCGCAGCAAATCACCAGCTGATCGGTGTGCTTTTCCGACACGCAAGCACAAAAGGTAGGAGTGCGGTTGAGACAGTGCTGGAGCGCCAGCTGGTAACTCTGGAACAAAGGCATTTAACTTAAGAAAAGCTAACTTTATGCTGTAAAAAAATCCCTTCAGTTCACAGACTGAACAGAGGTGGGTTCCTTTTAAAGGGGTGTTAAATTATTACACTAATACTGTAGCTCCACACTATGTGGGTTAATTGTTTGGTAAAAAGGAAACTGAAAAGAAAGAAGGGGCATTTAAAATCGTTAAATTAGAGAAAACAGGGCAATCTTTAAGGCAGTATAAAAGGTGTAATACGGATTATAAAAAAAGCAATTAAGATTAGCTAAAATAGAAAGTGAGGTATGAATAGATGAACAAAGCAAGACCAACCCCAAAAAGTAAAAACATGAGGACAGAGAATGTGGGACCATTAAATGGGGCTAAGCTGGTTATAGAGAATGGCAAGAAAGCAAATATACTAAACCCTACCCCCCCCCTTCTGTATACACTATAGGGCAACCTAGCCCAAAGAGCACAGATTGTAGTAATAAGAATGGTGTAACAGAAACAACAAGACAAAGTTAATATCAATTAAGCTCCTGGACCTGGTAAAATGATACTGTGCCACATGGGCAACTTATGTGTACAGTTTTGCAAAAGGGGGTAGTCTATGAGGCATTATCTTTGTTGACTAAAGTTCTATGTGGGGTGTTTCAGGGTGCGGAAAATGCGGAACGCAAATCGCAAATGCAACGCACCCGAAATAGCATTCAATTGTGTTTGCATTGCAGTGTTGTTGTGCCCTTATAGAGCATGGTGCAGTGTTGCAGGTGGAGGATAATATAATGACCCTGATCTTAACACAGCTCTGTGCAATGCATTTCTCTGTGTAATGCATTTCTTTTTATACAGACAGCTGAATCAAAAACACACTAGTCTTACCATCCAACATTCCGTTTAATAAGGTACACTGATGAGAAATGCATTGCACAGAGCTGTGCTAAGATCAGGCTCACTTCACTATCCTCCCCCTACAGTTCTGCACCATGTAGTTTCTATAAAACACAATCTTCCTACCCTCCAACATTCCCCTTTAATAAGGTACACTGATGAGAAATGCATTGCACAGAGCTGTGCTAAGATCAGGCTCACTTCACTATCCTCCCCCTACAGTTCTGCACCATGTGGTTTCTATAAAACACACTCTTCCTACCCTCCAACATTCCCTTTACTAAGGTACACCGATTGTTTTTTATATATTTTTTATAATCACTTAGCCTAATAGCAGCCATTTTGTTCTTTGACTTCATTTTGTCTTATATTATTGTCGTGTTATTGCAGATGTTTTGTTTCCAAATGTTCTGAGCTCAAGGTCTTTTGCCTCCTACATTGTGTGTCAACCTGACTCTATCTTCACATTCCAAGGTTTTAGTACATCATCTGTAGACACTGTGTCTGGCCACGCCCCCTTTTTCTCTTTGTGAAAATCCAATGTAATAACTAAATAAAGTGAGTTAGACTTTTACTACATCAAATATGTGGTTCAACTCTATCTCCCAGCGCTGTGAGGGTCTCTTAGTGGGTCTAAGACAGGCATCAGGATCCGGCGTGACTAGTGGAGGATATTTATTCTAACACTGATGAGAAATGCATTGCACAGAGCTGGTGCTAAGTTCAGGTTCACTTCTCTATCCTCTCCCTACAGTTCTGCACCATGTGGTTCCTATAAAAACACACACTCATACCCTCCAACATTCCCCTTTAAGAAGCTACACTTTCCACTAATTTCTACAGCTGACAGGGAGAGCTAGAGACCTTCACACTACGGGCCATATTTATAAAGGTGTGGTATCGCCTTCTTTAGCGATCGTTATGGCGATCATCAATTTATATTCGCTATCGGAAATCTTCTAAATGTACGATAGCCAACGTAAATCTACGACCGCCCGTAGAATATCATTATGGTAGTTTATTACCACATGATATACTACTGCCACGGTCGTACAGTAACGAAAACCAGCAGTATCACAAGTTTTTGAATATGGCCCTCCAACACTTAAACAATACATTGCAGGTGAAACATACAAAGACACAGGTCTGTAACTGAATAGAGCAGGTTTATTACAAAACATGCATGCTACATGTTTCTGACCAACTTGTCCTTCCTAAAGTGAAAGCCGTGTGTAGGCGAGGCATACATTATTTCAGATCCGGACACACTAGATACCCAGACCTACATACAATCATACTACAACACTGCTACTAGGAAAGTGTTAATCAGCCGCATTACCAATTTGAATATTGATGATTTAATATATTCATACATCATAGGGGTTAAGGGGTGGGAGTAGAAATCACACAGGTGCTGAACATGTAATCAAGGCAAAAGTGCTGGCAGGCAAGGGAAAATGTCAGCTTCAGAGTTGGGGAACAAAAAGAATCTAAAATGAGCTCATAGAGGTAAAGAAAAGGCCCTGAGAGGAACCTTCAATGCTGAGATGGATGTTGAGGCAAATACTTTCTAACTTAAATTTTGATTTTTTGGGTTTAGTTCTCCTTTGATGAAGTATATAAATATCAATATTGTTGAACCCTAGAAAAAGACAGAATAAAAGAGTAAAACTAACTGTCCTGTCTATTTCTACAAGCATTGTATACAAATTATCCAAGTCTTAGATGTATTCATGTTAATAAGAATGGTCTAATGGAACAGGACTCATTTAAACCTACAGTTTTATAAGAATGGTCTAATGGAACAGGACTCATTTAAACCTACAGGTTGCATACTATTGAGTCTCTTGATCCATAGCCATTCTTGTTGTAACAATTTCCTCTTAATGTCACCACCTCTCTGTAAAGGTTTAATTTGTGACAAAACACACCATTTCAACTGTGTAATGTGGTGTTTTTGTTCTGTGTAATGTCTAGAGACAGAGGTATCGCTCTGTGCTCTTGTATCCGCAATTTGACTACTCTACTTGTTTGGCCAACGTACACTTTCCCGCAGGGACATTTTAACTGATAAATGACATGTGTCTCGCATGTTGATGTGTGTAACATCTTGATCTTATATCCAATTGTTGGGTGGTGAATTTACCCTTTGTGATAGACCTGCAACAGTTGCACACTAAACCGGGAAATGTGCCTTTTCTTTTAGTCTCTGTGTGTGACATATAACTTATCTTTGCACCACGTTTGTAACAAAATCTTGGAACGTATTTAAATAGGTGACCATATTTGGGGTAAAATTTTAAAATATCCCAGTGTTTTTTTTTAATCACTTTTTCTATGTGTGTGCTATACACATTATACTTAGACTTGAATGTTAATTTATCATCTTTTGAAGTGTTTTTGTTACATATGAGCAGGTTTTCTCTGGGTATCTGGGCTACTGTTACTTTGGCTCTCTGTATATTCTGCTTATCATATCCTTTTTGTATGAACCTCTCTGATAAAACTTTTGCTGCAGACTCGTAATCTTGGGGGCTAAAATTAATGCGTTTCATACGCATTAACTGCCCCTTCAGTATAGCTTTAAAGGTGTTGGGATGATGAAAACTGTCTGCATTCAGCAAATTGTTAGTATCAGTCGGTTTGTGTTATACCTTAGTAATAAGTTTATTTTCATTTATTTCAACTAGTACATCCAAAAATGGCAAGATTTTCTGGGAGGTGTCATATGTGAATTTGATTGACCTATGACCAAGATTTGCTTCCATCATCATTGTTTTAAACAACTCCAAGGGACCTTTCCATATGATGAGGATGTCATCCACGTATCGATAATACACACGAATGTGACTGGCATATCTTGGGTGGTTAATAAATAAGTAATTTATTAGACTTTTGACATATAAATTAGCTAGAGGGGGTGCTACAGTCACGCCCATGGAGGCCCCTTGGAGTTGCCAATAAAATGTATTCAAGAATTTGAAATAGTTTTTACGTATAACCAATTCCAAACAATCAAGAATAAAGTAGATTTTTGAAGTCGAAATGTCAGTGGACAGAAGTACCTCCTCTATTACCTTTAAATATTCTGTTTGAGGAATAGAGGTATATAATGCCTGAATGTCAATTCCACATAATATCATATCAGGATCAATCTGTCCCTCTTCATTTAATCAACTTAATAAATCCATAGTGTAACATACACAGTTTGTTATATTAGCCGCTAATGGTTGAAGATAATGATCAGCGTATTTGGACAAGGGTTACAGTACTGAGCCGATGCCCGAAACAATGGGCTGGCCCGGTGGATTTTGTAATGTCTTATGCACTTTAGGCAATGTGTACAGGACTGGAGCTCTAGGAAATGGAATTTCCAAAAACTTTGCCTCCTGTGTAGAAATTATGCCATTAGAAAGTGCATCAGAGATAAGAATATCAACAAGTTATTTTACTTCGCTAGTCGGATTAAACCCAATGATGGTGTAGTGATCTGGACATGAAAGCTGTTGCAAAATCTCAGCTGTATACTTCTGAGTATCCATGACCACGACACCACCACCTTTATCCGTGCTTCGGATTATTATGTTCAGATTATTACTCAGGTTTAACAATGCCTTTCTTTGATTGTTGGACAAATTGTTATGAATTGTTATACATCATTAACTGGTTAATCTCTTGAGACACTGTATTAGAAAAAGCTGTTAAAGAGTCAGAAATAATTTCTAGAATAAAATCGGATTTACTTTTTAACAATGACCCTTGCCTCAATTCTTGGGTACTAGTAGTGTCCATAAAAAACATTTTGAGTTTCAAAGTGCGTAAAATTTTTTGAAAATCAATATCCCAATATGTTAGGTCAGTCTTGTATGTAGGGACGAAGTTAAGCCCTTGGTTAAGAACAGATCGTTCATCATCGTTAAAGGTATAAGAAGAAATGTTAATAAAATAAGTCTTTTACCTTTTGAGGGCTCCCCTCATTGACCACCACTCTCTGTTTGTGATCAAATAACCAATTCTCTATCCATGTAGAAATGTTTTTTCCTAGGCCAACAGTCCTCAGTTTATACATTAGTTCCTGTAGCACAGTATCAAAAGATTTAGCAAAATCCAAGTATACGACATCCACTGTTATGTCTTAAATCTAAATTCTTACTCCCTTCTTCATAAAAAACAAGTAAATTTGTCTGGCACAATATATTTCTCATAAATATGTGCTGACTACTAATAATAAGATCAGTTCTGGAGACAAAGTCAAGGATAAGATTCCGTAACAGTTTCCAGCACCTTCCCTACCACTGATGCTAGGCTTACAGGTCTATAGTTATCAGGCTGGGAATTACTACCTTTTTTGAATATTGGTATTATATTGTTTTTTGTTTTGTTTTTTTCAATCCAGTGGCACCAGACAAAAGTGAATCTGAAAAGATAAGAAATATGGTCTAGATAAAACTGGATTAAGCTCTTTTAGGATCCAAAGATGTATTTCTGGGGCTTAATTGATATTAACTTTGTCTAATTGTTTTCGTACCATATACTCTAAGTGAATATTCCTCATTTATACTCTTCATATTATTACAGTCCCTGCTATAAGGACTAGGATTCTCTATAGTGAATACAGATCTAGGATCATTAAAATGTTGTCCAATTGGCAAATGTAAATCACCTGTTTCCATCGCTACTTTATGCTCCCTAACTGGCTCTTTTAAAGGTTGTGTTGTGTGACCCACATACCGACTTTCACATCGATAGCAGTTAATTACTGTAAGTATACCATTCATGGTGTATTGCAATTTATATATGAATTCATATGGTATTTTGTAACTCACACTCAACTTGAATGTTTTCCCCACTTTTTGAACTTTACATGTCCTACATGTACATGCTCCACAATTAAAGTGTCCTACAGTGAATAACCAGGTGTTACTTTTCGAAAATGTTCTGTCGCTACCGCATTAGCTGAGTGTGTGAAGGCTCCCTTATGTTTGCCTTTTCTTTGCTACAATGTTTGGACCATGACCTAAAATCTCTTTTAATTCAGAATCCCTTAATATGTGTAAATTCTTTCAGGATCGGTCTGATTTTTATAAACATTTCACTAATGTATGTGGTTTACACTTTTTATTTATTATTATTATTGTTTGAACCATCATCTAAAGTTTCAGATCCAAAAAGTGTGTGCTTTTTTTAGTATATCTGCTATGAATGAAAGGTTACAATTATTACATTAATACATGTAATTCACAAAAGAATGCATATCCCCCTTTTTTCCCCTTCCAAATCATAAGCAAATAATTTATAAAACAACCATACCAAAAGATGTCCGTTCTATAGGGATTCGCCTCTCCAAAGATCTGGGACTGCTCCCACCACCACATAAGGCGAGTAATGTTAACATCATATCAAAGTAAGAGGATTAGTTTAAGAGAGGTGTCAAGGAGATTTCAATGACCCGGTGGGACACTGTAGTGGTCTGAAAGGCATCTGATTAGTTCCCCCCCCCCCCCCCCCCCAGTTAATCTTCTGCCGTGAATGCTATTTGTTGCTACATGTTTTAATATAAGTTTCAAATAATAAGTAACATTTTATACAAGTTTGGAGTAATATCTGGTACTGCAAATTGCTGTTTGGATCTGACGTGTCTTCCCATGGGCTTCATTGTGGACTGCGGAAGAGGAAATTTAAGTAGGTATAGCTGTTAAGTAAAGGACTCAGGAGTTAGGACTTTGTGATTTAGGTCCTCACCCTGGGCCCTATGCAGCTATGGAAGAAAAGGCATGAAGGGGAAGGTGAGTATAATTGTAATAGAGGAACTTTTTACAACTAAAATTGATAACATTACATTGCCCTCAATTAGGTGAATCTAATTATAAATGTACTTTTTGGACCTAACAAAAGGAAGTTTCCTGTGAGTGTAACGAACTTGTGAGTGGCCCTTTCTTTTAAGGACCTTGCTCTCAAGGACATATAAAAAGGACACTTAATCATTTGATGGTTGTATGGTGTGTGTGAAAGTTTGAAAATAAGGATTGTTTGACAGTTTGAAAATAAGGATTGTTTGTACTGCTAAGAACTATGTGTGCAGGACTGAGTGTGCAGTAAGCAGACTAATCTTTCTTCTTCCAGTTAAAGGGGTGTGCTGGACTTCTATATTCTAGTATTGTACCTGTTGTAATCACAAACAGGCTGTGTAAGGGTTAATAGGTGTTTGGTTTTTTTCCCTCTCTTTCTGGCTCTTGCACTAATTGGTGTGGGGGTTGGGGCCTATTAGTTAAATAGGATTCACAGTTGTTGGGCCTGTGGTTTGGACCTAACAAAAGGAAGTTTCCTGTGAGTGTAACGAACTTGTGAGTGGCCCTTTCTCTTTAGGACCTTGCTCTCAAGGACATATAAAAAGGACATTGAAACAAGGGCAATTAAACAAGGTTTGTGCGTCACTGTGTTGGTGTGGTGTATTAGAAGGGACAGTTTTGTCAGTACCATGCAATGTGCATCATGCCACATGTATAGGAACCTGGAGCAGACGTTCCGGGGAACCTATGTCTGTGTCAGGTGTGAGTGGGTTGCCCGTTTGGAAGCTGAGGTGGAGAGTCTAAGGGGGCAGCTTGCAGCATTGCAGGGATTGGCAGAACTGGGGGGTCAGCAGGCACTGGCTGGGGCCAGTATAGAGGTGGGTGGAAGAGGGACAAGAAAGGATGAGGAAGGAGGTAGTTTTTTAAGGGTTACTAGGGGAAGTGGGGGATGGAAGAGTAGGGGGGCTTCTTCCCAGATTGTCCATCCCAACAGATTTGCCGCCTTAGGTAATGAAGTGGAGGAGGACACCTCGGAATTAGCGTGTATGGAGGGGGATAGTCCCTTGAGCACCCAGGGGACTGCCATCTCTGATACAAGGGAGGAGGAACGAAGGGTCAGGAATGCAAGGCAGGTGGTAGTGGTAGGGGACTCCATTATAAGGAAGGTAGATAGGGTAATCTGCCGCCAAGACCCTACATGCCGAACTGTGTGTTGCCTGCCTGGTGCTAGGGTTCGGCATGTGGTGGATCGTGTAGACAGATTATTGGGTGGGGCCGGGTGTGACCCGGCGGTCTTGGTTCACATTGGTGCCAATGACAAAGTTAGAGGTGGAGGTGAGGTCCTTAAACATGATTTCCGAGAACTAGGGGCCAAGATAAAAGCAAGGACCTCCAGGGTAGTGTTTTCAGAAATACTACCGCAGCCACGTGCTAAGCCAGGGAGACAGCGGGAGCTTAGGAGCATTAATGCGTGGCTAAGAGAGTGGTGTAAGGAAGAAGGGTTTGGGTTTATTGAGAACTGGGCAGACTTTGCTGTCGGCTACAGGCTCTTTAGTAGGGATGGGTTGCACCTCACTGATGGTGGTGCAGCTGTTTTAGGGGAGAAGATGGCTAGAGGGTTGGAGGAGATTTTAAACTAGGTTTGAGGGGGGAGGGTATTAGCAGTCTCACTGGGATAGATTGTCCAGGAGGAAAGCAGGGTGTAGATAGGCCAGTGGAGGGCGGAAAGGGGGTGGGGCTAGCATAGGGGATAGGGAGGAATGTGTATCAAAGTGTACGAATAAATTACAGGATCATAATCTAAAATGTATGTTTGCAAATGCGAGAAGCCTGGCAGACAAAATGGGTGAATTGGAAATGATGGCATTGAATGAAAAGTATGATGTAATAGGTATAGCAGAAACGTGGTTGAACAGTTCTCACGACTTGGCTGTAAATATAGAAGGATATGCCTTGTTTAGGCAGGACAGAAAAAAAAGGAAAGGGGGAGGAGTATGTGTTTATGTTAAAAAAGAACTGAAGCCAAATTTAAAAGAAGAGATAACTGGTTATATGGATGATAAAGTGGAGGCAATATGGGTGGAATTAGGCAACAGAAGGGTGTATGTCATTGTTGGTGTCTGCTATAAGCCGCAAATCTGCAGAGAGGAGGTGAGTCAACTTCACATGCAGTTGGCAAGGGCTGCAGTTTGGGGAGTGTGCTCATTATGGGGACTTCAATTACCCTACTTGATTGGTGTGGTGGAACTGCCATCACAGATAAAGGCGATGAGTTCCTGAATTTGCTGCAGGATAATTTCTCTCACAGGTGGTTGAGGTTCCTACTAGAAAAGGAGCTCTGTGGATCTGTTAATATCTACATTGTGGAGAGCATTATAGATATAAAGGTAACGGAGGCTTAGGGAATAGTGACCATGAAATAGTGGCATTTGGACTTTTTTACGAAAGGAAAAGTGCGCTGGTTAACACAAGACATTTAATTTCAGAAAGCAAATTTTCCCAGGTTAAAAGCAGCTCTTCAAATGTCAACTGGGATATGTGTATATCAGGTAAGGATACTGAACAGAAGTGGACTGTGTTCAAGGGGATTTTAAGCCAGTTCACATCTAAACATATACCCTTGGGAAATAAATGTAAAAAAAATAATCCGCGCCCATGTGGCTGAATTCTGATGTAAAGTGGCAAATGGTAAGGAAGAAAAAGGCATTTAAACCTTTAAGGCCGGAGGAACGAAAGGGCCTTTAGGGAGTATAAAACTGTACAACAGGTGTAAGAAACAATCAAACTAGCTAAAATTAATAATGAAGTTAGGATAGCTGAAGAAAGCATCACTAAGCCAACATTTTTTTAAGTATATTAATAGTAGAAGAGGAGGACTGAGAATGTGGCACCCATTATTAAGGGGGATAAGTTAGTTACGGAGGATGGCGATAAAGCAAATGTCTTGAATAATTTTTTTTCCTCTGTATACACTATAGAAGATCCAAGTACAGATATCATAGAGTATAGTAGCAATAAAGGTATACAAGATTCAAGTTCACTTTGGTTAACCGAGGATATGGTACAGAAAGAACTAAATAAGGTTAATATTAATAAATCTCCTGGACCGGATAAAATACATCTTCGGGTACTTAAGGAGCTAAGTTCAGTTTTATCTAGGCCATTGTTTCTAATTTTTGCTGATTCCCTCATGTCCGGTGGTGTGCCTCTGGATTGGAAAAAGGCTGATGTTATTCCAATATTCAAAAAGGGTAGTCGTTCACAGCCGGGTAATTACAGGCCTGTAAGTTTAACTTCAGTGGTGGGGAAGATCCTGGAAAGTTTAATAAGGGAACATGTTCTAGAGTATGTTTCACGGACTGACATTATAAGTAGTAACCAGCATGGATTTAGGAGGAATAGATCTTGTCAAACTAACTTGCTTGGCTTTTATGAGGAAGTAAGTAGAAATTTAGACTCTGGTATAGCAGTAGATGTAGTTTACTTGGATTTTGCAAAGGCTTTTGATACAGTCCCCCATAGGCGACTAATGAATAAGCTAAGGTCTGTTGGTCTGGGGAGTCACATTTGTACATGGATAGAAAATTGGTTTCTGTGCTCGCTGGCGGCGAGGTGGAGGACAGCCTTATGAATGTCACATGTCTTCCTCCCACCCATTAACTTTCTGGTCTGTAATGTCTTTATATTTGTGGAGCATGTAGAGTGGTGGTTTGATGGCTCGTTTTAAAGTAAGAAACTGGCCTTCATTTTGTATGGAGACCACAGTTCCCCTTTTAATACATTTTTAAGAAGACCCAGGATACGCTGTCATCTTTGCCACTATCAAGATACCAATTAGATATCAGATAACAACTATACCGTATCGTTGTGTAACTGGAGTATATACAGGTCATAGAAGGTCCAAGTAGCTTGCAAATAAAGTGCTTTGGTTAGCGAGCAATGAAAGGCAGAGGCTAAAACACAGGCAGTCAAGTAGTTGAGTTTAAATCCGGTCCATACGGATCTAAAAGGACTACACAGAAAGTGGCAATTTGTAGATGAGGAAGCTCCCAGGATGTAGAGAGCGAAACGCTCCTACTCGACTGTCTGTGTTTTAGCCCTTTGCCTTTCATTGCTCGCTAACCAAAGCACTTTATTTACAAGTTACTGGACATTCTGACTATGACCTTATATACTCCAGTTACACTTGATTATAAGAGTATTGTATAGTAACTGCATATATATACCTATTACAGATGACTAAGGCAGAATGCATAGTTTTTATTGTTTTATCCCTGTTTACATTATTAAAGGATTTTTAAATATTTTCTAAAGTAGAGTTTTGCAGTTCGGCTTTATTCCCTTTTGCTAAAAATAAATCCACACTCTACTACAGCCCCTTTCTCCAGCGTCGTTCTGATCCGGCTCCCTGCTTGCCGGAAGTACAAGCAGGGGCCAAGACTAGCAGCCGTGGCTGTGATTGGCTGATAGGCAGCCCTTTGTGACTCATCCGATTACTCCAGTGTTGTCCCTGCCCAAGATCCACAAAAATCCCATCCAGCTGCCTGGTAGACCCTAATGGCGGGCATCGGTTTGGTTTCACCCCTATGGCTACCAGGCTTTATGAGATTCTTGCTACCTTGGTGCAAGGGACATGAGCATATTTAAAGGATACCTCCCATTTTCTTTGCCGAGTACGGGAAGTTAAAATTAATTATTGGGGGTAAGTCATTATGGCCACCATGGACTTGTCATCCCTGTACACCTCCATACCACATGGGATGGGTAGCTGCTTGCGGCCGCTTACTCAGTAGTGTGGGGGTTGTAGTGAATGACAGGTCAAGTTTTTCACTGAGTGCTGACATTGATTCTTTACAGATCATACTTTAAGTTTGATGAATCTTTTATATGCACTGAGAGGGAGGGCAATTGGATCCAATGTTGCTCTGTTATATGCCAATGCCTTCATGGCTTGGCTTGAGCAGACTTCAGAAGTTTGGTGGGACACCAACTTAAGAGTGTATACCCGATGGGTTAAATAAAGACTACATCTCTACCATTTCCTCAAATAAGTGTTGAATTAAAAAGTGCATCTAAACCATGTTGTTTTTCTTCCAATTTTGAATCTAATGAGCTTTAAATTAATTATTGTGATCCCCGAAACAATTGCACTTACTATATATATATTTTCAAGGTCTACTCCGGGTTTTGAAAAATGTGTATTCATATCACGGCAACATTTTGGCACTTTGTCTTGGGCCTTTCTCAAGCCAACATCTGTGTGTATCCAATAGTGCAAATTTATACAATAAGCCACAACCCTAAATTGTGTCTAATTTGGTGATCAATTATTACTTTATTTTATTAGGTTTTACAAAAATCTGTTTTTTATTTGGCACAGATCCCGTGAATCATTGGACAACATGTACCAGAACTGAATGGATAGACTCCACCATTAGATTCACAATGACTGTAAGGTACAAACCAAATTGAGTTTCTTGACCTCTGTATAGCAAACAGGATACAAAATTGTCATATCCATTATTCCGAAAAGAAACGGACCACAACACACTCCTGCACACACAATAGTGACCATCCAAGTCAGTTTTAACTCTTTACCATCTCCCAATTTTTGAGAGTCAATAGAAATAATTAATCACCAGAATCAGGAGGATGGTATCTATGTTTAAAGATTGCCTTCTGATTCTGTATGTTTTGAGGCTTTAGTTGACCTTTAGGTGGACAGCAGAATTCCATACAGTAGTCCAATACAGTAATAGCCATACTGGATTTGACTATTACTTTATGGGACTACTGTATGGGAATTCTGCTGTCCATTTAAGGGCAACTAAACCCTCAAAACAAAAAGAATAAGAAGGCAGTAGTGGTCTTAATTTCTATCCTCGACTTCTATACTCGAGTCAACCAGGTTTTACTAATTTTTCAGGTAAAAATTGGTACCTCGACTTATACTCGGATCGGCTTATATTTGAGTATACGGTAGTTTAAAGGATTTCACTTTCTGGGCATAATCATGTTCCCACTCCAATGGGGGGGGGGGGGGCAATAGATCTCAACACTGCTACAATGTGGAGCCTTGGTTTGGTATTTAAATACAGTTCAACCCAATGGTCTCAATGAGAATATATCATTATGGTGCTTTTTGAAGGTAAGATAATGTTTTAATGTTATTAGGTTAATTTTCAATGTAGAAAGGCCAGCCTTGAGTATGTCTAGATTATTTATAGATTACGCAATTTATTGTAAAAACACTTTGGCACTGTATCACTTTATTGATTTTAGAATAGTGTGAATGCACATTAAGCAAGTAAATACTAGATTTATATTTCACATTATTTAAATATAGCACAATAATTATTTGGTCATGCTTTTATTGATGTTTTAGATATATTTAGCACTTTGAATAATAGATTAAATTTACACAGAAAACAAAGGGGAGTGCCCTCCTGGGATTGGTTCATAAAATCACATGAGAACTGTTAAGGCGTGGGCTAATTGTATAAATTTGCACTATTGTATACACACAAATGTTGGCTAGAGAAAGGGCCAAAACGTTGCTGTGAAATGTTTTAATAAAATACACGTTTTTAAGACCCTGGAGTGGACCTTTATTATTAACCTTGTTATACCAGTTAGTGGGTGGCACCCGGGCAGCACCTATAGCTTGGAGTGAGTGCCTGTAGACAAATACAAATACAGGCCTGTTATAATGCACATTAATAAAGGACAGGGTTTTTGAAAAATTCCCTAGTGCATTGGACTCTTCTTGGAATTTCTGGATCTTAAACCTTCCTTTGGCACCATGGTGATGAGAAAGTACATGTATAACTAAACTGCTATATAGTGAGTGGGATTATATGTTTTCTAGGTTGTTGGTTGGCCTTCCAGGAGCACCCTATTCCTAAAATGGAAGCTAACACTGAACTATCAAGCCAAACGACCAATTATGCGGAAACCTGGTACATCAATCAAAAAGACGTTGAAAAGATACAGTGGAAAACCTCACATGTCGACTTCAACATTGTTATTTCGATTTACATGGACTATTTTTGTCCAATTATTACAAGATGAGATGTATACCACGGGGTTTCCTCATAATCAATATTCCACCATAGGCAGTAATATCCTGAATTTTGTAAGAAATGGGTGGGGGTTTTAAATCAATGTTCCCTTGACGTTATAGTTATAGGAGAGGTCACACAAGATATTCTATCAGGAGAAACAGATTGTCGAAATGAAAAATAATTTTCTAGCTAGGGGCTACAAGGCTCAGACACTTGATATAGCCCTACAGAAGGCTATGACAATATCACAGGAGGAACAGTAAAAAAACAATGTACAGAAAAATTTTGTTTGCTCGACAGGATTTAATCCCCTCTCTCATAATATGCCAAAAACATTAACAAAGATTGGGATATAATTAAATCTGATAATAAACTTGGTAAATTGGTCCCCCAGAAACCCACAATTGGGTACCGTAGAGGTAAGAATCTCAATGATCTGCTTGTGAAGTTTCTCATTCATCCAGGTCATGGTATATCTGTTGTTTCAATTAGATCAACTGGACTTGAAGTTTAGTTCTGAAGACTTTTGCTAGTCATCCGACTGGCTTTCTCAATTCAGAATGACTTGCACAAGAATCTGTGGCCATTATGTACCCTGGAAATCCCAATTAGCATATCACAGCCAACAGATAATCTCAATGATCGTTAGTGAACACAGATCCAGTTTCATGTTACAATATCAAACCCACTTGGTTAACTGAACGGAAGGGAGGATCATATAGCTGTTGACTCCATGTACCACGTTTGCTCCACCCACATACGGTGAAAGAATGGAATTAAGTTCCCGATGTACAACTAACTATGGAATATATCTTATAACCTGCCCTGTGGGCAATCATATGTGGGTAAAATGGATTTTATGTTGCAGACCTGTATAGATGGACACAGGTCAGCTATCAATACTGCCATCAGAGATGAAAATCTATCAAACCAGTGGCTAAGCATTATTAGATATGGGCCATCCTGTATCTTCTTTAAGATACATTGTATCAACCATGTTCCTCAACCCCTAAGGGGCGGAGATTGGTCTAAACTACTTCTATCAGAGAGAAATATTGGATTAAAACATAACAGGATATTCAATACAAGTTCTTATCGTTAAAAGGTGCTAACTTTCCCCCAACCAATCAGATGTATCTTACAAATGTTAAATAAGATCTGATTGGTTGGGGCAAAATTAGCACCATTTTAAATAAGAACTTTTATGAATCTCCCTGTATACACATTAGTCCTAATGGCCACAATGAGCATGTCTCCTTCAAATGTTTTTAAGTGAATAGGAAAATTGGTCTATTTTGAATATTTTGAATACTTGAATTTTGCTATGTATAGAGAAATAAAATATAACTGTGTATATGTAATTTTTTTAGACTATCCCTTAGCCCATATTCTGATTCCTTTAGATTTTAATTAATTTATAGTTAATACGTATACACTAGTCACAATTTATCACTATTTTAAAACCTATATTTTTAATATTGATATTTATTATTATATGGTTACTATATGATAGATATCCTGTATAACTATGGTTACCCTTTATGCATATGTATGATGCACATATTAATTAGGTTACCCATGTTGTTGGTTTGCATGAACCTGGTTCAGTAAATTATGTGATTTTACAGGAAGTGATGCAGTCACTTTGTATGTATTTAAATCACTGCACTGTTTTTTGCACTATGATCAGTAGGCTTGATAAAGGCTCAGAACCAGGAGCCGAAACGTTGCCCATTATAATGCACAGTTAATAAAGGACAGAGTTTTGTGAACAAGCCTGTTATATGCAGTTAATAAGGAGAGAGTTTTTTTGAAAAATTCCTTGTTTGTTTCTTTTGACTATATCTTGTACTGCCAGTAATCAGTCCCGGTTTTCTAGCCCCAATCCACTGTCCCAGATAGCTATAAGGTTTTCCCGATTCCTGCAGCTGTCACGCTTTGATGCAATGCTTTACTTTTCATTTTCCTGTTGTTGCTGTGATAGGAGGATGAGCTTCAATCATGTGACGCAGTGGAACATGTGAGGTCACCATATAATCATTTTCTTTCTATCACTTTGGTTCGCCCAGAATCAAAATTGAAAGGTAAGCTGGCCAATCCACGAAAGTCTCTTGTACTGGGAGCAGGGGAAGTTTGCTGCAGTCTGGTGCAGAGTTCAAAGAACAGCAAAGAAATGTGTAGTTTCCATTTCAGGGTGCTTGCAGCCATGAAATGTTTATGTGCAGAAAAAGTTAATAATCATCGCGTTCTACTTAAGGAAACTAAAAGAGCTGTGAATGGGTGGCACTACCCCACTGCACTTTTCCCCCACAACTACTGAAGCCCCGGTGTTAAACCCTTGCACACACTCTTTCCACTCACCTTATGTCTTTTTCCTAAGTTCAAATTTTTCCATTTCATTTCCCAGTCTACTTCATCTTATAGTAAGCAGTCTCCTCCACTGTAATTCAGTATCTCATGCTAGCTTCATTCTAGCTGAATCAGAGGAGCTGGGTTGATCTGCTCAAGTTACAGATAGTGAAGGTTACATTTACCTTCAGAAAGGTACACTAATGAGAAATGCATTGCACAGAGCTGTGCAAGATCCGGTTCACTTCATTATCCCCCATTATTGAAGCAATGTCTAGTGATCTGCCTGAACAGATTTGAAAATCATAACTTATGCCACGGACGCATTGATGTTATGCAAAAAAACTTAAAGAGATATCCACCAACCCAACTAAATTTGCTCCACTGTATTGTTAAAAGATCCCTACCTTTTTCTCTGCTCCTTATGGTTGTCCTGCGGACCTGCTAAAAGCCCAGAAAAATTAAGCGTTAAAGCCTGTGTGTGTAATTCGTATCTGCCACTTCCTGGTCCTCTAAGGCTGATGACACACAGTATCGCTTACGAGTGCACCGAAACAGACCCACATTTCCGGTGCTCTCATTTGCGTTGCAGTGCGCATGCAATGTTGCGCGGTAGTAGCATAACAGATTGCATGTGTGGCGCAGGGTAGTCACTAGCATGCCCTCGGCGGCAAAATCAGTCTTTTAAAAAAAACTTTTAAACGGTAAGGCAATACCCCAACCCAAACACTATGTTTAAAGGGCATGTCCACCCCCAAACCTATAACCCCCCCCACTACTGGCCCCATTGTGTAGTGTAGTTTATCCTTACTTCACATCCCAGCTCCATATGGTTCTCCTGCATCTAATTGTCAGAACTTTTACCAAATATACTCGAGTAAAGCCGAAGTTTTCAGGCTTTAAAATTAGCCTGAAAACCCGATCTTGGCTTATACTCGGGTCACAGTAAGTATTGTAATTCTTTCCCCCCATCCGGCTGCCGATCGCTCTGTATGATAAGGTAACTCACATTAGACTCAAGTGTTCTGGCTGGCACTCACTGTACTCACTGTACTGATCTGCAGCTGATGTCCATACTCTGCCCCTGTCTCACTTACTGCCCGGCACCACGTAGTGACGTCACTAGTGACGTCACCTACTTACCTCTCTTACTTACCTCATTGAACTTGGGGGGGCTCTCTGCGAAGAATGTTTTGGGCCTTTCCTGGGGGGGGGCTGTCCATAAAAAAAGCCTCATTCTTGGCACTGCAGGTGTTTGGAAACTACAACTCACAGCTACTAAAGCATGTTGGGAATTGTAGTTTCCAAACATCTGGAGTGCCAAGGAATGAAATGAGCTTTTTTATGTATGGCAGAGTTCCCATACAGTAATAGCCATACTGGATTTTTGCTTCCATTCTTTTCCTAGATAAAAGGGGTTATTCACAGAGTTTCCCTAAATGGTGAAAAAATGGCTTTGCACTAGTTTTTGCAGCTTTTTCACTGTTTGGCACTGACTTTGTAGTGATTGTGACGAATTGTGCAAGATTTTCACAATATGTGAGGTTACTTTTTTTGTGCCGATTTTCACCTTAAATTTATGCTTGTTTGTGCACTTAAGGAGCATGTTAGTATAGTATAGTATAGTATTTGAGGTTGAATAAAGACATACGTCCTCCAGTCCAACCCATCTAGCAATATCCTCATTTCCTGCCTAACTGTTGATCCAGAGGATCAATGTTAGAAGTGTATGGTGTACATCCAGTAAATAGAGAGAAATTAATTATTGATGATCTGACCCTTATACCTACAGGTTGATTAATTAAACAAATCAGTACCAACAGCAAAGGGAGAGATGATACACTGCTTGTAAATAATTGTGAATGTACTGTATGTTGGGACAATGTTGTCTGTGACATTTGTTACCCTATAAACTGTATACCTATTTTGTAATATAAATTAGTAAACTATTACATTGCATGTTAAATAATAGACAGTTTAAAATATAACAGTGAACAAACATTAACAATGTATAGAAATTTCATCAGGGAATCAACTTCACAGCATGTTATATATAGCCTATTTTGCATATTTAAGTTAATTGCGCTTACCCCTATATTAGTCTGATTTCTAACTTGATTTGTTTTTATTGCAAATAGTTTGGTACGGATTTCATTTGCCGTATCAAATTTAGACTCTGGTATAGCAGTAGATGTAGTTTACTTGGATTTTGCAAAGGCTTTTGATACAGTCCCCCATAGGCGACTAATGAATAAGCTAAGGTCTGTTGGTCTGGGGAGTCACATTTGTACATGGATAGAAAATTGGTTAAAGAATAGGATGCAGAGAGTAGTTGTTAATGGGGCTTCATCATTATGGACTAAAGTGCTAAGTGGGGTGCCACAGGGTTCTGTGTTGGGGCCGCTTCTATTTAATCTATTTATTAATGATTTGGAAGTGGGTATTGTCAGCAAGGTTTCTGTGTTTGCTGACGACACAAAACTTTGTCGACCATTAAAAACTTCAGAGGATGCAATCATTACAGGGGGATCTAGATAGATTGTCACATTGGGCTGCTAAGTGGCAGATGAGATTCAATGTTGATAAATGTAAGGTGATGCATTTTGGACTTAAAGATCCTTGTGCTACTTATACTATAAATGGCTCTGTGTTAAGTGAATCCCTGGAACAATGCCCCGATAGTTATGTGATGGCCCGTTAATGTATTTATACACAGTAATCATATCCCCATGCAAGTGCCTTTTCTCCAGCGTACATAATTGTAACTTTTCCAGTCTCTCTTCATATTCAAGCTCCCCCAATCCCCTTATTAATTGAGTTGCCCTTCTCTGAACCCTTTCCATTTCAAAGATGTCCTTTTTGTACACAGGATTCCAAAATTGCACTGCATATTCCAAATGAGGCCTTACCAATGCTTTGTAAAGAGGGAGAATTACATTTTCCTCCCTTGAATCCATATATCTTTTTATATAGACAATACCATGCTGGCTCTGGCTGTTGCCGCCTGGCACTGCTTGCTACCTTTAAGTTCGTTATCCACCAAAACTCCAAGATCCCTTTCCAACAGGATTCACTTAACACAGAGCCATTTATAGTATATAAGCACAAGTATTTTTAAGTCCAAAATGCATCAACTTACATTTATCAACATTGAATTTCATCTGCCACTTAGCAGCCCAATGTGATAATCTATCTAGATCCCCCTGCACGATTGCCATCCTCTGAAGTTTTTAATGGTCGACAAAGTTTTGTGTCGTCAGCAAACACAGAAACCTTGCTGACAATACCCACTTCCAAATCATTAATAAATAGATTAAATAGAAGCGGCCCCAACACAGAACCCTGTGGCACCCCACTTAGCACTTTAGTCCATAATGATGAAGCCCCATTAACAACTACTCTCTGCATCCTATTCATTAACCAATTTTCTATCCATGTACAAAGGTGCCTCCCCAACCAACAGACCTTAGCTTTTTCATTAGTCGCCTTGGGGGACTGTATCAAAAGCCTTTGCAAAATCCAAGTAAACTACATCTACTGCTATACCAGAGTCTAAATTTCTACTTACTTCCTCATAAAAGCCAAGCAGTTAGTTTGACAAGATCTATTCCTCCTAAATCCATGCTGTTTACTACTTATAATGTCAGTCCTTGAAACATACTCTAGAACATGTTCCCTTATTAAACTTTCCAGGATCTTCCCCACCACTGAAGTTAAACTTACAGGCCTGTAATTACCCCCGGCTGTGAACGACTACCCTTTTTGAATATTGGAATACCACATCCTTTTCAATCCAGAGGCACACCACCGGACAGGAGGGAATCAGCAAAATTGAAAACAATGGCCTAGATAAACTGAACTTAGCTCCTTAAGTACCCGAAGATGTATTTTATCCGGTCCAGGGATTTATTAATATTAACCTTATTTAGTTCTTTCTGTACCATATCCTCGGTTAACCAAAGTGAACTTGATCTTGTATACCTTAATTGCTACTATACTCTATGATATCTGTACTTGGATCTTCTATAGTGTATACAGAGGAAAAAAAATTATTCAAACATTTGCTTTATCGCCACCTCCGTACTAACTTATCCCCATTAATTAATGGTGCCACATTCTCAGTCCTCATCTTCTTACTATTAATATACTTAAAAAAATGTTTAGGCTTAGTGATGCTTTCTTCAGCTATCCTAACTTCATATTAATTTTGCTAGTTTGATTGCTTTCTTACACTCCTTGTTACAGTTTTTATACTCCCTAAAGGCCCTTTCCGTTCCCTCGGCCTTAAAGGTTTTAAATGCCTTTCTTCCCTTACCTTTGCCACTTTACATCAGAATTCAGCCACATGGCGCGGATTTATTTTTTTTACATTTATTTCCCAAGGTATAGTTTTAGATGTGAACGGCTTAAAATCCCCTTGAACACAGTCCACTTCTGTTCAGTACCTTTACCTGATAATACATTATCCCAGTTGACATTCTGAGACTGCTTTTAACCTGGGAAAATTTGCTTTCCTGAAATTAAATGTCTTGTGTAACCCGCGCACTTTTCCTTTCGATAACAAGTCCAATGCCACTATTTCATGGTCACTATTCCCTAAGCCTCCAGTTACCTTTATATCTATAATGCTCTCCACAATGTTAGATATTAACAGATCCAACAGAGCTCCTTTTCTAGTAGGAACCTCAACCACCTGTGAGAGAAAATTATCCTGCAGCAAATTCAGGAACTCATCGCCTTTATCTGTGATGGCAGTTCCACCACACCAATCAATGTCGGGTAATTGAAGTCCCCCATAAGGAGCACACTCCCCAAACTTGCAGCCCTTGCCAACTGCATGTGAATTTGACTCACCTCCTCTCTGCTAGCATTTGGCGGCTTATAGCAACACCAACAATGACATTACCCCCTTTCCTGTTGCCTAATTCCACCCATATTGCCTCCACTTTATCATCCATATAACCAGTTATCTCTTCTTTAAATTTGGCTTCAGTTCTTTTTTAACATAAACTACTCCTCCTCCCCTTTCCTTTTTTTTCTGTCCTGCCTAAACAGGCATATCCTTCTATATTTACAGCCAATTCGTGAGAACTGTTCAACCACGTTTCTGCTATACCTATTACATCATACTTTTCATTCAATGCCATCATTTCCAATTCACCCCATTTTGTCTGCCAGGCTTCTCGCATTTGCAAACATACATTTTAGATTATGATCCTGTAATTTATTCGTACACTTGATACACATTCCTCCCTATCCCCTATGCTAGCTCCACCCCCCCTTTCCCCCCCTCCACTGGCCTATCTACACACCTGCTTTCCTCCTGGACAATCTATCCCTGAGACTGCTAATACCCTCCCCCCTCAAACCTAGTTTAAAATCTCCTCCAACCCTCTAGCCATCTCTCCCCTAAAACAGCTCACCCACCATCAGTGAGGTGCAACCCATCCCTACTAAAGAGCCTGTAGCCGACAGCAAAGTCTGCCCAGTTCTCAATAAACCCAACCCTTCTTCCTTACACCACTCTCTTAGCCACGCATTAGCTCCTAAGCTCCCGCTGTCTCCCTGGCTTGCACGTGGCTGCGGTAGTATTTCTGAAAACACTACCCTGGAGGTCCTTGCTTTTATCTTGGCCCCTAGTTCTCGGAAATCATGTTTAAGCCCCTCACCTCCACCTCTAACTTTGTCATTGGCACCAATGTGAACCAAGACCGCCGCGGGTCACACCCGCCCCACCCAATAATCTGTCTACACGATCCACCACATGCCGAACCCTAGCACCAGGCAGCAACACACAGTTCGGCATGTAGGGTCTGGGCGGCAGATTACCCTATCTACCTTCCTTATAATGGAGTCCCCTCCCACTACCACCTGCCTTGCATTCCTGACCTTTCGTTCCTCCTCCCTTGTATCAGAGATGGCAGTCCCCTGGGTGCTCAAGGGACTATCCCCCTCCATACACCTCTAATTCCGAGGTGTCCTCCTCCACTTCATTACCTAAGGCGGCAAATCTGTTGGATGGACAATCTGGGAAGAAGCCCCCCTCTCTCTCCATCCCCCACTTCCCCTAGTAACCCTAAAAAACTACCTCCTTCCTCATCCTTTCTTGTCCCTCTTCCACCCCCCTCTATACTGGCCCCAGCACAGTGCCTGCTGACCCCCCAGTTCTGCCAATCCCTGCAATGCTGCACTCCCCCTTAGACTTCCACCTCAGCTTCCAAACGGGCAACCCACTCACACCTGACACAGACATAGTTCCCCGGAACGTCTGCTCCAGGTTCCTATACATTGGCATGATGCACATTGCATGGTACTGACAAAACTGTCCCTTCTAATACACCACACCAACACAGTGACGCACAAACTTTGTTAATTGCCCTTGTTTCAATGTCCTTTTTATATGTCCTTGAGAGCAAGGTCCTAAAGAGAAAGGGCCACTCACAAGTTCGTTACACCTCACAGGAAACTTCCTTTTGTTAGGTCCAAACCACAGGCCACACAACTGTGAATCCTATTTAACTAATAGGCCCCAACCCCCACACCAATTAGTGCAAGAGCCAAAAGAGAGGGAAAAAAACCAAACACCTATTAACCCTTACACAGCCTGTTTGTGTTTACAACAGGTACAATACTAGAATATAGAAGTCCAGCACACCCCTTTAACTGGAAGAAGAAAGATTAGTCTGCTTACTGCACACTCAGTCCTGCCACATAGTTCTTAGCTACAACAATCCTTATTTTCAAACTGTCAAACAATCCTTATTTTCAAACTTTCACACACACCATACAACCATCAAATGATAAGTGTCCTTTTTATATGTCCTTGAGAGCAAGGTCCTTAAAAGAAAGGGCCACTCACAAGTTCGTTACACCTCACAGGAAACTTCCTTTTGTTAGGTCCAAAAAGTACATTTATAATTAGATTCACCTAATTGAGGGCAATGTAATGTTATCAATTTTAGTTGTAAAAAGTTCCTCTATTACAATTATACTCACCTTCCCCTTCAGCCTTTTCTTCCATAGCTGCATGGGGCCCAGGGTGAGGACCTAAATCACAAAGTCCTAACTCCTGAGTCCTTTACTTAACAGCTATACCTACTTAATTTCCTCTTCCGCAGTCCACAATGAAGCCCATGGGAAGACACGTCAGATCCAAACACAATTTGCAGTACCAGATATTACTCCAAACTTTGTATAAAAGTTACTTATTATTGAAACTTATATAAAACATGTAGCAACAAATAGCATTCACGGCAGAAGATTAACTGGGGGGGGGGGGGAGGGGAACTAATCAGATGCCTTTCAACCACTACAGTGTCCCACCGGGTCATTGAAATCTCCTTGACACCTCTCTTAAACTAATCCTCTTACTTTGATATGATGTTAACATTACTCGCCTATGTGGTGGTGGGAGCAGTCCCAGATCTTTGGAGAGGCAATCCCTATAGAACGGACATCTTTTGGTATGGTTGTTTTAATAAATTATTTGCTTATGATTTGGAAGGGGAAAAAAGGGGGATATGCATTCTTTTGTGAATTACATGTATTAATGTAAATAATTGTAACCTTTCATTCATAGCAGATAACTAAAAAAGCACACACTTTTTGGATCTGAAACTTTAGATGATGGTTCAAACAATAATAATAATAAAAAGTGTAAACACATACATTAGTGAAATGTTTATAAAAATCAGACCGATCCTGAAAGAATTTACACATATTAAGGGATTCTGAATTAAAAGAGATTTTAGGTCATGGTCCAAACATTGTAGCAAAGAAAAGGCAAACATAAGGGAGCCTTCCACACCTCAGCTAATGCGGTAGCGACAGAACATTTTCGAAAGTAACACCTGGTTATTCACTGTAGGACACTTTAATTGTGACATGTACATGTAGGACATTAAGTTCAAAAGTGGGGAAAACATTCAAGTTGAGTGTGAGTTACAAAATACCATATGAATTCATATATAAATTGCAATACACCATGAATGGTATACTTACAGTAATTAACTGCTACGATGTGAAAGTCGGTATGTGGGTCACACAACACAACCTTTAAAAGAGCCAGTTGGGAGCATAAAGTACGATGGAAACAGGTGATTTACATTTGCCAATTGGACAACATTTTAATGATCCTAGATCTGTATTCACTATAGAGAATCCTAGTCCTTATAGCAGGGACTGTAATAATATGAAGAGTATAAATGAGGAATATCACTTAGAGTATATGGTACGAAAACAATTAGCAACAGTTATAATCAATTAAGCCCCAGAAATACATCTTTGGATCCTAAAAGAGCTTAATCCAGTTTTATCTAGACATATTTCTTATCTTTTCAGATTCACTTTTGTCTGGTCCACTGGATTGAAAAAACAAAACAAAAAACAATATAATACCAATATTCAAAAAGGTAGTAATTCCCAGCCTGATAACTATAGACCTGTAAGCCTAGCATCAGTGGTAGGGAAGGTGCTGGAACTTTTACGGAATCTTATCCTTGACTTTGTCTCCAGAACTGATCTTATTATTAGTAGTCAGCACATATTTATGAGAAATATATTGTGCCAGACAATTTACTTGTTTTTTATGAAGAAGGAGTAAGAATTTAGATTAAGAACATAACAGTGGATGTCTTATACTTGGATTTTGCTAAATCTTTTGATACTGTGCTACAGGAACTAATGTATAAACTGAGGACTGTTGGCCTAGGAAAACATTTCTACATGGATAGAGAATTGGTTATTTGATCACAAACAGAGAGTGGTGGTCATGAGGGAGCCCTCAAAAGTAAAAGACTTATTTTATTAACATTTCTTCTTATACCTTTAACGATGATGAACGATCTGTTCTTAACCAAGGGCTTAACTTCGTCCCTACATACAAACTGACCTAACATATTGGGATATTGATTTTCAAAAAATTTTACGCACTTTGAAACTCAAAATGTTTTTTGGACACTACTAGTACCCAAAAATTGAGGCAAGGGTCATTGTTAAAAAGTAAATCCGATTTATTCTAGAAATATTTCTGACTCTTTAACAGCTTTTTCTAATACAGTGTCTCAAGAGATTAACAGTTAATGATGTATAACAATTCATAACAATTTGTCCAACAATCAAAGAAAGGCATTGTTAAACCTGAGTAATAATCTGAACATAATAATCCGAAGCACGGATAAAGGTGGTGGTGTCGTGGTCATGGATACTCAGAAGTTACAGCTAGATTTGCAACAGCTTTCATGTCCAGATCACTACACCATCATTGGTTTAATCCGACTAGCGAAGTAAATAACTTGTTGATATTCTTATCTCTGATGCACTTTCAATGCATAATTTCTACACAGGAGGCAAAGTTTTTGGAAATTCCATTTCCTAGAGCTCCAGTCCGTGTACACATTGCCTAAAGTGCATAAGACATTACAAAATCCACCGGGCCAGCCCATTGTTTCGGGCATCGGCTCAGTACTGTAACCCTTGTCCAAATACGCTGATCATTATCTTCAACCATTAGCGGCTAATATAACAAACTGTGTATGTTACACTATGGATTTATTAAGTTGATTAAATGAAGAGGGACAGATTGATCCTGATAGGATATTATGTGGATTGACATTCAGGCATTATATACCTCTATTCCTCAAACAGAATATTTAAAGGTAATAGAGGAGGTACTTCTGTCCACTGACATTTCGACTTCAAAAATCTACTTTATTCTTGATTGTTTGGAATTGGTTATACTAAAAACTATTTCAAATTCTTGAATACATTTTATTGGCACTCCAAGGGGCCTCCATGGGCGTGACTGTAGCACCCCCCTCTAGCTAATTTATATGTCAAAAGTCTAAAAATTCTTATTTATTAACCACCCAAGATATGCCAGTCACATTCGTGTGTATTATCATACGTGGATGACATCCTCATCATATGGAAAGGTCCCTTGGAGTTGTTTAAAACATGAGGATGGAAGCAAATCTTGGTCATAGGTCAATCAAATTCACATATGACACCTCCCAGAAAATCTTGCCATTTTTGGATACTAGTTGAAATAAATGAAATAAACTTATTACTAAGGTTAAACAAACCGACTGATACTAACAATTTGCTGAATCCAGACAGTTTTCATCATCCCAACACCTTTAAAGCTATACTGAGGGCAGTTAATGCGAATGAAACGCATTATTTTAGCCCCCAGATTACGAGTCTGCAGCAAAAGTTTTATCAGAGAGGTTCATACAAAAGGAATGATAAGCAGAATATACAGAGAGCCAAAGTAACAGTAGCCCAGATACCCAAGAAAACCTGCTCATATGTACAAAAACACTTCAAAAGATGATAAATTAACATTCAGGTCTAAGTATAATGTGTATAGCACACACATAGAAAAAGTGATTAAAAAAAAACACTGGGATATTTTAAAATTTTCCCCCAAATATGGTCACCTATTTAAATACGTTCCAAGATTTTGTTACAAACGTGGTGCAAAGATAGTTATATTCACACACAGAGACTAAAAAAAGGCACATTTCCCGGTTTAGTGTGCAACTGTTGCAGGTCTATCACAAGGGGTAAATTCACCACCCAACAATGGATATAAGATCAAGATGTTACACACATCAACATGCGAGACACTGTCATTTATCAGTTAATGTCCCTGCGGGAAAGTGACGTTGGCCAAACAAGTAGAGTAGTCAAATTGCGGATACAAGAGCACAGAGCGATACTCTCTGTCTCTAGACATTACACAGAACAAAAACACCACATTACACAGTTGAAATGGTGTGTTTTGTCACAAATTAAACCTTTACAGAGAGGTGGTGACATTAAGAGGAAATTGTTACAACAAGAATGGCTATGGATCAAGAGACTCAATAGTATGCAACCTGTAGGTTAAATGAGTCCTGTTCATTAGACCATCTTATAAAACTGTAGGTTTAAATGAGTCCTGTTCCATTAGACCATTCTTTATTACATGAATACTCTAGCCTTGGATATTTGTATACAATGCTTGTAGAAATAGACAGGACAGTTAGTTTTACTCTTTTATTCTGTCTTTTCTAGGGTTCAACAATATTGATATTTATACTTCATCAAAGGAGAACTAAACCCAAAAAATCAAAATTTAAGTTAGAAATATTTGCCTCAACATCCATCTCAGCATTGAGGTTCCTCTCAGGGCCTTTCTTTACCTCTATGAGCTCATTTTAGATTCTTTTTGTTCCCCAACTCTGAAGCTGACATTTTCCCTTGCCTGCCAGCACTTTTGCCTTGATTCAATGTCACACCTGTGTGATTTCTACTCCCACCCCTTAACCCCTATGATGTTGATATATTAAATCATCAATATTCAATTGGTAATGCGGCTGATTAACACTTTCCTAGTAGCAGTGTGTGTAGTAGATTGTATGTAGGTCTGGGTATCTAGTGTGTCCGGATCTGAAATAATGTAGCCTCGCCTACACACGGCTTTCACTTTAGGAAGGAAGTTGGTCAGAAACTGTAGCATGCATGTTTTGTAAATAACCTGCTCTATTCAGTTACAGACCTGTGTCTTTGTTCACTGTTCACCTGCAATGTATTGTTTAAGTGTTGAGGGCCATATTCAAAAACTTGTGATACTGCTGGTTTTCGTTACTGTACGACCGTGGCAGTAGTATATCATGTGGTATAAACTACCATATGATATTCTACGGGCGGTCGTAGATTTACGTTGGCTATCGTACATTTAGAAGATTTCCGATAGCGATATAATTGATGATCGCCATACGATCGCTAAAGAAGGCGATACCACACCTTTATAATATGGCCCGTAGTGTGAAGGTCTCTAGCTCTCCCTGTCAGCTGTAGAAATAGTGGAAAGTGTAGCTTCTTAAAGGGGAATGTTGGAGGGTATGAGTGTGTGTTTTTATAGGAACCACATGGTGCAGAACTGTAGGGAGAGGATAGAGAAGTGAACCTGAACTTAGCACCAGCTCTGTGCAATGCTTTCTCATCAGTGTTAGAATAAATATCCTCCACTAGTCACGCCGGATCCTGATGCCTGTCTTAGACCCACTAAGAGACCCTCACAGCGCTGGGAGATAGAGTTGAACCACAATTTGATGTAGTAAAGTCTAACTCACTTTATTTAGTTATTACATTGGATTTTCACAAAGAGAAAAAGGGGGCGTGGCCAGACACGTGTCTACAGATGATGTACTAAAACCTTGGAATGTGAAGATAAGTCAGGTTGACACACAATGTAGGAGGCAAAAGACCTTGAGCTCAGAACATTTGGAACAAAACATCTGCAATAACACGACAATAATAAAACAAAATGAAGTCAAAGAACAAAATGGCTGCTATTGGCTAAGTGATTATAAAAATAATATATAAAAAACAATCGGTGTACCTTAGTAAAGGGAATGTTGAGGGTAGGAAGAGTGTGTTTTATAGAAACCACATGGTGCAGAACTGTAGGGGGAGGATAGTGAAGTGAGCCTGATCTTAGCACAGCTCTGTGCAATGCATTTCTCATCAGTGTACCTTATTAAAGGGGAATGTTGAGGGTAGGAAGATTGTGTTTTATGAAACTACATGGTGCAGAACTGAGGGGGAGGATAGTGAAGTGAGCCTGATCTTAGCACAGCTCTGTGCAATGCATTTCTCATCAGTGTACCTTATTAAACGGAATGTTGGATGGTAAGACTAGTGTGTTTTTGATTCAGCTGTCTGTATAAAAGAAATGCATTACCCAGAGAAATGCATTGCACAGAGCTGTGTTAAGATCAGGGTCATTATATTATCCTCCACCTGCAACACTGCACCATGCTCTATAAGGGCACAACAACCCTGCAATGCAAACACAATTGAATGCTATTTCGGGTGCGTTGCATTTGCGATTTGCGTTCCGCATTTTCCGCACCCTGAAACACCCCACATAGAACTTTAGTCAACAAAGATATGCCTCTAGACTACCCCCTTTTGCACACCATTCACCAATAGAACATGTCAAAGGACACGAGGACATCCCTTAAGACTGGAAGAAAAAAGGTTTAGGCTTCAAGCTCGGAAAGGGTTTTTCACTGTGAGAACGGTAAAGCTATGGAACTGTCTTCCAGTGGACGTTGTAATGGCAGGTTCATTGGTCAGTTTCAAGAAAAAGCTGGATGAGTTTCTGCAAACAAGAAATGTTGCAAGTTACTGGTATTGATACATAAAGTAGAGTTGATCCAGGGAAATTTCCGATTGCCATTTGGAGTCAGGAAGGAATTTTTTCCCCCTTCATAAATTTGGTGGTTTTTTTTTGCCTTCCTCTGGATCAACAGTTAGGCAGGAAATGAGGATATTGCTAGATGGGTTGGACTGGATGGACGTATGTCTTTATTCAACCTCAAATACTATACAAATACTATACTATACTGTACTGGTTGGCCAGGAAACTCGAAATTAACTGTTTGAGAGGAGAGAAATAGATAAAAGAAAAAGACCAGTTGCATAGTAAGAATTGATTAAAATCAGTTACGGTAATGGTCAACACATATGTATTAATAAAATTCACTTACAGCAATTTACAGATTACACTGTGTATTCTTCTTAATAATCTATTCCATGAAGGCCCGATCCAGATGCATGGTATGTGTATTGCTGCTTTTTATTGGGGGGTTGGGGTTATTTCACTCTCTCTCCTTCCAGATGGGATGGTGTATGTATGGGAGAGAATGAGGATGTTTGGCAAACTGCAGCAGGAAAGAGGTGGGTTATAATGTACCCCTTTCTGTAAATTAGTAGGATATTATAACCACCTCGGAGTTCTGTTCCCTTTATAAAAGCACTTGCGCTTCTATATGGTCACAGAACTCCTCTGTAACTTATAATATCCTTAGAATTTACAGAAAGGAGTGCATTTTATATATAGATAGATAGATATATGTATACTGGAGAAGGCACACGCTTCAAGCCTGAATTGATGCCCGGGTGCAAGCTGAATGATTAGGTTGCACTGTTTGCACTTTAAAGGGGTCCAAAAATAACTTTAGGTAAATTGATAGGAATGGTTCTCCTGAACGCTTTAGCAATTCACTTTCATTGTTTCTTTTTGCATAGTTTTGGAGATATTTACATTTTTGTGTGTGATATGGCAGCAACATCACCAGGTCCCCTACACTTCCTTCTTCCTGCTCTGAAACCATGTGACAGTCACTCTGTCTCCTCCTGCCCTTGCAGCCCTCCTGGTCCCTCCTACTCATGGGTCCCATGGGCCCTCCTTTGCATGCCCCCCTTTGCCCCTTTCCTTACAGCCCCATTTGGCCCTTGCAGGTGCATAGGCCCCGCCCACTTGCAGGTGCATTGGCCCCACCCACTCATGGTTGCATTGGTCCCGCCCACTTGCGGGTGCCGTGGGCCCCTTCCCACTCAAACCCTCTCACAGTAAACTTTGTGAAAACAGCCTTTGTGAACTTTGACTGAAAAGGCTGTTTTCACATAGTGGAAGGGTAGGAATGTAGCTACCCTTACCTTCTCTGTGGAGATCTTGACACAGCAGGGAGGGAGAGGGACTTCCTGTCTCTCATACACACTGAAGTCTGAGGCTGTGCTCGCTGGCGGCGAGGTGGAGGAGCAGCCTTATGAATGTCACATGTCTTCCTCCCACCCATTAACTTTCTGGTCTGTAATGTCTTTATATTTTGTGGAGCATGTAGAGTGGTGGTTGATGGCTCGTTTTAAAGGTAAGAAACTGGCCTTTCATTTTGTATGGAGACCACAGTTCCCCTTTTAATACATTTTTAAGAAGACCCAGGAGTACGCTGTCATCTTTGCCACTATACAATAGATACCAATTAGATATCAGATACAACTATACCGTATCGTTGTGTAACTGGAGTATATACAGGTCATAGAAGGTCCAAGTAGCTTGCAAATAAAGTGCTTTGGTTAGCGAGCAATGAAAGGCAGAGGGCTAAAACACAGGCAGTCAAGTAGTTGAGTTTAAATCCGGTCCATACGGATCTAAAAGGACTACACAGAAAGGTGGCAATTTGTAGATGAGGAAGCTCCCAGGATGTAGGAGGAGCGAAACGCGTCCTACTCGACTGTCTGTGTTTTAGCCCTTTGCCTTTCATTGCTCGCTAACCAAAGCACTTTATTTACAAGTTACTTGGACATTCTGACTATGACCTGTATATACTCCAGTTACACGATGATTATAAGAGTATTGTATAGTAACTGCATATTATATACCTATTACAGATGACTAAGGCAGAATGCATATGTTTTTAATTGTTTTATCCCTGTTTACATTATTAAAGGATTTTTAAATATTTTCTAAAGTAGAGTGTTGCAGTTCGGCTTTATTCCCTTTTGCTAAAAATAAAATCCACACTCTACTTACAGCCCCTTTCTCCAGCGTCGTTCTGATCCGGCTCCCTGCTTGCCGGAAGTACAAGCAGGGGGCAAGACTAGCAGCCGTGGCTGTGATTGGCTGATAGGCAGCCCTTTGTGACTCATCCGATTACTCCAGTGTTGTCCCTGCCCAAGATCCACAAAAATCCCATCCAGCTGCCTGGTAGACCCATAATGGCGGGCATCGGTTTGGTGTTCACCCCTATGGCTACCAGGCTTTATGAGATTCTTGCTACCTTGGTGCAAGGGACATGAGCATATTTAAAGGATACCTCCCATTTTCTTTGCCGAGTACGGGAAGTTAAAATTAATTATTGGGGTGAAGTCATTATGGCCACCATGGACTTGTCATCCCTGTACACCTCCATACCACATGGGGATGGGGTAGCTGCTTGCGGCCGCTTACTCAGTAGTGTGGGGGGATGTAGTGAATGACAGGTCAAGTTTTTCACTGAGTGTCTGACATTGATTCTTTACAGATCATACTTTAAGTTTGATGAATCTTTTTATATGCAGCTGAGAGGGAGGGCAATTGGATCCAATGTTGCTCTGTTATATGCCAATGCCTTCATGGCTTGGCTTGAGCAGGACTTCAGAAGTTTGGTGGGTACACCAACTTAAGAGTGTATACCCGGATGGGTTAAATAAAGACTACAATCTCTACCATTTCCTCAAATAAGTGTTGAATTAAAAAGTGCATCTAAACCATGTTGTTTTTCTTCCAGGATTTATGAATCTAATGATGCTTTAATATAATTATTGTGATCCCCGAAACATAGTGCACTTACATATATATATATTTTCAAGGTCTACTCCAGGGTTTTGAAAAATGTGTATTCATATCACGGCAACATTTTGGCACTTTGTCTTGGGCCTTTCTCAAGCCAACATCTGTGTGTATACAATAGTGCAAATTTATACAATAAGCCACAACCCTAAATTGTGTCTAAATTTGGTGATCAATTATTACTTTATTTTAGGTTTATCAAAAATCTGTTTTTTATTTGGCACAGATCCCGTGAATCATTGGACAACATGTACCAAGAACTGAATGGATAAGACTCCACCATTAGATTCACAATGACTGTAAGTACAAACCAAATTGAGTTTCTTGACCTCTGTATATGCAAACAGGATACAAAATTGTCATATCCATTATTCCGAAAAGAAACGGACCACAACACACTCCTGCACACACAATAGTGACCATCCAAGTCAGTTTAAAAACTCTTTACCCATCTCCCAATTTTTGAGAGTCAATAGAAATAATTAATCACCAGAATCAGGAGGATGGTATCTATTGTTAAAGATTGCCTTCTGATTCTGTATTGTTTTGAGGCTTTAGTTGACCTTTAGGTGGACAGCAGAATTCCCATACAGTAGTCCAATACAGTAATAGCCATACTGGATTTGACTATTACTTTATGGGACTACTGTATGGGAATTCTGCTGTCCATTTAAAGGGCAACTAAACCCTCAAAACAAAACAGAATAAGAAGGCAGTAGTGGTCTTAATTTCTATCCTCGACTTCTATACTCGAGTCAACCAGGTTTTACTAATTTTTCAGGTAAAAATTGGTACCTCGACTTATACTCGGATCGGCTTATATTTGAGTATACGGTAGTTTAAAGGATTTCACATTTCTGGGCATAGATCATGTTCCCAACTCCAATGGGGGGGGGGGGGGCAATAGATCTCAACAGCTGCTACAATGTGAGACACGTTGGATTTGGTATTTAAATACAGTTCAACCCAATGGTCTCAATGAGAATATATCATTATGGTGCTTTTTTGAAGGTAAGATAATGTTTTTAATGTTATTAGGTTAATTTTCATGTAGAAAGGCCAGCCTTGAGTATGTCTAGATTATTTATAGATTACGCAATTTATTGTAAAAACACTTTGGCACTGTATCACTTTATTGATTTTAGAATAGTGTGAATGCACATTAAGCAAGTAAGATACTAGATTTTATATTTCACATTATTTAAATATAAGCACAATAATTATTTGGTCATGCTTTTATTGATTGTTTTAGATATATTTATAGCACTTTGATAAGTAGATTAAATTTACACAGAAAACAAAGGGGGAGTGCCCTCCTGGGATTGGTTCATAAAATCACATGAGAACTGTTAAGGCGTGTGGCTAATTGTATAAATTTGCACTATTGTATACACACAAATGTTGGCTAGAGAAAGGGCCAAAACGTTGCTGTGAAATGTTTTAATAAAATACACGTTTTTCAAGACCCTGGAGTGGACCTTTATATATTAACCTTGTTATACCAGTTAGTGGGTGGCACCCGGGCAAGCACCTATAGCTTGGAGTGAGTGCCTGTGAGACAAATACAAATACAGGCCTGTTATAATGCACAGTTAATAAAGGACAGAGGTTTTTGAAAAATTCCCTGAGTGCATTGGACTCTTCTTGGAATTTCTGGATCTTAAACCTTCCTTTGGCACCATGGTGATGAGAAAGTACATGTATAACTAAACTGCTATATAGTGAGTGGGATTATATGTTTTCTAGGTTGTTGGTTGGCCTTCCAGGAGCACCCTATTCCTAAAATGGAAGCTAACACTGAACTATCAAGCCAAACGACCAATTATGCGGAAACCTGGTACATCAATCAAAAAGACGTTGAAAAGATACAGTGGAAAACCTCACATGTCGACTTCAACATTGTTGATTTCGATTTACATGGACTATTTTTGTCCAATTATTACAAGATGAGATGTATACCACGGGGTTTCCTCATAATCAATATTCCTACCATAGGCAGTAATAATCCTGAATTTTGTAAGAAATGGGTGGGGGTTTTAAATCAATGTTCCCTTGACGTTATAGTTATAGGAGAGGTCACACAAGATATTCATATCAGGGAGAAACAGATTGTCGAAATGAGAAATAATTTTCTAGCTAGGGGCTACAAGGCTCAGACACTTGATATAGCCCTACAGAAGGCTATGACTAATATCACAGGAGGAACAGTAAAAAAACAAGTGTACAGAAAAAATTTTGTTTGCTCGACAGGATTTAATCCCCTCTCTCATAATATTGCCAAAAACATTAACAAAGATTGGGATATAATTAAATCTGATAATAAACTTGGTAAATTGGTCCCCCAGAAACCCACAATTGGGTACCGTAGAGGTAAGAATCTCAATGATCTGCTTGTGAAGTTTCTCATTCATCCAGGTCATGGTATATCTGTTGTATTCAATTAGATCAACTGGACTTGAAGTTTAGTTCTTGAAGACGTTTTGCTAGTCATCCGACTGGCTTTCTCAATTCAGAATGACTTGCACAAGAATCTGTGGCCATTATGTACCCTGGAAAATCCCAATTAGCATATCACAGCCAACAGATAATCTCAATGATCGTTTAGTGAACACAGATCCAGTTTCATGTTACAATATCAAACCCACTTGGTTAACTGAACGGAAGGGAGGATCATATAGCTGTTGACTCCATGTACCACGTTTGCTCACCCACATACGGGTGAAAGAATGGAAATTAAGTTCCCGATGTACAACTAACTATGGAATATATCTTATAACCTGCCCTGTGGGCAATCATATGTGGGTAAAATGGATTTAATGTTGCAGACCTGTATAGATGGACACAGGTCAGCTATCAATACTGCCATCAGAGATGGAAAATCTATCAAACCAGTGGCTAAGCATTATTTAGATATGGGCCATCCTGTATCTTCTTTAAGATACATTGGTATCAACCATGTTCCTCAACCCCTAAGGGGCGGAGATTGGTCTAAACTACTTCTTCAGAGAGAAATATATTGGATTAAAACATTAACAGGATTATTCAATACAAGTTCTTATCGTTTAAAATGGTGCTAACTTTCCCCCAACCAATCAGATGTAATCTTACAAATGTTAAATAAGATCTGATTGGTTGGGGCAAAATTAGCACCATTTTAAATAAGAACTTTTATTGAATCTCCCTGTATACACTATTAGTCCTAATGGCCACAATGAGCATGTCTCCTTCAAATGTTTTTTAAGTGAATAGGAAAATTGGTCTATTTTGAATATTTTGAATACTATGAATTTTGCTAATGTATAGAGAAATAAAAATATACTGTGTATATGTAAATTTTTTTAGACTATCCCTTAGCCCATATTCTGATTCCTTTAGATTTTAATTAATTTAATAGTTAATACGTATACACTATGTCACTAATTTATCACTATTTTAACACTATATTTTTTAATATTGATATTTATTAATTATATGGTATACTATATGATAGATATCCTGTATAACTATGGTTACCCTTTATGCATATGTATGATGCACATATTAATTAGGTTACACATGGTTGTTGGTTTGCATGAACCTGGTTCAGTAAATTATGTGATGTTACAGGAAGTGATGCAGTCACTTTGTATGTATTTAAATCACTGCACTGTTTTTGCACTATGATCAGTAGGCTTGATAAAGGCTCAGAACCAGGAGCCGAAACGTTGCCCATTATAATGCACAGTTAATAAAGGACAGAGTTTTGTGAAACAAGCCTGTTATAATGCAGTTAATAAAGGAGAGAGTTTTTTTGAAAAATTCCCTTGTTTGTTTCTTTTGACTATATCTGTGTACTGCCAAGTAATCAGTCCCGGTTTTCTAGCCCCAATCTCACTGTCCCAGATAGCTATAAGGTTTTCCCGATTCCTGCAGCTGTCACGCTTTGATGCAATGCTTTACTTTTCATTTTATCCTGTTGTTGCTGTGATAGGAGGATAGAGCTGTCAATCATGTGACGCAGTGGAACATGTGAGGTCACCATATAATCATTTTCTTTCTATCACTTGTGGTTCGCCCAGAATCAAAATTGAAAGGTAAGCTGGCCAATCCACGAAAAGTCTCTTGTACTGGGAGCAGGGGAAGTTTGCTGCAGTCTGGTGCAGAGTTCAAAGAAAGCAGCAAAGGAAATGTGTAGTTTTCCATTTCAGGGTGCTTGCAGCCATGAAATGTTTATGTGCAGAAAAAGTTAATAAATCGCGTTCTACTTAAGGAAAGCTAAAAAGAGCTGTGAATGGGGTGGCACTACCCCCACTGCACTTTCCCCCACAACTACTGAAGCCCCGGTGTTAAAACCCTTGCACACACTCTTTCCACTCACCTTATGTCTTTTTCCTAAGTTCAAATTTTTCCATTTCATTTCCCAGTCTACCTTCATCTTATAGTAAGCAGTCTCCTCCCACTGTAATTCAGTATCTCATGCTAGCTTCATTCTAGCTGAATCAGAGGAGCTGGGTTGATCTGCTCAAGGTTACAGATAGTGAAGGTTACATTTACCTTCAGAAAGGTACACTAATGAGAAATGCATTGCACAGAGCTGTGCTAAGATCCGGTTCACTTCATTATCCCCCATTATTGAAGCAATGTCTAGTGATCTGCCTGAACAGATTTGAAAATCATAACTTATGCCACGGACGCATTGATGTTATGCAAAAAAACTTAAAGGAGATATCCACCAACCCAACTAAAATTTGCTCCACTGTATTGTTAAAAGATCCCTACCTTTTTCTCTGCTCCTTATGGTTGTCCTGCAGGACCTGCTAAAAGCCCAGAAAAATTAAGCGTAGAAGCCTGTGTGTGTAATTCGTATCTGCCACTTCCTGGTCCTCTAAGGCTGATGACACACAGTATCGCTTACGAGTGCACCGAAACAGACCCACATTTCCGGTGCTCTCATTTGCGTTGCAGTGCGCATGCAATGTTGCGCGGTAGTAGCATAACAGATTGCATGTGTGGCGCAGGGTAGTGCACTAGCATGCCCTCGGCGGCAAAATCAGTCTTTTAAAAAAAACTTTTAAACGGTAAGGCAATACCCTCAACCCTAAACACTATGTTTAAAGGGCATGTCCACCCCCAAAACTATAACCCCCCCCACTACTGGCCCCATTGTGTAGTGTAGTTTAATCCTTACTTCACATCCCAGCTCCATATGGTTCTCCTGTCATCTAAATTGTCAGAAACTTTTACCAAATATACTCGAGTATAAGCCGAAGTTTTCAGGCTTTAAAATTAGCCTGAAAACCCGATCTTGGCTTATACTCGGGTCACAGTAAGTATTGTAAATTCTTTCCCCCCAATCCGGCTGCCGATCGCTCTGTATGATAAGGTAACTCACATTAGACTCAAGTGTTCTGGCTGGCACTCACTGTACTCACTGTACTGATCTGCAGGCTGATGTCCATACTCTGCACCTGTCTCACTTACTGCCCGGCACCACGTAGTGACGTCACTAGTGACGTCACCTACTTACCTCTCTTACTTACCTCATTGAACTTGGGGGGCTCTCTGCGAAGAATGTTTTGGGCCTTTCCTGGGGGGGTGCTGTCCATAAAAAAAGCCTCATTCCTTGGCACTGCAGGTGTTTGGAAACTACAACTCACAGCTACTAAAGCATGTTGGGAATTGTAGTTTCCAAACATCTGGAGTGCCAAGGAATGAGAATGAGGCTTTTTTATGTATGGCAGAGTTCCCATACAGTAATAGCCATACTGGATTTTTGCTTCCATTCTTTTCCTAGATAAAAGGGGTTATTCACAGAGTTTCCCTAAATGGTGAAAAAATGGCTTTGCACTAGTTTTGTGCAGCTTTTTCACTGTTTGGCACTGACTTTGTAGTGATTGTGACGAATTGTGCAAGATTTTCACAATATGTGAGGTTACTTTTTTTGTGCCGATTTTCACCTTAAGATTTATGCTTGTTTGTGCACTTAAGGAGCATGTTAGTATAGTATAGTATAGTATTTGAGGTTGAATAAAGACATACGTCCATCCAGTCCAACCCATCTAGCAATATCCTCATTTCCTGCCTAACTGTTGATCCAGAGGATCAATGTTAGAAGTGTATGGTGTACATCCAGTAAATAGAGAGAAATTAATTATTGGATCTGACCCTTATACCTACAGGTTGATTAATTAAACAAATCAGTACCAACAGCAAAGGGAGAGATGATACACTGCTTGTAAATAATTGTGAATGTACTGTATGTTGGGACAATGTTGTCTGGTGACATTTGTTACCCTATAAACTGTATACCTATTTTGTATATAAATTAGTAAACTATTACATTGCATGTTAAATAATAGACAGTTTATAAAATATAACAGTGAACAAAACATTAACAATGTATAGAAATTTCATCAGGGAAATCAACTTCACAGCATGTTATATATAGCCTATTTTTGCATATTTAAGTTAATTGCGCTTACCCCTATATTAGTCTGATTTCTAACTTGATTTGTTTTTATTGCAAATAAGTTTGGTACGGATTTCATTTGCCGGATCGGATAAAATACATCCTCGGGTCCTTAGGGAGCTAAGTTCAGTTTTATCTAGGCCATTTTTTCTTATTTTTGCAGATTTCCTCATGTCCAGATGTGTGCCTTTGGATTGGAAAAAGGCTGATGTTATTCCAATATTCAAAAAGGGTAGTCGTTCACAGCCAGGTAATTGCAAGCCTGTACGTTT
The DNA here is from genome assembly GCA_019447015.1 of Hymenochirus boettgeri. NCBI lineage: Eukaryota > Metazoa > Chordata > Amphibia > Anura > Pipidae > Hymenochirus > Hymenochirus boettgeri. Next base: position 61,054,262 of record CM033471.1, read on the forward strand.
AACTTCATTGGTGGGAAAGATACTGGAAAGTTTAATAAGGGAACATATTCTAGAGTATGTTTCAAGGACTGATATTATAAGTAGTAACCAGCATGGATTTAGGAGGAATAGATCTTGTCAAACTAACTTGCTTGGCTTTTATGAGGAAGAAAGTAGAAATTTAGACACTGGCATATCAGTAGATGTAGTTTACTTGGATTTTGTAAAGGCTTTTGATACAGTCCCCCATAGGCGACTAATGTATAAGCTAAGGTCTGTTGGTCTGGGGGAGTCACATTTGTACATGGATAGAAAATTGGTTAATGAATAGGATGCACAGAGTAGTTGTTAATGGGGCTTCATCATTATGGACTAAAGTGCTAAGTGGGGTGCCACAGGGTTCTATGTTGGGGCCGCTGCTATTTGATCTGTTTATTAATAATTTGGTGGGAAGTGGGTATTGTCAGCAAGGTTTCTGTGTTTGCTGACGATACAAATCTTTGTCGACCATAAAAAACTTCAGAGGATGTGCACTCGTTGCAGGGGGGTCTAGATAGATTGTCACATTGGGCTGCTAAGTGGCAGATGAGATTCAATGTTGATAAATGTAAGGTGATGCATTTTGGACTTAAAAATCCTTGTGCTGCCTATACTAGAAATGGCTCTGTGTTAAGTGAATCCCTGTTGGAAAGAGATCTTGGAGTTTTGCTGGATAACAAACTTAAAGGTAGCAAGCAGTGCCAGGCGGCAACAGCCAGAGCCAACATGATATTGTCTTGTATAAAGAGAGGTATGGATTCAAGGGAGGGAAATGTTATTCTCCCTCTTTTTAAAGTAATAAGGCCTCATTTGGAATATGCAGTGCAATTTTGGAATCCTGTGTACAAAAAGGACATCTTTGAAATGGAAAGGGTTCAGAAAAGTAATAAGGGGATTGGGGGAGCTTGAATATGAAGAGAGCCTGGAAAAGATACAATTATGTATGCTGGAGAAAAGGCGCTTGCGTGGGGATATGATTACTGTGTATACATACATTAACGGGCCAAACAATAATCTATCTGGGGAATTGTTCAACAATAGAGCATGTTAGAGAACATGTGGAAATCCCTTAACTTGAAGAATAAAGGTTCAGGCTTCAAGTTCGGAAAGGGTTTTTCATTGTAAGAACGCTAAAGCTGTGGAACAGTCTTCCAGTAGACTTTGCTATGGCAAAAAAAAAAAAGCTGGATGAGTTTCTGCAAACAAGGAATGTTGCAAGTTACTGGTATTAATACATGAAGTAGAGTTGATCCAGGGAAATTTCCGATTGCCACTTGGAGTCAGGTAGGAATTTTTTCCCCCTTCATAAATTTGGTGTTTTTTTTTTGCCTTCCTCTGGATCAACAGTTAGGCAGGAAATGAGGATATTGCTAGAAGGGTTGGACTAGATGGACATATGTCTTTATTCAACCTCAAATACTCAAATTCTATACTATACTAACAACAAAAAAATTAATTTACACGTCCTATTCTATGAAGTTACAATGAAGAGTAAAAAGTTTTTCTTTTAACTGTTGATCTAAGTACCATCCTTTTCTTTTACACTTGTTCAACGGTCGACAAATCCTAGGAGCCAGGTAGGTAACAGATTAAAAAGATGACTAATAGTTTGACTGCTACATATGTACATATGACTGGATCCTAATTTCAAAAATAATCAGCCTTATTTAATGAGTGCTGCAAAAAGGAACAGCCATATGTGCACCAATTCAATAATGCAATTGTGCCTCTGTAAATTGGATAACAGTTTGCTAAAGTTGTGTAACTGGTGTTGAATTTTCAAAAAACGTGGTGCTGTGCAGTTCACTCTTGCAAAACAAAATTGGTTAGAGCGACATTTATTAATGGATGGAAAGTAAATGAGGCTGAATATTTTCATCTCTGAAACTCTGTGATACATTGGGACATTAAAGTGCATGTACACCCCTTTTTTTCACTCACCTTTTAATTTTTTTTCTACCTTCTGTTATCTGTTATCCTTTTGCCTTGTTCAGTTTTTTCCTGTCATTTGTAAAGGGTAGATTTAAACACTTTTTCTAAACTTACCTCCTCACATAGCAAAGAGTGTAGTCCCACTGAGTTCCGCTATCTTAGTTGCTTTTATTGGGATATTACAAAAATGTGACACTGAAACTGAAGATTTGGGTGATTGTATCAGATTAAAATACATTTTTATGACTTTCGCCCTCAGATGTACTATTGAGAAATGCAATTACAGAGCTATGCTAATTACATTTATTAAGCGTGTCCCTTCTAGACCAAATGATCTTGCTAACCAGTTGACCCACTGCACTCGTTCCCGCAATGTATTAACTACTTTGTGACCACTGATCTATCATGGACACGCAAGCGGTAAATTGCAAACCTGGGCCTTAAAGCCACAATTGAAGTTGTTTCCAAAAAACTTAAATTGATTTTAACATAACATAATCTTCCAAATCATCAGTTTCAGCGTTTCACAAAACAGCAGCCTGACATATTTTGTGGTTTTTTTTGTATAGATATTAACTGGCACATACATATGAGTGTCAGCACAGGAGATGCTGACACTCTGGAAATGAAAGCTGACTGAAATCCAGTGAGAGTAGGCTCTTACCTGTGAGAGGAAGTAAGACTGGAAAAGATGTTTAAATCTAATATTTACAATATATTATTGGACAGATTTGTGTTTAAAAGTGCTTGTCCTGGAATAGGTATTCTGTCTCTAGTGTGGGTGTACTTGCAGGTTCTGCAGACAATGAGATGTTCCATTTTGTGCGGGATCTGTTAGGGAGCTTCTTACAATGAGTTGTTTTAAAGGGCATGCTCACCCCCAAAACTAAAATGTAACCCCTTACTGGCCACATTAAGAAGTTTAAAACAAGCCTTACTTTACATTTCTGCTCAAAATAGTTCCCCTGCTGTGCCCCTCCAAAGTCCAGGATACTGCTGTGTAAGCAGTGTGTGGCTCATGCTGTGCCTGAGTCTGCCTCAAACTCGTCAAGGTTTGAGGCATGCTCAGTGCAGCCCTCCCCTCCCTCCCTCCCTCTCCCTCTTCTCTCCCTCCCCCTAACATTAAAACCTTTGGGTATGTGGTAGGGCATGCTCCCCCAGCCCCAACCGCATTAATATTATTGCAAAAAAGTCCCCCAATCTTTACTTACCCTCTCTCCTCCGCTGTTCAGAACTTCCGGCAGCCGCGACCGTGATTGGCTGCCTCTCAGCCAATCACGGACGCGGCTGCCTGTCCCGTCAACAACTTTAGACCAGTAAAGGTAGGCTCAGGAGGGACCTAGGGGAAAAAATGGGAAAGATTTTTAACAGCTGCTGCTGCTTCCAATTTAACTTAACTTGCTATTACATTGTACTTGTTCTTTAAATTGGGTGGATCTGGGAATATCTCCTGTAGTCTCTAATCCTTTGTAAAATGGGATGGAATCTCGTCGCTATCTTTCATTAGTATTTCCATTTGGGGGTGGTATGCAACAACCAATGGGAAGTGGTTCTTCTTTTTGGTATGTTTGTATTGTAGCAGGTTGGTTCTGGGGATGATGATTGCATTCTTGATTTTCTGTAGTTGACCATCTGTATCCTTGTTATGTAAAGTCTGTTTTAAAGGGCATGTCTACCCCCAAAACTAAAATTTCTTAACTACTGGGGCATTTAAAGAAAAATCCTTACCTTATATCTCTGCTCCTTATGGTTCTCCTGATGGGCCTTTTCAGGAAAGTGAAGAGCAGAAGCTGTGCAGCTGCCACAAAGCAAAACTTAACGTTGCGATAACTGATCATAAGGTAGCCCAGAGCGCTCCTCTGTAAATTACCCTGTTTAAATCTTCACAATTTTGGGTCTTCAATTATAAGAGGTAGCTCACTGTTTTTATAATGGAAGGTAAATTATTGACTAGTGGTGTCCACTCACAGCCAACAGAAAATAAACAGAATTAAGGCACAAACACTGGACACATATACAAACTCAGGTGAGTTTATTAACAATTATTTTACAACACGTTTCAAGCTAAGGAAGCTCTTTATCAAATCAGCCTCTTGTATGTAGTCATTAATATTATTATGACTATAGCGCCTCCTCTGTCAGCTGGTTTTATAATAATGTCTCTCTGGGCGTTTTGTTCTTTTTTGCTTATGTTACAATTGAGGGCCTTTGAGGTCCGCACAATATATTTATAGTCCTATATACGTTATAATCAAAATGTAAACCAGGCTGAGAAATTCAAATTTTCTCTAATTACAAACTGTGACTCACAATGAATGCAGGGAATTTCAATTACTTTGTAATCGGACTAGTGCAGCCCTAAACACTGGCTGGTGAACTGAACTAAAACTTCAGCTCCCAACATTTCCTGACTGTCTTCATGTAATCCTTGGGGAAGGTAAGTAACCCCTGCCCGCACCTAACCACCGCAATATTTTTTCAATCCGTACTTACAGAGCCTTCTCTCCCGCGGCATTTCTAGTGATGTCAGCCGTGTTTGTGATTGGCTGCCTCTCAGCCAATCACAGATGCAGCTGAGGTCTGGCCCTACCTTGCAAGGAGGAGGCCGGAATGGAGCGCTGCTGGGGAGAAGGCAGTCTAAGTAGAATTAGGGGAACTTTAAAAAAAAAAAAATATTGCGGTGGTTGGGGGTGAGAAGGGGTTACCTACCATACCCCCAAAGGTGGTTTAGGGAGGTGGACATGCCCTTTAAAGGAATTATGTGAGTTTGTATAAAACATGGAGGGTCAAAGGTTAGGCATCTCTAAATAATATGAAATTAAGGCTTTTATTTACTATAGAAATTTATAATTATTTAATATAGAAACATCTAAGAATAACTCTAAGGTAGACAGAACGGACATTTAACCCAAAAACTTTTCATATGGGTTAATAGTCAGACCCCCTCTTTCCCCTCACTTCACTGCAAATATGTTACTAGCTGGGCAGTAAATCAGCCCATTCCTCCCCGCAATACAACTGGCAGTGAACATGAAAGAAGTGAAGCAGATTCTGAGTTTACAGAAACAATTTCTACTGTAATAAATCTCAACTTCTTCCCTGGCTGTAGTACCTTTCCTCCAATGTGCACGGACACGGACCATACAGAGACTCCCACTGCTTGACATTCCTCTCTTCTTCTTCGTCCGTATACCTCACATGTCCTCAATGAGTCTCTCTGCACTTATGCACTGGCAGGGCTCCCTCAATTTAAAGGTCAGCTAGGATCACGCACTTTAGAAGAGCGGGACTCCTTCTTAAAGTCCGGGTCTGTCAGCAACTATTACAAGGACCACTCCTCATCAGGCCGAGTGTTGGGAACCACTGGTTTGAATCAACTAAATTAATTAAAATTAGTTATTTAATAATCACACTTTAATTTTTCTGTTCATTTATTTCCTTTTATTGGTTGGAGTGCTTTAGTGGGAGATTGTATTCTTAAGAGGTTGCGTCTCCTTATCACTGCACATAATGTATGCGGTAAACCTTATTAAGAGTAACAAGTAATTAGTACCATTCTAGTCATTTGTATACATTTCTCCTCTGCTCTGCCTGGTCCCCATTTCCCTATTCATTTTTAATATACCTTTTTTTCTTTACTTATGATCTGCCCTTTTCTTTTTGGCTTCCCTCTTCACTCTCTCTCTTTTATTTCCCAGAAGTCCTAAAACACTAGCTTTATCAGTATGGATCATGGAATATGGGTTTTTGATTACATATGCAAACAATTACACACTAACGAACCAAATTAAAGGCATGTTCACAACACAACTTTACAGCACAACAAGCACCCACTAAACGCTATGTACCATGGCATTGCTGGTCTGTTGGTTCCTCGACAGTCGCCAAAAGCAGGGTTATATGGGGTTATCGTGTAAAAAAAAATTGTCAGGGAGGTGAATATGTCCTTTCAAACCAGCATAGTTCAATAAACAAGCAAAACTGTTTTCTAATTACGTTCAAATTTACCATCATTTGTGTATTACCAATATCCATACCGTAGGCAAAAGTTAATGTTTCATGTGACTGGACATTTTATTTTACAAATGACTTCTTTTGAAACATTAAAACAGTGTGGGTAATCCGGATAAAACTGCAAATATACAGGTGCATTATAAAGATTTACACTGAGAGTTTATATCAAAAGTATATGGTTAGTTCCTTTTGATTTAAATGTAACAGCAATTTGTTTAAAAAGGAAAGTGTGATAAACAGGTTTCAAATGACCCCCAGGGCATTAATTTATACAGAATTGCTGTCTTTATATAGAACACATGCTACGAGATCTATTGCTGTTCCATATACAGAATAAAATATGAAAAGGAAAGTTGCTCAGTCATTACTGATACACTATTTGGCCTATTTTAAGTAGAAAAGTAAAAGTTAAAACTTAGCAGTTAAAACAAATTTCTTCAGTTTTTATATTAAAGTTTATTATTATTATTAGATTTTACACAGTAACTAATGTTCTATTCATTGGGAAGTGGGAGAGACTGATAGACCCCCAACACACTCACACAAACTTACACACACATTTTACAGCAAACTGGCAGGATGGATCATTAAACAGCTTGGGGGAGCTTCTACACAAATGGAGGAGCTTGACTATATAGACAAATTAGAAGTTATTCTCAATAGAAAAGAGGCTTTAATATGGTGATATGAGTGTTCTCCCCAGAACTGTGCAGATACCCTTTAAAGAGAAAAAATTGTGTTGCTTTATCGGTTAATGTTACTTGTATAAGGAGTTTGGGAAGGCAGCATTAGTGTTGCACCCACGCAGTTAGCACACGCGGTGTAATATGCCACTTTTGCAGGGCTTATTAACGTGGATCTTGTATGGGCTTGTGCAATATCACCCTTTATTACTTCTCTCTACATAATTAGCAATCAATATAGCATTAGAAAGAATTTTCACCAATAAAAGGTATTAATTGTGATTGCAATTAAACAACATTAATTCTAAGGCGTTGTACACACGTACAATAGGGTGGATGGTGCAAACAATTCTCAACCAAATGTCTACCAATGCTGTTATCAGGCATAATGGTTATTTGTTGTGCACTCTATCTTTTGTGTGGATGAGACATAACTCAGCCATACTACATGGTTTTTAATAGTTGTCACATATTTCACTGATTTGGCAACCCTGCCCCTTTAAATATGTACACTAATGAGAAATGCATTGCATAGAGCTGTGCTAAGATAAAGTCCGCTTTATTTTCCTAACCCTGCAGCTCTGCACCATGTTGTTTCTATACATACAGCATAAGCAAAAACACACTCTTCCTAACCTCCAACACTCCCCTGAAGGTAAACCTTCTACTATGAATGTAATATTGCTCCAGATAACAGGGAGCGCTACAAACCTTCACAGAACAACACTGAGAGATGAGTACTGTAGAATAAGGTGATAACTTTTTATTATGGATTAACAGTTCATTTTTACAGACAAGTTTTACTGTAACTGACTGCTTCCTGGCTCCTCCTTCATTAACATGTTTTCTAATGTTAGAGAAGGGAGAATAGTCAGTGACAATGACTGTGGGAGGCGCCAGAAAGAAGTCTGTTTCTGCATGAGTATAATTCTCCTCTAAAGGTTATAGAGTTACCAACTTTTTTTTGGAAATCCTATTATGTTAGGAGTGTAAAACAAGGATAAGCATATAGGGTGAACTATAAGCAGTAAAGCAATAAAAACAACAACAAAGTAAACATTAGGGCATATATAAATAGGACATGATTAGTGAAAGTAATTAGTTGGATACAAACAAGGTACAAGCAGACAGGGAGGGGGAAAGTGGGAATGGATCAAACATATTCCTGATAGTGGCTGAGGAATTCCATGTCCCTATTTAAACCAGTTTGTTTTGTGTTAAATAAGAGGAACATTCGTAGTTCAAAGGTTTTCCTTTCCTGGGTGTTTTTAAATTGTCCTTTAAGTATCAATATTGAGAGGTCCATGTCAGAATTATTAGGAAGTGTGAAATGGTGTCCGACTGGTGAGCAGGTTGTGTCGTTATCCTGGCAATTGGGTTTATTTTCATGAATTTTTATAGTGTGTCTGTGGTTATTCATTCTCTGGCATAATTCTTGTCCTGTTTCCCCAATATAACGTGCAATGGGACACTAGTTACATTGGATCATGTAAACTACATTCCTGGATGCGCAGCAGTATGATCCTTTAATGGTGAAGGTGCCTTTATCATGTGCTATGTTGGTTCATTGATATAATGACATAGTTTACATTTCTCTTTATTGCATGGTTGGGTCCCTACAGTAACATAGTAACATAGTAATTAAGGTTGAATAAAGACATACGTCCATCAAGTCCAACCTATTCACCCTCTTATTTTTTTTTTTTTTTTAACCCTACCTAACAGTTGATCCAGAGGAAGGCAAAAAAAACCAGCTAAAAAGGGGGGGAAAATTCCTTCCTGACTCCAGACAGCAATCGGAAAGTATCCCTGGATCAACCAGATCTATATGCATTAATACCAGTAATTCTCAATATTTTTTAGTTTGAAAAACTTATCCAGGCCTTTTTTTAAAGCTATTCAATGAACTTGCCATTACCACTTCTGCTGAAAGACAGTTTCACATTTTCACCATTCTCACTGTACAGAAAAAACTTTCCTAACCTGAAGATGAAACTTCTTTTCTTCCAACCTTAGATATCCACGAGTCATCTGATATGACCTATTAGTAAACAGTGCACCAGAGAGTTCATTGTATGGCCCATTAATATATTTGTATAAGGTAATCATGTCCCCACGCAAACGTCGCTTCTCCAATGTAAACAGCCTTAACTTGTCTAATCTGCCTGCATATTCAAGCCCCTCCATTCCCCTTATTAATTTAGTTGCCCTTCTCTGAACTGCTTCCATTTTCAAGATGTCCCTTTTGTACATGGGATTCCAAAACTGCACCGCATATTCCAAATGAGGCCTTACCAGTGCCTTGTAAAGAGGGAAAATAATATTTTTCTCTCTTGAATCTATTCCCCTCTTTATACAAGACAATATCTTGCTAGCTCTAGCCGTTGCTACCTGGCATTGTTTGTTATAGCTAAGTCTGTTATCTACCAGAACCCCCAAATATTTTTCCATTACAGATGCACTTAACACAGAGTTATTTATGGAGTAGGTGGCACAGGGATTATTAAATCCCAAATGCATCACCTTACATTTATCAACATTGAATCTCATCTGCCATTCTGCTGCCCATTTTGATAATCTATCTAGGTCTGCTTGCAGCACTTACACATCATTTGAAGTTTCCAAAGCTCTGCATAGTTTGGTGTCATTAGCAAACACAGAGATCTTGCTCTCAATGCCCCCTTCTAAGTCATTTATAAACGGATTAAACAGAAGTGGCCCCAGTACAGAACCCTGAGGCACTCCGCTTTATAAACGGATTAAACAGAAGCGGCCCCAGTACAGAACCCTGAGGCACTCCGCTTAGAACTTTAGCCCACATAGATGTACCTCCATTAACCACCACTCTTGTTGCGATCCAATAGCAGTTCTCTATCCATGAACAAATGTTTCTTCAAGGCCAACAGTCCTCGTTTATACATTAGTCGTCTATTTGGCACGTATCAAAAGCTTTTGCAAAATCCAAATATACCACATCCACTGCTTTGCCTGAATCTAACTTCTTACTTGCTTATGCTTGTGAAGCTCTGTGAAGTTCATCATCCAGGTCATGGTATATCTGTTGTATTCAATTAAATCAACTGGACTTGAATGTAGTTCTTGAAGACGTTTCGCTAGTCATCCGACTGGCTTTCTCAATTCAGAATGACTTGTACAAGAATCTGTGGCAATTATGTACCCTGGAAAATCCCAATTAGCATATCACAGCCAGGTGTTAAGGGTGTGATTGGATAGTGGCTAAGTTTACTCTGGGCTTACTCTGGGCGTTCCTATAACACCTCTTAGTCACTATCCAATCACACCCTTAACACTGCTTCCATTTTCAAGATGTCCCTTTTGTACATGGGATTCCAAAACTGCACCGCATATTCCAAATGAGGCCTTACCAGTGCTTATAAAGAGGGAAAATAATATTTTTCTCTCTTGAATCTATTCCCCTCTTATACAAGACAATATCTTGCTAGCTCTAGCCGTTGCTACCTGGCATTGTTTGTTATAGCTAAGTCTGTTATCTACCAGAACCCCAAATATTTTTCCATTACAGATGCACTTAACACAGAGTTATTTATGGAGTAGGTGGCACAGGGATATTAAACCCAAATGCATACCTTACAATTATCAACATGAATTATCTGCCATTCTGTGCCCATTTTGATAATCTATCTAGGTCTGCTTGCAGCACTTACACATCATTTGAAGTTTCCAAAGCTCTGCATAGTTTGGTGTCATTAGCAAACACAGAGATCTTGCTCTCAATGCCCCCTCTAAGTCATTTATAAACGGATTAAACAGAAGTGGCCCCAGTACAGAACCCTGAGGCACTCCGCTTTATAAACGGATATAAACAGAAGCGGCCCCCGTACAGAACCCTGAGGCACTCGCTTAGAACTTTAGCCCACATAGATGTACCTCCATTAACCACCACTCTCTGTTTGCGATCCAATAGCCAGTCTCTATCCATAACAAATGTTTTCTTCAAGGCCAACAGTCCTCAGTTTATACATTAGTCGTCTATTTGGCACAGTATCAAAAGCTTTTGCAAAATCCAAATATACCACATCACTGCTTTGCCTGAATCTAACTTCTTACTTGCTTATATGCTTGTGAAGGTTCTTCATTCATCCAGGTCTGGTATATCTGTTGTATTCAATTAAATCAACGGACTTGAAATGTAGTCTTGAAGACGTTTGCAGTCATCCGACTGGCTTTCTCAATTCAGAATGACTTGTACAAGAATCTGTGGCAATTATGTACCCTGGAAAATCCCAATTAGCATATCACAGCCAGGTGTTAAGGGTGTGATTGGATAGTGGCTAAGTTTACTCTGGGCTTACTCTGGGCGTTCCTATAACACCTCTTAGTCACTATCCAATCACACCCTTAACACTGCTTCCATTTTCAAGATGTCCCTTTTGTACATGGGATTCCAAAACTGCACCGCATATTCCAAATGAGGCCTTACCAGTGCCTTATAAAGAGGGAAAATAATATTTTTCTCTCTTGAATCTATTCCCCTCTTTATACAAGACAATATCTTGCTAGCTCTAGCCGTTGCTACCTGGCATTGTTTGTTATAGCTAAGTCTGTTATCTACCAGAACCCCCAAATATTTTTCCATTACAGATGCACTTAACACAGAGTTATTTATGGAGTAGGTGGCACAGGGATTATTAAATCCCAAATGCATCACCTTACATTTATCAACATTGAATCTCATCTGCCATTCTGCTGCCCATTTTGATAATCTATCTAGGTCTGCTTGCAGCACTTACACATCATTTGAAGTTTCCAAAGCTCTGCATAGTTTGGTGTCATTAGCAAACACAGAGATCTTGCTCTCAATGCCCCCTTCTAAGTCATTTATAAACGGATTAAACAGAAGTGGCCCCAGTACAGAACCCTGAGGCACTCCGCTTTTTAAACGGATTAAACAGAAGCGGCCCCAGTACAGAACCCTGAGGCACTCCGCTTAGAACTTTAGCCCACATAGATGTACCTCCATTAACCACCACTCTCTGTTTGCGATCCAATAGCCAGTTCTCTATCCATGAACAAATGTTTTCTTCAAGGCCAACAGTCCTCAGTTTATACATTAGTTGTCTATTTGGCACAGTATCAAAAGCTTTTGCAAAATCCAAATATACCACATCCACTGCTTTGCCTGAATCTAACTTCTTACTTGCTTATATGCTTGTGAAGGTTCTCATTCATCCAGGTCATGGTATATCTGTTGTATTCAATTAAATCAACTGGACTTGAAATGTAGTTCTTGAAGATGTTTCGCTAGTCATCCAACTGGCTTTCTCAATTCAGAATGACTTGTACAAGAATCTGTGGCAATTATGTACCCTGGAAAATCCCAATTAGCATATCACAGCCAGGTGTTAAGGGTGTGATTGGATAGTGGCTAAGTTTACTCTGGGCTTAGCTCGGGGGCTTTCCTATAACACCTCTTAGCACTATCCAATCACACCCTTAACACTGCTTCCATTTTCAAGATGTCCCTTTTGTACATGGGATTCCAAAACTGCACCGCATATTCCAAATGACCTTACCAGTGCCTTATAAAGGAAAATAATATTTTTCTCTCTTGAATCTATTCCCCTCTTTATACAAGACATATCTTGCTAGCTCTAGCCGTTGCTACCTGGCAGGTTTGTTATAGCTAAGTCTGTTATCTACCAGAACCCCCAAATATTTTTCCATTACAGATGCACTTAACACAGTTTATTTATGGGTAGGTGGCACAGGGATTATAAATCCCAATCATCACCTTACATTTATCAACATTGAATCTCATCTGCCATTCTGCTGCCCATTTTGATAATCTATCTAGGTCTGCTTCAGCACTTACACATCTTGAAGTTTCCAAAGCTCTGCATAGTTTGGTGTCATTAGCAAACACAAGATCTTGCTCTCAATGCCCCTTCTAAGTCATTTATAAACGGATTAAACAGAAGTGGCCCCAGTACAGAACCCTGAGCACTCCGCTTTTTAAACGGATTAAACAGAAGCGGCCCCAGTACAGACCCTGAGGCACTCCGCTTAGAACTTTAGCCCACATAGATGTACCTCCCATTAACCACCACTCTCTGTTTGCGATCCATAGCCAGTTTCTCTATCCATGAACAAATGTTTTCTTCAAGCCAACAGTCCTCAGTTTATACATTAGTTTCTATTTGGCACTATCAAAAGCTTTTGCAAAATCCAAATATACCACATCCACTGCTTTGCCAATCTAACTTCTTACTTGCTTATATGCTTGTGAAGTTTTCTCATTCATCCAGGTCATGGTATATCTGTTGTATTCAATTAAATCAACTGGACTTGAAATGTAGTTCTTGAAGTGTTTCGCTAGTCATCCAACTGCTTTCTCAATTCAGAATGACTTGTACAAGAATCTGTGGCAATATGTACCCTGGAATCCCAATTAGCATTCACAGCCAGGTGTTAAGGGTGTGATTGGATAGTGGCTAAGTTTACTCTGGGCTTACTCTGGGCGTTCCTATAACACCTTAGTCACTATCCAATCACACCCTTAACACCTGGCTGTGATATGCTAATTGGGATTTTCCAGAGTACATAATTGCCACAGATTCTTCTACAAGTCATTCTGAATTGAGAAAGCCAGTCGGATGACTAGCGAAACGTCTTCAAGAACTACATTTCAAGTCCAGTTGGTTTAATTGAATACAACAGATATTCTTACTCGCTTCTTCATAAAAAACAATTAAATTTGTCTGGCATGATCTATTTCTCATAAATCCATGCTGACTACTACTAATAAGATGATCTCTGGAGACAAAGTCAAGGATATGATCCCTTAACAAAGTTTCCAGCACCTTCCCTACCACTGATGTTTGGCTTACAGGTCTATAGTTTTCAGGCTGTGAATGACTACCTTTTTTGAATATTGGTATTACATTGGCTTTTTTCCAATCCAGCTGCACATCCCCAGACAAAAGTGAATCTGAAAAGATGAGAAACAGTGGTCTAGATAGAACTGAACTAAGCTCTTTTAAAATCCGAGGATGCAATCCATCTGGTCCTGGGGCTTTATTGATATTAACCTTGTTTAATTGTTTCCGTACCATATCCTCTGTTAGCCAATGTGAATACTCTTCATTTCTTCCCTGCATATTATTACAATCCCTGCTGTAAGGACAAGGATTCTCAACAGTAAAAACCAATGTAAAAAAACGGTTTAGCAGATTAGCCTTTTCGGCATCCTCTACAACCACCTCAGCCCCATTATTTAATGGCCCCACATTCTCAGTCCTCATCTTTTTACCATTTATATACTTAAAAAACATTTTGGGGTTGGACTTGCTTTGTTCGGCAATCCGTATTTCATTTTCTATTTTAGCTAATTTAATTGCTTTCTTGCACTCTTTATTACAGCTTTTGTACTCCCTGTAAGCCTGTTCTGTTCCCTCTGATTTCAAAATTTTAAAAGCCTTTTTCTTTTTTTCCATTTCCCTTTTTACCTGAGCATTAAACCATGCAGGAGTGGACACCTAAGATCTGAAGGCAATTTTCTGTTTACCAGTTTCTGTCTGAGGTTGGGTGGTTGGCAGCATGCTAAGATTGGAGGGTCCGGAAAGATATGTTTAAGGGTGTCATCCTCCGAGATAATTGGCTGCAATTCTTTAAATATTTTGCATATTCCCTTTAGTGTAGGGTTGTATGTTGTCACTAGTGGAATGCGTGTGTTTGTTTTTTTCGTTTTGTATTGTAGTAGGTTTTCTCTTGGTGTTTTCAGAGCCTTATTGATGTTTTTGTGGATGATGTTAGGCTTATAATTATACTATTTGTATGATAGTGACAGTGCTAGCTTATCAAGATGTTTGTTCCGATCCTCTGGGTGTGAGCATATTCTGTTGTACCTGATGGCCTGGCTGTGTATTATTGCCTTTTTGCTGTGTACAGGATGGAAACTGGAGGTAGCTGCCCCTTTCTCTAGGTTTTCTATAGATGGAGGTGTGCAGTTTACCACCTTTAATGCAGATTGTAGTGTGCAGGAAATGAACGGAATCTGCTGAGTAGTCCATTTTTAGTGTGATGGATGGATGGAAGTTTGTAAATGAGCTGTGAAATTTAGTGAGGTTTGCGTATTGTGGCGCCATTTTACTTCCCATTGCAGTCCCCATGAGTTGGAGGTAGGTTTCTTTGTTGAAAGTAAAATAATTGTTAGTAAGAATGAATTTGATTAGTTTGGTGATTACAGCAGTACTAATGGTTAGTATTTTTGGAGGATAAAAGAAATTTACGGCAATTGTTAATGCCGTCTTTGTGGGGGATATTGCTATAAAGGTATTCTACATCCATAGTGACAAGAAGTGTACCAGGTGGAAGATTCTTAATGTTACTGGGTTTATTGAGAAAATCTGTGGTATGTTGTAGGAAACTGGGAGTTATTTGTACTAAAGTTTTGAGAACACTTTCTATTTGCCCTGATAGTGGACCTGTAAGTGTGTTCATACCTGTAATGATGGGTCTTCCTGGGCAGCCTTGTTTATGTATTTTGGCTAGCATGTAGAAGATACCAGTGCCTGGATTATTGGTAATTGATTGTTCGAAGTCCATCCTTGCTTTCCTTGGAAATCCTGATAAGATTTTTAGGTTCTCTTGAAAAATCCTGTGTGGGATCTGTTGTTAATTTCTTGTAGTATGTATTGTCTAGAAGTTGTCTGTTACCTTCTTGTATATATTTGTTTGTATCCATAATGACTACAGCTCCTCCTTTATCCTCCTTTATCGTTTGATGGTGATGTTGTTGTTTTGTAATCCACATATAGCTGCTCTTTCCAGATGTGACAGGTTGTACATGGTTTTTTTCTGTTCTGAGGATAGTAGGGAAGTGACTCTTAGGGGCAAATTTATAAAAAAGCGAAAAGTCGCAAATACTTTTCGATAAAAAAAAAAAACTTTTCCGCAATCTATCGCTAAAACCCTTTTCGTCATACCATAAATCGCAACGGTAATTTGAGCGAAAAGGCATAACGCGATTTATTCATAAAGCGAAAAGTGTGTTTTTGCCTTAAATGGAGCGGAATATTATCGCCAACTTAAAGGTGGCGAAAAGGCATCTTTTTACCATGTCTGTTGGGATTTTAGATTTTTTCATGATTTTTAATGCATAAAGAACTTAAAACACATTCATACAAATGATCTTACTACTATTTTAACATGGTTTTTTTCACACATCTATGAAGGTATAGATTTTCAATTTTTGCTAAATTTTATTTTACTTTCCGCAATGACTTTATTTGACGTAACATTTAATTTAAACCTTTTTTCAAAGTCTAATCTAATGTTAGCTGACATTAGGAACATTAAAATCTTTGTTTTAATGGCCTTTGTGTTAAGGAAAGTTCCATTAGAGTAAAAATCGCATGCGCAATCACGTGCATAAATGCATGCGCAAATGTGCTAATCACACACGGAAATACAAGCACGAGCACATGTGCAAACGTATTCACAAATGCACATTGAATGAAAATCGCAGGAACCAAAATATATTGTGCCATTTCCAATGTGCTGCATTTGCAAAGAAAAATTCATTTTGGAAGTACATGTGTTCAACATTTATCCGCAATCACATGCATTATCATAACGACAAATGTGAAACTTGCATGCACATAATGCACACAAGGCACAAAAATGCGCACTTCGTAATGTTTCAAATAGGAAATGTTCACTTTAGATAATGTGCGAATGTGAGAATTAATAGAAAAATAATGTGCAGACAACTATTTCACCTAAGAAAGCCGACAATACGCCTATTAAAAATGTCAAAGCACATTCTAAATACAAACACCCATGAAAAAAGTGACCGCGAATTAGAAAAGCGACCGCGCATGAGGAAGGTGAATGTGCATTCGAAAATTGGATTGTATTAGAAATTAGAAATGTATTTGATGAATAAAATGTGGGTTAATTATTTGTACTGTAAATGGGAGGGGGACATTTTTTGGATTAGATTGTGTTATAGTGGCCTTTTCTATTGGTTTTCGCAATGCAGTCATCTTGTAGACGCATTAAGTTTTCACTGCAATACTTTTCGCTCTTTATCGTGCCTGTTTGCGTTTATCAGACATGAAGTCTTTTATTCTCGCTTTTTTATAAATACCGAGAAAAGAAGTCCCAAAAAGCGTTGCTTTCGCTGCAATGTTCGGCCGTTATTAACTAGGCGAAAAATATAGACTTTTATAAATATGCCCCTTAGTCTGAAACTTTCGATGTAGGTGTCAAGTTTCTTGTTGCGTCCTGGTGGTGGTGTAAAAGTGTGATTACTTTTCGTTTTTTTAAATCCGTTGTGGCATATGGTATTCCAGGTTGGTGGAAACTCTTTCAGACGTAGTCTTCTAAAAAACTGCTCCATATCCACAATTATTTGTAGTGTATCTGGCTTTGTGGTGGGGCAGATTTTCAAACCCTTAGATAGATAGAACAGATATTTCCGGCACTGATAGTTGGTGTTGAGACAGGTTAACAATTCCTAGTTGATCTTCCTGGTGGTATGCGCTGCTGTTGTAATTCCATCCTTATGGGCGACATCACGATGATTGTTTATATTGGACCCTTTAGGTTTCCATTTTAAATGATGTTGATTAGATTCTGCCCACTGCTTCTTGTTTTCATTGTATAGTCACAGTAGTTTCTTATGTTTTCTGTTAATGGTCTGTTTTTGGAGTTTTTTTGTCGATGTTGAATTTCCTCTTTCAGGTGGCTGTATCTTGTATCATTTGACGCTTGTAAATTTTACAGTAACTTGAGTCTGTGTAGTTTCATAGTATGTTTTTTGCCATACAGCTTGTGAATCAGGTTGTTTCTAAGTTTCTCACTTTTTCTTTTGCAGAGTTCTTTCGTATAAATGGAGTTGTGTGTGGTAGCACAGGGATTCTTGATCCGTAGGCCATGGGATATGAGTCCTTTTTTCTTACATGTGGATAGAAAAAAGATGTCGCTGTTGATTTGTGCTTCCTTCTTGATCAAGTTGGTTAGCTGCTTCTTCATTCGGCTATATTCAGTATCTTATAGTACAACACTGCTACCAGTATTGTGCAAATCAGTGAATCTCAATGTTCAATGTTTATATTGTTAATTAAAAAATATTCTTATAGCAAAGGTGTTTAGACATGGGGTTGAAATTACACATGAGTAGAAAATATTATAGAGGCAAGGACTGACGGGGAACAAAAATGTCAGTTTCAGCTTTGGAGAAAAAAAAGAACTGAAAGGGCATGTCTACCCTTCAACAAAAATTTGCCCCACTGTTGGCCCCACTATGTAGTGTTAAAAGATCCCTACCTTTCTCTTCTGCTCCTTATGGTTGTGCTGCTGGGCCTAATGAAAGTCCAAAAAAAATGAAGAGTAGAAGCCTGTCTGTGTGTAATCCACTTCCTGCTCCTTTGAGAGAACTCTGTCATGTGCACTTGAGCTCTCCCCTTGCCCTCTCTCCCCTCCTCTGGATCCCTCAGAAGCTGCATATGTCATTAAAAAAAAAAAAAATTCATACAAGGTAAGGCAACCCCCCAACCCTAAACGCTATGTTTAAAACATTTAAATTAGCCCCTAAATCTACTTGCCTGAACTCGGCTCCCTCTGCTGACTGGCCTCCGAATCAGTCTCAGCCAATCACAGACGTGGCTACCTACCGGTCACCAGATAATATTGTTCCAATAGGCAAAGCATAATAGTTTAACAAGCAAGGTTGTGCCCCACCTCTCCCTCTACTGCGGTTTTTGGTTGATTTATTTCTTTATTCTGTGGATGTTAGGGGTCAGCACAAAAAATACCACACACAACACAGGGAAGCTGAATAAAAATTTCAAAAGGAAGACTTAATTTGAACTGGTAACATAACATAACATATCAAACACCATTACTGAACCCAGTGAAAAATCCACATTAACTGATGTTATATTCTGGGTGGGTTTTGCAAGACGGCCAAGACCAGTACTGTTTCCAAAACTTTTTGGAAATACTATAACATGGTTCAATAACATTTAAGTTAGGAATATTCATCAATAGTTTGGCACACTCCAATTTTTCCTCATAATATTAATTCATTATAATTGTTATGTCAAGAGAAATCAATAGGTACTTAAGACAAATTAATATGATAACTGTAAAATCTTTTGTAAAGGAAGCATACTTTTTTTTAACTTTTTTAGCACCTTAAAAAAGTGCAGATAATAAAATCCGTGCTTTGCAAGTTCAAAATTTGGGCAAGCAAAATAGATTCTCTTTATTATAGTATATGGTTACATATGACCACAGAGCACGTACTGGAAGATTTTGACTATGATATATTTCTTTATTTCTTATCTATATACTAGGTGGTGTGTGTGTGTGAGTGTGTGTGTATGTATGTATGTATATATATATATATATATATATATATATCATATATTATATTATATATATATTCAATGTAGGCATGACACTTGGGGTTACTTGCCCAGGTGCAATCCAATTATAAATTGCAATCCAAATATATAATTATATAATATATAGATATTATAGAATATAGTATATATAAATGATGTTTATTTTTTTTTATTATTATTTTTTACATATGGAAAATGCACATATATGAATTTGAAATCCATGATATAGAAGGGGGTAGGGTTACTTGCAGATACCAGGCTTGAGATGTAGCAAACAGTGCTAGTCTGCTACAGTTTGATATACAAATATTTCTACTAGCATTTAATTGAGAATAATATAATTTGCCCTAAATGCATTTAAACTTTTTAATAAGAAATGGGTAGGGTACAGAACATTTTAACAAAGTTAGTGAGTAATTGAGGTAACATAGTAAAATGTAATTGAGGTTGAATAAAGACATGCGTCCATCAAGTCCAACCTTTTGACCCTCCTTTTTAACCCGACCTAACAGTTGATCCAGAGGAAGGCAAAAAAACCCAAAAAAACCTAAAAAAGAGGGGGAAATTCCTTTCTGACACCAAATGGCAATCGGAAAGTATCCCTGGATCAACTAGAACTGTAGTATAGTATTTGAGGTTGAATAAAGACATATGTGCATCAAGTCCAAACCAACTAGCAATATCCTCATTTCCTGCCTATCTGTTGATCCAGAGGAAGGCAAAAAAACCCCACCAAATTTATGAAGGGGGGAAAAATTCCTTGGATCAACTCTACTTTATGAATCAATACCAGTAATTTGCAACATTCCTTGTTTGCAGAAACTCATCCAGGTTTTATTTGAAACTGACCAATAAACCTGCCATAACAACATCCACTGGAAGACCGTTCCATAGCTTTACCGTACAGTGAAAAACCCTTTCCAAACTTGAAGCCTAAACCTTTTTTCTTCAAGTCTTAAGGGATGTCCACGTATCCTCTGACATGCTCTATTGGTGATCAATGCCCCAGACAGTTTATTGTATGGCCCATTAATGTATTTATACACTGTAATCAGTGCCTTTTCTCCAGCGTACATAATTGTAACTTTTCCAATCTCGCTTCATATTCAAGCTCCCCAATCCCCTTATTAATTTAGTTGTCCTTCTCAGAACCCTTTCCATTTCAAATATGTCCTTTTTGTACACAGGATTCCAAAATTGCACTGCATATTCCAAATGAGGCCTTACCAATGCTTTGTAAAGAGGGAGAATAACATTTCCCTCCCTTGAATCCATACCTCTCTTTATACAAGACAATACCATGCTGGCTCTGGCTGTTGCAGCTTGGCACTGCTTGCTACCTTTAAGTTTGTTATCCACCAAAACTCCAAGATCCCTTTCCAACAGGAATTCACTTAACACAGAGCCATTTATAGTATAAGTAGCACAAGGATTTTTAAGTCCAAAATGCATCACCTTACATTTATCAACATTGAATCTCATCTGCCACTTAGCAGCCCAATGTGACAATCTATCTAGATCCCCCTATCTGTATTAATACCAGTAATTCTCAATATTTTTTAGTTTTAGAAACTTATCTAGCCCACTTGAAAAGCTATACAATGAACTTGCCATAACCACATCTGCTGGGAGATAGTTTCACCATTCTTACTGTAAAGAAACCTTTCCTAACCTGTAGACTAAACTGCTTTTCTTCCAATCTTAAAGGATGTCAAGGTGTCCTCTGATATGACCGATTAGTAAACAATGCACCAGAGAGTTTATTGTATGGCCCATTCATATATTTTGTATAAAGTGATCATATCCCCATGCAAATGCCACTTCTCTAATGTAAATAGCCCTAACTTGTCTAATCTACCTGCATAGTCAACCCCCCTCCATTCCCTTTATTATTTTAGTTGCCCTTCTTTGAACTGCTTCCATTTCCAAGATGTCCCTTTTGTATATGGGATTTCAAAATTGCATCACATAGTCCAAATGAGGCCTTATCAGTGCCTGGTAAACAGGGAGAATAATATTTTTCTCTCTTGAATCTACAATATTCCCCTATTTATACAAGACAATATCTTGCTAGCTCTAGCCGTTGCTGCCTGGCATTGTTTGCAGTTTACCAGAACCCCCAAATCTTTTTCCATTAGAAATTCACTTAACACAGAGTTATTTATGGTGTAGCTGGCACAGGGATTATTAAATCCCAAATGCATCACCTTACATTTATCAACATTAAATCTCATCTGCCATTCTGCTGCCCATTTTGATAATCTATTTAGATCTGCTTGCAGCACTTGCACATCATTGGAAGTTTCCAAAGCTCTGCATAGTTTAGTTTCCTCAGCAAACACAGAGATCTTGCTCTCAATGCCCCCTTCTAAGTCATTTATAAACAGATTTAAAAGAAGCGGCCTCAGTACAGAACCCTGAGGCACTCCACTTAGAACTGTAGCCCACATAGATGTAGCCCCATTGACCACCACACTCTGTTTGCGATCCAGTAACCAATTTTCTATCCATGTACAAATGTTTTCTTCTTGGCCAACAGTCCTCAGTTTAAACATTAGACTCCTATTTGGCACAGTATCAAAAGCTTTAGCAAAATCCAAGTAAACTACATATTCTGCTATGTCAGTAAAAATTCACATGAAGCAATTTACATGGTATATGATTGACTTATACCTTTTTTAATGTGCTTTTCTGCATGCTCATCCACTAACATTTTTTCAGGACCTGGGGTTTCTTTTTTCTTTTGGCAGGGAAAATCCCTCTGGAATAGTTTGTATTGACTGCTTAATTAACAATTGACTAATATATTTTTATTAACTAAGAAAATCAGCCTTATTGGTATTAAAGCAGAAGTAAAATCCATTTTTATGTATTACAGGTACATGAATTTACACTGTCCACTTTAGATTTTTTATCCATCTTTTTCAAACTTTTATCTTACTTAGACAGGATCTTGGATTGCATCACAGAGCACCTCAGGCCAGGTAAGTTGAATAGTGGGCCACATCCAATAGTGAATCCCTCCACATATATAAACAAAATAACAAATGGGGTACAGGGAAATAAGGGAGATGTCCAACACACACCACCTATATTATCCTTACACTAGATACCCACAAAAATAAAATATTCACAGCTCAGGACCAGGAGCTTCTTAAATGCAAAAATGCTACTTTTATTAATTAAGTTATTTTTAATTCTGTAACTACATTAGACGTGATTTTTTTAAAATAAAATTTACTTTCCCTTTTGGTTTGAGAAGGGAATTTTAACTTAATTGCTTCCCTGGAAATTATTTTCTCCTGGCTCTTCTAGTTTTTATTCTTGACTTTATTATTGGTGCATATTGAAGTCTAATGCTGAATGGATAAGAGAGATAATAAGACATACGTCCATCTAGTCCAGGGTTTATTAAGGAGTGTGCCTTCAGATGTTTGAAAACTACAACTCGGCAAAACTAACTCCCAGCATTTCCTGTCTTCCCTCTGTAGTTGAGGGATGCTGGGAGTTAGTTTTCTTACATCTGGAGGCACAACATTTGAAAAACCCTGATCTAGTCGAATATTTATAGCCTACTCGTTAACACTACCTAAGAGTCGATCCAGAGGACGGCGAGGAAAAAAAACGCTAAAAAGGAGGGAAAAAATCCTTCCTGACAACCAGAAACAAAAAGAGCTAAAACGGATAGCTGAACAAAGCAAGACTAACCCCAGAATATTTTTTAACATTTGGATTTTGCTAAAGCTTTTAAAATTGTGTCACACAAACAACTTGGTCTGTTGGCCTAGAAAAGAAAACATTTGTACATGGATAAAGAACTGGTTGTTGGATCACAAACAGAGAGTAGTGGTAAAAGAAACTACATCTATGTGTAAGTACAAAGGGTTCTGTACAGGGGCCTATTCTTTTTAATCTGTTTATAAATACGTTAAAAGGGGGCATTGAGAGCAAGGTCTCTGTATTTGCTGATGACGCATAACAATGCAGAGCTTCAAATGAGGTGCAATTGCTGAAAGCAGACCTTTATTGTCTTGTGTAAAAGATAGATTCACTGGCAAGACCTCATTTGGAAGATTTGGTGCAGTTTGGAAATCCCATATACAAAAGGGACATCTTGGAAATGAAAGGAGTGCGGAGAAGGGCAACTAAAATAATAAGGGGAATGGAGGGGCTTGACAATGTTGACAGATTAAAAAAGTTACACTGGAAAAGCAGTGATTGCACAAGGATACAATTACTGTGTAGAAATTTATTAATGGGCAATATAATAAACTCTCTGGTGCATTGATCATCAATTTGACATTTCAGAGGACTTGTTGACATTCATTAAGATTAGAAGAAATGAATGTTCATCTTCTGTTTAAGAAAGGCTTCTCTACAGTGAGAAAGGTGAAGCTGTGGTACTGTCCTCCAGCAGATGTGCTAATGGAAAGTTAATTAGCATAAGCTTTAAAAGTGGGCTGGATAAATTTCCAAAACTAAAAAATATTGAGAATTACTGGTGTTAATTCAAATAAACCAAGGATCCTTTCCGATTGCCATTTGAAGTCAGGAAGGATTCCCCCCTGACCCCCCCCTTTCCAACTGGTTATTTTATTTTTTTGCCTTCCTCTGGATCTCAAAAAAAAAAGACTTCAGACTGCTCAGCTCCCAGACACCCCCTAAAAAATATAAAAAGTGCTCAAATATATATAAACTGTTTATTATTTATGTATTAAAGAATGCAGAACTTCTTACCGTGTTTGTGACGGGGATGCAGTATTTGACATCCGTACCAGCTCCAGTTCAAAGAACATCTTTAAAACTTAGGCTATATGTGGCCATAAGGACTGTAGCAGGTAGAGACATATTCTACTCTGTTTCTTAAAATGTAGACACCCTGGAAAAGAGACACCTAAGTCAAATAGTGGATGTGCATGAATATGTTTGAGAATGCAGTATTTACCTTGATTGCGGGGGGGATCCAGCCTTTATTCGTGACATCAGCTCCTGACTTGGTTGGAGAGTGCAGCCTTTTCTTTGGTTTGGAAGACACAGCAGGTGGAATCTTTGGACTACTCAGCTCTGTGAAATCCAGATACCCTGGAAATGAAAGAAATAGCTCAGTGACCAAGTGGGCGTGTAAGTGTATGTATATGGAGAATAAAGGCAAGGTCTTACCTTGATTGCGGAGGGGATCCAGCCTTTATTCGCCACATCAGCTCCTGACTTGGTTGGAGAATGCAGCCTTTTCTTTGGATGGGAAGACAGCAGGTGGAGACTTTGGGCCGCTCAGTTCTGAAATCTGGACACCCTAAAAAAGAAGCAAAAAGATCAGTGACGTAATGTGTGTGTGTGTAAGTGGATGTATGTGTTGGAAAATAAAGATTAAGTCTTACCTTGATTGCGGAGGGGATCCAGCCTTTATTCGCCACATCAGCTCCTGACTTGGTTGGAGAGTGCATCTTTTCTTGTGGATATGAAGACTTGGCAATTGAAGACTGAACTGCCTTTATTTTTTCAAATGCCTACTTTAATAACCGGTTTTTCAACAGTCTTGAATGCGATAACTGGTTGTATTTGAACAGTTTAGCAATTTAGTTTACTTTTCTACTTAACAAGGTTACAAAGGAACCCTCCTTGCCTTCTGAGAAGCAAATGTCTGAATTGCATCATCAAGATTCAGGCTGTGGGCCAACTCATGCTCAATAGATATTGTAGCAAGCCCAACAAGTCTCTCCTGTGTCATCGTAGAACATAGGTATATTTTTATTAGTTTTAGCTTCGAGAAACTGTGTTCACCACTTGCAACAGTAACAGGAAGTGTTAATAGTATTCGGATGGCAATGCATATATTCGGAAAGATTGTGCTCATATCTTTTTTGTTGATATATTCTAGAACAGTCCTTGGAGTATTACAGTTTGTGAGTAGATATTTACAGAGTGCAAACAGCTCATAGCACAACTCTGCAGCATCAATATCTTGTTTGCTATCATGTGAAAGCACTTTCTCCAACTGATCACATTGCTGACGATTGTCTTCCTTCGTGGACTCTATGACCTTGTATACAGTAAACCAAACTTGCTGCTTTGCTCCTTGATCTGCTCAAAACGATCTTGTAATGATCCCCATACACAATCTAGAATTGTCTCTTTGTGCAACGTACTCTATCACATTGTTCAGATGGAAAATTTCCATCAATGTCTAGTTCTTCAGCTAATTTTTGAGCAGTTTTTATGATATCTTCAAAATTCTCATCTGACCGATAATTTTGCAGGTACAGCCTGGTATTTTCTATCTCCATATGCAGTTGGCAAAGGCTGCTGGTATGGGATATGTTTTGGTTATAGGGGATTTTAACTACCCTGACATAGATTGGAGTAAGGGAACTGCCAGCACCTCAAAATGTATAAAGTTCTTAAATTTACTATATGAGCATTTCCTTTCACAGATGGTAGAAGTTCCTACTGGACAGAATGCATTGTGGGATCTAGTGATATCTAATAACCCTGAGCTCATTTTGGAGATGAAGGTAATGGGAAGCTTAGGGAATAGTGACCATGATATAGTGTCATTTAATATAGGTTGCAAAAAACTAAAGTGCACTGGGTTAACAAAAACTTTTAACTTTAGGAAAGCTAATTTTATGCTGTTAAAGGAATCACTCCTGCTCATAGACTGGGGGGAATTGTTTCTAGGTAAAGATACTGAAAAGTTGTGGACCACTTTTAAAGGGATATTAAACTATTACATTTCTGAATTTGTACCTTTAGGGAACAAGTGTAAAAAAAATTAGGTCCAATCCTGCATGGCTTAATGCTCGGGTAAAAAGGGAAATGGAAAAAAAGATAAAGGCTTTTGATATTTTGAAATCAGAGGGAACAAATCTGGCTTACGGGGCATATAAAAGCTGTAAAGAGTGCAAGAAAGCAATTAAATTAGCTAAAATAGAAAATGAAATACGGATTGCCGAACAAAGCAAGTCCAACCCCAAAATGTTTTTAAGTATATAAATGGTAAAAAGATGAGGACTGAGAATGTGGGACCATTAAATAATGGGGCTGAGATGGTTGTAGAGGATGTCAAAAAGGCTAATCTGCTAAACCGTTTTTTTAAAGCGGTTTTCACTGTTGAGAATCCTAGTCCTTACAGCAGGGATTGTAATAATATGCAGGGGAGAAATGAGGAGTATTCACATTGGCTGAAGGAGGATATGGTACGGAAACAATTAGACAAAGTTACTATCAATAAAGCCCCAGGACCAGATGGAATATACCCTCGGGTTACGGGATCATATCCTTGACTTTGTCTCCAGAGCTCATCTTATTAGTAGTAGTCAGCATGGATTTATGAGAAATAGATCATGCCAGACAAATTTGGTTTTTATGAAAGTGAGTAAGAATTTGGATTCAGGCACAGCAGTGGATATACTTGGATTTTGCGAAAGCTTTTGATACTGTGCCACATAGGCAACTAATGTATAAACTGAGGACTGTTGGCCTTGAAGAAAACATTTGTGCATGGATAGAGAATTGGTTATTGCATCGCAAGCAGAGAGTGGTGGTAAATGGAGCTACATTTCTGTGGGCTAAAGTTATAAGCGGAGTGCTATATTGGGGCAGCTTCTGTTTAATCTGTTTATAAATGACTTAGAAGGGGGCATTGAGAGCAAGATCTCTGTGTTTGCTGATGACACTAAACTATGCAGAGCTTTGGAAACTTCAAATTATGTGCAAGTGTTGCAAGCAGACCTAGATAGATTATCAAAATGGGCAGCAGAATGGCAGATGAGATTCAATGTTGATAAATGTAAGGTGATGCATTTGGGATTTAATAATCCCTGTGCCACCTACACCATAAATAACTCTGTGTTAAGTGCATCTGTAATGGAAAAAGATTTGGGGGTTCTGGTAGATAAGACTTAGCTGTAGCCAACAATGCCAGGTAGCAACGGCTAGAGCTAGCAAGATATTGTCTTGTATAAAGAGGGGAATAGATTCAAGAGAGAAAGATATTATTCTCCCTCTTTACAAGGTACTGGTAAGGCCTCATTTGGAATATGCAGTGCAGTTTTGGAATCCCATATACAAAAGGGACATCTTGGAAATGGAAGCAGTTCAGAGAAGGGCAACTAAATTAATAAGGGGAATGGAGGGCTGGAATATGCAGGCAGATTAGACAAGTTATAGCTGTTTACATTAGAGAAGCAAAGTTTGCGTGGGGATATGATAACCTACAAATATATTAATGAACTCTGTGGTGCATTGTTCACTAATAGGTCATATCAGAGGACTCATGGACATCCTTTAGGGTTGGAAGAAAAGAAGTTTCCATCTTCAGGTTAGGAAAGGTTTCTTTACAGTGAGAACGGTGAAACTACTTCCAGTAGATGTGGTAATAGCAAGTTCATTAAATAGCTTTAAAAAAAGGCCTGGATAGGTTTCTAAAACTAAAAAATATTGGGAATTACTGGTATTAATACATATAGATCTGGTTGATCCAGGGATACTTTCCGATTGCCGTTTGGAGTTAGGAAGGAATTTTCCCCCTTTTTTGCTGTTTTTTTTGCCTTCCTCTGGATCAACTGTTAGGTAGGGTTAAAAATAAAAAAAATAGGGTGAATATGTTACTATCTGTTACTACTATGTTACTGCACCAGACAGGTCTGCCTCAATTTCCTGAAGTCTTTTACTTGTAATGTTGACTTCAAATAATATGTCATGCCACACAACTAATACACATAAGAATTTAAAGTTGCAAATGTTTTTCTGGATGCCTCTTGCTTCAGCAATAGTTTTAGACTTAGTTGCTCCTTGTTAAACTTGTGTCTTCCATAGCAGCAGAGAGGGCATTGTCTATTTTTCCAATCTGTTTTCGGACAGCTTTAACACCATCAATGTGGCTTTCCCAGCGAGTGGTACTTAATGTTTTAAGTATAAGCCACTGTTGTCTCTCAGACAGGTGTTGCTTCAAAATGTTCCAACGATGTGTCGATGCGTCGATGCAGAGAAGAACACATAAAGACTCTGGATGATATTAAAAAACTGCCTCAATAGAGCAGGATGCGAATGAATGCGAATTTCACGCCACATAGAAAGCTCTAGGGTTTAAACTTTTTTTTTTTGCTCATATCCATCCACAGTCCTGGTTCTTTCAGTAGAGAAGAGCTGAACTGAACGCATGGATGACTTGGCTCATTTATTTCCTCCTCTAGAATATTTTGCTCAGTTACTGGCGTTAAAATATTGCGTGGTGTATTTATTTCTTCCGTTTCAACTTCTATTGGAGATGGTGATGGAGAACTTTCTGCCCCTGAACACCTACTATTGGTGTTGTGTTAATAGTAATGGCATAGCTTAAACTTTCTTCCTCTGAAATCAAATCTACTGTTGATGCACTTTTACCAGCAGATTCAGCAACAGTTGTTTCACTTTAACGGTCCAAATCATAACTAAATCCTGCATCTTCCACAACTTCTTCAGATTTTTCCAAGCCTGACAAAAACTTTAGTATTGCGCCTTTCTGCTTTGATAAAGCAGCTTCCCTCGCTTCCATGAGCTTTTTATAAGCTGCTCCAGGCAGCTTCTTCCTCTTGCACTCAGACATTTTTTTGTTTACTGTGGGGGTGGGGGGGGGGTGAGAATTAATCAAGAAAAATGAAATACTTTAGGAGCACTAGATAAGATAATTCAGTGTGCACAATCATTTAAAAGCCTGTGTTGTCCTTTTAGGATGGTGTTAGTGTAAGACAATTAAATATATACAAACTAAATGGGGAGCAAACCCTAGAACCCTTTCAGCACTCACACACTCAAAGTCACAAGAGTCATTTATTTATACAGATAAAGACCCGTTAAAGGTCATGTACACTGGGTATTAGTTATTCTAAATTTTCCATTACTGGAAACTGTAATTCTTCCTTACTATCATCATATTTTGTTGAGCTTGTGACAGAATGAGCCAGAACAAATATGAAATGTACATATTACAAGGCTGTGTAGCAGCTCATTAAAGACATGTAGCAACACCTATTAAAAACACATACAGCATGGCAGTTTAATTGCAATCACAGTGCAGCTCCTACTAATTACATTTATTAAGTGTCGCTAAAAGAACCAATGACTCAGCAACCCAATTGTCACCTTTTGCTTTAAGACACCAAGATACAAAATCTAAATACAGAATAGCTGGTTGGTATCTACATTACACGCATGATGTAGGCTGCATTGATTTCTATATAGTCATACATCATGTCATAATTAACTGCTTCATCTGCTACACAGCCTTGTAATTATATTTCACAAGTGTTTACTGTATATACTGGAGTATAAACTGACCCAAGTATAAACTGAGGTACCTATCTTTACCTGGAAAAACTAGTAAGTGATTGACTCGAGTATAAACCGAGGATAGAAATTATGACCACTGCTGCCTTCTGATTCTGTATTATTTTGAGGCTATAGTTGCCTTTAAATGGACAGCAGAATTCACATACATTAATAACCATACTGGATTTGGCTATTACTGTATGAGAATTCTGCTGTCCATTTAAAGGATAAGTACAGTCAAAAAACAAAGTTTAAATAGAAGCTGTATCCCTAACTAACCTTTTTCTGCTTTTTTTTTTAGGTCTCTCCAGAGCCTACCTGTGCCCTTGTAAACTGCTGGACATTTTGCATACTGTGTGCTGTCAGGTAAGCTCCGCCCCCCAAGACTTGCTGGACCTCTTTTCTGCCTGTGCCTTTTTCAGCACACAGTATCCAAGATGCACTTTACAAGGGCACAGGTAGGCTCTGGAGAGATAAAAAAAAGACAAAAAAAACCCAGAAAAAGGTTAGTTAGGGATACAGCTTCTATTTAAACTTTATTTAGTTTTTGACTGTAGTTATCCTTTAAAAGACAACTAAAGCCTCATTCCTTGGCACTCCAGATGTTTGAAAACTAAAACTCCCAGCATGGTTTAGTAGCTGGTAGTTTGCAAACATCTGCACACTCACCCTTCCCCCAGTAGTAAGTGGGTACCTTCTGTGGGCATCCTTCTCTTCTTTACAGTTAGCCATCTGTGTAAGTTACAGGTCATCATCACTTGGCACATGATTATTCAGCCTGAAAACCTCGGTTTATACTCGAGTATATATAGTAGGCTTAATCTTTTACAGTATCCTAGATGTTGTTTCAACTAGTGGCCTAGGGATCACCATAGCTGCCAATTTTACCTTGCATCAGTTTGAATTAAAGGGCATGTCCACACCATAAAACTAAACTTTTAATATTAGGTACCCCCCCCCCCAACCGCCAAAAAAGCCAAATCATACTTACAGCCCTTCACTCCCATGGCACTCTCCTTAAGGCTCCTGTCAGCAGAAAGTTGCGAACAGGGGCCGGACCAGCAGCCGTGTCTGTGATTGCCTGAGAGGCAACCAATCACAGACATGGCTACAAGCTTTGAAGACAGGGAGTGAAGGGCTGTAATTATGTCTCCAATTCTTTTTTTCAGAAATGTAATTTAGCGGTTGGTAGTGGCCTACAAGATGTTAATTTTTTTGATTTTGGACAAGCACTGCAGGAGAACCATAAGGAGCAGAGATGGAAGGTAAGTATTTTTTTTAAATACACAGTGGGGCCAGTAGTGGGTTAAATTTTAGTTTGGGGGTGGACATGCCCTTTAAGTTGTGTATGAACTCTCGTGGGAGGAGGAAGCCGAACAGAAATACCATCTATAAATAGAATATTTTATAGAATAGAAATAAAATATTTTATACAATACACATTATGGATATTTATAAATTAACAATTTATACCTGAAGACAATATTAAATCAGTTGTGGCAGCTGCATGCAAAACCGAGATATGGAATTAAATAAACAGAAGCAGAAATGAATTAAGATCAATGGGGCGCTGGACAGCATTATGATACAAATTTTTTTTTCTTGGCTATACAATATGTGTTCTGTTAATGCATATAGAAAGATATTCTTCATCTTTTTTATTCTGTTGGAGCTTTAAGCAAAAAAAGTATAGACTGTAATATTATTTCAGTTTTTGTAACAGCGCCCCTGGAGTTTCCTTGGTCCAAGGCAGGAGCTTAGGTGCTTTGTGAATAATGTTTCTCTGTACAGAAGCATAACACAGAACTGCTTACGATATGCATTCATCTGGGTTAAACACAAGTACTAAGTGTGCTTTCATTAAAAAGTATTGACTAATTAAGCTATTTCGTCGATTCACAGCAATAATTGCTTGTGATGGATAGTGAACCAGATACAAAAACAAAATGATTGCACATTTCCTCTCCTTGGGGAGCTGAAATGGCAACGAACTCTGCATAGGACTAGAAATATTTATGTGTTTTTTTTCCAGTCTTAATCTGCTGCCAAATTTTATTATTGAATGCAGCATAGGTTGAAATGAGGGAAAAGATTTGTAAATAACATATAACAAAGAAACAATGGGAAAATGTGTTTTACTCCTTTAAGTATTCCATTACTTCTTTAAGTATTCACCATATATGCATAAATTTGAGAGTTCCAAAGTGCAGTTTTGTATGTATGTACGTATGTATAGCTTATTTATAAAGAGCCACTTGGAGACCTAACGCTGTGCAGTAACAACAGCGCTGTACAGTTTTTTGTGCTAAAGTTTTTTTTTTTGACTAAACTTAAATTTTTTTAATGTGAATAGTTTTCTTCCTAAGTAAGTAATAGATTCTGTACCCAAGAACACTTCCAAGTTGTTGTGAGTACAACTCACAGCCTGTGTAGGCTTCAAGTAGCCACCCCTCCTGACCCCCGTATTCACTGTGTCTATGTTTCTGTTTCTAGCAAAATATAAAGTTTCTAAAGGAATTTATCATTGTTAGTAACAGTGTTCCCAGCTAAGGTGGATTATGGGAGTTACCCCTAGTACCTCCATGATAATTTCATAAACCGCCCAGCAACCACAGCTAAGGAAGAGGTGAGACACAGCATTTGGTATATTTGTGGCTGTACTTATTCTATAGGACTTTATTTCCCCTTTATGCTATATACACACTAATTAATATTATTAGGCTTATCCAATAAGAGATGCAAAAATTTGCCAGAGCTGTTTATCAGATGATACCTTTTTAATGGTCTACTACCAGTGGCGTAACTAGGGATCACTGAGCCCCCCAGCAAAACTATGATGGGGCCCCTATCCGTGATTTATCCACAGTGGTTTTCTGGGAGGAGGCTATTTTTGCCATAGGAAAAATTAAAAGATGGGGCCCCCTCGGCTCCTGGGCCCCCTGCAGTTGCTCCCCCTGCTCCCTGGTAGTTACGTCAATCTCCACTACAGTTCAAAAACATTTGGTAACATCTGATTGGTTGATGTGGTTCAGGAACATGGGCAACATTTTGTACCTTTTATATAAGGCGTATACAGAATAACAACTGCTTCAGCCAAAAATCTAAAGTGTGTGGGGTCTCCCAATGGCATTGTTTAGTGACCTGTCCTGCCAGATCGCTATACAAAATTGGAGAGCATTGTTGGACCAATCATCTCACGATTGGTCTTAACAACCTTTATAATATTTTTTATGTTAAGATCACGAATCTTAACATAACAGCCCAACTAGTCATCTATTATCAATTGGGGTAAGAAGGGTTGAATTCTGTAAGCTATTTTTGAAAATATTTTAAGATCTGTGTTCAGTAGGGAAATAGGTCTGTAGTTCTTAATATTTGTTTTGTCTTTGTTGGGTTTAGGTATTGGAACTATAGTGGCCAGAAGGTTTTCTTCTGGAAATTCTCCTTCTTCCATGGCTGTATTGAATATATATTCAAATTTTTTATAATACTCATTGGTGTATCCGTCAGCTCCTGGGGCTTTGTTGGGAAGGGATTTAATTGCTTTGGAGATTTCATTAGTCTGTATTGGGATATTTATTGATTTTAATTTTGGTTTAGATAGTGTTGGGGTGTTGATGTGTTTCAGAAATTCATTGATTTTAGTGTAGGGGGTTTATTCCATTCATTGTTTTTAATATTGTATATTGTATATTTTTCAGCTTTTTGTAAGTTTTCAATCAATTCTAATCTTGTTTTTAATCTGTCTTTTTTTGTTGTGAGGCAATTTTAATAATCACTCCTCGTACATAGGCCTTATGTGCATTCCAAAGAGATTTGGGGTGTATGGGTTCGATATCATTGAGAAGAAAAGTAGTCTGTAAGAGCTAGTTCTATATCTTTGAGTATTTTCTGTATCTAATAATTGAGAATTTAATTTCCATAGTGTTTGGAATGGGATTTTTTTTTTATCTACAATTGTTATGATTTGAGGAGCATGATCTGAAGTGGTTTTAACTAAAATTTTGGCTTTGGTTATGTTTTGTAAATTTCATTTATTTGTAGTAAATAGGTCAATTCTGGAGTGCATGTTGTGAGTTTGGAAGTAGTAAGTATAATCCTTTTCTTTTGGGTTAAAGGAACACTAAACCCCCAAAAAATAAGTATTTGCCATTTGTTTGTATTATTCACAGGGAGGTGAGAACGCTTATTCTCACCTCCCTGTGAATACCTTACCGCCGCTCCACTCGCAGCCAATCTTAGGCCGATCGCGCGCCCTATCTTTTGTATTGGCCCGCATGCACCTAAGATAGGGCGCGCGGTCGGGACAGAGCGACTGCGAGTGGATCGCGGTAAGGTAAGTTCCAGGTCCCCCGAGCGTAATATTATTCACAAGGTGGTGAGAATAAGCGTTCTCACCTCCCTGTGAATAATACAAACGAATGGCAAATACTTATTTTTGGGGGTTTAGTGTTCCTTTAAGGACTCTCCAGACATCATATAAATCTTCTGTTTTAAGGAGTTGTTGAAGTGAATTTTTATTACGTTTTGCTGATAAGCCTGTTTAGTCCATTTGGGCATTGCATACTAAATTTACATCTCCCATAATGATTATATTGTTGTAGATTGGTTTTTCACTTTGTTTATTATTTATTATGTAAGAATTGTATTTGTTTCTTATTTGGTGTGTAGATGTTTGCAATGGTGTAATGGGTATTGTTTATTTTACATCTTAAAATTATGAATCTACTGTATTTGTCAATTACAATTTCTTTTTCTTCAAAGGAGAGTGATTTATTTATTGCAATAGCAACTCCTCTCTTTTTTTTTAGTGGAACGATGCTTTGTGTATTGTGGGAATTTTTTTATGTTGTAATAAGTGTTCTGAGCCTTGGGTAAGGTGGGTTTCCTGTAATGCCAGGATGTCTATCTGATTTATATTTCTATTAGCTTTCCATATGGAATATGTTTTGAAAGTGAATTTACATTATAGGTCATGAGTTTAATTGTCATAGTTTATTGTATATTTTATTGATTTGTTATATTTTCATCTTTTGAACCATGCGTGCTCTCTCCATTTTGATATGACAATTGCAATGTAGCATTTCAACTTAAAAACATAATTGATAAACATTAATACAAACATTTTAAGTGTTAAAACTTTATGCGGCATTAGCGACGTTAAATCGCTATTGGTCATTGTATAGGAATAAACCTCTACAATTAGGAAGTATTTAAGGGGGAAAGTCATAGCTTAACCTTGTTATTGATGATTGTCTTTGAACAATTCCTTTGTTTTAGGAGGTGAATTAAGGAGCTGTTTATATTTTCCCCTTGGGGGAGAGGGGGGAAAAAAAGAGGGGGGGAGATTAATTATATGTAGCAGGCATTTACTGTATATCCCATTTTGTCACTTTAGCTATATTGCAATGTAATATAATATTGGGATGAGGAGAAACAGAGGAGCCATTCCCAGGTCCCGGACGGTATACCCTCTATTTATTATAGGATAGTTGGGGAAAAATTCAACCTTCAGAAGGGTGTGATTTATTATTGTTATTATTTATTTTGTTGGGATTTATCTATATATATATATCAGAGAGCCACGTTTGTATCAAACTGTTTATCTGAAGTTTTCAGCCCGTTCCCAGGATCGCTCCATCCGTCTCCCCACCTCCCACCCCCCATTTGCATTGCATTTTCATTGGCAACAGTATCTAAGATAGAGAAGATAGATAGACGAATCGGAGTTCCCAGAAAGGGTTAGAAGTAGAAAGACAGCAGTTATTGATAAATGTTTTATTTGCTGATGCCTGATACATCCTTCCGGATCGCCCACATTTTTTTCTGTACATACATTATGAATCTGACGGATAGTAGTAAATATTAGAAGAGAATAGAGCGTTAAAGGGATAGTGATAATAATAAGAAGAGTATTAATGTTGTGCATATTTTATAACCTCTTTGTGGTATCAGTGCTTCTAAATTTGCCATCTACAAATAGTGGAAAATAGAAGGAAAGGGAGGTGGGACACATAGGGGATTGTAATGAGGGTGAAGAGCATTTTGATATTATTAGTTTAAACATATTTATGTTTTTTGGCATATATTGTCAGCTGGAAATGGCTGGTAAACCAATTTTTACACCAAGTAAGTATTTATATTGTGGATAGTAGAAGTGTAGAGGAAACAGGGGAAGGGGTAGAAGGGACAGCAGCGATAAAAAGGATCGCAATAATAAATTCCACAATTTTAACTTAGTTATGATAACAACATTTTGTTAAGGAATGGTTATCGGAGCTGTTTTAACAGTGAGATATACAGACAGATATATTTAGAATATACTTTTGTCCTTATTTGCAATAAACCTTAGCTATCAACGTATAATGTAAGGCTGGAAAAAAAAAAAAGGGGGAGGAGGGTGCAAAAGGGCCACAGGGGGGGGGGGGGGTGAAGCCTATATTTTGTTATCAATAACTTAGCAGAAATTAACCACCCAACCTATCTTTCAGTAGGTGTTGAACTTGTTTTGGATTCTAGTCTTTTGGTGAGTTCTTGTCCAATGGTTCGTGTGAGACATTATGCGGCAAAATTCTCCACTTTAGAGTAGTTTAGGTGGTACTTCGGTTAGTGTGTTCCATCATCTTTAGGATGCCCACGGGGTATTGGCATCTTGTCTAGCAAAGAGTTTGTTGCAGTTCTCAGTCCAAAGAAAATGTGGTCCAATGCAGCCCTGAGAGCTCTGCCGTTTCCAAATCCATATCATCTCATTTTTTCTCCCCCTCCACCCCCCGTTAGACATTGTCCATAAACTTGCTGTTTTAGATCACTAAGGTCAAAGAGGAAGAATTAAAAAAAAAAAAAAAAGGGTTTCAATGAAGATTCAATCATAATATCACCTCCATTGCTGAGTTTGGATCTGAGTTTGTGTTAAGTAGTTCTGAATGAAAAAGGTAGTGAAATTATTTTTTAGAATAAGGAGAACATTCTCTGGAGATTTTTGTTGGTGAATAGGGTTTAGAGTTTTTGTTCTAAATATTAATGGAGGTATTCGTCCAGATGTTCCATCTATTGAGTTGTGTGATTGTGTCCTCCACACTGTCAAAGGCAAATGTTGTTTCTTCGTATGATATCAGGAGGAGTATAGGGAACGCCCATTAATATTTTATTTTCCTTTCCCTGAGTATAGTGGTAACTTCTGAGAATTGTTTTCTTAGCCTTAGAGTTTCAGGTGCTAGGTCTATAAAAAAAATATTTTAAGTTTTGAAATTTTGTAGGCATGGCATATAGTAATTTATCCTTAATTTGAAAGAAATGGAATCTCAATATAACGTCCCTTGGCACTCACTGGGGAGCGGATTTAGGCTTAGGAATCCTGTGGATTCTGTCTATAACAAGGTCAATATCAGTTGCCTCTGGTAGTAGATATTTAAACAGTTCAGATACATGTTCTGTTAATTGATTATTAGAGACAGATTCTGATATACCGCTGATATTTAAATTATTTCTTCTTGATCTGTTTTCTAGATCAATAACTTTCCATTGTAGTGAATCTACAGTTTCATGTAAAGAATTGTGGGAATCTACCAGTTCGTTGTATGACACTGAGAACTCTTGGAATTTAGATTCCATGTGAGTGGTGCGCTCACCGATGTCAGATATATCTTTTTTCATTTCTCCCATCAATGAAGTTATGTCAGCCATTAGGGATCTACTTTGGGATATCAATAGGTCCTTCAGTGTCCCTATGGTGATCGGATCATCGTTTTTTGGGAAATTATTAAAGCAATCAAAGGTATAGATCCTACCTTGTGGTGAATATTTTTGGTAGATAGTTGTAGTTCCTCTGGGTTTTCGGAAAGTGGTGAGAAATAGATTCTGTGAATTCCATTTGGTCTTTCAATACTTCAAACGAATTTGCTGTATTTGGTATTTGATGTACCACATCATGATCTGTAGATTTAGAAGATCTTGAATCTTGTCTTTTTTTGCAGGGAGTGCCATTGTTTTCCGTGTAATTTGATTCTGGTTCTGCTCGCAAAGGTAATCTGGAGCGATCTTGTGTCAACTGGGCCGGAAACCTCTCAGGAGCAAACGATGCGGTAAATTCTTTTTATTTTGTTTTTTTGACCCACCTCGTTTGGTCATGGTAGTTATTGGAGTTGTATTTGTCTCCTGGGGGTTTGCTATTAAGGAATTGTTCACTTTGGAGTTGCTTAAACAAGTGGAGGAGCTCAGGTAAGGTGCATCAGTCCAGCTCCAGAGCTAAGCCATGCCCCCGGTTTTGCCTTTTCTAAAAAAAAAAAAATAATTGAAAATCTTTTAAACCCCCCCCCCAGGACATTTAAAAAAAAAAAAAAAGACATTAACGGGCATGTCCACCCCTTTTTTAAATTTTGATATATTGTAGGTCTTCCTCCCCCAGCCCCAACCGCATTATTATTATTTCCAGAAACTCCCCCGATCTTTACTTACCTTCCCTCTTTCCTCCGATGCACTGTCCCAGCCCTCTGCTTGCATGAAACTGCAAGCAGGGGGCCGGACCGGCAGCCGCGTCCGTGATTGGCAGAGAGGCAGCCAATCACGGACACCGCTGCCGGTAGTTCAAAACCCCGGAGGAGAGAGGTAAGGTAAGTTCGGGAGAGTTTCTGGTCTTAAGAGATTTTCTGACTAAAAGCAAGCTTTTTATATATACCACTATGGTTTTCACAAAGTTTAATGCCAAGAAAAGTGTAAAAAAAAAATCAGATTTTTTTTTCTGTTTTACAAAAATACAGAAACCTTTTCCTTAGCCACTCAATGTATTTGTTAAATTTTAGCAACATTTAATTTGTTTGAAATACGTTCAGCAAATGTCATATTGCTTATAAACTCTGAAGAATTAAGCTAAGCATTAACATTGTAGGTCCAAACATTTTGCTGAATTAGGAGGAAATATTAGTAGTACCACAAGAGAAAAACAAAATGTTATATGCTTCTGAAAACACTACTTAAATCTATAAGGCTTTGATACCCATCATTGACCTTAAATGAAATATAGATACATTAGCTCTAAAAAGATGCTAGCTTTACAAAGCAAATTTATTCTGGTGGGGTTGGAGGGATAGAACAGTGGGTGAGCTTCCCCTTAATTATATGTTGACTGCAGAAGAACACTTGCTGATATTGGATAGCACTACAAATTTGTATTCAGTCTTGTATGCACAACTACACATCTTAAAAATGCTGAATGCCCTGTTTTCAGAGTGAGTTTGCAAGAACTTTAGCAGCAGAGGTTTTCATTAGCTTATCTCATCATGTGGCTAGTAGGGTCTGTGTACTGTATATTATTGGCACAAAGATTTAAGCACTAGAAAAGAGTGTTTTAATACCAACATATGTCAAATGACAGTTATGTCGTGTTAGGGACAAGATAGAGAAGTTGATTGGCAGCATCATTTTCCAGCTCCATGGTTACATTTTACTTATTGCATCTTAAAGCTAAACATAGGCACTAACCTGGAAATCCAATATCACAAAAGCATGCTTCTTATCTTTATGGAATCCAATATGCGAATAATATAGTAGATAATGTACCCCCTACTGTAAATTATATAGATATTACTAAGGAGTTCAATGACCATATAGAAGTACAAGGCCTCAGGCCTAGTGCTTTTCTAAAGGGCACGAAATTCTGAGGTGACATCTGATATCCATATAATTTAAAGTAGGGTGTACATTATCTTTTCTACAGACACAGATACTGCCCATGCCTTCACCCTCTCCCCCTCCACACACAGAGATACTGCCCATGCCTTACACACCTCACCCCCCACACACACAGATACACACACACACACACACACAAATATTCAGGAAGAGTACTGACCATTCACCGCTAGTTTCTCTATCCTTCTGGCACTGCAGTGACTTCTGCTGAACTCTCACGCGATCACTCCTCTTTTAATGCAGGAAGTCAGCAGCTGGCAGATATTGCGCAACCTGCAAAGTAAATGTAAGTACGGACATGCTTT
Organism: Hymenochirus boettgeri; assembly: GCA_019447015.1. NCBI lineage: Eukaryota > Metazoa > Chordata > Amphibia > Anura > Pipidae > Hymenochirus > Hymenochirus boettgeri. The sequence goes on from CM033471.1 coordinate 61,093,604, forward strand.
CATTAACTTTGCAGGTTGCGTGATATCTGCCGGCTTCTGACTTCCTGCAGTAGAAGATGAGTGATCACACGAGAGTTCAGCAGAGGTCACTGCAGTGCCGGGAGTGTAGAGAAATGAGCAGCAAAACGGTCAGTACACTTCCTGAATGTTATAAACAGTGCTCCGATTATAATGATATTATTGTACAGTTGGGTACCATTAAGGGGGTGCATTATATTTGGTATTGCATCATAGTATTGCAGAAAGGCAAAATGTGTGGCTTTGCACTGCTTTAAGGTTCCCATACAGTCCCCAATTACTTTTCGGGAGGTAGAGCAAAACTTAAAGGGCATGCCCAGCCTTAAAATAACATTTTCAGGGTTATTCAATAAAAGTTCTTATAGTTTAAAATGGTGCTAATTTTGCCTAAACCAATCATATGTTAGCTTTCAAATGTTAAATAAGATCTGATTGGTTGGGGCAAAATTTGCACCATTTTAAACGATAAGAACTTTTCTTGAATCTCCCTGTTTATATTTATGTTCAGCTAACCCCCAAACCTAATTTTCGTATTATTGAAAACTTCCAAAGATGTCCCTGAAGGCACTTACCTGACCTGGTCCCTTGCCGCCTGGGTACTGCCCCCTGCTGCTGTTGTGAGCTTGTTTTGAACAAGAACAGCAGCAGTGAGGCGCTTCCTGGTTGTGGCTGTCAGGTAATTTGGTGTGAGGTCACTGCGTGCCTTCCACTGACACACATATATATATAGTATAATATATATATTATATATATATAATATATTATACTATCTCTCGCTCGCTCTCTCCCTCTCCTCTCCTACCCTTTCTCTTTTTTACGGAGATTGTATTGAGTTTTTAGGAGAAACTAATTAGGTGGGGGTATATAGCATTATAACATATAGGGAAGGTCCATATGTATGTAATTAGCACTATTTAATTAAAATCACCATAATAAATAACAATATACAAAGTATAGTACTACAACCTACTACCTAATTACAAAACAAGTGATATGCAATTAATAAAGTAAACTTTCTTTACTGGACACCCCTAAGTTTGAATGGAAAACTCAAAATGATAGGTCTAGCCACACCTCTAGGATTTCTACAGGGTCTCCATGTAGACACTAAAAGGAAGTGGAATTTTACTAACATCCAATGAGAGGTTCTGATCTTACACTGTTAGCAAATAAAAAAATTATCATAGGCACTGTACATGACAAGACTGGATGTGTAAGGAAGTTCCTGTATTACACCCAGTTATGTGCTGTTTGTAAAACTTGTGACAGTCTTAGCCAATTAGAAAATTCTTCAGACTCTCACATTTACTCCCTCCTCCCCTCTCCATAGAAAGTAATGAGACAATCCAGTTTCTGTTTGCTAGACAGGAAGTGATGTCTGTAAATTACATGCAAATGACTTTGCATGTCTATGAAACTACCCAGCATTCTTAGACAAATGGACAGTTTTCCCTTTTATTCCACTATTGATATAATAACTGTGAAGCTGTGTTATAAGAAGGCTCTACTTCATTTAGGCTGTATTAGATCTAGACAGATGCCTTAGCTACAGGATATTAAGAAACAACTTACTGCAAACAGAGTATGCTGGGTATTGTGGTTTTCAAACACATGAAAGGTCACAAGTTAAACATGCCTGCTCTATACCATTAGGCTGTATTATATCTAGACACGCTTTTGCCACAGGCTATAAATCAGATACTTTGCATGTCCCTACCCATTTCTTTAAGTGAAAAATATGTGTTTATATGTTACACTTCATTTTATACTCTGTAGGGAGCTTTTAGCTCCTCTATCCACACCTCTCCCTAACATGTATATTCAATCAGTAATTTGTGCTCCCAAGTCCTAACCCTATAGTGACTGTAAATCTGGAACTTGTTGTGTTAATTACTAATAAGTATGAACCTAGCATGTTAATCAGGATACTGTATAGGATTTAAGGTGGCCATACATATATCCGATTTTACTTACCCAACTAAGCGCTCCTGCAATGTTAGATCGATGTTGCCGTAACCACCTTTCCCATTCTTTTATGCGACCCACAAGCAGTTCTGGCAGGATTGGTCTAATGTTCCAGCTCGGTCGGGAAAGTAAAATCGTATATATGTATGGGCTGCTTTTGATTGCCCAATGGGGCTGTTTAGATTGCCCGGATATGTTCTCAGACCTGCATGTTTATTCGACATAGACCCTCTATATTCTAGCTGGCAGGTAGTATAGGTAAGGGAGGATATAAGTGTGTGTTTGTTCATTTAATATGATGCGATTGCTTGGTTTTTTTTTCAGGACCTTCAGACTCAATTTATTAGGGGCCCCCTGGATGTTTCCTGGTGGTTCCTGTGAGCACTGCATCTATACATAGCAACACACTCACACATAATTTCCACTGTGCACCAACAGGCACACTTTTGCTAGTATATATATATATATATATATATATATATATATATATATATATATATATATATATTGTTACAAAGAGTCAAGTAAGCCATTTCTCTGCCTGAGTCCTGACACATAACAATAGTTTCAATTTTTTTTCATTTTTAAACTCAGCCAAGGAGACTGGAATCTATAAGTGATGCAAAACTTATATTACTTAAATTTATTATTTAATACAACTGTATTATGGTTATGATGTAATTAATTTGTTTGGGAATAGCAACATTGCACATGTTGCAAACTCAAAGGCCAGCCCTAACTGTTATTGTTTTGGGGTAATTAGTGATACAGGTAAAGATTTGTGAAAGGTTGGGCGTTTTTAGAATATGTAATTTGTGACAGTAGTTTAGCAACATGCACTTCTATATATCGTTGGTCAAAGGAAAATCAAAGTAAGGTCAGGAAATGTCACATTTTATTGTGTGTATAGAGAGTGTTGAACTAAAACTTGTCCTCACTAGAAGTTTTTGTTTCAATTTCAGCATTGAGTTCTTTGTAACATAAACGTTTGTCATTTGAGGAAGTGGTACAGGAAGTATGTTGGTTTTTTCTGAGAAGCAAATATTTTCACCAAAGAGAAGTTGTTAGGAGATTCATAGCAGTGAGAAAAGCAGTTTAAAATTAGTGTTTCAGCAGATGTTTGCTTTAAGATAGAAGGGTTTATATACTTCCAAATGCTACTTCTAATCAAGGTATCCGGGTAGAGGCAAAGAAACCTTGTTATCTAATTAAAAAAGGAAAATAATCATAAAAACAATGGATTTTCGAAATATACCACCATATTCTGAAGTCAGCTGCTGGAGTCCTGAAGCTCTCATTGAATATTTTAAAACTGTAAGTGTTGCATATCATACAGTAGTAATTTATATTTTATCCAGTTATGCATTGCAGACTGTAATGTATGTATTATGATGTATTTGTGCGTGATCACATCGCAAGTACCCAATGCAAAACTCTAAATTATCTAAAAAACGTGTACCTTCTAAACTTTAATAATATTTTTGCCAGCCTAATTAAAATTTTAGCTATAGCTCACTAAAAATGTTTTTTTTACTATAATTTACACAGTTTAACATCGAAAAGTTAAGTTGTATTACGCTACCCTATTCTTGCAAACTAGCCTTTATAAGATTTAAAACACTTATTTTATGTGTATCTGGTTAAAGCATACCCTACAAGAACTGCCTTTAAAATGTGCAGAAGTGTCTGTAAACCTGTATTATGGGAGTCCCCCCCCCTCTTTGGATGATATTGTGGGACAGTAGAGAGGAGGAAGAGTGCATGTTAAATGTCTAATTGTGTCAGAATTATGTCACAAAAAGGTGGAACTTAAGCCTTCATTTTTTAGGCATAATTTCCTACACAATTCTTAAATGACAGCAATATACGAATATAAAACTTTTAAAAATGGTTCAGAATAAAGGAAAGGTCTATTTATTTTGTATTTTAAGTCAAAGTCTCTAAACCTATGAGCAGAACATTTAAACTGCAAGATACCTTTTATGTATTTATGGTAAAATGGATAGCCTGTATTGCTGCCTTTAAATTAAACACATTTTTGATAAAAGATTTAGCCAAGGCTTCATATTGTGTGTGTTTAATTAGTCAGTCAGGAACATTAGTAGCAATTAGGGGAATGTACAGCAAGTCCCTTACATTCAGAAGTGCCCCAAACTTCCAAATGCCCTATAGCATAGAGCCCAATAATACTTTCTGATATATTTTAACTTCTGCATGTGGTTAAGACCTGGTATTTACTAGCATTAAAAAGGCACACAAAAGTCAAACATTTAACCTTAATAAAGCACATGTCGCATAAACATTCATTTTTCTGAAATTACTCTGAACACTACAAAATAGTTTTAGGTCGTATATAAAGATTTTTCACTCACCTTACAGTATGTCTTTCTTCTAAAAAATTGCTTTAAATCTGCAACAGTCTCTTGCCCTGTGCAAGGCATTTTTTTCAATAATGAAATAGAAAGACGCGCATCATGCCAACTGAAGGTTAAAACTTAAATGCGGTAAGTTAAAAGCAAATCATCTAGTCATAAGTTTGTGCAACAAAAGGGACAAGCGAAGAAGGGAGAGGGGGAGGTAGGAGATAGATCACGGCGTACTTGATCTATGCTCTACCCCCTCTCTCTTCTCCACTTGGCCCTTTTGTTGCACAAACGTATGACCGGGTGATTTGCTTTTAACTTACCGAATAAAAGTTTTAAACTGCAGTTGGTGTGATGCCGTCCTATTTTATTATTGATCGCTTTGAACTTTGTCCGGCCAGTGCTGAGGACCGTGGATATGTGAGCTCCGCTGCAGTTTCGAGGGGTAAGAGGATTATTTTGTTGCCGGTTTTCACACAATTTATTTATTGCATTTTTTCAATAATGTAATTATCTGAAAGTAAGTGAAACTTTCACTATCTGAAGGTGAATGAAACAGAGGGGATTAATCTGGCTCCACACTTTTCTTAATAACTCAACTAGAATGAGAGCTAGAATGAGATCTCACTGAAATCCAGTGTAGTGAGACAAAGTGATGAAATCTAGCAGAGAAGTAAATCGGAATCACTGGACCTTCCAGCTAATGGTATTCTGGGAGGAGGCTTTATCTGTCATAGGAAAAATAAGAAGATGGGCCTCCCGGGCCTCTCTGTGGTTGCTCACCCTGATCCGTTGTTAGTTAAGCCCTAGAAATTTTATTTACAAATGACAGGGAAAAAAACAATGAAAATCAAAACTTTAAAGTTAGACGAAAGATATAAGGGGGGGTGTATACATCCTTTTAGCATGGGTTTTAGTGATTGTGAATCTTAGCGCATAATTTTGACTGTAGGACATAGTAATGTGACTCTACAATGGGTTACAACAAAACTGTATTCACAGCACTGCATCATAGGAAAGGATCAGAAAATATTATTAATCTATCCTTAGTACCCTTAGTTCCTTGAGTACACCAAATAAGAAGAGCACTAATCAGGTTTAACAAACAAACAAATACATTATATACTCCTCACATTTTACTAAACATGCACCAATAACAGTTACAGGTTATATATCACATTTTGCTCCAATAAAAGTAGCAGGTTGCAGGTCCGATTCCCATGCATATACTATAATAGGTATATATACTGAAAAGATTAAAGACTATTCAATACTTTGAATTACAAAATTGTAACAAAAATAGTGGCTGATATAACAAATATTCTCAAATTAACAATAGTAACACATGATAGGTCTGAATTCCTACATATGTTAATATTTCATAGAACTCATTTCACAGCTCAAAATACAGTTAGACTGGCAGCTACTATAGCAAACTACTGCAGATCATATTGAGTTGAACATTGAATGGGGACAGAGGCTCCCCACAGTTAGGCACAGTTACATTTTATTGCTATAGATGGTGGCCATAGATGGTGGCCGATAATATTGATCGACTGAAATATTAACCACAGAAAAATCTTTCAAAGTTTGTTCAATCAGTCCAGCAAAGTCACTTTTAACAGCCTGTTTTTGCTTTTATGTGCCTATAGAGGAGGCAAACTTCCATCAAATTAGCAATGCGGTAAACAAAGCTATGCAGGGTAACAATGTAGTGGTATTATCAGCTGATTCGTCAGATAATAAGAGTCGGAGACCACACCTGAAGCTATTATCACGCAACTGTCCAATAATATTGGACTGCTTGACGTTCTCCTCAACTGTTCAAACTCCAACCTCCCTAGTACTGCCCTATTTCTCTCTGGGGTCTCTTCATTCACCACCTGAATATGGTGGCAGCATTATTACACAGGCCATGCACACTATAATCTTAATGTCTCAATAATAATTTTGGGATGACCCAATATAAAGCAATAATAAGATCATGTGTGGGATTTTTATTGGCCATGCTGGAAATATTTTGTTGCACTGAAAACAAAATCTTTATCTTTGCATGTATGGCCTACTTTATTCACTAGCAGTCCAGGTTCCAGAGGCAGATTGATGTGATACATATACAATATAGAAATTTGTTTTTTAAAAAAAATATTCAGGTTTATAAAAGAGACCACAGAGGGAAATACAGAGCTCCTACCACAGAGGGAAATACAGAGCTGCTGAGCACGTTTTTAACTGCTTTCATCTGTTTTTGTTCTACCTTTAAAGTACAACAAAAGGTAAAATATAAGTTGCTTACAAACCAATACTTTTACTTTGTGGAGAAACCATCTTTGTACTGAGTTAAAAACCCTTTATCTCAGGATAGAATGAAAGGCATAATGCAGTTACTTACCGGGTTATATAAGTATAATAAATCACCGAGACCAATCGTGTGCTTTTATACTGCTCAGGGAATGCCAAGGCAACTTCAAATCCTAACATTAATATGTTAGGGGTGCATTTTCCTTATGTAAACATTTTAGGTTTTTTTTTAGGCTCTACTTTCTTTGCATGTGTATATGTAATGTAGTAAAATGAATGGCCTGTCTAGGTTGTGCCACTCTTCCCTCTTCTCTAAATGCTGTAAGTAAAATAAATTAAAGGTAATGGCCTGTCAAGGCCCTGCAGTAAATAATAATGAATCCTCCAAAAAGGTGTTGAGTAGGGCTGTACTGATTGAGAATGTGCAACTATAAATTTTGCCAGTTACCCTTTTGGGAAAAGCTTGAACCCTGCAGAAGAAAATATATTACACAATACTTTCAAAGATTTCAAAGCAGAGAGAAACAGCTATCTCTTGGTGGCCAAACACGCAATGAGTTGTGAATTATTCAACAAACTGTCAATTACTTTTTAACTTTTCAGACATGCTATAAAAAAAATATTAGACAGATGATATAATAAATAGAGATGGGCCAAACTTAGTGAAGTTCAGTTTTTTCCAAACTACCGAACTTCAGTAAAAGTTCAGTAGTTAGGAAACAAACCTATTATAGTCTATGGGAGACTAATACTTCGTAAAGTTCGGGTGAATAACAGTTAAAATAAAAATGGTAACTTACTGTACATGGCTGTAGCACCTGTGAAATGGTCTGGGGAACATTCACCTATCACTAAAACTTGTTTAAACACTTCCTTTGTCGGGTTTTCTGCATGCTACATTCGAGGGTTACGACCAATTCAAGGGTTACCGAACGCTACATTCGAGGGTTATTGCATTCGGAAGCTACATTTGGGGGTTACCGAAAATGATTGCTACATTCAAGGGCTGACAAAATCGACCGCTACATTCAAGGGTTACTGAATGATACATCCGAGGGCTACCGAAAATCAAATGCTTTATTCGCGGGTTAGCAAACTTCATGTATTACGTCAATTATCGAAAACAAACTAGTTAGTTAAATGTAGCTTCTAAAAAAACTGAAGTCTTTTTACTATAAAATCACTACAAAAAAAAAATATATTCTAGGCATTTTTACAGCACTTAAAGGTCATCTATAATGGGAAAATGTAATTTTTTTTACTTTCTCTGTGTTCTATAATTCCCCCAACCCCCAGTGTACCTTTATTTTCTTCAGTTTCCTCCTGAGGTATGTAAGTTAAAAGAAGTCAAGATTTCAATACACCACTCCTGCTTTAGCTGTCAGTCAAATCACCTAACAGCATGCTGGTGTAGTGTGTAGGTTTTACAGAAAGTCTCCTAATGACTCCTTCCTGCTCACTAAAATGCTTGGCAAATACTGGTTTAAAACAGAAGTTAAGTGAAGGAGAATGAAGCAGCTTTCACCAATTTATTGCCTGTCAAAGGGAGATCAGGCTGCAGTGATAAGCAGGACTCGGGTCTCTCCTAACTTACCCCCTCCCACTCTTTATGTTGCAAGTATCTCCAGAACAACAGAGAGACTTCCTCTGTACAGGCTTAACCGAAGGTTTTTGTTTACACAGGTTAGGGTGATGTTTAGGAGGATTAATGCGCATGATCGGCTTGTTTCATAGGCTTGGTTCACAGCCAGACTATATGAGGAGCTCTGCAGTAAATAAGACTGTGTGCAAACATGGAGCCACAAAGGAAGGTGGGACTAAGGCAGCATACACTGACCATTTTTTATGTCTGGATTTGAGCAATTTATAAAGTTAACTATAGAAGCCCTTTAACTCTATCCATCTATTAAAAATAGCAAAAGACCACTTTCCTACCTTTAAAAAAAATCCAGGGTCAAAATTCTACCTGCAACATATTCAAACTTGCTGCTGCTGGTGGTGGTGATGCTTCCTGCATACACTTTGAACTCTGACATCACCTGTACAATTTCACTGCCCATTGCTACTGGATTGAGCATACCCACTTGTATCCTACTGCTGCCTCAGTAGGCCCCACCCCAGAAAATTGTTTTTAAACCAGCCACAGCCTGAAAACAAAAATGTGTCTTTCCTAAAGGTGTCCATATACAGAGGAGATCCCAGAAAATGAGTGCAGGTCTGTAACTACCTATCAATATACAAGCCTGATCAATATTTAGTGTGGTGCACCATAGACAGGGACTATTCCATCACTGGGTATCTTATATGGGGAAACTTTGTTATTAAACCATTGTAATAATTACTGTTACATGCAATTAAACTGTTTTCTCCTGTTCAAAGAAAGCAAGTACACTGTCTGCTTTGTGCCAGACCACCAGAGTAACCCACTGTGTGCCATGCTACCTATAAACCATCCCATAAAGCAGTGATCTGATACAAATTGGTGGCAGCGGTGCTGGTAATATCATATTTGGTTTCTGTATATTTGTTCTTTGTGTTAAACTATGAAGGGTTGCCAGTGAAAGTATTGAATTGGATCCTCCTGTACTTGTACCAGTAAATCAAATGCCCCTACCAGACTCAATACCTCTACCAGGCCCAATTGCCAAACCTATTTTTAAATCTGATCCATTTGATGGGGTGACTAGGGAGTGGACTGATTGGCTAGAACAATTTGAATTGGCAGCCACAATTAATGGTTGGGATAAAGGTGCTTGCTTGCAAGTTCTTTGCTTTCTGCTTAGTGGTAAAACCTGGTAAAACCAGGCAGGTATACCAAGGATTTAATACTGAAATAAAAAGCAGTTATCAGTTATTAAAATGTGCTCTTAAGCAAGTTTTTCAACCAGATCTAGGAGTAGAATGGCACTGCCAACAATTCTTTAATAGAAGGAGGGCACACGGGAAGTTATTGCTGCATGTGGTTATGCTCTGCAGAAACTTCTTGGGAATGTTATCCAACAAGCAACTGAATTAGATTTTCTTCAGGCAATGTAACCTACCCCATTTAGTGCTGCAGTTCTGCCTACTGACCCAAGAACACCTGTGCTGGGCCCTTCCAATAAATATGTACTAGACGCCGTTGATCAAATAGGCCTTTCTGGCACTCAAAAATTTAGTAAACCCAGAAGCAGACCTAATCAGAGTTACAGGTGGCAGAATATAGAAGTGTGGGCAGCTGAGCCATACCAAAAATGAATGCAGAGTGCAAATGTCCCCTCTATCTAGGCCATATAATCCTTCCCCCTCATCTATGACTCATATTTCTACTGCACATCCCAGAGCCAATTTTAAACTGTTGGTTGCAGCTTTTATCTACCTTCCACAATAGAAAATGTGTCATGTTGCCTTCTAGTTGACTGTGGTGCACAAGTCTCAATTGTCCATGAGCGCCTGTGGGATAAAATTAATTCCCAGACCCCTCAAACGCTGCTTGCATACCAAGCCTGTCTGACAGTTGCTAATGGAGGACTCATGCATGTTCTAGGTAAATGAAAAAATGTGGTGTCTATCCAAAATCTACATTTGGCCTTTGAATTTGTTGTTGCAGATGATGCCCTTCAAGATACCCTGGTAGGAACAGACTTCTTACAATAGTATGTTAGCTCCATAAATATTGCTGATAGCTCTTGTACTTTCCTGGGAAGAAAATTTCCCTTAATCTCTTCAGATAGTGGAGCCGAAGTCCAACGTGTTGTAGTAGATGAAAACACAATTATTCCCCCCAGATGTGAAGTTATTATACCAGGGAAAGTAGACGGATGGTCCTTTCCTGAGAGGGAGGCTCTCCTTGAACCTATCCACAATGATAAATTAGATGTCATTGTTGGGAGGTCCCTTGGTTTAACATACAAGGGCAGGTCCTTGTACGGATTGCAAATCTCACCACAGAAACTCAGGTGATGTACTCTGGCACTGTGTTCGATATTCTTACCCATGACATATATATAGCCACTCCCCCTCCTACAGACAAATCTGAGCCTATGCTGCCTGCCTCACCTGTATATGAATGGTCCAGAATCCAATCTTGTGCTTCCGCCAAGTTACTATTAGAGCTTAAGCTCAATGGACGACTTCAACCAGCCTAGTCCTAGTAACCTTGCTACCATATTTTCCAGTTTTTAGCACTGGGTATAATGATTTGGGACATACCAAAAGGGTGCAACATCGAATTGACACACAACATGCACCACCTATTAGTTTACCACCACGCAGGGTTCCTATACATTATCAAAAGGATTTTGATGATCAGCTTCAAGACCTTTGTAACCATGGACTGGTATCCCATTCCTGTAGCCCATGGACAGCCCCTGTGATACTTGTAAAAAAGAAGGATGGTGGTGTCAGACTGTGTGTGGACTACCAGAAATTGAGTGATATCACTGTAAAGGATGCTTACCCACTACCTCGCTTTGATCACATCCATGACCTCCTGGCTAATGCACAATGGTTTTCTACTCTCGACCTAACAAGTGGTTATTGGCAGGTCCAAGTACACCCTGCTGACAGAAGAATAACTGCTTTTTCCACCAAACAAGGACTCTTTGAATTTAATGTTATGCCTTTTGGGCTCTGCAATGCCCCCAGCACATTTCAACGCTTGATGAATGTTGTTTGGCTGACCTTCAGGGGACTGCTTTTCTTGTTTATCTCAATGATATTATTGTGATTGGCAGATATTTGATGAACAGCGCTTGACCTGTGTATTAAAAAAGCTGCCGGATGCTAACCTCAAAGTAAATCCTTCTAAATGCAATCTATTCTGTGAAACAGTTAAATATCTGGGACACGTTATTTCTGCTTCTGGGGTGGCACCAGACCCAGACAAAGTGACATTAATTGTTCAGTGGCCTGCTCCAAGAAATGTTAAGGAAGTCCGTAGTTTATTAGGCCTATTATCGTACATTTATTGAGGGTTTTGCACACATTGCTGACCCATTGCATAAATTAGTTACCAAAGGGTCTTAAGTTTGCCTGGACCAGCAGCTGTGACAGTGCCTTTTTAGAACTGAAGAGACAACTGACCTCAGCTCCAGTTATGGCCTACCCCAATCCTCAATTGCCATTTGTACTAGACATACATGCTAGTGACACTGGTATTGGTGCTGTTTTATCTCAAATTCAAAATGGCCATGAAAAAGTAATTTCCTACGCCAGCAGGACTCTAACTAAACCAGTCATTCCTATTGACTTGAAGACTGCGCAAAGATTAGACAATAATTTTTGTAAACTGAAACAGTGGATAATAGCTGGAGAACCATCTTTACCAGATGCTGCCCGTAACTTCCCCCACCAAGAAGTTTTCCGCAAATATTGGCCAGATTTATCTATACCAGATGGTCTTTTAGTACGGACAACAAGAGGGGAAGATGTTCGGTGTGCTAACTTATTCTCGGTGTGCTAACTTAACTCAAATTATTGTTCCCCGCAGATCTGTACCACTAATTCTAGAAATGTTACATAATGACAAACTGGGAGGGCATTTGGGAGTAGACAAGGTAACTAGCAAAGTAATGGCTCGCTATTTCTGGCACAAAGATATTAGAGCATGGTGTAAAGCATGTACTGTCTGTGGGACATGTAAGAATATGGGAAAGACCCCCAGAGCCCCTATGGTGTCATCCCAAACAAATCATCCATTGCAAAGGATTGCTTTAGATATTCTAGGTCCATTACCAGTAACTCCTGATGGCCATAAGTACATTTTAGTAATTTGTGATTATTTAAACAAAACCCGGAATGTTCACCCTAAAAATTCTGGGTAAACATATTAGATTATAATGAAAAAGACCAATTTAGGAATAAATACATTCAATAGTTACTTCAATAGACAGTTTTAACTTATCAATTGTAATGTGTCTCTACTCCTTCATGTAATTAATTTGTTAATAATATGGTCAATCATTATTTTAGAATAATTTCTTGTTAAATCAATCACTGGATAAGTGCTACAGTAATTTTGTAAAATTTTAAAATGCAAGATGTTATCCATGAAAACCAAATGAAATTGATTTAAAAAAATAAAGAAATAAAGCCCTAGGACCAGATGAAATACATCCTCAGATTTAAAAAGAGCTCAGTCCAGTTTTATCTAGAACTTCTTATCTTTTTAAATTCACCTTTGTCTGGTAATGTGCTGCTGGATTGGAAAGAAAGCCAATGGAATACAAATACTGTATTTTAAAAAGATAGTCGTTTGCAGCCTGGTAAACTATAGACAAGTAAGCCTAACATCAGGTAAGGTGCTGGAAACTGTGTTACGGGATCATATGCTTGATTTTGTCTAGGAAATAGATCATGTCAGACAAATTTACTTTTTTTTATGAAGAAGTGAGCACAAATTTAGATTATTGCATAGAAGTGGATGTAGGATACTTGGATTTTGCTAAAGCTTTTGATACTGTGTCAAACAGGTGACTGTACAAACTGAGGACTGTTGGCCTAGAAAAAAAAAATGTACATGGATGGATAATTGGTTGTTGGAGTAGTGGTCAATGGAGCTATATCCATGTGGGCTAAAGTTCTAAGTTCTGAGAGTGCCTCCGGGTTCTGTACTGGGGCCACTTCTTTTTAATCTGTTTTTGGAAACTTCAAATGATGTGCAATTGCTGCAGGCAGACCTAGATAGATTATCAAAATGGACAGCAGAGTGGCCGTTGATAAATGTATGATAATGTGTATTGAATAGCTTAAAAAGTGTGCTGGATAAATTTCTAAAACTAAAAAATATTGAGAATTACTGGTATTAATGCATATACTGTAGTTCTGGTTGATCCAGGGATAATTTCCGATTGCCATTTGGCGTAGGGAAGGATTCCCCCCCTTTTTTTTGACTGAATTTTGTTTTGCCTTCCTCTGGATCAGCTGTTAGGTAGGGTTAAAGGTTGCACTAGATGGGCGTGTATCTATATTCAACCTCAATTACTATGTAACTTGTATGGGTTCCACAGTTACCATTTATGTCCCGCTGCTGGGTAAGACCAAAATGGTCCACAATGCGACATGAGCTATAATAAATTAAATAATGATTTTTAGGGTGGACATGCCCTTTAAAGGGGAGCTGTGGTCTCCATACATTATAGGACAAAATAAAGTTGTGCAAAAAATGCCACAAACACTATATTAATTTGGCTGTGGCAGCCACTAGGGCGAGCCCCATGTAGCTACTGCAGTTCACCCCTCAAAAATTCTAAATAGGTAAATCACCCCCCAAAACCCACAATTATGATAGTTAGAAGGCCAAAAGACATAGTGCTAATCTGTTATGCAACATAATGATGCTCTCCCCCTTCCCTCTAAAATGTTTCCACCTACTCTTCCACCTGGCTTTTTTCCAAGCTTTTACATGCTCAGAGAAGGCAGCTAGGGGAAAAGCATTAATACATTGGCTGTGATATCATCTGTTACATTCATTCAGCTGCTAAATGGAAGAACCAGGAAACAGAATGAGAGGTAACAGAACATTAGGCATCATTTCAGGCTAGACTTGCATCTCTCAGATTTCTGTTGCAGTATTAAGTTTTGGAGGGTGATGTACCTTTAATTTTTTATTTGAGGGGTGATCTTTCCCTTTAAATCATGCCAATTGTGTTAGTGTGACTTTACGTTGGGATCTGTAATTTGTGGCTTTGAGATAATAGGTCAGACAGTATATAGAACTTGCATTTTAAAATGTTATTAATAATCATTGAAATGTCTTTTTTTATTTAAGCACAATCTTCGGGACTGTGAAAAGTTGGTCAAAAGGCAAAGCATTACTGGAAAACGATTTTTGGTGAGTATCTAATTGCATTGTTTGATTTACCCATTGAGGGGTTGTGAATGGTTAATTACAAAAGCAAGAACAATTTGATTCTCAGGCTCTAGAAGCATTACAATGTTGAATCCATTTATGACCATACCAATAACAGTGTATTTTCCATTGAATGTGCATTATGGTTTCTGCTCCCACTGTTCCCACCAGATCTCATCCTAACATATGGTATATATTAACTACTTCAGCAGATGTATACTTTATAGTAGACACGAGCTTAGCATTTCAATCTGCAGAATAGTACTGTAAGTAAACTAGGACTTAACTACTATACGAAGACAAGTATCATGGATACACCTGTACATCATATTAACTGGAATATTATCTAAATAACTGGAGACGCTTTATGTCCGTATTGTTGTTAGAAAAAGTGTGTAAAGTAGAAGTAATAAATAGGACATAGAAATTTTGTAAAAATAATTTTTTAGGTTTAAGTCATTGGTTGTAAAAAGATTAGGATGACTGGATGATATAAGATCTGTGTTCTCCATCCATCCCTTTTTGGTTTATCTCTCTTGGCTTGAATTTTTACATGCCTTTCTTGGTTTCCCCTTAAGTCCATGAACTTGTTTGTTTGTCTCCTCCATCCTTCTTGGTCAACAACACAACTCTGGGCCCAGCAATCTCGAACATAAATCTAGCAAAAAAGGTGTTGCACCCTGAAGTTAGCCTATGTAGACAGAGAAGAATCCAGTACAGACACACAAGAAGGAAGGTCAGGAGAAAGAAGAAGGAAGGTCAGGAGAAAGAGGATATCAAGAAAGGTTATAGGATGGTGTTTAGGAAGCTGGTATGGGCTATTTTTAAAAGATGAGACAAGGTTTTTAGTGAACACTAGAACAGTGACATGGACATCCTTATAAGTGCTAATGTTGGTGGCTCCGTGGTTAGCACTGATGCCTTGCAGAACTGAGGTCCTGAGTTCGATTCCACCCTTGGACACATCTGCAAGGAGTTTGTACGTTCTCCCTGTGCTTCCGTCGGTTTCCTTCGGGCACTCCGGTTTCCCCCACAATCATAAAAGATATACTGATAGGTTGTATGTATCAAATAAATGTGTTTCGATTGTAAGCTCTACGGGGCAGGGCCTTATGTGAATGTATACATGTAATTGTAAAGCGCTACAGAAGATGTTGGCACTATATAAATCCACAATAATAATAATAATGATGTTAGACCACTGCTGAAGAACTAATGAGGATGTTAAGTGTAGGAAATGAGAGAGTCACCCAGAATTAAAACAGGGCTATAAGTAGAAAGGAAAAAGTTAACCAAATCTCAAAGTCTGAGAGGAATATATCTGTCAGAGTCATGGACGGGGTCTGTATTCCATAGCTACATGTAAAGGATGTGTAGGAGATGGTGTGTGTGGGGGGGGGGAGGAGGGACCTGAGGGGTGAGGTGTGTGGGAGGGATGAAGACCACCGTGTGAAACTAAGGCCTTAATTGTAGAGGAGGGTAGGGTAGGGTAGTGCAAGGACAATAGCAAACTGGAATGTTATGAGGAATCCCCAGCAACAAGAATTTAAAAAAAAACAAATAGAAACTGGATGTCTGAGATGGAAACTGTATTTGAGTTTGACTGATAGGGAAGTCTGGCGTTTGTAAGGTTACTAGAAGGTTTTAAGATGGTGATCAGAAAGCAGGTATGGGCTAGTTTCAAAAGATGAGACAAAGAGGTTATTTAGTGAACACTAGATCCTTGACCATGCTTATGAGTGCTGGTGTTAGTCCACTGCTAAAGAAAAAATGAGGATGCTATGTGTAGGAAACAAAAGCACCATTAAAGAACGGAGTGACAGTCACACAGAATTAAAACAGGGCAATTCGTAGAAAGGAAAAAGTAAAGAAAACTGAAATGTTACACAGACCAGGATTTGGAGATACATCCCCAGCAACAAGAAGTAAGAGAACAAACAGAAACTGGATGTGTGAGATGGAAACTGTATTTGTGTTTTACCAATACGGAAGTGTGGTGGTTTGTAAGGAGCTAATATAGTCATTGGAGCAGTGAAAAGAGGTAGAAAGAAGAGATGGAGAGATATAAATAAAGTGAGGACATTGGTATGGAAGAGAAAAAGATATGTGCAAGCTAGGGAGCAAGATGTAAATGACAGTAAGACACAACCTCAGTAAAATCATTATATGGTACTGTATATAGGAAAAGGATTGTTAGCGATGGATTTTACTTATCCAGCTTGTGTTTTTCGAATAGGATACCAGTAGAACTCCCTTGCTAAATTCCAATTTCACCTAGAAAATATCTTTATTTTGGATGGCCTTCCCTGCTCAGCTTACCCAGGCAGCTGTGTCTGAATTTAAACTAATAAAACCAGACACAGTGAAAGGGAAAATAAGTCATTATCAAATTGCAATTAACACTACAAAGTAATCAACAGGTATGCAACAAGGGCTGAAATATACTATATCGTAAATGACAATCATACAGTTAAAATCCACCCCTTACAAATACCCAGGGTGGGGACCTAAACTGCTAAATCCTTATCCACAGTAATACTTACCGTAACAAAAGATTCCCGTGTCGTTTTGGTCTAATGCCGCCTTTCAGACTTAGTGACATAACCGAATAATTATAATTATTATATTTACCAAAAGAATCCCTCACTGCTCCAGTCTATTGGCCAGATTGTGGACAGCCTGCGAATGCAGAAATAGACTGGAGCAGCGAGGGATTCTTTAGGTAAGTATAACAGGAGATAGAAAGAGGAGAGAATTGGGGAAGAAAAGTATAATTGTCCTTTAAAGGATAGGATCTATTAAAAAGTAAACCTTTCCAATGAAGAAGCAATTGCAACACAAAGGAAGGGGATTGACATGAAATTATTTACCAGTTACAATATACAGGGTATATGAAGCAGCAATGTAATTTGTGTTAATGTTCACAATCGCAAAGAAACACAATGCTCAATTTATGGCTCTATAAGTGTAATATAAAATTTGGGAAGCTACCAGGGCCGGATATACACCTTAGGAGCCTGTAGGTCCAAAGAGCCTGGCGCCCCACTTCTAAACACAGACCACACCCCTAAATCACACCCACTATATAAGGGTTGGATTGGTGGGAGGAGATTGACAGCCGCCCCTCCAACCTAAGGTGCACCTAGGCGCGTGTCTACTGTGCCTAATGGTAAATCCGGCCCTGGAAGCTACATCATTATACTGTATACCACAGAAAAGTAGTAACCTAGAAGACTTTGCTAACCATATTAGTTTTTTTTTTTTTTGGAGAACTTCATGTAAACCCTGTTACATGAATTCACCCCTCAATTAAAATAAAAATTGTTAGAAACCTGAGAGATGTAAGTCTTACATGAAATGTTGCCTGTAACCTCTTTTCCTCCTTCCTGGTTTTTCCATTTGACGCTTGTTAGTCAAAGATGTAACAAATGATATCACAGCCAATGACTGAACGCTGTTCCCATATCTGCCTCCTCTGAGCGTGTAAAAGCGTGAAAAAAGCTTGGAGACCTTTTGGCATTGCACAAGGTGACCATTTAACTAAGGCCTACTGTGGCCATTTGAAACAAATAGAAAAATCTGTTGTATTGTTTACTCCAAGCTACTACTACTAAGAAAATGCAGGCTTTAGAATTCTATATTTTATATATAGTTGACAAATGCAATTTGTATCAGTTAGACGTTAATTCTTCTAGTTACAGGCAAGTAAAATATGCAGGCACAATCTCATTAGGGACAGTTGCCAAATAAGTGGACACCTACAGAATTAAAAGGGCAACTATGCCCAAAGAGAACCCCTAAAAAATTCACATGTTTAAAGGGCAAGTCCAGCCAAAAAATTACTCTGCTTTAAAATGTGTATTAGCCCCCCAAACCCCACATTGTCACATTTCAAAGATGCTCCAGGGCTTACTTACGCGACCCGGTCCCTCACCGGCTATTTCACGCCCCCTGCTCCTGTCTCGATCTCGTTGCGAGCAAAAACAGGAGCAGGGGACTTCTGCACTGACAGTTGATTCTCTTCCTGGTTGCGGCTGTCACGCGATTGGGTGTGGCAATCCCATTCCTTCCCCCCTGGGTGAATGTTTGTAAAATACTACTTGAGCAGTGGCTGAATTTGACATGTGCAAAGGCTTTTTTCTTTGTGCATAGTTGCCCATTAAAATGCACGTGGCAATGATAAGTGTTTAAAATGCAGTTTGCAATCATCACAACCCTGCTAATTACAATAATGTCCTTCAGTTAACAGATGATATGATCACTAATGCATGGATGATTAAACAAAAGGGCAAAAATAGTGGGCAAACTAATTTGTTCATATACAATAAAACTACAATTAGGAATCGTAGGAGGCAGTACAATTTTGCTTGTATAAGCTCAACTGTTAGCTTTCAAAAAGCAGTTAAAGGGCGTCTCCACTGCTTAAATTGAGTTAGGGGTTTTCAGTTTATTTAAGAATGGGAGGTAAAAGAATTGAGTCTTACCTCCTATTATTCAATTAAACCAGCAGGAGCCAGGAATGAAGTTACAGCACTTACCCTGTATCATGCTCCTCCGCTGTTCTTCTGACACGTGGGTGACATTACTTGAGGGACATATAGCACATATGTTTAGCAAACTTTATATACCATGTTACCAGTTTTTCTATTTGGAGCGTAAATATACAAACGTTGTGGTTAACATGCTACATGGAATTTGCCTTGGGGAAAACATATTTATTGCAACTGAATAACAAAGCACTTGAGTGACTGATGGGTGTCAGTGTCTCTGAAGCATGTGACGTGCAGGCTCTTTTGTCTGTGTTGTTAAAGCCATGCTTCTTTCTGTTGCGCTGTCTGAGCTCTGTGTGTTTTTATTATTTACTTTGTTTGCATTTTAACACTTTTTCCTTCTCAATGACCACTTTTATTGACTATTAGATCCCAATCAGTAAAGTTAGTTTCTGGTCTGAATTGATGTCTTTGCTCTTTTAGTTGTAACTGTCTGTGAAATGCGTGACATGTGGGCAGTGGTACTTAAGTGCAGGTAATTCCTATGTAGTGGCATACCCCCCAACAGTCCCGGTTTGAGTAGGTGGATGGGGCATGTTTGCGATGTTGCGGTGGGCAGGGGCACGGCATTCTAGGGTGTGGATGGTTTGAGGGCGTGTCTGTGATGTTGTAGTATCCAGGAGGCTTGGATGTGACAATTGTAGGTCGCGATATTTGGGGTCATGGTAACGCTGTTTCAAAGCGTGGGCATGGTTATGTCATTTAGGTGCGTGGGCAGGATGTTTTGGGGGTGTGGGTGTCAAGTGTGGGGTGTGTGCCTATGATGTTTGGGGGCATGGACAGGATGTTTGTGAATGTGGGCATGATTTTGGGATGTACCTGTAATGTTTGGGGGTGTGGCCATGATATATTGGGGCAGGTACTAATGGTTTGGGGGTTTCACAACATTTGGGCGCATGGTTGCAATGTTTGGGGGTGTGGCAATTATCTTTGGGGGAGTGGCCTTGATGGTTGGGGTACGAGCACGACCGTGATGTTTTGGGGTGTACCTGTGACAGCAATATCTGGGGGCATGGTCACATTCCAGGAGGCTCTGCTTTAAAATTCTTAGCATGACAATAACCGCAAATGTAGTTCATATCACATAAAAAAAAATACTGGAGCCTAAGGGTTCAGAACCCAATCAGCTGGGAAGGGCTATCATAATCTCACTGTTACAGTGTAATACTTTTGAGATGAAACATAAACAAAAGAATAAAATAGCAATGTAAAGGTTGCATTGAAGCATGTTTTTAGCACTTTTTAAAGTAGTTTATACTAATTTATAATACAGGATAATTTAACCTGGCATTGGCTGTCTTATAATTTTTCAAAATATCTGCTGTGTTTGGTTATAGGAAATGTCAGAAAATGATATTCAGAAGTTTCCTAAATTGGCAGTACCGTAAGTATGCAGTAAACTAAAAATAATAATAAATATTTTCCTTCTACCCTTTTTACTGCTCCCCCATTAAAATACTTAGAGTAAGGATCTGAATGGCTCAGTCCTCACCCCTGATATTGCAATAGTAAATAGTTTCCTCTGTATGGTCCAATCCACCTCCCGCTAGTTTCTCTGCAAGGAATGCATCTTCCCATTGGTCAAGTCCAGAATCAGGAAGCAGACTACAATTTTGCAATCGAGTATTACTCTTTAACTATTGCGATCCTGAGTGGTTCAGGTCCTCACCCAGGGTACTCAAACCAAATGGGATTTAATGCACTTTATCTTTGCCATCATCTCATTGAAGGGGTTAATTCAGTGAACAACACTTCTCCTATGTGTGCACAGTTTAATTGTGTTAGATTAGTTCATTGGAATTCTCCCCTCTAATAAGTGAAGCAAACAGAGCTGCCATCCCAATGTGTTAAGTTTGTTACACCATATACCACACCATATACCACATTCCAATTTTATCTTTTTCATTTGCCTGTATTTGAGAAGACCTGAAATAAAATTTGTTAAGGTGTGAGCAAACTAATTCCACTAGACCCATCTTAAACCCGCTAGGGATGTAGTTAAGCTATTATTAAGATTATACCTTTTTACTGGTCTGCTACTATTAGAAAACACAGAGCATAACATGAAAGAGAGTCTTCTTAGGTACATTACAGCCACTAAAGGAATAGAAGGGCCCACATAATTTAAGAAACAAGGAGCTCTCACTCTCAAATCATCTAAGCAACCCACTATATCCATAGCACTTTTTGAAACCTAAGAAAAGAATGGTTGTTTTCCCTCTTTAATCCACATGGTTGGGATGGTTTTAGAATGTTTAGGCCCTTGAGTCTGCCTACCCAAAATCTATTTGGATATGTTAGATTGACAGTCCTAATTTGTATTAGTATTAGTACTATAACAAAAATTTCAGACCTATGGTTATTTTTTGTAAAGTAATTCAGTGTAATTCAGCAGTAACAAGCATAAAATTTTACTGTTTAAGGAATAGTTCACTGGAAAAGTGAACTATAAAAGTGCGCAATCCTTTAATGCATTGATTGGGGGTTAAGGACATAGCGTCTTATCCTTCCATTCTTCAATCAATGCCTGTGGAGCCAAGAATGAAGATAGAAGAAACGTACCTTTCACGCAATCCTCCGCTGTCACACTGACAGGTCCCGACTGCCGCCTAGTAATAGCGAGCATGCAAGATAGTGTGCACATAGTTAATCTGAACCAGGATACAGTCAGGAATTTTAGTGTGACAGAGGAGGATTGTGTGAAAAGTAAGTTTCTTCTATATTCATTCCCATCTCCACAGGCATTGATTGAAGTATGGAAGGTAAGACTTTTTTAAAGTCATATATAAATGGTCACACTCAGTACATCATATACCTAGCAACATGGGAATGTGGCTTGCAGTACATGGGTAAAACCATCAGAACAGCAGGAACAGACAGCTCTCTGAATTCATCAATGCGACAAAAAGAGATGACAGCTCAGCCATCTCAAAACATTCACTGGAGAACCATGGTGGTAATTTTTACGTAACTTAATTTAATCTACATGATCAGACATAAACGTCTGCTCAGATTGGAAGCTTTCTGGATAAACTGCACACAATTGTATCAAAGGGTTTAAGTTTGAATTAAAATGTTTTTTCAACCTTTGAAAGCCTGCTTTTGTCTCTCCTTTCAATAAAATTGTGGATTTTAATTTAGATATACTGTATATCCAATGCTGAATAATCACACAATATTGATTACCTTTTGGTAGTTTGTATCTCCCCTGTTTACCCTTAAGCTACTAATAGTTACTGTACAATGGGATGTTTATAATATAATATACATATGTATCTGTTTTTATTTCTGTTTCTCTTTAGTACAACATTTTCACTGTATATGTATCTATTTGTCTTAGGGTAGATATGTTTAATCTTACATACAGTATGATGTTTTTAATTACTTCTTTCCTTACTTTTGTTTTCTTACTTCTACCTTTTACGTTTTTTCAGTTTCTTAATTTTTTAAAAACTTATTTTTGTTACTAATTGCTACTATGAGTTGTCATATCCTATATGTATGTATATAGACCGTATGGGTTAGTTCTGCTTACCTTCCCATAGCAAAGCAGTTTTAGTTTCACTTTCACTATAACACAAAATCACTGGGTGAATACTTTTGGATGTAGAGGGGCACAGGTCATCTCCACTGCACATGCGCCACACTCTATTTCTGCCTCAGATTTGGGAGGGGGTGGATACATAGAGAGGAGACATGTCCTAACTATGAGTGAGCTGAACAGGACATGAGGAGATATAGTGACAGGAAGCAATGAGAGCACAAAGGGACCAAGTGCCCGGCAGCACTAAAAATATAGAAAATGAAAAAGGCAAGTACATTTTTTCAGTTTATTGTCACTTTAAAAACATATACAAACATATATCCTTAATATTATCCTCTTTGGCTGGCCATCCTAATCATTAAAATTATATGTTCATGCAATAAATGATTGTATAATTTAATCTGTATAATCAATTAGTATATCAATTAATTTTTTCATTTAGTCAATCCATATAACCTATTCGTGAATCAATCAATTAATAAATCTAGGTATCAAACTAAACCCGAGAAATCAATTAATTAATTGTAAAAAACTTAAATTGTAGTAAAAAGTAAAAAAGGTAGTAATTAATCCTTAATTCATCGGACCATATTATTCATAAATTCATTAGATCAATGAGTCCTTTAAAATACTAAAGTGCTATTTAGTGAAAAAAGTGCTTAAAGGGCATGTCCACCCCCAAAACTATAATTTAACCCAATACTGGCCCCACTCTGTAGTTTAAAATAAACCTTACCTTACATCTCTGCTACCTGTGGTTCTCCAGCTATGCCAGCTAGTCCAGGAAACTGAAAACTCCAAGCTGTCTGTGAGCCATCTGTTCTATGCTGATTCCTCCATCATGTGCAGTACCCCCCTCCCACCCCCTTCAGATCCATTCTCAGCAATCGTTGCACCTAGCGTGAAATCCTTAGGAGGTAAGGCAAGTAACCCCTGCCTGCCCCCAACCACCGCAATATTTCTTTAAAAAGAAAAATGATCCATACTTATAGAGCCTTCTCTCTCGCAGCATTTCCAGTGACGTCAGCCGCGTCTGACTACCTCTCAGCCAATCACAGACGCGGCTGAGGTCCGGCCCCTGCTTGATCGAATCGCCGCGGGAGAGAAAAGTGTGTAAGTAGAAATCTGAGAATTTTTTGAAAGAATTATGCTGGCGGTTGGGGGTGGGTAGGGGTTACCTACCTTACCCCCAAAGTTCACCTTTGGGGGTGGACATGCCCTTTAATGTGATATTATCCAAGTAAAAATAGGTATATCTATTAGTAGCTAAATAGTAGCTAAAATAGTTAGTAAAATGTCCTTTAGTTAAAGTGCTGCATGACTTAATTTAGAAAAGATAAATAAATCTGAAGCTACAAACAGCTAATGCCTCGCCGTATCCTCTCTCTCTTCCGGGGTAATGACTATCAGTCATAGTCATAGTGTGACAATTGCTGACAGCCATAACCATTGCAAAAGTTGGGTTTTGGGGTGTAATGTATGTAAAAATGTAAAGTTTATTTCTGGGTGAACTTGCCCTTTAAATAGTCATTTAAGGGAAAACTACTTGTGATTTTCACTGGTGGATAAATCTCCCCATTAGTGTTAAATGATTTATTGGAAAAGTGTCCTATCCTAACAAGCTGTTACGCAACATGATTTTCACTTCTTTTGTTGCCTTCTGTTCTGTAACTATTGTATTTGTGTTTGATAAGCAGTTTGGGACTGTAAATCAGAAAATGGTTGTAAGTTTAAACTTCTCTTTCAAGTGATAGAAAACTGAATTTTTACTTTACAGTTTATAACTCACCTACATTAAATTTGAAATAATCCTATAGCAGTAGGAGAATTTATTGTATCTAATTGTTGGATGATCTCTTTACTTTGTGGTTTTAACATCCTTCCTCGCATACTTAACAGTCTTTTCAGCTGTTTGTTCATTATTAAACAGGGAACCATCATTTCCTTTATGCTAAAGAATTAAAGGAACATTTGCATTACCATTTTTGGCAATAATTAATACAAAAGATTTCATTACAACTTATAAGTATATAGGAGACTCCCCCAAAAAACATACACTGGCGCTATGTTAGACAAATTAAACAACATTGAACATGCAAATCTAAATATTAAATATTGGGCCGTCCAGTGGACATGCATGCTGCTGCTCCTACAATATGATGCTCATTTGCCTGGACCATTCATTTGTTATTAACATTAGAATATCATTTTAGTTACAAAATAATTGGCCCAGGCATTTGTCATCAGCAGTTACGTTGAGTTTTGTTGTGTTCAAAACGCTTAATGAATTATACTGGATATTCAGAAAGTCTATGAGATTGTAGTTAATAAAATGTGTGGTTCTTGCAACATAGGCAAATATTCAATCAGATATTACCTTTTCACTGGTCTACTGCAGTTACATGACATCTGATTGGTTTCTGTGGGATTATACACTGGCAAAAGTTTGCAACTGTTATTAAACAAACACAGTCCCCTTCCTCAGCCAACAAATGGTAAGTAGTATAAGATAACAATGTATCATTTATAGATGGCCACAAGGTATGACACACATAAGATCAATCCATTTTATGGATGCATTCAATACCCTGGAACCTGTATATTTCCTGGACCTGGTATTTCTTCAAAAGAACAAATAAGATAGCTATGGAAAGCCCATTCAAAGACATTGAATTTAATCTATGTATCCAGCAAACCTCTCTCTGATGTAATTAAAGAGTCTGATCACCCTCCTAGTGGGTGTCTGTACTGATTCCAACCAGTGTCAGACTGTGGTGTTGGTGCTGACCCAGAAATCTGAGACCAGGGCCCCACCAGATCAAGTTAAGGGGCCCACCTAATATTTCATATCACTAATCACATTCATTTACATATCAATATTATATATCTACTGTAGAAAAATATAATATATCTCTATTACTCCTACTGACTCCTTGTGTTTATTAAACTGCATTCCCCCACTTGAATCTGTATATTGTCCCTCCCATTTAGATTGCAAGCTCTTTGGGGCAGGGATTTCAATCCCAATGCACACCACACTTAAATTTAACCATCCATGTAGTTTTAACCTATGTATGAAACTTTATTTATATAATTATTTATCCGTTTTATTGCTTGCACTTATCCCCTTGTTTATATACTCTAAATTAAAATTATATATTTTAATGCCACCACCGAACGTTTGTCGGCATCGGAAATGGTTGTTTTGTCTGAACACAAATTAGCGATATAGGGCCAATCCTGCTTGTACTGTTGGGAGAGGCCCTATATCACTTATGTGTGTACCCAGCTTTATGCATATCCAGAGACTCCAGAGTTTATGACACCTCCATTAATTTAATACCGTAGGGGTCACACCATTGGAAAGGCTCTAAATATATCTAGTTTCCAATGAAAGAGTGTAACAACACACTGTTCTAGATGGCAGGAGCATTGGAATCTATCTGTGCTAACACTATGCTCAGTATAAATTAAGAGCTTAAAGGAGAATCATTTACACATCCTTCAACATGAGAGTATAAGAAAAAAGTTATTATTAAGAAGAAAAGTGGGTGACTACACACAACATTTTGTGTTGTATGTCTTGTTGTGCCCTGTGGATATCTTTATGTGGGGGAGACTGCATTGTCCATCAAATCTAGAATCTCCCAACATAGGTCAAGTACTAGGTAATGTGATGCATTTTTTACAGAAAGGGTACATGGATACTAATTTAAGATATATGGTGTTGGAATTAGTACAGTCAGACACTTACTGGGGGTGTGTGTGTGATCTCACTCATTTACATCAGAGAGAGGTTTGGTGGATACATAGATTTAATATGATTTCTCCAAATGGGCTTAATAGAGATTTTGATCTCTATTTGTTAATTTAGACATACCAGGTCTGTTATTTACAAACTAGAATGTGTATGAGTATACACATTCTTGTTTTATACAGGTTCCAGAGTGTTGAATGGATCCCCAAGGTTGAGGTGTTTTATGTGTGTAATATCCTGTGGCCAACTGTAAATGATACATTGTTAGCTGCATAGCTCCATTTAGTATCAGGTTACAAGGCAATTCCCCGGTGGGATGACAGCCCACTCACTCAGAAAAACAGGGAAACTTAATAAAATATAAATACAGAACCAATAGGACAGTAAAAAATGCGTTATAATAAACAAAATGAGAAAGTAGGAGTAATATAGATATGTAAATGAGTGATAATGACACTCCACTACCAATCTATTTACAGCCTAATTCCAGTCACCTTTTGTCTCACCCCAATTTCCTCTAGTCTGTAAACTCTTTGGGCAGGGTCCTCCTTCCTATTGTATCACAGTATTGCTGTAAGTAACTCATCACTGCATGCTTATATTATGTATTACCTGTGTATGTAATATGTAAGACTTTGTATAATATGTATTACCCTGTATGTAATGTATGACTATGTAATTGTAAAGCGCCACGGTAGATGTTGGCACTATATAAATCAATAATATTAATAATAGAGATATGAAATGTTAGGTGGGCTTCTAAACTCTTCCTGGTGGGCCCCAACAGTCCAGTTCGACACTGGCTCCTCTTGACACAGCGATTGGTGCTATAGGGCCCTGGTGGTGGGCTGTACATTTGCTAATGTACATACAGATAGACATCATGAGTAGTGATGTAGGTTAATGCCAGACAGAAGTAACTTCCCTCAGCATCATCACAATGTGACACTTCTAAACAAGGATGCAAGACAGGTACGAAGTGGTAGAGAAAATATGATGGTTTCTGGAATATGTGGATCAGTGTCAGATTGGCCCAAAGGGTAACCGGGAAATCTCCTGGTAGGGGCCTACAGCTCATTCACCCAAAAAAACATAGGAAATTGCTAAAATGTAAATACAGAGCCAAAGGGACAGTAAGAAATGCATTTTAATAAAAAAATATTAGTCAGTAGGTGTAACATAGTTACGTAAATAAGTGATTTAGCCCACCTCACCTTCAGCTTATAGCTGACTGGTATCTTGTGCTCCTAAATCCAATCCAATAGAAGCCATAAACCTAAGCCCTGACAAGATTAAACCTAAACCTATAATCTAACAAGATTATAACATGGTAGGATAGTCTGGGTTCTTTTGAGGACCTCAGATGTTCCAATAGTGAACCCTCTCTAACAGACTCCCTGGTAACAGGTGTGAGTCAATAGGGAGGGTGAGTGTTGGGAGACAGATAATAACTTTCTATCATAGAAAGAACTAATGGATCTCCTCTTTATGGTTCTTTTTTTATTGGAAGTTTGAGGGTAAAGATAGATTTAAAGGGACACTAAACTGAAAAAAAAAACACTTTTCTATTTTTTTAGTGCTGTAAGGAACTTGATCCCTTTTTGCTGTCAGTGCTCCCTGTCACTAGCTCTCCCCGTGTCCTGTTCATCTCCCTCCTAGTTAGTATGCATGTTTCCTCTCTTTGTATCCACCCCCTCCCAAAACTAAGTCACAGATAGAGTGTGGAGCATGTGCAGTGGAGATGATATGTGCCCCACTACAGGAAATAACATTCACCCAGTGATTTTGTGTTATAGTGAAAGTAAAACTGTTTTGCTATGGGAAAGGTAAGCAGCACTGGGAGATGTAATCACTGCTTGAAGTAACACAGACAGTAACAGACAGCACACAGACAGCACCTAACTGCAAGATTTGGTTTATCTGCACAGAAAGAGCACAGAGAAATAGAAAATACTTATGCCTTATCCTGATCTTAATGCTGAATCAATTAGCCATGCAGTGACAGAGAAACAAGCTTTACTTTTATAGAATGGATAGTTTATACATGTAGTGTGCCGGGGGGGGGGGGGGGGGGCTGGGTGATTGCTAGTTCTTTACTGACTAGCTGTGCCCCGCCCTCTTTAAAAAGTAAAACTCCCAGAGCTAAAAAAAAAAAGCTATGGATAGGAAGGTCAGAGGAGAAGGGGGAAAAACAGATTTAAGATTAGTGTGAATTAATCCTTATTACTGTGTGATTAGTTAGTAACATAGTAAAATAGTAATTGAGGTTGAATAAAGACATGCGTTCATCAAGTCCAACTTTTTCACCCTCCTTTTTCAGCCTACCTAACAGTTGATCCATAATAAGGCAAAAAAAAAAAACGCTAAAAAAAGGGAAAAAATTCCTTCCTAAATCCAAATGGCAATCGGAAAGTATCCCTGGATCAACCAGAACTGCAGTATATGTATTAATACCAGTAATTCTTAATATTTTTTTATTATTTAGAAACTTATCTAGCCCACTTTTAAATCTATTCAGTGAACTTGCCATTATCACATCTGCTGGAAGACAGTTCCACAGTTTCACCGTTCTCACTGTAAAGAAACTTTTCCTAAACTGAAGATGAAACTTCTCCATTTTTATGCTCCATTTTTTTGCTCCTTTTGGCCCCCCTCTCCCTAAACTTTCTAGCTGCCTTTTCTACTGTACGCCCAAGTAGTGAGATCTAACAAGATCGAAACATGTCTGCAGGTCAGATTATTGGCTCTATATATTACGCTATATTGCATGTTATTAAGACAGCGGTTCTGGATACATGCATAAGCTAAGGAACATAAAGGAGTATTTTGTATAGCTCCACCCTTTACTCTGGGGAACCTGGGAGTAAGAAATTACTTCTTGTTTCTTAGAATTTGCATGATACTGCAAGATGCCATCTGTTGTAAGAAGGTGTTTCTCCATTTTTATGCTCAGTTTATTGCTCCTTTTGGCCCCCCTCTCCCTAAGATTTCTAGCTCCCTTTTCTAAGGGGATTATTAAAGGAACACTAAACTCATATTAAATAAAAAAATAACTAAGTGCCATCCGTTTCTATTATTCACAGGGAGGTGAGAACGCTTATTCTCACCTCCCTGTGAATAATAGGACGATCGGGGGACCTGGAACTTGCCTTACACGCCGCTCCAGCTCTAACAGCCGCTCTGTCCCGACCACGCGCCCTATCTTGTGCGCATGCGTGCCAATTCAAAAGATAGGGCGCGCGATCGGGACAGAACAGCTGTTAGAGCAGGAGCGTCTGCGAGTGGAGCAGCGTGTAAGGTAAGTTCCAGGTCCCCCGATCGTCCTATTATTCGCAGGGAGGTGAGAATAAGCGTTCTCACCTCCCTGTGAATAATAGAAACAGATTTTTTGGGTTTAGTGTTCCTTTAAAAGCAGGTTGGCCAGATCAGTGAACCATGTAAGGACACCTATTAAAACCACACAGAATTACTGTTGATTTATTAAATGGTTTTTGTTTATTCAAAACTTCACACATGCAGGCCTTCTGCTGCATCAATTTTATAGATTTACTTAATTGCTGGACCTGCAGCTCTGACCTATGTTATTTTTATACATACAGCATAAACAAAAACACATTCTTTCTGCCCTCCAACATTCCCCTTTCAGAAGGTAATATTGAAGTAGTTCAAAGGGAGCACTAGAGACCTTCACACTATAACACTGCTACTAAGAATTCAAAAATCAGTGAGGGCCAGACACCACTGAATAACGCAGTGCATGCCAATCGGGACAACGCATTGTGATTTAGGACTGTTGAGGAAATCGCAAGAGCAGTGTGCACAAGAACACAGTTTTTTTGAGTTGCAGTGGAGCCTCAGTTTGAATCTCAGTGAAGCTCTCCACACCGCCCAGTGTGTTCAGCAATATTTTTTATTTAATACATTCTTACATCATAGGGGTTATGAGGTAGGATTGAAAACATACATGTGCAGAAAATGTTATTCCCTGGCAGGGAAGAGAAAATGTCAGCTTTAACTTTGGGAAACAAACAGAACTTAAAATGAGCTCATAGAGGAAAACGATTGGCATCTAAGTGGCCACCTAAGAAGATTGCTGAGGCAAGCACTTTTTTACACAAAGGTTTTTTTATTTCTCCTTTATAACTGTTTAAAGAGTCTAAAAATACTGTATTAAACTTTAAAATGTATATTGTTAACTACATGTAAAAATGTGTCCAAACCCTTGAGGAATATTTCTGAGACAAATAAGGAAGTGTAAAAAAAGAAAAGTATATTTAAAATCTATCTGAGGAAATGGAACATCTCTTTAGAAACTAAAAGTATTTAAAATAAGAATTGTAATGCATTTCCTATGATGTCAATATTTTGTAATAGCAACATTTTGCACTTGATAAATGTTACATGAGTATACAATTCCTTTAAAATAAAGTATAAGTTTAACACAGAGCTTTTTATCAAGCCCGCTGACCGAAATCAGTTGCTTCATTTCAGGAGTTATCATCCTAAACATACTTACCTAGAGTAAGATAGGTTGTCAGTGACAAATCAAGAACAATTTTCATATCTAAAGGTTCTGAGAAGGTTGTTGAGAACAAAGATAAAAAGGAACAAAATATGTATATACTATTTGCCACACAGTTTTCAAATATCAGTGGTGCGGTGACTAAGATTCAGAAGGAAATATTAGGGGATCAATAGGAGATACTTCTCTGAAATAAAAACATTTAGATCAGCCCCTTTAAAATAATACGAGAGGTTTTACCTTAGTCACAAATTAGCAAATTTTATTCCACATACCAGTCCAGCAGTGGACTAGAATAGATCTAGAATAGAATGCCTGTAGTGTATTTTGATTTCAAGAGGTACTATATGTGTAACACTATTCTTTTGTTATTTATGTAATAATATGTCCCTGTCGGTTAATATATGTGGGAGAAACTACATTACCTTAAAAATTGGATTTAGCAGTACAAATCCACCATCAGAATAGGTAATAAACTTTTACCTGTTTCCAAAAGTTTTAAAAAGTCTCATCATCAGCCAGAGACAGTAAGAAATTCATTTTACTAAACAATAGGAGTCAGAAGGAGTAAGATAGACATGTAAATGAGTGATAATGTTATATGTTAGGTGGGCTTCCTAACCCATTCGAGTGGGCCCCTGGTCTCAGATTTCCTGGTGGGCCCCAACAGTCCAGTCCAGCGCTGTACATGTTCCCAGGATTGTGATAATGAGATATTTATTTATACATAGTAACATAGTAATTGAGGTTGAATAAGACATACCTCAATAAAGTCCAACCTTTTCACCCCCCTTTTTCACCCTACCTAACAATTGATCCAGAGGAAGGCACAAAAAGGGGGGGGGATTTCTTATGGATTTCAAATGGCAATCGGAATGTAACCTTGGATCAACCAGAACTACCTATTTTTATTAATACCAGTAATTCTCAATATTTTTTAGTTTTAGAAACTTATCTAGGCCACTTTTAAAGCTAGTCAATGAACTTGCCATTACCGCTAGACAGTTAAACAGTTTCACCGTTCTCACTGTAAAGAAACCTTTCCTAACCTGAAAATGAAACTTACGAGTCCCCTGATATGACCTTTTAGTGAGCAATACACCAGAGAGTTTACTGTATGGCCCATTAATATATTTGGATAAAGTGATCATATCCCCACGCAAACGTCGCTTCTCTAATGTAAACAGCCCTAACTTGTCTAATCTGCCTGCATAGTCAAGCCCCTCTAATCCTTTTATTATTTCAGTTGCTCTTCTCTAACCTGCTTCCATTTCCAAGATGTCCCTGTTGTATATGGAATTCCATAACTGCACTGTACAAGTGCCTTGTGAAGAGGGAGAATAATATTATTTTAATAATATTTTTCTCTCTTGAATCTATTCCTCTCTTTGTACAAGGCAAAATCTGGCTAGCTCTAGCTGTTGCTGTCTGGCATTGTTTGCTACAGCTAAGTCTGTTATCTACCAGAACCCCCAAGTCTTTTTTCATTAGAGATTCACTTAACACAGAGTTATTTATGGTATAGGTGACACAAGGATTGCTAAAACCCCAAATGCATCACCTTACATTTATCAACATTCAATCTCATCTGCCATACTGCTGCTCATTTTTCTGCTGTTGCACATTATTTGAAGTTTCCAAAGCTCTGCATAGTTTGGTGTCATTAAACACAGAGACCTTGCTCTCAATGCCCCCTTCTAAGTCATTTATAAACAGATTAAAAAGAAGTGGCTCCAGTACAGAACCCCGAGGCACTCCACTTAGAACTTTAGCCCACATAGATGTAGCTCCATTGACCACTACTCTCTCTTTGCAATACAATAACCAATTTTCTATCTATATACAAATGTTTTTTTCTAGGCCAACAGTCCTCGATTAATACATTAGTCACCTATGTGGCACAATGTCAAAAGCTTTAGCCAAATCCTAGTATACCACATCCACTGCTGTGCCGGAATCTAAATTCTTACTCACTTATATAACCTTCATACAGGTTATAGAGTTGCAGGATCTCCTGCATGTTATTAGTTTGGCTTGAAAAAGACAAATTCTTAGATTGTAAGCTCTTTGGGCCAGGGATCACATTCCTAATGTATCGAGGCATGTTGCACTTGTATCAATTTATACATAATTTATATATATGCTTTCTTAACCGATGTATGAAATTATATTTAATTTAAATTTGCATCTATCTGTATAATGGCTTGCACTTATCCCTTTGTTTGTATACTCTGTATTTTATAATGTACAGCACTGTGTACCCAAGTGGTGCTTTATAAATAAAATTATAGATACATACATACAAATTCCAGTTTTTTATGTTTCTTCTTATCATTTCTTCATCCTTTTACTTTTTACTTCCTCGTCACTTTTATTTTTCCTGTTTTTGGACTGTATCTCCTCCAACATTTTTTGAACTAGGGACAATAAATTTGGTACAACTGTTGATTTTTGATTGCATTGTAGCTAAAGGTTCGTACACATGTGCGATAGAAACGATCTCTGAACAAAGTATTGTCTAAACTGATCAGGGTAAGGCGGCAAAAAAGCATTGTGCATGGCCAAATTTCTTGTCACTATTCTGTTGGAGGAGATACAGTCCAAAAAATAGGGTGTTGGCCCCCCACCTCTATGCAGACAATCACCTCTATGCAGACAATATGGGACATATTCAAGACACATTGCCAACAGATTCTTATACAAGTCATGCTTTTTAGTTCTGTGGATGAGTCCTTTTTTTTTGTCGTTAAGGCCACTAAATAAAAGAATACATAAGGAAAATGTACCCCTTACTGTGTAAAATATGGGAAATAGACGTAACAGGATAGGTAGTGCCTTTGGGGACTGTTTTATTACATAGTAAACCTCCCACGGTTTTTGAGTGACCTAGAGACACATATTCAGTGTCTGTGATACTTAGGAGGTGCTATCGTTTAGCTAGGAAAACAATGGAAGTGTTCCCACATTATCCATCACACTAACTCACAAGCCCACACATACAAACATTTAAAGGACCACAGCAAAGACATCTACTTTTTTAAGGTCACAAAAACATACCCAAACACTACACAAATACAGGTACACACACCTACTGATACACACCCAACCTACCCTTACATTTTAATGTTAACCACACCTAAACCATTAAAAAAACATTTTACAGTCATAAATAGTAAAACTTAGCCTCTAACACCACACAGAAACAGGTACACACACCTACTGATACACACTTAGCACCCATCTAATCCTTCCATTTCCATGGCAATCATGCCTAAATCACTTAAAAAGTTACTTTTATGGTGGTCACACACACACGCCCCCTGACCACACAGACACAGGTAGACATACCTACTTATACACACTGACCCTTCTCCATTTCCATGTCAACCATACCTAAATCATCTAAAAAGTTAATTTTATGAATGTAAGTACTAAAACATACCACCACCCAACACAGAAACAGGCACATTGGGGCACCCCTACATGCGCCCTTTCATTTTCATGGCAACCATACACACAATAATACAAGATTATGAAATTCCTCTTTAGTTGCTGTAGAAAGATTATTGAATTTATGCTTGTAAAGGTTCTCATTCATCCAGGTCATGGTATATCTGTTGTATTCAATTAGATCAACTGGACTTGAAGTTGCAACTGGCTGTGATATGCTAATTGGGATTTTCCAGGGTACATAATTGCCACCGATTCTTGTACAAGTCATTCTGAATAGAGAAAGCCAGTCGAAAGGCTAGCGAAACGTTTTTAAGAACTAAACTTCAAGTCCAGTTGATCTAATTGAATACAACAGATATTATTGAATTTAAAACCTTAAGTACACAACACATTTCCTTCCAAAATGCACACTTTCAAGACAAATTTAAATTTAAACTTTTCCTTCAGTTTCTCCAGTTTCCTCCCTGTTTCTGCTGTTTCTGCCGAGTGCTTTTATACAGGCCATGGATCTCTTAGGTGCCGTCTAATATATTGATATTTTGTATCTATATATATATATATTATATATATAATATATAATATATATATATATATATATATATATATATATATAATATATATATATATATATATATATATATAATAGTCAATGTATGTATGTGTGTATTATTTCCTTTCAAAGGGGTTTGTCTGTTTTTAATGGGGAGCATTAAGAAACAAAAGCATTTAATACAAAAAAGGGTTTAAGAACAAGACTGCTTTTTCTCTGGTGTGTATTGCTGTTGCTGTTTATTGCTATTTAGTATGGACAGTTTTGTTGGGGCCATGCAATGTGCATCCTGCCGCATGTATGGGATTTTGGAGCAGCCACCCCAAGGGACCTATGTATGTGTCAGATGTGAGTGGGTTGCCCATTTGGAATCTGAGGTCCAGAATCTAAAGGGGAAACTTGCAGCATTGCAAGGCTTGGCAAATCTGGGGGAATCGCAGGTACTGGCAGGGACCAGTAAACTGGATGGTGGAAATGGGGCAGATAAGGTGGTAAAGGAAGATAGATTTGTAAGGGTCACCAGGGGAAGTAGAGGATGGAAGGGTAGGCAGAAGGGTAGGGTCGCTTCTTCCCAGTTGGTCGATCCCAACAGATTTGCCGTGTTAGGTGAAAATATGGAGGACGATGGCTCAGAAGTAGCATGTATGGAGTGGGCCGTTCTTTGGGCACCCAGGGGACGACCATCTCCAGTACAAGGGATGGAGAATTGGGGGCTAGGAAGGATAAGCAGGTGGTAGTGGTAGGGGACTCCATTATTAGAAGGGTACATCTGTCGCCAAGACCCTACATGCCGAACAGTATGTTGTCTGCCTGGTGCTAGGGTTCGACATGTGGTGGATCGTGTAGACAGATTATTGGGTGGGGCTGGGAGTGACCCAGCAGTCTTGGTTCACATTGGTGCCATTGACAAAGTTAGAGGTGGAGGTAAGGTACTTAAAAATGATTTCCGAGAATTAGGGGCCAAGTTAAAAGCAAGGACTTCAAGGGTAGTGATTTCAGAATTACTACCACAGTCACGTGTGACGCTAAGGAGGCAACGGGAGCTCAGGAGTATAAATGCGTGGCTAAGAGGGTGGTGTAAGGAGATGGGGGTTTTAGAGAACTGGGCTGACATTTCTGTTTGCTACAGGCTCTTTAGTAGAGACGGATTGCACCTCAATGATGATGGTGCAGCTGTTTTGGGGGAGAAGATGGCTAGGGGGTTGGAGGAGATATTAAACTAGGTATGGGGGGGAGGGTACGTTGAACTACACAGGGGTAGATAGAAAAGTTAGGGATCAGGGGGCTAATAGCAAATAACACAACGGAGGGAGGAGAAGGGGGAGGGGGAGCATAGAGGATAAGGAGGCATGTACAACCAAGTATGGAAGTAAATCAATTGATAATCTAAAATGTATGTTTACAAATGCAAGAAGTCTGGCTGGAAAAACCGGGGAACTAGAACTAATAGCTTTAAAGGAAAGTTATGATGTAATTCGTATAGCAGAAACGTGGCTAAATTATTCACACGACTGGACAGTAAATATTGAAGGATACTCCTTATTTAGAAATGACAGAGTTAATAAGAAAGCAGGAGGAGTATGTATGTATGTATGTTAAACAGGAATTGAAGCCAAATCTAAAAGATGGAATAGATGTGGACATAAACGATATGGCAGAAACAGTATGGCTAGAGCTGTGTACAGGAAGCAAGAAGGTGGGTAAATTAATTGTTGGGGTATGTTAAAAGAATCACTCCTGCTCATAGACTGGGGGGGATTGTTTCTAGGTAAAGATACTGAGCAGATGTGGGCCACTTTTAAAGGGATATTAACTATTACATTTCTAAATTTGTACCTTTAGGGAACAAGTGTAAAAAAATTAGGTCCACTCCTGCATGGCTCAATTCTCAGGTAAAAAGTGAAATGGAAAAAAAGAAAAAGGCTTTTAAAATTTTGAAATCAGAGGGAACAGAACAATCTTACTGGGAGTATAAAAGCTGTAATAAAGAGTGCAAGAAAGCAATTAAATTAGCTAAAATAGAAAATGAAATACGGATTTCCGAACAAAGCAAGTCCAACCCTAAGTATATAAATGGTAAAAAGATGAGGACTGAGAATGTGGGACCATTAAATAATGGGGCTGAGATGGTTGTAGAGGATGCCAAAAAGGCTAATCTGCTAAACCGTTTTTTTACATCGGTTTTCACTGTTGAGAATCCTAGTCCTTACAGAAGGGATTATAATAATATGCAGGGGAGAAATAAGTATTCACATTGGCTGAAGGAGGATATGGTACGGAAACAATTAGACAAAGTTACTATCAATAAAGCCCCAGGACCAGATGGAATACACCTTCGGATTTTAAAAGAGCTTAGTTCAGTTCTATCAAGACCACTGTTTCTTATCTTTTCAGATTCACTTTGGTCTGGGGATGTGCCGCTGAATTGGAAAATAGCCAGTGTAATACCAATATTCAAAAAAGGTTGTCGTTCACAGCCTGGTAACTATAGACCTGTAAGCCTAACATCAGTGGTAGGGAAGGTGATGGAAACTTTGTTACGGGATCATATCCTTGACTTTGTCTCCAGAGCTCATCTTATTAGTAGTAGTCAGCGTGGATTTATGAGAAATAGATCATGCCAGACAAATTTAATTGGTTTTTATGAAGAAGTGAGTAAGAATTTGGATTTTGCGAAAGCTTTTGATACTGTGCCACATAGGCGATTAATGTATAAACTGAGGACTGTTGGCCTTGAAGAAAACATTTGTGCATGGATAGAGAATTGGTTATTGGATCGCAAGCAGAGAGTGGTGGTAAATGGAGCTACATCTATGTGGGCTAAAGTTATAAGCGGAGTGCCTCAGGGTTCTGTACTGGGGCCTCTTCTGTTTAATCTGTTTATGAATGACTTAGAAGGGGGCATTGAGAGCAAGGGGGATATGACAAAAGACACATCTTGGAAATGGAAGCAGTTCAGAGAAGGGCAACTAAATTAATAATGGGAATGGAGGGGCTTGAATATTCAGGCAGATTAGACAAGTTAGGGCTGTTTACATTGGAGAAACGACGTTTGCGTGGGGATACAAATATATTAATGGGCCATACAATGAAATTTCTAGTGAATTATTCACTAATAGGTCATATCAGAGGACTCGTGGACATCCTTTAAGGTTGGAAGAAAAGAAGTTTCATCTTCAGGTTAGGAAAGGTTTCTTTACAGTGAGAACGGTGAAACTGTGGAACTGTCTTCCAGCAGATGTGTTAATGGCAAGTTCACTAAATAGCTTTAAAAAAGGCCTGGATAAGTTTCTAAAACTAAAAAATATTGCGAATTACTGGTATTAATACATATAGATCTGTTTGATTCAGGGATACTTTCCGATTGCCGTTTGGAGTCAGGAAGGAATTCCCCCCCCTTTTTTTGCTGGGGTTTTTTGCCTTCCTCTGGATCAACTGTTATGTAGGGTTAAAAAAAAAAAAATAAAGAAAAAAAATAAGAGGGTGAATAGGATGGACTTGATGTTTTTATTCAACCTCAGTTACTATGTAATTATGTAACTATATGTTTGTATGTGCCAGAAATCCTAACGGCTGGAACAATTTTCATGAGACTTGGTATACTTGTGTATAAGGACCTGGAAAAAAGCATAGGCTACTTTACAACTTTTAAAAATGCCTCTGAACCCCCTTCTTTTAACATATTTTAATTTAATTAACCTGTGTGCTGCCATCTGGTGGTGAATTGAGTGAATCAAGTTAATCGCACACGTTCCAAATGTCACAGATTATTCGGGGCAGTGCAATGCTTTACTTGATTTTGTTCTGTTGTTGCTGTGATAGGAGGATAGAGCTGTCAATCATGAGGAGCAGCAGACCATGTGATGTAACAATGTCATGTGACCACCCACTCAGTCACCTCCTCTCACTAGTGGTTCTCCCAGAGTCAAGATTGAGAGGTAAACTGACCAATCCAAGATAAGTCTGAGGGTTAGGCAGGCAGCTACTCATGGAGATCACAGTCAGCTAAGGTAATGTGTAGTTTCCCATTGCAGAGTGCTGATAGCCATGAAATGTATTTGTACAGCACAAGGTAAAAAAAAATCCATTGTAAAGACAATAAGAGCTGTGAATGTGATGACACTGCCCACACTGCAATACAACATTTTAATTCACACCTTATCACTCACCTTTCTTTTCCATGTGTCATTTTTGCTAATTAATTGTGTTTTCTGAGGGACATTGTGTATCAATAATTCAATCTGATCAATTGCAGTAAAAAATTAATGTGAAATGTTGTACCCCATTGTTAAAGGGGAAATTGATGTGATACGTGCTAAAGTGGAAGTTGATGCGATAGGCACTAAAGGGGAAGTTGATGTGACACGTGCTAAAGGGGGAGTTGATGCGATAGGCGCTAAAGGGGTAGTTCATGTGATAGGCGCTAAAGGGGAAATAGATGTGATAGGCACTAAAGGGAAAGTTGATGCGACACACGCTAAAGGGGAAATTGATGCGATAGGTGCTAATGTGGAAGTTGATGCCATACGCGCTAAAGGGGGAGTTGATGCAATACGCGCTAAAAGGAAAGTTGATGCGATAGGCACTAAAGGTGAAGTTGATGCGATAGGCGCTATAGAGAAAGTTGATGCGATACGCGTTAAAGGGGAAGTTGATGTGATATGCACTAAAGGGGAAATTAATGCGATGCGCGCTAAAGGGGAAGTTGATGCGATATACTCTAAAGAGGAAATTTATGCCATGCACTCTAAAGGAGAAATTGATGCCATAGGCGCTAAAGGGGAAGTTGATGCGATATGCGCTAAAGGGGAAATTGAAGCGGTGGATGCTAAAGGGGAAGTTGATGTAATACGCGTTATAGGGAAATTTGATGCTATACGCGCTATAGGGGAATTTGATGCCATACACGCTAAAGGGGAAATTTATGAGATAGGCACTAAAGGGGAAGTTGATGCAACACACGCTAAAGGGGGAGTTGATGTTATACATGTTAAAGGGGTAGTTTTTTTATAGTATTTGAGGTTGAATAAAGACATACGTCCATCCAGTCCAACCCATCTAGCAATGGTAATCGGAAATTTCCCTGGATCAACTCTACTTTATGTATCAATACCAGTAACTTGCAAAATTCCTTGTTATACTCATCCAGCTTTGTTTTTAAACTGACCAATGAACCTGCCATAACAACATTCACTGGAAAACCGTTCCATAGCTTTACTGTTCTCACAGTGAAAAACCCTTTCCGAACTAGAAGCCTAAACCTTTTTTCTTCAAGTCTTAAGAGATGTCCACGTGTCCTCTGACATGCTCTATTATAGAGATGGCTGAACTATATAAAGTTCGGTCCGTTTTCGAACTTTCGAACTTCAGAGAAAGTTTAAAAGTTCGAATTCGGACCCTTTCAAGTCTATGGGAGAGTGATAGTTCGAAAAGTCAGAGTAATTTACAGCTAAACTAACAATGGTAACTTACTGTAAATGGCTGTGGCACCTGGGAAATGGTCTGGGGAACATGTCACTGTCACCAAAACTTGTTAAAACACTTCCTGAAGTCAGGCGGGCAATTGTACCACCGAGGAGTTCCATGAGCATATAGAAGCACGAGCCGCAGGCTGAGTGCTTTTATACAGGGCATGGAACTCCGAGGAGTAAATCCATATATTACACTGTAGGTAGCGTATTATTTCTTATAATACATAACGCCAGCCAAAAAAAAACTGTCCACTACCACTGTCTCTCCCCCTCCCTAAATTAGTCATTTATTTAGGAATATGTGGTGTATACATAGTTAATTACCGTTCCGATTGAAAAGAGAAAGAAGGACCGAACATTGTCTTGTCAATAATAAACAGGGATTCCTATATAAATGACTAATACAGGAAGGGGGAGACAGTGGGAGGGACAGCAAAATATAGGAAGTCACTCAGTGACATCACTGAGTGACTAATATAGATTCTTGCCACTGCACCTTCCCATTGAAAATGCCTAGCCTTATGTATTATATGGTTATTATATTACTAGGGTTAGTGAACGGTACATTTAAAGTCTTGCGAAAAAAACGAACAAACGAATGAACGATCCTACCTAGGCTTAGCAAACGGTACATTCGAGTGTTTGCAAAAACGAACAATCGTTCCTAGGCTTAGCGAACGGTACATTCAATGTTTAGCGGAAACTAATGGTACATTTTAGGGTTAGTGAACGGCCCATAAATTTGATAATTATCGAACTTTCGATAATTATCGAAAATACAGCCGCGAGTCCGAAAAACAAACTAGTTCGAATAGTTCGAGTTCATCCAAACTCGAAAAGTTCGGCTCGAACTCGGGCTCAAGTTCGAGTCCATCCCTACTCTATTGGTAAACGATGCCCCAGATATTTTATTGTATGGCCCGTTAATGTATTTATACAAAGTAATTATATCCCCATGCAAGCGCCTTTTCTCCAGCGTACATAATTGTATCTTTTCTAGTCTCTCTTTATATTCAAGCTCCCCAATCCCCTTATTAATTTAGTTGCCCTTCTCTAAACCCTTTTCATTTCAAATATGTCCTTTTTGTACACAGGATTCCAAAATTGCACTGCATATTCCAAATGAGGCCTTACCAATGCTTTGTAAAGATGGAGAATAACATTTTCCTCCCTTGAATCCATACTTCTCTTTATACAAGACAATACCATGCTGGCTCTAGCTGTTGCCGCCTGGCACTGCTTGCTACCTTTGTTATTCACCATCTTCTCCAAGATCCCTTTCCAACAGGGATTCACTTAACACAGAGCCATTTATAGTATAAGCAGCACAAAGATGTTTAAGTCCAAAATGCATCACCTTACATTTATCAACATTGAAGTTTTTAATGGTCGACAAAGTTTTGTCGTCAGCAAACACAGAAACCTTGCTGACAATACCTACTTTCAAATCATAATAATAAATAGATTAAATAGAAGCGGCCCCAACACAGAAACCTGTGGCACCCCACTTAGCACTTTAGTCCATAATGATGAAGCCCCATTAACAACTACTCTCTGCATCCTATTCATTAACCAATTTTCTATTCATGTACAAATGTGCCTCCCCAGACCAACAGACCTTAGCTTATAAATTAGTCGCTTATGGGGGACTGTATCAAAAGCCTTTGTAAAATTCAAGTATACTACATCTACTGCTATTCCAGAGTCTAAAGTTCTACTTACTTTCTCATAAAACCCAAGCAAGTTAGTTTGACAAGATCTATTCCTCCTAAGTCCATGCTGGTTACTACTTATAATGTTAGTCCTTGAAACATACTCTAGAATATGTTCCCTTATTAAACTTTCCAGTATCTTCCCCACCACTGAAGTTAAACTTACAGGCCTATAATCACCCGGCTGTGAGCAACTACCCTTTTTGAATATTGGAACAACATCAGCCTTTTTCCAATACAGAGGCACACATCCGGACATGAGAGAATCTGAAAATACAAGAAACAATGGCCTGGATAAAACTAAACTTGGCTCCCTAATGACCCGAGGATGTATTGTATCCGGTCCAGGAGATTTATTAATATTAACCTTATTTAGTTGTTTCTGTACCATATCCTCGGTTAACCAAAGTGCACTTGCATCTTTTATACCATTATTGCTACTATACTCTATGATATCTGTACTTGGATCTTCTATAGTGTATACAGAGGAAAAAAAATATTTAAGACATTTGCTTTATCGCCGTCCTCTGTAAATAACTTATCCCCATTAATTAATGGTGCCACATTTTCAGTCCTCATCTTCTTACTATTAATATACTTAAAAACATATTTAGGCTTAGTGATGCTTTGTTCAGCTATCCTAACTTCATTATTAATTCTAGCTAGTTTGATTGCTTTCTTACACTCCTTCTTACAGTTTTTATAATCCCTAAAGGCCCTTTCCGTTCCCTCTGCCTTAAAGGTTTTAAATGCCTTTTTCTTCCTTTCCATTTGCCTCTTTACATTCAGCCAGGGGCGTATCTAGGGTCTAAGAAGATCCGGGGCACTCTTGGGCACTCCCTGCGCCGTGCGCAGCGCGGCGCAAAATTTTTTTAGGTCACGCCCCTTTCTCCGCCCCAATTAGGACACACCCACTAAGTACTTAATGAGATGGCCAAAAAGACACAGACAGACAGATAGATAACCACAAACATAGACACACAGCCCGATAGTGATAAACAGACAGAAAGACAGTGAAATAGACAGACAGAGATAGAGATTTGGATAGAGAGACACAAACTATCTATCTAACTATCTATCTATCTAACTCTGCTATCTATCTATCTATATATCTATCTATCTATCTATCTAACTCTGCTATCTATCTATCTAACTCTGCTATCTATCTATCTATCTAACGCTGCTATCTAACTCTATCTAGTAGGAGAAGGCCGGGAGCGCAGAGGCCGTCTGTATGTTCTGCGCCGTCGCGCGCGTGACGTCATCGCGCCGGCGTGCGCGTGACGTCATCGCGCCGGCGTGCGCGTGACGTCATCGCGCCGGCGGAGTCCGCCGGGGAGTCCGGAACTAGGGGCACAAGTCAGTAAAACATTCGGGGCACTTTGCAAAACATCCGGGGCACGTGCCCTGAATGTTTTAACGTAGATACGCCACTGCATTCAGCCACATGGGCAAGGATTTATTTTTTTTACATTTATTTCCCAAGGGTATAAATCTATATGTGAAATGGCTTAAAATCGCCTTAAACATTGTCCACTTCTGTTCAGTAACTTTACCTGATAATACCTTATCCCAGTTGACATTCTGAAGAGTTGATGCGATATGCATTAAAAGGGAGGGTTGGTGTGATACTGAGTTTTCCATTGTGTTGCCCTCCGAAGTTTACCAGATTTGCAGCTCAGCTAACCCACAGTGAGTTTGAATGGGTCAGGTTTGGTTAGAAAGCTGCCGGTCCGTGTCCGTTGAATTTTGGATGCAGGTTTGGGCAACGACGGGTACTCTGCTAGTACAGATCCAATCAATTTTAGACCTGGGTGCTTCCTATGGATTTAGAACATAGAATTCAATAGGATTTAGGATTTATCCAGTGCTTTCTATGAATTGCCTTAATGTTACTGCATTGTTCTTATCTCCCTCTCATGCTTTGTGTCTGATGCATTGCTTACTTTTTGTTACATTATGTCAAAGTGTGTTGCTCTATGCTCCTGTGTTTTCCCTCTTGCAGGCTAAATCGATACATGTATATATTGTATTAGATGTTCTTTATGCACTTTGTTTCTAGTGATGTGTCTACTTTAATGTTGATACATGTAAAAAAAAAATTAACATTTTTTAACTTTGTCTGCACCGATCCACTTGTTGGTGAGGCTATAAATACTT
The DNA here is from genome assembly GCA_019447015.1 of Hymenochirus boettgeri. Classification (NCBI taxonomy): domain Eukaryota; kingdom Metazoa; phylum Chordata; class Amphibia; order Anura; family Pipidae; genus Hymenochirus; species Hymenochirus boettgeri. The sequence continues at coordinate 61,137,801 of CM033471.1, forward strand.
ACCTCCCAGTTAGGACGTCATATCCTGAGGATGGCTTGTTAGCTGAAATGCGTAGACGTGTAGATAGTGTTTTTAACTGTTACTAATAAAAGTTATTTATTACTTACAAGTCCTGAGAGTGCCTTTGTATTATTGGATATATATATTTCAAGTGCTTGGGTGCTAACCAAAGCATATGCATATTGTCTATTGGTCGTTTTTGCTCTCAAAAGAGCCGTCCTCAGAAAGTACACACCACATGCATAGAACATTACCCCTTTATAAAACCTGCACCACTCCAACCACCCAAGTGCATATCACATTCACAATCATTAAAAACAACATTGCAAAATCTCCATACTACTACATAGACTCAGGTCTATGTTTCAAATGTTTAATGTTTACAACTTCCAGCATTCCCTGGCTGCAAAGAATGCTGGAAAATTTAGTTTTCATACATCCTGGAATAATTTTTTCCCTGACTTACAGACATTAAAAGCCCATGTTTGTGCTTTAGTGATTCCTTCCCAAGGGTTTGAACATGCAAAGTGATCCATCTGCCCTTCCCTTACATCCATAGCTATTACAGTATTGGATTAGGGAAGGATTATATGTGTGACTTAAGGCAGTAGGAATCATAAACCTTACTAAACTTGCCCTCACTTCCATATTACACCTACCTGACAGCTAGAATTCATGGAGTCCAAGTGGAATAAACCTGCAGATCTGAGAATAGACACAGGCGATCCTGCCACAATGTGCAGTTAAATCTGAACAGCACCATTGGGCAAACTTAGTATTTACCATAGCAAGTTCCAAAATTCCAGTTGCTATGGGGTTTGGACTCGGGAGAACAGGATATTGATTAGCTTAAAAGATTAAGGTGAGGTACCCCCACCTCTCCCCTAAAGGAGCTAAAAGCTCCCCTCAGAGTATAAAATGAAAAATAAAATAAAAAAGTAGAGCCTTCTTATAACAGAAGGTACCTCACAGCCTCATGTTATTAATATATCAATATTGGAAAAAAGGGAAAAACTGGAAAAAGAATTGGAAAAAAGGAAAAAAGAATGCTGGGTAGTTTCAGAAACATGCAAAGTAATTTTATGATATACAGACATCATGTTTAGCAAACAGAAACTGGATTGGGACATTTCTATTACAATTGTCTTCTTCTTTACTTTACCCATTGTCTTTTCCAGTGACTGTTAACCACCGCCTTTCCAGTTATCTGCATTCTATCAGCGTATCTATCAATAGTATTATTTATATATTTATCTCTATCTATTCGCCTATGTCTTCCTGACTCCAAGTGGCAATCGGATCAACCCAACTTTATGTATTAATACCAGTAACTTGAAACATTCCTTGTTTGCAGAAACTCATCCAGTTTTTTTTTTACTGACCAATGAACCTGCCATAAAAACTTCCACTGGAAGCCAGTTCCATAGCTTTACCGTTCTCACATTGAAAAACAATTTCCGAACTTGAAGATTAAATAAATTAAATGAAACCTATTTCCATGCAGTTTCAGCGCACACCGGCATTGTTAAAGCAAAATAAACTTTTATTAAATACGATACATAAATAGGCCTTACCCAATCATGTGACATAATGCACATATATTTTTTTAAATCATTTTTTATATTATAGTATCTTTCTTAAACATAACAAATATAACATGTAATCAATAATATTTGGCTGTAGCTTATATGTCATTTAGTTGCTACATGTGTATTTCCTAACACAATTGGCAGTTGATTTTAGGAAGTTTTAGTCATAATTATTATGTGAATACTGCTGACTTACTGGAGTTATTTTATCCTGAGTGGCCATAAACTGACACTTACAACTTGGCGGTTGTCACTATGCACTTTATTACACATATGGCCTTCTCTATAAAGTAATATATGGTTTAGCACATTTTTAGAAACAAAATATATTGGGAAATCTGATTCATTCTATAATGTTTTATATGTTTTTGAGAAATATCTTATCAGAGGTTTGCTGACTTGATCACATTTTTTTTTTTTTTATAATATTACATGATTGGGTTGGCTTATTGGGCCTACATATGTTCACACTGGCTTGATAAAGGCTTTATTTTGCCTCCACTGGACCTGCATGTAAATATATGTATTTATGTATGTATAGTTTATTTATAAAGTGCCACTTGGAGACGCAACGCTGTACATTAACAAAATGCAATACAAGGGGAACAAATACATAGATAGTTCAGTACATGAATATATAAATTATACAAATAGAATATGCTTGTAAAGGGTCTCATTCATCCAGGTCATGGTGTATCTGTTGTATTCAATTAGATCAACTGGACTTGAAGTTTAGTTCTTGAAGACGTTTCGCTTGTGACTAGCGAAACGTCTTCAAGAACTAAACTTCAAGTCCAGTTGATCTAATTGAATACAACAGATATACAAATAGAAGCACTAGGGCTTTGCCACAAGAGGGAAGGATGTCCCTGCCCTGTAGAGCTTATTATATATATATATATATATATACACTAGCAAAAGTGTGCCCGTTGGTGCACAGTGGGTTTTTTATGTGTTAATTTTATATAGTGTAAGCTACCCGCCACTTACAAGGCCCTCCATATAAGGTAGTCCTATCTAAGAATTACATATTTTAAGTAATAATGCTGTTATTTTTGTAGTGTAATTATTATGTTTAAGATACGTTTTTACAGAGACAGACAGAGAGAGAGAGAGAGAGAAACAGAGAGACTGTTCACTAAAGCAAAAAACTAATAACATTTAGACACTTACCAGCATAAGAAGGAAACTTCCCTTCAGGGGAAGTCTTCAGTAAAGCAGTGTCGTTTAGTCACCCACCCACTCCCACTACACTTGCATCAGGATGTGAAGCTCTCTCCCACAATGCAATACCGCTGGATATCATCTACACTTACTTGGGAAGCAAACTTTCTTTTGATTGGCCATTAACTCGCACAATGCTCAGAAGTCTCTACCACAATGCAAAGCTAAAGGATGTTACTGTAAAGCATGCATTGTGTCAGGATGTGATGTAGTGCTACAGCAGCTACCAGAAACACACCTATTGATAATAAGGACAATAAGGAAATTACAGCAAACTTCCATGCAGAATTTAATAAATTTGAGAGGTGTGTCTATAGCTCCCATTTTGACCAGTCCATTTTGATGACTTGTGACGTCACCAGTCTATACACTGTGATATCCCAACGAGATTGCATTGAGGTGTGCAGACAGTCTAAACATTGTAACCCTCCTATTGAATGTTTGATGGAACTATTAGAATTCATTGTAACCAACAACTACTTTAGGTTTGGGTCCTCCTTTTTCCAGCAGATATCGGGCAGCGCAATGGGTTCTAATGTAGCCCTCTATGGCCAATTTATACATGGAGGCTTTTGAAGAAGAGCACATAATCCATAAATATCAATCTAACATTGTCCTCTATAAACGTTTTATAGATGACATGTTTCTCATATGGAAGGGGGAGAGAGATGAAGCTCTACAATTTGTAAAGGATGTAAACTCACTGGATACACCTATCAAACTTACCGCATACATCGACACCACGGTGGAATTTCTTGATTTGAAAATATCCATTGTGGATAAAAAATTACAGACCTCCCTATTCCGGAAACCAACTGACAGAAATTCCCTATTACACAGGAATAGCTGCCACCCAGAATCATTAAAAAGATCTATTCCCTACAGCCAGGGTTTGCGGGTTTTAAGAAATAATAGTGAATCACGGACAGCAAATGAACAATTAGGTGACCTTAAACTGAGATTATTGGAAAGGGGTTATTCCAACAAAGAAATTGACACATCTGTTTATAGAGCAAAGGAGTCTCACTACAATAAAACATCTAAAAACAACCCTCAGGGCAATATAGAGAGATTCTATACGGAATACAACCCCAAAAGTCCGATCATCAAACACATGATTAATAAACATTGGGAAGTGGTACGTAAGGACAAATCCTTACCATTTAAAAACACAACCCTCCAACATACTATAAAAGAGGGCGATCCCTAAGAATATTCTGGTTAAAACAGATATCTTGGACCCAAGTAGGGGGCCAACGGTGGGCAAAATTGGTTGCTACAGATGCCCCAACTGTACGACTTGTAATGGGATGCTTACAGGTACAGCTTTTCCACATCCACATTCAGGGAAACGTATTGAGATTAAAGGCAGATTTTCGTGCATGAGCAGATATATCATCTACTACATCGTGTGCCCATGTGGTTTATTCTACATTGGCAAGACAACAACCAGCTTTAGAGACAGGATGGCCAATCATCGTACGTCTATCAGACAAGCAACTCAAGATAAGGGTCGTAACATCAACAGCAAATATGGTGATATGGCGGTGGCTAAACATTGTAATACCCATAACCACTCCATTGGGAGCTTACGGTGGATGATTATAGACGGTCTTCAAGCTCACTTGGTAAACAAGATGGACATGGAAAATGCATTGCTTCGTCGTGAATCCAGATGGATCCACCGCCTTGGCACACTTACGCCACGGGGATTGAATGAACAGTGGGCTCTTCAGTGCTTCCTATAATAAGACGTTCTGGTTGATAATGAGTAACGGTCTGCACCTGAAATTCCCAGTCTGTGTGAATTTCTGAATGTCATAGTCCCTCGGGGTGCCACATTGAGCGTTCTTACCTTTTCCCCTGTATTAGTACAGTAACATCATCCTTCCTTCCTATGACAGTTATAGGCTTCAAAGCCGAGTACTGTGGCTCTAGTGCATAAATTTACCTTATCGCCCAACACAATTAATCAGTGAAGATGAGGTTGTGGACCTCGACAATGGGGGAGGTGAGGACGTTTCATTTATTACAAACCTTAGCGAGTTGTAAAGAGCATAGGTCGCACCTGCGATAGATCTATAAGTCTTAGGAGTATATCATACCATGGGTAAGTGGGGTTTCTAATTGAAAAACAATAGGAGGGTATGAGCTAAAATGGGTCCAGTTAGGTTTCTCAGTGTGTATAGTATAGTATTTGAGGTTGAATAAAGACATACGTCCATCCAGTCCAACCCATCTAGCAATATCCTCATTTCCTGCCTAACTGTTGATCCAGAGGAAGGCAAAAAAAAAAACACCAAATATATGAAGGCACATAAATTGCCTCCTTAACACCTCTCTTGAACCAGTCACGTTCCTTTGCCAATATGTTAACATTACAATCTTCAAAGGTATGTCCACATACAAACCAGAGCATTCTTCACTGCACTGCACTGCACATATGATGTCGCTTTTCTTTTGTTTCGGTAAAATGGTGTCCCACACATAGTACGTCACATCCTGAGGACGGCTTGCTGTTGAGCCGAAACGCGTTGATGATAATTAATATGCTTTAATAAAAGATTTCGTTTTATGAAGACCTGTGAGTGCCTCCGTTACTGTTTTATATATATATATCTATATATCTATATATATATATATCCCAGCAGAAATGTAACACAGAGCACTCCAAGGACTTCAGTAAAGCTAATATTTATTCCATACTGTTTAGGACTGATGCTGGGATACTGCCTTGGAGTGGCGTGTCAGCTTAAAGCATGTACAAACAATGTAACTAAAGATATCCATTTTAACCTTGGTGAAAGTGATTATCCTTTATTGCTTGCATATATGTTTATATATGTGTAGTTGAGTTCTGGGGATTCTTATGATATATGTATCATTATTTGGTTTGACAAAGGCCTCACATTCAGGTTTGAAACGTTGCCAGTTTGTTCTATGGCGAATTAAAGGCATTTTTTAAAATTAAATCCTGTGAGTGCACTGGACTTTTACTGATTTATATTCACTGGTTGCACCAGGGTATTTATATACTTTTTGACACATTATTGATAAGACCCACACATTGGACACATTGGACTGTATATCACTTATATTATATAAATAAATGTATATCTTCATAAGAGATTGCATTGAGTATTTAGGAGCTACCAATGTGGTGGGGGGGTATATGATATTACATATAGGAAAGGTGTATATGTATATGTATGTATGTATCTCATTATTACCATCAGTTAATGTATATAAAGAATAGCACTGACTTATATTAGGTACAACACAAAATATACAAAATACATAAACTTACAGAGCTGAGATCCCCATTTCAAACATAGTATGGTCAAAATGGGAGGTTAAACCACACCCCTGGGTCTGCTCCATGTGAAAGGAAGTTTAATCCAAAAAAAGATTCTGTCTGCTGCACAGGACATGATGTGTATTGTAATGGACATATACACCAAGGCTCCTTATACATCACCTCCAGCCTGCAGGTGGTGAGTGATAAAAGACAAGACATCCCTGCTCTCTATGGCTAGGAGGACAAAAAGGGAAAGTAGATTGTGTTGTGTGCTTTGGAGAGATATTGAATGTAACACAAGATCCTGTGTATAAGATCCTGTTACCACCTATTGGGAGGACAGATTATTGGACAGACAATTTACCTTATTGGATACAAACTCTGAGGAAACGATAAGTGTACACCAACCTACAAGGATACACAATATACAGACCTGGTCAATATTCAAAGTGCTGTACCATAGACAGGGACACCCCTGATTACTGCATATGTTATGTGGGGAATCTGTTTATGTGCACTGTCTGCTTTGTGCCAGACCACCAGAGTAACCCACTGTGTGCAATGCTACCCATAATCCTTCCATAAAGCAGTTATCTGGTACAAATTGGTGGCAGCAGTGCTGGTAATACCATTTATTCTCCCTGTTTTCTTTGTATGTTTGATCTATGTATTAAGCTATGGAGGTTGCTACTGATAGTATTGATTTAAATCCTCCTGTCCTTGTACCTGCAGATGAAATGCCCCAATTAGACTCAGTAGCTCTACCAGGCCCAATTGACAAACCTATTTTTAAACCTGATACATTTGATGGGGTAACTAGGGAGTGGACTGATTGGCTAGAACAATTTGAATTGGCAGCCACTATTGTTTGGATAAAGGTGCTCACTTGCAAGTCGTTAGCCTTTTGCTTAGTGGTAAAGCCAGGCAGGTATACTAAGGATTTACTGTAATCAGTTTTTAAAAATTGGTCTGAATTTTTTTCCCATTAGATCTGTATAAAAGAGCATATAAAGGATAAATCCATTTCTTTAGGTAAACTGGGAATGAGAAATGTTTGTTTATACGTTAGATTATTAGGGCAATGCTATTATAATAACATGATACTGTGAGGTACCTTCTGTTATAATATATGAGGTACCATCACCACTTACCGTGGTGAATGCTAATAAGTATTAACCTAGCATATTTATTTTTAACCACACAGTGTGGCAGAATTTCCTGGGTCTACTCTCAGACCTGCAGGATTATCCTATTTGGTTCCTCTGGAAGCTGGTGACTGTCTGAGTAACAGTTTAAAATATACCACGCCCCACACCCACAAACATCACGGTCACACTCATACCCCAAACATCAAGGCCACGCCCCCAAAGATAACTGCCATGCATTGCAACAATGCCCCCAAATGTTATGACCATGCTACCAGATATTGTGGTCACCCCCCAAAAAATTATGGTCCGCCCCCATACATCATGGCCACACCCATCACACCCACATACACAAAAATCCACCAAACATCACAGGCACACCCCCAAACGCCACACCCACGCCCCTAAATGGCACGGCCACACCCACGCTTTGAAACAGGATGGCCATGCCCCCAAATATCACGACCCACAAATGTCACGTCAAAGTCTCCTGGACACCACAACATCACAGACACGACCCAGACTGTCCTCACCCTAGAATGCCATGCCCCCATCCACCGCTCCAAACCGAGACGGTTGGGGGGTATGGACTACATGGGAATTACCTGCATTACCTGGACTTAAGCACCAGACACACACTGCCCACATGTCACACACTTCACAGATAGTTACAACTAAAAGAACAAAAACATCATGGCACCTTTAATTTGGACCAGAAAGTAACTTTTTTGATTAGGATCTAATAGTCAATATAAAGTGGTCCTTGTGCAAAGATAAAGTGTTAAAGTGCAAACAAAGTGACGTACTGCTAACTAATGTGCAAAAAATTGAGCACGCTTAATAAAAACACACAATGCTCAGAAAGCACAACAGAATGAAGCCCGACTTTAACAACACAAACAAAGAGCCGCACGTCACATGATCAGAGACACTGACGCCTGTCTTTCACTCAGTGCTGCGATATTCAGTTGCAATCAGCACGTTTTCCCAAGGCCAATTCCACGTAGCATGTTCACGAGTAGGTTAACCACAACATCTGTATATTTACGCTCTAAGTGGAAAAAGTGATAACGCTGTATATAAGGTTTAGCAATAAACATATGTGCTATACGTCCCTCAAGCAATGTCCCCTCCTCAACTCATAACTATAAAATACATAACGTACATTCCCAACTGTGCACTTCTTTTTCCGCCTGTCTCTTCCATCTAAGCCAAACACACAACTGCACATAAATACTTTACCCACAAGTATACACGGGAAACGCTGGATACAACTGCTAGTATATTATAACAGAAGGTACCTCACAGCGTATAAACAAACATTTCTCATTCCCAGTTCACCTAAAGAAATGGATTTATCCTTTATATACTCTTTTATACAGATCTAATTGAAAAAAATTGCTTCAGAGAAATTTTTAATAACTGATAACTACTTTTTATTTCAGTATTACAGTAAATCCTTGGTATACCTGCCTGACTTTACCACTAAACAAAAGGCTAATGACTTGCAAGCGAGCACCTTCATCCCAACGATTAATAGTGGCTGCCAATTCAAATTGTTCTAGCCAATCAGTCCACTACCTAGTTACCCCATCAAATGGATCAGGTTTAAAAATAAGGTTTGGCAATTGAGCCTGGTAGAGCTACTAAGTCTAATTGGGGAATTTCATCTGCAGGTACATGGACAGGAGGATTTAAATCAATACTATCAGTAGCAACCTCCATAGCTTAATACATAGAACAAACATACAAAGAAAACAGGGAGAATAAATGGTATTACCAGCACCGCTGCCACCAATTTGTACCAGATCACTGCTTTATGGAAGGATTATGGGTAGCATGGCACACAGTGGGTTACTCTGGTGGTCTGGCACATAGCAGACAGTGCACATAAACAGGTTCCCCACAGAACCTGTATTTTATTACTCACTGATACCACCTGCAGGCTGGAAGTGGTATATAAGGAGCCTTGGTGTATATGTCAATTACAATACACATCACATCCTGTGTAGCAGACAGAAACTTTTTTTTTGGATTACACTTCCTTTCACATGGAGCAGACACGGGTGTGGATGAAGCTGCCATTTGACCATTCCATGTTGAAAAAGGGATCTCGGCTCTGTAAGTTTATGTATTTTGTATATTTTGTTTGTACCTAATATAAGTCAGTGCTATACTTTATATACATATACTGATGGTCATAAATGGTAATAGTGAGATAGTACACACATACATATACAACTTTCCTATATGTAATATCATATACCCCCACCACATTGGTAGCTAATAAAATCTCAATGCAATCTCCTATGGAGGTATAAATATATTTATATAATTTATTAATTTATAAGGGTAAGGGATAAGGGATATCATACCCCTCCCCCCTGGATGCAGGATTATGCATGGAAGAATTAACTTTAACCCAAAATAGCTATGTAACTATGTAGTGTAGTAATAAGTAATTGTTCAAGGGGCTTCAAGAAGATCCTCTTCATAGAGGTGCAGCCCCCCCAAAATCAGGGATTTAAATTAAGATAAAATCTATCAGGGAGATTCAATAAAAGGTCTTATTGTTTAAAATGGTGCTAATTTTGCCCCAACTAATCAGTTAACATTTGAAAGCTAAAATCTGATTGGTTGGGGCAAAATTAGCACCATTTTAAACAATAAGAACTTTTACTGAATAACCCTGAATATGTTTCTATATTTCAATGCGTCCTCCAGTTCTTAGGCAGTGGGCCCATATAGTTTCACCACTAGTTAAGATTCACAAAAGTTTGTTAAAAGGACAAAGAGCTAAAGTTTGCCATTATTCCAACTAACCAGAAAACCTCAGATGTCCTTAGATAATTCCAAAAATGTTTTCGATTGTAAATGTTTTAAATTTTTAGTTACATGCCCAACCCTAGGATATAGGCCAAATATTCTAACATGCACAGTAAAGTTTGAGTATGGTAATGAGATACTGTAAAAAAGTAGAGTGCTGCCTAACCTGACTGCTGTGGCTAAATTAGTATAACTTATTTTTGGGTCTGTTTATAATGATTGGTAAATGCTTTATATATAATAGATTGGTTGTGTGATAGATGTCCGGTCTTGGAAACAAGCAAAATATTTCTGTCCATATTATATATGTCTTAGTAATTAGTTTAATGTTATGGGCCCAGAACTAGGGTTCAGTGAACAATTAGACTAGGGTCTTGTGTCTCCTACATTGAGCTAAGTTTGTATTTTACAGAAAGCTGACGGGTTGCATTGTTTGCATTTTTTTTAGAATGCTTATAAAAATCCAACAAAATATGAATAAAAAGGAGGAAAAGAGAGCTTTCTTTCCAAAAAGGTATGCATTTTGTATATGTATAATGTATTTGCTGTTTGGCAGGGTTTAATGAATTGTTGTTGATCTTTATTTGACACACAGTAGAGAGAGCCAAATTTCTTAAGTTTTGTTCCTCTTTCGGATTTATGGAACTCGGGAAAAACCCGAAGATCCGAAAGCTAACATATTTTCGAGGGTTACCGAATGTACAAGGTTATTTTCGTTAACCCATGATAACCTTGAATGTTTAATAACCCCCGAAAATACGTTTGGAATCTACTCAAATAACTTATATATTCTATGAGAACAAAGATTGAATGTCACAAAACTGCCATTTGTTGCAAAAGCAGAAATTCCTTTTTTTTTTTTTTTACAATTTCTGCTTTTCGATTCCTTGAAGAAACCTACATTTTAAAATTTACGATTACAGGATTCAGATTATATTCTGGATCTGAATATAATAAATTAATACAATAAGGCCTTATAGTTAATAATTAAATGGGGATATAGCTCAGATCCCAAATGAAATATAACACACTTGACAACAACTGCCTGAAAAGATACTGAATAAAACAAACAAACCAAAAATGTTTTAAATTGGTTAAATGGTTAAATTATTTTTAATCAATAAGATGATGAATTATGGAGCCTTTTTAGAAGTAAAATTAAGGATTGTAATTAACTAATTTGTTGTTTTTAATTCAATTTGGTAATAAATTTTATGCATTCATGATATTATTAAGATTGGTGAAACCCAATCACAACTAGAACTCCTTGAATAAAATGTATATATTCAATTATTCTATATTTTAGTATAATGGGGCTATTACCTACTAGGGTAATTTTTTTATTCAGGATCTGAATATAAAACAATTAAGCAATTTTCCTATTTGAAAATAATAATTTGATTTGCACAATTATTTTTTTAGACCACCAACTCAGAGAGTACCTCTGGAACCAGGTAATATATATAACATTTTCTTACAAACTCACATTGAAAAGCAGACCTTTGAGGAATAATTAATTGTACCATGTATACAATGTCTTTATTAATTTATTAAGTCATAAATCAAGAATTTTGTCTAATCTGCTTAATATAAGTGCTGACCTATCACCTTAACAAACCATAACAAACAATATTATAGCATGTAATCAAGAAAGAAACTTTTAGAAGGTCCAGGTATATGTTGCATGTAGCATGCTCTGTTAAACATTAACAGGAAGATGTAATAAAGTTCTTATCATTAAAAATGGTGTTAAATGTGCCCCAACCAATCAGATGTTAGCTTTCAAATGGTAAATAACATCTGATTGGTTGGGGCAAAATTAGCACCATTTTTAAAGATAAGAACTTTTATTACATCTCCCTGTTAATCTTTAAAGCTCCTGAAGCTTACAACTTTCACAGGGCACAATTTTTAATTTTTTCCTTAGATTAATAGTAACCATTACTTTTAGATTGAAAATGAGTGTCGAATATTTGTACCATCCAGTTTAGAAAAAAACTATTGCTTGTTTTACAGAATATATTCCAGAAGACCAAGAATTTTCTGACTCCTCATTTGTAAGACATTTTTTTTAACATGATTATGTACAGATATTTTCCCTTTGTATCAAAAAAGCCAAGTGTTTGTTTCCAAACACTTTAATAAAGCGTATTATTTACATCATTATTCTTAATATAACCTTAGCCATTGTCATTATTCTCTATTATTTATTGTAAGAATTCAGACCAATGCAAATACAAGTACAAATTTATATATTAAACTATATATTATTATTATTGTTGATTTATATAGCGCAAACATCTTCCGTATCGCTTTACAATTACATGTGTACATTCACATCAGGCCCTGCCCCGAAGAGTTTACAATTTAAGCACATTTATTTGACACATACAACCTATCAGTATGTCTTTATGATAATGGGGGAAACAGTAGTGCCCAGAGTAAACCCACACAAGCACGGGGAGAACATACAAACTCCTTGCAGATGTGTCCAAGGGTGGAATGAAACTCAGGACTTCAGCAATACAAGGCATCAGTGCTAACCACTGAGCCAACGTGCTGCCCATATTTAATGGCTACTTGAATATAATAATATTAATAATAATAATCTATATAAAAATAAACATATGCATACATCTATCTATCTCTAATTTGTGAATTTAATTTGTGCATCCGTTTGCAAGTTTTTTCCTAGTTCCATGTCTAGTGGATTCTAGTGGACACTGTTTGGCAATTAATTAATTTGTAGAAAGAAATTAAAATTAATTGCAAAGGAGAAAAAAAGCTAAAATTTAAGATGTCTCAACATTTAATTTTCCTTTAAAGAGTTTCTTTCTTTGGAATGCAGTCAGTGTCCCATCCTTCTCCAATAACAACTTTAAAGGTGCTCAACCCCGCATAAAAACCATATGCTTTTCTGTAGGACGGTGAGTGCAATCTATAACTAACACATATTATAAGGTGGTTCGAGTGTCCATGCCCCGAACCCTGCGCTTCAATAAGGTCACTGATTCCAATGTACAATATATTGTGCCATTGAAAAAGTCCACTCAACATACGTAGTGCGGGTGCAAATAGCCCCAGGCCCGTCGCTGGGCCAGTATCGTCCGTAACCAACTGTAATGTAAAGAGAGGTGCAACTACCGGACCACACAGGAACGCTCTTGTGTAAAATAAAACAGTCTTTCATTTTTCACGCTTTTGCGCATGGGAATTCCCCTTTTTTAAAAATTATTTTCTATTATAGAAACGCATGCAATTGCGCAAAAAGTCGTGAACGGAAATGAATACACAATCGCATGTGCATCAGAAATCACAGAAATGTTTGCTTTCCCAAAATTTCATGTTGTTTAAAATGTTATTTAAAATTGCATGTGCAATCACAAGCAAAATCGCATGTGAAAACACGTGAAAAACACGTTAGTGTGGACTAGCGCTTATGGTATTATATTTTGCCTACAGTTCCTCAAGGACAGTAGTGCTCACTAGTATTGAAAGTTCTTTTTATGACTTCAGTGAATCTTGTATTCCCTAGGAGCACATCCCATCTATGAATAGGTGATATGCTGATTAATGTAATGTATTAATTAGAGCAGCTTTAGCTTCAAAGAGCTTGTTGGAAGAATTAGTAAGCTATTTTGTACCAAATTATATTGTCTCTTTTACTGCACTATCTCTGATTAAAAATGTGTTGTTATTTCTTCCTTGCTGAAATTTCATCAAAACTACCAAAATTCTGATTTCTGCTTCAAATTTTGGTTCTTACATATTCTTAGGAGGAAGATGGTTATGAAAGCCCAAATGAATTTGATAATGACTATGAATCCCCTACAGCAGAAAATGAAGATGATGATGAAAGTGGAAATGGAGATTATGAGCCCCCTCCAGCCAACAATGAGGATGCTCACCCTCCTATATGTCTGTTAAAACCAAATTTAGCCTCTTCAAACTATGCAGGTACATTAAAGTGCCATTCCCACATATGTTACTTGTAAATATGAATTGGTTTAAATTAAATAAAACATATTACAATTAAATAGAGCACACACACATATATATATATATATAATATAAACCACAAAACACAGTGAAAATGTGTCCATTTTTGATGTAGATCAAGGATAACTATTAAAGCTAAATATTAAAACATCAAAACTCAAGTTGAAATGGTAACATAAATTTATTAAACAAATGAGCAAATATCATCCTTTTTATGGATTGTTTGGTTTCCCTATCAAAGCAACAGACATTATTACCCCCATTCTAGAGCTACCATTTATAAATTAAGAAAACAGTAAACATTGATTTCTATCAATGTTTTGCCAACTATTTGCAATGGAGAATAATTCTGCCTAACATAATAAAACAAGTACTCTCTGTGTAGTTTTAAAAAATCCTTACCTTTCTACTCAGCTCCATATGATCATTTTGCAGTGCCTATTCAAAGTCCAGGAAAATAAAAAGTAGGAATGTGCTTGTGATGGTTCTCATTCATCCAGGTCATGGTATATCTGTTGTATTCAATTAGATCAACTGGACTTGAAGTTTAGTTCTTGAAGACTTTTGCTAGTCAGCCTACTGGCTTTCTCAATTCAGAATGACTTGTACAAGGATCTGTGGCAATTATGTACCCTGGAAAATCCCAATTAGCATATCACAGCCAGGTGTTAACGGCGTGATTGCATAGTAGCTAAGAGGTGTTATAGGAACGCCCAGGGTAAGGTGTCAAAACAGCATTGTACATGGCAGACAATTGGTGTCACCCCCCTACCTCTATTTAGGCTTGGTTTCTTTATTTTCACATAAATGGCCTCCTTGATACCTCTTTTGAACCAGTCACATTCCTTTGCCAGGTTTTAAGCGCAAAACTCCTTCATCGAACCTGACCACACAGGAAAGAAGAGCCTTAACATCCCTCAAGAAAGATTCCAGTATCACCATTCTACCGGCAGACAAGGGAAGATGCACAGTGGTACTCAACACCTCAGACTACCATGCTAAGGTGACCATGCTCCTGGCCGATAACAACACATATGAGGCCTTAACAAGGGATCCCACCAGCTGTTACAAGAAAAAGGTCATAGACTTACTATAACAGCTTCAAAAGGATAAAGCCATTGATCGAGCAATGTATCATCACCTCTATCCTGGTGAGTCACATCCATGCATATATGGACTCACAAAGATACATAAGGAAGGGGCACCACTAAGACCTATAGTCAGCAGCATCAACTATGTAACGTACAAGGTGGCAAAATATCTAGCCAACATCTTAGGAAGATATAGTACTTGGTGCAGAAGAAACCATGGTGTCCTATGATGTGACATAGGGGATTGGGGGAGCTTGAATATGAAGAGAGACTGGAAAAGTTACAATTATGTACGCTGGAGAAAAGGCGCTTGCGTGGGGATATGATTACTCTGTATAAATACATTAACGGGCCATACAATAAACTATCTGGGGCATTGTTCACCAAGAGAACATGTCAAAGGACACGAGGACATCCCTTAAGACTTGAAGAAAAAAGGTTTAGGCTTCAAGCTCGGAAAGGGTTTTTCACTGTGAGAACGGTAAGGCTATGGAACTGTCTTCCAGTGGACGTTGTAATGGCAGGTTCATTGGTCAGTTTCAAAAAAAAGCTGGATGAGTTTCTGCAAACAAGGAATGTTGCAAGTTACTGGTATTGATACATAAAGTAGAGTTGATCCAGGGAAATTTCCGATTGCCACTTGGAGTCAGGAAGGAATTTTTTCCCCCTTCATAAATTTGGTGTGTTTTTTTTGCCTTCCTCTGGATCAACAGTTAGGCAGGAAATGAGGATATTGCTAGATGGGTTGGACTGGATGGACGTATGTCTTTATTCAACCTCAAATACTATACAAATACTATACTATACTATACTACATCTCTCTTCACCTGTATACCCACCAAGGAGGTTGTTGACATAGTGAGAAAACGGCTAGTCCAAAACAGCACCCTTACCAGCAGAAATGATCTCAACCCAGACCAGGTGTGTTCCTTACTGGACTTGTGCCACCTATTTCAAATACAGGGATACATTGTATAAGCAAAAACATGGATGTGCTATGGGATCTCCAGTTTCACCCATTGTGGCCAACCTTTACATGGAGGAGGTAGAAAAAACAGGCGCTTAAAACCTTTAAGGGCATAGCACCCAGCCTATGGTTCAGGTGTGTGGATGACACCTGGGTTAAAATCCACCAGAAGGTAGTACAAGCTTTCACAGAACACATTAATGCGGTAGTCCAAAACATCAAATTAACAAGGGAAGAGGTACAAAACAACAAACTGGCTTTCTTGGACTGCTTGGAAGAAATTAAGGAAAATGGTAAACTGGAAGTAGAGGTTTACAGAAAACCAACACACACAGATCAGTATTTGATGTTTGACTTCCACCACCCTTTAGATCACAAGCTGGGTGTCATCAAAACCCTGCAACACAGAGCTGAGAACATCCCCACTAGCACAGAGGTGAAGGCTAAAGAAATGAAACATCTCTGAGGATCCCTTAAAAGTTGTGGATATCCAGACTGGGCCTTTGTCAAAAGAAGTAGAAGGAAAGAAAAGAACACGTATTGAAGAACCAACATTGAAAGGGAAAAGCAAGACAGGAGAAATAACATGGTCATCCCATATGTAGCAGGGGTCTCCGAGAAATTAAGAAGAATTTTTAAAAAACACCGTATCCCTGTCTGCTTTAAACCAAACAACACACTGAGGCAGCAATTGGTGCGAAAGACCCAATACCAAAACACAAGATAAGCGACACAACATATGCAGTGCAGTGCAGAGAAGAATGCTCTGATTTGTATGTGGGGGAGACCAAACAGCAACTGCATCAACATATGGCCCAGCACAGAAGAGCCAATTCCTCGGGTCAGGACTCAGCCGTGTACCTGCATCTTAGGGATAAAAGACATACCTTTGAAAATTGTAATGTTAACATATTGGCAAAGGAATGTGACTGGTTCAAGAGAGGTGTTAAGGAGGCCATTTATGTGAAAATAAAGAAACCAAGCCTAAACAGAGGTTGGGGGTTTGACACCAACTGTCTGCCATGTACAATGCTGTTTTGACACCTTACCATGGGCATTCCTATAACACCTCTTAGCCACTATGCAATCACGCCCTTAATGCCTGGCTGGGATATGCTAATTGGGATTTTCCAGGGTACATAATTGCCACAGATTCTTGTACAAGTCATTCTGAATTGAGAAAGCCAGTCGGCTGACTAGCGAAATGTCTTTAAGAATGAAACTTCAAGTCCAGTTGATCTAATTGAATACAACAGATAAAAAGTAGGAACCTTTTGCACAATCCACTGCAGCAGAACTCACAGGTCCCAAACCGAATCCTTGTTCTAATCAAATATAGTGCACATGCGCAATAATGTGCTCTCTCTTAGAACCATGAAGCAGTTGTGCCCTGTCAGTTCTGCTGCAGTGGATCGCATGAAAGGTAAGTTTCTATTATCTTCGTCCCTGGCTCCTGAGATATTGATTGAAGAACGGAAGGTAAGGCATATTATCCTCCCGCTCTTCAATCAAAACATTAAAGGAATAGTTCACATTTCAAGTGAACTTATTCCTTTAACTGTAAAACACAAGTGTCCTAATAATGAAACAAGAACACATAGCTTACAATAAATTATACAGGCATGCAACATTTTAAATATATACAAAATACATGCAACAATTAACAAAATTATAACTAATAATAAAGTCTTAACTAGAGTCTCACATAAAAGTGCAAAGGAGTACCAAATGCAGGAACAGCGGCTACATACATATTTTTTTTAAATCCGATTTTTGTTAAAATTGGAAAGGTCAGTACATTTTGGCCGATCATATGGTCTTTAATAGGCCACACATGTTATTGTTAAAATATTGTCAGTACCAGGATTTACTGTCTGTATGCACAGAGTTTCTAGCTTCTGTTTGGCTGACTGTAAATGATCATTGACCTCTGGAGCACTCGGCAATACTATCAGACCACCATAAAGAGGATAAAGAAAGATGAAATTAATATTGGTGAAATGCGGAAAGCAGATATTAAAAAGAAAATAAGACATTACAGGTAACATGGACACATAGTTGAAAATAAATAAGAAGAAAATAAGACATGATTGGAAGGGGATAAAACAGGCTTAGTATGGTGCTGGGAAACAGGTACTTTTTAATGCATTATCAGGGAGCACATTAGAATTAAGCACATCAATAGCAAGCTAGAATTTAGCAATATTAGCTAAATATGAATGATTGATGCACAAATAAAGATGAGGGGATTAAAATGTGGCATGCTATCTTTCCTCGTGTCATAAAACATAATCAAAGGACATCGTAGCTCTGTACTGTCTGGAGGCCAGCAGCAAAATGGGCCATTCTGGGTCAGCTTAGCAGTAGCCTAATGAGAAATCTAGCCCTGATTGGCTTCAACTGTGTCTCAGAAGTAGCCACTGATTAACTCTCTCTTGATTGCATTTACTCTCTCTTGATTGTACAAATACAAAACAAATACAAACAAGGGTATAAGTGCAAGAAATTATACAGACAAATAAAAATGAAATTCAATTTCAAACATAGGTTAAGAATACATATATGTAAATTATGGATAAATTGATATAAGTGCAGCATGCCTTGACACATTAGGAATGAGATCTCTGCCCCGAAGAGCATACAATATAAGTGGATAGGACAGCTTACAGATACAAGTGGGGGGATGGGTGCAAAAGTGCTTGACATGGCAATTATTTGTTGTGCTGATGCTCAGAAAGGTAGGATAACAGTCTAGATTTGAAAGTATTAATGGATGTCACCTGGCTAAGCGAGAGTTACAAAAGTAGGGAGCAGCAAAAGAGATTGGTTTAAGGTGGGAGGAGGAAGTATTTGTTGTTTTTTTTGGAGATTTCCTTGCGAGGAATGGAGGGCATGTCCAAGACCATAAGGGACCAAGAGAGATGATAAGTAGGGAGGTGCAGTCGAGTGAATGGATTTAAAGGTTAAAAGAAGGGTATTGAATATGATTCTTTGTTTCATGGGAAGCCAGCCTATGGACTGAAGTATCTGGTTCTCTTTTGGAGGAGAGTGAGATGATCTGAGTTTAAGATAGACTGGAGAGGAGAGAGATGACAGGCCAGGAGTCCAAGTAGCAGAATGTTACAGTAGTGAAGACAGGAGGTTATAAGGGCATGCATGAGAATTTTAGTAGTGGAGCAAGAGAGGAAAGTGCGGATATTGTGAAGGAGAAAACGTCATGTCCTAGTAACATTGTTAATGTGATGATGGAAGGAAAGAGAGGAGTGAAAGATTACTCCAAGGCAGTGTGCACATTCAAGTGGGTTAATGACCATATTGTTAATAGAGATTGAGAAAGATGGACTAGGTCCTAGTTTAGGGGGGCAAATGATTAATTCCGTTTAAGACAGATTGAGTTTAAGGTGGCGGTGCACCATCCAGGAAGAAATAGAGAGCAGACATTTAGAGATATGGCATTGAACTTCAAGGTTTAGTGCAGGGGTGGACAAGTAAATTTGGCTATTACCAGCATATAGGTGATACTTAAAGCCAAAAGAACTGGTTATTTCTCCAAGAGAGATGGTGTAGAGAGAGAACAACTTCCAGGAAGCAAGGGTCCTAAAACAGAGCCCTGAGGGAACTTGAGAGAAAGATTTATTAGCAAAAGAGACAAAGAAAGATCTGTTGGAGAGATAAGAAAACAACAACACCGCAGCTTGATTTTGGATGCCCAGAGAATTTAGAATTTGTATGAGAAGAGAGTGGTTCACAATATCAAAGGCAGCCAGTAGGTTGAGGAGAATGAGGACCGAGAACTGTCCCTTTATTTTGGCAGTTTGTAGTTCATTTGAGACTTTGCAGAGAGCTGTTTCAGTTCAATTACCTGGTTGGAATCCTGATTGCAATGGTCAGGGTAGAATATTAGCATGTAGGGATTTAGTAATGTGTGTAGAGACGAGACATTCTAAGAGTTTTGAAACAAACTGTAAAAGGGAGACAGGGCGGTATTTCAAGAGACAGGTAGGGCCCAGAGAGGGTTTTTTAAGAAAAGGTTGACGCACGCATGTTTAAAGGCAAAAAGAAAAATCCCAGTGGTCAGGAAGGAATGGAAAGGATTTTAGCACACTGTCTGAGTAAGAAGTAGGGCGTGGGATCAAGGGTACACATTGTAAGTGGCGAGGACGACAGGAGGTCAAAGCCTTTAGAATGGGTGACAGGAGTGAAAGATTCCAGAACTGGGGTGAGGGGATTAGAGTGTGGATATCATCTATTTTACTTCTAAAGTAGTCACAAAATCCTAAGGAGCGTTAATGGAATGAGATTGTGTAGTAGATGAGGGCTGCAAGAGAGTGTTAAATAGCGAAAATAGACGACGTGGGTTATTTTTGTTATTGTTTATAAGTGTGCTAAAGTAGGAGTGTTTTGCTGCTGAAAAAGCTGAATTAAGACATGACAACATCAGCTTGTATTGGTAAAAGTCTGCCAGACTTTCCACAGCCGCTTAGCTGCACAAGTACAGTAGCATAGGAATTGGGTATCTGAATTGAGCCAAGGACAGGGGTTAGCGGGGCACCGATTGTGAGTTTGTAGGGGGCAAAGGAGTCAATAGTAGTGGACAAGATAGAGTTATATG
Organism: Hymenochirus boettgeri; assembly: GCA_019447015.1. Lineage (NCBI taxonomy): Eukaryota > Metazoa > Chordata > Amphibia > Anura > Pipidae > Hymenochirus > Hymenochirus boettgeri. The sequence continues at coordinate 61,158,552 of CM033471.1, forward strand.
AATGTATTAGCAAATCATGGTTAGAATAAGACATGAGGGCAGCAAGGCTAGAACCGAGAGAGGAGGATAGAGGTCTATTGCTTGGGTACTGGCGAACAAGAACAGTATGTTTGCGAACAGTATATTTGTGAACAAGAACAGAGTGTCAGAGGAGAGGGGAGAGAATTTGGCAGAAAAAGTAATTTGATTGTGATCCGAGAGAGGGAAAGAGGCGCTGGCAAACTGTGAGACAGAAAGATTTTTAGTAAAGACCAAGTCTAGGAAGTAACCATCTTTATGGGTGCAAGTGTTGGTCCACTGCTGGAGGGAGTAATTCTTGATTGGATACAGCTCGCAGCCGCAAAAATAGCGCTATCGCCGTATTTATAACGGCAAGCGCCATCGCCGCCGTTTCGGAAAATCTGATTGGTTAATGTAAAGCATGTAAACCAAGCATTAAAAAATTGACCAATCAGGAATGGATTAGGGTTTTCTGCAAACCTATATAAAGAGGTGCACTCCGCCGCGGAACTCAGATGTCATCGCAGTAGATGGCTGAAGAAAGAAGAAGCGGCTGGCAACATCAGCTCTGCTGAGGCCGGCGGTGCCAGCGGGCTCACTGGCGGCCACGGTGAGCCTGCCTGGCATTGGCAACCTCATTTGTAGATCTGGCCTACATACAGTATAACTTATCCATTGAGCATAGATGTTTTATATGGTTGATAATATCTGTAAATAGACTTGCCACCTAAAACAATGTTAGTAAAACTATGGCTCACTTTTCTCTTACAATGAATTTGTGTTATGTTTGTAAAATTAATATAAACCTTTTTGTTGAAAAACAACTTAGGTCAATGCAATTATTGACCCTTCTTAACTAAATCACTCCTTTTTAAATTTTTAATATTTAGATCGAGAGTTTGGAAGTTCTATTATAAATCCACCTGAGCCTCCGAAGAGACCAGGACCTTTAGGGTATACTGCAAATAGAGGCCACACTGTAAGTATATTTTCACTAATAGAGCTAGCATTTAATTTTGGGTGGTAAATCTAAAGACAATTTTAAAAAAAAGACTTGTATATTTGAATTTTATTTATTAATTAAATATTTCTCTATTGGGCATGTTTTTCTTCTTTTTTTCTTTTTTGTTTGCCTTTAAAGGGCATGTCCACCCCCAAAACTGTAATTTAACCCCATACTGACCACATTCTATAGTTTAAAAAAATCCTTACCTTAAATCTCTGCTCCAAGTGGATTTTCTGCTATGCCCCTCCAAAGTCCAGGAAACTGTTGTGTAGAAGCTCTCAGTGAGTCATCCTGTGGCTGTCTGTGCCTCAACCTCATCAAGGTCTGAGGCATGCGCAGGGGAGCCCCCCCCCCCCCCCATCCTGATCCATCCTCTGAGGCCGTGACACCTAGCGTGAAATCCTCTTTATGGGAGGTAAGTAAGAGCTCCCCAACCCTAACCGCCATAATATTTTTGAAAAAAACTGCCCCGATAGTTACTTACAGACCCTTCTCTCCCGCTGCGTCTTCGATGACGTCAGCCGTGTCTGTGATTGGCCGCGTCTTAGCCAATCACAGACGCGGATTGCGGACCAGCAACTTCCGCAAGCAGGGAGCTGGATAGGCGACGGCGCGGGAGAGAATGAGCTGTAAGTAAACATCTGGGCATTTTTTAAAAAATATATTATAGCGGTTGGGGGTGGGCAGCTGCTACCTACATTATATAAAAAGTTTAATTTCAGGGTGGACATGCCCTTTAAGACAACATTCAATTAGAAAATCGGTGTAGACTTTGAAAATACATTTATAAGTTAATGCAAGTGTTCCAACTGAATTTATTATACCAAATACTTGACAATTTGTAATCTGCTTGATATTGGATCCTGATATGGTCTTGCTGTCTTATTTCTGGGGGCCTGTCCCCTTACCTTTTATCTGTCTTGTTTTCTCAAAATGGGTTGGACTTGACTAAATTTGGTTGGAGCTTTGGAGGATTTGTTAAGATTTGGGGCAAAGGGCCAGACCTAAAATTTATATTGAGACCTGGCATTATCAAAAAGTATTAAGATGTTTAAGGCTTTTTATTCAATTAATGGAAGAAGAACCAAAAGTGCAATATTTTTGGTCAGAGTGTAAAGTTTTAAAATGTTATATTATTGTGAGCACATAGATATACTGTGTGTATTTATTTAAAGGTAATTTAACATTTACCTATTACACGCTTTTTTGGGGGGAATGAGTTGTTATAACCCTAATATAAATGTTTCCTTTATTATGTGACAGCATCCAAGGTACTCAGATTAAGAGTTGCATGATTGTTTTAGGTATACCTTCTTGTCTAAAATACTAAATCATGTAATATTAAAACACATATTTTTCCCACATTTCAATTTAGTTCCCAGGTAATTTACCGTCTCCAAATCAAGAAAATAGAATATCAAAAGCTGCAAAAAGTAAGTATGTTTGTTTATCTACTAAATATTTTACATGCATTTATTGTTGCTGTAAAAAAATGTTTTTAAAACTGTTTTTCTAGCTCTCGGCCCAAATATAGACAGGACAACCAAACCAAGCTTTGAAATGTCCAGTTCATCAAACGTTGGAAGAGGTATTTATATGCCAATCATTAAAAATGTATAAATTAACAGTGTTCCTGTCCTGATTATCCAAAATGTTTTTTGCCACTGAAAAAGCCAGAGAGACACATTTTGGATGGGTTTGCCATATCAGTGTAAGTTTCCTGGACAATCTATCCTAATTCATCAAAAACAGTAAATGTCACTACTAGAGATGAACGAAACTGCGGCGTTTCCAACACAGTTCCTTCTAACCAAATTTAACTGGAATTTTTCAAATTTTCAAACAGTTTTCAATATTTAATTGCAATTTCCTAATTTTCAATCAAAATTATTGATTTTAATAGTAATAATTTTTCAATCTAATTTTAAAATTTTCGATTTTTGGGGGGACTCATCACTAATCTTTATTATATAATGTAATATATATATTTTTTTAAATAACGGATATATATTCTGTGTATTCAAGCATAGGGCAAGTTTAATAGGTAGCAGCTGCAAGAACAAAGCTATTATTATTATTTAGCTAGTTACATGTTACATGCAGTTATTGGTTTAACAGCATATGGTTTATAGAAATGGTTTATGTGGGACGTGGATTAGAAAGTTAGTAATCGTTAGAAATTAAAAGGTATATCTTGCTCCAAACTAGAAATGTTTGTGGGATAAGTTCAAAGTAAACTTTTAAAACTAAAAAGAGAATTATTGGTATTAATACATATACTGTAGTTTCCCCTCTTTTACCTGTTTTATCATTTTGCCTTCCTCTGGATCAAATGTTTGGTAGGGTTAAAGAGGAGTAGAGATGGTCCAAAACGGACCCATTAAAGTCAATGGGGGGTAAATAGTTCGGAAAGTTCGAATGAACTTTTCAAAATATTACAGTTTAAACTTACCTGACAGGCCTCTGGGACCTGGGAGATGGTTTGGGGAAAACGTCCGGGGACCAGCACAAAAAACGGACATAGCGCACTACTTCTGGTTTCTGCATGCCACTTTTGGTCATCCTTGATCGAATGTTTGAGGATTTCCGAGCGTTCAGTAAAACTCGAAACCGGGACCCCTCTCCCCGGCACTTATAAGTGCCTTTGCGGCCCTTGGAAGGGCCCTGTGGGCTTAAGGGGTCCCGCAGTAAGGGCCCTTGCGGCACTGATAAGTGTCTTTGTTGGGGGTACCACAGCTCGAACCGGGACCCCCATCGGCTCTTAAAAGAGCCCTTGGGCGGCATCTTCTTTCTTCCATCTGGTGACACCAACCCCGAGGAGTACCCCTGCGGCCGTTATGGGTACCTCCAGCGCTGGTGGCCTCAACAAGGCCGATGTCACTGGAGTCTTGATCCAACGTCTTCTTTCTTCACAGCTGGCAACACCCGCACCGCTGAAGTCGCCGATGCCAGACAGGCTCACTGCGGTTGCTAGTGAGCCCACTGGCAATGCCGGCTTCAGCGGAGCCGATGTTGCCAGCCTCTTCTTTCTTCTGCCATCGGCTGTGATGACTTCTGAGCTTGGTGATTGGTTAAGATTTGAAAACTTGAAATCATATGATCACAAATTAACCAATCAGATTTGAATCTTTTATTCCAATATGATAGGTAAATGTGTGATCATATGATTTCAAGCATTGAAATCTTAACCAATCACAATTGGATTTGGTCCTTCTGCAAACCCTATATAAAGAGCTGCAAACCTCTGCAGAGCTCAGAAGTCATCACAGCTGATGGCAGAAGAAAGAAAAAAGAAGACGTTGGATAAAGAGATTGGCAACACCGGTGGCGTTGATGTCGCCAGCGCCGGTTCTGTCACTGGCAGCCGCAGTGACATCGTCCGGCATTGGCGACATCAGCGGAGTTGGTGTCTTGGACAAGAAGGTGCCGAGACCCACGAGCGCATGCTCAGACGCCACAAACAGAGATTATGAGGCTAAGGAAAGAGGGGAATGAGCCAAGTCTCAGAGGGAGGAGCTCTACAGCCTTACCTGCATCATCCAAGATGTCAGCAACTTTCAAGACACACAGGAAGGCTCAGGAGGGACCTAGGGGGAAAAAAGGTGGGGAAACATTTTAAAGCTGTCTCTTCCGATTAAACTGTACTTGATTTTACAGTGTACTTATCCTTTAATATATATTTTGTGTGTCAGCAAAGGACAAGTTTAATAGGAAGCAGCTGCAAGAACAGATAGTTGTCATACAGTACTCACTGCTCATGCACTTATTGGTTTACAGCATATGGTTTCCCTTTATCAATGCACTTGGAAATGGGGAAGTAGTTTATTAATAATAGTAATTTAAGGGTATATCTTGCTCTGTTCCTGTTGCCCCTTTATAGAGTACCACAGAGGTAAAAAACACAAATATATCTTAATTGAAAACGTGGTTTGATCTTGAAAATGGGAGTAAGATATGTTCAAATAAAGATATTTAAACACACAATACATACCAGCGTACCCAATACCAGTATGAAGTAGACCATTGGTCCAAAGATATTCTAAATTACTGTAGTTTGAACTTAAATTATGTAGAATTAATGATTGTACAAAAAAGTATTATAGCAAAAAATAATGTTTTTCATTTGTTGCATTTTCATTAATGACCCTGTAACAATGTTAATGTCCCTGTAACAAAGATGAATGCAGCTTACACTCCTATCAATGTAAATTGTGTTTTAAAGGAAAGAAACCATCAATTCCTGGAAAGGTAAAAAAAACATTTTAACTTTTTATGTTGGGAAAAGTGCTTATTTTGTCTTGTAGTTAAACTACCGCAATTTTTTGGGAGTCAAAAAAGAATCCCCCCCTTTTAGCTGTTGTTTGTTTGTTTTTTTGTTTGCCTTCCTCTGGATCAGCTGTTCGGTAGACTTAAAGAGGATTGTATAATGGTTGGACTAGATAGACTTATGTCTTTGTCCAACCTCAATTACTATGTTACTATGTTACATCCTAATGGCTCTGGATGCCATAGCAGCTACTATAGCTGCAATGGTGATCCCTACACAACTGCCCCAACATTTTGAGTAACACCAAAAAGACCTACATTGTTTTTAAATTTCTTTTTCTGGGATCATCTCCCACACCTAGAATACCTTCTGTGCGCAATGTCACCAAATTCTAGTCTTAGGTGTCTAAAACACTGGAAGTGTGGCTCTGTGTTAAGTGAATCCCTGTCTGGAAAAGGATCTTGGAGTTTTGGTGGCTAACAAACTTAAAGGTAGAAAGCAGTGCAAGGCAGCAACAGCTAGAGACAGCATGGTATTGTCTTGTATAAAAAGAGGTATGGATTCAAGGGAGAAGAATATTTTCTCCCTCTTTACAAAGCATTGGTAAGGCCTCATTTGGAATATTTAGTAACATTTTGGAATCCTGTGTACAAAAAGGATATCTTTGAAATGGAAAGGGTTCATAGAAGGGTAACCAAATTAATAAGGGGATTGGAAAAGCTTGAATATAAAGAGAGATTGGATAAGTTACAACTATGTACACTAGAGAAAAAACGCTTTTGTGGGGATATGATTACTGTGTAAAAATACATTAACAGGCCATACAATAAACAGACTGGGGCATTGTTCATCAATAGAACATGTCAGAGGACACGCGGACATCCCTTAAGACTTGAAGAAAAGAAGTTTAGGCTTCAAGTTCAGAAAGGGTTTTTGGCACACTGTGAGAATGGTAAAGCTATGGAACCGTCTTCCAGTGGACATTGTGATGGTGGGTTCATTGGACAGTTTAAAAATATAACTGGACGAGTGTCTGCAAACAATGAATGTTGCAAGTTACTGGTATTGATATATAATGTAGAGTTGATCCAGGGATATTTCCGATTGCCACTTGGAGTCAGTTCATAAATTTGGTGGGGTTTTTTTTGCTCTGGATCAACAGTAAGGCAGGTAATGAGGATATTGCTAGATGGGTTGGACTGAAAGGACGTATGTCTTTATTTAACCTCAAATACTATACTAATGAAAAAGTGTTTCCTACTATTGTTGGTAATCATCTTAGAAAAGACTGCACAGCCAAAAGTTAAAGGGTTTGAGAGCTTCTGCATTATTTGGTGAATGTAAAGCAATTTTAGATTTATAAACCAATAGGAATCTCAATGGACAAATCAAAATCAATCAACCCTTATAATTATTATTAATTTATATAGCGCTAACATCTTCCGTAGCACTTTACGATTACATGTATACATTCACATCAGGCCCTGCCCCAACGATCTTACAATCTAAGCACATTTATTTGACACATACAACCTTATCAGTATGTCTTTATGATTGTGGAGGAAACCGGAGTGCCCAGAAGAAGCCCACTCAAGCACGGCGAGAACGTACAAACTCCTGGCAGATGTGTCCAAGGGTGAATTCGAACTCAAGACTTCAGTGCTGCAAAGCATCAATGCTAATCACTGAGCCACTGTGCTGCCCTTAAATCTGCTGAATTCAGATCAACTTTACTAAAAGTTTAGGGCTTAAAGACGTTTTGCTAGTCATCCGACTGACTTTATCAATTCAGAATCATTTCTAAAAGAATCTGTCAGCAAAAAGTACCCTGGCAAGTCCTAATTAGCATATAACAGCAAAATGTGATTGCATTGTGGCTAAGAGGTGTTATCGAAACTGCCCAGAGTAAGGTGTTAAAACAGCATTGATCATGGCAGACAGTTGGCGTCGAACCTCCCACCTCTATTCTGGCTTGGCTTCTTGATTTTCAAATAAATGGCCTCCTTGACACCTTTCTTGACAATACAATCTTCGAAGGTTTGTCCTTTTTCCTTAAGATGCAGGTACATGGTTGAGTCCTGACCCAATGAATTGGCTCTTCCGTCAAGGAGTCAATTTATGTGCTAATTGGGACTTGCCAGGGTACTTATTGTCAACAGATACTTATACAAGTCATTTTGAATTGAGAATTTATCAGCGCTGCTGATAAAGCCTTGTGCAAACGCGTCCAGCGTTCTCCACCGCTCATCCTCCATGTGACCCGCTCTTTATTTGGCTTGTGTGTTTTGCTACTATGCCTTATCTGATCCCCCGTGGACTGGTGACTGACCCTGACTGGCGACAGTTGAGTATGACCATTGTTTATTGCACCTATATATAGGGGGTTTTAGATAAATAACTACAGCCTAAGAGTTTATTTATTTATCTTTTAGGGTTTGACATGTTGGATGATGTATGTAATAGATTTTAATTGTTTTTAATTATATATTTTTTGTATATGCACATTGTTCCCAGATGTTAGCCAATAAATGGATATGTATTCACTAGCCTAGTGGTGTGCCTAGTCTGCTTCATCTTTTTGTTTTTAGTATTTTTATTTTTGACTGTGTGCACCCACTCTCTACGTTGAGTTTATATACTCTGTGCGAGCACAACATTGTTATATTATTTTGAATTGAGAAAGCCAGTCAGATGATTAGTGAAATGTGTTCAAGAATGTAACTTCCAGTTGATCTAACTGAATAAAACAGATATACAATGACCTGGATGAATAAGAACCTTCACAAGCATAATCAGCCCTTACTTCTATCTTCTATACTGAGGGGAGGACCAAAACAGCTAAAGCTCCACCTCAACAACCACTTAGGTGCTGACTCTGTACAGAAGAGTAGATTAACCCTTAAAGGGTATGTCTGGTTTTTTTTTGGGGGGGGGGGTTGTACTTTTTTATCTGTTTAACTAAAGAATGGGAGGTAAATGAGCTATGTATTACCTCCAGTTCAGTAAAAATTGCAGCAGAGGAGCAGGAACTTATCTGGATCGCTACAGCGCCGCTGTCAGTCTCCGATGCCACTGACATTCACTGAGACATCCCCAGTCATTTATATTGCATGTGAATGCGTGCACCGTGCAAAGGAGCGTGGATGCCTCTGAGTCTGAGACGTCAGAGAAGCCATCGCTGGATCGATCCGCGGTAAGTTCTTCCTCCTCTCCTACAAGTTTTACTTAAGAACTGGAGGTAAGACATAGCTTGTTTGCCACCTGTTCTTCAGTAAAACTTGCAGGAGAGGAGGAGGAACTTACCCGGATCACTACAGCGCTGCTGACAGTCTCCGAAGCCACTGGCATTCTCTGATGCATCCCTAGTCCTTTGCATTGTGCGCAAATTTACCCCCCGTTAAACAGATAAAAGAAAGTTTAAAAAAACCAATGGACATACCCTTTAAGCTCTCTGTGACTTTTCATACCATACATTATAAGTTTAGCCATACACAATAGAAAATGCAAAATACCAAATAAGGTTGCAATAATTTTGTTTTCTATCATGTTAAGAGTTATCCTTGTTTTATTAAAAATCCTTGTGTTTGCAGTGAAATGAATAAATTGATAAAGTATTTGAGAAATTACAGATCTCTGAGGGACCAATTTCATTTGTTCCTTGCAGTGGGGTTATGTGCCTTTTACCTGGGAATTATGACTTTTTCTATCTGGGAGGGGGGAGGGTACGTTGAACTACACAGGGGTAGATAGAGAAGTTAGGAATCAGAAGTCTGGCTGGAAAAACTGGGGAACTAAAACTAATAGCTTTAAAGGAAAGGTATGTGTGTGATCGGTATAGCAGAAACATGGTTAAATGATTCACACGACTGGACAGTAAATATTGAAGGATACTCCTTATTTAGACATGACAGAGTTAATAAGAAAGGAGGGGGAGTATGTATGTATGTTAAACAGGAATTGAAGCCAAATCTAAAAGATGAAATAGATGGGGTATAAACGATATGGCAGAAGCAATATGGGTAGAGCTGTGTACAGGAAGCAAGAAGTAAATTGATAATGGGTAAATTAATTTTTGGGGTATGTTATAAGTCGCCAAATGCCTGGGAGTTGGTGGAAATGAATCTCCATATGCAGTTGTTGAAGGCTGCTGGTATGGGGCATGTATGGGGGATTTTAACTACCCTGACATAGATTGGTGTAGGGGAACTGCCAGCACCTCTAAAGGTATAAAGTTCTTAAATTTTCTATATGAGCATTTTCTTTCACAGATGGTAGAAGTTCCTACTAGACAGAATGCGTTGTTGGATCTGGTGATATTTAATAACCCTGAGCTCATTTTGGAAATAAAGGTAATGGGAAGCTTAGGGAACAGTGATCATGATATAGTGTCATTTCACATAGGTTGCAAAAAACTAAAGTGCACTGAGTTAACAAAAACTTTTAACTTTAGGAAAGCTAATTTTATGCTGTTAAAGGAATCACTCCTGCTCATATACTGGGGGGAATTGTTTCTATGTAAAGATACAGAGCAGATGTGGACCACTTTTAAATGAATATTAAACTATTACATTTCTTAATTTGTACCTTTAGGGAACAAGTGTAAAAAAATTAGGTCCACTCCTACATGGCTTAATGCTCAGGTAAAAAGGGAAAAGCTACCTTTTTAGCTGGGGTTTCTTGCCTTCCTCTGGATCAACTGTTAGGAAGGGTTTAAAACAACAAAAACGTGAATAGGTTGGACTTGATGGATGGATGTCTTTATTCAACCTCAATTATTATGTTACTATGTTACTATGTATCTAGATTCTAAAAAGGACTTGTTTGAGATCCATCAGTATTAAAGTACTGTATATTGTTATTCAAAGTATAGGAAAGACAAACCTTTTAAAGAAATGTCAGAGGTAAGTATGTTTATGAAAACATGGTGTAGGATTGCTGTCTGATCTTACTGTTTATATTCATGTTAAGTTCATTTTTAAAGGATCATTTCAAACAAACCCCTATATTTTTCAAAAATATTAGCATTTTTTAATTACTTATTAAATGTAATTTAATTAAATTCTAAATTGATAAAAAATATGTAGGTAGTATTTCATTTAAGATTTTTTTTTTGCTTTCTTTTATTAGGGTCCCACTGGTGGTATAAAGTAAGTAACCTAAAATACTGGTACATTTCAAAATAAAAGTAACAGCACTTACCAATATTTTTTATATTTATGCATTATTTAATTTAGTCAACAGATTCCAGAAAAACTCCCAAGCTTAATAAAACCTCCAGTTCCAACAGAAAGAAATAGCCAGCCTTTTGAGAGAAAGGTGCCAAGCCCAAGGTAAAATCTTAAATTAAAGTGAGGTTATGCAATGATATACGTATCTCAAAAAAAAAAAAAAAAAGTTTATCTGTTACACTGTGTGACCAAGTTGGTGTTTATATGCTGCAATAAAATTTATGGGTTTTTTTTGTATTTCATGCTGTCATAAAAGTAATTTTAAAGTTCCAGTGTTGGTTGAACCAATTAATACCCCAAACTGTTAATCATTTTTTTTTAATAGTATGACTTAAAAAATGATGGCTAGGGCATGTCCACCCATAAAATGAAATTTCACACACTGATTAGGCACCCCCCCCAAACCCCAGATTTACCTTTTCCAAAGATGCCTAGGAACATACTTACAAGACCCAGTCCCATACGCGCTCTGCTTCTGACAGCTGCTTTTCTTTCTGGTCACGTCTGTCAGTCAAAGGCACACCAATTACATGACTGTCAATAGCTGACAGCCACGATCAGGAAGCAGAGGTCAGAAGAGTCACACTGCTCCTGTTCTTGCTCAAAACAAGCTTGCACCAGGAGCAGGGGTGGCACCCAGGTGGCAAAGTCTTGTAAGCATGTTTCTGGACATCTTTGAGGAAAGTAAATAAAATGGAACTAGGGTTTTGGGGGGTGCTTAATCATTGTGTGAAATTTCGTTTTATGTTTGGACATATTAACTTTAATTCCAGGACATAAGTTAAAAAGTGTTTGAGTCTATAAAGGGGTTGTAGCTAAAAAGCTATTTTAACAGAAATAGTCAAATGAAGCAAATCATTCTAGGGAGGTATTATTTTACTTTAGTATGTATACAACCCCCCCAAAAAAACAAACTTAAAGTAAAAAAATACTTTTCTGAGCAAACTTCCCAGCAGGTACTTCATTATTCTATGAGATCACTTTAGGTTCTGCTGTACTTGCTCTCTGCTAGCAGCTTTTTGAGTTCAGTGCATTTTCTGCACATATGTGATTTTAACCCCCACCTCTTTATCCCTATGTTGCATGAATATATTAAAATAATAAATATTCAAATTGCATAATTGGCGGTGCAGAGAGCTTAACTGAGATTCATTGATTTGCATATTACTAGTAGCAGTGTAAAGGAGGTCTCTAGCTCTACCTGTCAGTAATATTACTTAGCTTGTTGAAGAATGTTGGAGGGTAGGAAGAGTGTGTTTTTGTCAATGCACAGACAATTTCCCACAGACAGCCCTCCTGCTGTATCAATCTTTAGAGATGCATTGCACAGAGCTGTGGTAAGATCAAGTTTGCTTTTGTTATTCCACCCCCTACAGCTTATTACCATTTGTTTGTATAAGGGTACCAATTCAAAGGGGAATGTTTGACGGTATGACATAAACCTTACTCCCCAACACTCCCTTTTGAATAGGTACACTGTTGAAATATGCATTGCAAAGATTTGTGCTGAGATCACTACATTATTGTCTGCCTGCTGCGCTGCACTATGTTCTGTAACTATTAAAGCGGAATGTTGGATTGTATAACCCCTGCAGCTCTGCACAATGTTACCCCTATAACTTTACCATTTAAAGGAGTGCTGTTGGAGGGTACTTTACAGGAGGTAAAGCATCCCTTTAAAGATCCCACATAACAGTGCTCCCACAGATGTTTCATCAGGGTAATGAGGTGTCATCTTGATGGGCCTCTTTTACGCTCTTACACCCTCTCAGAAATTTAAAGGGTATTTCAAAAACAGGATCGAGCTTGCGTCTCCTTAATTGTATAAATTATATCTTCTATAATTCTATCTCTTCCATAAAGTACTTATTATCCCAAATTAACATTACATCACTTTTAAATAAACATAAATTAAATAATTACTGAAAACAGAGGTTAACCATTTGCATTACAAGGGTTTCAACATTTCAATATGGAAAGAAACGCAGGCCCACGCAGCAGGTCCCATATTAGAAAAAACACAAGAAATGCATGAAAGAAGGTCTGTAATCTATAAATCCAACTGAATTCCCCTGTGAAGGATTAGTTTCGACAGGTTACCTCGGATTTCTAGGAAAACAACTTTTAGCTCCATAAACAACTAGGGGGTTCACCAACATGATTTTCCAATATATGTTTGGCCAACACTGACCTTTCAGCATCCTCCTTAATTACAGCCCTCTTGTGTTCTTTTATACGGGTTGAAAGTGGCTGTAAAGTTTTACCCACATAACATAGCCCCCAGGCATACTTAATTGTATAGACCAACAATTTGGTCTGGCAGGATATGTATTGGCTAATTAAGTGTTTTATCACAAATCTTGTTCTCCTCCTGCAAATGGGGACACACAAAGCATTTGCTACATTTCTTATTTACTTTTCACCTATTAGTCCCCAACCAATTACACCCCTTCATCTTAGGCTCCACATAATGACTGGGGGATAACATCCCTTAGGTTAGGGGCCCTTCTTGCAGTCATAGAGGGACCACTTTCTACCTCCTCCACCAGGTCTTTGGCCAATAAAGGCCAATTAAATTTAAAATATTTTTAATCGAGAACCACTCTTAGTTATACTACTCCCTTTAATCTTTTCTTAGGGTCATTCATAACCTGTGGACTTTTTTTCTGTTTAGTCTGCAATAGCCTTTTCCTACTAATCCTACAAGCTTTACTGAACCCTTTTTGAATGGTATGCACTTTATTCTTTTGACTGGGGCTGCATTAGGTGTATACGGTGTTGAGTGTATGTTATTCATGAGTCACCAATGAAAGTTCTTCTGTGGCTAAATGTGGGGTCTTTAAAGTGATGCAATACTTCCCATCTGTCTGTTGGTATATTTTTTACCCCACTCTTCCCACCTTCCAAACTGAGTTAATATGAAAAGGACACTATCAATAAATGTAATTAGCAGGACTGCACTGCAAATAGACAACATTTATTATAATCATGTGCTTTTAATATGTGTTGTTACATGTTTAATGATCTGAAAACCATGCTTCCAGCATTCACCTTTAAATAGGTACACTTCTGAGAAATCCATTGCACAAAGTTGCGTTAAGATAAGGTTCACTTCATTATGTTCAACCTGCAGCTCCTAACTATTTTGTTTTTATAAATCTACCTTATAAAGGGATCACTCTTACAACTGTACTAGGGTTGGTTGCCACCTTTGCCTTTTAAGACCCAAACATATTTGAAATCAACATGCTGCAGTGCTAAGTGCCATTGCAATAAAAATAGAAACAGGCAAGAAACAGGCAAGTCCTGGTTACATTTGTGTCACATCCCCTAAATACTTTGTTATAGCTCTTGATTGATGAAGCGCTTATTGGTTTTATCACTAATGGACAGGCACCATAAAATCCATGGAGGTAGTTATTTGAAGGATAACTAAAGTGTGTACTATTTAAAAAAAAAAAAAAGTAAAAATGAAAAGTAAATGGGACAGAGATATAGGACTGTTAATTCCTATCTTGTAATATTGTTTCTGTGAGGAGTAACAGCCTAATGAAAACAGATTCTGCCAGTCCTGCTTCTGGCTTTAGCACTATCTTTCTAGGTCCAGGTCTAGCCTTGCAAATGAAAACTGTATGTGCTGTCCTACTTCCCTGTCCCAGGTACTTTCCATTTTTAAAAAGTTAATTTAAAACTTGTGTTTACATTACTGAATTAGTATCCTGTTATAGTTCCACAACACCAAACACCATGTACATTAAAATTTTTGCACCCTCTGTAATATGTGGGACATTATATAACACCATTACTAAAGATATTTACATATGAGCAGAGACATTTGCAGGGCGATACTTCAAGAGGCACCGCTCCTGCGCTGGAGTCATGCTAACCAATGTTATCGGGAGGTTGTGTGGCTAATGCAGAAGTTAACTGTGCAGACACTGCAATCGATGTTATATGCTGATAGTGCCACTCTATTTCGCCATTTTTTAATGCCAGCTAATGACTGGTGCTAAAAGTGCCAACATTTTTACCGCCACATTTTACTGAAGTTTTACTGAATATGTTATACTGTTATTGCTGCACGACACCAAATGTAATTTTTGTACTTGACAACCCTCTGTATTGTATTGGACATTTTAACACACCATTATCAAAGATATTTACGTATGGGCAAAGACATTTGGCATTTTGTGAGGTGGGTATAGGGCTATTTTTGTGGGTATGTGTACAGTCTTTTATAAATAGCATTATGGAAGATTAGTAACACCAGCTATCAGTGCAAATGCTTTTACTAAATACATTGTGGGCAGCTGAGTGGGTGCCTTTTGTGATACCTGCGCAGCCAGCGAAATGAGATGTTAAACTCATGCAGTAGAAAAAAGTCTTACTTGTAAAGTTCCTTTTTGGCCCGGAATAAATCATCATGGAACGTTCTGTGTCTAAACTGCCATCTGTTTTAAAGAAAGGACATAATTTGGCATATTGATGAAACATAATATACCTTAAAGCTTTCTAACAGTTTAATTGGTTTTAAATGCAATTTTTAATTGGTTTAAATACAAACAGTGGTTTCCACATATAGGAGGTTGAGGCTAAGATCTTTCATTTTAACTATTCTATTTAATAGTATAGGAGCTCAGATAGTACTTTTACAACATTTTATATTTTTTGTTGTTACTAATATTACTTATTACTATACTTTATATACCTATCTTATAACTACGGTAATTAAATATATATAACCTCCATCTCATTGTAAGCTCCTAAAACCTTTTTTTCCATAGACATATAAATTATTTTATATAAAAGGAATATAATATTGCATCTACATATATACTGCAGCATACTTCTGTAAATAGTACAGTGTAGAAATAAACATTTAAGACACAGCCTCCTGCAGAAATGCTCACAGATATAAAAAGTTAACAGGCTTCATATGCAAAGGGTTAAAGCTTCCCACATCTGCACCAATCTGCTAATCATAATCGCTACTGCCTCTGATGATTGGCTGGGAGGCTCTTGGCAGTTAGGAGCTGTAAAATGCTGCTAAGTACAAGGTGGGGTGGAGTTATAAGCACAAGGAACTTGTTGGCATGTGTATAAATAGTTTTGCGTCCATGACCAGTAAGAGGCAACACTAGAAATCAGCAGTGGCATCACAGATAACCAGTAACCTAAAGTATTCTAAAAATGATTTCTACATTAAGAGGCTGAATTTAGAGGTGAGAGACAAATGGATTTACTGTCACAATTAAAGGGTAACTGTGGTCTCAAATTCTTCCAAACTAGTAATAATTATATAAAAAGCCTTCCATCACACCTTCAAAATAAAACCTAAATCACATCTCTAGATAACATTTGTGAGAAGTTATTGCTGGAAAGGTTTAGCAATGTAACTTCCTGGTTGAACTCTTCATGTTTTTAGCCATGTGACCAGCTTGTAGTCATGTGACCAGTCTTTGCCTGCATTAATAGGCTCCCCTTCTCAACTGTCAATTTCTTCCTATTTCCTGATTTCCCCAGCAATAAGTCTTAACTGAGCATGCTTCTCCCCCGGGGGAAAGGACCTGCAGAGGTCAGGTGATGTCACTCAACCTACTGGAAGCAGGAAGTTTGAATATTCACCCCAATTTAATTTCTCACAGGCTCCAGCCAGAGATGTGATTGTTGGCTCAGTGTAAAGGATATACTGCAGGTTTTCATTTAACCCTAACTTGTTTTGAGACCACAGTTGCCCTTTAAAGGATCTGTGGAGCTGCCTTTGCATTTTGATTTTTATTCTCCTTTAACAATTATTTTACTTTACATTTTATGTTTTTTCAGACCAAGTTTATCTGCAGAGAAAAGATTTATTGTAAGTGTGAATGCTATATATTATTATTATACAATTATTATATTTTGTAAACTGTATTTACATTGTTATTTCTTTGCCTAGGAAATCAATAATAAAACAACATTTTCATGAAAAAATGTAAATAAACAAGTATTGTGTGATAAGACTTGCAATGCTAAAATTGTTAACATACACTCAGATGTGTCATTAAAATATTGCAATATAACATGTTTAATCAGAATATAAAAAATACAATTAAAAGTACTTAACAAAACAAATTTCATAATAAACACAAATTCCTATTCTTTCTTTCTAGCCTGAAGATGAGGGTAAGTGTATACACCCTTTTGTATGACATTAACCCATAGTTGCTACCTAATCAAAATGAAGAAATTTTCCCTTTCTTCTGTTGCACATTTTTTACCATTTTGTGTTCCATTACTTTCCATTAGTGTCTGTTTATACATACATATCATACATACACAGCAAAAGATGAATGGTATCGTATATAACATGAAACTATAATACCTTGTATTCTGGATGCATTTTAGTCAAAAACGTACAGGATGTATATTTTATAACTGTCCATCAAGGGATGACCTAGAGAGTACATAATCTTACAGGTGGTTTCATGGTCCAGGTACACCGGTAGCCTATAGGTAGATGTGCTAGGCAGGTAGTATAAATTCCATGTTTGTTCAGGGAGGGTTTTTAACTGGTGTGTATATGTTAGTCTGGTGTTGGGGGATCTTTTTATGCTGAATAACAGTTATTAAAGTATTGGGAGGTTTAATATTAATACAGTACCATGGACAATTTCTGGTGCGCTATGAGGATAAAGTCAGGATGATTATACTGTGCAAAAATGGGAAATTTATGCATCCCTGGGCTCGGTTTTAGGACCCTTGCAGTTCTCCCTCTACACTATCTCTCTGGGAGAAATAATCAGTTATTTCGGCTTTAAGTATCACTTGTATGCTGATGATACCCAAATTTATTTGTCCACCCCCGCACTAACCCCTGAAGTTCAATCCCAAATCTCTAAATGTCTGCTCTCTATACCTTCTTGGATGGCGCACAACCACCTTAAATTGTCTATCT
The DNA here is from genome assembly GCA_019447015.1 of Hymenochirus boettgeri. NCBI lineage: Eukaryota > Metazoa > Chordata > Amphibia > Anura > Pipidae > Hymenochirus > Hymenochirus boettgeri. The sequence goes on from CM033471.1 coordinate 61,175,987, forward strand.
AAAACGAAATTAATCATGTCCCCCCTTAAACTGGGACCTAGTCCACCTTTCTCCATCTCTATTGACAATATGGTCATTTATCCAGTTGAATCTGCACGCTGCCTTGGAGTCTTTGAATCCTCTCTTTCCTTCCATCATCACATTAACAATGTCACTAGGACCTGTTCTTCTTCGCAATATTGCCAAGATCCACCATTTTCTCTCTCTATCCACTACTAAAATGCTCATCTATGCCCTAATAATCTCCCATCTTGACTACTGTAACATTCTACTACCCAACCTCTCCTCTCTAGTCTATCTTAAACTCAGCAGCTCGGATCATCTCGCTCTCATCAAAAAGAGAACCCGCAACCCTGATAACTCAGTCCATATGGTGGCTTCCCATCAAACAAAGAATCATATTCAATACCCTGCTTTTAACCTTTAAATCGCTCTACTTCACCTCCCTACTTATCTTCTCTCTTTGTCCCTTATGATCCAGGCCGTGCCCTTTGTTCCTCGCAAGGAAATCTCCACAAATCCTCAACTAACACTGCTGCCTCCCGCCTTAAACCATTCCCTATTGCTGCTCCCTACCTTTGGAACTCTCTCCCTCTTTTGCTTCGATATCCATTAATGCTTTAAAATATAGACTGGTATTCTACCTTTCTAAGCATCAGCACAACAAATGATTGTTAGCCCTTTTAAGCACTTGTACCCATCTCCCCACTGTATCTGTATGTTGTCCCTCCCACTTTCCCACAATTGTAAGCTCTTCGGGGGCAGGGATCTCATTCTTAATGTGTCGAGGCATGTTGCACTTATATACATTTATCTATAATTTATATATATATGCTTTCTTAACCGTTGTATGAAATTGTATTTAATTTTTATCTATCTGTATAATGGCTTGCACTTATCCCCTTGTTTGTATACTCTGTATTTTGTAATGTACAGCACTGCGTACCCAAGTGGCGCTTTATAAATAAAATTATACATACATACATACATACATACTACCCATATGATATGTATTATCAAAGGGTAAGTTATCTAAACTGACTTTTAGAACAAAAATAGATAGTATATATCATAAATGTACACAGTAAAATTGGTTTAATTTAAGTTAATTTAAGTTACATGTACCAAAAGAGTTTGTTTAATGAAATGCTATATTTTTTTATTCTGAAATTACTGTAAATTGTTCAAAAGTTTAAAAGGTGGAGTTTAATTGCTTTAAATGATTTAAGATGCTTGTGACCATAAGATAAAGTTGTTTTTATGTGCACAGTGCCCCCACGGCAATATCCTCTGCCTGCTGGATCTGCCTTTTCTTCTAATACATTCCCTCCAAGACCAACTGCAAAGAATCAGTTCATTGGGTTGCCTGTAACAGATGGGTATGTGTTTTATTATTGAAATAAATGTACATTCTAACCAATTGTATGTATCTCCTAACATGAGCTTTAGGCCAGGGGCACACAAGGGCATTTGGAATATGGCACACGATGAGAACTGTCCAGTACACCTGTGCAGGTGGCAACAGCATTAGAGAGTATCTATACTAAAGGGCATCTATACTGAAAAATAGGTTATTTTTAATTGACCATAACTGGAAACTATCATTCTTCCCAACCACCACTGTATCATTTTTTGTTGATCTGCCCCCTATTTCTTTAGATATTCAATCTAAAACTTCTTATATTTCAGTCTTATATTTGCTGTCAATCAAGTTCCTTGCTCTCAAAAACTATTCTTGTGTGAGTAGTTTTACTGTAGCTGGAATGGTGACAGAGTTTTGACAGTTGGAATGCTGTGTGCTGTGTGCAGGCTTGACAGGTCGGATGGAAGTGGGAATGGTTAAAAGAGGGAGGGGGGGATACTGCTCCTAAACAAAATGTGTGCTGGATTGAAGGCATGCAGCAACACACGCAAATCAGAGTAAGTGCTACTTACATGTATTCAATTATAGATGAGGCAAAGTCATTTTTTCAGTATAGTGTCCCTAGTTCATGTTGCTATGATATTTTTAAGAATTAAGAAAGCAAGATATCTTTATTTAAATTAAAACTGAATTAGTATCAGTGCTCAGAATATATGCCATAGTGCTCAGACACCTCAACCTGGCTGCCGCATGCTTGGCACCATCTGAACAGTTTCATCACACCACATGACGTGGTTCCAGTAATCCTTCCTTGCTTTCAACTAAAAGTTTGCATACATTCTTGTGCATCATCTTTAAAAGAAGCTTCCTTCTGGGACAACAGCCGTGAAGACCAATTTGATGCAGTGAACGGAGTATGATCTGAGCACTGACAGGCTGACCTCCCAATCCTTTAACCCATGCAGCAATGGTGGCAGCACTAATACATCTTTTTGCAAAAGACAACCACTGGATATGACAACGGAGCATGTGCACTTAATGTCTTTGATATTCATGGCGAGGCCTGTTCTTCGAGGAACCTGTCCTGTTAACCCGCTATATGTTCTTGGCCACGTGCTGCAGCTCAGTTTTAGGGTCTTGCCAATCTTCTTATAGCCTAATCCATCTTTATGTAGAGCATTAATTATTTTATTCAGATCCTCAGAGTTTTCAGAGTTTTATTTTCCATGAGGTTCAACTTCCAGTGACCAGTATAAAAAAGTGTGAGAGTAATAACATCATCTTTAACATACCTACTGCCCATTCACACCAGAAACATTGTAACACTAATGAGTCACATGACACCGGGGAGGGAAAATGGCACTTTGGGAACAATTTGGATATTTTTCACTTAGGGATGTACACGCTTTTGTTGCCTGTCATTTATACAATAATGGCTGTGTGTTGAGTATTTTCAGAGGACAGCACATTTACACGGTTATAAAAGCTGTCCACTGACTATACTTAAAGACCCTAAGCCTCACTGGCAGTTTCAGCGGCAGTTTCTCAGATGCTGTTGTGGGCTGATTACAAGCTCACACAGCAGCAGGATAGGCTGCTTCAATAGAGGCCATGAGTGATTGGCCATGACATCACCGTCATAGCTTTGACTGACATTTTCATCAGGAGTAATGTGAGATCTGCAGTGAGGGAATTGGGCTCTGCAAGTATCCTTAGTAGTGTCAGATGAAATGGTTGCATATGACAAAAAATAGGTTTAGGGGTGCTGCATGTAAATCTGATTTTTTATTATGTGTCTGGAATACTCTTCTGAACTAAAAGTCTCTTCTGTACTAAAAGTCTCTTTTGATTAGAGATGTCCGAACTTCGCAAAATCCGGTCCGCTCGAGGATCCGCGAATTTTCGAAAAAATTCTAAAATTTGCGAGCGGACCCACTAAAATGAAAAATATCCTCGAAATTACGAGATTTCTTGTAATTTCGAAAATTTTCGAAAATACGAGAAATCCTCGTAATTTCGAAAATTTTCAAAAATACGTATTTACGAAAATAAGACAAATCCTTGTATTTTCCAAAATTCCAGAAAATACGAGAAATCTCGTAATTTCAAACATTTTCTAAAATACGAGCAATCCGTGGTTCGGAAGTTCGGAAGGCGGAAAATCCGGAAAAATCCGCCGTTCGCAAACGGGATAAATCCGCGGCGGATCCGGGTTCGGATCCGCGAACCGGCCATCCCTACTTTTGATTAAAGAAAATGTGGAAGTTATCCATAATGCAGTACCATCTGATTGGCCCCAAATTTATTATACAGCAGTACAAAGACCCCAAACCTGCAGGCTATATAATTTAGAATTATCTTCATAAAGAAGAACAAGGAGTTCTGGAAGTGATTGTATTGCCTGCACAGAACCCTTATCTAACATCATCAAGTATGTCTGGGATTACATACAGAAGGGATTGAGGCAGCCTACAGTCATTGAAGATCTGTATTTAGTTAGTTAGTTCTCTAAGATATTTAGGACCACCTACCTACTGAATTCCTTTAAAAACAATGTGCAAGTGTACCTAGAAGAATATAGATAGGTTAATTTAGATTTCTCTTCTGTTTTTTCACTTATTAAACAGTATGTTCCCTACCTTGCTAGGGTTCAATATGTGATGGATCGTGTAGCAGGATGCAGCGGTTCACATTTGTGCCAATGAGAAAGTTAGAGGAGGAGAAGAGGTCTTAAAAAATAATTTTGAGAGTAAGGCTCTCCAGAGTAGTATTTTGAAAAAATACTATCGCAGTCACGTACTACAAAAGGGAGACAAAAAGAGTTTAGGATTAATTAAATAATGGGGCTAAGATGGTTATAAAGGATTCCAAAAAGCTAAATGTGCTCAACTGTTTTTCCCCCTCTGTATACACTATAGAGAAACCTAGTGCTAATAGCAAAGACTGTAGTAGTAAAAATGGTATAAAGAAAAAAGTTTCACACTGGCTAACAGAAGGTATGGTACTGAAACAATTAGACAAAATGAATATATCAATAAAGTTCCAGGACCTGATGAAAAACATTCACGATCTTAAAAGAGCTCTATTCAGTTTTATCTTGGCCACTTTCTTTACAATGAGAACAGTAAAGCTGGTCATACATAGGAAGATGTGTGCATTGATCATAAATCAGATTGGATGAACCACTCAAAGCCTCATACCATAAACCTTTTGAAATGGGGAAGGCAAAATGTTTTGCCTGGCCTGGTCTTCGGTTTTTCAACAAACCGCTTGACATTGTCGAGTGGAAAACCGAAAAACGGGTTTTGAAATGTCTCAAAATGTTGTTCCCTAGTCAGGAAGGATATTTTCCCTGCTGGTTTTTTTTGCCCTTCTCTGGATTAGTTAATTGTTAGATGCTACTATGCCTAATACTTAACTCTTTTATTTTCGAAATAATTTTTTCACACATGCTTAAAGCTTAAAAAAGTTGAATCTAATGTACATATTGATGCTGTTGCATGCTTTGCAAGTATTTTTGAGTTTAGAGTTTTTGTGCAGTATGTAAAACATTAATCATATTTTTCTATATTAAAACCACAATTTTACTAGATGTATGTTTTTTTTTCTTTCTAAGTAACCCACCAGGACCATCTCTACCCCCTAGCAAACCAGGTAAATGAAATGTGTTAATAATTCTTCACCTAGATAGTAATGCAGAAATGCTTGTTAATTTATTCTTTCACAAGGAAAGACTACTTGCACACTTCTTACCAGGTGCTGTGGGACATATTTTCGTTACTGTACGACCATAGCCGTAAATGTAGGGCCACAATCGTACATTTACAGCGAAAGTTCGCAAATCTACAATAGTGGAATTACGATCACTATTGTAGTTTTATGATATAGATAGCAAATTACCGTTCAGCATAACTATTGTTAAAGACGTGGTATCGCTCCAAAGCAATACCACACCTTTATAAATATGGCAATATATCTTTATTGATAGCCAAATAATAATTGTGAAACCAAAACATGTCATGTGCATTGCCTTAAAGGGCAAGTCCAGCCCCAAAATGAAAACTTACATACAGGTAAATCACCCCCCAAAACCCTAAACGGTAATAGTTTGAAATCTGAAATATATAAGTCTAACCTGAAATCCTGCACAATGTCCTGTTTCCCCTGTTTCTGCTTCCTGGTTCTTCCAGTTAGTAACTGTCAGTTATGGATTATACAGTTGACATCACAGCCAATAACTGAATGTTAATCCCCTGTCTGCCTCTTCTGAGCATGCCCAGGCTCAGTACAGGCTTAGTACAGGTTTCTAAAATGCTCAGTTTCCATGAGGCCTCCAGAAGTATAGCAGACATACAGTAATGAATTCATAGGACATGTTTTAAAGAGGCCATTCTTTCTAAAAGATGTTCTTATGATGGTGGAGTTGTCCTTTAAATAAATAGCATATAGATGAGATTCAAGCCTCTACTTTATTTAATTTATAATAATTGGTATACCTACATAGCATCTGAGCCAGTCAATGACATGGATGCTGGTCCGGCCTCTTCTGTTGCTTACGAAACATGAAACAGCAGCAGCAGGAGATAGCCAAGGGAAATAAACCTAACATGGTCTAGGTTTTGGGGGGTTGTTCTTCAGCATATTAAATTTTTGTTTTGGGGGTGGACATACCCTTTAATGTCTTCCATATATAGGGAAGCTGGTGATGCTTCCTTGCTACTCATCCTGTATCATAGAGATTTTAAGATGCCTAGACCAGGAAGTGAGAGGAGCCAGGTAAACTAGGAAGTAACCAGTAAGTTAGAAAGTGAGAGAGAAGTAAAGACAGAACCGGTATGATAAAAAGTGACTATGATTAAGGTGTAAACAAACCCTCCAGCATTCAATGTATCAGTTTCTGGTACTCATGGCTGTCAGATTGTACTGTTACAAAGTTGATATCTGCCTTAAATAAACTTTCCCATTCTGTTCAGTGGAATAAAGGGAATTATAATGTGAATACAGAGTAATTACTTGAAGTTCCCAGGGAGCCTGTCTCAATTCTGGTTGGAGGCATGCCAATCTGTTATTCCTTCTCTCCTGCTTTCTCAAATAGCAGAGACACAGGACTCCTGTAGCGCTAATCCCGACTATAAATACCAAACTTCTATTCTGTGTAACCAGAGAGCTACACATTCTAGACACACAGATTAAATAGAAGTGGTCACAATACAGAAACCTATGGTACATCAACTTTAGCTTACAAAGACGACTGCATACACAACTGGGCTTTTTAAAGGGAAATAAATATGATCAGGTATTAACACTGTAATAGTTTGTGGTATTTTGGACTGAAGTTACTGTAACTCATACCAATAATTTGGACATATCTTCCCTTGCCAGATAATATTTAGCTGGACTAATTTAAAGGGCAACTGTGGTCTGAAAACAAGTTAGGGTTAAATGAAAGCCTGCGGTATTTCTTTTAAAATGAGCTGACAATCACATCTGTGGCTGGAGCCTGTGAGACATTAGATTGGGGTAAATGTTCTTCCTGCTTCCAGTAAGTTGTGTGACATCACCTGACCTCTGTCCCGCCCCATCTCCCCAGGGAAGAAGCATGCTCAGTAAAGACTTAATGCTGGGTAAATCAGGAAGTACCTGGGGGGGAAAATTACAGTTGAGAAGGGGAGCCTATTAATGCAGACTGAGGCTCATCACATGACTACAAGCTGGTCACATGGCTGAAAACAGGAAGTGTTCAAGCAGGAAGTGATTTAGAGAGAGATGTGATTTAGGTTACAATGGAAGGATCTTTATATAGTTCTTACTAGTTTGGAAGAATTTGAGACCACAGTTACCCTTTAAGAGCATAAGACAATCCTCTGATGGCAGCCAGCCCAAGTTACATAACCCCAAACAGTTTTACAAAGATTAGGCCAAAAAACACAATGCAAGCACCAAACCAATATTTGATTTCATATTTAAAATTGTTCACATGCCTATACATGCCATCTGCTATGTATCAGCCATGTTGTCAGCTTTCTCTTATTTGCCATTTCTAGGCAATATGAACAGATCCTTTTCTGAAGGAACGTGCAATGGAAGACCACCTGCCCCCATTCCTACAACTTGTATTCAACCTGCTATAGAAACCGAGGTAACAGTTAAATGTTTTACACACTGTAAACAAACGATTTGATTTGCACTTTGAGTCCTTTAGGAGAAAAGCGCTTTACAAATGTTATTGTATTGTATTGATTTACAAGACAGATGCTTCCAGTAAATGAGAAAATAAATTATTATTTCACAAGATTTGGATTTGCAAGAAAGAACAATAGATTTAGAACTAAGCTAACATGATTACACCCCCATAATTTGCAAAGCACCCCAATAAGAATGCAAAATGCCACCACAATAAATACAATTTATTGTTATTTATTATTATTAAAAAGATCCTTTAAGATAAGAAAAATAGAAGTTTCATCTTCAAGTTAGGAATGGTTTCTTTACAGTAAGAATGGTGAAACTGTGGAACTTTCGAGGGTTAGCAAAAATAAAACCATAAATTTGAGGGTTACTGAAATCGAACGATAATTTAAAGGGTTACCGAATATCGAAGGCTACATTTGAGAGTTAGCGAACTATACATTCTACGGTTAGCAGAAAAGATCCATACATTTGAGGATTACCGAAAACGAACGATACTTTCAAGGGTTACCGAAAATCGAAGGCTACATTCTAGGGTTAGCGAACGATACATTCTAGGGTTAGCAAAAACGATCCGTACATTCGAGAGTTACCAAAAACGAACAATACACTCGAGGGTTAGTGAACGATACATTCTAGGGTTAGCGAACGGCCAGTAAATTCGATAATTATCACGTTTTTGATGATTATAGAAAATACAGGCACGAGTCCGGAAAGCCAGACAAATTCCGTTTCACTTGAACTCGGGTTCGAGTTCTAGTCCATATCTAGTGAAGATATCCTTTAAAAAGCTTTAAAATTGGTCTGGATATTTTTATAAAACTAAAAGATATTGAAAATTACTGGTATTAATACATATAGTTCTGGTTGACCCTGGGATCCTTTACGAATAACATTTGGAGTCAGAAAGGATTTTCTTTTCCTTTTCAGTATTTCCCCCCCCTTCCTTTGGCTTAAAACTTAGGTAGGGTTAATGAGTAGGCCATAAAGGTTGGACTAAATGGACAAATGTATTAATTCAACCTCCATTAATATGTTACATCAAAAATGGTTTAGGTTACGGTACTACAATAAACAGGCACAGCAAAATTGGATGTGAGAGATAAATTACTTTTTAATTAAAGGTGACCTGTTTTTTAAGTTGTTTGGACAACTAGTCCTTTAATCATTGAAACATAAATACATTTTTGAAACACTGATGAAAAAAACAGCAGTTTTTATAGCAAGCAAAAAACATCAAATAATTAAATTTTCCAGACAATAAGCTAAAAAAACTATATAATACACATTTCTACCTTACTGTAGCTTGGTAAATTAATTTATAGGGTCAGGGGTATAGGGTCTGCTGGCTCCTATTTTACATTTTTTTAATTTTTCGGCAGCTATTGGTTGCTAATAAGACTAGCTTTTTATGATTTCAATACGTAATTATTGCAAACAGTATAGTTATATGAAAATAAACAGCTGTATAAAGCAAAGCCATCAGCATAGTATATACCGTATTAAAATATATTATTTTTATATTAACAAAATATATTATAATATTATAATAATATTCTTTTCTTAACATTGTTTCTTATGAAGCACCTGTCTCAAGATCAATGGTATTCTGGTGGTATTTCAAGACCAGAAGCTGAAAAAGCTCTTCGATCAATCAACCGGGTAAGAATAAAAAACTAGCATAACTTTAAATAAACTTTAATATGAATCGGTTTACATGGTCCCTTGCCCTATGTATGCCAAAATGTATGATCTAAAATAGAACACTTGCTTCCAATATTCATTTCAGACCACTGTTATCTACTTGTTCTTCTCAACATCCCTCTCTATTTGTTTCTACCTTTTGCCCTGATAAATAAGAATATATATTTAGACAATATTGTGTGAGAGACCAGGGTGACAAACTTTCACTTTTATGTATTATAGGATGGTACATTTTTGGTGAGAAACAGTTCCAAGTCAACAGCTTCACATCCATATGTTTTAATGGTATTATACAAGAACAAAGTCTACAATATTCAAATTCGTCACGACCAGGCAAATAGCATATACATGCTGGGTTCTGGACTTCGAGGACAAGAGGTAGTTTATACATTTTGGTTTTGTCAGTGGACCAGCATATGCCTTATTATGTACACACAGTACCAGTCTATTAACCTTTCTCCAGTATAATGTTTATAATTTTAATTTATGCTGACAGACTCCTCTAACACTTATCAGTATTAAGGACAATCTCCTGTACCTAAATCAGTCTCTCTGAATTCGTCCCATATGTCCCTTGTAAGTAAGTTTGGTAAAGGAAAGGGGCAGTTTTATTCTTCACTGATTGAAATGGTGTGGTTAATTAGTTTAATAGCCCACACACTTGCTCTAAGTGTCATTCATTTTAAGAATGGGTAGTTTTGTTGGTGCCACACAAAATATGCATCCTGAGACATGTATGGGACCTAAGTTTGTGTCAAATACGGTGAAGAAAATAAATAGTAGTGACAAACTACCCTTGACTCGAGATTGCGCCAATTCTGGATAAATCCGGTTCTAAATGCAGAAAAATATTTTTAAAACAGAAAATTCTTTGCCAGTAAAGGACTATAGAGTGCTGTTCCCAGCAGACATTCATAAGTTATACTTGGGCAAAATATATGGAATGTAAAAAATCCGGCATGACTTTTCAACTCCATTCAGTGTGGCTGCAATAAAAAACGAGGTATTATGTTTTGCACCAGCCCCAACTATAAAAATCACAGCAGAGTCATCAGTGTGTAGCAGTGAGTTGTAGGAAAAGCTGGAGTAAGGTAAGAAACACTGCTACTGTAAATTTCTTAACATAGAACAAAGTGGAGGAGCACATTGCAGATGTGTTGTAACGATTTATTGTGAAAGCATGATACAATTTTTTGGGAACACTTCCTCGGGTATACCTGAGGAAGCGATAAAGGATTGGGAGAGCTGAATTATTATGAGCCTCAAAAGATGTGAATGAAAGGTCAGGCAGGGAGGTAATGTTAGTAAATCGACAGAAGGAGGAAAGTAAAAGGCCAACACCCCATCCCCGACCCGAGAAGCGAGGCGAATGGGAAAAGTGGAACCCACCAAAAGCAAGCAAGACCTCGAGAGAGTCATGTTGGGAAAGCTTGGTTTGGTTAAGGGCAAGAAGGTGAAAATGATAAGAGCAGAAAAGATCATGGACGAGGGTAGATTTGTTAACTAGCAAGCAAACATTAAGCAGAGCACAGGAGAAGGTCTTTCTTTAAATTATATGGTTATTGTTACAGTCCCTGTATAGGATATACAATGAAACTATAATACAAATGTTTAGTTTTGGCATAACATTGAAACACATTGCTATAATTCACTTATTCCATCGGCTTTCTATTATTGAACCAAATATATGATCTCCAATTTTTCTTTTAAAGGGTATGTCCAGCAAAAAAGTAAGTATGTTTCCAAATGATTTACTGAAGAACAGGAGGTAAATGCATTATCTCTTACCTCCCGTTCTTCAGTAAATGTTCCAGGAGAGGAGGAGACACTTACCCGTGGACCCGCTACAGCGACGAAATCCCCAACGCCTCAGGCGCATCTCCAGTCTTTTGCACTGTGTGCGCATGCGCACACAGTGCGAAGGAGCGAGGAAGTGTTGGGGGCGTAGGGGATTTTGCCGCTGGAGCGGGTCCGCAGGTAAAAAAAAGATCATAATTTTTTTGACCAAGTGGGCGTGGTCAAAAAAATTATGATCTGCCGTGAAAGAGAATTTTCCACTGGAAATAGTGGAATAAATTCTAGGAACGGCAGGAAATAAGTGTAGGGTGTGAGGTTTAATTGTGTGTGACACGTGGATGTTGTAAGCAGAAATAGGCCACCAATTCTGCAAATATTGTAGAGCCATGAAGGACTGAACACAAACGAAACATGTTAGCCACTTTCCTATTTGCTAATTGTAAAGCAAAAGGCAAAGGCATAATTAACTGCAAAAAAGTTCTGTATTGTGATCATCATGTGGTACTGTTCCTTCTCAAACGTGAGTGCTAGCAACAGTATACTGTATAGTTCCTATAAAAACAGCATGCAACAATGGCTGCTAACCATCCAAATCATTGTAAAATCTATGCTACCCGATGTATTATCGGATTAGCTTGGGATTCATACTGACTTAGCAGTGTCCGCGCCTTTTCCATTTTGAGTACCATTTAGCACAAAACTACAGTAAGGGCTAGGCCACACTGCTGCGTTTTTTTTGCGTTTGCGCTTGCGTTTGCGTTTGCGATTGCGCTTGCGATTTTTCGAAATTATTGAAAACGCGGCAACGCAAAAAAACGCGCGTTTTTCGATGCGTTTGCGTTTGCGTTTTGCGTTCTGCATTTTTAATCGCAATCGCATGCGATTTCCTATACTTATTGAAGAAATCGCAAGCGCAAACGCAAAAAAATCGCACATGAATCGCGATTGCGATTGCGTTTGCGTTTGCGTTTCAGTGTGGCCTAGCCCTAAATGTCTTTTAAATGGAGGCACAACCCCACGATGCAATAAATCTTAAACAGGGATTATTTTATTGCGGGATCTTGGGCAGGTAAGAAGCGTCGACTTAAAGTATTGCATTGCCCTGTTAGGTTCTTGTTTTATTTAAGGACATGGAAAAATGTTTCTGTCAAAACAAATGTTAGTGCACTTTTTTAAAGAACAAATGTTATGATCGAACAATAAGCAATATCGTTATGCTTTAAAGGATAAGTACACTGTAAAAACAAGTTGTAAACAAGTGTAATTGAAAGCAGCAGCTTAAAGGACAACTCCACCCTATGCTTCTGGAGGCCTCATGGAAACTGAGCAATTTAGAAACCTGTACTGAGCCTGGGCATGCTCAAAAGAGGCAGACAGGGGATTAACATTCAGTCATTGGCTGTGATGTCAACTGTCAAATCCATAAATGACAGTTGCTAACTAGAAGAACCAGGAAGCAGAAACAGGGGAAACAGGACATTGTGCAGGATTTCAGGTTAGACTTATATATTTCAGATTTCAAACTATTATCGTTAAGGGTTTTGGGGGATGATTTACCTATATGTAAGTTTTCATTTTAGAGCTGGACTTGCCCTTTAAACTAATCCCCCTCCTTTTTTTTTCTTGGTCCCTACACAGCCTACCTGTGCTGATTTAAAGTTCCTGATATCTGGGATCTGCATTCTAGTCGGCTTAACTCCGCCCCTCCGTGATTTCCTGAGTCTCCTTCTTCTACAAATCCCAAAAAGCACTGTCCATGTACAGTACGGTGCAGCGCGATGACGTCATGTGTGCACATGTCCATGCATACACTGACTTCACGTCACAGAGCACACGGACAGTGCTTTTTGGGAATTGCATAAGGAGGAGATCCAGAAAATCTTGGAGAGGCGGAGCTAAGCAGACTAAAATGCATATCCAAGATGTCAGAAACTTTAAATCAGCACAGGTAGGCTCAGGAGGGCAGATAAGCTTTATGGAAGGTCGCACACCAAAGAAAATTTAAGTGCTTTTATTGAACCAACACAGCATGAAACATACAACGTTTCGGGGGCCTCCCCCATTATCAGGCTCAGGAGGGACCTAGGGGGAAAAAAAGGGGCAAGAGGGGGATGATTAGTTAAAGCTGCTTCTTCTAATTACACTTAACTTTTTTTACAGTGTACTTATCCTTTTAACAATTTTAAAGCTCTATATTTAATGGTAGGTAATTCACTGACAAAGTTTTGTTTCATTACAGACATTTGATTCAGTTGCTAAAATTATTGACTATTATCAGACTTCACCACTTCTTTTGATTGATGGAAAGGACCAAAGTTCAAGACAGAACTGTATTCTTACATTTGCTGCTGGCTGCTGTCTAACCTAATGCAACAATAAAAAACAAAACCTTTCCATTTAAAGAACCATAGCTACATTAAATGCTTGAATTTATTAAGGTATTTTACAGTAGGTACTGTCTTTCCTTCATAAGCTGACTTCTTAAAATATTGTTAAGCAACTATTGTTTCCTTGCTAGTCTGATGGTGACTGGGTGGGGGGATTCAATAAAAAATGAAAGATGAAAACCTATAAGAGAATCTGTAAACAAAATGTTTTTTTTGCTGTAATATATAAAAAAGATAAACGTATAATTTATGGTTTCATACCTTGAAACATGCCTATGCCCCACCCAACCCTATCACTACCATCCAAATTTTCTCCCTCCAAAGACCAAGCTGATTCGTTTGGGGGGGAAATGAATGGTAGTAGGCATATGGTATACAGAACAATCCTGAGAATGATTTTGCATACACCTGTAAGCATAAAATGCGTTTTTGAAAAAATACCCTGAAATTGTTTGTTGATTCAATATAATTTTTGTGTAAAAGAACTTCATATATGTCTATGCAAAAAGTGATTAAAATTTCTTGTTCCATGACCCCCAACTTTCTTGAAAGGGAGGGGTGGGGGCATGGGCAGGAAATGCCCACACCCCACCCAACCCTGCCTACAGATTACCCAAACTTCCTGAAATTTCTATGTTGCTCCAATGTAATTTTGTGCATTTTTTTATATATCTGTGCAAATCAGGATAAAAGTTTCTTACTTAAATTTAGCACAAAGTTGGATTAAGACTGAATAAGATCATTTATAAAGAGGGAATATTAACAAACTGTGGTTTTAACTTTTTAAGCATTACTTATGACTGCTTCTTAAGTTTTCTGGGCACCAGACAAGCATCAAGGTGGACATACACAGATTGATAATATTGTCTGATCGCGGATAATAATACATAAATTTGATATTTTATAATGGGAACTGCAATGGTATATATCCTTATAATAATCACTTGTCTATGTCACTAAGTGACTCATTTTTTATATTCCACTGCTCCTCCCATTCCAGTGCTCATGCCTGAACAATGACTCAGCATTTTTTGCAGTGTTTAACTTCACTAACGGAACCTGCTGGAGCTCTTTCCTTACACTTCATAACAAATGTCTCTCTCCTCCTCCACAAAGATTTGTTTAACTGCATAGATACTGGGTTACAGAAGGTAGCTTGTGGGGTTTAAATTAAGGTGAGAATAGGGACAAGGCTAGAATTTAAAGAATAAGCACACTACAAAAACAAGTGTAATTGGAAGCTGCTGCTTTAACTAATCAGCTCCTCTTTTTTTCTTCTTCTAGGTCCCTTCTAAACGGTTATTTACTGACATCTTGGATATCCTTTGCAGTCATCTAAGATCTGCCCCCCGAGACTTCCTAGATCTCCTTCCACAGTGTGTCCAAAAATGCAAGGTCAGTTAGCTCCGCGGGCACGTGAAACGTCCAGGCGCACGCAAGGTGAAGTCATCACGCCACGCTGAGCTGTTACAAGCATGGCGCGGCATGATGACGTCACAAACACGCACCTCCGTGCACTTGCTGACATCAGGTTGTGTGCGCATGATGTCACACAGGCGCACAGAGCTAACTGACTTTGCATTTTGGGTCTCACTGTGGAAGGAGATCTAGGAAGTCTTGGGGGGCGGAGCTTAGATGACTGCAAAGAATATCCAAGATGTCAGGAACTTTATAGGACCACAGGCAGGGCCGTGTATACACCTCAAGAACCTGTAGGCCCAAAGAGCCTGGAGCCCTTAGCCCCACCCCTAAACACAGACCACACCCCTAAACCACACCCATTTTCTCTTTTTGAGGGAAGAAAATAGACTATAAAGGAGTTGGATTGGTGGGAGGAGATTGACAGCCGCAATCAGATACTTATGTATTATAAGAAACAATGCACCCATTTTCATTATAAAATAAGGATATTACACCACCTAGAGTTCCCTGCCCTGCATAAAAGCTATATGGCCAGGGAGCTCCTTGGTGGCATAATATCCTTATATTACACTGGGCATTACACAAGGGGCACATTATCCCTTATATGATTTGCACAAAATTTCTGGAAAACTTGATAACAAAAATGGTCTAATTATTATGGCCCAATTTAGCTGGAAACCACACATGGAGTGTTTATTGGCCAATAATATCGCTACATGTATGACCACCATACGTTTTCGCATAAATATGAAAACTAGAGAGCTAGTTTCTTAAAAACTGTTAAGATAGTGTCACTGCTGCTTTCTTGCTAGGCTGCTGGTGGATAAGAGGGAGTAACATGCAGATGAATACTGTAAAATAATGGATTATTGCTGTAATATATGTGTGTGTGTGTGTGTGGGGGGGGGGGGGGGTAGGATAGTGGTAGACATGAGGTACAGTATATAGAAACATCCTGAGAATGATTTTGCATAGACATGTAAGCATATAATACACTTTCTTATAATACCAAGATAATTTGTTGAACAAATATCTTGAAATTGTTTGTTGCTTCAATATAATTTTGTATGAAAGAACTTCATCTATGTCTAAGCAAATAGTAATTAAACAGGGTTATTCAATAAAAGTTCTTATCATTAAAAATGGTGCTAATTTTTCTACAATCAATCAGATGTGAGCTTTCAAATGTTAAATAAGATCTGATTGGTTGAGGCAAAATTAGCACCATTTTAAACAATAAGAACTTTTATTGAATCTCCATGATAGTTTCTTATCTAAATTTAGATGTGTACATTGCAAGCACTAATTAAAAAAACTGGACTATAACTTAGTACTGCTTCTAACCTTTGTGGATAATCTGTAAACTACTATACTTTGTCGATAATCTGTACTGTTTATTAATAATAAAACATAAAAAGCTCTTCTGCCTAGAAGACTAAAAAGTAAAATTGCTTCTAGAAGTTCTACTTTCACTGACACAAGTCAGGTTCTCCCCTCCACTATCCACTGCAGTAGACAGAAGAATATCACAACTTTGCAGGTACATGGGCCGAACCAGAACAAAGAGGCCCCCTTCCAAGGAAATACATCTTCTTCAAATTCTAAATTTAATTGTCAGTATCCATATTTAAAAACTATGGCTCCATGCCCCACCTCCTGCCAGTTCACCCTACATTCAAAGAGGCAGAGAGACCCAAGGGGGGCTTTCAGAGAGTCTTCAACTTGGCCATATTTAACTATGACTATCAGCGACTGCAATCAGCAATTGGTAATTGATGGAAGCTCCACAGTTAAAAAAATTGCAAGAGTGTTTTATTGTTCCATTGTGGGATAAAAAAAGGGCAATGTTTCAGGTGATACTCCACCCTTTATCAAACATAACAAACAGAGATCACTTCACAATATTTATTAACTGTACACTATTGTACACTTCTACAACAGGGTGGGAAAATATCAATCAATTAATATAATTAATTGGAGTGATTAAAAGGTGAATTAAAAACTTTTGGTTATAATAAAGTGCAAAAACAGTTAATTTTCTTGACATTAAGATTATTATAGATGAATCAAGTTTGAAATGGTTATTTACGTCAAAGGTACAGACAAAAATAGTGTGTTACACAATTGATATTATAGCTTCCATTCAAATTAAAGGGCATGTCCACCCAAAACTAAAAGCTAACCCACTACTGGCCCCACTGTGTATTGTTAAAAAAAATTACCTTACATATCTGCCCCTTATGGTTCTCCTGTAGTGTCTGTCCAAAGTTCCAAAAAGTAAAGAGTAGGAGGTGTCTGTGAGTCATCCATTTCCTGCTACTTCCTTAAAGGGCATGTCCAGCCTAAATATAATTCTATAATAACTTCTATATATAATTTCTATATATGGTAGCTCCCCCCTGCCCACCCCCAACTGCCACATTAGTTCTTTAAAATAAGAAGAAGAATCATACTTACAGCCCTTCACTCCCGTGGCTGTCTTCTCATGGCTCCCTATTTGCCTGAAGTTGCAAACAGGGGCTGGACTGATGATATGCTGAGAGCCAACCAACCACAGACGCGGCTGCTGGAGAGAAGGGCTGTATGAATGATTCTGATTTTTTTTTCGGATTTTTTCCCCCCCAATATTTTGTATTGTTTTTCCTGCTTCATATTTGTTAAAACGGTATTGGTTAAGGGAAACATTATAAGATAGATTTATGGAATTGTAACAATACCTTATATACTATATTGTAGTTATTTCACATTTCGCATGTCTTTTATCGTCTTTTTTTCTTTTTTTTTTTAAACAAAAGTTTCATTGTTAATATTTCTGTGTATTCTTACTATAAAATAAAATTAAATCATAATAAAAACATTAACTAAGTCTCAAGTATTTTGTTCATACCTTGTTGATTTTTAGCTTTAACTTTCTTTGATGTATATTGATGTCTCACTCTTATGGCTCCGTGCTTTACGATGTTGCTGGTGGGGAGAGTGGGTCCCCAAGAAGAAATTGCTGCAGTTCGCTGGTCCTCCTCCATCCTCAAACACCATACATCCCATACCTTCATAAATTTATCTATTGAACCTTTGGCACAGTGTAACATACGCTCAGTTTGATATACCCATTTAATCTTATTTACTAGCCTCTGATATGGGGGAGCTGGGGTTTTCCAGGAGGCAGCAATAACACATTTAGTGCAGGCACAAAAATAATGCAGTAGCATATTTCCCATTTTGTTAAGGGTGGGTTCGTCTTTGTTGAATAGAGCAACCCATGGTTTTTTTTGGGATGGTTCTTCCAAATACTTTGGCTATTATGGAGTAACAATCTTCCCAAATTTTCTCCACTTCTGAACAGCTCCACCATGTGTGGGGTAGGTCTGCGGAAGCTCCGCAGCCTCTGAAGCGAAGTGGAGAGTTAATGGGGGAGATTTTGTGGAGTCGTTCAGGAGTAACATACCATCCATGTAGTATTTTACATTTTTTCTCATGTATCAGGCTTTTAATTGAGCATTTGCGTATACTGTGAAAGATCTGGCTCCAAGACTCAGGTGAAGTGGCAGAGCCTAACCATGTCTCCCATTGGTGTTGTACTTTAATTTTTTCCACTGCCCCAGTGGTGATTAATATATCATACAGGTTTGTGATTGTTTTTGGCCAAAGGGAGAGGTTATACAGAGGGTTTCAAATCAAGTTATAGTCATGGGTTGGCTTTTTGTTAAATGTGCTAACTGAGTATATCTGTACCATTCTTCTGGTGGGAGTCTACATTTGTTTTCGACTTCTTCCCAGGTAAGTAACTTATTCAGGTGGATCGCTCTGGTGATCCCTTTATCTTACCAGAGGGACCATCCCTTGTCTGTCAGAGGGGGGAGGAAGTCTGGGTGGGACTCTCCAATTCTACCCATCTTGTTCTGTGAAGGTTATCATCCATCGTAGGGTTTGTGCTATCCTGGAAGCTAAAGTAATAGTGTTGAAGAGATGGTAAAGCATCTCCTCCAAGCTTCCTGGGTCTCATCATAGATACTCATATAAATTTATAGATTGCCCATACAAATTTAGAAATTTGAGATTGACATATTGCTAGATCTGTTTTCCGTACTTCGATGGGCAGAGCTCTAAAGAGAGAGGATCTCAGTAGGGTAATTTTAACTGCGTGTATGTGGCCAAATAGGGATAGTTTGCAGGGTTTCCATTTCTGAAAGAGTGTCTTAGGCAGTTTAAATATGGGGGTGTAGTTATCTGTATATGTCTCCGAAGGAGTAGTGTTTAGATGTGTGCCTAGGTATGGGAGGGGGCCTTCATGCCAGGATAGATAGAAATTTATTGCTAGAAGTTTATGTTGTTCGTATGACATTGCTACGGGTTTAGCGATCGTTTTGGTAGGGTTGAATTTGAAGTCTGAGGCATCCCCAAACCGAGACAGTTGGTAGTTTAGGTGTGGTAGTTAGGTAAGTGGTTTGGTGATTGTGAATAGAGAGTCATCTGTGAATAGTGCTATTTTGTATTCTGAGCTACCTATCTGTATCCCTGTAATTTGGGTGTCTGTTCTGATGTCTTGTGCTAATGGTTCTATACACAGGGCAAATAATAATGGTGAGAGGGGGCGCCTGGTTCTGTTTAAAATCGGAAATTCTTCTGAGACAAAGCCCATGTTGTTAATTTTAGCTAGTGGATTGGGATACATGGCTTTGATGAGGGTTAGGAATTTTGGAGAGAAATGGAAAGCTGTCAATACTTTTTATAAATAGATCCAATCTATGCGATCAAATGCCTTCTCTGTGTCTAAATTGATAAGGGAAATAGGTCGATAGTTTTTGCATTGGGTGGTGTCTTTGTTTGGCTTGGGGATAACTACTATGTTTGCTCTCAGCATATCTTGGGGTATTTGTTCTTTATTATTACGTTGTTGTAAAAGGAGGTGAGGTGGGGAGTGAGTTCTGGTTCAAACTTTTTGAAATATCCTGCTGTGAAGCCGTCAGGGCCTGGGGCATTGCCTGATTTAAGAAACTTTTTTGCATCTTTGACTTCAGTTGTGGTGATGGGAGAGTCGATGATGGATGTTTCTTCATTTGTGAGGTGTAGTAGGTGGGCTTCTTGAAGGTAATTATCAATAAAATCTGTGTGGAGGGATTTGTGGTTGACTGTCTGGCTGTATAGTTTCGCATAGAATTTAGAGAACTGGTCTAGGATATCGATGGGATTGTGTATGAGTGAGTTATCCTGCTTCTAGTGGTAGTAGAACGATTTTGAGTGAATATTTCATTTAGTTTTCTAGCCAGCATAGTGTCGGATTGTTTCCTTTTTAAAAATATTTGAGGTGATGGGACGTAATGCTTTCTCGGCTGAATTGTAAAGTGGGTTGGTTGTTAAGTTATTTCGAATGTCGTTTAGGGTGTCGAGTTGGTTTGATGGAATGAGATATATATTTTTTCTGCTGTTTTAAGATTTGATAGGAGTTTCTGGGTTTTAAGTCTATGTTGTTTTTTGAATCTAGAGGATAGAGGAATGATGTGGCCTCGGATGAACGTTTTATGATCTGTCGATTGTGGAGTTTTCTTTGAAATAGAGTTTAATTTGTTGATGTTAATTGGGTGTCTTTGTCTACTAATAGTGTTTCATTCAGTCTCCATTGGTATTGGTATGGGAGGGGGTGTCCCATTGTTAGGTCCGTAGATACATGTGCATGGTCAGACCATGATATTGGGGCTATATCAAGTATGGAGGGAATCAGTTAAGAGTTTATGAAAATGTAGTCTATCCTTGTGTGTGTTTTGTGTGGATGAGAGTAGAATGTGTACTGCCTCGATCTGGGGTGCCTCAGCCTCCAAACGTCCCACAGGTTGAATAAGTGAAGTAGAGATTTGGGGGAGGTAGTGGATCTGGTTGGGGTGGAAGGGGAGGACCTGTCCACCTTTGGGTCTAGTGTGGTATTGAAATCCCCTGTTAGAATTAGTGCGCCTAAGTTCAGGGTTAAAAGTTTTTGTTCCAGAGTTCTATAGAATGCGGATTGGCCTGTGTTGGGGGTATATATGTTGGCTATTGTATAGTGTTTAGATGCTAATGTACCTTGTAATATTAGGTAGTGTCCTGCGGGGTCTTTAACACATTGGGCCACAGAAAATGGTAGTCTCTTGTGTATTGATATTGCTACCCCTCCCTTTTTGACAGAGGCAGAGGAATAGTAATGTTTGGTAAATGTTTTGTTCCGGAGGAAAGGTTCTTTTCCTTTTACGAAGTGCATTTCTTGTATAAAGACTATATTGCTTCGTTCTCTTTCATAATATTGTAGAGCTAAGCGTCTTTTGATTGATTTGTTGAGACCCTTAGCATTATGTGTTAATATTCTGAAGGTGGAGTCAGCGATTGTTAAATGAGTGTTGGGTGTTCTTGTATTTTCCTCTGCTCTCTGCCAATCCGTGAGGGGAGCTTACCTAAAGATTCAGAACCTTTTATTTAAAGAACTAATGTGGCAGCTGGGGATTAGAGATGTCCGAACTTCGAAAAATCCGGTCCGCGCGAGGATCCGCGGATTTTCGAAAAAATCCGTAAATTCGAAAATCCGTGAGCGGACCCGTTAAAACGTATTAAAATGAAAGTTCGGCAAAATCCGCATTAAAAGTGGTCTAAATAACCTTGGTAATGTACACTTAATCACTCAGGGACCTGGGTAATGTCCTTAGAAACACGTATCAATGCCTACAATACCTAAAAATTACAGTCCGCTAGCGAGAACGGTATTTTTCGAAAATACGAGGATTTCCGTAAAAACGAGGACCTCCGTAAACCCGCGGATCTCCAAAAAACGAGGATTCCCGTAAAAACGTGTAATCAGGTTAGCTGCCATTGGCTAATTTGGGTCATGTGGCTTGCTCCGTCTTGAAAATAATCCCCAAAAATTTGAATTTACAAGAATTTCTCGTTTTTACGAAAATTCTCGTAATTACGAGAATCCGCGTAATTACGAGGATCTTCGTTTTTTCCGGGTCCCGGAAGATCGCAGATTCTCGTAATTGCGAAGATACTCGTATTTCCGAAAATTTTCGTAAAAAAAAAAAAATCCGCGGTTCGGAAGTTCGGAAGGCGGAAAATCCGGAAAATCCGGAATAATCCGCCGTTCGCGGTCGGGATAAATCCGCGGCGGATCCCGGTTCGGGTCCGCGAACCGGCCATCTCTACTGGGGATGGGCAGGAGCGAGCTACCATATATTAAATGGATTTTACACTAGGTGGAAGGGCAGGCATGGATTGATCTGGATTTTGGGAGGGAGAGGGGAAAGGGCTCCCCTGCACATGTCACCATCCCTCCCGGAGGCAAGACAGGAGGCAGAGACCTTTGGACAGTAAGACAGCTCCTGCTCTTCACTTTCCTGGACTTTGGACACTGCAGGAGAACCATAAGGAGCAGAGATGTAAGGTAAGGATTTTTTAAACTACACAGTGGGGAAAGTAGTGGACTAAATTTTAGGTTTAGAGGTGGACATGCCCAGTCACATGCGTAGGGGAGCCCTCCCTCCCTCCCTCCCAAACCTATCTATCTTTGTTGCCTGGTGCCTTGCCTATAAATCTTTATTTCTGTAGTGTAAGGCACCCTGTCCCACCCCCAACCGCTAAGTCCATTTGTTAAAAAAAACATCATTGGCTGTGTAAGTTGTGGATCATAGTAAATTCTCCAAAAGAAATGGGACGCTGATACACACCAGATAGAGTTCACATACACAGCATGTTTGTAATTCAGCCAATCAAAGATGCAACTGCCGGTCCGGCCCCCTGCTTGCAGTTCCGGCAAGCAGAGGGCTGAGATCTGAGCGCCGGGGAATGAAGGCACCTGGCGGTTGGCAGTGGGATAGGGTGCGTTTAAGGCAAGTTCATTGCCTTAAACGCAATTTATGAGGGTGAAGAGATTGGTGTTAAATCCAGATTAGTGTGCAGTAACACATTTACATAGTTATGAGGTTCAATAAAGACATACGTCCATCAAGTCCAAGAGCTTGCACTTTTTTTCCAACTGTGGAACCTACCTCATTTTTTGATTGTGGAATTGATAAATTGGGATTGGTGAGCAGTACAGTCTGGTGAAAGAAGCCCTCCGGAGCGGTTTAAAATGACAGCATGCTATTCAAAACCTTGGGCCACAGTAAGTGGTGAAAAATGTATAAATGAAATGTAAAACACTCCCCTTAAAAGGGTAACAGTGGTCCAAAAATGACTTTAGGTAAATTGACAGGAATTGCTTTGCTGAGGATTTTTGCAATTTACTTTCATTATTTATTTTACATAGTTTTGAAGATATTTACATTTATATGTGTGATATAGTTGCATCACCAGATCCCCTGCACTTCCTGCTTCCTGCACTGAAATCATGTGACAATCCCTCCTCGTGGGCCCCCATGGCCCCTCCCCTTGCAGCCCCTTGGGCCTTCCCTCCCATGACCCCTCCCACTCATGTGTTCTGTGGCCCCTCCCACTCATGGCTCTGGGGCCCCTCCCACTCATGGCTCTGGGGCCCCTCCCACTTGCAGGCCCCCTCCCTCTTGCAGGCCCCAGGGTCCTTCTTACTTGGGGCCCCTTCCCACTTGGGGGCCCCTCCCTCTTGCGGGCCACAGGGGGCTGCAAGGGGAGGAGACACAGGGCCCACGATTGGGAAGGGCCAGCAAGTGGGGGGCATTAAAAAACGCAGTGCTGTGGGCTGTGCTGTGGGCTGTGCTGTTCTCCCCACCACCCTCCTACCCTTCAGTCATGCACTGAGCATGTGCCAACTGCTGATTAGAGGAGGAAATAGTATTTCTGACCGTAGATTCAGAACCTCCCACCCCCTAAATTTCTGACCATATTTTAATAATAATATTTAGCAATTGCATAGTTAAATACCACTTTTAGTTAGTAATGTATTCTGTACTTTTGTAGAGAGCTGCAATTACTCTATTCAGCTATATGTAAAAACATATATTTTACTCTAAGAAAATATCTAAAAAATAATTATAGAAAAGTTCTCCAACCATATTCTTTAATAGATAGTAATAGACAGTAATACATTGTAAATGTAGTCATGTGTTAGCTAGGTCAATAGAACAGCGACCTTCATGTACAGAAGAATTATTATAAAGTCTTTCATTCATAAATTTACAGTAATAACGTTGCCTTTTTAGACATACTGTATTAAATGACTTTGTCTCTAAACCTACTGTTTTAAATAAAAATTCTCATTAAGGAATCCTTTAATTGTATGCGCTTTCTTCTTTCTTGAAAATATTTTTATCTTCAACTTTTTTTGGATTTTGATTTTTTTCTGGATAGTTGCATGCTAAATTTAAGTCACTGAGTAACAAATGTGATTTTTCTGAAGGAAAAAAAAAATTACAGTTCATATGTATTAATGCAAGTACTTACTTTTCTTACATAGCTACAGCCCTTAATTTATTCACTTCCTGACCATTCATTCCCAAACGCTCGACGGACACCAAAACCTCTGACAAATAGGTGGATTCAAGCAAAGAGCAGGTGATTGTTGGTTAAATCAGTCATTAATTGCTTGCTTATTTGTCTAGGGTTGTGGTGTGAATCAACCTGAGCATGTATAAAAGGCTTTACTTACTAATTTATCTGTCACATTATCTTATTTATTTTATCTCTCAGATCCAACCTATCAGTATATCTTTTTGATTGGGATATCCACCCAAGCCTCAAAAATTGCATTGGTCCTATGAAAACTAATATATTAGGATCCAAAAGTGAAATCAGCCTTTTATTACATCCCATTCTGTGATAGTGATGCTGCTTTTTAAATATGCTGCTTACATTTAACAACTGTATTAATACATATATGATGGGAGACACAGTTATAATCTTTTTTGTTCCATTAATGTATACAGTATATCCCTCCCATCAAGACTGGCCCCTCAACTAACAAATAAAACTGAAAATGCCTTTACTCTTTACACTTACCCATTCACAAATACGGACTCAGGGCTGGGCCACACTGATGTGCATTTTAGTGCGATCCGATCACGCATTTAAAAGTGGACACTACTGTAACCCAATTGATGGGGCCACACTAATGTGCTGTGCGTGTGATCCGTGCACCTGGGAACACGTTGTAGTGTGGTCGCATTCCCGCGATTTCCATGTTACCGCTAAAATGGCGGGCGCGAACACGAGCGCAGAACGTGAACACGAACGGGCGAAAAACGTGCTAGTGTGGCCTAGCCCTTAATCAATATATTAAAGGAATAGTTCACTTTGAGAGTGAACTATTCCTTTAAGACTGCATCTTCGAAACAGTAATTAATTCAGCAAAACACGGCACTATATACCTAAATTAATGTATTGTCACTTCAGCTATGCTATGCTATATGCTATGCTAACATAGCATATTATTCTGGTGAAATAACTCCTTTAGAATAAAGGAAAATATATTGCAAAATCATTTCTA
The DNA here is from genome assembly GCA_019447015.1 of Hymenochirus boettgeri. Classification (NCBI taxonomy): domain Eukaryota; kingdom Metazoa; phylum Chordata; class Amphibia; order Anura; family Pipidae; genus Hymenochirus; species Hymenochirus boettgeri. Next base: position 61,201,266 of record CM033471.1, read on the forward strand.
TAGTAATAGGTATCTGTATTTGTTAACAGTCTTATACGGCTGCATATACAAATACACAATTTCTAGACATCTGAAAAGATTAAAGGGAAAATAAATACATTATGATTTCTTAATAAAGTAATGAATTATTGTATGCAGGACTCATTTGGGGGATTCAGTTGCTTATATGAGATCTGGGCATGTTTGACCCACCCCAATCGGCATCACTATCACTACCGCATGGTATTCTTCGATCGAACGTTCCTTAATTAACCAATGTTTGGCGTAAATGTACGACCGCAGTCATACATTATTGATAACGTACGGTATTGTTAAATTGCGATTAAAAATAGGCCCCTTTGTTTGCACTTTAACACTTTATCCTTGCACAAGGACCACTTTATATTGACTATTAGATCCAAATCAATTAAGTTCCTTTCTGGTCTGAATTGAGTGTACCATGATGTCTTTGTTCTTTTAGTTGTAACTGTCTGTGAATTGTGTGACATGTGGGCAGTGTGTGTCTGGTGCTTAATTCCAGGTAAGGCAGGTAATGCCTGCGTAGTCCATACCCCCAACCTTCCCAGTTTGAGAAGGTGGACAAGGGCATGTCTGGGATTTTGCTGTGGGTGGGGGCATGGCATTCTGGGATGTGGATTGTCTGGGGCCGTGTCCATGATGTTGTGGTGTCCAGGTGTGGGTGTGACATTTGGGGGGTGGGGGAGATGTTTGGGGCATGACCACCATGTTGGGAAGTGTGGCCATGGCCGTGCCTTTTGGGGGCATGTACGCACAATTTGGGGACATGGGTGCGGTATTTGTGGGTGTGATTTTTTTGTGGCAAGGGCATCAAGTTTGGGGGTGCCGGTGTGGTGTTTAGGGGCATGCCTGTGATGTTTAGGGGCATTGGCATGATGTATGAGGACATGGGCATGATTGGGGGCATACCTATGATGTTTGGAGGCTTGAGCATAATTTTTGGGGGAGGTGGGGACCATGATCACAATATCTGGGGGCGTGGTCTAAACATTTGGGGCGTGTTTTCATTGTTTGGGGGCGTGACTGTGATATTTGGGTGTGTGGGGAGCATGGGCATGGCCGGGATATTTCGTGATGTGGCCGTGCGGTTTGGGGCATGGCCATGTTGTCTTGGGTCTTTTTAAATTTCTTAGCATGACAGTAACCGCAAATGTTGTTCATATCCCCAATTGCAACATATTTTCTCTAGGGTTCATGCATAGGCGGATTTTCCATAAGGCTTGGGGGGGCTTAGCCTTCCTAAGTGAAATCAGGGGGAAAAAAAAAATTTGCTGGGGGAAAAAAAAAAAAAAATGATTAATATTATCAGCAGCGTGCAGCTTTCTCCCCTGTCACAGTTTAGCTGCAGCCTGCAGGACTTTGGCTCCTCCCCTTCCTCCCCCTTCCCTCTCAGCAGCCCGGGGCCGAGGTTTCCTTCCACTCACCTAGTTTCCAGCGTTTGGTGGGAGGAGCGTCTCTGGGACTCCTGGCAGCTATGAGGAAAGAGAAAAGAGCAGGCAAACCCTGGGGGCTGGTGAATCAGATATTCCCAACACACTGTAAGTGAGTAGAGAAGCTGCAGCAGCTGGGTTGGGGAGAAGGGAGGCTAGGGAGAGAGTGACACTCAGTACTGTGCAGTCTTCCAGAAAGGACATGGTCTGGGACAGGTTCAGCACTGACAGTGTCCAATTGTTCTGCTGGTTACAGGATGTTAGTTGCTTTGGAAAGTGAGGGGTCTTTTTTATTTAGAATTAAAATCAGGATTTTTGATTGAAAGTGGGTGATTATTATTAAAGAAAATCTATCTATCCATCTCTATCTATCTATCTATCTATCTATCATCTATCTATCTATCATCCATCTATCTATTATCTATCTATTATCTATCTATCTATCTATCTCTATCTATCTATCTATCATCTATCTATCTATCTATCTCTCTCTCATCTATCTACTATCTATCTATCATCTATCCTATCTATCTATCTATCTATCATCTATCTATCTATCTATCTATCATCTATCTACTCTACTCTATCTATCTATCTATCTATCTATCTATCTATCTATCTAATCATCTATCTATCTATCTATCTATCTCTCATCTATCTATCATCTATCTATCTATCTATCTATCTATCTATCTATCTATCTATCAATCATCTATCTATCTATCTCTATCTATCTATCATCTATCTATCTATCTATCTATCTATCTATCTATCTATCTCTATTTATCATCTATCTATCTATCTCTATCTATCTATCATCTATCTATCTATCTATCTATCTATCTATCTATCATCTATCTATCTATCTCTATCTCTATCTATCATCTATCTATCTATCATCTATCTATCTCTATCTATCTCTATCTATATCTATCTATCTATCTATCTATCTATCTATCTATCTATCTATCTATCTATCTCTATCTATCATCTATCTATCTATCTATATATCTATCAATCATCTATCTATATCTATCTATCTATCTATCATCTATCTATCTTTTATCTATCTATTCTTCTATCTATCTTAAATGCTTTAGTCACTTGAAAAAGTTTTCATATCTATCTATCTATCTATCTATCTATCTATCTATCTATCTATCTATCTATCTCTCTCTCTTTTCTGTCTCTCTTTCTGTCTCTGTATCTTATCCACCTTGTCTAACCTGTCTTATGCCTTTCTGTCCACTCGTATGTCGCCTGTCTGTCATCTATATATATTAACAATAAAATATATTTGTATACATGTATTTATGTTGTGTAAAATACAAAGGGGGTGTGACCTGGGGCGTGGAAAGGGGTGTGACCTGGGCGTGGAGGGGCGTGGCCTAGAAAAATTTTGCGCCGCGCTACGCGCGCAATGGTATCTCGTTAGCCTTTCCTATTCTGAAAGTCACCCTCCGCCTATGGGTTCATGTTTGAAACCTTCCTGAAGCAAATTACAGACTTTATTTAGTGTCTTGTTTCCTCTGGGTGACACTGTTGTTGTCTGCAGCTCTCTGAGTTGCTGTAGGCAGGCGTCAAGCTTTTTTTGTGTCTCTGAGCACGTGACGTGTGTGTTCTAATTGCTGTAGCCATGCGTCACGCGGTTCTTTTGTCTCTGAAACGTGATGTGCAGACACTTTGTCTGTGTTGGGCAGTGCAAGGAGCCCAGACTCTTGGACTAAGTTGCTGAACGGGTTCATCACACTTTGCAAGTGACGTGCAGGCTTTTGTTGTTTAAATTGGGCATCACAGGCGTCAGCCTATACAGGGGGAATTGCCGTCATGTAGTTGCATTTGTTGGGTGTTGTGAGTGGAGCAATCGACACACACAACAAGCTGTAACTTTTTATAGTAGATTAGATTATTATATTCTGGTTTTGTTCAGTATTTACCAGTTTGCTTTTTAAGATTGAGATTATTTTCCATGTTCTTAATCAATCTTCAAACGCTATCCTTTTTGTAAACACGCGGTTTTTTAACATCTAGAATACAAAAATAAATCATCAAAAGTAGAATCACTCTCAGCTAAAATCTCAGTTTAATAGACACTGTGGGTCTAAATGACAATTACACAGTTTAGATCTAACAAATTTTGTTTTAGATCATAGTGATTGCTTACTGTGATATGGTTAGAATAATATGTAAAAACTTTATTGTTTTTACATGTGATGCTAACCATATACAGGCATCATGTCAGGCATGCATGATCATAGGTGACAGGCCATGTTTATAAAGCGTGGTATAGCAGTTTAGTGATACCACGATTCATCGGTAATGTATGACAGCGGTCGTTAATGTACGTCCGCTGTCATACATTTACGCCAAAAGTTTGTTAATTAACAAGGTCGTAGAATACCATGCGGTAGTAAACTACCATATGGTATTCTATGGAATCGTAAGTCTAGTTATCTTTAGCGGTAATGTAAGATTTACTATAACAATTGTAAATCATGATCGCTAAGCCGATCGGAAATTAATGATCGTTAAACTGATCATTAAAGACACACGTATTGCTAAAAAGTGAATATGGCCCATTTTCAGTAATTGGCCATGATTCTTATCTGGCCTCTGCTCCCGCACCGCTTCACCCCCTTGTCGCTGCCTTCGACGCTTACGGTCTTTCGTACGTATATGCAAACAAGTTCCAAATGTTCAATTGATCGAGTTTACAGGATCATAATCTAAAATGTATGTTTGCAAATGCGAGAAGCCGGGCTGACAAATGGGTGAATGAAAATTATGGCATTGAATGAAAAGTATGATGTAATAGGTATAGCAGAAACTGGTTGAACTTCTCACAGACTGGGCTGTAAATATAGAAGGATATGCCTTGTTTAGGCAGACGAAAAAAAAGGAAAGGGGGAGGAGTATGTGTTTATGTTAAAAAAGAATTGAAGCCAAATTTAAAGGAAGAGATAACTGGCATATGGATGATAAAGTGGGCAATATGGGTGGAATTAGGCAACAGGAAAGGGGGTGTAATGTCATGTTGGTGTCTGCTATAAGCCGCCAAATGCTAGCAGAGAGGAGGTGAGTCAACTTCATATGCAGTTGGCAAGGGCTGCAAGTTTGGGGAGTTGCTCATTATGGGGACTTTAATTACCCTGACATTGATTGGTGTGGTGGAACTGCCATCACAGAAAAAGGTGATGATTCCTGAATTTGCTGCAGGATAATTTTCTCTCATTGGTGGTTGAGGTTCCTACTAGAAAAGGAGCTCTGTTGGATCTGGTAATATCTAACATTGTGGAGAGCATTAAGATATAAGGTAACTGGAGCTTAGGGAATAGTGACCATGAAATAGTGGCGTTTGGACTTTGTTATCGAAAGGAAAGTGCGCTGGGTTAAACAAGACATTTAATTTCGGGAAGGCAAATTTTCCCAGGTTAAAGCAGCTCTTCAGAATGTCAAGTGGGATAATGTTTATCAGGTAAAGGTACTGAACAGAAGTGGACTGTTGTTCAAGGGGATTTTAAGCCAGTTCACATCTAAATTTATACCCTTGGGAAATAATGTAAAAAAAATAAATCCAAGCCCATAGGGCTGAATTCTAATGTAAAGGCAAATGGAAAGGAGAAAAAGGTATTAACCTTTAAGGCCGGGGAACGGAAAGGGCCTTTAGGGATTATAAAACTGTAAACAAGGAGTGTAAGAAGCAATCAAACTAGCTAAAATTAATAATGAAGTTAGGATAGCTGAACAAAGCATCACTGAGCCTAAATTTTTTTTAGTATATTATAGTAAGATGATTACTGAGAATGTGCGCATTAATTAATGGGGATAAGTTAGTTACGGAGGATGGCGATAAAGCAATGTCTTGAATATTTTTTTTTCCTCTTTATACACTATAGAAGATCCAAGTACAGATATCATAGAGTATAGTAGCAATAATGGTATAAAAGATTCAAGTGCACTTTGGTTAACCGAGGATATGGTACAGAAAGAACTAAATAAGGTTAATATTAATAAATCTCCTGGACCGGATAAAATACATCCTCGGTTACTTAAGGAGCTAAGTTCAGTTTTATCTAGTTTCATTGTTTCTATTTTTTGCTGATTCCCTCATGACCGGTGGTGTACCTCTGGATTGGAAAAAGGCTGATGTTATTCCAATATTCAAAAAGGGTAGTCGTTCACAGCCGGGTATTAATACAGGCCTGTAAGTTTAACTTCAGTGGTGGGAGTCCTGGAAGTTTAATAAGGGAACATGTTCTAGATTTGTTTCAAGGACTGACATTATAAGTAGTAACCAGCATGGATTTGGAGGAATAGATCTTGTCAACTAACTTGCTTGGCTTTTATGAGGAGTAGCAGAAATTTAGACTCTGGCGTAGCAGTAGATGTAGTTTACTTGGATTTTGCAAAGGCTTTTGATACAGTCCCCCATAGGCGACTAATGTATAAGCTAAGGTCTTTTGGTCTGGGAGTCACATTTGTACATGGTATGAAAATTGGTTAATACTAGGATGCAGAGAGTAGTTGTAATGGGGCTTAATCATTACGACTAAAGTGCTAAGTGGGGTGCAACAGGGTTCTGTGCTGGGGCCGCTTCTATTTAATCTATTTATTAATGCTTTGGAATGTGGGTATTGTCAGCAAGGTTTCTGTGTTTGCTGATGACACAAAACTCTGTCACCCATTAAAAACTTCAGAGTTGCAAGGGGTCTAGATAGATTGTCACATTGGGCTGCTAAGTGGCAAATTAATTTCAATGTTGATAAATGTAAGGTGATGCATTTGGTACTTAAAAATCCTTGTGCTACTTAACTATAAAAGGCTCTGTGTTAAGTGAATCCCTGTTGGAAGGGATCTTGGAGTTTTGGTGGATACAAACTTAAAGGTAGCAGCAGTGCCAGGCGGCAACAGCCAGAGCCAGCATTGTCTTGTATAAGAAGGTATGGATTCAAGGAGGAAAATGTAATTCTCCTCTCTACAAAGCATTGGTAAGGCCTCATTTGGAATATGCAATGCAATTTTGGAACCCTGTGTACAAAAAGGACATCTTTGAAATGGAAAGGGTTCAGAGAAGGGCAAATAAATTAATAAGGATTGGGGGAGCTTGATATGAGAGAGTGGAAAAGTTCAATTATGTATGCTGAGAAAAGGCGCTTGCGTGGGGATATGATTACGTGTTACAAATACATTAACAGCCATACAATAAACTATCTGGGCATTGTTAACCAATAGAACATGTTAAAGGACACGAGGACATCCCTTAAGACTTGAAGAAAAAAGGTTTGGCTTCATGCTCGGAAAGGGTTTTTCACTGTGAAACGGTACGTTCATTGGTCAGTTTAAAAAACACCTGGATGAGTTTCTGCAAACAAGGAATGTTGCAAGTTACTGGTATTGATCATAAAGTAGAGTTTATCCAGGGTAATTTCAGATTGCCACTTGGAGTCAGGAAGGAATTTTTTCCCCTTCATAATTTTGTGGGGTTTTTTTGCCTTCCTCTGGATCACCAGTAGGCAGGAAATGAGGATATTGCTAGATGGGTTGAACTGGATGGACGTATGTCTTTATTCAACCTCAAATACTATACTATACTATACAATATGTGTATATAGTATAGTATAGTGTTCAAGCGTTCTTTCATTCATCTCATCCCATTCCTATTGATGGTTTGGGTTTGGTGGAAAATTTTGAATGTGGCTAAGCCTATCGTTACGTCTTTGCTTTCCTGTTTATTTTTAATTGTTTATTTGCCTCCCTTTTTTAAGTTCCTGCTTTCCCTGGCCTCCTTTCCCGTTATCTTTCCCGTTATAGTTATTGTTTTTTTGCTCTGTCTAAAGCAATTTTTTCACTGTTTTCTGGTTCCTGACTCCTGTCTTTATTCCTTTAACCATTTGCTGCCTGCCCTGACCCCGGGCCATGCTCTGACTATACTGTTTCTCTACGCTCTTGTACCTTTGCTCTGCGGACTCAGTATTAGGGATGTACTTTGGTTTCTAATAGAACCCAGTTTCGAATCGAATCCGGCGTTTCAAAGTCCCACAAAACTTTCGAACGTCCGGATTTTTCGAAACCGAATTTTCCGAGTTTTCGGTTTTTATCGAAATCGAAAGTAGATGATTATCGAAATCGAAAGTAGATGATTATCGAAATCGAAAGTAGATGATTTCGGTAACCCTCGAATGTATGTGCCGATTTCGCCACCCTCGAATGTACAAGCTGATTTCGGTAACCCTCGCATTTGTGATATCGGTAACCCTCGAAAGTAATGTTCGATTTCGGTAACCCTCGAAATTGCCCGCGAAAGCTCAAAAACAGCCCGATTGTGAGGAAAGATAGATTTTAAATGAATTTTACTTATATTTACGGGTTCCCAGACCATTCCCCAGGTCCCTGTGTTATTTACGTAACCTACTATTACTATTTTACCCTTCAAATTGATAGAAACTTTCGAATTTTTTTCTCCCATAGCTTCTATGGGTTCTTTCGAATAAATTCGAAAAATCGAAAACGGGACGAAACCATCAGTTTCGACAACTCCTACTCACTATCTATGTACCGATATTGTTCCTGACCCCGATTTGTTTTCTCCTTTTGTACCAAGCTTTGGCTTAGGCTCTTGCTAGTCCTGCCCTGTCTGCCAGTTTTGCTTCAGTTTTCAAGTATTCCTGGCCCTGGTTCAGAAACCCTGCAATCTAGTATCTCTAGGGGCAACCAATCCTGGTGTTAGCTGATTGTGCCCAACTGACAACGGTCCCACCCGACAGACTCACTCATTGCTGCCCCACATAACTCCTTTCTATCCCTCCATTTGTACACATGCCTAATGCTGCCCATACATATTGGCCTGCAGATGTCCGTGTTACAATCTGACAGCCAATGGGGGCATGTCTTAGGAACACTGGGAGGCATACTGCTGGGAGGCAATATTAGATCAATTTTTTAATCTAACATTGCATTGTTACACTTTATATGTATGGTCAGCATGAATTTATCCCCTTTACAGCAATTCTTAAAGGAAGAACAGACGGTAGGAGTACTACTCTTTTTTACCATGGGCAGTTAAATATTTCAACTAAATAGAAATAAAAAGAGATGTATAGTAATAACTTTAGTTTGTAAATACATACACAAGCATTTTCCTAGTCAAAAATCAGTAATGAAAATATATAATACACAATGTTTGGTTCTTTCAAATTGTACAATTTTTACGTTATTAAATATCTCCTTTTGAGTATCCATGCTAAATTTCAATCACTCATGAGCAGAAAACTCTATTTTGCTGAGTGTGAATGTATCGCCCATATTCCATTGTAAATACAGATTTCACTGAATTTATTCGATTACTTGAAGCACAATACTGCAGTAAATATGTAACTATATATACTTCCTAACATACACAAAAATGTCAAAACTGCAAACGTACTAACCTCATCCATATTAGCAGCTATTTCCTCCCTCTCGTGCTCATTCTGCAGGCCCCACCCCTTAACACTGTTGTCAGGGATGTTATAAGAAACTAATCACAGCCTGAGGTAAAATTATTTTAGCTCGTCTCTGAAACATTTATGGGGAACTCTACACCACACAACAAAGGCTTTAAAGGGAAATTTCATTTCAATTACCATACAATTTGCATATCCATCGATGACTTTGTACTACATAAATATTGACTTATCCAGTTTACAGAACCCCTGTAATAATGTCTGTTTTAGTCTCAGTACCTGGGTTTATTTAGTCGATCAACTGAGATCTGAGCATGTTTAATGTTTCAAATCCAACAGCCATCAGTAGAAAATACTTTTAGGAATATATAAGTACATCACGGGAAGGACTGTTGCAGAATAGAGATGAAACAAGCTGTTAGTTTCTTACCCATAGAATCAGAATTTTACTAATTTCATTCTGGATTTTTCGATTTTGCTAAAACATTTTCCAATATATTTTTCGTTTTTCTATTTCACTTTCCAAAAATGTCAAAATTCTGTTAGAGCCACAGATTTACGAAACCATCAGTTACAAATAAAACAAGGTTAATTTAGAACCAGGGTTCTCACTATTGTAGAACTATCAATGTTGTACCATGTTCAGTCAGAGTTACAGGCAGGATTGTCCCTGGGTTTTTGGCACCTAAATTACTTCTGAATGACGCCTACAGGGGGAGAGATGTCTCAAAAGTGGGCATGGTTTTGTCGAGAGTGTGGGTGTGGCTTGTGGAGGTGTCTGTGGTTTGTAGATGTGTTGGGATAACTTAACGTTTACTGGTGGTGGAGGGCTGATGAACTGGTAAATATGCCCTCAATCAGACTGGTAATTAAGATGCCAACACATACTGAGTGGTCCACACCCATACACAATTGCAACTACGCACAGATACACTTCCATGCATAGATACACTACATACAGACACAAACATCATTAAATTGTATTTATCCCGTGAAATTTTTAGGTTAGGAGCACAGTTCAATGCTAGAGATAGCTACAGTTTATCGTTACAGTGGTCTGTGAATATTGGGAATTCTTGGATAAGTTTTCCCAAGTGGTAATAGTTGCTTGTATTGTAGGAGACCACATTATTTTATTTTGGAGTTATGGCCTAATAGAATTGCTCCCAAGTTGTTTTAACTTTGAGGGTTTTACCTCTTCCTGTTCTATATGATACCACTCTTGAACGCTAGAGTTCTGTTGCCACCATACTCTAGATTGGTTCATTATTACTGCTTGATAATAGTCTTTGAGAACGGGTAACACTATACCTCCTGTATCTTTTTGTTTATAGCTGTGTCTTCTGTAATTCTTGGTGAATTATTATTCCCTAAATATATATAGAAACTGTGATAGGATCACATCTTGATGATTTTGTTCTACCTATTAATGTTAAGGAAGTGTTTTTCCATTCTGTTAGTTGTTTCTGGATTTTGTTTAAAAGTGGTATATAATTATCTGGTATAGGCTGGTTTGTCCTCTGTCATGCATATTCCTAGGTATGTAGTTTTGATAATTTTCCAGTTGTATTAATATTTACTTGTAAGGTATAGTGGGTTATGTGTACGTTAATTGGGATTACTTGTGATTTGTGTCATTTATCTTGTAATGTATTTTTATTATGAATTTATCAGTGTTTTTGGATATTTGGTAGTGATTGAATTGGGTTTCTTATTGTAAGTAGGATATTGTCAAAGAATAAAGCTATTTTATGAGTTGAGTTATTGTATTGGATACCATAAATGTCCTGTCTTATTGCTTGTGTTAGCGGTTCCATTAGTAAAGCAAAGATGTTATTTTTTTTATTGCATTTGTGTATTAAATTGATTATTTTCCTTGTATTTTCTAAAGATTCTCTGCCTGGTACGAATCCTACTTGTGTGAATGAGTAAGGTAAGTATTGTTAAGTCTGGTGGCTAAAAGTGGGAAAAGTATTGCTGCAGATATGTGGCGTTAATTTTCGCCTATTCATTGCGTTAAGTGTGTTATCACTGCGAAAGAGAGATTGCTCTCTAGTGTATTTTCAGCTATTTTTGTCTTTTTTTATTTTAAGCTATTTATAAATAGGTGAAAACAAATCGCAAAACATCAATACTTACTGTAACGTTACATTAAAGGGGCAGCTCATGGAAATTATCATTACTTTTTTTAAATGTTAGTGTTAAGGACTCTTCAAAATAGGCCTCTATGAGACCCCCTCTGGACGCGGAGGTACCGTCTGCCAGTCTTCACCAGAGCCTCTAATGGTGAGGATGTTTTTGCGGCGAGCAGGCACCATGTCGTGGCTCCAGAGGAGAGAATCCCACAATGTGGAGAGGCAACAGGAGTTGGAGATCGGAGTAACCGGGGAGTAGGAACTGTAGAAGATATGAAGACTTGGATATAATGCTGTATAGATATGCAGACCAAAGCAGGAGCTGTGGTAGATATGCAGACCGGAGGTAACTGGAGGTAGGAGCTGTGGAGAGATGCGACCGGAGGTAGGAGCTGTGGTAGATATGCAGACCGGAGGTAACTGGAGGTAGGAGCTATGGTAGATATGCGGACTGAGGTAGTGAGCTGTGGTAGATATTGCAGACCGGGTAACTGGAGGTAGGAGCTGTGGTAGATATGTGGACCGGAAGCAGGAGCTGTGGTAGTATATCAGACCGGGGGTAACTGGAGGTAGGAGCTGTAGTAGATATGCAGAGACCGGAGTAGGAGCTGTGGTAGTATGCAGACTGGAGGTAACTGGAGGTAGGAGCTGTGGTAGATATGCAGACCGGAGGTAGGAGCTGTTGTAGATATACAGACCGGAGGTAACTGGAGTAGGAGCTGTGGTAGATATGCAGACCGGAGGTAGGAGCTGTGGTAGGTATGCAGACCGGATGTAACTGGAGGTAAGCTGTGGTAGATATGCAGACCGGAGGTAACTGGAGGTATGAGCTGTGGTAGGTATGCAGACGGAGGTAGGAGCTGTGGTAGGGATCGACCGGAGGTAACGGAAGGTAGAGCTGTGGTAGATATGCGGCAAACTGGAAGCAGGAGTCTGGAACAACAGGATACCATACCAATGCTAACAAGGAGCTAAAGTCCAGAGCAACAAACCCTGAACTGGCAGCAGAGGCAAGCTGCCAGAGGAGCCTAAATAGGCCCTAGTGACCTCATCACTGTGGACGCGCGACCCTGCCACATCCCGCGGGCTGCGTGCGCGCGTGGGCATGCGAAGAGTGGTCCGCCCCAGAAGCGCGCACCGCACGCGACCGCCAGCGCATAACCCGGGCTTGGGAAGAGGTAAGTACTTGACATTGCCCCCCCTCCACGGGCACCTCCAGGTGCCTTTGGAGCTTAGGTTTGTCAGGATGTTTGGAATATGATCTTGACCAAACGAGGAGCATGAATCTGTTCTGCCTGTTCCCAAGAATTTTCTTCAGGACCAAATCCCTTCCATTTAATCAGATATCTTAACTTTCCAGCAGAATTTTGGCATCTAAAAGGTCTCCACCTCGTACTCTTCAGTCCCCTCAACCAGAACAGGCAGCGGAGGAGGTTTCAGCGCCGAGTTGGTAACATATCTTTTGAAACAGGATACATAAACACTGGGTGTATCTTTATGAATTGGGAAAGCTCCAGTTCAAAGGCAATTGTATTGATTGCTTTCCTAATATGAATGGTCCGATGAACTGGGGACCCAACTTAGTAGAAGGAACCCTCAGCTTCAAATTACGGGTCGACAACCAGACAAATCTCTAACCTTAAATATCGTAGAATCCTTTCTTATATGTTAGCTGATTTACGGCTTGCTCTTGAGCTTCAGAGATGAAGGTCTTCAGCTCTAAAGTCTTCTCCTTCATGAGATGTATCTGGTTAATGGATCAGGATATGATCATGGAAGGAATACCGGTAAGGAAAGTTGGATTAATCCATAATTTGCAAAAAAAAGGGGAACACTTGATGGGGAATGAACAGCGTTGTTGTATGCGAACTCCGCAAGTGGTAGCAGAGAAGACCAATCTTCTTGTGACGCGGAGGAATAGCAAAGGAGAGGGAAGGTTTAGCAGTCTCACTGGGATAGATTGTCCAGGAGGAAAGCAGGGTGTAGATAGGCCAGTGGTGGGTGGAAAGGGGGGGTGGGCTAGCATAGGGGATAGGGAGGAATGTGTATCAAAGTGACGAATAAATTACAGGATCATAATCTAAAATGTATGTTTGCAAATGCGAGAAGCCTGGCTGACAAAATGGGTGAATTGGAAATGATGGCATTGAATGAAAAGTATGATGTATAGGTATAGCAGAAACGTGGTTAACAGTTCTCACGACTGGGCTGTAAATATAGAAGGATATGCCTTGTTTAGGCAGACAGAAAAAAAAGGAAAGGGGGAGGAGTATGTGTTTTATTAAAAAGATTGAAGCCAAATTTAAAAGAAGAGATAACTGGTGTATGGATGATAAAGTGGAGGCAATATGGGTGGAATTAGGCAACAGGAAAGGGGGTAATGTCATTGTTGGTGTCTGCTATAAGCCACCAAATGCTAGCAGAGAGAGTGAGTCAACTTCATATGCAGTTGGCAAGGGCTGCAAGTTTGGGGAGTGTGCTCATTATGGGGACTTCAATTACCCTGACATTGATTGGTGTGGTGGAACTGCCATCACAGAAAAGGCAATGAGTTCCTGAATTTGCTGGCGATAATTTTCTCTCACAGGTGGTTAGGTTCCTACTAGAAAGGAGCTCTGTTGGATCTGGTAATATCTAACATTGTGGAGCGCATTATAGATATAAAGGTAACTGGAGGCTTAGGGAATAGTGACCATGAAATAGTGGCATTTGGACTTTGTTATCGAAAGGAAAGTGCGCTGGGTTAACAAAGACATTTAATTCAGCAAATTTTCCCAGGTTAAAGCAACTCTTCAGAATGTCAAGTGGGATAATGTATAAACAGGTAAAGGTACTGAACAGAAGTGGACTGTGTTCAAGGGGATTTTAAGCCAGTTCACATCTAAATTTTACCCTTGGGAAATAAATGTAAAAAAAAATAAATCCGTGCCCATGTGGCTGAATTCTGATGTAAAGAGGCAAATGGTAAGGAAGAAAAAAGCATTTAAAACCTTTAAGGCAGAGGGAACGGAAAGGCCTTTAGGGAGTATAAAAACTGTAACAAGGAGTGTAAGAAAGCAATCAAACTAGCTAAAATTAATAATGAAGTTAGGATAGCTGAAGAAGCATCACTAAGCCTAACATTTTTTTAAGTATATTAATAGTAAGAAGATGAGGACTGAGAATGTGGCACCATTAATTAATGGGGATAAGTTAGTTACGGAGGATGGCGATAAAGCAAATGTCTTAATAATTTTTTTCCTCTGTATACTTAGAAGATCCAAGTACAGAATCATAGAGTTAGTAGCAATAAAGGTATACAAGATTCAAGTTCACTTTGGTTAACCGAGGATATGGTACAGAAATAACTAAATAAGGTTAATATTAATAAATCTCCTGGACCGGTAAAATACATCTCGGGTACTTAGGAGCTAAGTTCAGTTTTATCTAGGCAATTGTTTCTTATTTTTGCTGATTCCTCATGTCCGTGGTGTGCCTCTGGATTGGAAAAAGGCTGATGTTATTCCAATATTCAAAAAGGGTAGTCGTTCACAGCCGGTATACAGGCCTGTAAGTTTAACTTCAGTGGTGGGGAAGATCCTGGAAAGTTTAATAAGGGAACATGTTCTAGAGTATGTTCCAAGGACTGACATATAAGTAGTAACCAGCATGGATTTAGGAGGAATAGATCTTGTCAAACTAACTTGCTTGGCTTTTATGGGAAGTAAGTAGAAATTTAGACTCTGGTATAGCAGTAGATTTAGTTTACTGGATTTTGCAAAGGCTTTTGAACAGTCCCCCATAGGCGACTATATAAGCTAAGGTCTGTTGGTCTGGGGAGTCACATTTGTACATGGATAGAAATTGGTTAAGAAATAGGATGCAGAGAGTAGTTGTTAATGGGGCTTCATCATTATGGACTAAAGTGCCAAGTGGGGTGCCACAGGGTCTCTGTGTTGGGGCCGCTTCTATTTAATCTATTTATTAATGATTTGGAAGTGGGTATTGTCAGCAAGGTTTCTGTGTTGTCTGACGACACAAAACTTGTCGACCATTAAAAACTTCAGAGGATGTGCAATCGTTGCAAGGGATCTAGATAGATTATCACATGTGTACAAAAAGGACATCTTTGAAATGGAAAGTCAGAGAAGGGCAACTAATTAATAAGGGGATTGGGGGAGCTTGAATATGAAGAGACTGGAAAAGTTACAATTATGTACCTGGAGAAAAGGCGCTTGCATGGGAATATTACTGTGTATAAATACATTAACGGGCCATACAATAAACTATCTGGGGCATTGTTCACCAATAGAACATGTCAAAGACACGAGGACTCCCTTAAGACTTGAAGAAAAAAGGTTTAGGCTTCAAGCTCGGAAAGGGTTTTTCACTGTGAGAACGGTAAAGCTATGGAACTTCCAGTGGACGTTGTTATGGCAGTTCATTGGTCAGTTTCAAAAAAAAGCTGGATGAGTTTCTGCAAACAAGGAATGTTACAAGTTACTGGTATTGATACATAGTAGAGTTGATCCAGGGAAATTTCTGATTGCCACTTGGAGTCAGAAGGAATTTTTTCCCCTTCATAAATTTGGTGGTTTTTTTTTTGCCTTCTCTGGATCAACAGTTAGGCGGAAATAAGATATTGCTAATGGTTGGACTGGATGACTTATGTCTTTATTCAACCTCAAATACTATACAAATGTTTTTTTTTGTTCTCCTTGTCTGTCTGTTAGATTGTGGATGGTATCCAGACTAAAGGAATTATGGATATGCAAATACTTACACAATTGTACCCCTCTTCTGATACAATATCATCGGGAACCCCATGAAGACGAACAATCTCTCTAATGAACACATCCGCAGTAATGGCGGCTGAGGGAATTCCTTTTAACGGAATAAAGTGAGCCATCTTAGTTACCCGATCCACAACCACAAAGATTGTATTAAAGCCTTGGAACAGGTAACTCAACAAGGAAGTCCATGTTTCATGCCCCAAGGGCGGTCAGGGACAGGCAGGGGAGACCGTAATCTCTGTCTAGTGAGTTTTTTAATCTAGCCAAGTAAAACACGAAGCCACAAACTGTTTACAATCTTAGACATATTTGGCCAGAAAAAATTCAATAATGACAATATTGAAGTACGACTGAAGTTAGACTAATTCCCTCTAAACCACCAAAACCCATAAATATCTCATTATACCAGACCCTCCATGGACACTAGAGGTGAAGTGTATCTAATTGTTTATTTAACCCCTGCTAATTCTTTTATTACTGCCTGTGCTATTGAATGTGTATTTACTGTTTTATTTACGACACCATTGCCATCAGCATGGGTGCAAAAGATAACATCCTGTAATGTCAGAAAGTCTTTGTTCTAGTATGTATAATAGAGTGCTTTATAAGATTCAGTATTGTATCATGCCTGAGGAAGAAGCCTAGTGCTTCGAGCTTGCATTTTCAATCATTTTAGTTAGCCATAAAAGGTATTACTTTATATCCAAGATGTCTTCACTTTCATCTATGGCTAACACGGTACAATTCTCTACTATTAATATTGAAGTACAGCATTTCATTATTTTGGTATATAAATCCATCTTGGGAAAGAGAGGAAGACTGGAGAGATGCTTCTTTAAAGGTTTTGACTATATTAGTATGCAACAGCAGAAAATTTGTTTGGAAAGAACCATATTAGGTTTGTCTACTTATTGATTTCAGAAAATGTCTGAAAGGGCGTCGCCCTTGCCGTTCTTTGATCCTGGATGAAAAAGTTATATGAAAGTTAATCGTGTAAAAAAAGCCCACCTAGCTTGACGGGTTTTAATCTTTTAGCAGTCTGTAAGTATCCAGGTGCTTTGATCTGTGAAGATGATAATAGGATGATTGGCACCCTCGAGTAAATACCGCCACTCTTCAAGGGCCGATTTTATGGCCAATAATTCACGGTCCCCTCCATCATAATTCCTTTCAGAGTCAGAAAGTTTTCTTGAAAAAAAAAGCAACTGGGTGTAGTAAAGCCTTGGGTCCATTACGTGAGAAAGTATGGCTCCTAGAGCAACTTCAGAAGCATCAACCTCTAATGTAAAAGGAACAGTTGGATCTGGGTGAATAAGAACGGGGCTGATGTAAAAGCAGATTTCAGACGTTCAAAGCTGTTTGAGCGGAATCCGTCCAACAATGGAACATGAGTTCTGTCAGAAGGGTCAGCGGCAGAATGACAGTAAAAAATTCTTAATGAACCTACGGTAGAAGTTAGCAATCCAATGCATTTTTGAACTTGTTTTCGGGTAGATGGAGTGGTCAATCCTGAATAGCGGAAACCTTTTGAGGGTCCATAATTAGCCCTTGTGACAAGATGATGAACCCCAAGATGGTATAGAAGGCTTTTCGAACTCACATTTTTCCAATTTGCGTATAACCCATAAATTCTAAGACAGAGAGAACTTTCTTAACCTGGGTACAATGTTCCTCAGGTTGGAAGAAAAAATCAGTATATTATTCAGATAAACAGCCAAGAAGTCATCTACAAAGTCACAGAAAATGTCATTGACAAAATGTTTCTATCTATCTATCTATCTATCTATCTATCTATCTATCTATCTATCTGTCTGTCTGTCTGTCTGTCTGTCTGTCTGTCTGTCTGTCTGTCTGTCTGTCTGTCTGTCTGTCCTGCTCTCTCCTCTCCATCATCTATTTATTTATCTATCTATAAATTACTCATTTATCAGTCTATTTACCTCTCTCTGATCTCTCTCTCTCTCTCTATATATATATATCCATCTCTCTCTCTCTCTATCTCTATCATCTCTATCTCTCTATCTAATATATCTCTCTCTCTCTCTCTCTATCTATCTAATCTCTCTATCTATCTAATCTCTCTCTCTCTCTCTCTCTCTATCTATCTATCTATCTAAGCTATATCTATCTATCTATCTATCTATCTATCTATCTATCTATCTATCTATCTATCTATCTCTCTCTCTCTCTCTCTCTGTCTGGCTGGCTGACTATCTATCTATCTATCTATCTATCTACTCTATATCTATCTATCTATCTATCTATCTATCTATCTATCTATCTATCTATATATCTATCACTCATCTATCTATTATCTATCTATCTATCTATCATCTATCTATCTTTTTATCTATCTATCTATCTATTCTATACTTAAATGCTTTAGTCCTTGAAAAGTTTTCCTATCTATCACGCTATGCTATCTATCTATCTATCTATCTATCTATCTATCTATCTATCTATCTATCTCTCTCTCTTTCTGTCTCTCTTTCTGTCTCTGTATCTTATCCACCTGTCTAACCTGTCTTATGCCTTTCTGTCCACTCGTATGTCTGCCTGTCTGTCTATCTATATATATTAACAATAAAATATATTTGTATACATGTATTTATGTTGTGTAAAATACAAAGTGGGTGTGACCTGGGGCGTGGAAAGGGGTGTGACCTGGGCGTGGAAAGGGGCGTGGCCTAGAAAAATTTTGCGCCGCGCTACGCGCGGCAATGGTATCTCGTTAGCCTTTCCTATTCTGAAAGTCACCCTCCGCCTATGGGTTCATGTTTGAAACCTTCCTGAAGCAAATTACAGACTTTAATTTAGTGTCTTGTTTCCTCTGGGTGACACTGTTGTTCTGTGTCTGCAGCTCTCTGAGTTGCTGTAGGCAGGCGTCAAGCTTTTTTTGTGTCTCTGAAGCACGTGACGTGTGTGTTCTAAGTTGCTGTAGCCATGCGTCACGCTGTTCTTTTGTCTCTGAAACGTGATGTGCAGACACTTTGTCTGTGTTGGGCAGTGCAAGGAGCCCAGACTCTTGGACTAAGTTGCTGAAGCGGGTTCATCACACTTTGCAAGTGACGTGCAGGCTTTTTGTTGTTTAAATTGGGCATCACAGGCGTCAGCCTATACAGGGGGAATTGCCGTCATGTAGTTGCATTTGTTGGGTGTAGCTGTGAGGTGAGCAATCGACACACACATACAAGCTGTAAACTTTTTATAGTAGATTAGATTATTAATATTCTGGTTTTGTTCAGTATTTACCAGTTTGCTTTTTAAGATTATGAGATATATTTTCCATGTTCTTAATCATATCTTCAAACGCTATCCTTTTTGTAAACACGCTGTTTTTTAACATCTAGAATACAAAAATAAATACATCAAAAGTAGAATCACTCTCAGGCTAAAATCTCAGTTTAATAAGACACTGTGGGTCTAAATGACATATTAGCACAGTTTAGATCTATACAAATTTTGTTTTAGATCATATGTGATTGCTTACTGTGATATGGTTAGAATAATATGTAAAAACTTTATTGTTTTTACATGTGATGCTAACCATATCACAGGCATCATGTCAGGCATGCATGATCATAGGTGACAGGCCATGTTTATAAAGCGTGGTATAGCAGTTTAGTGATACCACGATTCATCGGTAATGTATGACAGCGGTCGTTAATGTACGTCCGCTGTCATACATTTACGCCAAAAGTTTGTTAATTAACAAGGTCGTAGAATACCATGCGGTAGTAAACTACCATATGGTATTCTATGGGAATCGTAAGTCTAGTTATCTTTAGCGGTAATGTAAGATTTACTATAACAATTGTAAATCAATGATCGCTAAGCCGATCGGAAATTAATGATCGTTAAACTGATCATTAAAGACACAGTATTGCTAAAAAGTGAATATGGCCCATTTTATCAGTAATTGGCCATGATTCTTATCTGGCCTCTGCTCCCGCACCGCTTCACCCCCTTTGTCGGCTGCCTTCGACGCTTACGGGTCTTCGTACGTATATGCAAACAAGTTCCAAATGTTCAATTGATCGAGTTTACAGGATCATAATCTAAAATGTATGTTTGCAAATGCGAGAAGCCTGGCTGACAAAATGGGTGAATTGAAAATTATGGCATTGAATGAAAAGTATGATGTAATAGGTATAGCAGAAACGTGGTTGAACAGTTCTCACGACTGGGCTGTAAATATAGAAGGATATGCCTTGTTTAGGCAGGACAGAAAAAAAAGGAAAGGGGGAGGAGTATGTGTTTATGTTAAAAAAGAATTGAAGCCAAATTTAAAGGAAGAGATAACTGGCGATATGGATGATAAAGTGGAGGCAATATGGGTGGAATTAGGCAACAGGAAAGGGGGTAATGTCATTGTTGGTGTCTGCTATAAGCCGCCAAATGCTAGCAGAGAGGAGGTGAGTCAACTTCATATGCAGTTGGCAAGGGCTGCAAGTTTGGGGAGTGTGCTCATTATGGGGACTTTAATTACCCTGACATTGATTGGTGTGGTGGAACTGCCATCACAGAAAAAGGTGATGAGTTCCTGAATTTGCTGCAGGATAATTTTCTCTCATTGGTGGTTGAGGTTCCTACTAGAAAAGGAGCTCTGTTGGATCTGGTAATATCTAACATTGTGGAGAGCATTATAGATATAAAGGTAACTGGAGGCTTAGGGAATAGTGACCATGAAATAGTGGCGTTTGGACTTTGTTATCGAAAGGAAAAGTGCGCTGGGTTAACAAAGACATTTAATTTCGGGAAGGCAAATTTTCCCAGGTTAAAAGCAGCTCTTCAGAATGTCAAGTGGGATAATGTATTATCAGGTAAAGGTACTGAACAGAAGTGGACTGTGTTCAAGGGGATTTTAAGCCAGTTCACATCTAAATTTATACCCTTGGGAAATAAATGTAAAAAAAATAAATCCAAGCCCATGAGGCTGAATTCTAATGTAAAAAGGCAAATGGAAAGGAAGAAAAAGGTATTTATAACCTTTAAGGCCGAGGGAACGGAAAGGGCCTTTAGGGATTATAAAAACTGTAACAAGGAGTGTAAGAAAGCAATCAAACTAGCTAAAATTAATAATGAAGTTAGGATAGCTGAACAAAGCATCACTAAGCCTAAACATTTTTTTAAGTATATTAATAGTAAGAAGATGAGGACTGAGAATGTGGCACCATTAATTAATGGGGATAAGTTAGTTACGGAGGATGGCGATAAAGCAAATGTCTTGAATATTTTTTTTTCCTCTATATACACTATAGAAGATCCAAGTACAGATATCATAGAGTATAGTAGCAATAATGGTATAAAAGATTCAAGTGCACTTTGGTTAACCGAGGATATGGTACAGAAAGAACTAAATAAGGTTAATATTAATAAATCTCCTGGACCGGATAAAATACATCCTCGGTTACTTAAGGAGCTAAGTTCAGTTTTATCTAGTTCATTGTTTCTTATTTTTGCTGATTCCCTCATGACCGGTGGTGTACCTCTGGATTGGAAAAAGGCTGATGTTATTCCAATATTCAAAAAGGGTAGTCGTTCACAGCCGGGTAATTACAGGCCTGTAAGTTTAACTTCAGTGGTGGGGAAGATCCTGGAAAGTTTAATAAGGGAACATGTTCTAGATTATGTTTCAAGGACTGACATTATAAGTAGTAACCAGCATGGATTTAGGAGGAATAGATCTTGTCAAACTAACTTGCTTGGCTTTTATGAGGAAGTAAGCAGAAATTTAGACTCTGGCGTAGCAGTAGATGTAGTTTACTTGGATTTTGCAAAGGCTTTTGATACAGTCCCCCATAGGCGACTAATGTATAAGCTAAGGTCTTTTGGTCTGGGGAGTCACATTTGTACATGGATAGAAAATTGGTTAATCCTAGACCCGATTCACTTATGCATTGCTCCTTCTAGATCTGTTCACTAATTCATGCTCCTTCTAGACCCGATTCACTATATCATTGCTCCTTCTAGATCGATTCACTATATCACTGCTCCTTCTAGACCCGATTCACTAATCATTGCCTCCTTCTAGACGATCACTATATCATCGCTCCTTTCTAGACTGATTCACTATATCACTCCCTGCTCTTTCTAGACCCGATTCACTATATCACTTCTCCTTCTGACCCATTCACTAACCATTGCTCCTTCTAATCTGATTCACATATCATCAACTATCACTCGCTCCTTCTAGCCGTGATTCACTATATCACTGCTCCTTCTATCCCCATTCATATATCCATGCTCTCTTCTAGACCCGTCACTATACCATTGCTCCTTCTAGACTGATTCCTATTATTGCTCCTTCTAGACCCGTTCACTATATCACTGCTCCTTCTAGACCAATTCACTGTATCATTCCCCTTCTAGACCCGATTCACTATATCACTGTCACGGCCCTTCTTACCTATTCCTATATCATTGCTCCTTCTAGACGTGATTCACGATACATCTGCTCTTCTAGACCCGATTCACTATATCACTGCTCCTTCCTAGCCCCGATTCACTATATCATTGCTCCTTCTAGACTGATTCACTAATCATTGCTCCTTCTAGACGTGATTCACTATATCACTGCTCTCTTCATACCGATTCCTATATCACTGCTCCTTCTAGACTGATTCACTATATACCATGCTCCTTCTAGACCTGATTCCTATATCATTGCGGCCTTGCTCCTTCTAGACCCGTTTCACTATATCACTGCTCCTTCTAGATCCAATTCACTGTATCATTGCCCCTTCTAGACCCGATTCACTATATCACTGCTCCTTCTAGACCCGATTCACTGTATCATTGCTCCTTCTAGACCCGATTCACTATATCATTGCTCCTTCTAGACCCGTTTCACTATATCACTGCTCCTTCTAGATCCAATTCACTGTATCATTGCCCCTTCTAGACCCGATTCACTATATCACTGCCCCTTCTAGACCCGATTCACTGTATCATTGCTCCTTCTAGACCCAATTCACTATATCATTGCTCCTTCTAGACCCGATTCACTATATCACTGCTCCTTCTAGACGTGATTCACTATATCATTGCTACTTCTAGACCCAATTCACTATATCACTGCTCCTTCTAGACGTGATTCACTATATCATTGCTCCTTCTAGACGTGATTCACTATATCATTGCTCCTTCTAGGCACGATTCACTATATCACTGCTCCTTCTAGACCCAATTCACTATATCCCTGCTCCTTCTAGACGTGTATCTTTTGTATTCAATTAGATCAACTGGACTTGAAGTTTAGTTCTTAAAGACGTTTCGCTAGTCATCCGACTGGATCTCTCAATTCAGAATGACTTCAGAATTATGTACCGTGGAAAATTCCAATTAGCATATCACAGCCAAGTGTTAAGGGCATGATTGGATAGTGGCTAAGAGGTGTTATAGGAACGCCCAGATTAAGGTGTCAAAACAGCATTGTACATGGCAGACAGTTGGTGTCGAACCCCCCACCTCTATTTAGGCTTGGTTTCTTTATTTTCACATAAATGGCCTCCTTAACACCTCTCTTGAACCAGTCACGTTCCTTTGCCAATATGTTAACATTACAATCTTCAAAGGTATGTCCTTTATCCTTAAGATGCAGGTACACGGCTGAGTACTAACCCGAGGAATTGGCTCTTCTGTGCTGGGCCATACGTTGATGCAGTTGCTGTTTGGTCTCCCCCACATACAAATCAGAGCATTCTTCACTGCACTGCACTGCATATATGATGTCGCTTTTCTTGTGTTTTGGTATTGGGTCTTTCGGATGTACCAATTGCTGCCTCAGTGTGTTGTTCGGTTTAAAGCAGACAGGGATACGATTGTTTTTTGAAAATTCTTAATTTCTCGGAGACCCCTGCTACATATGGATGACCATGTTCTTCCTCCTGTCTTGCTTTTCCCCTTCACTGTTGTATTTGTGTTCTTTCTTTCCTTCTACTTCTTTTGACAAAGGCCCAGTCTGGATATCCACAAGTTTTAAGGGCTCCTCTGAGAATGTTGTCAATTCTAACCTCGCTGATGTATTGGGATTTTCCAGGGTCATAATGCCAAGGATTCTTGTACAAGTCATTCTGAATTGAGAAGCCAGTTGGATGACTAGCGAAACGTCTTCAAGAACTACATTCAAGTCCAGTTGATCTAATTGAATAAAACAGATATACCATGACCTGGATGAATGAGAACCTTCACAAGCATACTTCTAGACGTGATTCACTATATCACTGCTCCTTCTAGACGTGATTCACTATATCACTGCTCCTTCTAGACCCGATTCACTATATCACGGCTCCTTCTAGACCCGATTCACTATATCACTGCTCCTTCTAGACCCCTTCACTATATCACTGATCCTTCTAGACCCGATTCACTATATCACTGATCCTTCTAGACCCGATTCACTATATAACTGCTCCTTCTAGATGTGATTCACTATATCACTGCTCCATCTAGACCCAAACACTATATCACGCTCCATCTAGACCCAACACTAATACACTATATCACTGCTCCATCTAGACCCAAACACTATGTCACTGCTCCATCTAGACCCAAACCACTATATCACTGCTCCATCTAACCTAAACCTATTCATGACCCCCAATCTAGACCCACGACCACTATAACACTGCTCCATCACCTAGACCCAAACACTATATCACTGCTCCATCTAGTCCCAAACACTATATCACTGCTCCATCTCGATCCAAACCACTATATCACTGCTCACTGCTCCACTCTAACCCAAACACTAATCACTCGCCCTCTGGACCCAAACCACTATATCACTGCTCCATCTAGACCTAAACCACTATATCACTGCTCCATCAGACCCAAACCACTATATCACTGCCCATCTAGATCTAAACCACTATAACACTGCTCCATCTAGACCCAAACCACTATAATACTGTCTCCATCTAGACCAAACCACATAACACCTGCTCCATCTAGACCTAAACCACTATAACACTGCTCCATCTAGACCCGATTCACTATATAACTGCTCCTTCTAGACGTGATTCACTATTCACTGCTCCATCTAGACCTAAACCACTATAACCTGCTCCATCTAGACCCAAACCACTATAACACTGCTCCATCACCTAGACCCAAACTCTAATAACCTGCCTCCCTTCTAGACCCAATCCACTATAATACTGCTCCATTAGACCTTAACCACTATTCACTGCTCCATCTATACCCAATCACTATATCACTAATCACTGCTCCATCTAGACCAAACACTAAATCACCCTCATCCCTCCTAACTCAACGACTTATCTATGAACCCAATCACACCCAAACAGCTATATCATTGCACTTCCCATCTAGAACCCGGCAAACACTATATCATGCTCTCCACTAGACCCAAACACTATATACACACTGCTCCTCTAGACCCAAACACTATATCAATCTCATCAGACCACCTACATGACGTCATCCATCTAGACCCAACACTATATCATACCAAGGGTGCTGCTGGGAACTGTAGACAGGATACTGGAGACCAAGGGTGCCGCTGGGAACTGTAGGCAGGATACTGGAAACCAAGGGTGCTGCTGGGAACTGTAGGCAGGATCCTGGAAAACCAAGGTGCTGCTGGGAACTGTAGGCCAGATACTGGAGACCAAAGATAAAGCAGAAGAAACAGGATACAGGCAAAACAACTAACTGGGGAGCCAGGGGTAGCAGAGCAACAATCAGAGCTGGGAGACCGGCTTTTGAATCTCACACCGGGTGGCGCGTCGGCATCATTACGTCATCATGTCGCTGGCGCCGAATACCCAAAAGTGCCCGGCTATCCCAAGAATCACGCTGGAGCTGAATGGCAGATAAGTTCCTGAGAGTAACACCCCCCCCTACGGGGGCCCCCAGACCCTATGGACCAGGTTTTTCTGGAAAGCTCCTGTGAAAACACTTGACCAAATGAGAAGCATATAGATCTGAGTGTTTAATCCATGATCCTTCCTCAGGACCAAACCTTTCCAATGGACCAGATACTGGAGAATCTCCAAAAACCTACGGGGTTATTCAATAAAAGTTCTTATCGTTTAAATGGTGCTAAATTTGCCCCAACCAATCAGATGTTAGCTTTCAAATGTACATAAGTTCTGATTGGTGGGGCAAAATTAGCACCATTTAAACGATAAGAACTTCTATTGAATCTCCCTCATAGAGTCCAAAATCTTTCAATCTCAAATTCCTATTGTCCATCAACAGAAATTGGGGTAGGAGACAGAAGAGGGATGGAGATTGATTAGAGATTACTGGCTTAATGAAAGAAATATGGAACACATTAGGAATCCGCATATTAGTAGAGGTTGGAGCAAACAGCAGCTGAGCCAATCAATTCCAGAATAGAAAAAGGACCAATGAACTTCGGTCCTAACTTGGAAGAGGGGACAGGTAAATTAATATGAGCAGCAGATAGCCAAACTTCAACAGAGTAAGACGGGTGCTCCCTACGTCTCCTATCAGCAGCAGTCTTTTGTGCAAGGGGCGGATTTCTGAAGGCAGATTTAAATAGAATGCCAAATAGCCCACATGTGGGCAATAGAGTCATCAGCAGCAGGAACCTGTGTGCAAAGAAAATCTTGAGGAAAACATCTTGGATTAGTACCAAGGACACACAAAAATGGAAATTTTCCAGATGAGGCATGAATGGCATTATTATGGGCCCATGGCAGGAGGTCAGACCATTCATCCTGGGTGTAGGAAATAGCACCTGAGGTATTGTTCCAAAGACTGATTAATGCTTCAGTTGCCCCATTGGACTGTGGGTGGTAAGTAAGAGAAAATTGTAATTTAATTCCCATGGCTTACATAGTGCTCTCCAGAACTTAGAAAAATTGAGTTCCTCTGTCAGAAACTATTTCAGTAGGTAGTCCATGGAGGCAGAAAATATGAGAGATAAATAATTGAGCTAGCTCCACAGAAGATGGTAATTTGGGAAGAGGAGCAAAATGGCCATTTTGCTGAAGCGCTCTACAATAATAACAGTGTTCTGTTTGGAGGGAGATCAACAATAAATCTATTGAAAAATGGGTCCATTTTCAGGATGGAATGGGGGAGATGTTGAAGAAGCCCACAAGGAAGAGTTCTGAGAGATTTTGACTGAGTACAGCTAGGGCAGGCTAGAATAAGTCTTTAACATTCCTTCTTATAGTAGGCTACCAGAGAGAACGGGCAAGAAGATCAAAAGTTTTCTCATTCTAGTGTGTTTAGTCTGCTTGGAACAATGAGTTTGTTGAAAGATGGTATTCCAAAGGGAAACGGGTACAAAGATTTTGCCAGGCGGAGTGTCTGGAGGAGCAGATTCTGTGCTGCTTGAATTTGTGAACAAAGTTGAGGAGTAAGTAAGGCCAGGATTTTTGTTGTTTGAATAATGTCCCTTATCCGGTCAGAAGAGTCAGAAGTAAGAAAGGATCTGAGAGGGCATCTGCTTTTTATTTTTGGAACCTGGTTACAGGTGAAAACAAAATTGAACCAAGAAAAGAACAAGGACAGACGTGCTTGCGAGGATTTAACCTTATGAGGTTTTAGATGTTATTCCAGTTTTTATGATCGGTGGTAGAGATGGTAATAGGTGAAGAAGTGCCTTCTAACAGTGGCGCCACTCCTCGAGAGCCAATTGATAGTCAGTAGTTCTCGATTACTGGCATCATAATTCCATTCGTTGGGTAGAAACTTTTTAGAGAAATAAGCACAAGGATGGAGTTTCCCTTTGATACCCTATCTTGATAGAGGACAGCTCCAGCCCCCAAGTCGGATGCATCTACTTCAAAAAGAAGGGAAGGTTGGGATCAGGATGAACTAAGACGGAGCAGAGGCAAAGGCTTCCTTTAACTGTTTAAATGCTTCAAGGGCAGCAAGAGACCAAGAGTTTGGTCTACCCCCCTTCCTGATGAGGGCTAGAGTAGTAGAAACGATAGAAGAAAACCCTTTGATAAATGTCTATAGTAGTTGGCAAAGCCGATGAACCTTTGAATGGCTTTGGTTCCGATAGAAAGAGACCAATTTTGGATTGCTAAAACTTTAACAGGGTGCATCCTTGGGCGGATACAATGCAACCAAGAAAGGATACTCGAGAAAGTTCAAAGAGAAATTTTTCGAGTTTGGCATATAAGTTGTTTTCTCTTAAATGCAATAAAACTTGCTGCATATCAAGACAATGAGAAGGTAGATCCTGAGAATAAGATGTCGTCAAGGTATACGACCACTGTTATGCATAGTAGGTCTCGGAAAATGTCAGTCACGAAATCCTGAAAAACCGCTGGAGCGTTACAAGACCAAAGGGCATCACTAGATACTCGTAATGACCATCACAAGTGTTAAACTCGAACAATTCTAAGAGGGTATAGGGTAACAGTTATTTATAGTGATCTTATTCAACCACCTATAATCGATGCAAAGACGTAACTTTCATCTTTCTTTTCTACAAAAAGAAACCGGGCCGACTGGAGAAGTGGAAGGTCTAATGAATCCCTGGGTCAAATATTCCTTAATGTAGTCTTTCCGGCTTTGGTTTAAGAGAGAGATAGTGGGTAAATGCATCCCTGAGGAGGCATGGTACCGGAAGGAGGTCATGGTACAATCATAGAGTGGTGAGGTGGGAGTTCTTCAGCATGTTATTACAAAACATCTACACATTCATGGTAACATTCAGGAAGAGTTTCTAAAGATTCAATTTCACAATTAATGGAGGAGCAATGAATAGGGAGAGGAAGGAAGACATTTGAAAAAACAAGAAGGACTCCAAGATATAGTTCATTGTTAGACCAGTCTATTCAGGCTTGTGTACTCGAAGCCAGGAAGTCCCAGGTCAATAGAGCAGACGGACTGTGGATCACCAGAACGATAAACATTCTTGATAAATTGTGCAAAATTACAATAAAATTTGAAAGTAGACTTGGAAACGAATTCTGAGGCCAAGGGTCTGTTGTCATGGCTAGAACACGAAGGGGTTGGTGTAGATAGAAGGGAAGACCCAATTGGCATGCAAAGGACGTCAATGAAATTCCCTGCTGCGCCAGAATCAACAAAGGCCTGGTAGAAAAGATTTGTCATTTAAGGTGATAGTTGCAGGCAAGAAAAGTTTGCGACTCACACCTAGAAGGAGCTCCTTTTTAGTTTTAGGTTACTCTACATGACTTTTCCTCGGAGACAGATGTGCCATCAGTAGAAGAAATGAGTTATGGAGAGGGTCTGACCGGATGGATGAAAGTTCACAGAACTTTCTGTCGTTCACAGAAATGGGTATCTATCTGGATGCAGAGAGAAATTAGGTCTTCTAATGGGACGGGTAATTCTCTAGAAATCAGGCGGTCATAGAGTCCCTGCCAAAAGGCTGCTGTAAGTATTCGTTATTCCAGAAGTCTCTGCACAAAGGTACGAAATTCATAGCGTACTGTCCTACAGAGCAAGACCATTGATGGAGCTGCATCAACCGAGAAGAAGCAGCCAAAGTTTATCTAGTGCGTCGAAGACTTTGCGAAACATATCCCAGAAAATGGTAATATCATTGACTAAGGATCACTTTTCTACCATAGGGGAAGCCCAGACATTTCCTTCAAGCAAGGCAATGCTTGAACTTCGCAAAATCCGGTCCGCTCGAGGATCCGCAATTTTCAAAAAAATTCGAAAATCCACGAGCGGATTCCCCTTAAAAAATGAAAATCCTCGAATACGAGAAATCCCCGTAATTTCGAAAATACGTATTTTCCCCGCATTTCGAAAATACTGAAATCTCTCGTAATTTCGAAAATTTTCGAAAATACATATTTTCATGCATTTTCAAAATACGTGAAATCCTCGTAATTTCGTAAATTTTAGAAAACGCGGTTCGGAAAATTTGGAAGGCGGAAAACCGGAAAATCCGCGATATCCGATGTTCGCGAATGAGTTAAATCCTCGCGGATTCGGTTCGGATCCACGACTGGGCATCACTACTCATGACATCAGACCTCTACTACCCACGGTGAATTTCATGAATCACTCAGCAACCACAGCAAAGGGAAAGGTGAGACACGGCTTGTTGTATGTTTGTGAATGTGCTCTGTCTATTGGGACAATGTTGTCTTGTGACTTAGTTTATCCTTCAGTGGTTTGACTAATCAGGAAGGTAGCTCTGCTTGTAGTATGTATGTATTATAGCGCTACATATAATGCAGCGCTTACAATTATTTACTCAATTCACACCAGCCCTGCCCTGAAGAGCTTACAATCTAATCCCTTTATGTACACATACAACCTATCAATATGTCTTTACATTGTGGGGGAAACCGGAGTGCCCGGAGGACCCCACGCAACCAAGGGAGAACATAAAAAATCCTTGTTGCAGTGCTAACCACAGAGCCACCGTGCTTCCTTGGGAGTCAAAATACAAATGTAATACAATATGCCTAAAAATAAAACACATTTAAAAAAAAACACATGCCAGATAAGCATTATTGTACTGTATTTATTTAAATGTCAAATGAAAGTCTGTTTTTTCATGCATTTTTAAGCGGCAGTTTACTTTTGTTTTATCTACTTATCTACATTTTTTTGTTGCTTTCCCCCCCTCTACTGTACTAACCCTAAACAAGGAATTTCATTTCACAGCTCAGCACACCAATTTAGATACATCATCACTTTTAAAAAGCAATTGAATTACTTTCCAAATGCAGTAGCATTTAAGGCTCTGGGTATTTTCTTCAACAAGCTAGTAAATTAAATTATACACATCATATGAATGTTGAAGCTGAACTTTATGAAACAGCATTTTTTTTCTAGGTATTGGACACTTACTGCTCATCCACTGAAAAACTGACCTGTCCTTCCAATCGGTATTTTATTGGTGGGCAGTGATGTTGCGTATGCAAGAATGTACGTATGCACAACTGTGCATTTACCACACTACAAAAGCGGTCCAAACTATAAAAAAGCTTTCATGTCCACAGCACTGGTGGATAGTAGCGATGAAAGTCGGTCAGAAGGAACTGAGTGGGAAACAAAGCTTTAACAATAAGGAGTGACTGACCAATGGGGGTGGACAGTGTGGTGTGTGGGGGGATGCCTAGGGCATTGAGATGGCTAGAAATGGCCCTACTCTACTGTTTTTATAGAGGAGTGTAGATTGAGTATTCCTACTTCCCGTTTGCACACTGTGTTATGTATTGACATGAAGGAATCATGCAGGATGTATAAAAATGGCTTTAATAAAGCATTGTCAGTTTCCCTGATAATTAAAATAATTTATCATTTTTTATGTAATTCCCAATAAAGTATAACAACATTTCACTACAGGAAGCTATTTTTTCTTCACATAGCATAGCAGTGGATGTGTAGTATACTAAGAAAGTCATCATTGGTGTAAGTTATAAATCACCTTCTCAGTTGCTTCCCAATTGGGTAAGGTTATAAATGGGAGATTTCAATTATTCAGACATCAACGGGGCATAGGCAATGCAAATCAGTAAAAGCCAAAAGGTTTTTTAAGTATGTCGAATTTTGTCCAAACTTGTACATAAACTAACATAAAAAAAAGATGCCCTCCATTGTTATAAAGCTGGATAGGGTTATCTACCACCAAGACCCTACATACCGAACTGTGTGTTGCCTACTTGGTACTAGGGTTCAACATGTGGACTTCACTGGGACAGATATTGGGGTAAGGAATCATTGGGCTAATACGATAATGGAGGGAGGATAGGGGAGGAGGATAAAGGATAGGGAGTCATGTATGTCAAAGTGTGGAAATAAACTAAATGATAATCTAAACGTAGACAGACTACATGGTTATTCAATAAAAGCTCTTATCGTTAAAAATGGTGCTAATTTTGCCCCAACCAATCAGATGTTTTCTTTCAAATGTTAAATAAGATCTGATGTTGGGGCAAAATTAGCACCATTTTTAACAATAAGAACTTTTATTGAATCTCTCTGATAGATTGTAAGGAAACTGCCAGCACCCTCAAAAGGTATCAATTTCTTAAATGTTCTATAAGAGCATTTTCTTTTAAAGATTGTAAAAGTGTATACTAGACACGGTGTGTTGGTGGATCGTGTAATATCTAATAACGCTGAGCTCACTTTGGAGATGAAGAGAACAGTGATCATGATGTATTGTCATTAATATACCGTATATCTCGAGTATAAACCGAGTTTTCAGGCTGAAAAATCAGCCTGAAAACTCGGACTCGGTTTATACTCGAGTCAGGAGCTTACCTGGGCATTCCGGCAGCTTGCGATCTTTTTCTGTACTGGCGCGCCGCCTGACGTCACTGCCCGGCGCCAAGCCCGGCGCGGCAGTGACGTCAGCCGCGCGCCAGTACAGGAATGCGCGCGCGGCTGCCGGAATGCCTGCCAGAATGCCGATACAGGGAGAAGAGAGCCCACAGGGAGAAGAGAGCCCACAGGGAGAAGAGCTCACAGGGAGAGAGAGCCCACAGGTACAAAACTGAACTGGGTGGAGGGGGAGGGGGGCATTCAAGATGTTTGGAAACTACAACTCCCAGCTAATAAAGCATGCTGGGAGTTGTAGTTTCCAAACATCTGAATGCCACCCTCACTTGGCATTCAAAGATGTTTGGAAACTGCAACTCCCAGCTAATAAGCATGCTGGAAGTTGTAGTTTCCAAACATCTGAATGCCAAGTGAGTTGGCATTTCTACCCTCGGTTTATACTCGGGTCAACAACTTTTATTGGATTTTAGCTGAAATTGGGTACCTCGGTTTATACTCGGGCGGTTTATACTCGAGTATATACGGTAGGCTGCAAAAAACAAGGTGCACTGGGATAACAAAAATTTTGTACAAGAAAGCAATTAAACTAGCTAAAATAGAAAAGTAATATGGAAGGCAACAAAGCAAGTTCAACCCTTTATACAAGACAATACTTGCTACTTCTAGCCGTTGCTACCTGCATTGTTTGCTACAACTAGTTTTCTCCAGAACCCCCAAATCTTTTTCCATTAACAGATGCACTTAACACAGAGTTATTTTATGGTGTAGGTGGCACAGGGATTATTAAATCCCAATGCATCACCTTACATTTATCAACATGAATCTCATCTGCCATTTGCTGCTAATCTCTCTAGATCTGCTTGCAAACTGCACATCATTTGAAGTTTCCAAAGCTCTGCATAGTTTAGTGTCATCAGCAAACACAGAGATTTTGCTCTCAATGCCCCCTTCTAATCATTTAAAACAGATTAAAACAGAAGCGGCCCCAGTACAGAACCCTGAGGCCTCCGCTATAACTTAAGCCCACATAGATGTAGCTCCATTTACCACCACTCTGCTTGCAATCCAATAACCGATTCTCTATCCATGCACAAATGTTTTATTCAAGGCCAACAGTCCTCAGTTTATACATTAGTTGCTTTGCAAAAACCAAGATACCAAATCCACTGCTGTGCCTGAATCCAAATTCTTACTCACTTCTTATAAAAACCAATTAAATTGTCTGGCATGATCTATTTCTCATGTCCATGCTGACTACTACTAATAAGATGAGCTCTGGAGACAAGGATATGATCCCGTAGCAAAGTTTCCATCACCTTCCTACCACTGATTTAGGCTTACAGGTCTATAGTTACCAGGCTGTGAATGACAACCTTTTTTGAATATTGGTATTACATTGGCATTTTCCAATCCAGCGGCACATTCCCACACCAAAGTGAATCTGAAAAGATAAGAAACAGTGGTGTAGATAGAACTAAACTAAGCTCTTTTAAAATCTGAGGGTGTACTCCATCGGGTCCTGGGGCTTTATTGATATTAACTTTGTCTAATTGTTTCTGTACCATATCACCCTCCAGCCCAATGTGAATACACCTTATTTCTCCCTGCAATATTACAATCCCTGCTGTAAGGACTAGGATTCTCAACGTGAAAACCAATTAAAAAACGGTTTAGCAGATTAGCCTTTTTGGCATCCTCATAACCATCTCAGCCCAGTCCCACATTCTCAGTCCTCATCTTTTTACCATTTATACTTAAAAAAAAAACATTTTGGGTTGGACTGCTTTGTTCAGCAATCCGTATTTAATTTTCTAGTTTAGCTAATTTAATTGCTGTCTTGCACTCTTTATTACAGCTTTTATACTCCCTGTAAGACTGTTCTTTCCTTCTGATTTCAATTTTGAAAACCTTTTAAACCTTTTTTTTCTTTCCATTTCCTTTTTACCTGAGCATTAGCATGCAGGAGGGGACCTACTTTTATTTACGCTTGTTCCCTAAAGGTTTAGAAATGTAATAGTTTAATATCCCTTTAAAGTGGTCTACATCTACTTAGTATCTTTACCTAGAAACAATCCCCATTCCACCAGTCTATGAGCAGGAGTGATTCCTTTAACAGCACAAAATTAGCTATTCTAGAGTTAAAAGTTTTGTTAATCCAGTGCACTTTAGTTTTTTGCAACCTATATTTAATGACACTATACAATGGTCACTGTTCCTAAGCTTCCCATTACCTTTATCTCAAAATGAGCTCAGGGTTATTAGATATCACTAGATCCAACAACACATTCTGTCTAGTAGGAACTTCTACCATCTGTGAAAGAAAATGCTCATATAGGAAATTAAGAACTTATACCTTTTGAGGTACTGACAGTTCCCTTACTCCAATCTATGTCAGGGTAGTTAAAATCCCCCATAACCAAAACATTCCCATACCAGCAGCCTTTAACAACTGCATATGGAGATTCAGTTTCACCTCCCCCTGGCATTTGGTGGCTTATAACATACCCCAACAATTAATTTACCCACCTTCTTGCTTCCTGTACACAGCTCTAACCATATTGTTTCTGCCATATCATTTGTCCCCATCTATTCCATCTTTTAGATTTGGCTTCAATTCCTGAATTAACATACATACATCCTCCTCCTCCTTTCTTATTAACTCTGTCATGTCTAAATGAGGAGTATCCTTATACCAATTACATCATACCTTCCTTTAAAGCTATTAGTTCAGTCCCTGGTTTTTCCAGCCAGACTTCTTGCATTTGTAAAATACATTTTAGATTATCAATTGATTTACTTCCATACTTGGTCGTACATGTTTTCTTATCTCTATGACGCCCCCTCCCCTTCCTCCCGTTGTGTTATTAGCCCCCTGATCCCTAACTTCTCTATCTAACCTGTGTAGTTCAATTACCCCTTTATTCACTATAGAGAATCCTAGTTCTTTAGCAGGGACATTAATAATATTAAAGGTATAAATGGGAATATTTACATTAGCTGGCCAGAGGATTGGTACAGAAACAATTAAACAAGTTAATATAATTAAAGTCTCTGGGCCAGATAAATACAGCCTTGATCTTAAGAGAGCTTAGTCCAGTTTTATTAGACCACTGTTTCTATATTTTCATATTCATTTTTGTCTGATGATGTGCCATGGATTGGAAGAAAAAAGCGCAATGTAACACCAATATTCAATAAAAGTTGTCTGGTAACTATGAACCTGTAGCATAAAACTTGTAGGCAGGATACTGGAAACCAAGGGTGCTGCTGGGAACTGTAGGCATGATACCGGAAACCAAGGGTGCTGCTGGGAACTGTAGGCAGGATACTGGAAACCAAGGGTGCTGCTGGGAACTGTAGGAACCGAGGCTTAAAGTCACATTAACCGATTAGCAGAAAAAAGCTATACGTGACCGCAACGCTCCCAGGTAAATGAGGCCCCTGTATTACATTAAGTAAAGGTTAAATTTGTATGTAAGTTGGAACACGTACATATACCTATTAAATGCAACTTAAAAGATTTAGTAACATTTTAAAAAATGGGTTGTGGGGCTTGTGATTATCTGGTTTTAGCAGCTGCTTCTGGTACAGTGCTTGTTGGGTAAAGGGGGTAGGGGTCCATTAATCTTCAGACCCATATGCTGTAACCCAGGGACTGCCTATATTATAAAAGATAACATACCATACTATGTGAAAATAACCATATAAAAACAGTGAAACTATTAGGGTTATAGGGATTTTAGGAAACTTACAATTTTCAGAAGTGTTAGTTAACAATTATTTTGAAACATTTCTACTCTTTGATTGTTGATCTCGTACTTTTTATACATTTAAAGGTCAACTATCTGTAAAGTTTTACTTTTTAAAAACGAGAAGTACCTGGAGCAGGGAGATTTGAATGATTATTCTCACCTCCTCCCAAAATTGTTTCATTGAGGGGCTACAACAGATACATTTCATAAGCCAGATGTGCTTTGGGCCTTCCTATTAAAGATAGTGCTAAAGCACTCAGAAAGCCTGGCATAATCAGTTTTTCGCACTGCTGCTCCTCATGGAAATTATATTGGGAGGTACCAATCCTACCTCCCTGCCTCAGGTACTTTTCATTTCCACTGTTTTGAAAAACTTATATGCTCTACTTTAAAACGATCTGCGTCCTCATGGTAACCCTTATGTTTCAGTTAGTGACGTGAAATTATTAACCCTTGGTAAACAGGCTATTTGGAAAATTGGGTAAAAGAGGCTTTAAATAAAGGCAAACTTCATAACCCCTTATATAACTTATATACTGAAAATAAAACCTTTATATTAGCATTAAACTTGCATAAAATATTCATAAATACCATTTTCATTAATACTAGAATTAAAGAACCTTCATTCATTAAAGAAATAATTGATGTCAATTCTTCTGTAGCTTTGTTGTTCAGGGACTACTACATTTTAACGACTGTCAATTCAGCACTTTACCAGACTATAAATTAAGTCATAAGATAGAGGATTGTAAGCATGCACGAGTTTATTTGGAAAGATGTGCTAATGCGGACATTAAAGCAAATTTGTTACCTTTAAGCGAAAGTAAAGAAAACATAAAGTGCTTGTAGGACAAAAGGAAAGAAAATCCTGAGGAATCAGCTGTTTTCTGAATTTAAGCACAAGCTACAGTAGATCAATACTTTCACTATTTGCCAAGTAGATAAAAATATGTCCAACACTTTATTTTATATGGATTTCTTTTAGGGACAAAGTATGTTAGGAATTTATATATAAAGAAAATAGAACAGTTCTGTGATTATAATCTTGCTAGGATATGTACATTAGTTTGTAATTAGGTGAGACATTTTCTTTTTAAAGGGTATCCCCACTGCTTAATGTGTCTTACCTATCACTTCAAAAAACCTGGATGAGCGCGGCAGAAAAGGTAAGGTACTTACCCAGTCGATCGCTCCTCTGCCATGTATTCTGACAGTTCCCAACTCTATATTCTATGCGCATGGACGTCAGACTACGTGGCGGGGGAGCAAGCGATCGATGTACCTTACTTCTCTCAAGGCTCCTGAGGTTTAATTGAAGAACAAGAGGTAAGACACAGCTCCATTACCCCCCGTTCTTCAATAAAACTGAATAGCAACATTTTTTTAAGCAGTGGAGATACCCTTTAAAGAAAATCTTTATCAGTATTAAAGATTTATTTGCAGTCTGTGCATTAATTGAGAAATTAGAATGTGAATCTCTCTCCATGTTTAGAAATCATTATTTGGTTAAAAACCTTTACATAACTATAACTATGACGTTCATTCTCTTTTCTACAATTTCCCAAATGTAAAATTTTCAATGTTAGAAAACAAGTTGAGAAATCATGCCAAGGTTATATGCATTAGCTGGAGCCTAACGTTTGAGCTAAAAGCTTTTGCATTGTTTCTTCTGTCTGTAAGTATTAAATGGAGTTAACCCAACATTAACCTGATATTACATTGATAATACCCCATACCCCACATATTATATCTCCATGTTAATTTTGTTTGTGACTGTCAATAATAAAATGCTAAATGCTGATGTTCACTTTGTAATTTCTAGTTGATTTTGACACTTTCCAAGGGTAATACATTATAGGTAACTGTTGAATGTTTAAGCAAAACGTCTGTTTGTTCTGCCTTGTAATGGATATATCAAATCATGTATCTTTAGTCATACCAATAGTGACTAATCAGTTTTCTGTAGTCAGCAACTTTTGTTCCAATTTACTATTTATGGCCAAAAAGTTTTAAAGGGCATGTCCACCCCCAAAACTAACTTTATATTTTTTGGCCCAAATAAGTGCTCCAAAACAAACTTACAGCATGTAAATCGGTCCAGTGGTTCAAAAGTTACAGACCTTTGTAGCGGCTTAATCCTGCAACATGGACCAATACAGCAATGAACAGAGACAGGTACATTACCTTGTCTCTGTTCTTTTCATGTTCTTGAGCAGTCTGTTAGCATCCAGCAGTAAGAACAGAGGAAGTTGCATCACGTAATGGTCTGACCCCTGGATCCCTGGATTTCCCTCTCAACCAATCACAGCTGTAAAGTTATGTGTACTGAAGAAATCCAGGATAACAGCTGCAGCCAGCCAGCCCAGAGAGAGAGGAGAGAGGAGTGAGACACACACAAACACAGGCAAGAATTTTTTTTTTTTTCTAAGTGCAGCTCGGGGTCATCTAAAGTGGAGTGGAGAGGAAGTGCAGCCTGATATATATCTCATAACATCAGGCAAGGCAAATGATTTTGAGAAAAAGGACATTGGCGTTTGAGGTTGGTGCTATTATATAAAGACATATAAAAGTTTTTTTGGGTGGACATACCCTTAGAAACTTGTCACATGAAATCATACACAGTATCTATTTGTTGTACTATACAAGCGTCTTCAGATTCGCTTTTCCAATTACATTAAAGGACAACTATACTGTAAAAATTAACTTTTTAAAAATGAAAAAGGTGCTGGGGCAGGGAGGCAGGATTCATTATTCCTATGTTGCACAGCTCACTATCACAAAGCTGTTGTGTAACACCCTCCTAAGGGTGGTGCTCCTAGTGTAAATACTGAGACCAAAATACCTATAAGCGGAGTTGTAGCTCCATGCTTATTAGGTATTTAGGATCAGTATTCCTACCTCCCAATATCATCAAGGAAGCCTGGCGAAGCAGTTTTTCACAAAAATAATATTGTAAGGTAGGAATTAGCAATCCACTTCTCTACCCCAGGTTTTTAACCATTTAAACAAGGGCATAACTACCAGGGGAGCGACCCTACAACTGCAGCCCCTTCCAGAAAAAACTTTAAATGACGCAGGGATAGGGACCCATCATAGTTTTGCGGAGGGGGCCAGTGATTCCTAGTTACACCATGATTTTAGCTGTTTTTTCTGTTTTACCTTTGGAGATTATTTAGGGGTAAGAAAATGGGAATCAATTTTCTATTTTTCCCCAATCTCATATACTAAGCCGTGTATATAGCAATTCTTTACATGTCAAATTTCAAATATTAAAAAAAATTGGCTGGTATGAGTTTGCTAATAACTATACATGTATATGTCTCTCCTACTTTTTTGTTGAACCCCCCCCCCCCATAAAAACGTTGTTAACAAGCAACCTTGCTTTGGTTTATATTGTTTCTGCTGAGTAAAGGCTAATATGTTGCAAACATGGTATTTCCTCTAAAGATAGTGTTCCCAAAGTTTGGACTCAAATTCCTTGGGCCTTTTCCTATTATGGAGTGATAGTTCCTGCTGCAGGAATTGCCTCCAATTGCCTTCCAATATCCTTCATGTATCTCTAGTCACACTAGTAGAGACTAATCCGTTTTCTGCAAGTCAGCAACTTTCTGTTCCAATTTTTAGGCCAAAAAGTTTTGATTCTTGTAAAAAAACTGTTCAGGATAATCATCCACAGGTAAAACATCTGCAGTATATTTGTGCAATTCTAATTAAATGCAATTCCTAATTTTCATCATAGTAGTTTGAATGTCCACTCCCCCCGCCCAAACTTGACCTTGCAAACCCTGACATAGCATATTAGTCAATCATGACGCAACCACTGGTTCAGCCCCTTCTGCTGTTGCCATGCATAGAAAAGGCAAGGTAAATAAACATGCCTTACAGAAACATTTAAAGCTTGCAATGTTGTGGTGTGTGGGGGGGATAGCCTATATATGAATTTTAGTTTGGGGGGGTGGACATTCCCTTTAAGCTGCCGCCTAATAGAAATACAGCATGTGTGCAATTTGAAGTACACTGATGTATTATTTTGTTTAATGCAGATGAGATTACAGGGTGATGAGTATCACCAGAGTAGATAAAAATATTTTTTTCTTTAAATGTAAAAAAATCGGATTCTTTTTATTAAATTTTTTAAAATTTAAATTGGATATATATTTTTTTTTTTAAATAAAATGCTTTTTGAGGAAAATATATCCACAATCCAAAGGTTATTCCATCATGAAATTAAGATTTGTTTTTTTAATTATGTAGAATAAGGCTGTATGTTGCAGAGATCATATTCCTTTAGGCCCGTCGGATGGATACTCACGAGTACACTTTCAGGAGGAGGCTGGTAGTCCAAAGGATGCAGGTATACAGATGGCAGCGCTGGCAGCTAGGAAATGTAGGCAAGATACTGGAGACCAAGGGTGCTGCTGGGAACTGTAGACAGGATACTGGAGACCAAGGGTGGGCTGGGAACTGTAGGCAGGATACTGGAAACCAAGGGTGCTGCGGGAACTGTAGACAGGATACTGGAAGACCAAGGGTGCCGCTGGGAAATGTAGGCAGATACTGGAAACCAAGGTGTGCTGCTGGGAACGTAGGCATGATACCGGAAACCAAGGGTCTGCTGGGAACTACACAGAGCCATTTATAGTATAATAGCACAAGTATTTTTAAGTCCAAAATGCATCAACTTACATTTATCAACATTGAATTTCATCTGCCACTTAGCAGCCCAATGTGATAATCTATCTAGATCCCCCTGCAACGATTGCCCATCCTCTGAGTTTTTAATGGTCGACAAAGTTTTGTGTCGTCAGCAAACACAGAAACCTTGCTGACAATACCCACTTCCAAATCATTAATAAATAGATTAAATAGAAGCGGCCCCAACACAGAACCCTGTGGCACCCCACTTAGCACTTTAGTCCATAATGATGAAGCCCCATTAACAACTACTCTCTGCATCCTATTCATTAACCAATTTTCTATCCATGTACAAAGTGACTCCCCAACCAACAGACCTTAGCTTTTTCATTAGTCGCCTTGGGGGACTGTATCAAAAGCCTTTGCAAAATCCAAGTAAACTACATCTACTGCTATACCAGAGTCTAAATTTCTACTTACTTCCTCATAAAAGCCAAGCAGTTAGTTTGACAAGATCTATTCCTCCTAAATCCATGCTGTTTACTACTTATAATGTCAGTCCTTGAAACATACTCTAGAACATGTTCCCTTATTAAACTTTCCAGGATCTTCCCCACCACTGAAGTTAAACTTACAGGCCTGTAATTACCCCCGGCTGTGAACGACTACCCTTTTTGAATATTGGAATACACAGTCCTTTTCCAATCCAGAGGCACACCACCGGACAGGAGGGAATCAGCAAAATTAGAAAACAATGGCCTAGAATAAACTGAACTTAGCTCCTTAAGTACCCGAAGATGTATTTTATCCGGTCCAGGGATTTATTAATATTAACCTTATTTAGTTCTTTCTGTACCATATCCTCGGTTAACCAAAGTGAACTTGATCTTGTATACCTTATTGCTACTATACTCTATGATATCTGTACTTGGATCTTCTATAGTGTATACAGAGGAAAAAAAATTATTCAAACATTTGCTTTATCGCCACCTCCGTACTAACTTATCCCCATTAATTAATGGTGCCACATTCTCAGTCCTCATCTTCTTACTATTAATATACTTAAAAAAATGTTTAGGCTTAGTGATGCTTTCTTCAGCTATCCTAACTTCATATTAATTTTGCTAGTTTGATTGCTTTCTTACACTCCTTGTTACAGTTTTTATACTCCCTAAAGGCCCTTTCCGTTCCCTCGGCCTTAAAGGTTTTAAATGCCTTTTCTTCCCTTACCTTGCCACTTTACATCAGAATTCAGCCACATGGCCGCGGATTTATTTTTTTTACATTTATTTCCCAAGGTATAGTTTTAGATGTGAACGGCTTAAAATCCCCTTGAACACAGTCCACTTCTGTTCAGTACCTTTACCTGATAATACATTATCCCAGTTGACATTCTGAGACTGCTTTTAACCTGGGAAAATTTGCTTTCCTGAAATTAAATGTCTTGTGTAACCCGCGCACTTTTCCTTTCGATAACAAGTCCAATGCCACTATTTCATGGTCACTATTCCCTAGCCTCCAGTTACCTTTATATCTATAATGCTCTCCACAATGTTAGATATTAACAGATCCAACAGAGCTCCTTTTCTAGTAGGAACCTCAACCACCTGTGAGAGAAAATTATCCTGCAGCAAATTCAGGAACTCATCGCCTTTATCTGTGATGGCAGTTCCACCACACCAATCAATGTCGGGTAATTGAAGTCCCCCATAAGGAGCACACTCCCCAAACTTGCAGCCCTTGCCAACTGCATGTGAATTTGACTCACCTCCTCTCTGCTAGCATTTGGCGGCTTATAGCAACACCAACAATGACATTACCCCCTTTCCTGTTGCCTAATTCCACCCATATTGCCTCCACTTTATCATCCATATAACCAGTTATCTCTTCTTTAAATTTGGCTTCAGTTCTTTTTTAACATAAACACTACTCCTCCCCCCTTTCCTTTTTTTTCTGTCCTGCCTAAACAGGCATATCCTTCTATATTTACAGCCAATTCGTGAGAACTGTTCAACCACGTTTCTGCTATACCTATTACATCATACTTTTCATTCAATGCCATCATTTCCAATTCACACCCATTTTGTCTGCCAGGCTTCTCGCATTTGCAAACATACATTTTAGATTATGATCCTGTAATTTATTCGTACACTTGATACACATTCCTCCCTATCCCCTA
Source organism: Hymenochirus boettgeri (assembly GCA_019447015.1). Lineage (NCBI taxonomy): Eukaryota > Metazoa > Chordata > Amphibia > Anura > Pipidae > Hymenochirus > Hymenochirus boettgeri. The sequence goes on from CM033471.1 coordinate 61,243,862, forward strand.
TGCTAGCTCCACCCCCCCTTTCCCCCCCTCCACTGGCCTATCTACACACCTGCTTTCCTCCTGGACAATCTATCCCTGAGACTGCTAATACCCTCCCCCCTCAAACCTAGTTTAAAATCTCCTCCAACCCTCTAGCCATCTCTCCCCTAAAACAGCTCACCCACCATCAGTGAGGTGCAACCCATCCCTACTAAAGAGCCTGTAGCCGACAGCAAAGTCTGCCCAGTTCTCAATAAACCCAACCCTTCTTCCTTACACCACTCTCTTAGCCACGCATTAGCTCCTAAGCTCCCGCTGTCTCCCTGGCTTGCACGTGGCTGCGGTAGTATTTCTGAAAACACTACCCTGGAGGTCCTTGCTTTTATCTTGGCCCCTAGTTCTCGGAAATCATGTTTAAGCCCCTCACCTCCACCTCTAACTTTGTCATTGGCACCAATGTGAACCAAGACCGCCGCGGGTCACACCCGCCCCACCCAATAATCTGTCTACACGATCCACCACATGCCGAACCCTAGCACCAGGCAGCAACACACAGTTCGGCATGTAGGGTCTGGGCGGCAGATTACCCTATCTACCTTCCTTATAATGGAGTCCCCTCCCACTACCACCTGCCTTGCATTCCTGACCTTTCGTTCCTCCTCCCTTGTATCAGAGATGGCAGTCCCCTGGGTGCTCAAGGGACTATCCCCCTCCATACACCCTAATTCCGAGGTGTCCTCCTCCACTTCATTACCTAAGGCGGCAAATCTGTTGGATGGACAATCTGGGAAGAAGCCCCCCTCTCTCTCCATCCCCCACTTCCCCTAGTAACCCTTAAAAAACTACCTCCTTCCTCATCCTTTCTTGTCCCTCTTCCACCCCCCTCTATACTGGCCCCAGCAAGTGCCTGCTGACCCCCCAGTTCTGCCAATCCCTGCAATGCTGCACTCCCCCTTAGACTTCCACCTCAGCTTCCAAACGGGCAACCCACTCACACCTGACACAGACATAGTTCCCCGGAACGTCTGCTCCAGGTTCCTATACATTGGCATGATGCACATTGCATGGTACTGACAAAACTGTCCCTTCTAATACACCACACCAACACAGTGACGCACAAACTTTGTTAAATTGCCCTTGTTTCAATGTCCTTTTTATATGTCCTTGAGAGCAAGGTCCTAAAGAGAAAGGGCCACTCACAAGTTCGTTACACCTCACAGGAAACTTCCTTTTGTTAGGTCCAAACCACAGGCCACACAACTGTGAATCCTATTTAACTAATAGCCCCAACCCCCACACCAATTAGTGCAAGAGCCAAAAGAGAGGGAAAAAAACCAAACACCTATTAACCCTTACACAGCCTGTTTGTGTTTACAACAGGTACAATACTAGAATATAGAAGTCCAGCACACCCCTTTAACTGGAAGAAGAAAGATTAGTCTGCTTACTGCACACTCAGTCCTGCCACACATAGTTCTTAGCTACAAACAATCCTTATTTTCAAACTGTCAAACAATCCTTATTTTCAAACTTTCACACACACCATACAACCATCAAATGATAAGTGTCCTTTTTATATGTCCTTGAGAGCAAGGTCCTTAAAAGAAAGGGCCACTCACAAGTTCGTTACACCTCACAGGAAACTTCCTTTTGTTAGGTCCAAAAAGTACATTTATAATTAGATTCACCTAATTGAGGGCAATGTAATGTTATCAATTTTAGTTGTAAAAAGTTCCTCTATTACAATTATACTCACCTTCCCCTTCAGCCTTTTCTTCCATAGCTGCATGGGGGCCCAGGGTGAGGACCTAAATCACAAAGTCCTAACTCCTGAGTCCTTTACTTAACAGCTATACCTACTTAATTTCCTCTTCCGCAGTCCACAATGAAGCCCATGGGAAGACACGTCAGATCCAAACACAATTTGCAGTACCAGATATTACTCCAAACTTTGTATAAAAGTTACTTATTATTTGAAACTTATATAAAACATGTAGCAACAAATAGCATTCACGGCAGAAGATTAACTGGGGGGGGGGGGGAGGGGGAACTAATCAGATGCCTTTCAACCACTACAGTGTCCCACCGGGTCATTGAAATCTCCTTGACACCTCTCTTAAACTAATCCTCTTACTTTGATATGATGTTAACATTACTCGCCTATGTGGTGGTGGGAGCAGTCCCAGATCTTTGGAGAGGCAATCCCTATAGAACGGACATCTTTTGGTATGGTTGTTTTAATAATTATTTGCTTATGATTTGGAAGGGGAAAAAAGGGGGATATGCATTCTTTTGTGAATTACATGTATTAATGTAAATAATTGTAACCTTTCATTCATAGCAGATAACTAAAAAAGCACACACTTTTTGGATCTGAAACTTTAGATGATGGTTCAAACAATAATAATAATAAAAAGTGTAAACACATACATTAGTGAAATGTTTATAAAAATCAGACCGATCCTGAAAGAATTTACACATATTAAGGGATTCTGAATTAAAAGAGATTTTAGGTCATGGTCCAAACATTGTAGCAAAGAAAAGGCAAACATAAGGGAGCCTTCCACACCTCAGCTAATGCGGTAGCGACAGAACATTTTCGAAAGTAACACCTGGTTATTCACTGTAGGACACTTTAATTGTGACATGTACATGTAGGACATAAGTTCAAAAGTGGGGAAAACATTCAAGTTGAGTGTGAGTTACAAAATACCATATGAATTCATATATAAATTGCAATACACCATGAATGGTATACTTACAGTAATTAACTGCTACGATGTGAAAGTCGGTATGTGGGTCACACAACACAACCTTTAAAAGAGCCAGTTGGGAGCATAAAGTACGATGGAAACAGGTGATTTACATTTGCCAATTGGACAACATTTTAATGATCCTAGATCTGTATTCACTATAGAGAATCCTAGTCCTTATAGCAGGGACTGTAATAATATGAAGAGTATAAATGAGGAATATCACTTAGAGTATATGGTACGAAAACAATTAGCAACAGTTATAATCAATTAAGCCCCAGAAATACATCTTTGGATCCTAAAAGAGCTTAATCCAGTTTTATCTAGACATATTTCTTATCTTTTCAGATTCACTTTTGTCTGGTCCACTGGATTGAAAAAACAAAACAAAAAACAATATAATACCAATATTCAAAAAGGTAGTAATTCCCAGCCTGATAACTATAGACCTGTAAGCCTAGCATCAGTGGTAGGGAAGGTGCTGGAACTTTTACGGAATCTTATCCTTGACTTTGTCTCCAGAACTGATCTTATTATTAGTAGTCAGCACATATTTATGAGAAATATATTGTGCCAGACAATTTACTTGTTTTTTATGAAGAAGGAGTAAGAATTTAGATTAAGAACATAACAGTGGATGTCTTATACTTGGATTTTGCTAAATCTTTTGATACTGTGCTACAGGAACTAATGTATAAACTGAGGACTGTTGGCCTAGGAAAACATTTCTACATGGATAGAGAATTGGTTATTTGATCACAAACAGAGAGTGGTGGTCAATGAGGGAGCCCTCAAAAGTAAAAGACTTATTTTATTAACATTTCTTCTTATACCTTTAACGATGATGAACGATCTGTTCTTAACCAAGGGCTTAACTTCGTCCCTACATACAAACTGACCTAACATATTGGGAATTGATTTTCAAAAAATTTTACGCACTTTGAAACTCAAAATGTTTTTTGGACACTACTAGTACCCAAAAATTGAGGCAAGGGTCATTGTTAAAAAGTAAATCCGATTTATTCTAGAAATATTTCTGACTCTTTAACAGCTTTTTCTAATACAGTGTCTCAAGAGATTAACCAGTTAATGATGTATAACAATTCATAACAATTTGTCCAACAATCAAAGAAAGGCATTGTTAAACCTGAGTAATAATCTGAACATAATAATCCGAAGCACGGATAAAGGTGGTGGTGTCGTGGTCATGGATACTCAGAAGTTACAGCTAGATTTGCAACAGCTTTCATGTCCAGATCACTACACCATCATTGGTTTAATCCGACTAGCGAAGTAAATAACTTGTTGATATTCTTATCTCTGATGCACTTTCAATGCATAATTTCTACACAGGAGGCAAAGTTTTTGGAAATTCCATTTCCTAGAGCTCCAGTCCGTGTACACATTGCCTAAAGTGCATAAGACATTACAAAATCCACCGGGCCAGCCCATTGTTTCGGGCATCGGCTCAGTACTGTAACCCTTGTCCAAATACGCTGATCATTATCTTCAACCATTAGCGGCTAATATAACAAACTGTGTATGTTACACTATGGATTTATTAAGTTGATTAAATGAAGAGGGACAGATTGATCCTGATAGGATATTATGTGGATTGACATTCAGGCATTATATACCTCTATTCCTCAAACAGAATATTTAAAGGTAATAGAGGAGGTACTTCTGTCCACTGACATTTCGACTTCAAAAATCTACTTTATTCTTGATTGTTTGGAATTGGTTATACTAAAAACTATTTCAAATTCTTGAATCATTTTATTGGCACCTCCAAGGGGCCTCCATGGGCGTGACTGTAGCACCCCCCTCTAGCTAATTTATATGTCAAAAGTCTAAAAATTCCTTATTTATTAACCACCCAAGATATGCCAGTCACATTCGTGTGTATTATCATACGTGGATGACATCCTCATCATATGGAAAGGTCCCTTGGAGTTGTTTAAAACATGAGATGGAAGCAAATCTTGGTCATAGGTCAATCAAATTCACATATGACACCTCCCAGAAAATCTTGCCATTTTTGGATACTAGTTGAAATAAATGAAATAAACTTATTACTAAGGTTAAACAAACCGACTGATACTAACAATTTGCTGAATCCAGACAGTTTCATCATCCCAACACCTTTAAAGCTATACTGAGGGCAGTTAATGCGAATGAAACGCATTATTTTAGCCCCCAAGATTACGAGTCTGCAGCAAAAGTTTTATCAGAGAGGTTCATACAAAAGGAATGATAAGCAGAATATACAGAGAGCCAAAGTAACAGTAGCCCAGATACCCAAGAAAACCTGCTCATATGTACAAAAACACTTCAAAAGATGATAAATTAACATTCAGTCTAAGTATAATGTGTATAGCACACACATAGAAAAAGTGATTAAAAAAAAACACTGGGATATTTTAAAATTTTACCCCCAAATATGGTCACCTATTTAAATACGTTCCAAGATTTTGTTACAAACGTGGTGCAAAGATAGTTATATTCACACACAGAGACTAAAAAAAAGGCACATTTCCCGGTTTAGTGTGCAACTGTTGCAGGTCTATCACAAGGGTAAATTCACCACCCAACAATGGATATAAGATCAAGATGTTACACACATCAACATGCGAGACACTGTCATTTATCAGTTAATGTCCCTGCGGGAAAGTGACGTTGGCCAAACAAGTAGAGTAGTCAAATTGCGGATACAAGAGCACAGAGCGATACTCTCTGTCTCTAGACATTACACAGAACAAAAACACCACATTACACAGTTGAAATGGTGTGTTTTGTCACAAATTAAACCTTTACAGAGAGGTGGTGACATTAAGAGGAAATTGTTACAACAAGAATGGCTATGGATCAAGAGACTCAATAGTATGCAACCTGTAGGTTAAATGAGTCCTGTTCATTAGACCATCTTATAAAACTGTAGGTTTAAATGAGTCCTGTTCCATTAGACCATTCTTTATTACATGAATACTCTAGCCTTGGATATTTGTATACAATGCTTGTAGAAATAGACAGGACAGTTAGTTTTACTCTTTTATTCTGTCTTTTCTAGGGTTCAACAATATTGATATTTATACTTCATCAAAGGAGAACTAAACCCAAAAAATCAAAATTTAAGTTAGAAGTATTTGCCTCAACATCCATCTCAGCATTGAGGTTCCTCTCAGGGCCTTTCTTTACCTCTATGAGCTCATTTTAGATTCTTTTTGTTCCCCAACTCTGAAGCTGACATTTTCCCTTGCCTGCCAGCACTTTTGCCTTGATTCAATGTCACACCTGTGTGATTTCTACTCCCACCCCTTAACCCCTATGATGTTGATATATTAAATCATCAATATTCAATTGGTAATGCGGCTGATTAACACTTTCCTAGTAGCAGTGTGTGTAGTAGATTGTATGTAGGTCTGGGTATCTAGTGTGTCCGGATCTGAAATAATGTAGCCTCGCCTACACACGGCTTTCACTTTAGGAAGGAAGTTGGTCAGAAACTGTAGCATGCATGTTTTGTAAATAACCTGCTCTATTCAGTTACAGACCTGTGTCTTTGTTCACTGTTCACCTGCAATGTATTGTTTAAGTGTTGAGGGCCATATTCAAAAACTTGTGATACTGCTGGTTTTCGTTACTGTACGACCGTGGCAGTAGTATATCATGTGGTATAAACTACCATATGATATTCTACGGGCGGTCGTAGATTTACGTTGGCTATCGTACATTTAGAAGATTTCCGATAGCGATATAATTGATGATCGCCATACGATCGCTAAAGAAGGCGATACCACACCTTTATAATATGGCCCGTAGTGTGAAGGTCTCTAGCTCTCCCTGTCAGCTGTAGAAATAGTGGAAAGTGTAGCTTCTTAAAGGGGAATGTTGGAGGGTATGAGTGTGTGTTTTTATAGGAACCACATGGTGCAGAACTGTAGGGAGAGGATAGAGAAGTGAACCTGAACTTAGCACCAGCTCTGTGCAATGCTTTCTCATCAGTGTTAGAATAAATATCCTCCACTAGTCACGCCGGATCCTGATGCCTGTCTTAGACCCACTAAGAGACCCTCACAGCGCTGGGAGATAGAGTTGAACCACAATTTGATGTAGTAAAGTCTAACTCACTTTATTTAGTTATTACATTGGATTTTCACAAAGAGAAAAAGGGGGCGTGGCCAGACACGTGTCTACAGATGATGTACTAAAACCTTGGAATGTGAAGATAAGTCAGGTTGACACACAATGTAGGAGGCAAAAGACCTTGAGCTCAGAACATTTGGAACAAAACATCTGCAATAACACGACAATAATAAAACAAAATGAAGTCAAAGAACAAAATGGCTGCTATTGGCTAAGTGATTATAAAAATAATATATAAAAAACAATCGGTGTACCTTAGTAAAGGGAATGTTGAGGGTAGGAAGAGTGTGTTTTATAGAAACCACATGGTGCAGAACTGTAGGGGGAGGATAGTGAAGTGAGCCTGATCTTAGCACAGCTCTGTGCAATGCATTTCTCATCAGTGTACCTTATTAAAGGGGAATGTTGAGGGTAGGAAGATTGTGTTTTATGAAACTACATGGTGCAGAACTGAGGGGGAGGATAGTGAAGTGAGCCTGATCTTAGCACAGCTCTGTGCAATGCATTTCTCATCAGTGTACCTTATTAAACGGAATGTTGGATGGTAAGACTAGTGTGTTTTTGATTCAGCTGTCTGTATAAAAGAAATGCATTACCCAGAGAAATGCATTGCACAGAGCTGTGTTAAGATCAGGGTCATTATATTATCCTCCACCTGCAACACTGCACCATGCTCTATAAGGGCACAACAACACACTGCAATGCAAACACAATTGAATGCTATTTCGGGTGCGTTGCATTTGCGATTTGCGTTCCGCATTTTCCGCACCCTGAAACACCCCACATAGAACTTTAGTCAACAAAGATAATGCCTCTAGACTACCCCCTTTTGCACACCATAAGTGAATCCCTGTTGGAAAGGGATCTTGGAGTTTTGGTGGATAACGAACTTAAAGGTAGCAAGCAGTGCCAGGCGGCAACAGCCAGAGCCAGCATGGTATTGTCTTATATAAAAAGATATATGGATTCAAGGGAGGAAAATGTAATTCTCCCTCTTTACAAAGCATGAGTACTGAGAATGTGGCACCATTAATTAATGGGGATAAGTTAGTTACGGAGGATGGCGATAAAGCAAATGTCTTGAATATTTTTTTTTCCTCTATATACACTATAGAAGATCCAAGTACAGATATCATAGAGTATAGTAGCAATAATGGTATAAAAGATTCAAGTGCACTTTGGTTAACCGAGGATATGGTACAGAAAGAACTAAATAAGGTTAATATTAATAAATCTCCTGGACCGGATAAAATACATCCTCGGTTACTTAAGGAGCTAAGTTCAGTTTTATCTAGTTCATTGTTTCTTATTTTTGCTGATTCCCTCATGACCGGTGGTGTACCTCTGGATTGGAAAAAGGCTGATGTTATTCCAATATTCAAAAAGGGTAGTCGTTCACAGCCGGGTAATTACAGGCCTGTAAGTTTAACTTCAGTGGTGGGGAAGATCCTGGAAAGTTTAATAAGGGAACATGTTCTAGATTATGTTTCAAGGACTGACATTATAAGTAGTAACCAGCATGGATTTAGGAGGAATAGATCTTGTCAAACTAACTTGCTTGGCTTTTATGAGGAAGTAAGCAGAAATTTAGACTCTGGCGTAGCAGTAGATGTAGTTTACTTGGATTTTGCAAAGGCTTTTGATACAGTCCCCCATAGGCGACTAATGTATAAGCTAAGGTCTGTTGGTCTGGGGAGTCACATTTGTACATGGATAGAAAATTGGTTAATACATAGGATGCAGAGAGTAGTTGTTAATGGGGCTTAATCATTACAGACTAAAGTGCTAAGTGGGGTGCAACAGGGTTCTGTGCTGGGGCCGCTTCTATTTAATCTATTTATTAATGCTTTGGAAGTGGGTATTGTCAGCAAGGTTTCTGTGTTTGCTGATGACACAAAACTCTGTCGACCATTAAAAACTTCAGAGGTTGCAAGGGGATCTAGATAGATTGTCACATTGGGCTGCTAAGTGGCAAATTAATTTCAATGTTGATAAATGTAAGGTGATGCATTTTGTACTTAAAAATCCTTGTGCTACTTATACTATAAAAGGCTCTGTGTTAAGTGAATCCCTGTTGGAAAGGGATCTTGGAGTTTTGGTGGATAACAAACTTAAAGGTAGCAAGCAGTGCCAGGCGGCAACAGCCAGAGCCAGCATTGTCTTGTATAAAGAGAGGTATGGATTCAAGGGAGGAAAATGTAATTCTCCCTCTCTACAAAGCATTGGTAAGGCCTCATTTGGAATATGCAATGCAATTTTGGAACCCTGTGTACAAAAAGGACATCTTTGAAATGGAAAGGGTTCAGAGAAGGGCAAATAAATTAATAAGGGGATTGGGGGAGCTTGAATATGAAGAGAGACTGGAAAAGTTACAATTATGTATGCTGGAGAAAAGGCGCTTGCGTGGGGATATGATTACTGTGTACAAATACATTAACAGGCCATACAATAAACTATCTGGGGCATTGTTAACCAATAGAACATGTTAAAGGACACGAGGACATCCCTTAAGACTTGAAGAAAAAAGGTTTAGGCTTCATGCTCGGAAAGGGTTTTTCACTGTGAGAACGGTAAACGGTTCATTGGTCAGTTTAAAAAAACACCTGGATGAGTTTCTGCAAACAAGGAATGTTGCAAGTTACTGGTATTGATACATAAAGTAGAGTTTATCCAGGGTAATTTCAGATTGCCACTTGGAGTCAGGAAGGAATTTTTTCCCCTTCATAAATTTTGTGGGGTTTTTTTGCCTTCCTCTGGATCAACAGTTAGGCAGGAAATGAGGATATTGCTAGATGGGTTGAACTGGATGGACGTATGTCTTTATTCAACCTCAAATACTATACTATACTATACAATATGTGTATATAGTATAGTATAGTGTTCAAGCGTTCTTTCATTCATCTCATCCCATTCCTATTGATGGTTTGGGTTTGGTGGAAAATTTTGAATGTGGCTAAGCCTATCAGTTACGTCTTTGCTTTCCTGTTTATTTTTAATTGTTTATTTGCCTCCCTTTTTTAAGTTCCTGCTTTCCCTGGCCTCCTTTCCCGTTATCTTTCCCGTTATAGTTATTGTTTTTTTTGCTCTGTCTAAAGCAATGTTTTCACTGTTATTCTGGTTCCTGACTCCTGTCTTTATTCCTTTAACCATTTGCTGCCTGCCCTGACCCCGGGCCATGCTCTGACTATACTGTTTCTCTACGCTCTTGTACCTTTGCTCTGCGGACTCAGTATTAGGGATGTACTTTGGTTTCTAATAGAACCCAGTTTCGAATCGAATCCGGCGGTTTCAAAGTCCCGACAAAACTTTCGGAACGTCCGGATTTTTCGAAACTCGAATTTTCCGAGTTTTCGGTTTTTATCGAAATCGAAAGTAGATGATTATCGAAATCGAAAGTAGATGATTATCGAAATCGAAAGTAGATGATTTCGGTAACCCTCGAATGTATGTGCCGATTTCGCCAACCCTCGAATGTACAAGCTGATTTCGGTAACCCTCGCATTTGTGATATCGGTAACCCTCGAAAGTAATGTTCGATTTCGGTAACCCTCGAAAATTGCCCGCGAAAGCTCAAAAACAGCCCGATTGTGAGGAAAGATAGATTTTAAATGAATTTTACTTATATTTACGGGTTCCCCAGACCATTCCCCAGGTCCCTGTGTTATTTACAGTAACCTACTATTACTATTTTACCCTTCAAATTGATAGAAACTTTCGAATTTTTTTCTCCCATAGACTTCTATGGGTCCGTTTTCGAATAAATTCGAAAAATCGAAAACGGGACGAAACTCATCAGTTTCGAACATCCCTACTCACTATCTATGTACCGATATTGTTCCTGACCCCGATTTGTTTTCTCCTTTTGTACCAAGCTTTGGCTTAGGCTCTTGCTAGTCCTGCCCTGTCTGCCAGTTTTGCTTCAGTTTTCAAGTATTCCTGGCCCTGGTTCAGAAACCCTGCAATCTAAGTCTCTAGGGGGCAACCAATCCTGGTGTTAGCTGATTGTGCCCAACTGACAACGGTCCCACCCCGACAGACTCACTCATTGCTGCCCCACATAACAGTCCTTTCTATCCCTGCCATTTGTACACATGCCTAATGCTGCCCATACATATTGGACTGCAGATGTCCGTGTTACAATCTGACAGCCAATGGGGGCATGTCTTAGGAACACTGGGAGGCAATACTGCTGGGAGGCAATATTAGATCAATTTTTTAATCTAACATTGCATTGTTATAATACCTTTATAATGTATGGTCAGCATGAATTTATCCCCTTTACAGCAATTCTTAAAAGGAAGAACAGACGGTAGGAGTACTAACTCTTTTTTACCATGGGCAGTTAAATATTTCAACTAAATAGAAATAAAAAAAGAGATGTATAGTAATAACTTTAGTTTGTAAATACATACACAAGCATTTTCCTAGTCAAAAATCAGTAATGAAAATATATAATACACAATGTTTGGTCTTTTCAAATTGTACAATATTATTACGTTATTAAATATCTCCTTTTGAGTATCCATGCTAAATTTCAATCACTGAGCAGAAAACTCTATTTTTGCTGAGTGTGAATGTATCGCCCATATTTCCATTGTAAATACAGATTTCACTGAATTTATTCAGATGTACTTGAAGCACAATACTGCAGTAATAATGTAACTATATATACTTCCTATAACATACACAAAAATGTCAAAACTGCAAACGTACTAACCTCATCCATATTAGCAGCTATTTCCTCCCTCTCGTGCTCATTCTGCAGGCCCCACCCCTTAGACACTGTTGTCAGGGATGTTATAAGTAAACTAATCACAGCCTGAGGTAAAATTATTTTAGCTCGTCTCTGAAACATTTATGGGGAAGCTCTACACACACACACAAAGGCTTTAAAGGGAATATTTCATTTCAATTACCATACAATTTGCATATCCATCGATGACTTTGTACATACATAAATATTGACTTATCCAGTTTACAGAACCCCTGTAATAATGTCTGTTATAGTCTCAGTACCTGGGTTTATTTAGTCGATCAACTGAGATCTGAGCATGTTTGAATGTTTCAAATCCAACAGCCAATCAGTAGAAAATACTTTTAGGAATATATAAGTGTACATCACGGGAAGGACTGTTGCAGAATAGAGATGAACAAAGCTGTTAAGTTCTTACCCAATAGAATCAGAATTTTACTAATTTTCATTCTGGATTTTCGATTTTGCTAAAACAATTTTCCAATATATTTTTCGTTTTTCTTATTTTCACTTTCCAAAAATGTCTAAAATTCTGTTAGAGCCACAGATTTACGAAACCATCAGTTACAAATAAAAACAAGGTTAATTTAGAAACAGGGATTCATCACTATTGTAGAACCTATCAGATGTTGTACCATGTTCAGTCAGAGTTACAGGCAGGATTGTCCCTAGGGTTTTTGGCACCTGAAATTACTTCTGAATGACGCCTACAGGGGGAGAGATTGTCTCAAAAGTGGGCATGGTTTTGTCGAGAGTGTGGGTGTGGCTTGTGGAGGTGTCTGTGGTTTGTAGATGTGTTGGGATAACTTAACGTTTACTGGTGGAATGGAGGGCTGATGAACTGGTAAATATGCCCTCAATACAGACTGGTAAATATAAGATGCCAACACATACTGAGTGGTCCACACCCATACACAATTGCACATACGCATACAGATACACTTCCATGCATAGATAAACACATACATACAGACACAAACATGCATTAAATTGTATTTATCCCGTGAAATTTTTAGGTTAGGGATGCACAGTTCAATGCTAGAGATAGCTACAGTTTATCGTTACAGTGGTCTGTGAATATTTGGGAATTCTTGGATAAGTTTTCCCAAGTGGTAATAGTTGCTTGTATTGTAGGAGACCACATTATTTTATTTTGGAGTTTATGGCCTAATAGAATTGCTCCCAATAGTTGTTTTAACTTTGAGGGTTTTACCTCTTCCTGTTCTATATGATACCACTCTTGAACGCTAGAGTTTTCTGTGCCCACATACTCTAGATTGGTTCATTATTACTGCTTGATAATAGTCTTTGAGAACGGGAACACTATACCTCTGTATCTTTTGTTTTAGCTAGTGTCTTTCTGTTAATTCTTGGTGAATTATATTCCCTAAATATATATAGAAACTGTGATAGGATCATCATCTTGATGATATTTGTTCTACCTATTAATGTTAAGGAAGTGTTTTTCATTCTGTTAGTTGTTTCTGGATTTTGTTTAAAAGTGGTATATAATTATTCTGGTATAGGCTGGTGTTGTCCTCTGTCATGCATATTCCTAGGTATGTAGTTTTGATAATTTTCCAGTTGTATTAATATTTACTTGTAAGGTATAGTGGGTTATGTGTACGTTAATTGGGATTACTTGTGATTTAGTGTCATTTATCTTGTAATGTATTTTGATTGAATTTATCAATGTGTTTTTGGATATTTGGTAGTGATTGAATTGGGTTTCTTATTGTAAGTATGATATTGTCAAAGAATAAAGCTATTTTATGAGTTGAGTTATTGTATTGGATACCATAAATGTCCTGTCTTATTGCTTGTGTTAGCGGTTCCATTAGTAAAGCAAAGATGTTATTTTTTTTATTGCATTTGTGTATTAAATTGATTATTTTCCTTGTATTTTCTAAAGATTCTCTGCCTGGTACGAATCCTACTTGGTGTGAATGAGTAAAGGTAAGTATTTGTTAAGTCTGGTGGCTAAAAGTGGGAAAAGTATTGCTGCAGAGATATGTGGCGTTAATTTTCGCCTTATTCATTGCGTTAAGTGTGTTATCACTGCGAAAAGAGAGATTGCTCTCTAGTGTATTTTCAGAGCTATTTTTGTCTTTTTTTATTTTAAGCTATTTATAAATAGGTGAAAACAAATCGCAAAACATCAATACTTACTGTAACGTTACATTAAAGGGGCAGCTCAGTGGAAATTATCATTACTTTTTTTAAATGTTAGTGTTAAGGACTCTTCAGAATAAGGCCTCTATGAGACCCCCTCTGGACGCGGAGGTACCTGCCAGTCTTCACCAGAGCCTCTAATGGTGAGGATGTTTTTGCGGCGAGCAGGCACCATGTCGTGGCTCCAGAGGAGAGAATCCCACAATGTGGAGAGGCAACAGGAGTGGAGATCGGAGTAACCGGGGAGTAGGAACTGTAGAAGATATGAAGACTTGGATATAAATGCTGTGATAGATATGCAGACCAAAGGCAGGAGCTGTGGTAGATATGCAGACCGGAGGTAAAACTGGAGGTAGGAGCTGTGTAGAGATGCAGACGGAGGAGGTAGGAGCTGTGGTAGATATGCAGAACGGAGGTAAATGGAGGTAGGAGCTTAGGTAGTATGCGGACTGAGGGTAGGTGAGCTGTGGTAGATATGCAGACCGGAGGTAACTGGAGGTATGAGCTGTGGTAGATATGTGGCACCGGAGCAGGCGTGTGTAGATATACAGACCGGAGGTAACTGGAGTAGGAGCGAGTGTAGTAGATATGCAGACGGAGGTAGGAGCTGTGGTAGGTATGCAGACTGGAGGGGAACTGGAGGTAGGAGCTGTGGTAGATATGCAGACCGGAGTAGGAAGACTGTTGAGTAGTATACAGACCGGAGTACTGGAGGTAGGAGCTGTAGTAGATATGCAGACCGGAGGTAGGAGCTGTGGTAGGTATGCAGACTGGAGGTAACTGGAGGTAGGAGCTGTGGTAGATATGCAGACCGGAGGTAACTGGAGGTAGAAGCTGTGGTAGATATGCAGACCGGAGGTAGGAGCTGTGGTAGGGATACAGACCGGAGGTAACGGAAGGTAGGAGCTGTGGTAGATATGCGGGCAAACTGGAAGCAGGAGTCTGGAACAACAGGATACCAATACCAATGCTAACAAGGAGCTAAAAGTCCAGAGCAACAAACCCTGAACTGGCAGCAAGAGGCAAGCTGCCAGGAGGAGCCTAAATAGGCCCTAGTGACCTCATCACTGTTGGACGCGCGACCCTGCGCACATCCGCCGGGCTGCGTGCGCGCGTGGGCATGCGAATGAGTGGTCCGCCCCAGAAGCGCGCACCGCACGCGACCGCCAGCGCATAACTCCGGGCTTGGGAAGAGGTAAGTACTTGACATTGCCCCCCCTCCACGGGCAACCTCCAGGTGCCTTTGAGCTTAGGTTTGTCAGGATGTTTGGAATGAATGATCTTGACCAAACGAGGAGCATGAATCTGTTCTGCCTGTTCCCAAGAATTTTCTTCAGGACCAAATCCCTTCCATTTAATCAGATATCTTAACTTTCCAGCAGAAATTTTGGCATCTAAAATGGTCTCCACCTCGTACTCTTCAGTCCCCTCAACCAGAACAGGCAGCGGAGGAGGTTTCAGCGCCGAGTTGGTAACATATCTTTTGAAACAGGATACATGAAACACTGGGTGTATCTTTAATGAATTGGGAAGCTCCAGTTCAAAGGCAATTGTATTGATTGCTTTCCTAATATGAAATGGTCCGATGAACTGGGGACCCAACTTAGTAGAAGGAACCCTCAGCTTCAAATTACGGGTCGACAACCAGACCAAATCTCCAACCTTAAATATCTACCCTGACATTGATTGGTGTGGTGGAACTGCCATCACAGAAAAAGGCAATGAGTTCCTGAATTTGCTGCAGGATAATTTTCTCTCACAGGTGGTTGAGGTTCCTACTAGAAAAGGAGCTCTGTTGGATCTGGTAATATCTAACATTGTGGAGCGCATTATAGATATAAAGGTAACTGGAGGCTTAGGGAATAGTGACCATGAAATAGTGGCATTTGGACTTTGTTATCGAAAGGAAAAGTGCGCTGGGTTAACAAAGACATTTAATTTCAGCAAATTTTCCCAGGTTAAAAGCAACTCTTCAGAATGTCAAGTGGGATAATGTATAAACAGGTAAAGGTACTGAACAGAAGTGGACTGTGTTCAAGGGGATTTTAAGCCAGTTCACATCTAAATTTATACCCTTGGGAAATAAATGTAAAAAAAATAAATCCCATCTAAATTTATACCCTTGGGAAATAAATGTAAAAAAAATAAATCCGCGCCCATGTGGCTGAATTCTGATGTAAAGAGGCAAATGGTAAGGAAGAAAAAAGCATTTAAAACCTTTAAGGCAGAGGGAACGGAAAGGGCCTTTAGGGAGTATAAAAACTGTAACAAGGAGTGTAAGAAAGCAATCAAACTAGCTAAATTAATAATGAAGTTAGGATAGCTGAAGAAAGCATCACTAAGCCTAAACATTTTTTTAAGTATATTAATAGTAAGAAGATGAGGACTGAGAATGTGGCACCATTAATTAATGGGGATAAGTTAGTTACGGAGGATGGCGATAAAGCAAATGTCTTGAATAATTTTTTTCCCTCTGTATACACTATAGAAGATCCAAGTACAGATATCATAGAGTATAGTAGCAATAAAGGTATACAAGATTCAAGTTCACTTTGGTTAACCGAGGATATGGTACAGAAATAACTAAATAAGGTTAATATTAATAAATCTCCTGGACCGGATAAAATACATCCTCGGGTACTTAAGGAGCTAAGTTCAGTTTTATCTAGGCCATTGTTTCTTATTTTTGCTGATTCCCTCATGTCCGGTGGTGTGCCTCTGGATTGGAAAAAGGCTGATGTTATTCCAATATTCAAAAAGGGTAGTCGTTCACAGCCGGGTAATTACAGGCCTGTAAGTTTAACTTCAGTGGTGGGGAAGATCCTGGAAAGTTTAATAAGGGAACATGTTCTAGAGTATGTTCCAAGGACTGACATGGCAGGTTCATTGGTCAGTTTCAAAAAAAAGCTGGATGAGTTTCTGCAAACAAGGAATGTTACAAGTTACTGGTATTGATACATAGTAGAGTTGATCCAGGGAAATTTCTGATTGCCACTTGGAGTCAGGAAGGAATTTTTTCCCCCTTCATAAATTTGGTGGTTTTTTTTTTGCCTTCCTCTGGATCAACAGTTAGGCAGGAAATAAGGATATTGCTAGATGGGTTGGACTGGATGGACGTATGTCTTTATTCAACCTCAAATACTATACAAAGTGTTTGGTTTGTTCTCCTTGTCTGTCTGTTAGATTGTGGATGGTATCCAGACTAAAGGAATTATGGATATGCAAATACTTACACAATTGTACCCCTCTATCTGATACAATATCATCGGGAACCCCATGAAGACGAACAATCTCTCTAATGAACACATCCGCAGTAATGGCGGCTGAGGGAATTCCTTTTAACGGAATAAAGTGAGCCATCTTAGTTACCCGATCCACAACCACAAAGATTGTATTAAAGCCCTTGGAACGAGGTAACTCAACAAGGAAGTCCATGGTAATCATGCCCCAAGGGCGGTCAGGGACAGGCAGGGGAGACCGTAATCTCTGTCTAGGAGTTTTTTTAATCTAGCACAAGTAAAACACGAAGCCACAAACTGTTTACAATCTTTAGACATATTTGGCCAGAAAAAAATTCAATAATGACAATATTGAAGTACGACTGAAGTTAGACTAAATTCCTCTAAACCACCAAAACCCATAAATATCTCATTTATACCAGACCCTCCATGGACACTAGAGGTGAAGTGTATCTAATTGTTTATTTAACCCCTGCTAATTCTTTTATTACTGCCTGTGATCATTGAATGTGTATTTACTGTTTTATTTACGACAGCCATTGCCAATCAGGCATGGGTGCAAAAGGCGACCTCATGTACAGTAGAAAGTATAAAGTTGCAGGTCAGTAGAATTTTACAGTAGAATAACGTTGCCTTTTTAGACATACTGTATTAAATGACTTTGTCTCTAAACCTACTGTTTTAAATAAAAATTCTCATAAGGAATCCTTTATTGTAGGCGCTTTCTTTTCTTTGAAAATATTTTTATCTTCAACTTTTTTTGGATTTTGATTTTTTCTGGATAGTTGCATGCTAAATTTAAGTCACGGAGTAACAAATGTGATTTTCTGAAGGAAAAAAAAATACAGTTCATATGTATTAGGCAAGTACTTACTTTCTTACATAGCTACAGCCCTAATTTATTCACTTCCTGACCATTCATCCCAAACGCTCGACGGACACCAAAACCTCTGACAATAGGTGGATCAAGCAAAGAGCAGGTGATTGTTGGTTAAATCAGTCATTATTGCTTGCTTATTTGTCTAGGGTTGTGTGTGAATCAAACCTGAGCATGTATAAAAGGCTATACTTACTAATTTTCTGTCACATTATCTTATTTATGTTATATCTCTCAGATCCAACCTATCAGTATATCTTTTTGATTGGGATATCCACCCAAGCCTCAAAATTGCATTGGTCCTATGAAAACTAATATATTGGATCCAAAAGTGAAATCAGCCTTTTATTACATCCCATTCTGTGATAGTGATGCTGCTTTTTAAATTGCTGCTTACATTTACAACTGTATTAATACATATATGATGGGAGACACAGTTATAATCTTTTTTGTTCCATTAATGTATACAGTATATCCCCCCATCAAGACTGGCCCCTCACTAACAAATAAACTGAAAATGCCTTTACTCTTTACACTTACCCATTCACAATACGGACTCAGGGCTGGGCCACACTGATGTGCATTTTAGTGCGATCCGATCCCGCTTTAAAATGGAGACACTACTGTAACCCAATTGATGGGGCCACACTAATGTGCTGGTGCGTGTGATCCGTGCCCCTGGGAACCGCGTTGTAGTGTGGTCGCATTCCCGCGATTTCCATGTTACCGCTAAATGGCGGGCGCGAACACGAGCGCAGAACGTGAACACGAACGGGCGAAACGTGCTATGTGGCCTAGCCCTAATAATATATTAAAGGAATAGTTCACTTTGAGAGTGAACTATTCCTTTAAGACTGCTCTTCGAAACAGTAATTAATTCAGCAAAACACGGCACTATATACCTAATTATGTATTGTCACTTCAGCACTATTGCTATAATGCTAGCTAACATAGCATATTATTCTGGTGAATAACTCTTTAGATAAAGGAAAATATATTGCAAAATCATTTCTATAGTAATAGGTATCTGTATTTGTTAACAGTCTTATACGGCTGCATACAAATACACAATTTCTAGACATCTGAAAAGATTAAAGGGAAAATAAATCATTATATTTCTTAATAGTAATGAATTATTGTATGCAGGACTCATTTGGGGGATTCAGTTGCTTATAGATCTGGGCATGTTTGACCCACCCCAATCGCCATCACTATCACTACCGCAGCTGGTTTTCTTCGATCGAACGTTCCTTAATTACCAATGTTTGGCGTAAATGTACGACCGCAGTCATACTATTGATAACGTACGGTAGTGTTAAATTGCGATTAAAAATAGGCCCCTTTGTTTTGCACTTTAACACTTTATCCTGCACAAGGACCACCTTTAATTGACTATTAGATCCAAATCATTAAGTTCCTTTCTGGTCTGATGAGTGTACCATGATGTCTTTGTTCTTTTAGTTGTACTGTCTGTGAATTGTGTGACATGTGGGCAGTGTGTGTCTGGTGCTTAATTCCAGGTAAGGCAGGTAATGCCTGCGTAGTCCATACCCCACCTTCCCAGTTGTGAAAGGTGGACAAGGGCATGTCTGGGATTTTGCTGTGGGTGGGGGCATGGCATTCTGGGAGTGGGATTGTCTGGGCCGTGTCCATGATTTTGTGGTGTCCAGGTGTGGGGGTTGATTTGGGGGGTGGGGGAGATGTTGGTGGGCCATGACCACCATGTTGGGAAGTGTGCATGGCCTGGCCCTTTTGGGGGCATGTACCACAATTGTGGACATGGGTGCGGTATTTTGTGGGTGTGATTTTTTGTGGCAAGGGCATCAAGTTGGGGGTGCCGGTGTGTGTTTAGGGGCATGCCTGTGATGTTTGGGGCATTGGCATGATGTTGAGGACTATGGCATGTTGGGGCATACCTATGAGGTTTGGAGGCTTGAGCATAATTTTTGGGGGAGGTGGGACCATATCACAATATCTGGGGGCGTGGTCTAAACATTTGGGGCGTGTTTTCATTGTTTGGGGCGTGACTGTGATATTTGGGTGTGGTGGGAGCATGGGCATGGCCGGGATATTTCGTGATTGGCCGTGCGGTTTGGGGCAGGGCCATGTTGTCTTGGGTCTTTTTAAATTTCTTAGCATGACAGTAACCGCAAATGTTTGTTCATATCCCCAATTGCAACATATTTTCTCTAGGGTTCATGCATAGGGCGGATTTTCCATAAGGCTTGGGGGTTAGCCTTCCTAAGTGAAATCAGGGGAAAAAAAAATATGTTGCTGGGGAAAAAAAAAAAAAAATGATTATATTATCAGCAGCGTGCAGCTTTCTCCCCTGTCCACAGTTTAGCTGCAGCCTGCAGGACTTTGGCTCCTCCCCTTCCCCCCCTTCCCTCCAGCAGCCCGGGGCCGAGGTTTCCTTCCACTCACCTAGTTTCCAGCGTTGGTGGGAGGAGCGTCTCTGGACTCCTGGCACTATGAGAAAGAGAAAGAGCAGCAAACCCTGGGGGCTGGTGAATCAGATATTCCCAACACACTGTAAGTGGTAGAGAGCTGCAGCAGCTGGGTTGGGGAGAAGGGAGGCTAGGAGAGAGTGACACTCAGTACTGTGCAGTCTTCCCAGAGGACATGGTCTGGGACAGGTCAGCACTGACAGTGTCCAATGTTCTGCTGGGTACAGGATGTTAGTTGCTTGGAAAGTGAGGGGTCTTTTTATTTAGAATTAAAATCAGGATTTTGATTGAAAGTGGGTGATTATTATTAAGAAATCTATCTATCCATCTCTATCTATCTATCTACTATCTATCATCATCTATCTATCCTCCATCATCTATTATCTATCTATTATCTATCTATCTATCTATCTCTCTCTATCTATCTATCTATCATCTATCTATCTATCTATCATCTATCTGCATCTTCATCTCATCCTATCTATCTATCCTCATCTATCTATCATCTCTCTCTCATCTATCTATCTATCTATCTAATCCTCTATCCTATCTACTATCTTATCTATCTATCTATCTATCTATCATCTATCTACTATCTCTATCTATCTATCATCATCTATCTATCTATCTATCTAGCTTCATCTATCGATCTATCTATCTATCTCTCATCATCTATCACTAGCTATCTCGATCTATAATCTATCTATCATCTATCTATCTATCAATCATCTATCTATCTATCTCTATCTATCTCTCATCTATCTAGTCTATCTATCTATCTATCTATCTATCTATCTCTATTTATCATCTACTTCATCTATCTATCTCATCTATCTATCTATCTATCTTCTATCTATCATCTATCTATCTATCTCTATCTCTATCTATCATCTATCATCTTCATCTATCTACTCTTATCTATCTATCTCTATCTATTCGTATCTATCTATCTATCTATCTATCGATCTTCTATCTATCTATCTATCATCTATCTATCTATCTATCTATCTATCTATATATCTATCAATCATCTATCTATTATCTATCTATCATCATCATCTATCTATCTTTTTATCTATCTTTCTATCTATCTATCTAAATGCTTTAGTCACTTGAAAAAGTTTTCATATCTATCTATCTATCTATCTATCTATCTCTCTATCTATCATCTATCTATCTCTCTCTCTTTCTGTCTCTCTTTCTGTCTCTGTATCTATCCCACCTGTCTAACCTGTCTTATGCCTTCTGTCCACTCGTATGTCTGCCTGTCTGTCTATCTATATATATTAACAATAAAATATATTTGTATACATGTATTTATGTTGTGTAAATACAAAGTGGGTGTGACCTGGGGCGTGGAAAGGGGTGTGACCTGGGCTTGGAAAGGGCGTGGCCTAGAAAAATTTTGCGCCGCGCTACGCGCGGCAATGGTATCTCGTTAGCCTTTCCTATTCTGAAAGTCACCCCCGCCTATGGGTTCATGTTTGAAACCTTCCTGAAGCAAATTACAGACTTTAATTTAGTGTCTTGTTTCCTCTGGGTGACACTGTGTTTCTGTGTCTGCAGCTCTCTGAGTTGCTGTAGGCAGGCGTCAAGCTTTTTTTGTGTCTCTGAAGCCGTGACTTGTGTGTTCTAAGTTGTCTGTAGCCATGCGTCACGCTGTTCTTTTGTCTCTGAAACGTGATGTGCAAACACTTTGTCTGTGTTGGCATGCAAGGAGCCCAGACTCTTGGACTAAGTTGCTGAGCGGTTCATCACACTTTGCAAGTGACGTGCAGGCTTTTGTTGTTTAAATTGGGCATCACAGGCTCAGCCTATACAGGGGGAATTGCCGTCATGTAGTTGCATTTGTTGGGTGTAGCTGTGAGGTGAGCAACGACACACACATCAAGTGTAAACTTTTTATAGTAGATTAGATTATTAATATCTGGTTTTGTTCAGTATTTACCATTTTTGCTTTTTAAGATTATGAGATATTTTTCCATGTTCTTAATCATATCTTCAAACGCTATCCTTTTTGTAAACACGCTGTTTTTTAACTCTAGAATACAAAAATAATACATCAAAAGTAGAATCACCTCTCAGGCTAAAACTCAGTTTAATAGACACTGTGGGTCTAAATGACATATTAGCACAGTTTAGATCTATACAAATTTTGTTTTAGATCATATGTGATTGCTTACGTGATATGTGTTAGAAATATATGTAAAAACTTTATGTGTTTTTACATGTGATGCTAACCATATCACAGGCATCATGTCAGGCATGCATGATCATAGGTGACAGGCCATGTTTATAAAGCGTGGTATAGCAGTTAGTGATACCACGATTCATCGGTAATGATGACAGCGGTCGTTAATGTACGTCCGCTGTCATACTTTACGCCAAAAGTTTGTTAATTAACAAGGTCGTGAAATCCATGCGGTAGTAAACTACCATATGGTATTCTATGGGAATCGTAAGTCTAGTTTCTTTAGCGGTATGTAAGATTTACTATAACAATGTGTAAATCAATGATCGCTAAGCCGATCGGAAATTAATGATCGTTAACTGATCATTAAAGACACAGTATTGCTAAAAAGTGAATATGGCCCATTTTATCAGTAATTGGCCAGATTCTTATCTGGCCTCTGCTCCCGCCCGCTTCCCCCCTTTGTCGGCGGCCTTCGACGCTTACGGGTCTTCGTACGTATATGCAAACAAGTTCCAAATGTTCAATGATCGAGTTTACAGGATCATAATCTAATGTTGTTTGCAAATGCGAGAAGCCGGGCTGACAATGGTGTGAATTGAAATATGGCATTGAATGAAGTATGATGTAATAGGTATAGCAGAAACGTGGTTGAACGTTCTCACGACTGGGCTGTAAATATAGAAGGTATGCCTTGTTTAGGCAGGACAGAAAAAAAAGGAAAGGGGAGGAGTATGTGTTATGTGTTAAAAAAGAATTGAAGCCAAATTAAAGAAGAGATAACTGGCGATATGGATGATAAAGTGGAGGCAATATGGGTGGAATTAGGCAACAGGAAAGGGGGTAATGTCATTGTTGGTGTCTGCTATAAGCCGCCAAATGCTAGCAGAGAGGAGGTGAGTCAACTTCATATGCAGTTTGGCAAGGGCTGCAAGTTTGGGGAGTGTGCTCATTATGGGGACTTTTATTACCCTGACATTGATTGTTGGTGGAACTGCCATCACAGAAAAAGGTGATGAGTTCCTGAATTTGCTGCAGGATAATTTTCTCTCATTGGTGGTTGAGGTTCCTACTAAAAAGGAGCTCTGTTGGATCTGGTAATATCTACCATTGTGGAGAGCATTATAGTATAAAGGTAACTGGAGGCTTAGGGAATAGTGACCATGAAATAGTGGCGTTTGGACTTTGTTTCGAAAGGAAAAGTGCGCTGGGTTAACAAAGACATTTAATTTCGGGAAGGCAAATTTTCCCAGGTTAAAGCAGCTCTTCAGAATGTCAGTGGGATAATGTATTATCAGGTAAAGGTACTGAACAGAATGGACTGTGTTCAAGGGATTTTAAGCAGTTCACATCTAAATTTAACCCTTGGGAAATAAATGTAAAAAAATAAATCCAAGCCCATGAGGCTGAATTCTAATGTAAAAAGGCAAATGGAAAGGAAGAAAAAAGGTATTTATAACCTTTAAGGCCGAGGGAACGGAAGGCCTTTAGGGATTAAAAAACTGTAACAAGGAGTGTGAAGCAATCAAACTAGCTAAAATTAATAATGAAAGTTAGGATAGCTGAAAAAAGCATCACTGAGCCTAAATTTTTTTTAAGTATATTAAAGTAAGATGAGTACTGAGAATGTGGCACCATTATAATGGGGATAAGTTAGTTCCGGAGGATGGCTATAAGCAATGTCTTGAATATTTTTTTTTCCTCTATATACACATAGAAGATCCATAACGATATCATAGAGTATAGTAGCAATAATGGTATAAAAGATTCAAGTGCACTTTGGTTAACCGAGGATATGGTACAGAAAGAACAAATAAGTTAATATTAATAATCTCCTGGACCGGATAAAATACATCCTCGGTTACTTAAGGAGCTAAGTTCAGTTTTATCTAGTTCATTGTTTCTTATTTTTGCTGATTCCCTCATGACCGGTGTGTACCTCTGTTGGAAAAAGGCTGTATGTTATTCCAATATTCAAAAAGGGTAGTCGTTCACAGCCGGGTAATTACAGGCCTGTGTTTAACTTCAGTGTGGGGAAGATCCTGGAAAGTTTAATAAGGGAACATGTTCTAGATTATGTTTCAAGGACTGACATTATAAGTAGTAACCAGCATGGATTTAGGAGGAATAGATCTTGTCAAACTAACTTGCTTGGCTTTTATGAGGAAGTAAGCAGAAATTTAGACTCTGGCGTAGCAGTAGATGTAGTTTACTTGGATTTTGCAAAGGCTTTTGATACAGTCCCCCATAGGCGACTAATGTAATAAGCAGGTCTTTTGGTCTGGGGAGTCACATTTGTACATGGATAGAAAATTGGTTAATACATAGGATGCAGAGAGTAGTTTTAATGGGGCTTATCATTACAGACTAAAGTGCTAAGTGGGGTGCAACCAGGGTTCTGTGTGGGCCCGCTTCTATTTAATCTATTTATTAATGCTTTGGAATTGGGTATGTCAGCAAGGTTTCTGTGTTGCTGATGACACAAAACTCTGTCGACCATTAAAAACTTCAAGGTTGCAAGGGGTCTAGATGATTGTCACATTGGGCTCTATTGGCAAATTAATTTCAATGTTGATAAATGTAAGGTGATGCATTTTGTACTTAAATCCTTGTGCTACTTTACTATAAAAGGCTCTGTGTTAAGTGAATCCCTGTTGGAAAGGGATCTTTGAGTTTTGGTGGATAACAAACTTAAGGTAGCAAGCAGTGCCAGGCGGCAACAGCCAGAGCCAGCATTGTCTTGTATAAAGAGAGGTATGGATTCAAGGGAGGAAAATGTAATTCTCCCTCTCTACAAAGCATTGGTAAGGCCTCATTTGGAATATGCAATGCAATTTTGGAACCCTGTGTACAAAAAGGACATCTTTGAAATGGAAAGGGTTCAGAGAAGGGCAAAAATTAATAAGGGGATGGGGGAGCTTGAATAGAAGAGAGACTGGAAAAGTTACAATTATGTATGCTGGAGAAAAGGCGCTTGCTGGGGGATATGATTACTGTGTACAAATACATTAACAGGCCATACAATAAACTATCTGGGGCATTGTTACCAATAGAACATGTTAAGGACACGAGGACATCCCTTAAGACTTGAAAAAAAGGTTTGGGCTTCATGCTCGAAAGGGTTTTTCACTGTGAGAACGGTAAACGGTTCATTGTCAGTTTAAAAAAACACCTGGATGAGTTTCCTGCAAACAGGATGTTGCAAGTTACTGGTATTGATACATAAAGTAGAGTTTATCCAGGGTAATTTCAGATTGCCACTTGGAGTCAGGAAGGAATTTTTTTCCCCTTCATAAATTTTGTGGGGTTTTTTGCCTTCCTCTGGATCAACAGTTGGCAGAAATGAGGATATTGCTAGATGGGTTAACTGGATGGACGTATGTCTTTATTCAACCTCAAATACTATATATACTATACAATATGTGTATAAGTATAGTATGTGTTCAACTTTCTTTCATTCATCTCTCCCATTCCTATTGATTGTTTGGTTTGGTGGAAAATTTTGAATGTGGCAAGCCTATCAGTTACGTCTTTGCTTTCCTGTTTATTTTTAATTGTTTATTTGCCTCCCTTTTTTAAGTTCCTGCTTTCCCTGGCCTCCTTTCCCGTTATCTTTCCCGTTATAGTTATTTTTTTTTTTGCTCTGTCTAAAGCAATGTTTTCACTGTTATTCTGGTTCCTGACTCCTGTCTTTATTCCTTTAACCATTTGCTGCCTGCCCTGACCCGGCCATGCTCGACTATACTGTTTTCTCTACGCTCTTGTACCTTTGCTCTGCGGACTCAGTATTAGGGATGTACTTTGGTTTCTAATAGAACCCAGTTTCGAATCGAATCCGGCGGTTTCAAAGTCCGACAAAACTTCGGAACGTCCGGATTTTTCGAAACTCGAATTTTCCGAGTTTTCGGTTTTTATCGAAATCGAAAGTAGATGATTATCGAAATCGAAAGTAGATGATTACGAAATCGAAAGTAGATGATTTCGGTAACCCTCGAATGTATGTGCCGATTTCGCCAACCCTCGAATGTACAAGCTGATTTCGGTAACCCTCGCATTTGTGATATCGGTAACCCTCGAAAGTAATGTTCGATTTCGGTACCCCTCGAAAATTGCCCGCGAAAGCTCAAACAGCCCGATTGTGAGAAAGAATGATTTTAAATGAATTTTACTTATATTACGGGTTCCCCAGACCATTCCCAGGTCCCTGTGTTATTTACAGTAACCTCCTATTACTATTTTACCCTTCAATTGTAGAAACTTTCGAATTTTTTTTCTCCCATAGACTTCTATGGGTCCGTTTCGAATAAATTCGAAAAATCGAAAACGGGACGAAACTCATCAGTTTCGAACATCCCTACTCACTATCTATGTACCGATATTGTTCCTGACCCCGATTTGTTTTCTCCTTTTGTACCAAGCTTTGGCTTAGGCTCTTGCTAGTCCTGCCCTGTCTGCCAGTTTGCTTCAGTTTTCAAGTATTCCTGGCCCTGGTTCAGAAACCCTGCAATCTAAGTCTCTTAGGGGCAACCAATCCTGGTGTTAGCTGATTGTGCCCAACTGACAACGGCCCACCCCGACAGACTCACTCATTGCTGCCCCACATAACATCTTTCTATCCCTGCCATTTGTACACATGCCTAATGCTGCCCATACATATTGGACTGCAGATGTCCGTGTTACAATCTACAGCCAATGGGGGCATGTCTTAGGAACACTGGGAGCAATACTGCTGGGAGCAATATTAGATCAATTTTTTAATCTAACATTGCATTGTTATAATACCTTTATAATGTATGGTCAGCATGAATTTATCCCCTTTACAGCAATTCTTAAAGGAAGAACAGACGGTAGGAGTACTAACTCTTTTTTACCATGGGCAGTTAAATATTTCAACTAAATAGAAATAAAAAAAGATGTATAGTAAAACTTTAGTTTGTAAATACATACACAAGCATTTTCCTAGTCAAAAAATCAGTAATGAAAATATATAATACACAATGTTTGGTCTTTTCAAATTGTACAATATTATTACGTATTAAATATCTCCTTTTGAGTATCCATGCTAAATTTCAATCACTGAGCAGAAAACTCTATTTTTGCTGAGTGTGAATGTATCGCCCATATTCCATTGTAAATACAGATTTCACTGAATTTATTCAGATGTACTGAAGCACTACTGCAGTATAATGTAACTATATATACTTCCTATACATACACAAAATGTCAAAACTGCAAACGTACTAACCTCATCCATATTAGCAGCTATTTCCTCCTCTCGTGCTCATTCTGGCAGGCCCCACCCCTTAGACACTGTTGTCAGGGATGTTATAAGTAAACTAATCACAGCCTGAGGTAAATTATTTTAGCTCGTCTCTGAAACATTTATGGGGAAGCTCTACACACACACACAAAGGCTTTAAAGGGAATATTTCATTTCAATTACCATACATTTGCATATCCATCGATGACGTACATACATAAATATTACTTATCCAGTTTACAAACCCCTGTAATAATGTCTGTTATAGTTCAGTACCTGGTTTATTTAGTCGATCCTGAGATCTGAGCATGTTTGAATGTTTCAAATCCAACAGCCAATCAGTAGAAAATACTTTTAGGAATATATAAGTGTACATCACGGGAAGGACTGTTGCAGAATAGGATACAAAGCTGTTAAGTTCTTACCAATAGAATCAGAATTTTACTAATTTTCATTCTGATTTTCGATTTTGCTAAAACAATTTTCCAATATATTTTCGTTTTTCTTATTTTCACTTTCCAAATGTCTAAAATTCTGTTGACCACAGATTTACGAAACCATCAGTTACAAATAAAACAAGTTAATTTGAAACAGGGATTCATCACTATTGTAGAACCTATCAGATGTTGTACCATGTTCAGTCAGAGTTACAGGCAGGATTGTCCCTAGGGTTTTTGGCACCTGAAATTACTTCTGAATGACGCCTACAGGGGGAGAGATTGTCTCAAAGTGGGCATGGTTTTGTCGAGAGTGTGGGTGTGGCTTGTGAGGTGTCTGTGGTTTGTAGATGTGTTGGGATAACTTAACGTTTACTGTGGAATGGGGAGGCTGATGAACTGGTAAATATGCCCTCAATACAGACTGGTAATATAAGATGCCAACCCATACTGAGTGGTCCCACCCATACACATTGCACATACCATCAGATACACTTCCATGCATAGATAACACATACATACAGACACAAACATGCATTAAATTGTATTTATCCCGTGAATTTTTAGGTTAGGGATGCACAGTTCAATGCTAGAGATAGCTACATTTTATCGTTACAGTGGTCTGTGAATATTTGGGAATTCTTGGATAAGTTTTTCCCAGTGGTATAGTTGCTTGTATTGTAGGAGACCACATTATTTTATTTTGGATTTTTATGGCCTAATGAATTGCTCCCAATAGTTGTTTTAACTTGTAGGGTTTTACCTCTTCCTGTTCTAATGATACCACTCTTGAACGCTAGAGTTCTGTTGCCACCATACTCTAGATTGGTTCATTATTACTGCTTGATATAGTCTTTGAGAACGGGTAACACTATACCTCCTGTACTTTGTTTTTAGCTAGGTCTTTCTGTTAATTCTTGGTGAATTATTATTCCCTAAATAATATAGAAACTGTGTAGGATCATCATCTTGATGATATTGTTCTACCTATTATGTTAAGGAAGTGTTTTTTCCATTCTGTTAGTTTTTCTGGATTTTGTTTAAAGTGGATATATTTATTCTGGTATAGCCTGGTTTGTCCTCTGTCATGCATATTCCTAGGTATGTAGTTTTGATAATTTTCCAGTTTATTAATATTTACTTGTAAGGTATAGTGGGTATGTGTACGTTAATTGGGATTACTTGTGATTTAGTGTCATTTATCTTGTAATGTATTTTATTGAATTTATCAATGTGTTTTTGGATTTTTGGTAGTGATTGAATTGGTTTTCTTATTGTAATGTATGATATTGTCAAGAATAAAGCTATTTTATAGTTGAGTTTTGTATTGATCCATAAATGTCTGTCTTATTGCTTGTGTTAGCGGTTTCCATTAGTAAAGCAAAGATGTTATTTTTTTTATTGCTTTGTGTATTAAATTGATTATTTTCCTTGTATTTTCTAAAGATTCTCTGCCTGGTACAATCCTACTTGGTGTGAATAGTAAAGGTAAGTATTTGTTAAGTCTGGTGGCTAAAAGTGGAAAAGTATTGCTGCAGAGATATGTGGCGTTAATTTTCGCCTTATTCATTGCGTTAAGTGTGTTATCACTGCGAAAAGAGAGATTGCTCTCAGTTTATTTTCAGAGCTATTTTTCTTTTTTTTATTTTAACTATTTATAATAGGTGAAAACAAATCGCAAAACATCAATACTTACTGTAACGTTACATTAAAGGGCAGCTCAGTGGAATATCATTACTTTTTTTTAAATGTTAGTGTTAAGGACTCTTCAGAATAAGGCCTCTATGGACCCCCTCTGGACCGGAGGTACCTGCCAGTCTTCACCAGAGCCTCTAATGGTGAGGATGTTTTTGCGGCGAGCAGGCACCATGTCGTGGCTCCAGAGAGAGAATCCCACATGTGGAGAGGCAACAGGATGGGAGATCGGATAACCGGGGAGTAGGAACTGTAAAGATTAAGACTTGGATAAATGCTGTGATAGATATGCAGACCAAAGGCAGGAGCTGTGGTAGATATGCAGACCGAGGTAACTGAGGTAGAGCTGTGGTAGAGATGCGACCGGAGGTAGGGAGCTTGTGGATATGCAGACCGAGGTAACTGGAGTAGGAGCTATGGTAGATATCGGACTGGAGGTAGTGAGCTGTGGTAGATTGCAGACCGGAGGTAACTGGAGTAGGAGCTGTGGGTAGATATGTGGACCGGAAGCAGGAGCTGTGGTAGATATACAGACCGGAGGTAACTGGAGGTAGGAGCTGTAGTAGATATGCGAACGGAGTAGGAGCTGTGGTAGGTATGCAGACTGGAGGTACTGGAGGGTAGAGCTGTGGTAGATATGCAGACCGGAGGTAGGGACTGTTGTAGATATACAGACCGGAGTGTACTGGAGTAGAGCTGTAGTAGAATATGCAACCGAGGTAGGAGCTGTGGTAGGTATGCAGACTGAGGTAACTGGAGTAGGAGCTGTGGTAGAATGCAGACCGGAGGTAACTGGAGGTAGAAGCTGTGGTAGATATGCAGACCGGAGGTAGGACTGTGGTAGGGATACAGACCGGAGGTAACGGAAGGTAGGAGCGTGGTAATATGCGGGCAAACTGGAAGCAGGAGTCTGGAACAACAGGATACCAATACCAAGCTAACAAGGAGCTAAAAGTCCAGAGCAACAACCCTAACTGGCAGCAAGGCAAGCTGCCAGGAGGAGCCTAAATAGGCCCTAGTGACCTCATCACTGTTGGACGCCGACCCGCGCACATCCGCCGGGCTGCGTGCGCGCGTGGGCATGCGAATGAGTGGTCCGCCCCAGAAGCGCGCACCGCACGCGACCGCCAGCGCATAACTCCGGCTTGGGAAGAGGTAAGTACTTGACTTGCCCCCCCTCCACGGGCAACCTCCAGGTGCCTTTGAGCTTAGTTTTGTCAGGATGTTTGGAATGAATGATCTTGACCAAACGAGGAGCTGAATCTGTTCTGCCTGTTCCCAAGAATTTTCTTCAGGACCAAATCCCTTCCATTTAATCAGATATCTTAACTTTCCAGCAGAAATTTTGCATCTAAAATGGTCTCCACCTCGTACTCTTCAGTCCCCTCAACCAAACAGGCAGCGGAGGAGGTTTCAGCGCCGAGTTGGTAACATATCTTTTGAAACAGGATACATGAAACACTGGGTGTATCTTTAAGAATTGGGAAGCTCCAGTTCAAAGGCAATGTATTGATTGCTTTCCTAATATGAAATGGTCCATGAACTGGGGACCCAACTTAGTAGAAGGAACCCTCAGCTTCAAATTACGGGTCGACACCAGACAAAATCTCTAACCTTAAATATCGTAGAATCCTTTCTTAATATGTTAGCTGATTTAGGGCTTGCTCTTGAGCTTCAGAGATGAAGGTCTTCAGCTCTAAAGTCTTCCCTTCATGAGATGTATTCTGGTTAATGGATCAGGAATAGTGATCATGGAAGGAATACCGGTAAGGAAAGTTGGATTAAATCCATAATTTGCAAAAAAAAGGGAACACTTGATGGAGGAATGAACACGTTGTTGTATGCGAACTCCGCAAGTGGTAGCAGAGAAGACCAATCTTCTTGTGACGCGGAGGAATAGCAAAGGAGAGGGAAGGGTATTAGCAGTCTCACTGGGATAGATTGTCCAGGAGGAAAGCAGGGTTAGATAGGCCAGTGGTGGGTGGAAAGGGGGGTGGGGCTAGCATAGGGGATAGGAGGAATGTGTATCAAAGTGTACGAATAAATTACAGATCATAATCTAAAATGTATGTTTGCAAATGCGAGAACCTGGCTGACAAAATGGGTGAATTGGAAATGATGGCATTGAATGAAATTATGATGTATAGGTATAGCAGAAACGTTTGAACAGTTCTCACGACTGGGCTGTAAATATAGAAGGATATGCCTTGTTTAGGCAGGACAGAAAAAAAAGGAAAGGGGGAGAGTATGTGTTTATGTTAAAAAGAATTGAAGCCCAAATTTAAAAAGAGATAACTGGGATATGGATGATAAAGTGGAGGCAATATGGGTGGAATTAGGCAACAGAAAGGGGGTAATGTCATTGTTGGTGTCTGCTATAAGCCCCCAAATGCTAGCAGAGAGAGGTGAGTCAACTTCATAGCAGTTGGCAAGGGCTGCAAGTTTGGGGAGTGTGCTCATTAGGGGGACTTCAATTACCCTGACATTGATTGGTGTGGTGGAACTGCCATCACAGAAAAAGGCATGAGTCTGAATTTGCTGCAGGATATTTTCTCTCACAGGTGGTTGAGGTTCCTACTAGAAAAGGAGCTCTGTTGGATCTGGTAATATCTAACATTGTGGAGCGCATTATGATATAAAGGTAACTGGAGGCTTAGGGAATAGTGCCATGAAATAGGGGCATTTGGACTTTGTTATCGAAAGGAAAAGTGCGCTGGGTTAACAAAGACATTTAATTTCAGCAAATTTTCCCAGTTAAAAGCAACTCTTCAGAATGTCAAGTGGGATAATGTATAAACAGGTAAGGTACTGAACAGAAGTGGACTGTGTTCAAGGGGATTTTAAGCCAGTTCACATCTAAATTTATACCCTGGGAAATAAATGTAAAAAAAAATAAATCCGTGGCCCATGTGGCTGAATTCTGATGTAAAGAGCAAATGGTAAGGAAGAAAAAAGCATTTAAAACCTTTAAGGCAGAGGAACGGAAAGGGCCTTTAGGGAGTATAAAAACTGTAACAAGGAGTGTAAGAAAGCAATCAAACTAGCTAAAATTAATAATGAAGTTAGGATAGCTGAAGAAAGCATCACTAGCCTAAACATTTTTTTAAGTATATTAATAGTAAGAAGATAAGGACTGAGAATGTGGCACCATTAATTAATGGGGATAAGTTAGTTACGAGGATGCGATAAAGCAAATGTCTGAATAATTTTTTTCCTCTGTATACACTATAGAAGATCCAAGTACAGATATCATAGGTATAGTAGCAATAAAGGTATCCAAGATTCAAGTTCACTTTGGTTAACCGAGGATATGGTACAGAAATAACTAAATAAGGTTAATTAATAATCTCCTGGACCGGATAAAATACATCCGCGGGTACTTAAGGAGCTAAGTTCAGTTTTATCTAGGCCATTGTTTCTTATTTTTGCTGATTCCTCATGTCCGTGGTGGCCTCTGGATTGGAAAAAGGCTGATGTTATTCCAATATTCAAAAAGGGTAGTCGTTCACAGCCGGGTAATTACAGGCCTGTAAGTTTAACTTCAGTGGTGGGGAAGATCCTGGAAAGTTTAATAGGGAACAGTTCTAGAGTATGTTCCAAGGACTGATTATAAGTAGTAACCAGCATGGATTTAGGAGGAATAGATCTTGTCAAACTAACTTGCTTGGCTTTTATGAGGAAGTTAAGATAAATTTAGACTCTGGTATAGCGTAGATTTAGTTTACTTGGATTTTGCAAAGGCTTTTGATACAGTCCCCCATAGGCGACTAATGAATAAGCTAAGGTCTTTTGGTCTGGGGAGTCACATTTGTACATGATAGAAAATTGGTAAGAAATAGGATGCAGAGAGTAGTTGTTAATGGGCTTCATCATTATGGACTAAAGTGCCAAGTGGGTGCCACAGGGTTCTGTGTTGGGGCCGCTTCTATTTAATCTATTTATTAATGATTTGGAAGTGGGTATTGTCTCAAGGTTTCTGTGTTTGCTGACGACACAAAACTTTGTCGACCATTAAAAACTTCAGAGGATGTGCAATCGTTGCAAGGGGATCTAGATAGATTATCACATGTTTACAAAAGGACATCTTTGAAATGGAAAGGGTTCAGAGAAGGGCAACTAAATTAATAAGGGATTGGGGGAGCTTGTATGAGAGAGACTGGAAAAGTTACAATTATGTACGCTGGAGAAAAGGCGCTTGCATGGGGATATGATTACTGTGTATAAATACATTACGGGCCATACAATAAACTATCTGGGGCATTGTTCACCAATAGAACATGTCAAGGACACGAGGACATCCCTTAAGACTTGAAGAAAAAGGGTTTAGCTTCAAGCTCGGAAAGGGTTTTTCACTGTGAGAACGGTAAAGCTATGGAACTTCCAGTGGACTGTTGTTATGGCAGTTCATTGGTCAGTTTCAAAAAAAAGCTGGATGAGTTTCTGCAAACAAGGAATGTTACAATTACTGGTATTGATACATAGTAGAGTTGATCCAGGGAAATTTCTGATTGCCACTTGAGTCAGAAGGAATTTTTTCCCCCTTCATAAATTTGGTGGTTTTTTTTTGCCTTCCTCTGGATCAACAGTTAGGCAGGAAATAAGGATATTGCTAATGGGTTGGACTGGATGGACTTATGTCTTTATTCAACCTCAAATACTATACAAAGTGTTTGGTTTGTTCTCCTTGTCTGTCTGTTAGATTGTGGATGGTATCCAGACTAAAGGATTATGGATATGCAAATACTTACACAATTGTACCCCTCTATCTGATACATATATCATCGGGAACCCCATGAAGACGAACAATCTCTCTAATGAACACATCCGCAGTAATGGCGGCTGAGGGAATTCTTTTAACGAATAAGTGAGCCATCTTATTTACCCGATCCACAACCACAAAGATTGTATTAAAGCCCTTGGAACGAGGTAACTCAACAAGGAAGTCCATGGTAATCATGCCCCAAGGGCGGTCAGGGCGGCAGGGGAGACGAATCTCTGTCTAGAGTTTTTTTAATCTAGCACAAGTAAAACACGAAGCCACAAACTGTTTACAATCTTTAGACATATTTGGCCAGAAAAAAATTCAATAATGACAATATTGAAGTACGACTGAAGTTGACTAAATTCCTCTAAACCACCAAAAACCCATAAATATCTCATTTATACCAGACCCTCCATGGACACTAGAGTGAAGTGTATCTAATTGTTTATTTAACCCCTGCTAATTCTTTTATTACTGCCTGTGATCATTGAATGTGTATTTACTGTTTTATTTACGACAGCCATTGCCATCAGGCATGGGTGCAAAAGATAACATCCAGTAATGTCAGAAAGTCTTTGTTCTAGTATGTATAATAGAGTGCTTTATAAGATTCAGTATTGTATCATGCCTGAGGAAGAAGCCAGTGCTTCGAAAGCTTGCATTTTCAATCATTTTAGTTAGCCATAAAAGGTATTACTTTATATCCAAGATGTCTTCACTTTCACTATGGCTAACACGGTACAATTCTCTACTATTAATATTGAAGTACAGCATTTCATTATTTTGGTATATAATCCATCTTGGGAAAGAGAGGAAGACTGGAGAGATGCTTCTTAAAAGGTTTTGACTATATTAGTATGCAACAGCAGAAAATTTGATTTGGAAAGAACCATATTAGGTTTGTCTGACTTATTGATTTCAGAAAATTGTCTAGAAAGGGCGTCGGCCTTGCCGTTCTTTGATCCTGGATGAAAAGTTATATGAAAGTTAAATCGTGTAAAAAAGAGCCCACCTAGCTTGACGAGGTTTTAATCTTTTAGCAGTCTGTAAAGTATCCAGGTTCTTATGATCTGTGAAGATGATAATAGGATGATTGGCACCCTCGAGTAAATACCGCCACTCTTCAAGGGCCGATTTTATGGCCATAATTCACGGTCCCCTCCATCATAATTCCTTTCAGAGTCAGAAAGTTTTCTTGAAAAAAAAGCAACTGGGTGTAGTAAAGCCTTGGGTCCTTACGTTGAAAAGAAGTTGGCTCCTAGAGCAAACTTCAAAGCCTCACAAAAAAACTAATTTTGATCAATAATCAAAAGTTTGTTTTTTAACTTCCAACCTGATCCAGGTACACACACCTACTGACCCACCCTTCCATTTCCATGGCAGCCATATTTAAAGGGTAACTAAAGTCAAAAAACACATTTTGACCAATCATCAAAAAATACACACACACACTCCAACTGACCTACCTTTAATAAATGTGACATATTTAAAGGATAAGTAAAAAACAACAATGTCCTCTTCATTGGCATTATTGAGTTTTAAAATCTGCAGCACAAACACAAAAATTCCCTTCCAAAATGCAGTCTTTCAAGCCAAATTCAAAGTTTATACTTAAATTTTCCCTTTCTAGTTCTTACAGCTCCATTACTCATGTCTTAAATAGAATGTAAACTACATTCAATTCATTTTAGACACTCTCTGTTGTTATAGAGGGGTGGAAAGTTTCACTATTTTTCAAATTAACAAATTTACTTTCCACTCTTATTTAATAAACTAATAACGGACATAAATACATTCAATACTGTTATGAGCTTCTAATCTCAATGTTGCTTTCTAAATAAATGTCTAGTCATTTAATTTAATTTGCAACCTTTAATGTTTCACCCTATAGGATAGTCAGATTTAAATAAATTTAGATTTGAATGCCTTCTTCAATGGTGTTTAATCTAGAAGATCATTCAAGTGGAAAATGTCTGTACACACAGAGGGCTTGGCTAGGCAACATATAATGTCCATACATTTCTAGTGTTTGTGATTTGGTTCTTAGACACCTTCTGGACTCTCAAATCCCATTAACAGCCTTAACAAATAATTTTGTAACACTGGTTTACCCCAGTGCTTGTTTCCTCGGAAACCATCGGCCCCTTGGCACTGCCTCTGGTACACCAGGAATAAATTCATTAAAATTTTCAGATTGGTTTTGAGCCATATGTCCCTGCAAAAAAAAAGTTTCATTGCGGTCATAGAAGTGGAACTTGGCCATTTAGTTCTTTTTTATATGTCTATTAGAGAAATGTGTATTTCTTTATAGACAAAACACAGAGTGGAAACTGTTTTCTGAATGAAAGGGCTAGATTAGCAATTGATTTTTCTGAACACTGTTATCAAACAATAATTTCCCCAATGTCTAAAACTTGGTTGTGTGAGAAGATATGTTTCACCTTGTGCCATTTCCCATAATTACGGACATGTTTTTAAAAGTTACTTTTAACAAGTGTGTGTGTTTACAGGAACACTTAATGCCAACAGATGGCTAGATAAAGTAAAGTCTAGGGTTGATCTTTGCCTTGTTTTTCAGTCTCGAGCAACCAATAAACAAATGAAGGTGGGGGAATTTAATTAGTTTAAAGTTAGTTTTATACAGAGCCACAGATACAGTATATACTATAAGAAGCTGGAAAAATAATATAATCTACAAAGCATGAAAAATATAATAAAAGACACAGATTTTACTGATTCACTCAACTGTAACTTGTGCTGTATAATCAAATGCTAAATAGTCAACCTTATTCTTTGTTTTTAAAAATAAGCAAAATACTGTACAAGGAATATGCTTCTGCCACAAAAGCAGCTGTAGAAAACAATACTGCTAAATTATCGAATATTAAAATAGGCCAATATGCAATGTAAGTAAAAATAGTGTCCATAAACCATTAAGGTTATTTGCGCCTATTTCACATTTTTTGGAGACATACTTTGCTTTAAATATTATTTCTGTTAGATTGCTCATCCCATAAGCATACATTGGCAGATCAAGGGAATCTCCCATAAGGAATATCTGTTGGGATTGGTGTCTGTACAATCCAATTAAAGCATTTTAGCTTTAGCTTTTTGGGTCAGACTAGTGGTCTGAATCATGTTATTTTGTATTGTATAATGTTATGTATACACTCAGGTTTGTAGGAACAGCACCATTGAGTAGCAGTAGATTCACTTCAGTTTGACAACATTATTGCGGAGCCAGGCAGGCACACAACTGAGAGCAAACAGCAAACAAACAGCAAACAGCAACAACTGACACGACTGACAGCAAACAGCAGATCAGATAGCAAAAGCTGCTGATTGCTGCTGAACGCAGCACTGTCAGTTACACAAACACACAGACGCTGACACACAGATACAGAAACAAACAAAAAAACAGGACACCTAGACCTCTAAAAGGTCTAACACAAAATTTGTCCAAAGGACTTATAGGGGGGTTAGTCCTTAAAAGGACTTTTGGGTCTCACAAGGAAGGTTAGTCCTTAAAAGGATTGTTGGGTCTCAAGATGTGTGAATACAGGGGTGGGTAACTACAAGTGCTAAACCACCACGATGAAATCCACACACAAAAAGCGCAAAAATCTCTCTCCAATACCTACACTGTCAAGTCTCCACTAAACACACTGACTAAATGGCGCTGGTCGCATTGCCTTTTATACCCAGGGGGCAGGCAATGCTCAAATTAGCTGCCATTGGGTGATTTTGGACATGTGGGCACTTTTTTTTTCAAATTCGATGATTTTCGAATGTGAACATTCGAACATTCGATAAATCATCGAAAGTCCGGGAAATATCGAAAGTCCGCATCGGAGATAGTTCGAGAAGTCCGGGTCCGTTCGAACTCGAACAGTTCGGCTCGAACTCGGGTTCGAGTTCTATGCCATCCCTACTCTTCAGAATATAAACTGGGATAATGTATTATCAGGTAAAGATACTGAACAGAATTGGACTGTGTTCAAGGGGATTTTAAGCCAGTTCACATCTAAATTTATACCCTTGGGAAATAAATGTAATAAAAATAAATCCACGCCCATGTGGCCGAATTCTGATGTAAAGAGGCAAATGAAAAGGAAGAAAAAGGCATTTAAAACCTTTAAGGCCGAGGGAACGGAAAAGGACTTTAGGGATTATAAAAACTGTAACAAGGAGTGTAAGAAAGCAATCAAACTAGCTAAAATTAATAATGAAGTTAGGATAGCTGAACAAAGCATCACTAAGCCTTAAAACTTTTTAAAGTATATTAATAGTAAGAAGATGAGGACTGAGAATTTGGCACCATTAATTAATGGGGATAAGTTAGTTACGGAGGATGGTGATAAAGCAAATGTCTTGAATACTTTTTTTCCCTCTGTATACACTATAGAAGATCCAAGTACAGATATCATAGAGTATAGTAGCAATAATGGTATAAAAGATTTAAGTGCACACTTTGGTTAACCGAGGATATGGTACAGAAAGAACTAAATAAGGTTAATATTAGTAAATCTCCTGGACCGGATAAAATACATCCTCGGGTACTTAGGGAGCTAAGTTTAGTTTTATCTAGGCCATTGTTTCTTATTTTTGCCGATTCCCTCATGTCCGGTGGTGTGCCTCTGGATTGGAAAAAGGCTGATGTTATTCCAATATTCAAAAAGGGTAGTCGTTCACAGTCGGGTAATTACAGGCCTGTAAGTTTAACTTCAGTGGTGGGGAAGATCCTGGAAAGTTTAATAAGGGAACATGTTCTAAAGTATGTTTCAAGGATCGACATTATAAGTAGTAACCAGCATGGATTTAGGAGGAATAGATTTTGTCAAACTAACTTGCTTGGCTTTTATGAGGAAGTAAGTAGAAATTTAGACACTGGCATAGCAGTAGATGTAGTTTACTTGGATTTTGCAAAGGCTTTTGATACAGCTCTCTGTAGGCGACTAATGTATACCGTATATACTCGAGTATAAGCCGACTCGAGTATAAGCCGAGGCACCCATTTTTGCCTCAAAAAATAGAAAAGATGATTAACCCGAGTATAAGCCGAGGGTATACAGTAACCCTAATACCTTTCCACTGTAAATGTTTGGAAACTACAACTCCCAGCATGCTTGGTTGCTGGGAGTTGTAGTTTCCAACCACCTATAGTAGAAAGGTATTGGGGGTTACTGTATGGCATACTGTCCCCCACCCTAATACCTTTCCACTGTAGATGTTTGGAAACTACAACTCCCAGCATGCTTGGTTGCTGGGAGTTGTAGTTTCCAACCACCTATAGTAGAAAGGTATTGGGGGTTACTGTATGGCATACTGTCCCCCACCCTAATACCTTTCCACTGTAGATGTTTGGAAACTACAACTCCCAGCATGCTTGGTTGCTGGGAGTTGTAGTTTCCAACCACCTATAGTAGAAAGGTATTGGGGGTTACTGTATGGCATACTGTCCCCCACCCTAATACCTTTCCACTGTAGATGTTTGGAAACTACAACTCCCAGTCCCAAGCATCTTTAGTTGTGGAGTTGTAGTTTCCAACCACCTATAGTAGAAAGGTATTGGGGGGTTACTGTTTGGCATACTGTCCCCCACCACTAATACCTTCTCCACCGTGAGTTTCCCAGTAGTTCTCTTCGCGCTGCGCGATTATGTCATCCCTCCAGCGTGCGCTCAACGTTAAGAACTCTGGGAACTGCCGGCTTTTCCTTCCTGACTCGAGGCTGCTTCTGGAGACGAAGTAGTTTACTATTGATCGCTTTAGACGCCGAGTCAAGGTTTTTAAGTAGATTTTTAATTAAACCTAAAACCAAAAAACCTCTTCTTATACTCGAGTAACATATCGGTATTGGAAAAAATTTTATCTTTAGATATCCAACGAACTATCCTCTGCTTGTGTATCAATTTTGCTATACTATATATTGCTGGCAATCAAGTGAATTGCATGATGGGAAATTCCCTTTTCCAATGCTGCCATCTTAGTGATTACTGACACTGCTTGCCCTCATAGAAAAAAACCTTGATGAGGAACGTTACAGGCAGAACAAATTAAATAGAAATGGGCTCTCCTACGCTTTAATTTCCTAGGACTTTTCAACCGCCTTGCAAGAGACCATCAAAGAGCTGAGGTCAGTAATGTCAGGGTCTTTAAACACTGCAAGTTGGGGCCCAGTAGACGGTTTAATTTAGTTTTGGGGGGACAATGCCCTTTAAAAACTTTACTTTTGTGAGCCTCCTGCATTTGTTGGAATTTCCTTCCAGTCTGAAACTACTACAAAATATATTGATCAGTTGATTTATTCAGTGTTATAATCGCTTTCACTTCATTCTTCATCCAACAAGAACCAAAGATGTCTATGGACTGATGGTTTTACCCTTGCAAAAACTCTTATAGATGGAAAGATCACCCTATCAATACATGGGCAGTGGAGGACGGACCTCTGACAGTTCACGTAACCCGTAATAACACACGACCCAGATTAATACATTTATATATTATACAATATCCATACATGGCAGTGGAACAAGGACCTCTGACCGTCACTACCCAATAATAAGAA
The DNA here is from genome assembly GCA_019447015.1 of Hymenochirus boettgeri. Taxonomy (NCBI): domain Eukaryota; kingdom Metazoa; phylum Chordata; class Amphibia; order Anura; family Pipidae; genus Hymenochirus; species Hymenochirus boettgeri. The sequence continues at coordinate 61,285,137 of CM033471.1, forward strand.
ACACAACAACAGACACTATCTTATACATTATATAATTAGACAATATCCTAACATGGGCATGGAGGATGGTCTCTGACGTTCACCTACCCAATAATAATAAACACAACACGGACACTCGGTATTATCATTATATATTCTACATTATACATTACATGGGAAGTGGAGGATGGTCCTCTGACATTTCAACACCAACCAATAATAATAAACACCGGACCCTACATTAACATTATATATTAAATACAATATCCTTACATGGGGCATGGAGCGGACCTCTACAGTTCACAACACTAACCAATAATAATAATACAACACGGACACTATAATTATACATTATATATTATACAATATACATTCACGGGCAGTGGAGGCCGGACCTCTTACAGACACCTTAACCCAATAATAATAAACCAAAACGGACACTACATTATCATTATATCTTATACATATACCATTACATGGGAAGTGTATGATGGTCCTCTAACATTAACAGTTCACCTAACCCAATAATAATAATAAACACATTGGACACTATAATTATACATTATATATTTACAATTACATTACATGGAAAGTGGAGGATGTCCTCTACATTTCCCTAACCCAATAATAATAAACACATGGACACTATACTTTTTTGTATACATTATTATATTAATACAATATAATTACATGGGCAGTGGGAGACACCTCTGACAGTTCACCTAACCCAATATAATAAACACAGGACACTATTTAACATTTTATTATACAATTACATTACATGGGAAGTGGAGGATGGTCCTTCTAAAACAGTTCACCTAACCAATAAAATTTAACACATGGACACTATATTATACATTATATATTATACAATATACATTACATGGGAAGTGGAGGATGGTCCTCTAACAGTTCACCTAACCAAATAATAATTTAACACACAGACACTATATTATACATTATATATTATACAATATACATTACATGGGCAGTGGAGTCACAGACCTCTTACAGGCACCTAAACCCCATTAATAATATACACACAGACACTATATTCTACATTTCATATTATACAATATACTTCATGGGCAGTGGAGGACGACCTCATGACAGTTCACCTCAACAAATAATAATTTACTAACACATGGGACCCATTTATACATATATATTCTACATATTCATTACCTGAGCAGTGGAGGACGGACGCTCTGACAGTTTCACCTAACCCCCAATAATATAAACATGGACACTATCTTATACAATTATATATTACACAATATTCATTGACATGAGGCTTGGGCAGTGGAGGACTGACCTCTGACGTTCCCTAACCCATAAATAATAACCATGGACACTATATTATCATTATATTAATTCAAAAATACCATATACTCCATGGGCAAGTGGAGATGGACCTCGTAACGTTTTTTTCACCTAACCCACATTAATACTAAATCACAATTGACACTACAAGTTATAGGCTTATGATGTATCAATATACATTACAAAACATGAGCAGTGGAGGACGGACCTCTGACAGTTCACCTGAACCAATAATAATAAACACCTGGACACTATAGTAATACATTATTTTCATACATATAACATTACATGATCAGTGTAGGAGGGAACCTCTGACAGTTCACCTTAACCCATAATATAAACCATGGACACTATAATATACATTATATATTAATACAATATACATTACATGAGCAGTGGAGGAGGACCCTCTGACAGTTCACCTAACCCATCATATAAACACTGGACACACATTATACATTATATTTCTAACAATAACATTACATGGGCAGTGGAGGATGTCCGCTAACAGTTCACCTAACCCAATAATAGAAACACCTGGACACTATATTATACATTAATTTATATACATCTACATTACTGTGAAGTGGAGGACGGACCCTCTGACGTTCACCTCACCAAATAATAATTTAACACAATGGACACTATATTATACATTATATATTCTACAATATACATTACAATGGGTAGGGAAGATGGGTCCTCTAACAGTTAACCTACCCAATATAATAAACACAGTGGACACTACTGTTATACATTATAATATTATACAATATACATTACGCTGGGCAGTGGAGGACGGCCTCGGACAGTTCACCTAACCACTAATAATAAACACATGGACACTATATATACATTATAATATTATCAATTTACATTACATGGGCAGTGGAGGACGGACATCTGACGTTCGCCTAAACCATCTAATAATTTATTTTTTTAACAAAACACCAGAAACCTATATTATACATTATATATTATACAATATAGCATTACTGGGCAGTGAGGACGGACCTCTGACGTTTCACCTAACCAAATAATAATTTAACACACAGACCCTATATATACATTATATTTTACACTATACTTACACTGAGCAGTGGGAGGACTGACCTCTGACAGTTCCACCTCACCAATACTATATTTACCACAAATGGACACTATATTCTACATTATATATTTACATATTCATTTACCTGAGGCATGGAGGACGGCCTATATATATTTTTATTATTTTATGTGTTGATTTCATTTAAATTCTCCTCTAATTTTTTTTGCTTAGTTTTAATTTAGTCTGATTTAGGTAAACCATGACAGAATCCCTATTCCTGTGCTTATAATTGTGTAATGTTTTTCTTTCACCTCATTACCTGGGTAGCAAGCCCCATCACGACAAAAGCTTTCTAAAAATGATTATTCACTCGTACTGACCATCCAAACGTTATATTACCCTGACCATTATCTCTTTCATAGTTACCAAGAGAGACCACAGGGAGAAGATTAGTCGAGAATATTAGTCTCTCCTAGACCTTGCCAGACCCTTTATACCATTAATTTTAAAACGAACACGATTTTAGTGAAATCACTGTTACCCTCTAATACGACGAAATGAAATACTTTTACATTCTGCCAAAATAGATGTGTACTCTGACAACCTGCTTCTATCTACAGAAACCGAAAATAATACATTGCTCAATTCAATGACTCTCCAGCCTTCCATATATTATATATGCATGTCCCGTATATACTATTTATATAGCGCCACTTGGGGGCGCAGCGCTGTACAGTAAAATACGATTCAATAAAGTCATACCAAGGGATAATACGTAACATACAAATGTCAGTCGTCTTTATTACTGTGTGTGTCATTCCTGTCTTTATTACTGCGGTGTCAGTCTGTCTTTTATGACTCCGTGTCAGTCTGTCTTTATTCTGTGTGTGTCAGTCTGTCTTTATTACTGGTGTGTGCCAGTCTGTCTTGTATTACCTGTGTCAGTCTGTCTTATTACTACTCTGTGTCAGTCTTCTTTTTACTGCGTGTGTCAGTCTGTCTTTATTACTGTATTGTCAGTCTCTTTATAGTAACTGTGTGTTCAGTCTGTCTTTATGACGTGTGTGTCAGTCTGTCTTTATTACTCTGTGTTCATCTGTCTTTATACTCTGGGTCAGTCTGGTCTTTATTAACTGTTTGTGCAGTCGGTCTTTTATTACTGTGTGTGTCAGTCCTGTCTTTATTCTCTGTGTCAGTCTGTCTTTACTTTACTCTGTGTCAGTCTGTCTTTATTAATTTTCTACTGCGTGTGTCAGTCTGTCCTTTATTACTCTGTGTCGTCTGTCTTTATTACTGTGTGTGTCAGTCCTGTCTTTATTACCTGTATGTGTCCAGTCTGTCTTTATTACTCTGTGTCAGTCTGTCTTTATTACTGTGTGTGTCAGTCTGTCTTTATTACGGTGTGGGGTGTCATCTGTCTTTATTACTACTCTCTGTGTGTCCGTCTGTCTTTATTACTGGTTTGTGTCATGTGTCAGTCTGTCTTTATTACGCTGTGTGTCAGTCTGTCGTTATACTTGCGTGTTCAGCTGTACACTTTATTACTGCGTGTTTCAATCTGTCCTTTCTTTACTGCTGTGGTCCAGTTCTGGTCTTTATACGGTGTGTGTCAGTCTGTCTTTATTACGGTTGTGTCAGTCTGTCGTTAATTACTGTATGTGGCAGTCTGTATTTATTACTCTGTGTCAGTCTGTCTTTATTACTGTGTGTGTCAGTCTGTCTTTAATACTGTATTGTCATTCTGTCTTCATTACCTCTGTGTCATTCTGTCTGTATTACGTGTGGTTCAGTCTGTCTTTATTACTCTGTGTGTTGAGTCTGTCTTTATTCCTGTGTGTGTCCTCTTTCTTTATTCGGTGTTTGGTCAGTCTGTCTTTATTACTGTGTGTGTCAGTCTGTCTTTTATTACTCTGGTGTGTCCGTCTGTCGTTTTACTGCGGTGTCAGCCTGTCCTTTATTTACTTACTATACTGCGTGTGTCCATTCTGTCTTTATTACTGCGTGTGTCAGTCTGTCTTTATTACTACTGGCGTGTGTCAAGTCCTGTCTTTATTATAAAACTGTATTTTTCATCTTTCTTTATTACTGCGTGATGTCCAGTCCTGTCGTTTTGATTACTTCGCGTGTGTCAGTCGTCTTTATTACTGTGTGTGTCATTCTGTTTATTCTGTGGTGTGTCAGTCTGTCTTATTACTGTGTGTGTCAGTCTGTCCTTATTACTGTGTGGTGTGATCATCTGTCTTGTGGTAGGTGGGGCCACTCTGTTTGTGTCAGTCTGTCTTTTTTATTACTCTGTGGGTGTCCAGTCTTTCGTTATTGACTGTGTGTTGTCAGTCTGTCTTTATTACTGTGTTGGTCATTCTGGTCTGTCTTTACTTACGTGTGTGTCAGTCTGTCTTTATTAACTGTATGGGTCAGTCTTCCTTTATTTACTCTGGTGTGTCAGTCCCCTGTCCCGTTATTACTCTCTGTGTGTGTCTCCTGTCTTTATTACTGTATGTGGTCATTCGTCTTTTAATTACTAGGCTTGGTTCAGTCTGTCTGTCTTAATTACTTTGCTTGTGTCAGTCTGTCTTTATTCTGTATGTGTCAGTCTGTCTGCTCGTTATAACTGTGTGTGTCGTCGTTCTTTATTACTCTGTGTGTCATTCCTGTCTTTATTCTCTGTGTGTCAGTCTGTCTTCTTGTATTACTGTTATTGTCAGTCTGTCCTCTTTATTTACTCTGCGTGTGGCAGTCTGTCTTTATTACTGCGTGTGTCAGCCTGTCTTTATTACTCTTGCGTGTGTCAGTCTGTCTTTATTACTGGTGTTGTCATCTGTCCTTTATTACTGTGTGTGTCATCTGTCTTCTTACTCTGTGTGTCATTCTGTCTTTATTACTCTGTGTGTCAGTCTGTCTTTATTACTTAACTATTACTGCGTTGGTCAGTCTGTCTTTATTACTGCGTGTGTCAGTCATGTCTTTTTACTGCGTGTGTCAGTCTGTTCTTTAAATTACTAACTGCGTGTGTCAGTCTGGTCTTTATTACTGTGCTGTTCAGTCTGTCTTAGTACTCGTTTGTCAGTCTGTTCTTTATTACTCTGTGTGTCAGTCTGTCTTTTACTGCGTGTGTCAGTCTGTCCTTTTTACTGACTTTATTACGTGCGTGTGTTCATTCTTGTCTTTATTACTGTGTGTGTCAGTCTGTCCTTTATTACTGTTGTGTGTCAGTCTGTCTTTATTACTGTGTGTGTCAGTCTTGTCTTTATTACTCTGTGTGTCAGTCCTGTCGTTATTACTGTGTGTGTCAGTCTGTCTTTTATTAATGTGTGGTGTCATTTGTCTTTATTACGTGTTTGTCCAGTCTGTCCTTTATTACTGTATTGTCAGTCTGTCTTTTATTACTCTGTGTGTCCAGTCTGTCGTTATTACTGTATGGTGTCAGTCTGTCTTTATTACGTGTGTGTCAGTCTGTCTTTATTACTTAGTGGGTCATCTGTCTTTATTCTCTACTGACTGCTGTGTCAGTCTGTCCGTTATTACTGTTGGTGTGTCTTTCTGTCTTTAGATTACTGTGTGTGCGTTTTTTTTTTCTGTCTTTATTACTCTGTGGTCATCTGTCTTATTACTGTGTGTTCATCTGTCTTATTACTGCGTGTGTCCCAGGTCGGTCTTTATTACTCTGTGTGTCAGTTCTTGTCTTAGTACTGTTGTGTGTCAGTCTGTCTTTATTACTGTATGTTCCGTCTGTCTTTATTACTCGTGTGTCATTCTGTTTTATTACTGTGTGTGTCAGTCTGTCTTTATTCTCGTGTGTCAGTCTGTCTTTATACTTTATTGGCCGTCTGTCTTTATATTACTGTGTGTGTCAGTCCTGTCTTTATTACTGTTGTGTCAGTCTGTCCTTTATTACTCTGTGTGTCCTCTGTCTTTTATTACTTGTGTGTGTCAGTCTGTCTTATTACTACTCGTGTGTGTCAGTCGGTCTTTATTTAACTGTATGTTCAATCTGTCGTTTTACTCTGTGTGTCCGTCTGTCGTTATTACTGTGTGTGTCAGTCCTGTCTTTTATTCTGTATGTGTCATTCTGTCTTTATTACTAGTTTTGTCAGTCTGTCTTTATTACCTTACTTTAATTCCTACTACTGACTGCTGTGTCAGTCTGTCCCACTTATTACTGTGTGTGTCAGTCTGTCCTTTATTACTGGCTTTGTCCGATCCCTCTTTATTACTATTACCGGCGTGGTGTCATCCCATTCTTATTAGCTGTGTGTGTCATTCTGTCTTTATTACTGTTGTTGTCAGTCTGTCTTTATTACTTTGTGTCCATCTGTCGTTTATACTGTGTGTGTCAGTCATGGTGTTCTTTATTACTGTATTTGAATCAGTCTGTCTTTATTACTCTGTGTGTCAGTCTGTCTTATTATACTTGATATTACTGTGTGTGTCATCCTGTCCACTTTATTAACTCTGTGTGTCAAGTCTGTCTTATTTACTAGGATTTGTCAGTGCCTGGTCTTTATTGCCGTGTGTCGTCAGTCTTTCTCTTATTTATACTGTATGGGTGTCGTCTGTCTTTATACTCTCGTGTGTGTCAGTCCTGATCTTTATTACTGTTGTGTGTTCCAGTCTGCTCTTTATTACCTGTGTGTGGCAGTCTGAGTCTGTCTTTATTAACTGTATTTGTCCGTCGGTCGTTATTAACTCTGTTGTGTCAGTCGTCGTTATTACTGTGTGTTCGTCCTGTCTTTCTTACTGATGTGGTCATTCGTCTTTATTACTCGTAGTGGGTGTCAGTCTGTCTTTAATTTAGCTGCGTGTGTCACGCTGCTTGTCTTTAATTATTACTCCGTTGTGTCAGATCTGTGTTATACTGTACTGCGGTTGTCAGTCTGTCTTTATTACTGTGTGTGTCAGTCTGTCTTTATTTACTCTGTGTTGTCATCCTGTCGTTAATTCACTGTTTGTGTCAGTCTGTCTTTATTACTGTGTGTGTCAATTCTGTCTTTTTTAACTGTGTGTCAGTCTGTCTTTATTACTGGTATGATGTCAGTACTGTCTTTTTACTCTGTGTGTCAGTCTGTGCCGTTTTGTACTGATGTGGTGTCCAGTCTGTCTATTTACTGTTTTGGTGTCAGTCTGTCTTTAATTACTGTATGTGTCATTCTGGTCTTATATTACTGTGTGTGTGTCGTCTGTCTTTATTACTGCTTGTGTCAGTCTGGTCCTTTTATTACTGTATGTTCGTCTGTCTTATTCTGTGTTGTGTCAGTCCTGCCTCTTTAGTACTCTGTGTGTCATTCCTGTTTTTATTACTCTGTGTGGTCAGTCCTGGTCTGTAATTCTGTAATGCTGTCGTCTGTCTTTATTACTGAATCTACTGTCGTGTGTCCCATATTCTGTCTTTATTACTTACTAACTTTCTACTGCGTGTGTCAGTCTGTCTTGTATTACTACTATTACTTGGAACTGCGTGTGTCATCTGTCTTTATTACTGTGTGTGTCAGTCTGTCATTTATTACTGTGTTGTGTCGTCTGTCTTTATTACTCTGTGTGTCAGTCTGTCTTTATTACTCTGTGTTTCGTCTGTCTTTATTACTGCGTGTGTCAGTCTGTCTTTATTACTGCGTGTGTCCAGTCTGTCTTTATATACTACTGCTGTGTCAGTCCCTTCGTTATTACTGTGTGTGGTCAGTCCTGTCATTTATTACTGGGGTGTGTGTCAGTCCTGTCTTTATTACTGTGTAGTGTCAGTCTGTCTTTATTACTCACTGTGTGTCAGCTGATCGTTTATTAATGTGTGTGTCAGTCCCTTGTCTTTATAATTACTGTGGGTGTGTCATTTTTGTCTTTAAATATTCCTGTGTGTGTCAGTCGCTGTCTTTATTCTGTATGTGTCAGGTCTGTCTGTATTCCTCTGTGTGTCAGTCTGTCTTGTTATTACTGTAGTATGTGCCAGTCTGTCTTTATTACTGTGTGTGTCTCTGTCTTTATTCTGTCATTTGTCCAGTCTGCTCTTTATTACTACTGCGTGTTCAGTCTGTGCGTTATTACTGTGTGTGTCCGTCTGTCTTTTATAACTGGTGGTGTGTCAGTCTGTTCTTTATTACCTACTTCTGTGTTGTCAGTCTGTCGTTATTACTTTACTGTGTGTGTCAGCTTCTTTATATACTGACTTACTACTACTGCGTGGGTCCGTCTGAGTCTTTAGTACTCGGGCTGTGACTCTGAGTTGTGTCAGCAGCTGCCTTTATTACTCTGTGTGTCAGTCTGTCTTTATTACTGTATATGTCGTCTGGTCTTTATTACTACTCGCTTGTGTCCAGTCTGTGTCTTTATTACTTACGACCTCTTACTCCTCGCAGATGTTTCAGTCGGTCTTTTTACTGTGTGTGCAGTCTGTCTTTATCTACGGGTGTGTGTCAGTCTGGTCTTTATTACTTCTGTGTGTACAGTCTGTTGTTCTTTATTTACTGAATGTTTTGCCTGTCTTTATCATTACTGTGTGGTGTCAGTCTTGTCTTTATTACTCTGTGTGTCAGTCCTGATCGTTATTACTGTGTGTGATCAGTCCTGTCTTCATTCCTGTGTGTTGTCCCTTTTTGTCTTTCTTCCTGTGTGTGTCCTCCCTGGGTCGTTATTACCTGTTGTGTCAGTCTGTGTCTTTATTTAATTACTTTGTTGGTCATCTGTCGGTCCTTTAATTCCTGTATTGTCAGTCTTTACTTTATTACTAAGATTACTTACTACTACTCGACGGTGTCAGTCTGTCCTTGATTACTGTATGTGGTCCGTCTGTCCTTTACAATTACTGTGGGTGTCAGTCTGTCTTTATTTACTCTTGTGTCAGGCTGGGTCTGTCTATTAACGGTGTGTGTCAGTCTGTCTTTTATTACTGCGTGTGTCTCTGTTCTGTATTACTCTGTGTGATCAGTCCTGTCTTTATTTATACTCTTGTCAAGTCTGTCTTGTAATTACTGTGTGTGGTCATTTGCTTTATTACTGTGATGTGTCAGTCCTGGTTCTTTATTACGTATGTGTCTCTGTCTTATTACCTCGTGTGTGTCCGTCATGTCCTTTATTACTGTAATGTGCTCAGGCCTGTCTTTATGACTGTTGTGTCAGTTCTGTCTTTAGTACCGTTTCTGTGTGTCATTCCTGGTGTCTTTATTACTGTGTGTGTCAGTCTGGCTTTATTTACTGCGTGTGTCAGTCTGTCGTATTACTGTTTGCTGTCAGTCTGTCTTTATTATTACTTGTGTGCAGTCTGTCTTTATTACTGCTGTGTCAGTCTGTCCCCTTTAAATTACTGTATGTGCATTCTGTCTTTATAACTGTATGTGTCATTCCTGGTCGTTAATTACTGATGTGTCGGCTGTCTTTAATATACGTCCTGTGTGTCAGTCTGTCTTTATTACTGTGTGTGTCAGTCCTGCCTGTCTTTATTACTCTGTGGTGTCCAGTCCTGTCGTTATTTACTGCGTACTGCGTGTGTCAGTCCCTGTTCTTTATCTACTGTGCGTGTGTCATGTCCTGTCCTTTATTACTCTGTTGTGGTCAGGCTGATCTTTCTTACTAACGACTCGTGATCTTCGTCTTGTCTTATAATTACTGCGTGTGTCAGTCTGGTCTTTATTACTACTCTGGCGTGTGTCAGTCTGTCTTTATTCATGGGTGTGTCAGTCTGTCTTTATGCACTGTGTGTGTCAGTCTGTTGGCCTTTATTAACTGTGTGTGTCAGTTTTCTGTCTTTATTACTCTGGTGCTGTCATCTGTTCGTTATTTCATGTAGTGTTTGTCCTGAGTCCCTGCGCTTTATTTACTGTGGTGTGGTCATTTTGTCTTTATTTTATTACTGTGTTGTGTCATCTGTCTTTATTACTGTGTGTGTCAGTCTGTCTTTATTACATCTGTAGGTCGATTCTGTCTTATTACTTCTGTGGTCAGTTCTTTCGGGGGCGTGTTACGTGGTGTGTCCGTCTGTCTTTATTACTCTGTGTTCCGTCTGTCTTATATTACTCTGTGTGTCAGTCTGGTCGTTATACTCTGTGTGTCAGTCTGTCGTTAATTACTACTCTCACTGGTGTGTGTTCAGTCGTCTTTATTAACTCTTTGTGTCGTTCTGTCTTTATTACTTCTCTGGGTCCAGTCTGTCGTTATTACTGTGTGTGCAGTCTGTCTTTATACTTCTGTGTGTCTTCGTCGTTATTACTGTGTGGTCAGTCCTGTCTTTATTACTTATGGTCAGTCTGTTTATTACTCCTGTGTTCATTTGGTCGTTTATTACTGTACTGACTCCTGACTTTACTTCTACTACTGCGTGTGCACTCATTCTGTCTTTATTACTGTGTTTGTAGTCTGTCTTTAATTACTGCGTGTTGTCAGTCTGTCTTTATTTACTCTGTGGGGGTCAGTTGTCTTATTAGTTACTGTGTGTGTCATTCTGTCTTTTTTTATTACTCTACGGCTGTGTCAGTCTGTCTTTATTACTCTGGTGTCATCTGTCGCTTTAATTACTGTGTGTGTCCGTCTGTGTCCTTTATTACTAACTTACTGCTGTGTCAGTCTGTCTTTAATTACTTCTGTGTGTCATCTGTCATTTATTTCTAAACTGCGTGTGTCAGATTCTGTCTTTATTGACTGCGTGTGTCAGTCGGGTCGTTATTACTGTGTGGGTGTCCGTCTGTTCCTTTTACTGTGTGGTGTCATCCTGTCCCTTATTTTCTGTGTAACAGACAGACACACATAAGCAACGACACACTGCAGTAGGGAGTTCGAGATCGTTTATTCTTATTAGTGTTTTGAGGAGAACCGAATGCTGATTGGACAAGACAGAAAGCTTTGTGTAGCTCAGTCATAGTGATGCGAAAAAGGCGCACAGTTATAATTGTTTGGTGGGGGTCGGGTCCTGGGGGGAGAGAACATCGAAGGGAACAGACAACGTGACACAGGAAAAGCAGGAAGTGTGGACATAGAAGAAACCAGACCCAGGAATATATTATAGGGGACAGTCATCTCAGGCAAGGGTATTTTGGCAGTTATCACACACTATAAATTCCTGTGATCCAGCAGGAGTTATCACATGGACTCTCCAGCTTCCACATGAAGTTGTTATTCACCCTTAAACCCACAATTAATGATGTGAAATATTTTCCTTCTATATTTCTAAACACAATTTCTCTAGCCCTTTTCTGTAAATGGGGAGTAAACTTACTTTGTGGTGTGGTGATCTGTTTGGTTGGTTTGTCGTTAGGACTTTGTTAGGAGTCTGTGGTAAAGGTTGCGTTGTTATGTATATCTCTTAGTAGCCCTCCTCAAATCGTTCCTCTCATTGGATCCACCCGCCCAGATTCTGTTGAATTGTGTCGGATCAATGTTCCTTTAACCTTTGTTTGGTTTTCCTCCTCTTCATAATCAGAACTACTATGGCACCAGCCGACACATCATAATCTCTCCAGATTGACAGTTAACATGACCTGTCTATTGCATGCTAGCATTTTAGGATATAACCCTCCTTTATCTCATCTACTATACACAGCTATTCCCGCCTAGTCTTTTGTTCCTATTCACACTACTATTTTGTTTATTGCCTCGACACATTTCACAACTTGTAAACCCGCCTTGTCATCATGAATCGGTAATCCTACCACCCCTGTTCCTACCCCTGTTCCTCCCCCCGTTCGGATTCTTGTTTAACCGGCATTACTTTTTAGATGTTTCGCCATTGCCCTCACCTTTCCTTCCTGCTGAAGTTCCAACAGACACTACCTTCTAGCCCATCTTGTTAACCAAAAGGCAATGTCCCCCCCCCAACCTCCCTACCCCAACTTTGGTGGGGTACGGTGGGTAACCCACTTACCCACCCCCCAATGTATTTATTTCAAAATCCCCAGCGAATTCTACCTAACACTGGCCAAACCTTGCCTTCTCTCCTGTGGCAATCGTGATCTGGCCTCTGCCTTTGCAAGCAGGTGCCGGACCTCAGGCAGCATCGTATGTGATGGCTGAGAGGGCAGCCAATCACAGACAACGGCTAACGCCACTACAAAAAGCCATGTAAGATACGGCTCCTGTAAGTTACGGTCGGGGGAGATTTTATAAAAAATTATGCCTGCGGTATAGGTGCGGGCCGGGTTTACTTACCCTTCCCCCAAAGGAATTTACGCTAGATTCAAGATGGCTGAGAATTGGATCCGTATGGTGTATGGGTTGGGGTTGGGGTACTAAACTGATCTGCGCTGCATCCAGAGGACCTTGAATTGAGGACAGATTCAGCGTGCTGGACAGAAGCCTCACAGCATCTGCCACTCTTCCCGTTTCCCTGGACTTTGAAAAGGCCTACCTTGGAACCATAAGGAGCAGAGATATAATGTCAAGTTTATTTTTCTGTTAGAATGGGCCAGTAGTTGGCTTAAATTATATCGTTTTTTTGGGTGGCCATGCCCTGATCTCGTCACCAAGAAGCAAAAAAATTAAACTGGCATGCCCTATCCACAAAGCAAAAACAGGAGGTATTGAGATATTTCTGCCTCCTCCTGGCTCCCACAAATCCTCCCACTTTTTGCAAATTTTTTGTCACGACAAAACTGTTACAGCTTAACGGGCATGTCCCCCCCCGAACTATAATTCATTAACCTACTACCTAATAAAAAACCTACTACTAGCCTCCACTAGTGTATGTTCAAAAAGCCTCAACCTGACCCCCACTCTTCTCCCAACCGTTCCCTGTAGCTGTTCACCAGTCCCAGAAATTAAGAGTAGGAGCCATTTCTGGTGTATTTGTTTCCTCCCTCTAATTTCTTTACTGAGGTTTCTATGAGGGCAAGCATAGCTATTATATCAACTAGAGGCAGCATTGCAATTTGCATGATTTGTATGAACACTGTCTCCATTCTACGTTATAGCCAAACTGCACCTACAAATATATTTCAGTCTGATTCTAAAGATAATAACTTTTTTTTTTTTAAGTATTGATGTCCCTTTTTACCGTATATACTCAATTATAAACCGACCCGAGATCAAACCGAGGTAACCCAATTTCAGCTAAAATCCTAATAAATGTTGTTTGACCAGTTATAAACCGAGGTAGAAACTTGGCATTCAAGAGTTTTGGAAACTACAACTCCCCGCTAATAAGCCTCTGGGAGTTTTGTAGTTTCACAAACATCTTGAATGCCAGTGAGGGTGGCATTCAAGTGTTTGGAAACTACAACTCCCAGCATCCTAATAGCTGGGAGTTGTAGTTTCCAAACATCTTGAGTCAACCCTCACTTGGAATTCAAGATGTGTTGGAAACTACAACTCCCAGCAATAAAGCATGCTGGGAGTTGTAGTTCCAACATCTTGAAGCCCCTCTTCACCCCCTCACCCAGTTCGTACCTGTCTCTCTTCTTCTCCTCTGGGTCTCTCTCTTCCCTGTGGGGCTCTCGCTCCATCCAAGTAGGTGCGGTAATCCTGAGCATTGCTCGGTCAGCCGGCAGCCGCGCTCATTTCCTGTGTACTGGGCGCGCCGCGACGATCACTCGCCCGCGGTGCCGGGCAGTTGACGTCAGGCCCGCGCGCCAGTAACAGAAAGATCGTGCTGCCGTGCCGGAATGCTCAGTAGTCTGAGTTTTCAGAGCTGATTTTCAGCTGAAAAACTCGGTTTATACTCGAGTATATACGGTACCTATAATCATGTTATATTACACGTGTCAAGGGGAACATTATCCCTATATATTACCACTGTAAGGGTCCTTATCCCTATATATTACACTGAGGGGTAACATTTTCCCTTATATATTACCTGTACGTGTTCACTATCCCTTATATATTACACTGTAATGGAACTTATCCCTTATTATTACACTTGTAAGGGTTACAGCTATCCTTCTATATTAACCTTGTAAGTGGGTACATTTCCCTTATATATACACTGTAAGGGGAACATTATCCCTTATTATATTACCACGGTAAGGGAACATTATCCCTTATATTTAGCACTGTAAGGGGTAATTATCCTATATATTACCCTGTAGGGTTACCCACTATCGCCCTTATATTTACACTGTAAGGGAACAATTAATCCCTTATAGATTACACTGTAAGGGTTAACACTATCCCTTATTATTACAACTGTACGGGGTCCCTTAATCCCTTATATTAACTGGTAGGGGAACATTATCCCTTATATATTCACTGTAGGGGAACCATTATCCTTATATATTACACTGTACGGTAGTAACATTTATCCCTTATATATACATACACTGTAAGGGGTACATATCCCTATATATTACACTGCAGGAACATAATCCCTTATATATTACATACACTGTAAGGGGAACATTATCCCTTATATATGCACTGTAAGGGGAACTTTATCCCTTGATATTACAACTGTAGGGGAACATTTATCCCTATTATAACCCTGTGAGGGGTACTATCCGTTATATTACCTTTAGGGGAACATTTTCCTTATATCTTACACGGTAAGGGAAGAACATTTTCCCTTATATTTCACGACTGTAATGGGTACATTAAATCCCTTAATATTACACTGTAAGGGGTACTATCCCTTATATATTCCAACGACTGTAAGGGGAACTTATCCCTTATATATTACACTGTAAGGGGTACATTATCCCTTATATATTACACTGCCAGGAACATTATCCCTTATATATTACCTGTAAGGGGAACATTATCCCTTATATTTACACTTTAAGGGGAAAACATTAATCCCTTCTATATTACACTGTAGGGGAACATTATCCTTATATTTACACTGTAAGGGGTACCTTATCCCTATATATTACCTGCTACAGGGGAACATTAATCCCTATATAATTACCCTGTCAGGGGCCATTATCCCTTATTATTACAACTTTAAGGTGAACATTATCCCTTATATTTACACTGTACGGGGAACTCCCTTATATATTCACTGCCAAGGGAACATTATCACCTATATCTTACCGACTTGCAAGGGGTACATATATCCCTTATATCTTCCAACTGCAAGGGGGAACATTATCCCTTATATAGATACACTGCAAGGGGAACATTTCCTTATATATACACTGCAAAGGGGAACATTATCCCTTATATATTACAAACCTGTAAGGGGTACATTAATCCCTTATATATTCC
The DNA here is from genome assembly GCA_019447015.1 of Hymenochirus boettgeri. Taxonomy (NCBI): domain Eukaryota; kingdom Metazoa; phylum Chordata; class Amphibia; order Anura; family Pipidae; genus Hymenochirus; species Hymenochirus boettgeri. Next base: position 61,300,603 of record CM033471.1, read on the forward strand.
ACTGTAAGGGAACATCCCTTATATATACCTGTAAGGGGTACATTATCTCCTTATATATTACACTGTAAGAGGCACAATGAATCCCTTATAGATTACCACTGTAAGGGTCCATTCTCCCTTATATATTACACTGGAAGTAGCCACATTATCCCTTATATATGTACACTGTAAGGGAACATTATCCCTTATTATTACAAACACTGTAAGGGGCACATTAATCCCTTATATATTACCTGTAGGGGAACATTATCCTTATATATCACACTGTAAGGGGCACATTATCCCTTATATAGTACACTGTAAGGGCACATTATACCTTATATATTACACTGTAAGGGAACATTATCCTTATATATTACACTGTAAGGGTACCTTATCCCTTATATATTAACGTAAGGGTTTACACTATCCCTATATATTACCTGAAGGGTACATTATCCCTTATATATTAACGACTGTAAGGGGACATTATCCTTATATCTTACACTGTAAGGGGAACATTATCCCTTATATATACATCAACTGTAGGAGTACTTATCCCTTATATATTACACTGTAAGGGGTACATTAATCCCTAGATATTACAACACTGCAAGGGGAACTTATCCCTTATACTATTACACTGTAAGGGGAAACATTATTCCCTTATATATTACAACTGTAAGGGGAAACATTATCCCTATATATATTACACCTGTAAGGGGAACAGTTATCTTATATAATTTACAACGTAAGGGGTACATTATCCTTTATATTACACTGTAGGGAACATATCCCTTATATTAGTACACGTAAGGGGAACATTTATCCCTTAGATATTACACGGTAATGGTACTTATCCCTTTATATTACACACTGTAAGGGGTATTATCCCGCTTATATATACACTGTAAGGGGAACATTACTCCCTTATATATTACACTGTAAGGGGTAACAGTATCCCTTATATATTACACTGCAAGGTGGGGAACATTATCCCTTTATATATTACACGCTGTACGGGGAACATTATCCTTATTATTACACTGTAAGGGAAAATTATCCCTTATATATTACACACGTAGGGGAACATTATCCCGTTATCATAATTACACTGTAGGGGAACATTATCCCTTTATATTTACACTGTAAGGGTACATTTCCTTATAGATTTCCACGTAAGGGGAACATTATCCCTTATATATTACACACGGTAGTGAACATCCTTATATATTACACTGCAAGGGGACCATATGCCCTTATATATACACACTGTAAGGGGAACATTATCCCTTATATATTACACTGTAGGGAACATTATCCCTTATATATTACACTGTAAGGGTAACATTATCCGTTAATATTACACTGTAAGGGGTAACATTATCCCTTATATATTACCTGTAAGGGGAACATTATCCCTTTATATTTACACTTAAGGGGTAACATTATCCCCTTATATAATTTACAACTGTACTGGGGACATTATCCCTTATATATTACCACTGTAAGGGGACCTCCTTATATATTCACTGCAGGGGAACATTATCCCTTATTTATTACACTGCACGGGTACATTATCCCTTATATATTACACTTGACAAGGGGAACATTATCCTATATATTACAATACATACAACTGCTTCAAGGGGAACATTATCCCTTATATATTACAGCTGCATAGGGGAAGAATTATCCATTATATATTACACTGTAAGGGGTACTTTCCTTATAATATTACAACACTGTACGGGGACATCCCTTATATTACAACACTGTAGGGGTACATTATCCCTTATATATTACACTGTAAGAGGCACCTATCCCTTATATATTACCTACAATGGTAAGGGGTACTTATCCCTTTAATATATTACACTTTACATCAGCCCATTATCCCTTATATTTAAGCACTTGTAAGGGGCCATTTTTTTTTTTTTTCCCCCCCCCCCCCTTTCTTCTTACACTGACGTGGGCAACATTATCCCTTATATATTTCCACTGTAAGGGGAACATTGATCCTTATCTTCACACTGCCACTGTAAGGGGCATAACATTATCCCTTCTATATTAACACTGTAAGGGGCACATATCCCTTATATATTACAACTGTAAGGGGAACATTATCCCTTATATATTACAACAACAACTGTAAGGGTACATTATCCCTTATATCATTACACTGAAGGGTTTACAAACTATCCCTATTATTACACACTGTAGGGTCTATCCCTTCCTCTAATGTAAAAGGAACAGTTGGATCTGGGTGAATAAGAACGGGGCTGATGTAAAAGCAGATTTCAGACGTTCAAAGGCTGTTTGAGCGGAATCCGTCCAACAGAATGGAACATGAGTTCTGGTCAGAAGGGTCAGCGGCAGAATGACAGTAGAAAAATTCTTAATGAACCTACGGTAGAAGTTAGCAAATCCAATGCATTTTTGAACTTGTTTTCGGGTAGATGGAGTAGGTCAATCCTGAATAGCGGAAACCTTTTGAGGGTCCATAATTAGCCCTTGTGACAAGATGATGAACCCCAAGAATGGTATAGAAGGCTTTTCGAACTCACATTTTTCCAATTTGGCGTATAACCCATAAATTCTAAGACGAGAGAGAACTTTCTTAACCTGGGTACAATGTTCCTCTAGGTTGGAAGAAAAAATCAGTATATTATTCAGATAAACAGCCAAGAAGTCATCTACAAAGTCACAGAAAATGTCATTGACAAAATGTTGGAACGTGGCAGGTGCGTTGCACAGACCGAAAGGCATGACCAAATATTCGAAATGACCATATCTGGAGCGGAACGCCGTCTTCCATTCGTCCCCTTCCTTTATTCTGATCAGGTTATAGGCTCCTCGAAAATCCAACTTGGTAAAAACCTTAGCCGTTCTCAAACGTTGGAATAATTCAGGGAATAATGGAAGAAGATATCTATTCTTAACCGTAACATTATTGAGAGCTCGGTAATCAATACAGAACCGAAGAGAGCCATCTTTTTTTCTCAACGAAAAATATACCAGCCCCAGCTGGAGATGTGGAATGGCGAATGAAGCCCTTCTGTAGATTCTCCTCTATATATTCCTTAAGAACCCTTTGTTCAGGTTCCAACAAAGGATACACACGGTCAAAAGGAATTTCCGCACCAGGTAATAGTTCCACTGGACAATCATAAATGCGATGTGGTGGTGGACTGTTAGCAGCTTTTTTATCAAACACATCTGCAAAGTTCTGATAAACATTGGGTAAAAGAATTTCAGAATGAAGCTGATTAATGCTCAACAGTGAAGAAGAAAAACATGACAGGTGAACATGCGATGAGAGGAAAGAGATCTCTCCAGAGATCCAATTTATTGAAGGATTATGTGTCTTCAACCAGGGCATGCCTAAAATAAGGGGAAAAAGAGAAAAAGGCAGTACATCAAAACAAATAAATTCTGAATGATGATTATTTCTGATTAATACTGGGACAGTCTCTCATAGTACAGGACCAGACGAGATTTTAGACCCATTTGCCAGATGAATAAAGAGAGGAGAAGATTTGGGACAGGTAGGAATCTTCCATTCCTTGTTAAGGGATTCCAAGATAAAGCAGCTACAAGCCCCGGAGTCAATAACGGCTTGGGCGGTTAACATCGGGCCGGTTCCCTGTAATGAGACATCAATAGAGAGGTAAGGTGCTGAAGCTGGATAAGAAGGACCAGAATGTAAAGTAGGAACCTTACTCGTAGGTCTGATTGGGCAACCATGAAGCAAATGACCAGACTCCCTGCAGTATAGACACAGGTTTAAGCGGCGTCTTCGGATCCTTTCCTCCGGAGATAGAGAAGGACGAGTTAACCCCAATTGCATAGGGACTGGTCCCTGAAAGCCTGAAGAAGAAGGAGTAGAAAATGCATCACAGGAAGGACGAGAAGTGACCATTCTTTCTAACCTCCTTTCTCTTAGCCGTCGATCAATTTGTACTGCTAGATCAATAAGATCTTTCAGTTTCTCTGGGACTCTAGTGCGTGCTAATTCATCTTTAAGGGTTTCTGACAGTCCGATTCGGAACTGGTGTATAAGAGCAGCTTCATTCCATTGGGTCTCCACACTGATCCTGCGGAAATCGGCCACATAGTCTTCCACCTGTCTTCTCCCCTGGGACAGGTTACGGAGTGCTGCTTCAGCTGAAACAAAACTACGTGGATCATCGTAAATTGGTTTGGTGCATATAAATTAACTATTGAAACATTTGGTTATTTAACTTGCAAGATAAAATCACGTATTTTCCGTTTCTATTGATTATTTTTTCTATAAATTAAAATGCCACGAAGTCTCTAATCAAGACCGCCACCCCTCTTTTTTTTGGGAAAAAGTAGCCTGAATAATGTTTGGGTACTTTTATTTTTCAGCATAGAGCTGTTTTGGTGAAGTAGGTGTGTCTCCTGGAGACACAGAAAATCTGCTTTTATACTATTGAGTTCGGTGAGTTTAAACCCCTTACATTATATGTTACTCACAATATATTAAAAATTGGGCTGTTGTACATCCATATTAAAGTGCAACTAGAGACCATAAATATAATACATACAAAAAATAGAATTCTAGTGCACAAACAATTCTAATTGCATATTGGCTACCTCCATAAGGTTGCTACTACAAACAGTCTGCTAAACCCTGGATGAATACAAGCAATTAGTTCAATAAATTGGCCAGATTATTTTAAGCCCAGTCACCACGTCAAGGTTGCTTTCTTTAACTGGGTCCTAACCTACTGGTACTTTGGCCTTTTTGGCTACATGAGCTGACAGCTTCTCCTGTGTGGCCTGGATGCTTGAAGCTGACTCTCTAGTTTAAAGTACTTTGCTCAAACGAGCACATGACCCAACAATTTCCTAGAAGGCTTGGTCAAACCTTCAATGTAATACAAAGTATATAGAAAATTGGGCTGTTGTACATCCATATTAAAGTGCAACTAGAGACCAAAAATATAATACAAAAGCAATCAGTTAACTTATTTAAATAATTGCTTTTGTTTATCCAGGGTTTAGCAGACTGTTTGTAGCAGCAACCTTATGGAGGTAGTCAATATGCAATTAGAATTGTTAGTGCACTAGAATTCTATTTTTTGTATGTATTATATTTTGTCTCTAGTTGCACTTTAATATGGATGTACAACAGCCCAATTTTCAATATATTGTGTGTTACATTGAAGGTTTGACCAAGCCTTCTGGGAAATTGTACTCCACCCAGAGTTAGGTCATGTGCTCGTTTGAGTAAAGTACTTTAAACTACAGAGTCGGCTTCAAGCATCCAGGCCACACATTAGAAGCTGTCAGCTCATTCAGCTAAAAAGGCAAGTACCAGTAGGTTAGGACCCAGTTAAAGAAAGCAACCTTGACGTGGTGACTGGCCTTAAAATAATCTGGCCAATTTATTGAACTAATTGCTTTTATTTATCCAGGGTTTAGCAGGCTGTTTGTAGCAGCAACCTTATGGAGGTAGTCAATATGCAATTAGAATTGTTTGTGCACTAAGATTTTATTTTTTGTATGTATTATATGTTACTGTTGTCAACACCATTTTTTTTGGTTAGTTGGAGTCTAAAATTTGTTTTGGGTTTTTGCCGACAACTAGAGACCCCGTGGCTTCACCTTTGTCTTCCTTTTTTCCATTGTTATATAAGGTACCATATCTAAACAATAAAACTTTATAACAAATAACATTAACAATTAACATGTAAAACATAACAGGTTTGAAATAATGAACCCAGATACGCCCAGAGGACTGTTCCCTCTTGGACTGAGTCTCATTATTTATGTCCGTGGGGGGCAAATGCCGTGAACTTTACTCATAATGTTTTAAGGGCTGGAAAAAAAAACTTGGAGTTATCAGAGGAAGATAATACATAGATTCCTTTTAGTTATGGGGTTTTATCCATTTGTGGGATCGTTTTTCCTTTTTTGGGGGTTGTAATCCAGTCTTGTGGAATCCTCTTTTCCTCTTTACTGTTTTGAGTTCTTTAATTATTCTTTCTGGAATTCTCAAGTCCCATTCCTGGAATATTTGTATTGCCTCTCTATGGGAAGTGAACTTGGTTATTTTCCCTTCTCTCATTAACTGTTAAGCTTACAGGAAATCCCCATCTATAAGTAAGAGAATTTCTTGTCTGTAGCTGGTTTAAATGATTTTCTTTTTTGTATTTTGTGAGAGATCCGCAAAGTAGTGTAGGTTACTATATTTGTCTGGTATTTCTTTTTTTTTCTAATTGTCCTTTTTCAGTTCTTTTGTCTGAAAAAAAAGTGAAATCTTTTACTAATTACGTCCATTGGAGCGGTAGGTGAAGCATTTTTGGATTTGAATAGTTTGTGTTCTATCCAGTTGTATGTTAATTGGTGGAGTATCTGGTAGAATTGTCTCTAGTAAAAATAAAAATAACAGAATTGTCTCTAATTTTTAGGTTGTTCCTTCTGGAACGATCTTCCAGGTCTGCAGCCTTATATAACAAGTAGGATACTGAATTGTCCAGTTGATTGTGAGAGTCTGCTAGCTCATTAAATGAATTATTGAACAGCTCCATCTTGTGTTTAATATGTGAGGTTCTTTGAGCAACCTCTATAATGTCCTGTTTTACAGTATTAAGCATTTCTGAAATATCTAGTTTAAATGCATATTGTGACATGAGCAGTTCCTTCATTACTGCTTCAGATATGGGTCTGTCTGTGGCTGCAAAGTGCTGTAAGCGATTATTTGATTTAGGGTTCCCATCACTTTGTATATTGGAGTTGCCTTTAAATTTTATGCCTCAGTTTGATATTGAATTATTGTCTTTAGTTGGGCTTATCTCCTGCTCCTCATGTAGTGTAATGTCAAAAATAAAAGGAGAATTTTGCTTACTTTTGATGATCAGGGATTCCTCTGAGGAGATTGAGCATTCCCCATCACTGCTTGTATTTTCTTGTGTTTGCTTCAGATATTTATCCTTTTTAGGAATCTGAGTGCTATCCGATTTCATTTTTGCTTGTGTTTTTGTTTTTCCAGAGTCCTGACTTGCTCCGGATGGGGATTTAGATGAGCGCTCCGCCATCTTGGACTCCCATATGCTTCCCTTTATCCTCTGAGAAATATTGGGTAAGTGTCTTGGGATTCGTTTTTTTTTTTTGGTCTGTTTTTGTTTCTGCCCATTTTGCTTCTCTTTAGGCAGCTCTGTGGAGTGTTTCCAGCCCTTTCAGTGGCTTTATGTGGTTTAAATACACGGCAGCTACCGGGAGCTCTTAGTCCATGCGACTGTCTCTTTGGACTGCTAGCCACGCCCCCCAGATATTTCATTTTATATATGATCATATCATTTTGTATACTCTCCCTGATGCTTCTGGTTTTTATTTTACTGTTAAATTTAGTGTTAAATCCGTAAACTGCACCTATTTCAGCAGCATAAGATACACTGACTGGTACAGTACGTATTAAAGAAAATGTAATATAAATGATAAGACATCATCAAAACATCACACCAAATGTGAGTTAGTACAATAAACAAATGTATTACATGTCGAATTGAATTCCAAGTGCAGTACACCTAATAATCCCATTACAATACCAGAGTTGCTCACAAATCCCACTAGATGAATTACATTAATACAGAAATTATATTTATATGATTTTTCTAATTCAATGTAAATTACTAAAGAAGATAACTATAATGATTGCCATATATTGTTGGAACTTAACTTTTTTTATTTTCAATATCCACTAGAGGGAGCTCATGTTTAATAATTTGGATTTTTTCCATATTTGCTGATTGAAGTGGATAAAAAGAACAAAGATTCCACCCATATTCTTTCATAATGTTATGTAGAGCCTTAAACCAATTGAAAGGCCGCATTTTGGAAGGGAATGTGTATTTGTGCTGTAGATTTTAAAACTCAACAATGGCAATAGAAAGCCAAATTAAAAATATTATTCTCCCTCTGGAGTATGCTGTGCAGTTTTGGAATCCTATATACAAAAGGGACATCTTGGAAATAGAAGCAGTTCACAGAAGGGCAACTAAAATAATAAAGGGAATGGAGAGGCTTGACTATGCAGGCTGATTAGATAAGTTAGGGCTGTTTACACTGGAGAAGCGACGTATGTGTAGGGATATGACCACTTTATACAAATATATTAATGGGCTATACAGTAAACTCTCTGGTGCATTGTTTATTAATCGGTCATATCAGAGGACACGTGGACATCCTGTAAGATTGGGAAAAAAAGAAGTTTAATCTTCAGGTTAAAAAAGTTTTCTTTAAGGTGAGAACGGTAAAACAGTCTTCCAGCAGATGTGGTAATGGCAAGTTCATTGAATAGCTTTAAAAGTGGGCTAGAAAAGTTTCTAAAACTAAAAAATGTTGAGAATTATTCGTATTAATATATATACTGCAGTTCTGGTTGATCCAGGGATACTTTCCGATTGCCCTTTGGAGTCAGGAAGGAATCCCCCCCCCCCCCTATCCATCAAGAATGGACTTGATGGATGTTTGTTTTTATTCAACCACAATTGCTATGTTAGCCAAGCTCATGGGCCTTTTTCTTTTTCTTCCTTAATTGCATCAATACTTCTCAACTTCTCAAGAACAGTGGCGTAACTACCGCCCCCAGCACCCCCGTCACCACAGGGGGGCCTGGATGGTAGTAGGGCCTTCTACAAGCCCAAGATCTCTTCCACAATCAGCCATTTTTAAACAGCTGATCGTGCGTATAAATGAAACATAGGCGCAATCAGCTGTTTAAAAGACCGTACCCGAACTTATGGTTCAGTTCGGGTCCGGTCTTTTAAACAGCTGATTGCGTGTATGTTTCATTCATACACGCAATCACATGTTTAAAAACGTCTGATCGTGGATGAGATCTTGAAGGGAGGTGGGGGTCAGGGGCCCGGCCTCCAATCGTGCAGGGGGGCAGGCCCTTGCAGGTACGCCCCTTACTAGGAACCAAAAAAAATAATGCTGTATCCATATCCTTTATGGTGGAGGGCAATTCTATATCTGACAATAGACCAATTATTCATTCTACTGAGATTCTAACCTCCATAACACCCAATAATGTATTCATTCATCTTTCTCTCCGAAGAACAGTCTTGCTACAAACTCATAGTTCTAAATAGAAGGGAAATCCTGGAATATAAAAAATTATTTGATCTACTAAACCATTCTGTCTGTTGGCCTTTCATGAGAAGGGATATTATGGATTTCATTGCCGCTGTTCCACATGTACCAAATCCAAGTCCTCTCATACTTTCTTTCAACTAATTCCAAATTCTTCTTGTCCCTGGACTTGTCTGGACTTGTGGATTTTATTGTTGATCTTCCCCCTTTTTAAAGAAACACAGTAATTTTAAATGACTGTAGACAGATTCAGTAAGATGGCCCATTTTGTTCCTCTATCTAAACTTCCCTAATCCCTGGAGTTAGCCAAACTATTTATTTCTCATATTTTTTGTTTACATGGGTTATCTCTAGAAATAGTCTCTGATATGGGGACCCAGTTTATTTCTTCTTTCTTATTAAGTTCTGCTTATCATCCACAATCAAATGGGGCTGCAGAGAGTTGTAGTCAAAGTTTGGCGCACTACCTCAGATTGCAAGTCACAAACAGGTTATCAGGTATCCCACCTCTCCCCGGAGTAACAGGAGTCTCGCAAAGTTTTGGGATGGTCTCCCACACTTCCACAAGACTACCCCAAGCTCCCGTTATGCGCCACCATGCCCATAACCCTGCCTCTTTTTGAAATGTTAAACATCACGCACACTGACACGCCTCTAACTCCACCTCTGCTCTGACTCTTTGATGATGTTTTACATGTCACGTCAGCTCGCCATGCCCCCTTTTCCCCCACCCTGCCCGTAAGCAATATTTGGCAAGATGGGATGTCTGGGTTATCCAGTCGGCCCCAATGCTTTAGCATGCCCAACCCTGCAGTATTACAAACTGTGGGCACACAATATGATACTTTGGTATCAAGACATTTTCACGAAAAGAAACATAGCAGTGCCCAACTTAAGATGATGGTATTGGAAATAATTGGTCCCCTTAGGAAAGGTGGTGATGAGAAATAAAAGAGATAAAGAATCTCTAATAAAGAGATTAGATGCTTTATGTCCGTCAAACCTAAATGATTATTGAAGCCTGAAACCTTTCCTATAGATAAATACTATATAAGCTATCCAAAAATGTGAAATTAGATAAAATCTGAAATAGAGTTTTCCTGTTATATATTGTTGAAATGAGGTAGTTTGCATTGACAATAGTACCTAAACATGTATTGATTTAGTTTCAAGTGCAAATGTGAGATTTATGTAAATAGGTGTTATAAATGAAGGTTACATTGTATAGATAGTGTGTACCTTTGTAAAGATCCTCTTGTATTAAAGGATCCATTGTTATTGGAAAATAAGCACTTTTAATCTATGCACTTTTAACAGAATTGCATTTTAATCTCTTGAAATACTGGACGCTTTATTTGATGGTCACCTATAGAGCATTGGACACTTTAACTTAAAGGGTATCTCCACCCCTAAATTAAACTTTTTACTATGTGTAGCTCACCGCATCCCACCCCAACCGCCGATTTACTTTTGCAAGAAAAGCCACAGAAAGATACTTACAGACATTTGATTCCCCAGAGCTCGGTTCCCACCTCTCTGCTAGCCGGAAGCAGCAGAGGGACAGGACCAGCAGCCGCATCTGTGATTGGCCAGCCGGCAGCTGCATCTGTGATGGGCTGCCGGCTAGCCAATCACAGACGCAGCTGCCGGTCTTGCCCCTCTCTGCTGTTTAAAAACAGCTGATCGTGGAGGGATCTGAGCCCGGCCTCCAATCTCGTGGAAACCCCATAACAGTTAGAAAGCTGACAGATGTAGGACTAATCTATTATGCTGCAGAATGTTCTTCTCCCCCATCTATCTGCCTCTCAAAAAGTTTCTGTCCACCAGTCAAGCTTTCTGAGCCTGTTACAGCTATGGAAATAGTATTCAGTCATTGGCTGTGATGATAGGAAGCAGAAAGAGGGGTAACTGGACATTGTGCAGCATTTCAGGTTAGTCTTACATCTCTCAACTTTTTAGCTATTGTAATTTTAGGAATTCAGCATACCTATATACAGTTTTTTTATTTGAGGGGTGGGATTTCCTTTTAAATATTCATTGTCTCCAGTTTTTATCCAACCCTGCTTCTTGTACAGAAACTGGTATAATTTTTTTTTTTTTTTGCTTTTGTGGTTAATAAAAATGTAGGCGATCCTACAATATCTTTGTTTCTGTTATTGTGAGTTTTGGGGCAGGTGTGGGTTTAACCATTTGCAGTTACAGTTGCTCAAGCAGACAATTATTTTAGTTATGACAAAGTTTAATGTATTTTTTTATATACCAATGGTGTGTGTGCATATGCTAAAGGAAAATAAGGCAGATCTGTGAATATGTGTGTATATATTGCACATGCATACATACACATCTCTGACTACAAAGTTATCCCTTCGCTCTGCTGCTCCATCTTATATTTCTTCTCTTGTGTCCCCATATGTCCCTGCCTGTACCTTCCTCTCATCACAGAACCATCTCTTTTTCAGACCTCCCACTCACACTTCCCCCTTCTCGCCTTGAACCTTTTTCTCTTTTGGCTCCCGTCCTCTGGAATTCTTTTCCCCTCTCTCTATGTCAAGAAACCTCAATAAACAAGTTTAAATCTAACCTCTCATCCTATGTCTCTGAGCACAGCACAACATAGGACTGTTGATTAGGGATGAATTCGAACTCGAGCCCGAGTTTGAGCCGAACCTTATGAGTTCGAACGGACTCGGACTTCTCGAACTATCCCGGACCCGTTCACTATCTCTAGAATGTAGTATAGTGTAATGTAGTGGCTGGATAGTGTAGTGGTTAATGGCACTGCCTTTGACATGGGAGACCAGGGTTTGAATCCTGGCTAGGTCAGCTATACAAATGTTTGGATTATTATAATACTCTAGTAATATAATAACCTAGTAATATAATATTGTTATTATATTACTAGGTTATCATATGGTTATTATATTACTAGAGGTTATTATGGGTTTGTTATTACAAGGTTATTATATTACTAGGGTATTATAATAACCATTATAACCCTAAGTATATTACAACCATATAATAACCTAGTAATATAATAACCATATGATAACCTAGTAATATAATATTATATAGGGTATTGTTTGGTTATAATATTACTAGGTTATTATATGGTTATTATATTACTAGGGTATGATAAAAATCCAAACATTTATATAGCTGCCCTAGCCAGGATTCGAACCCTGGTCTCCCCTGTCAAAGGTGGGGCCTTTAACCACTACACTATCCAACCCTTCGTTAGCAAAGTTAACGGAAGGACAGTTTGCTAACAGAAAGGATTGTTCGTTCGTTCAAATGTATCGTCGAAATGTAGCCAATGTATCGTCGAAATGTAGCCCGTCTGACTTTAGGAAGGGTTTTAACAAGTTTTGGTGATAGTGACGTGTTCCCCAGACCATTTCCCAGGTGCCACAGCCATTTACAGTAAGTTACCATTGTTAGTTTAGCTGTAAATCACTCGGATTTTTCGAATTATCACTCCCCCATTGATTTGATTGGGTCCGAATTTGAACTTCCTCTGAAGTTCGAAAGTTCGAAAACGGACCGAACTTTATATAGTTCGGCCATCTTTACTGTTGATACTGCACCAGTTATTACTTTAGCACTTCTTTATTTACTGTCCCCCTTGTATGACTTTTGCATTCTATATTGTACAGCGCTGGGTCCCCTAGGCAAAAGGCAACAATAAGTGGTACAATTATGTTTGTACCTTATTGTATGCCACATTCACCAGGTCTAAAAATTATTCTGCATTAATTTAGTCCTTTAATATACCTGGTCTCTAGTTTTTATCCATTTCAGAAACTGATTTTTTTTTTTGTGGATTTTGTGATTAATAAAAATGTAGGTGATGTTTATCCTACAAGATTTCTGCTTCTGTTATTGGGAGTTTTGAGGCAGGAAACTATGGGTCTGGTGTGGGTTTAACCAATTGCAGTTACAGTTGCTCAAGCAAATAATTGTTTTTGGTTTTCCCATTACTTTGACAATTTTTAATGTATATTTTTATATACCAATGGTGCGTGTGCATATGCTAAAAAAGAAAACTAGGCTGTGAATCTGTGAATGTGTGTATATATTGCACATGCATACATACACATACGCATACATACGCCATTTGTACCTTATTGTATGCTATATTCACCAAACAGGTCTAAAAATATTCTGCATTACACATTACACTGCATTACATTGTAAAACAATGACATCTGTGAACGCATCTCCTAATTTAAAATGTCCTAAATGATTAACAGGTGAATATTTTGGTAGCATGTGACCTTGTTATGAATTGACTCTTTTGTTTGTTAGGACACAAAAGGAAGTGGGCACAAACATTTCAGTTTTACAACCTCTAAAGGGATATTTTGCAAAGAAACAAGCCATGTTAGTTGTTGAAACTTTTTTGCATCCCCTTAAACAAATGACTGTATTCTGAATGTTTCTTCTCATTAGTAAATAATCCCTCACTGTTGACAATAAAAATATTATATTTTAAAATATATTTGTATTTTAGCATTTTGTATACTTTGTCGCACATATATAAATCTTTAGCTCCAACAACCTCACTCACTCTGTTTTAGCCATTGCAGCAAAAATTACTCTTTACCAGGACATCGTATGTGACCTTCCAAATATCTGTGGATTATCGTTTTGATAAAGACCTAGAATTTTTTTTTTCTTCTTCTTTTTTCCCTTCACTTTCTGTGTTTCTCTGCAGAGTACTCTGATTGGTGAAATATATTTTTGTTGCTGTATATATATATATTATATAATAATATATATAATTATATACTTTTATTTTTGTTATCAACTGGATCTTTATGTGAAAATGGATGAGCTTGTTTGTTTCACTTGAATTGTTTAACGTTTATGGGATGTATTGTACAGTTTTAGTTTTATCTATATATAGCTATACTCTGTATGATTTGATATATAGCTGTTCACTGCATTTTATTTACAATATAGTGTAGACTATGAAGATATCAGTGAATCAGTGATAAGGATTTTTATAACAAGGTTTCCCGAGAAAATAACTGGGCAACTATGTTCAAATAATTCAACAACAACCAAGGATAACTGAGAATCCCCCCCAATCCCCTTGTTTTTATTATTTTGGCTTGGATATGCATTTGGTTGAAATAACAAACCATTTGTGGTTTGCTGGGTTTATTTGTGCAATGTTGCTGTTTATACCTTTTCTTTTGTTTCTTACATAGTTATCGTGAAAATATATAATAAGATATTAGCAAACTTGAGCTATCAATGGTACTTTTTGCTAGTCAAAGACTAAACATAGAGAAATATCACTTTCGGGTAACTAACTGCATTAGGCTTTGAAGGTTGATGAGGATCTCCATGCTGGATAGTCCTCTTTGAAGTAATGCTTTAGGGTGCAATCGGCACTAAAGTGTATGACATGTAACTTCGCAGCTGCAAGTCTTACCTAGCAATGTTCCTGCAATGTTCACATGCTGGAATATGCTTTGAAATCAACATTTAAATAAATCTTTGAATTATTACTGTAAATTCTATTAAATGTAATTTGATAAAAGCATTAGTACAAAAGTGCTGTTCTGAAAATGTATTTTTTCTAAGGATGTTTAAAAAGTGAATAATTATTTCTTAATTTTACCATAGATGGTTGTATACAATAATGATTTAGTAAAGTTATCCCCTTTTCTCTGATGTGGATTCCATTGCATGTGGGGCATTTTATATAACATTTACAGGGAGATTCAATAAAAGTTCTTATCGTTTAAAATGGTGCTAATTTTGCCCCAACCAATCAGATGTTCGCTTTCAAATGTTAATTAAGATCTGATTGGTTGGGGCAAAATTAGCACCATTTTAAACGATAAGAACTTTTATTAAATAACTCTTAATATTCTATCATCTATCATCTATTCTGCGTTTATAATCATAAAAGGAATGTGTTATTTTGTAAAAGAATACATAATTAGACAGTATGTTAAAAAAACAATGCCTGTATGTCTTTATAAAAGTATCCATAGAATTGTTCTATACTAAACTATATAATATTGATATCTGGAATAAGCTCCTGTTTTTTCTGGTGTCTCATTCAACTCCCAGATTCTATATTCACCATATGGTTTATTCAAAAACTTTGGGAATATACTCGAGACCCTCAACACATGGTTAATTTTTTTTTTTTATTATCTTGCTGCATAGAATAATGAGTTAAGGCTCATACACATGGACAATGCATCACCCAAAACGCCTACACAGGTGCAATTATCATCCATGTGTCTCCTTCTCATTCCTTGTGCACTGAATCAACCATGTGCTTCTTACAGAAATAATCAATCTTAAGAGGCTTTAATTCAAATAGATTAAAAAAATAGACATGGAATAGAGTAACAAAGGCATTGAAAAACATCAAAGGCCTCACATCAAAACAATGGCTTTTTAGTTAGATACATAAATAGATAGATGTATAATTATACATTGCCTGTATAAACATTTAACTCAAGCCCAAGGCTTTAGGAAAAGGTGCAACAGCTCTGAGCTGATCAGAATGTAATTGTATGCAATAGATAAAGGTATTGAGTGGGAAAGTTTAACTTGCATGAATAATACCTAATAATAAAAATAGCATATGTACTATAAATTGCTATGCCTTATTTTACAGTTATAGTACAGTAAATAGCTGGCAACTGTCATTTGTTGGGTAGAATACTTGATAACTGTTTTGTGTTGGTTTATTTTGGAATTGTTGCAGTCTTAATTTTCCAGTGAATTTTCAATGGGAAGATAATTTTCTTTGAAAAACGTGTTTCAGAAAATCTACTATTATTTATCTGATAAAAGAGAATTCTAAGCTCCAGTTAAAATTTAAAAAAAATAAATGCACAAAAGGTACTTTTCCAAAAACGTTTATTATGTGTAAAGTAAGCAACAATTTGGTCTAGCTTTTTTGTTTAAAGGATAACTATTATATAACTAAAGATAACTATTTAAAAATGGAAAGAACCTGGAGGTTAGATTGATTATTCCCACCTCACAATATCAATTCGTTGTGGAGCTACAGCACTAACAGCTTTCATTTGCCAGGTTAGTCCTGGACTATTCGTGTATTAAATATAGTGCTAAAGCCAGGAGGAAGACTGGCAGAATCAGTTTTCTTTGGGCTGGTGCTCCTCACAGAAACAGAGCCTCTAGGCACTCCGATCTCCCCCACAATGATAAACCCATATGTTGTATGTGTGAAATAAAGCATTTAGATTGTAAGCTCTTTGGAGCAGGGCCTGGTGTGAATGTATCATTGTAATTGTAAAGCGCCATGAAAGATGTTGGTGCTATATAAATTCACAATAATAATTATAATGTATATACATGTACTTGTTTCACTCATTTAAGGTATACTTTGCAAACCAGTGTCATCTGCATGTTCTGTAGCAAGTAGAATATTTTTATTAAAACAGAATAAATGTTCCTTAAACATAATATTTTATTATTTGTTTAAGTGAGAGAATAATAGAATATCAATTTGTCACAGAATCGAGAAAGTTAACTCAAGCTAATAAAGTTAGATGTTACAAACCTTGTTCCCTTTTGTGTGAACAGGAACAAACAACTTAAAGGGTAAAGTGTTACAAAAATGCACAAACGTGGGTCCATATGTAATATAATCCATTTTTCTAGTATATGAAGATAATTGTCTAGCTATCTGGAAAAATAAGTAATGAAACTGTTGATGCTTTAATGGAGAGAAATTATCAGATTTTTAACCAGGAAGAAGGTAATTCAAATTGATGGATGGAAAATGTATTTGCACCAATTGTGTATCATCAATTACACAAACGTAATTTTTTAATGTTGTTCTAGAAATCTCTTGTAAGTTTTACCAACAATATTGAATCTTTAGACTTTTGTAATACCTCCACTCACTGCTATTTACACAAAACAAAGATGCCCTCTATGGACAGGTGCATGAAGTCAGCACCAAGTCCTAACAGGAAAGAACAAACTGTTGTTTGCTCTCAAGGTGAGGATGACATTGCAGAGAGCATAATATCAGCTGTCAGATGTTTACCAAACATGTTGTACCTACTAACACCCAGTGTTTATCTGAGGTGCTCCTGATTCTGACCAGATGATGATAAACTTGTTACCAAAACAGTATTTCCTTTTGCATAAGCATGAAAAGGTAATGGACTTCAGATCAAAGGATTTATAGACTTGTCTAAATTCTTGATATTTTAAGAGCTTGTATACTTACATGCTCCCAGAAATGGAAAACAAAACCTTTTTCTAGTCCATTTATGAACATTCTAATACACTATGCTTTACAGGCTTAGGATTGACTTTAAGTGAATACTAAAACGGTTGCCATAAAAAAATGTGCACTTCAAAATGTAACCAGTGCTACATGTGAATTTAGGAATATGTTAGCTATAATTCATGTATGAGCAAAAGAGCAAAAAAGATAACCCATTGTTTCGTTTTCATTTATGTGAAAACATTCTACAAGCTTATTGTAAAATTACATTGCTGTAAACATTGACTAATAAAATAGATATTTTAATTTCTTGGCAACATTCAATTTCTACTATTAATGTTAGAATAATGTACTTTACTAAAATGGCAGAGAATTCATATGAATAAATGAAGCCATTGAAAATGACGTACTCACAGATCTCTCATGATATGATAAAACAAAGTTTATTCTAAGCTTACATGTTTCAACCCTTACAGGTCAACATCAGTCCTGATGACGACCTGTAAGGGTTGAAACATGTAATGCTTAGAATAAACTTTGTTTTATCATATCATGAGAGATCTGTGAGTGTGTCAATTTCAATGGCTTCTTGCGTTCTTGGGACAGCACCTGGGCAAGTATACTTTCATATGCAGTGCAATCACCTTGTTTGACTTTTATGAATAAATGAATGTATATTATATTTGGGGGGGGGTTATGGCAATGCAAATTTAATTTTTTCCTTTACTGGAGGATTTTTTAAAACTGTTGTTTCAAAACAAAACCGTATTATGTAAAAATACAGAATAAAGACCATGAGTATGTGTACAACTTCGATAAATCTTTCAAAAAGTTCAATCAAAAACAAGAAGGTTGTTTCTAATGAAACTGATTTCACACAGGCTTTCAAGAGGTACATTTTCAGCTTCTAGAATTATAATATACTTCTAGAATACTAGAATAGCAATGCTCTTAAATCTCTTCACTCCAATTGTGCTCTGGTACTTATTACTTTGTCCAGAAGGTGGCAGAGTTGTTATCTCTTATTCCCTTTAGGAAGAGCGATGGCAGATGTCTCATTTTTAGTAGAAAAACTTTCTAAAACATGATTTTAACTCATAACATAGAGGATAATAAAAAATAAAAAAAAGCAAGGTGCCAAATTGCATGTAAATATCTAAAGATACTGTTGTATGAATTTAGTAACACAGGAAATTTTGCACTGTAAGTCTGTGTTTACAGGGGGTAATATTTGAACTGTTTAGCTGCCAACTAGAATAACTAAGACTGTTTTTGTCAAAATCATGTGAAAAATTGATTGGACATAACTGTCTCTCTACCAGAACTTTGAAAAGACTATTGGGCCAGGGTTGGTATGTTCAAATTCGGACCCATTCAAGCCTATGGGGGAGTGATGGTTCGAAAAGAGTGATTTACAGCTAAACTAATAATGGTAACTTACTGTATATGTTTGTGGCACCTGAGAAATGGTCTGGGGAACATGTCACTCTCACTGAAACTTGTGAAAACACCTCCTGAAGAAAGGCGGGTAATTGTCGGGTACATTTGAGGATTATCGAAAACGAACGATCCTTCCTAGGGTTAGCGAATGGTACAATCGAGGGTTTGTGAAAACGAACAAAAGAATGAATGATCCTTCCTAGGGTTAGCAAACAGGGGTTAGCAAACAGTACATTTGAGGGCTTGCGAAAACGAACGAACAAACAATCCTTCCTAGGGTTAACGAACTGTACATTTGAGGGTTAGCGAACGATCCTTTCTAGGCTTAGTGAATGGTACATTCAAGGGTTAGTGAAAACGAACAATCCTTCCTAGGGTTAGCGAACGGTACATTCGAGGGTTAGTGAAAACGAACGATCCTTCCTAGGCTTAGTGAATGGTACAATCGAGGGTTAGTGAAAATGAACGATCCTTCCTAGTGTTAGCGAACGGTACATTCGAGGGTTACCAAAAACGAATGGTACATTCTAGGGTTAGTGAACGGCCTGTAAATTCGATAATTATCGAAAATACAGCCGCAAGTCCGAAAAACGAACGAGTTCTAGTCCATCCCTACTAATTATGGGATAGTGCATTTTTGTATAAACATAATCCTAAAGTTAGTGTGTGAAATGGTCTGTTTTCATTACTAGACATGGCGAAAAATGTTATAGGAAAATTGCCAGTCCCTGATTGGTAGGTAATATTGCAGTGTGTATGACCACATTAGGCTATGCCATGACAAAAACATCCAAGGCGATGTAATAGTGGAGGCACGCTACTTAGGGGATCATGCTGTGTATGCTGGGAGTTGTAGTTTGAGAATCTCTGATGATGCTACTCATGTTTATGTGCACTGGCTGGCTTTAAAAGCCTTATGTCTGAAGCATATGGAGGACTTTTTTTAAGCAAAATGTTATGATTTACACAGAAATGGTAGTATCTGAAAGCATTTATAAAGAGAGTAAAATGCTAAAACACCTGCTTATTACCGTAAACTCCACTGTACCGGACAACAACCTGGCCTGTGTTTAACAGCTCATTGTATACAAAATAATTCTTTTAACCTTTAAATCCCTTCGCTCTGCTGCACCTCCTTATATTTTCCTCTCTAGTGTCCCTATATGGCCTGCACACCTTCCAATATCACAGAACCTCAATTAGCAGGTTTACATCCTATCTATCTGGTAACCAGCACAGTAAATGATTATATAATTGTTATATATGTATGGCCATTGTTTCTTATTTTTGCTGATTCCCTCATGTCCGGTGGTGTGCCTCTGGATTGGAAAAAGGCTGATGTTATTCCAATATTCAAAAAGGGTAGTCGTTCACAGCCGGGTAATTACAGGCCTGTAAGTTTAACTTAAGTGGTGGGGTAGATCCTGGAAAGTTTAATAAGGGAACATGTTCTAGAGTATGTTTCAAGGACTGACATTATAAGTAGTAACCAGCATGGATTTAGGAGGAATAGATCTTGTCAAACTAACTTGCTTGGCTTTTATGAGGAAGTAAGTAGAAATTTAGACTCTGGTATAGCAGTAGATGTAGTTTACTTGGATTTTGCAAAGGCTTTTGATACAGTCCCCCATAGGCGACTAATGAATAAGCTAAGGTCTGTTGTTCTGGGGAGTCACATTTGTACATGGATAGAAAATTGGTTAAAGAATAGGATGCAGAGAGTAGTTGTTAATGGGGCTTCATCATTATGGACTAAAGTGCTAAGTGTGGTGCCACAGGGTTCTGTGTTGGGGCCGCTTCTATTTAATCTATTTATTAATGATTTGGAAGTGGGTATTGTCAGCAAGGTTTCTGTGTTTGCTGACGACACAAAACTTTGTCGACCATTAAAAACTTCAGAGGATGTGCAATCGTTGCAAGGGGATCTAGATAGATTATCACATTGGGCTGCTAAGTGGCAGATGAAATTCAATGTTGATAAATGTAAGGTGATGCATTTTGGACTTAAAAATACTTGTGCTACTTATACTATAAATGGCTCTGTGTTAAGTGAATCCCTGTTGGAAAGGGATCTTGGAGTTTTGGTGGATAACAAACTTAAAGGTAGCAAGCAGTGCCAGGCGGCAACAGCCAGAGCCAGCATGGTATTGTCTTGTATCAAGCGAGGTATGGATTCAAGGGAGGAAAATGTAATTCTCCCTCTTTACAAAGCATTGGTAAGGCCTCATTTGGAATATGCAGTGCAATTTGGGAATCCTGTGTACAAAAAGGACATCTTTGAAATGGAAAGGGTTCAGAGAAGGGCAACTAAATTAATAAGGGGATTGGGGGAGCTTGAATATGAAGAGAGACTGGAAAAGTTACAATTATGTACACTGGAGAAAAGGCGCTTGCGTGGGGATATGATTACTGTGTATAAATACATTAACGGGCCATACAATAAACTATCTGGGGCATTGTTCACCAATAGAACATGTCAAAGGACACGAGGACATCCCTTAAGACTTGAAGAAAAAAGGTTTAGGCTTCAAGCTCGGAAAGGGTTTTTCACTGTGAGAACGGTAAAGCTATGGAACTGTCTTCCAGTGGACGTTGTTATGGCAGGTTCATTGGTCAGTTTCAAAAAAAAGCTGGATGAGTTTCTGCAAACAAGGAATGTTGCAAGTTACTGGTATTGATACATAAAGTAGAGTTGATCCAGGGAAATTTCCGATTGCCACTTGGAGTCAGGAAGGAATTTTTTCCCCCTTCATAAATTTGGTGGGTTTTTTTTGCCTTCCTCTGGATCAACAGTTAGGCAGGAAATGAGGATATTGCTAGATGGGTTGGACTGGATGGACGTATGTCTTTATTCAACCTCAAATACTATACTATACTATATTTGCACTGCATATGTCTCACTCCAGCACTTATACCCATTCCTTAGTATCTGTATGTCACCCTCCTAATCAGATTGTAAGCTCAATGGGGCAGGGACCTCCTTTCCTCTTGTGGCAAAGCTCTAGTACTATCTATATAATTTACAATTTACATATTTATGTACTGAACTATTTTTCTGTTTGGTTCCCTTGTATGACTTTATTGTATTTTGTTACTGTACAGTGTCCATGTGTCCCCAAGTGGCGCTTTATAAATAAACTATCCATCCATACATACATACATACATACACACATACATACATTTCCTATTCTATTCCTTTAAGAAAGTTGATGCAGAGGAATGCAGCATGCTACTTTTTACAGTTTCATTGTTTGGCATACCTATATTTATTTTGGCTTGTTTCTCTAGGATTAAAAAACACTATTTATATGAATGCACATCTATTAGAACATTCTACTTTTTTTTGCCATGAAAGAAATCTTGCTCATGCTAATATTTGAGGGGTCACATCTTCTTTATCTTCCAAAGCATGGTACAGATGCAAAGATGCACCCGCGACGTCCGATGAGCGAGGTTTTTCAGACAACAATTTGTTCTTGTATGGGTGCTCAGTCAGGAATCGTTAGTGATGGACTTGATGCACGTATTTCTTTATTCAACCTCCATCACTGTGTAATTATGCAACCCAGATTGTCTTCCGAAACAGCCTTTCATCGTGTAGTCGGGTGGCGTGGGCACATTTTGACCTTTTTACTATTAGGGCACCTCTGTTTCGTTGGCTTTTATCTGATTGCCAAGTGGCATTTTAATTATTTCAACATGAAGGGGATAATAAGGAATATCAAATTAATCATTTTTACCAAGAGAGGGTGCAAATGTCTTATGACAACAAATTCAGTCAAGCTAAATAAAAGCACTTCAGTTCTATTCAATGTTTTGGGTTGGCAGCCACTCCTAGACCATACTTAGGTCACCACCATAATTTTTGTGTTTTTACTATAAACAGAAAAGTGCTCTATGCTGTCATTTTGAGATATAACTGAAACCCAAAGCAGATTAGGCCTGTTTAAACCATCAAAAGACACACTGCCTACCACGCGTTTTTGTTTATCACAAAACATTGCAAATGAAATTTGCCAAGGAATGCAATGCCTTTTTGTGAACATTAATTTTAACAACTGATCCTTTCCACTACCTCATCTAATTACAGCATTCTTGAATTCTTAAAGCAGTAATTCTGAACAGTGGGTTATTCAGGCTAGGGAACTATGTTTTACACTATAAATAAAAGGACAATGATGGAAGTTTTAATAAAGGAAATAAAGTAACAGAATCTGGCTTTAAAGGAGAAATAAATAGGGCTATATACGGAGAGCCGTTATCGGCTTTTTCCATCTTAAAGCCACGTTAACCCATGTACCAAGAGTTAATATGACTTTAAGACATAACTTACGTCGGTTGCGACGGTACGCAAAAACAGTGTAGCGCAACTGCCGAAAGCTATGTAGAGAGCCAATAACGTCTCTTTAAGACAGAAAGAACCCATTCACTTTGCACCGAGAGCCTTTAACGGCTCAGTGCATTGCCTAGAGGAGGCAATAGAGAGAAATACCGTCTCTCAGTACATAGCCCTATAAGTGTTGGTATAAATTAATGTTACAAAGCAGTCCAATAAAAAGAAAAGTTCAAAATGTCTGTAAATTCATGCTTTGCTCATATAGTAACAAATAAATACAAACCTGACATTTTCTGACAGGAATTTGTGTTCATGTAGACTATTTTAGCATGTATTGCTTCTACATGTGGACGACATGCCATTTCTCATATCTCCTCAAGAGGAGAGCCTCAAGTGCATCACCGTTCTCCCACACAGCTATACACTGAAGGTGGCTATACACTGATTAGACCTTTAGTATAGTATAGTATTTGATGTTGAATAAAGACATACGTCCATCCAGTTCAACCCATCTAGCAATATCCTCATTTCCTGCCTAACTGTTGATCCAGAGGAAGGCAAAAAAACCCCACCAAATTTATGAAGGGGGAAAAAATTCCTTCCTGACTCCAAGTGGCAAGCGGAAATTTCCCTGGATCAACTCTACTTTATGTATCAATACCAGTAACTTGCAACACTCCTTGTTTGCAGAAACTCATCCAGCTTTTTTTTGAAACTGACCAATGAACCTGCCATAACAACGTCCACTGGAGACAGTTCCATAGCTTTACCGTTCTCACAGTGAAAAAACCTTTCCGAGCTTGAGCCTAAACCTTTTTTCTTCAAGTCTTAAGGGATGTCCTCGTGTCCTTTGACATGTTCTATTGGTGAACAATGCCCCAGATAGTTTATTGTATGGCCGTTAATGTATTTATACACAGTAATCATATCCCCACGCAAGCGCCTTTTCTCCAGCATACATAATTGTAACTTTCCAGTCTCTCTTCATATTCAAGCTCCCCCAATCCCCTTATTAATTTAGTTGCCCTCTCTGAACCCTTTCCATTTCAAAGATGGCCTTTTTGTACACAGGATTCCAAAATTGCACTGCATATTCCAAATGAGGCCTTACCAATGCTTGTAAAGAGGGAGAATTACATTTTCCTCCCTTGAATCCATACCTCTCTTTATACAAGACAATACCATGCTGGCTCTGGCTGTTGCCCGCTGGCACTGCTTGCTACCTTTAAGTTTGTTATCCACCAAAACTCCAAGATCCCTTTCCAAAAGGGATTCACTTAACACAGAGCCATTTATAGTATAAGTAGCACAAGGATTTTTAAGTCCAAAATGCATCACCTTACATTTATCAACATTGAATTTCATCTGCCACTTAGCAGCCCAATGTGATAATCTATCTAGATCCCCTTGCAATGATTGCACATCCTCTGAAGTTTTTTATGGTCGACAAAGTTTTGTGTCATCAGCAACACAGAAACCTGCGTGACAATACCACTTCCAAATCATAATAGATTAATAGAAGCGGCCCCAACACAGATCCTGTGGCACCCACTTAGCACTTTAGTCCATAATGATGAAGCCCCATTACAAACTACTCTCTGCATCCTATTCATTAACCAATTTTCTACCATGTACAAATGTGACTCCCCCGACCAACAGACCTTAGCTTATTCATTAGTCGCCTATGGGAGACTGTATCAAAACCTTTGCAAAATCCAAGTAAACTACATCTACTGCTATGCCAGAGTCTAATTTCTACTTACTTCCTCATAAAAGCCAAGCAAGTTAGTTTGACAAGATCATTCCCTAAATCCATGCTGGTTACTACTTATAATGTCAGTCCTTGAAACATACTCTAGAACATGTTCCTTATTAAACTTTCCAGGATCTTCCCCACCACTGAAGTAAACTTACAGGCTGTGAATTACCCAGCTGTGAACGACTACCCTTTTGAAATATGGAATAACATCAGCCTTTTTCCAATCCAGAGGCACACACCGGACATGAGGGAATCAGCAAAAATAAGAAACAATGGCCTAGATAAAACTGAACTTAGCTCCTAAGTACCCGAGGGGTGTATTTATCCGGTCCAGGAGATTTATTAATATTAACCTTCTTTAGTCTTTCTGTACCATATCCTCGGTTAACCAAAGTGCACTTGAATCTTTTATACCATTATTGCTACTATACTCTGATATCTGTACTTGGATCTTCTATAGTGTATACAGAGGAAAAAAATTATTCAAGACATTTGCTTTATCGCCATCTCCGTAACTAACTTATCCCCATAATTAATGGAGCCACATCTCAGTCCTCACTTCTTACTATAATATGCTTAAAAAAAATTTTTAGGCTTAGAGATGCTTTGTTCAGCTATCCTAACTTCATATTAATTTTAGCTAGTTTGTTGCTTTCTACACTCCTATACAGTTATAATCCCTAAAGGCCCTTGTTCCCTCGGCCTTAAGGTTTTAAATGCCTTTTCTTCCTTTCCATTTGCCTCTTTAGAATTCAGCCACAGGGGGGCGGATTATTTTTTTTACATTTATTTCCCAAGGGTTAAATTAGATGTGAACTGGTTGAAAATCCCTTGAACACAGTCCACTTCTGTTCAGTACTTACCTGATAACACATTATCCCAGTTGACATTCTGAAGAGCTGCTTTTAACCTGGGAAAATTTGCTTCCTGAAATTAAATGTCTTTGTTAACCCAGCGCAATTTTCCTTAGATAACAAAGTCCAAATGCCACTATTTCTGCGCTCCACAATGTTAGATATTACCAGATTCAACAGAGCCTTTTCTAGTAGGAACTCAACCACCTGTGAGAGAAAATTATCCTGCAGCAAATTCAGCAACTCATCGCTTTTTTCTGTGGAGGCAGTTCACCATACCAATCAAAGTCAGGGAACTGAAGTCCCCCATAATGAGCACACTCCCAAATTGCAGCCCTTGCCAACTGCATATGAAGTTGACTCACCTCCTCTCTGCTAGCATTTGGCGGCTTATAGCAGACACCAACAATGACATATTGCCCCACTTTATCATCCATATCACCAGTTATCTTTCTTTAAATTGGCTTCAATTTTTTTCACATAAACACATACTCCTCCCCCTTTCATTTTTTTTCTGTCCTGCCTAAACAAGGCATATCCTTCTATATTTACAGCCCAGTCGTGAGAACTGTTCAACCATTCTCACATTTGCAAACATACATTTTAGATTATAATCCTGTAATTTATTCGTACACTTTAATACACATGCCTCCCTATCCCCTATGCTAGCCCCAGCCCCCTTTCCGCTCACCACTGGCCTATCTACACCCTGCTTTCCTCCTGGACTATCTATCCCAGTGAGACTGCTAATACCCTCCCCCCCAAACCTAGTTTAAAATCTCCTCCAACCCTCTAGCCATCTTCTCCCCTGAAACAGCTGCACCACCATCAGTGAAGTGCAACCCATCCCTACTAAAGAGCCTGTAGCCGACAGCAAAGTCTGCCCAGTTCTCAATAAACCCAAACCCTTACACCACTCTCTTAGCCACGCATTAATGCTCCTAAGCTCCCGCTGTCTCCCTGGCTTAGCACGTGGCTGCGGTAGTATTTCTGAAAACACTACCCTGGAGGTCCTTGCTTTTATCTTGGCCCCTAGCTCTCGGAAATCATGTTTAAGGACCTCACTTCCACCTCTAACTTTGTCATTGGCACCAATGTGAACCAAGACCGCCGGGTCACACCCGGCCCCACCCAATAATCTATCTACACGATCCACCACATGCCAAACCCTAGCACCAGGCAGGCAACACACAGTTCGGCATGTAGGGTCTTGGTGGCAGATTACCCTATCTACCTTCCGTATAATGGAGTCCCCTACCACTACCACCTGCCTTGCATTCCTGACCCTTCGTTCCTCCTCCCTTGTATCAGAGATGGCAGTCCCCTGGGTGCTCAAAGGACTAGCCCCCTCCATACACGCTAATTCCGAGGTGTCCTCCTCCACTTCATTACCTAAGGCGGCAAATCTGTTGGGATGGACAATCTGGGAAGAAGCCCTCCTACTCTTCCGTCCCCCACTTCCCCTAGTAACCCTAACAAAACTACCTCCTTCCTCAACCTTTCCTGTCCCTCTTCCACCCACCTCTATACTGGCCCCAGCCAGTGCCTGATGACCCCCCCAGTTCTGCCAATCCCTGCAATGCTGCAAGCTGCCCCCTTAGACTCTCCACCTCAGCTTCCAAACGGGCAAACCACTCACACCTGACACAGGAACGTCTGCTCCAGGTTCCTATACATGTGGCACGATGCACATTGCATGGTACCGACAAAACTGTCCCTTCTAATACACCACACCAGCACAGTGACGCACAAACCTTGTTTAAATGCCCTTCTTGTTTCAATGTCCTTCTTTTTCTATGTCCTTGAGAGCAAGGTCCTTAAGAGAAAGGGACACTCACTAGTTCGTTTAACTCACAGGAAACTTCCTTTTGTTAGGTCCAAACCACAGGCCCAACAACTGTGAATCCTATTTAACTAATAGGCCCCAACCCCCACACCAATTAGTGCAAGAGCCAGAAAGAGAGGAAAAAAACCCCCACTTATTAACACTTTCACAGCCTGTGATTACAACAGGTACAATACTAGAATATAGAAGTCCAGCACACCCCTTTAACTGGAAGAAGAAATATTAGTCTGCTTACTGCACACACAGTCCTGCACACATAGTCCTTAACAGTACAAACAATCCTTATTTTCAAACTTTCACACACACCATACAACCATCAAATGATTAAGTGTCCTTTTTCTATATCCTTGAGAGCAAGGTCCTTAAGAGAAAGGGACACTCACTAGTCGTTCACTCACAGGAAACTTCCTTTTGTTAGGTCCAAAACCGAACCAGTTTTTTTGTCAATCTTCAGGTCCAGGGGTTTCTTACCCGCAACAGTACTCGGCCGTATTACACTTTACAAACAATGTTACAGCTTTTATATCGGTCGTAAAGTGGATCAGGAAATTGAGTTTGGGAAATGTCGCAGGTAGGTTAAATAAACATCTAAAACTTTGAGTATCATACTCAAAATATTCTAACTGCAAAATAAACTTCTGTCCTAGAAAGCACAGGAACTCCAAAAAGTAATTCCTAAAAGGTTTATCATGGACAATGATAAGCTAAGCAACTCCACAAATATATTGGACATATCCTCTCTTTCAGGTCCCACCCACGTTATACCTTCATTATATTTTCCTTACCCCTTTTTGCTGCATAAATAATAGTCTCCTCTATTTTAAAATGTAAGGATATTAAAAGTTACCAATTAGTTTCATAACCATATATAAGTAGGATGCATAGGTCCATATTTAAAAAACAATTGTTAAAGGAATAGTTCACTCTCGAATTGAACTATTCCTTTAATATACTAACTATTCCTTTAATATACTGATTGAAGATCGGGAGGTTAAGGAGCAGTGCCTTACCTCCAGATCTTCAATCAGTATTGCAAGGCCCAAGAACCAAGAAGGGAGCTAACTTACCTTTTACGCGATCCACCGCGGCCAAGCTAGAATCTCCAACTGCCATAGCGCGCATGCGCGTAATGCGCAGTATATTAAAGGAATAGTTCAATTTGAGAGTGAACTATTTCTTTAATTTATGATCCCTATCCTAAATCTACGATAGTGACCATAAATGTATGATAATGCCAATTGCAAACTATGATATGGTCAGGAAAGATAAATTGGCATATTTTTGTGCAATTTTTCACAATACACAGTTAAAGCTGCTTATGTCCTTTTCTGGCTTGCTTTTGTGCTTCAATTTATTGTTATATATATGTGTGACTCAGGGGTGCCTCTACCATAAAGCAAAGTGAAACATTTGCTCAGGGCATGTCCCTGCGGACACTGAAAAGGTGTCAGTTACAAAAAAAAACCTTCCTGCAATACCGCCTTTCAGCACCAGTCCACCCCTGAGTGTTAAGGCAGCCCTCCAGTCCACCAGTAAGTGTTGGTCAGTCCACCATATCCACCTCCACAAGCCCCGCCTATGTTCCCTGATGAAGCCATGCCTGCTTCACGTGCCCCTCCACCTGCCGATAGGCAGCATTTTAAAGTATTTTAGTCCTTGAAGGACTGGAGGTTTCTTTTAACATCATTGATTATTGATTAGAGCCTGTGCACTAACTGAGACTACTTTCGGCCTGAAGGTACCCAGTTTATACTTTCTAATTAGCATGTCAGGTCAGCGTATAGCCAGTATTAGAGATTGATCACTAAGTGCCCTCCCCTTTCCCTCCTCCAACACACCCTTCCTACTATTCCTACACTACCTAGCGTGTAATCACAAATATAACATAAAAAGCAAAGAAAAACATAGTATACAACATAGCATATCTACAGTCAGTCAAATGTTGCAAAATGTTGTAAAGTTCATCTATACCGAAAAATAGGTTATTTTAAATTGACCATAACTGGAAACTATAATTCTTCCCAACCACCACTGTATCATTTTTTTGTTGCTCTGCCCCCTATTTCTTTAGATATTCAATCTAAAACTTCTTATATTTCAGCTGTCAATCAAGTTCCTTGCTCTCAAAAACTATTTTTCTGTGAGTAGTTTTACTGTAGCTGGAATGGTGACTTGTCACAATGGTGACAAGAATTAAACAAAAACCTGTATAGTCATAATATATACAAATACAATACAACAAATTAGTTATTTTAAAGCATACAATAAATGGGTTATTTCAAACCATAGTGGTATATCCAAGAGATCAACAGTTAGGCAGGAAATTAGGATATTGCTAGATGGGTTGGACTGGATGGACATATGTCTTTATTCAACCTCAAATACTATACTATACTATCAACCTTGTAATGTAAGACTCATATTAATGTCATCTCAATTTGTATATAAATAACCACCTATTTAAGAAGTTATAATCGCCACTGAAGGAAAAATTCTTATTTTAAGCATGATAGGGCTAACTGCTCATTAAGACCCCTTGAAGCTAAGGTGTCTAATCGCCTATCCACCTCGCTTCTTTTCAAAGTAGGGCTCTATTGGGGTCGATGCCCTCGAGGTCTGGTTCACAATCAATGCCTATCCACCTAAAGTTGGCCAAAGAATGACCTGCCTCCTTGTAATGCCGTGCCACTGTTGCCTCTCCAAATTTGTTTCGTTTCATACACCCATCAGGGCTTGGCGAAGGTCCAGTCGGTGATTGGCCATTCTTTCTCTAAGTCTGGTAATCGTTTTACCCACATAAAATAACCCACACGAGCATGTTATTATATATACCACATGTGTGTTTATACATGATAGGCATTGGATAATTTTAATGCGAGTCCCATTATGTGGGTGACGGAAATCAGGGCCAGTTTTTATATATCTACAAGCTTGGCAGCCTCCACATTTATAGCATTCCAATTTACTTTAAGGTAACCATGTGGTGGATGGTTGGACACCCTTTGATTTAAGGTCAGTTTTGACCAACAAATTCCTCAGGTTCCTACGACGTCTGTAAGCAAACATAGGTTGCGTTGTTACAAATGGTAGAGTTTGGTCAGATGACACAATACTCCAATTGTGCCTAATAACTTCTCTAACACTTTTACTGTGTGGAGAATATTGTAATGAAATGGGGATGTGATCTCACTTTTTTTCTGATCTGAATCATCTCCCCTGTGTCTTAATTAGAGAACTGGCATTGACAGTGACCCAGTAAATTGATCCCCAATTAGTTTAGGCTCATATCCTCGACTTAAGAACTGGCAAAAAAGTTCATTTAACTGACTGTAGATATGCTATGTTGTATACTATGTTTTTCTTTGTTTTTTTGATGACGGCCTGATTCAGGCTGAAACGAGTAGATCATTGTATTTTCTAAATAAACAATTATTGATTACTAAAGACCAAATATGCTTGTGAAGGTTCTCATTCATCCAGGTCATGGTATATCTGTTGTATTTAATTAGATCAACTGGACTTGAAATGTAGTTCTTGAAGACGTTTCGCTAGTCATCCGACTGGCTTTCTCAATTCAGAATGACTTGTACAAGAATCTGTGGCAATTATGCACAGTGCAGTGAAGAATGCTCTGATTTGTATGTGGGGGAGACCAAACAGCAACTGCATCAATGTATGGCCCAGCACAGAAGAGCCAATTCCTCGGGTCAGGACTCAGCCGTGTATCTGCATCTTAAGGATAAAGGACATACCTTTGAAGATTGTAATGTTAACATACTGGCGAAGGAACATGACTGGTTCAAGAGAGGTGTTAAGGAGGCCATTTATGTGAAAATAAAGAAACCAAGCCTAAATAGAGGTGGGGGGGTTCGACACCAACTGTCTGCCATGTACAATGCTGTTTTAATACCTTACTCTGGGCGTTCCTATAACACCTCTTAGCCACTATCTAATCACACCCTTAACACCTGGCTGTGATATGCTAATTGGGATCTTCCAGGGTACATAATTGCCACAGATTCTTGTACAAGTCATTCTGAATTGAGAAAGCCAGTCGGATGACTAGCAAAACGTCTTCAAGAACTACATTTCAAGTCCAGTTGATCTAATTGAATACAACAGATATACTAAAGACCAAAGCAGTGCAGCAGTACATATTTCCTATTGATTGAAAGCGTGCACCCAGGCCACCATTAAGTGATTTCACTGGTTGGAGTGCGGCTATCCCTATCTTTATGATTACCTAGGCAGTATATCTGAATGTTTTGTTATATGCTTTCATTAACTTCATCTCTTGCTGGAATAATGAATATTTGTTGAATCCAAATGTCCTGGGTGATGCTTTTCAGGCACTTCAGCTGTTTGTTTTTGGTCTGATTTAGCAGATTTTTGGGCTGATGTGCCCATACACATAAGCCCTACATGCCTTATCATTCTCAACCTTGATCATTCTTTTTCGCTCCCATAGACATGCTTTACTAATGACACCAGTACAACTTAGTTATGAAAAAGAAGAAAAACTGTTTAAAGGGAAACTGTGGTCTCAAATTCTTCCAAACTAGCAATAATTTATTAATTTGTGAGAAGTTATTGCTGCAAAAGTTCAGCAATGTAACTTCCTGGTTGAACTCTTCCTGGTTTTAACCATGTGACCAGCTTATAGTCATGTGACCAGCCTGTCTGCATTCATAGGCTCCCCTTCTAAACTCAGGTTTCCTTAGGTAATTCCTGATTTCCCCAGCAATAAGTCTCAACCAAGCATGCTTCTTCCCGGGGGGGAAAGGGCCGGCATAGGTCAGGTGATGTCACTCAACCTACTGGAAGCAGGAAGTTTGAACATTCACCCCAATGTAATTTCTCACAGGCTCCAGCCAGAGATGTGATTGTTGGCTCAGTGTAAAGGAAATACTGCAGGCTTTCATTTAACCCTAACTTGTTTTGAGACCACAGTTGCCCTTTAATCTAACATATTTACAAACAAGGAAGTCCCATCACCAGGGAATGCAGTCAGCAATATGAGGCCAAAGACTGTCAGTGGAGGAGTAACGGGGACCCTGCCCTGTCCTCTCTGGGCTTTACTCTTCTTCATTGCACTCTGTAGCAGTACTTATACCCTGCAACCCCCAGGGTCAACCATACAATCGTAGCCCCTGATTCAAGGCACAGTCCCAGTATATGGTGCCCTTTTTTGTGTCTCATTTCCCTGCAATCTTCCTTCTGTTCAGTCCTCATCACCTGTGCAATACAAGAGAAAAATAGGGTCGGGAGGGAGGGAAAACACAGCAAGAAAATGTTTAGTCCTAACCCCCTGCTCACCTGTATTTTTTCCACACTTTGCAATATAAGTTCTGCCCCTTCTGTTCCTGCCTTAGCCCCATAAAGGTGTTAGGTAGCCTTTGTTCCACCTTGGGCTACTAGCAGGGTATGGGTGGGTCATTTCATCCATTAGGTCTTATGTGTCTCCATTACAGTACATTTCTGCCCTGCCCTTGGTATCATCTGCTATCTTACAGTTAATTTCTTACTGTTATTTAGGTTTAACTTATGGAGATACTGATATATATAAAGAGCAGGAAAAACAGATTTATAGAACATTTTATGGGGCTCTCTTAGTTTAAACTCTCTTTACTGTCTGTCTGTAAACCTGGGAACAGTAATTTGCAAAAAACTTAAATGGCATTTTTAATAGGAGGTAGACAAAGAAAATGTTTATTGTAAGTAAAGGAACCATGTTTGCTTGCTTTGATCTTGTACCTTGACAGCCATGAAGCTTTTGGTTCTTCATTTAAAAGCAATGCTGAATACCTGTATGATGCCTAACTGCACAATAGTTATTTATTAAATATATTGTCGGAATCCCTTTTAACAGGAAATGTTTTCAAACCAATTTTATAACATTTTCCTAATGAATATTCTCTGAGACAGAGTGTGTTGTGTTTTGTTTATTTATATATCAGTTGTATTTATAAATACATTTTTATGATATTTTCTTCTTGTTTTATTTAATAATTCCCTTTTTAACAACACAAACCTCATGTGCCCAAGCAGCAAGTAAATGCAGGTTCAAGGATGCCCAGCTTTCAGTGTCAAAACTTGTGACAAAAGCAACGCACAACACTTCGGGAGATCCTTTATCAGCTGTCTTCAGCTAAGCAAGAAAGAATCTGAATCTGTAGAAGCAAAATAGGCATCAGAAACTGGGGTGTTGCACCTTACTCTGGTCCGTACTTGATTCATTTTAATGAACCTTAGTTGGTCCAAATTATCTGTGAGCAGGTAGGTTCACTCCTACATTACAAATTCTGGTGCACTGAAAGACATAATTTACCATGTTGTACCAACAGGTAAAACCTTCACACTTATCTCTGAAGTCTAAAACCAGGTACACACAGTACCGGTAAAGCCCCGAATGAGCGTGTGGCCGCTGAACGTTCAAGTTTCCCTCAGCCATGGTGGACTCCCTATAGAGGGAGTAGGCCACGATCAAGGGAAATACATCTCAACGTCCTCCCTATGCTGTGCATAGGAAGAATGCTCGGGACTGTGTGTTCCCTGATCTTTGAAAAACAACAGACAGGATATTGTAGATCCTGTCTGTCTTTTTTTTTAAAAATCTGTCGTGTGTGTACCCAGCTTAAGGGTTTTTCCACCCTTGAGGGTGTCTACATTAACTCTGGACCAAATGTAGTCAGTGACCAGGTGGTTTAGGCACTGCTTTTTGGAGCTGCCAGCATACAGGAGATGAAGTAAGTATTGGAGGCACTCCTGCTTCCTGCACTTGATTAAAGTTTGAAAAAAGTTAGATAAGACCCTGGAGTATGCTTTTTTTAAAATATTTTTGGATAAGTGGATCACTCAGCCATATATACTTACACTGAGGGAGTGTGGTATGGTGAGTGTTATAAAGAAGTGCGTAGCAGGGTTTGAGGACGGCTCCTGTGACAGCCGAAACACAGAAATTACTTTGTGAATAAACTTACCAGTAGTCCTGTCAGTGCGTTTGTTTCGACTTTGGAAACATATTTATATATATATATATATATATATATATAATTTTTTTTTTTTTTTTTTTTTTTCTTAATCGACTTTAAAGGCTCCCCATTTACCTTCTGTGTTTAGTCCCATTTTCAAGATTATAAGCGATTACAAAATCCATTAGTGTATCCTTTCATGTTTTAAAAAGGTTGAACTCTATGGACGTCTTTATTCAAACTCCAATACTATGTTACCAATTGGGACAAAAAGTTCTCATTCAACATTTTTACAAACCTATGTTCTTTTTCTTATTTGCATTCCCCACTGCTTCAGTGGATGGATAGTTAAAATCTCTCATAATTATAACCTTACCCAATTGGAAAGCATTTTTTATTTGTAAGAGTTTAGAACGAACCAGCTGACCAAACACCCATACACATAGTAACATAGTAATTGAGGTTAAAGACATCCATCCATCAGGTCCAACTTTTTTACCCTCCTATTTAATGCTACCTAAGGGCTAGGCCACACAATACGATTGCAATCTAGTTTGCGATTGCGCGTGCGATTTCGATTCAATGGAAATCACAGGAACGCAAAATGTTCCTGCGTTTACCAATGCGTTGCGTTTGCGATTCCGTTTTGGAAGGGCATGCGATCACCATTTTTAATTGCAATCGCATGCGCTTCCATAATTGGAATTGGGGAATCGCAAGCACAAATGCATTGCAACGCATGAAAATTGCAAGCACAATTGCGTGCGATTGAGCTAGCGCATCCTTTTGCGTTGCAGTGTGGCCTTGCCCTTACAGTTAATCCAGAGGAATTAGACTTAACTGTGCCTTTTACTCCTTACTAATAGTAGGTATATAAGATAAGATATAAAACATATAAAAAATATAGAAAATGACTTTCAACTTGTGACATACCACAAACCCTACCCAAAAGGCCTCCACAGTGTATTAGACTTGATACTGTACTTTCTTTTATGCAAGACTTTAGATGTGGCTTTATACAGAGACACATTTCTCCTCCCTTTTTAATCCCTCAATCACTCCTAAAATAATAAGAACCTTCTATTCGCAAAGACCATTAATTTTCTCATCTCCCCATAATAGTTTCTAGTCATGGGCATTTGGAGGATTTCTTACAAACTATACATTTTCAGCACTAATATTAATTTCAAATCACAGAGCAACCAATAATGCATACATTATAGTTTAGGACATTTAAATGAAGCAAGCATCATTTAATATTTTGGTAGATCAGGTCTAAATATTGATAATAATTTTTAGTCTAACTTTCAGCCAAATTAGATGAAAATCCAATCATACAAATCAGTGAATTTCAGTTGATTTTTTTTTATTGGTTGCAATGAAATATCAGTTTCTTCTCAATTTCAATGCTTAAAGGGCATGTCCACCCCCAAAACTATAATCCCCCAACTACTGGCCCCACCATGTAGTGTAGTTTAATCCTTACCTCACATCCCAGCTCCATAGGGTTCTCCTGTAGTCCCCCCCCAAAGTCCCAAAAAATGACTACCAGGAGGCTAGCAGAGTCCATATAGGACACTGCCTGCTACTGGCCTCAGGTAGATTTTTGCCATGCGTACTGCAGCCCTTTCCCCCTCTCCCCTCCTCCCCCTCCTCTCCCTCCCTCTCCCTCCCATTCTACTATCCCCTCCCCTAGCTCAAATCCCCCTTAATATTGTGCTCCCCATGTCTCCAGCCCCAACCGCATATTTTTTTTTTTTAGAAAGCTCCCCAAATCTTACTTACCTCTCCTCTTTCCTCCGGCGAAGTGAGCTGCCGGCAGCCGCGTCTGTGATTGGCTGCCGCTCAGCCAATCACAGACGCGGCTGCCGGTCCCGCCCTCTGCTTGCATTTCTTGCAAGCAGGGGCCGGGAGCGCGGCGGAGGATCGAGGGGAGGTAAGTAGAGTTTGGGGGGCTTTCTAAAAAAAAAATTATAGCGGTTGGGGCTGGGAGCCCAGGGGGGACCATATATTAAAAAAAATTTTTCAGGGTGGACATAGCCTTTAAACCATTGATCAGCATATCACCTGATGTCCCTGCCCAACAGACTACGGATCTCATTCCTAATGTGTCAAATGCATGCTGCTATGGATAAATTGTGCTTATGACCTATGTATGAAATTGTATTTTTATTTACATGTATAATTGTACACTCTGTATTTTATAATGTACAGCGCTGCATACCCAAGTGGCACTTTATAAATAAAATTATACATACATACATGTTGGTCAGGATTTAAAGTATTTCGACCAATCAACCAAAAATGTATCCTTTTACTCTCCTTATCATAGAAAGCATTCATGTTTGTTAACTAGATGTTTTCCTCATAGAATCATACTGTAACAAACTTTCCAGTTTCTTCCCCACCTTCCAATTTTCCCTACCATGGATGTAAAACATGCAAGTCTATAATTACCTTGCTGTAACTATACATTTTTTAAATATTAAAATGACAATTTTTTTTTCTTCTCCATAGCACAACTCTACAGAAAGAAGAGAAAAAGCAAAAACATATTTCCTGAGTGGGTCCCTAAATAGAGATCAACTTCTTAAAAAGTTTTTTATGAGTTGCCATTTTGAGTTGAAAAATGTATCTAAATCCTAACTATCAGTTGATGCATCTACAATATTGATGAATTTTAAAATGTTATAAAGAAGAATCAGATGTTTTGGTTTACAGCAGGTACTTTCTTTTACCATATGGAAACTTTTTTGGGGTAAATGCATCTACCCATTAACCCATGTACCCAACACAAATATATATTGGGCATATATATATAAAGGAACGCTATTTTCTGCTAGTTTGTGAAAATAGCTAAATCAGAATTATGAAAAGCGGACATCAGATATTCTAAAATCGGAAATTCGATAATCACTGTACATATTACATCGAATTATAGAAAATAGTTTAAGACCACCCCCCGAGCCTTATCTGTAAATGAGAAACAAAATAATGTACAGACACCTTCCGGTGACCCATTTCCAGGCTAGAAATAAGCACGCTAATTCATTAACCACCTCAGACATGGCAATTTTTAAAGGCTTTTAAGTACAATTGAGCACTTTTCACCTAATCTTTGGCAATGAAAACTTGATAAAGTGATATGTGTTGGCTTGAGATTACATAACCGTTTATTACCGCAATATTTTAGAATTGTAGAAACTTTTTCAAACCACTCTTAAAGCTATGCAGTGAATTTGCCAATACCACATCTGCTAAATATAAATGCACCTGAGAGGCACTGTAAGTAAACATAAGAAGTATGTGATTTAAATGTGCGTTAGGTATTCACGATTACTTTTCAAAATGGAGCATAGGTGAATAAAAGTAAATGAAACACTTATGTAGAACTATCTACAGGTTAAAGCAAGCTTTTGTGAGTTATATGCCATAAGCTCATTGCCTTTTTTACTGATTCCTAAATTAAGATCCACCTATTCTTAAGACCCATTAAGTAAATCTTTTTTTACTACAGGAAGCCCTCCAATGACTTCCTTTCCCGCTCTCCTTTACCAGTAGTTACTTACAAGTGCCATTTCTTCTTCTTTCAAAGATGAGAGGCACAAAGCTTACATGATAAATGAAATCTTCACATTGTAGGGCATAATTTGTCTTCATCCTTTTCTTCACACTTCCTACCCAAAACAAATTGTGAAATGCAAAACATACAAAAAAAATACAGCATACAGGTAGATAAAAAAAAAATATTACTATATTTAAAATAAGGATACATTTTCCTATACATGCAAAAGATTGCTTGATGTGATAAATAATGATTTCCTATTATAATTATAGGAAAGTGTATAACAAATATCCTGTTTCTGACTGGGTTACTATCCATCATTCATCATGTTCCTTTTTATTAATTAAGTCAACCTATTTCTATGTAATATTTGCAGTCTGTGTACTTACTCATAGATCATATGCAAAATCTTCTTCAAGACAGCACAGCAGCTCTACCAGATAATATGTGTTTGCTAGCTCCTCTGTCAAACCCTACACTGACAGACATACACCCTGGTTCTCTGCCAGACTTTGTGCTGATTCTTTTGCCAGATCCCAATTTCACATTAAATTCAGAGGTGGAACCTGAGGTTGTTTAGTTTGTATATGTTCCAGAGATACTATAGGCTGTTGGATATGAACCTGAAGATAATATAGGTATTTTAAGTGATTGTATTGTTCTAGATAAATTGTACTTATTGCCAAATGATTACCTAACTTGGCCTAAACCAATAAAATGTGTTATTGCAGCTGGATACTAATGCTAATACTTTTGCACAACAGATTATTCCCCTGAAAAAGAACTCCATAAAAAACTTTGAACACTTAACCTGACCCTCTATCCCAGCCTCCTTTTCTTAAATATATGAACTTTCCCTGCCTTTCCTAAAACATTATTGAAGCAGGGCCATTAAAATGCATGTCCACTTTTACATAAAATAGAAGGACCAGTCCCAGACCCCACATACGTAACAGACATTCCCACCAGCCAATGACAAGTGTTATGTTAACCATGGCCCTGAGCCGTCTGGGAGGCGGGCTTTCAGCACTCATCTTTGCTGTGTCATAACTAAGGGAGGGCAGCACGGTTATAAATGTGAATAAGCGATTTCAGCTGATGGAAGTGTGGATATGCAATGGGGGTGATGTTGTATTTTTTGATATTGTTGTCCTTTAAGTTTGCTCCTGGAGAGTCAATGTTCTTCCTGGAAGGCACACACTCTATATAGGAAAAGCTTCCAGTACTTTTTTGTGTTTAATAGACTTAATTCATCTAGACAATTTCCTAACTTTAAAAAAAGCCTTGTTGCGGAAATTGCATGTTTTTGCAGCTCTGTTACTTTTGTTCCTAAGCATTTCCCAGTGTTTTACTTCCTTTCAAAAGTTTTACCTTCTTTAAAAAAAATTGCATTTCAACTGACAGTTACATCTTTAACTATAAATCAGTTGATGACAATTTTAATTATTCTTACCTTTTCAGAAGATAGAACAGAAACAATAATCCATGGAAAGAAAATATACTAAAAAAGAAGAATTATTGATAACAGACCATTATTTGTGGTAGTTTTAAGTGTAGAATAACTTTTAAAGGGTATCTACACTGGTATTAACAAAATTTGGGAATTCAGTTTTATTGAAGAACAGGAGGTAAAGGAGCTGTGCTTTACCTCACATTCTTCAATAAAACCCGCAGGAGCCGGGAGATAAGAAGAACTTACCCGATTGCTTGCTCCCGTGGCACGTAGTCTGACAGGGTCCCAATGGGATGCAAATTTTGTTAAAACCAGTGGAGATACCCTTTAATTATGGAAAAAACACATACATTGTATTTAACCTAACAAGTGTTGTTTGATGGCAGTTTTAAATAATGTAGATGTGTAATGTAGGATGGGGGAATAATAAAACAATTACTTACATTAGATAAAATACTTTGATAAGTATTATGTCCCGCTGGAATATCGAGTCAAAATTCAAACACATGTATCAGGCCTTAGGTCCTCAGACCCTTTTTAAAAAAAAAAAATACTGCTTTAGTTTTAGTCATTTGTGATAAACTAATGATTAAATACTTAGGGGAATGCATAAGGGAAGTGTTGAAAATATTTAACTGAGCAAATATTTAATAGTTTCAGTGCCAGCAGAATTTCAACTTCTATTTCAAGATTTTACTCACTCAGCACTAATCTGGTTGAATCAAACTTTACAATAGGATACCTTTCTTCCTAAACTGTACTGTACGAGAAAACTGTACTAGAGAAACAGAATGGCTTTTTGAGTAGAACAAGTAAAAGTAAAATTTGCAAAACTACATTTATTGTGACATTTTTATTCGTAGAAAAATTCACAAACAAAAACCACATTGTTATAAATAAATTCTCCAATATACAATAATACCCTATATTTCAACACATATATATAATATACTTACTGAGGCATGAGATCCTATATCATATATTTAATGGTGAACCTAAATCAGTGTCAGTCAGAGTCAGTGACCATTACAGGTAGTGCACCTCAAACATTGATGACTTTTTAGATAACAAAATTAGATAACAACATCATGTGGTTCTTGTATTTTCATATGTCTTTCCTTAGGTTTCCGCCACATAAAAAAATTATGATACAGTGTTGGTTTATATTTTTTTACTGTTTGCTGGCAGGTGTATAATCCATACTATAAATTAGGTACCCCCTGCCTATAAAGCTCTCTAATTTCCAGTTTGTGTGCTTCACGTGCCTCCTTTTACTGAGTATCCAACACAGTTTTAAAATAACCAATATCTAATAACTGGGTCTCCACTAAATCACTCTCTGATTGATTTCTTTGTAGCCTAAGGGATCACAAGGTATAGCCTTTACTTAATGTACTGTATGTAGCAATGTTTTTCTATCCATGATTTTTCTAAAGAGGCACATTCCAAAACCCTCTCCTTTTTTGGAAATCCTTAAATCAAGGAAGTCAATGAATTCTTTACCTGTTAATGGTTAATTTTATGGGATATGTGGACCTTTGTAGACCATCGGAATTGTATAGAAAATTGGACACATAGGGCACTCATTATTAAGACATTTCACTTCTGTTTCAGTTATCCAACCAGCCTGTAGTAGACCTAGTATCCTATCATCCAGGCACTGTTTAAATCTGACACTAGGGTCCCCATCCAATCTCTAAAATACATTCACATCACTCAAAAGTTGCCTGTGTGGGGATGGGGATATGATCAATGTGTATAAATGAATTAATGGGCCATACAATTAACAATCTGTGGCGTTGTTCACCAATAGAACATTTCTGAAGACACACGGACATCCTTTAAGTTGGAAAGGGTTTTTCATTGTGTGTTTCTAAAAACAAGGAATGTTGCATGTTACTGGTATTGATACATAACGTTGAGTTGATCCAGGGAAATGTCCGATTGCCACTTGGAGTCAGGAAGAATTTTTTTCCCTCCCAATACTTTTTTTCCCCTCTCCTCTGAATCAACTGTTAGGCAGGAAATATGGGTCAGTGGGTCAGACTTGACCTTGGTAGGCACTAACTCTAATATACTTACCATATTCAACTTTACCTATCATACTACCTCATAATAATGACACAAACCGCATTTTATTGGATCAAAACATGTCAGTTTTATTCATTTAGAAAATTACATAATTTATTAAGCATTTCATAAACATGTATAACCGTACCCATGAGAAAAAACACCCAGTTTCCTTAGCTGATGATCATCATAAATGTCAGCTACCCTACTTTGGGATTAGACCAGCCCACATAATCCACCATACTGATTAATCAATATATAATTCAACCAATCCATCTACCCCCCCAAACTGACTTTTATTAATTATATATATATATATATATATATATATATATATATATATATATATATAAATCCTACTCAAGACCATTTACCTAAATCCTTCTTTCTTATAAGATAAACAAGATCACTAAATGGCAAGGGGAGGGCAGGTTAAACCAATCAAAGTTGTTTTGACCCTCTTTCTTTCCTCTCATAGTGCCACCAGATCATGTGCCTCTCCAACAAGCTGTGCTTATTTCCGTGGCTAACTAGATTGATGTACTGTATGTCTTTATGGGCTGCACTTGTTTCTACAAACAGCAATGCATCGGAGCTTCTTTAGCAAATCATCCAAACAAATACAACTTATGGGGGCTTGTAACCAAAAAATCAAAACACAAAACTTTATTTCAACACTTTTTAGCCCCCAGTGCCGTTTTCATGAATAAAGATTAGTGAAAGCCACACCTCAATAAAAGACTACCCGTAAGTGTAGCTTGAAGTTAACCATTGTTCCCCTACACATCACCTCTAAATGGCATATATGACATATAAAATATTCCGTATATAATATATGGTATGTACCAAAAGAATACATCCAAAATCACCCTGATTTTCCGGCATGTATATGAGGGCCAAACCCAGACTCTCAATTGTTCAGTACTCCGTCTGGTCAGATCACCAACAACACCCAACTGAATGGCTACACATGCACAATTATCAGTCATAATGGACAGTTGCCGTGCACACTTTTGC
The DNA here is from genome assembly GCA_019447015.1 of Hymenochirus boettgeri. NCBI lineage: Eukaryota > Metazoa > Chordata > Amphibia > Anura > Pipidae > Hymenochirus > Hymenochirus boettgeri. Next base: position 61,343,256 of record CM033471.1, read on the forward strand.
ATGCGGGTACAAGGATTAAGTATTCTGCTTCCATAAACTCCATAACGTTGAATCTCTGTCTGTCTGTTTGCTTTTTTGCTGTAAAATAGAAGAGAGAAATAAATGAAACACAAACATATAAGTAAAAATGATTGTGTAAACAACTCCTAATAGTATACCCTAAACCCCCTTTATAATATCTATTTACTAAGTTGTAAAAGTATAACTAGTTGCCTAACTGGCTTTTAAGTTATGCAGAGGTTAAATACAAATACTATATTTTCTCAGGCTACTATTTAAATGTAAAAAGCCTCCAGAACATTTTTAGCATATATCATTTACCATACCTGTCTGTCAGTTGCATTAAGGTATTTCTCAACACATTTGATAACATCAGTATATACTAGCGTGCATTAAAACAGGTTAATCCTGTTTTCTCTTGGTCAGCTACTGCGTGATTATATACCCCCCCCCCTTAAAAAAAGAACTTTTTGTATATGTGTTACCATTGTAGAATGTTAATAGTAAGCAGAATACAATTCAATTCTGATAAACTGTTCATGTCAAACAACATATTTGGGGGTTATTGACCAAAATGATGCAATGTTAAGTAACAAGTTAACAAGCGTGCAATAGCAGAATTTTTAGCCTTATTCACACTCTTCAATCAATATGCTGATTGGTAGTCTACCAGACAAAAGAAAAAGTGCAACAGCTTACACTTTGATGCAACCAATCTCACGGCCCATTGAAGACGTAATTCTGGAGTCTAGTAAAACATTGATCCGATTTAGATGAAAGTATGACTAATGGTGGCCTTAGACTTAGTGATATTATTGCTCAGTGTATAGTGCCTGCCAACAAAATTGGGCCTATTAGTTGACTACTTTTATGTCACCAGACCTAAGGTGGGCATGGACACCTCCAACATATACTCACAGAAAGGAGCAGGGAGTCCCTATCAAATAATTATTCTCTCCCAAACTACATATGAACTGGTGTAAAAGTATTAACAGTCTTGACTGTCAATTTTTTAGTTTTCCTTCATAAAGGGCAAGTAAAGCCATTTCTATGACGCTCTGACATCTGTATGGCCCAGCCATTTTGCATCCAATATTATTGTAATATCTTTCAAACGTGTTGTCATTACAGAGTAAAGATTTTTACTCAACTGTGTAATCAAATTTCATCTAATTGCCTCTTTATTTTTTAATTACTTACTTTAACGACTATCAGGGAGATTCAATAAAAGTACTTATTGTTAAAAATTTTGCCCCAACCAATCAGATCTTATTTAACATTTGAAAGCTAACATCTGATTGGTTGGGGCAAAATTAACACATTTTTAACGATAAGAACTTTTATTGAATAACCCTGTATGTTTGTTGATTGCTTTAAATTTAGAACAAATCGGATTAGTCCAAAATGGAGGTACACGTTGTGCAGTAAAATTATAGAGATGGAGATACAATAGTTCTGCAACCTCAGACTTGTGAGAGACTCGCATGAAAGGTGCGATTTTCTGATTAAATTTTTTCTGACTGGATCACACTCAGCAGGATGGTCTCTATTGATACACAGTGAGAGGGCTGAGGTTCAAAAGTTTGCCCTATTAATTGCTATTAATTTATAGCAACCACTTAGATATTAGCTTATTACTAGGTAATTGCAGTTAGATAACATCTAATTGGTTGCTGCACATTAATAGCACAGACAAACTTTTGCCTAAATATGAAGCACAGTTACTAAATAAAGCAGATGCTGTAAACTTACTCACAATAGCCTCTCATCAACTGGTGTATTGACTTGTATTGAGGCATATGACAGCTAACAAATATTTCTTTGATCAAATGGACTGATACAAAAGAGAAAGTGTTCCCTGCAAATAGGGAAAATGTCTCCATTAAAGGAATTTGTCAAGATTATGCCACTTGCACAAGACAGGAATGCAATATCATTGGGAAATATTAAATGTCCTTGAAATAAAATGGAACGTTTTATCTAATAATGCAGGACAATATTTCTATTAATATTTTTCTCAGTTACTATTTTAGCCTTAATATTTAATGAGCCAAGTCTCTGTCCTCATCTTTTCAATCTTGATATACTAAAAAGTAAATTATTCATGAGCTGAAGTGGCCGCTCACCGACTGCAAGTGTGTATCAGCCTTAAGTTTAATGGCAACTGCTGTAATTACACTTAAGTACTTCAAAAGCATTGGTAGTCTTCCTGGTGTTTAATATTCAGCTATTACTGATTATTGTCAGACATTACAGTCAATAAAACACTACAAGATAACAGAAACATGTTAATTTATGTTGTCTGGTAAACTTAGTCCTGAATATCTAATGCAGGAATCTCTGTATGTAAAAGACCGCTGTCAAGCAAGAGTGTGCCCCAATTAAAAACATAGTAAAGGGAGGGTGTTTAATGTTTACACATACAACAATAGATAAATCCAGAGAAGACACTCGTCACTATTATCTAACATACATTGGACAACTAAAAATAAATAAACAAGTGCTTTTAAGCCCTTAAGGAAGTTTGATTTTATAGCTGCATTGGCTCATGGCTTTGCAATAACAATATAATATACCTTAAGCTATGTTGATAGTAAAAATAAAGGCACACTCCACCCTCGTTATGTTACCAGCCACATGGAGAGCATATGATGCAGCTGTAAATTACTGAACATTAACGATAGCTTATGGCCGCATTAGTATAGTATAGTATTTGAAGTTGAATTAAGACATGTGTTCATCTAGTCCAACTTACTCAGCAATACCCACATTTCCTGCAGGAAAAGGTGGTGTACCGTGTTAGCCAGTTACAGGGTAACCCTTTTGAAATAAAAAAATAAAAAATGTGGTATAAAGGTGATACCTTTATTGGCTAACTTGGATAATCATAGCACGCTTTCAGAACATTCTGATTGCTCAAAAGAGTTACCCTGTAAACACAGGTCGATCCAGAAAAAAATCCTTCCTGATTCCAAGTTGCAATCAGAAACATCTCTGGATTAACTTTAACTTTGTGTCAATACAGGTTTTATATAGGTTTGCAGAAAACCCTAATCTGTTTCTGATTGGTAAATTTTTCAAGGCTTGATTTACATGGTTTACATTAACCAATCAGATTTCAGAAAATCAGAAAACGGGTTACAGGGTGCCTGTAATAAGGTACTTATTAGTTCTTGAGAAAAATCCAGGAGTTAAACCAGGGCTAAATTTGGCCATACGTATGTGCAATATTACTTACCCGACTGAGCGCTCACGTGACGTTCGTGCAAATCTGCCGCTCACGTGACATTCGTACAATTCTGCCGGAAACCGCCTCTCCAGGAGAGGCGGTTCCGGCAGAATTGCATGAACGTCACGTGAACACTCAGTCAAGTAAGTTATATCGCACATATGTATGGCCACTTTTACAGCTGTTTTTTTATCATTTTGAATTGTATATTGGAGAAATAAATTTGAAAAACCAAATGTAAGTTCATTTTACATTTATTTATATTTTTTATATGGTATGTATCAGATAATTAACTAGTACTTTTACTTACACCACATTTTTATCTTTATGATATATAATATAGGAAACGAGGATCACACAGCCTAAATAACAAATCAACATACCCAAAGCTACACATAGTGGATACTGGGCTTCACAGTGACCCCAAATAGGAACCCAGAAATATCCATAGGCGCAGAGGACACCAAACATTGTAAATATACAAATGTTGTGATGAACATGCTACATGGAATTTGCTGTTGGGAAAACATGTTGATTGCAACTGAATACCGCAGCACTTGAGTGACTGACAGGCGTCAGTGTCTCTGAAGCATGTGACGTGTGGCTTTTTGTCTGTGTTATTAAAGTCAGGCTTCATTCTGTTGTGCTGTCTGAGCGCTGTGTGTTTTTATTAAGCGTGCTCTATTTTTTGCTCATTAGTTAGCAGTATGTCCCTTTGTTTGCACTTTATCCTTGCTTAAGGACCACTTTATATTGACTATTAGATCCCAATCAATAAAGTTACTTTCTGGTCCGAATTGAAAGTGTCCAGGAGGCTTGGAAGTGACATTTGTTGGTCGCAGTATTTGGGGGCAAGGGTATGATGTTTTGGAGCATGGTTGTGGTGTTTGGGGGTGTGCCTGTGATGTTTGGAGGCATGGACAGGATGTTTGTGGATGTGAGTGTGATTCTGGGATGTACCTGTGGTGTTTGGGGGTGTGGCCATGATGAATGGGGGAGAACCGTAATGGTTTTTTTTGAGGAGGGGTGACCACAATATCTGGTGGTAGCTCACAACATTTGGGGGCATGGTTGTGATGTTTGGGGGCATGGCAGTTATCTTTCAGGGGTGTGGCCTTGATGGTTGGGTTATGAGCATGGCTGTGATGTTTGGGTGTGTGGCCGTGACAGCAATATCTGGGGGCGTGGTCACATTCCATGAGGAATTTAAATTTCTTAGCATTACAATAACCGCAAATGTGATTCATATCACCAATAGCAACATAGTCTTTCCAGGGTTTATATTTGAAACCTTCCAGGAGCAAATTGTAATGTCTTACAGACATTAAAGTGACAGTTCAGTAGAAATTATCAATATTTGTTAAATTGTTAGTTTGTGCAATGGCTTCTTAGTTATTCTACATATTCTCTCCCATTTTGAAAAATCAGTTGACATCATAACCTTTGCTGCTCCATGCTGTTGACATTAGTAAGCTGACATTTCAGGTTCTAATGGTCCTTCTTCTTCCCAGGATGCACCACATCCTTGGAATGTTCCTAAAAGTCATTTCTACTGATTGGCTGTTGGATGGGCCAAAGATGCTCAGATCTCTACTGAGCAACTGAATCAACCCAGGTGCTGGGTCAAGGGCAAAAACCATAACGGTCTCTATTAGGGGTCCTTCAAACAGGAAGTCAGTATTTCAGTTGCATTTATTTATACACAGACACAATGCTGAATTGGCAGATTAAGGTCATTGTGATGAAAAACTACTGCTCTTTTTTCTGAAAAGCATATGTATTTGCACTGAACTTCCCCTTTAAGGGAAATGTCTCACTCCCTCTGTTATAGAAGCTATTGTTCTGTGTGTGCAGCGCTCTGAGTTGTGTAGCCGTACATTACGCTGTTGTTGTGTCACTGAAGTGGACTCTGTGTTGCTGAAGTCGGGCAGCGCACGGAGCCCATGCCCTTCATCTGAGTTACTGAATTGGGGCATCACACTCTGCAACTGACGTGTGAAGATTTTTTTTGTTCAAACTGTCCCTTTCAGCAGGCATCGACCGTTCTGTGGATGCATTTAGGGGTGTGGTTGTGAGCTGAGCACATACATACATACATACATACATACAAGATTTCTACTTTATAAAGTAAATTAAACTAGGTTGGTATTTAATTTTAGCTAAGTACAAGTGGTTACATTTCTATATTTGGGCAAATTTTGAACTTTCTGGCAGCTGTAAAAATAATCATTACTGATTCTACATATTCTGCTAAAGTAAGATGCACTTGAGAATCAGTTTAAGACAGAGGCCACACTACAACACACCTGATTGGTTATTTTGAAATATTGCTACTAAAAGCAACAAAGACTTTCAATAATGAAAGTAAGAAAAAAGGAAAAATAGAGGAAGCAAAAAAAAAAACCAAGGACACAAAAAAGGTAATAAGAAGGTCTAGATTGGAGGGGGAGAAAGTAGACATTGCTTCTGCATATATTCTATATACAAACATTATCAAGGTATTGTAGTCATTGCACCCTCAGTGGGGGTGCACATCTCCATTACCAAAATCCTGATGCCAAAGGTTCGTACACATGTGCGATCGCGGGTGTATGAACGCCCATTGTGGGCGATAATCGTGCTGTGTATGGGCACTTTGGCAGTCCGGTCAGGGATTGTTGCCGACCGGCCATTTCTATCGAGAAAGTGCCCATACACGGCATGATTATCGGCTGAAATGGGCGTTCATACAAATCGTGCATCGTGGAGCGGCACCCGGCCCACCCAAGATCACACATGTGTATGAACCTTAAGAATGTGTACATGTTTGTGGGTGTCAGTCACAGTGAGATCAAGTCCAGCTACTGCAATATAATAATATGTATAATTAATAATAAGTTGCAAATCAATTTGGTTAATAAAATAACAATACATGTATAGGTTTAAGATGTTTTGTAAACCTTTAAGCTGGGTATACACAATTGGATGCTTCGTCCCAGGATTATCTGTCGTGGTAAAAGTAGCTGTAGAGGACTGCACAATCGCCCGTGGTTTTGGGACACGTCTGATCGCCCATTCATCTGATTTGAATGAATGGTCAGACGATGGTCGCAGCCAGATGACAACCCATGCAATTTTTTTCGTCCCGATCAACTGCTACACTGCATTATCGGTCAGAGGGCCCAAATAATTGCATGGTGTGTACACATTCTTGCTGAATAATGCAGCAACTCAAAGAAATCCGTGAATACTTCAAATCAAGTGGAATCCTAAATGATTTAGTAAAACCTTTACAACCTTTTAGTGTGCCTCTGGGCAGAAATATAAGAAGTTTCTACTTTCTGAATTATCTGGATTATATTCATAAAGGGCAACTATACTGGTCTAATGACTTTGCCTCAACCTAATCTATGAATAAATACATGTAAGTAGCCCTTACTCTAAGTAGCGTGTGTTTCTACATTCGTTCAATCCAGTACTTGTTTTGCTCAGCCTTAGTATTCCCCTCTCACTCTTAACCAATTACTCATTCCATCTGATATGACTTTCTAAATAGTCAAGCATGCACAGTGATCACTATAAGTCAAAGGAAATTTCAAACCATGCAGTTCACACATACCAACTGTTGCGATTTATGTTACAGCAAAAATGCATGTCAGAATTGTAACAGATAGCATGCAATTTTTTAAAACATTTTAGTTAATAGTTGCTATGGCCAAATATTGACATATTTTCAATGAGTTAAGACCACCCCTCATGCAGCTTTACAGCAATGGCTGATTCCTTTGTAGTGGGCAGTAAGGAAGTCGGTAGTAAGTCAGGTTACGGACCTATTAGTCTAAAAAACAAACTTATAATACATTCTCCCCTTCCATTTAATTACTTTTTCTTTTTCGTACTCTCCAATGTGGAACATATTATCAAGTATATGCAGAGAACACAATGGAATAAGAGCTCCCAATAAGTTTTGTTTAGAACATGTGCTTTTCAGAGCATTTCTATGCTAAACCTGAAAACGTATAAAAGTAGCATTTTGCTACCATTTTGCTTGCTGCACTATTTTAGAAAATTAAAATGGTTGGAAATGAATTACTAAAGCTTTCCCAAGAGTACATTCTTAAGCAATATATTAAGTTGGCAGCCAAAACAATAAAATAGATTAATATTATTGCAGCTTTGCGAACTTGAAAAACAGCCTACTTTTGATTGCATAAAGTTTTGTTTGTTTGACAGTTAAACAGGTTAGACCAGAAAAATAGAAAAGTTCCTGCTTTTTCTGGCCAGTGCTATTCCTAGCAGGAAAGTTTACCATTTCACCTAAAAAGTGTGCTCAGATGAGATGTCCTGTCTTAAAACTGTTTTTGTTAATAAAGATGTTAAATTCCATGAACAATCAAATACAAATCTGCCAATTCTTTTCAGGGCTAGGCCACACTAACATGTTTTTCATGCGTTTGCACGTGCGTTTTTGCTTGTGATTTTGGTTAGAATGTAAATGCGAAAATTCACACGATTTCCGATGCGCATGCAATTGCGCATTTGTTTCCGTTTTGCAATCACCATTTATACGCAATTTATGAACATGCTAAGAGGGGTATTAGGGTTTCTTCAAACCTCCTTTGCAAAGTGACCATACACAAAGCTGTAGTACTAGGATAGTGATGCGTGAGGACTATGATGAATTTTTTTTTAATTGCAGCATTCACTTGCTGATTACTAACAACAGCTTTGTATTATAACTTAATGACTACTGTTTTTTTAATCACACAGTTCTGAACAGTATTGTATTTTGACTAAATGCAGTTAGGTTGATTTATGATCAACAACATAGCTATAGTCCCTTCAGCCCCTCTGGCGGGGGGAGGGCCCAGGGGCTAAGAGGACCAACTGATCCAAATGCAATGTACTGCAATCGGCTGTTTTAAAACAACTGATTGCGTATATTAATAAAAGTGCGCTTACCTTTATTGAAATATGCATGATCAGTTGTTTAAAGACACCAGTACCAGACAATGCCTGTGAAATTACTGTATACTTACATGATGCTTTACTTTCCCTAGTGCTACCAGATAATACTTTAAATCAAAGGTGCACTTACAGGTATTTTTCATATACATGGAAAATGGTGCATAGAGCTAAAATCTAAACACAGGCCAATAATATATTTCACTGCAACAAGTTTGAAGAAACACATATAATAAAAATAAAGGATTAAGCTTAATTAACCAGTGAACCTATAATGTCTTAAGAAAAAAAAAAGGATGTAGTGCATCCTTCAACATGTTTCGGACTGAGTAGTCCTTGATAAAGGACTACTCAGTCCGAAACATGTTGTATGTTTCGCTCCAATAGAGAACCTTTTGCAACTACAATGTTGTTTTGTAAGACCTCTCTGCATGCTGCACTACATCCTTCTTCTTTTTTTTTTTACTGATTACTGCCTGGGCAGGGCAAGCAGCATGACTGGAGGCAGCCATTTTACAACTTAAAAGTGTGATCTCATTCTGTCATGTCTTAAGGTTCTTACACACCTGAAGATTTGTACAGACCCCCGAGCCCAACAAACACCCGCAACGAACGTCTGAAACGGCCGATAGTCGTGCATGTGTATGCATTCTGTCGGGGAGCTATTGGAAAATTTCCACTTTTTATGTTATCTGAAGTAGAAATGATTAGTGGTTTAATTAACTGCATCCATATTGACAAGAAAACCACCACTGTACCAGCTAATTTACTAATTATATTGTTTTAGTTAATATATTGACTGGTACTTAGGGGCATATTTATAAAGGATTGTCTTTTTCGCCAAATAATTAGCGCAGCACATCGCAGCGAAAATAGCACCATTTGGGGCTTCGTTTCGCCTTATTTATAAAAAAGCGAAAAAACACACTTTGCGGCTGAAAAAGGAGAACGGGCGCGATAAAGAGCAAAAAGTATCGCAGCGAAAACTTAACGCATCTAAGAAGACTGCATTGTGAAAACCATTCGAAACCAGAAAAGCCCACTAGAAAATGATGTCAAGTTCAAAATGTCCACCTCACATTTACCAAGAAGTCAGCCATGTCTTATTTAGTCAATCTTCTTAGAATTTCTCAATTGGAATACAATTTTCTTTTGCACTGCACATTCGCCTTTCTAATGCGCGTTCGCCTTTCTATGTGCGTTCGCCTTTCTAATGTGCGTTCGCCTTTCTAATGCGCGTTCGCTTTTCCAAGGCATATTCCATTATAATGTGCGTTCGCCTTTCTAATGTGCGTTCGCCTTTCTAATGTGCGTTCGCCTTTCTAATGCGCGTTCGCTTTTCCAAGGCATATTACATTCTTATGCGCGATCGCCTTTCTAATGTCGCTTTTCCAAGGCATATTACATTCTAATGCGCGTTCGCCTTTCTAATGTCGCTTTTCCAAGGCATATTACACTCTAATGCGCGTTCGCTTTTTCAAGGCATATTACCCATTAGAATGCCTTTTCGCTCAAACAATGACTTTTCACCACCTTCAGGGTCGCGCTAATCTTTCGCTCTTTTTAACTCAAAAACCACCTTTCGCTTTTTTATAAATCGCGTTATGCCTTTTTGCTCCTTTTTCGCTAAAATTACCATTGCGAAGTAAGGCGAAAAGGGTTTAGCGATAGCTCGCGGAAACGGTTTCGCCATTAGTTAACGCTACCTTTATAAATAGCGTTAACTGTCTTTTTGGCGAAAACCCATGCGAAAAGCGAATGCGAAAACATTTCGCTACTTTTCGCTCTTTTATAAATATGCCCCTTAGTATGTTTATATTTCTTGTGTCAAAATGTGCCGCTAATTTATTGCCACTAATATCTGCAATAACTTAAATGTCTCTTACGAGCTTTATACAACAAAGGGCCCCCATGATAGTTTTGCTGGGGGCCCAGTGATTCCTATTTACACCACTGGTAATATATATAGGATTTACTAAACAAATGAGCATTGTAACTTAACTGTAGTGTATGCCTAATTCCTACAAACCATCATGGTTAAGGGAGTTTGAGTACTTTACAGGGGAGACTTTAGGTGGATTACTGGTGCATGAAAATTGATAGAGTGCAAAATAAGTTTTCTAATTTTTAATCTTAATTACCCTAAAAGGTAGTTGAGAAGAGAATACCACTACTCTCCATTCACCATTGCATCAGGAGCAAGAAGCTTCCAAAAATGCATTTCCTGCCATGGCTAATAGCTCTTCTGCTCTTCCCCTAGGAAGTTTTTCCTAGGGGAAGTACTCCCTACCTCTGTCATAAGTGCACATGTTGCAGAGGCCACTCACCTCAGGTAGTGCATCCTAAAATATGTATCTGGGGTGTCAGCAAGGTTTTTGCTTAATGGATCATGCCAAACTATTTTAATTGCCTTCTTTAAGAAGGTGAGACATAACCTAGAACTTGAAGGTTAAAGCATTCTTGAACAACCTTGAGGTAGGCATAAACAACATAAGTTTAGTGTTCAAAGCTTTCACAGTTTAAAAGGACATAAAAGTTTTAAACTGTAAAGAAGAACATACACGTGATTACTTTGCATGCATGCCCAGCATGCATATTTACACCTCTCATATGCTGTATGTGGGTTGGTTAGCCATTCGCCTATACATGAGCTGATCATATTGTGCAATAATTAATGTTGATACTGACCAACATACTTTTTGGATTGGTACTGTGTCACTGTGAAGCTGACTGCAGTAATTCTTTGTATCATGGTAAGTCATTTTCAGCTCCCGTAGATTAGATCATCATAAAAACGTCTCATTACACACAATAGATGAGACTTTTTTATGATGAATCACTTTATTATATTATATTTTTAATTTGGTATCTTTTATACACTTGATAATTTTAGATATTTATGTATAACCGAATTTGCACTTGATTTGCACTTATTGTATGCACTGATGTCACTTTATGTTTTAACCAATCATGTGGTTGGGACTACCAATTGGTTAGACTATTTATGTGTGTAACACTGTTGTTAAAACATCACCAGAGGAAGGGGTCACGTTTATACCTCCCAAAATGTTGTGATATGATGTGTAGCCACTAATTAATCAATAAACGGTTGGTTGAGATTATAACTGATATGTTAATATGATCCCTCTATCTATCTATCTATCTATCCCTATCTATTTTAAAGGGTAACTATCGTGTGTATAATTTTTTTTAAATACCCTTAAAATGAAAAGTAGTTGGGACAGGGATAGAGGACTGATTATATCTATCTCCCAATATTTTTTCTGTGAGGAGCAAAAAAGAAAACTGATTCTGCCAGTCTTCCTCCTGGCTTCAGCACCATCTTTAATACAGGATTAGTCCAGGACTAACCTGGCAAATGAAAACTGTACGCGTTGTAACTCTTAAACAAAATGATATTGTGAAGTAGGAATAATCAATCCTACCTCCCTGCCTCAGGTATTGTTCAATTGTAATTAGTTCATTTTTAGAGTATAGTTATCCTTTAAAAGGGACTGTCCACCCCTCTGGGAAAAAAAACAGTATACAATGTATACAAAAAAACAGTGTACAAAAAAAACCAAAAGCTGGACTTCGTTTTGTTTAAAATCATTAATTCTGCTCCCAGCCAGAGATTTTATACTTACAAGCTCCTCAATCCTTCTGGTCTCCTCACTCCCTCTCCACTGCGGCTGCTGTGTTCTTTTTCTGTTCCCAAGCAGCCGCAGTGGAGACTGCTCCGGAAAATGGCAGTCAGTGATTGGCCATGATGTCACAGTCATGGCCGACACTGACTGGCTTACCCGGAAGTGCAGAGCCATGGCATTGGATTGAGGAGGATCTTGTAAGTATAACATCTTTGGCTGGGAGCTGAATTAATGGTTTTAAACAAAAGTCCAGCTTTTGGGGGAGTTGTACAAGATTTTGATATTTGCCCAGAGCGATGGACATTCTCTTTAAGGCTTGCATGACGTTCACAAAGCTCTTTGGGAAGATTATAACAACATTACTCTTATTTGTGCATAGCTTTATATTAAAAGTTTAGCCATAGCCTTGACCTAGGTGGTGTCTAGGATTTTTGGGGGGATTATGCAAAACTGGTTAATATGGTTACTCAAAAAAGATTTCCTTTTAAATTAAGAGAACTGTGGACCTTACTATTTGTGCTTGTTTTAAGAACTGGTTGGGTATCCAGCTTCCTAAATTCATAAATGACCTTCAGAAAGCAAGTGGAAGGCTGAAAGCACATAGCTTGTGATGTTTCCACTGTGCAGAGCTAATAAATGCAAAAAACAAAATAAGATTTAAAGGAGGTAAAAAATATATAACATCCAGACAGAATTATCTATTTACATTTTCCTGTGCTAAGTTTAAAAAGAGGTTAAAGTTATGGGTTTGGAATAATACAGAAAAGCAAGTGAAATGTCATTTGTATCAATGCAAGACAAATTGTGGTCTTGATTTTTTCACATGATTTTTCCTAGATGGACATGTATGTCTGTATTAAACCTCTATTACTATGCTACTATGTATTGATCTCACAAAATATTGGATGAAACAAATTAAGTGGCAGCTTAAGGAAAAGGGGGTTAAGATAAGTGTTATTGTGGTTATTTTTCTCAAATTGTTTAAGGTCTCCAGGGATGGGAGACCAAATAAGATTAATGTGCCAGGAGAATTTAGTTCTGTTTTAATATGCAAACACACCCTGAAACATAAATTCATACAGAATTAAACTGTTTTGGTTTGTAATATATTCGGCAAATGTCCATGTACAGTTGTGATGCCATCCTCCCTGGCCTCAGGTATATCATAGTAACAGTTTTTCACCACTGTGCTTTTTTTTTTTTTTTTAAGAAATGCGGAAGATTTGGAGACACTCCCAAAGTTTTTTCCAGATAGAAAATGAACACTTATTTAGTTAACAGTGATAAATAATTAACATTTGTACATACAGGTGAAATGGTGCAGGTGTGTGCACTATTACAAACACTCCTTAAGACAAAAAATTTAAAAGCAGTTGGCTTAGCTGCACCTTTATATATTGCCACAAATTCTTTTTATAGTGGCAATGGTATTCGGATATAGTATAGTATTTGAGATTGAATAAAGACATACGTCCATCCAGTCCAACCCATCTAGCAATATCTCTTGCTACCTTTAAGTTTGTTATCCACCAAAACTCCAAGATCCCTTTCCAACAGGGATTCACTTAACACAGAGCCATTTATAGTATAAGTAGCACAAGTATTTTTAAGTCCAAAATGCATCACCTTACATTTATCAACATTGAATTTCATCTGCCACTTAGCAGCCCAATGTGATAATCTATCTAGATCCCCTTGCAACGATTGCACATCCTCTGAAGTTTTTAATGGTCGACAAAGTTTTGTGTCGTCAGCAAACACAGAAACCTTGCTGACAATACCCACTTAGCACTTTAGTCCATAATGATGAAGCCCCATTAACAACTACTCTCTGCATCCTATTCTTTAACCAATTTTCTATCCATGTACAAATGTGACTCCCCAGACCAACAGACCTTAGCTTATTCATTAGTCGCCTATGGGGGACTGTATCAAAAGCCTTTGCAAAATCCAAGTAAACTACATCTACTGCTATACCAGAGTCTAAATTTCTACTTACTTCCTCATAAAAGCCAAGCAAGTTAGTTTGACAAGATCTATTCCTCCTAAATCCATGCTGGTTACTACTTATAATGTCAGTCCTTGAAACATACTCTAGAACATGATCCCTTATTAAACTTTCCAGGATCTTCCCCACCACTGAAGTTAAACTAGGGATTCACTTAACACAGAGCCATTTATAGTATAAGTAGCACAAGTATTTTTAAGTCCAAAATGCATCACCTTACATTTATCAACATTGAATTTCATCTGCCACTTAGCAGCCCAATGTGATAATCTATCTAGATCCCCTTGCAACGATTGCACATCCTCTGAAGTTTTTAATGGTCGACAAAGTTTTGTGTCGTCAGCAAACACAGAAACCTTGCTGACAATACCCACTTACAAATCATTAATAAATAGATTAAATAAACCGGCCCAAGTATAAACCGAGGGACCTACTTTTACCAGAAAAAATAAAAGCGATTGACTCGAGTATAAACCGAGGCTAGAAATTATTACCACTACTGCCTTCTGGTTCTGTGATGTTTTGAGGCTTAGTTGCCCTTTAAATGGACAGCAAAATTCCAATATAGTAGTCCCATACAGTAATAGCCAACTCTAGTATTGCTATTACTGTATGGGAATTATGCTGTACATTTAAAGGGCAACTAAAGCCTCAAAACAATACAGAATCAGAAGGCAACAATAGATAACATTCTCCTTCAGATTCTGTATTGTTTTTTTAGTTGCCCTTTAAATGGACACCAGATTTCCCATACAGTAAAAACCATACTGGATATGGCTATTACTGTTTGAGAATTCTGCTGTCCATTTAAAAGACTGCTAAAGTCTTGGCATGCTTTAGTAGCTGGGAGATGTGGGAGATTTGGTTTCCAAACATCTGAACCCTCACTCTTCCACCCACTTAAGTGTGTACCTTTTGTGTGCATGCTTCTGTGTCAATTTCTGTAGCATTCCTGGATCTTTCCTGGCAGCTTCTGCATGTTCCGGTAAGTTATAGAAGAAATCAGACAGCCACTCGCATGCTCCCACGCTTCCTATACTGAAGCACTGGCTGATGTCACTACTAGGCACCGGGCAGTGACGTCAGCCGGTGTGCCAGGATAGGGAGCATAAGCGTGGGAGTGAGCGAGTGGCTGCCTGATTTCTACTCTAAGGTAACTGACTCGAATGTAAACCGAGTTCGGTTTTTCAGGTTAATTTTACAGCCTGAAAGCTCGGTTTATACTCGAGTATATACGGTAAATCTTTATGCAAAGCTTCTGTAAAACATCCTTTTAAAACAACAGAAAAACTTTGAGGCAATAAAAGAACAATAACATCATAGCATGTTGTGTTTCTTTCTATGCAAATATGGGTTTTTACCAAACAGATCATTCTAATTAAACAGCGAAATCTGTAGAAATGTAAATTTGCACTTTTCATTTAACAGCATACTGTATGTTTAAAAGAAAATGAAAATCTAAATTTAAAACTTTAAGGCTGATTAACCATATTCATCCCAAACAGTCTAACAGACAGCTACTTTAATGAGGGCTAAATTGACCAGAAAAATTAAAGATTACTGGTGTCTTGGTCTGACTTGTGTGTTTATGTTAAAAATATAGAAGATCAACAAAAATGATCAAACTCTTAAGTAAATGTATTTATTGCAATCCACGCATATTACATCATAACCTTTCAGGAGGTATGATCCTCCTTCCTCACCTGAACCTGAGGAAGGGGGGGTTATACTTCCAAAACTTTGTGATTTAATATGTTTGGATTTTAATAAACATGTTCACTTTGGAGGGCTAAAATGACCCTTACATAGATACTGTAAGTGACCTATCTAAGGTCTTCATTCACACCTTTGGTATCAATGTAAATAAAAATGTCACGTGTAATGACGCTTTTCCTGTGTTTGGCCTGTTATGCTATTTTTTATTTTTTCTAGAATAAAGTTTTTGGTTTTTTTTCTTTGATCTGGGCATGTCCTACTGTCTGGCACTCTGGCAGTCAGAAACAGATTGGAGAAGTCTGAGCATTTTGTGCCGATCCAATCAGCGTCTGCAATATCTTGGGCACATTTTAAGCAGAAATCTAATAGATGGTGCAAGGTGTTGAAATTTGATTGGAACTTTCTAATCAAGTTTCAATGCAATGCTACAACATCTTACAGCCATCAATAGTGTATGGGCTCCATTTGTGGTTTTTTGTGACTTTTTGACTGCAGTTTTGTCACAATACCTAATCACTGGTTTCATTTACCTAACAAGAGTTAACAGTGAAGTGTGAACACAACCGTATTATGAATTTGCATCATTAAACAAAATTTGTGTATCAAGTGTCTTTACAGTTATCGTTTCCAGTAAAAGAATGAATCAATAAAACACTACCTGTGGTTAAAAAGAAAATTCTTGAAAACATGGATTTATTATCTGAAAAGGAACGTAGAAATTTACCAGACAGATGTAGATTGTTTTCAGAAATGTAATCATTACCCATACTGTCTGGTAAAGATTACAAGTAACTATGGATATATAAGGAACTTACAGAGTAATAAAGCTGGGTACACACAATACCGATACTCAATGACATTTGGCATTTTTCATCTGTGTGTGTGGTGGACAAATGTATGATCGCTATTGTTCCCTTTACTATTAATAGCCAAATGCAAGGCACAATATGTATGGTTTGTAGCATTTATCAAAAAGTGAAGCTTTACACAAAATGTAATTCATACAGGCTCATTATTTTTCACTATCCCAATTCATCTGCTAATTGTTTATCTAAATAAAGCACAAGTAAATGAGTCTGTTTGCCAGCCAGTCAGTGTACCAGAGCATAATGATACATTTCATGGGCTATGTTAGCGCCATGCTACAAAGCATTTCATGGGCTAGGTTAGCCCTGCTGAAAGAGAATGTGGAACTAAAATATATGTATCCAGTATGGGGCCTAGAAAAGTCTAATTATTTTTATTTTAAGAGCAATCCTCCAAAAACAAATTACTTCAATTAGTACAAATAACTTCTGCTTAAAATGAACCAAAGACCTAATCTAGGTTTTTGCAATATTAATCCAAAGAAGAAGCTTGGACACAGACATGCACCGTACAGCGAGGCTCAAAATTTTAGTGTGACACGACCTCCATGCTACCATTTCCACTTTCAGATGCAGTAGCTATTCGGGATTTTCTGCTGCATCCGTCAAGAAAATTTCTAATCTTGGTGCTGCTGCATCCAATTTAAATAAAAGCTTGAGTTTTTCACAAGTCCATATTTCTCTGTTTTGGGCCATGAACTTTATTGTACCATATAGATTACTGAGATTTATTAGGTTGGGAGGATGTTTATGGTGTCTGTGGGTGTTTAATAGTTCTAAAGAAAAAAGAAAAAAAAGATGAAAGATCTTGTATATATCTACTACAAACTCCTCTATGTGTCATTGCCTTTAGATAGCATGACATAAGACACCTTATTGTCAACCTCTACACTTTTAATTCATTGTGTAACCATAGACAAAAGCAAGTGAAAGGACATGTACACATTCTGTAAGAGTTAAGTAGGGCAGGAGCCAGACATGCTGCTTTTGTTTGTAGTAAACACTAGGAGGCAAGCAGCTGATCTGGATCAAACTAGATCTCGCTGTTAACAGAAAGTGCTTGAAGGCTCTCTCTATTTGTCTCAGCACGCAGCTTCTGAACATGTTCTTTTTTTTAATCTAACATTTACACCTGTCCACACCTTTGTTGGTTGTTATATTCACCTTTTACAATAAGAAATATGCTTGTGAAGGTTCTCATTCATCCAGGTCATGGTATATCTGTTGTATTCAATTAGATCAACTGGACTTGAAGTTTAGTTCTTGAAGACGTTTCACTAGTCATCCACTGGCTTTCTCAATTCAGAATGACTTGTACAGAATCTGTGACAATACATAAGAAAGTTATAAAAAAAAAATATATATATATATATATATATATATATATACTTTAAAAAATATATATATACAGGGTTATTCAATAAAAGTTCTTATCGTTTAAAATGGTGCTAATTTTGCCCCAACCAATCAAATCTTATTTAACATTTGAAAGCTTACATCTGATTGGTTGGGGCAAAATTAGCACCATTTTAAACGATAAGAACTGTTATTGAATAACCCTAAAAGTACACACAATATTAATAAAGTACACACAATGACATTTTTATACTACCCTGACAAAATAATTGTAAAATATAGATAAGTATGTGTGAAAGAGAAGAAAAAATGTTGTATTTGTTGGTGAATTATGAGTTATAAGTTGTTGTGAATTACAGATGTTCATCTGTATGAGACTTGTCAATAAATGTGTTTTTTTTATTATCATCCTCCCCTGCCTCTTTAGTGACTTCTTAGGTTTCTTCTTCTTTAGTGACTTCACACCCATTCGGTAAAACTTGTGGATGTTTGAATAATTATGTTGTGAAAACTATTTCTGGTTAAATCAGCACGTAACTGTTATGTTTCACTGCTAATTAATCAGTTTAATTTAACTAGAAGCTATATATTACCAACAAAGTAGAATTTGAATTTTGTAGTGCTGAATTTACAATTAAAGGACATATCCAACCACAATACAAAATGTATTGATAACCTAATCCCCCAACCCACCCCAAACTCCAATACTGCAATATGGAGTAGTTTACAGCCCGATGTTCGCTGTTTTTACTTTTCTGCTTCTTAGCTCTTCTGGGTAGAGCAGTAAGTCACAGCCATGGCAAATAATATCATGGGTAGTAGCTGATGGCTGGTCCCTGAGCTGGTCCCTGAGCCACCTTCTGTGAGCATATCCAAGCTCACAACAAGCTTGTACAGCTTTAAGAGTAGACTGAAAACCCTACAGGTGGAAGCATGAACTTTGGGCTGGCTTTTGATACATCTTATAACTCTGTATTGGGGTCTAGAATTTGGGGAGTGATTAGGCTACATATACATTTTATATTATATTGGGGTGGACATGCACTTTATGTGTTCTAAAGCAACAACTAAAAGTGTGGGTTTTCTGCTAACCATTTTTTTTAAAACCCACCTTCTAATGGGTGCCCATACACTAAAAATTCACCTTCAAGCAGTCCTGTGTGGTTTTCCCTATGGTCACATGGTGTGTGAAGAATATCAGTGGCATAGCTACAGACTTATGGGCCCTAATGCAAAATATGGGCCCCCCCAACACCGCCACAAACACAAATCGGCACAGCAAACCAAATTATGATTTCCATAAAAAGCATCCAAATTCATCATAAACATTTTTTTAAAGGCACTCATTTTAAAACAGACAAACATACCAATACAACTAGCAAAACTAATTAAACAGTATTTCTAAACTTAGGTCCTCAAACCTTCTAAAATAACTAACCAACTGACGCTAGTAAAATGCTTTGTATATAACCACTAGTAAAATAGTTAGCACAAAGACTGGTTAAATGTTTGGCATGCAGACACTGATTGGTTGGGAAACTGGCACTGCACACAGCCAGACACTGGTTAAATAATTGGCACACAGACAATACAATGGTAAAAATGCTTTGTACATAGACTACTGGTAAAAACAGTTGGCACACAGACTGGTAGTTTTGAAGCCTAAGCACAAAATGGGGCCCTATTCTTGGCCAAGGGCCTTGGTGCGGTCACATCCCCTGCACCCCTGGTAGCTACGCCCCAGAGAATATGTCTTAACATCCAACCTGATGAAGGGGGCTTAGGACTTCTGAAAGCTTGCTATTTTTGTTGTTTAGTTAGCCAATGAAAGATATCACAAATCTAATTGTATTCTCTTGGCTAACATGGTACAAACCTTAACTATTTATTCAATCTCAAATGCTACATACTAAAACCTAAAGTTGGACCTGTCATAGGATGCGGCAGGGGAGCGAGCGATCGGGTAAATACCTTACCTTCTTTCCCGGCTCCTGAACGTTTTATTGAAGAACGGGAGGTAAGACAAAGCTCCTTTACCTCCCATTCTTCAATAAAACTGAATACCATTTTTTTTAACCAGTGGAGATACCCTTTAAGTATAGTGTTGCACATCTGTTAGTAGGAATACAACAGTGCTTAGAGGGTAAGTAAGCTACTAAAACTGCTGCATCTTACAAACATTTTACAGAACAAAAGTATTTCCTATTAAGTTAGCTATGTTTACAAAATTCAGAATTACATTGAAAACTAGCATTGCACAGCACATGCACATGCATTACCTGCACAGACAGCTTACTTAAAGAATGAAGTACTTTCAGTGTGCTAACTGTTTAATTTATATCCACTAACATAAAACATTTCATATTTTAAAAATTCTTTACAAGTTCCAGTAATTAATTCATACCTGCAATAGACCAGTGATGTAACTAGAAATTAGTAGACCCTGTACAAAACTATGATGGGACCTCTGTCCGTCCTTCACCCACAGTGGTTTTCAGTGGTTTTCATAGGGAAAATAAGAAGATGAGGGCCCCTTGGCTCCTGGGCCCCCTTGTGATTGCTCTCCTGGTAGTTACGCCCCTGCATTAGTCTCTTCTATTACTCTGGTGCATTTAACAAACATTCCCAGTAGAAACTATCACAATAGTTCCTCCTTCTCTAGCACAGCAGGTACTACCAGTAAATGCATCCTACTAGTAAACACCTTTTCTATCTCATTAACATTGATTTACAAATTTTAATTGGGGCTGCTAATTTTTACATGACTTAAACTTGAATTGCCATCCAACCACCCACACCAACCCCCCCCCCCCCCCCCAAAAAAAAAGAATTACTGTCAAAATACAAATTTGTTGATCATGCCATTGAAATAGAGCTCTGGTACAAACACAAATTTCAATCTATAGGCCAGAGGGTCATCAGAGAAACCAAAGTCACAAGAGAAAATTGTCCAATTAGTCAGAGTGCATTGACAAATATACAACAAGCTGTGTTTCACCTCTCCCTTTGCTGTGGCTGTTGGGTGATTTATATAATTGACCTGTGTACTGGGGGTTAGCTTCCATAATGCACCTCTTTTTGGTGAAAGTCTTCAAGTGATCTCTAGTGCACAGCAGATCTGGATCTAGTTTGATCCAGATCAGCTGCTGCCTTGCCCCCTAGAAGCTGAAAGCCAGTCACAGCACAGAGACGTAAACATACTTCCCCAAACTCCAATTATGCAATACGTTAATTTCTTCTCACTCCTTCAGCTATATTACCTCCTCCCAGTAGCTTATGCCAGCTGCAATGCTTGTCTGCTTTACAGCTGTGTGAGCTCACTTAGAGCTCAGAAAGCCATAACATAAAGGAGGCAGCAGAGCACAGCCAAGGACTTCAAGGAAATATATCTGGAACCAGGAATCTGAGGGAGAAATGGAGCAATAGGAAAACAGTGTTTGGGGATGCTTCCTCTATGTGTAAACAGTTTTGTATCGGTTAACATGCCCTTCAACAATTTTGTACAATTTTGAATACGATATCTTTCCCCCAACATGTTCCTTTGTATTTCAAACAAGAGTAAAAGCAATGTTTGCAGTTTATTTCCTGTCAAGCACTTAGGCTAAAGAATTTTATAATAACATCCACAGGTGTATAAATTTGAGCATGTAACCTCATTGGCTGTGTGTTTTTAAAAGTAGAATTTTAGTAAGATATAAACATTTTGCCATACAGGGGAACACATTTTCCTTACTTTTCATAAGATTAATTTCTAGCTAAATTTCTAAGCAATTTCTTAAAAAAAGATAACCTGACAATTTTCCTCCTTTCCTTAATTGACCCAGGCATGTTCAGTATGCATCACGCAGAATAAAGAAAAGAGCTACTGTGTGCTAATGGAAGGAGATTGATAGTGAAAGTGAAGGAATCTGTGGTTTGCTAATTGTACACTTTACTTACTTTGTACAGATATATCTTTGTTTATGAATGCTTAGAAGATGATTTAGCATTTAAACCAGCAAATTCTCTTTTAAACAGGAAAATTACCTGTCACCTACAATTTCTTCTTTAGATTGTTACAATCCAATAGATTCTAAGCAATATTTCTCATAGCTTTCCCATATATGGTTCACTGTAATTTATGAAAGATGCTTATCTCCATGGCTTTACTTCTACGATAACTTCCAATGCCGTGGGTTAATAAATTTGCCCTGGTGACCCAAAGGTGAATAAATGCGGGGGGAAATTTTAGTAGTTTTAATCTGCCCATACACAAGTTAGATATTTGTTGATGTTCAAATGACAAATCTAATATCTAAAGTACCTGCTAGCTACGGTTTTACCTTCCGATGTTTCTGCAATGTTATTTATAATGATCCGTTCTATTGAATAATTTTGTGGATATATTGTAGATATGTCTGAACCTTTGATCTCTAGTATATAACCAGCATTATTCTTAGGCTTAAAAAATGGGTTGACAATGGCCTGATATTCCTGCAGACAGATCTCCCAATTAATAAAGTGGTCAGAAGTCTGTCAATTGTAAAGCACTCATATTTAGTCCCAGCCTATAATGCAGCTGTGTCTCCTAAACAAAATCTAGAAAAAATTGGTGTGTAAGTGATTTGTGACACTTAAGCTGGGTACACACGATGAGATATTTCGGTCCGATCGACCGATAGTTCAGTGTATCGGTCGATCGGACCGAAATTATCGCATCCGAATGTGCCCATGTCCGATCGACCGAAAGGATGATCGGACAGGGTGGAAAACCTCGTTCGACCGTGCGGTCCACTATGGACCGCACGATCGGTCGCGGTGACTATCGGACCGACAGTCCTTCCTCCTGGCCGACCGTTCGAAAGTATCGAATGCTCGGTCAGGAGGAAAAATCGTTAGGTGTGTACCTAGCTTTAGCACCAACACAGTATCTGAGCCATTGTAAGTCCAGTTTGATTTTGCAATAATAATGGCATGATGAACCCACTGACACCATCATAATTCTTTTCAAAGAAATTCAATAGAGATGGCCGAACACAGATCCACCGCGGATTTATCCCGTTCGCGAACTGCGGATTTTTCCGGATTTTCCGCCTTCCGAACTTCCGAACCGTGGATTTCTCGTATTTTCTAAAATTTTCGAAAATATGTTTTTCGAAGATTTTCGAAAATACAAGGATGTCTCTTATTTTCGTAAATACGTATTTTCGATTCTCTACAATTCAATAAAAGATATTTCTGATATTTGTAAATAGGATAAATAATTATAATTCAATTTTTGTACTTGAAGATGAAGATGGAAAGACACATTTAAACAGCTTGGCACACACCATTATTTAATTTAATCTATAACCCACATATTGTTTAACTATTACACAACATTTTCTTCTTTCTTTCCATGTGTTGTTTTCATTTAAATTGCATATGCTTTAGATTCTTTATTTTTTTGCCAGAATATACATATGCTAAATATTGGATTACAAGCTAAATAATAGTATAAAACAAATGCTGACAATAAAAACTTCACAATTCTACTTATATTACATAAAAGCAATATTTCTACAAACCATCAAACTAACGATACCTGTATGTTCTGTGTCAAATGGATTCAAGCCAATTTTTGAATTCTTATAATCTAGTCATGTAGAAACATAAACTATGTAGCTGTACATATTGCAGACACGTGCAAGCTTCTTCTTTTGTTTGAATGTTCATAATTTTCTTTCTTCCAGTGACATTAAGTGTGTTCCAGAATAAACCAGACTCAGCAAGGACCAACAATGGTCTATTTCCTTTCTTAAAGACTTTCCCATTAACTCAGATAAAATGATGAAACTTTTGCTATGTTAATGGTTGTATCTGCCAATAAATTTGAAGTAATGAAAATGCACCGCTGTAAGATTTAAAAATTGAGAAAATACACTGGATGCATTAAGTAAGGTCAAAATTGTCTTTTAATAATATTACATGGTTAAAGTAAGGAGAATATAACTTTTTTTAAACTAGTGTAAAAAACTTGTATAACTTGTATATTCTTGTATAACTAAGAAGGCTTCCATGTAGTTGCCTGCACAACTTACAGCCAATGTAGTCTTCAAAGAACATTCTGGGCATGTGTGCCTATTGACTGTGCATATAAACAGTGCAAAAAAGTCATCTGATTTTACTGCCATTAAAAGAAACGTTTGTGTCTTTTTTGTTCTTAGACACAAAGGTAAAGTTTCTAAATGTACATGTTTTCATTGTTTTTGCTCTGGTAGGGTCAGTGGACAAATGCTCTACTTTATGATACACAGAAAAAGGCTGATGTCATTCTATTATTCAAAAAAAAAGGAAAGTCGTTCATAACCTTGTATTAGCAGATCTATGAGTTTAACTTCAGTGAAGGGGAAGATACTGGAAAGTTTGATATGTTCTAGAGGATTTTTCAAGGACTGACCTTATAAGTAGTAATCAGCATGGATTTATGAGGTTTGTCAAACAAACTTGTTTGGCTTTTATGAGTGAGTAGGAATCTGGGACAGCAGTATATGTGGTGTACTTGGATTTTGCTAAGGCTTTTGATACAGTCCCCCATAGGTGACTAATGTATAAGGTATGTTGCGCTGGGCAGCACATTTGTACATAGAATTGGTTAATGGATCAGGTGCAGTGGTGTGCCACAGGGTTCTGTGTTGGAGACACTTTTATTCAATCTGTTTAATAATTACTTGGCAGAAGGTATTGTTAGCAAGGTCTCTGTGTTTGCAGAGGACACAAAAACTTATTGACCATTAAAGGTTCAAATCCCCAAAACTTTTTTATTAATTTTTTTTTCCTTTCTTCCTAAAAACTAAGGAAATAGTATAATTATCGAAAAAACTGCCGCGAGTTCGGAGAACCAAAGTAGTTCAAATGCGAACTAGTTCGAATAGTTTGAGTTTGTCCGAACTCATAAAGTTCGGCCCGGTTGGGTTCGGGTTTGAGTTCAGGTCCAACACTAGCCATCCTACAGCTTCCTTGTTTTGATCTGATGTGCACTAGAGAGCATGAAGTGGATTATGAATGTTTAATTGAATAAATCTACCAATGGCCACAGAGGGATAGGTGAGGCAGAGCTTGTATCTTTGTGAATATTCTCTTTCTATTAAAACAATTATGTTATGTGATTCTAGTTCCCCTTTAATCCATCAAAGAATCTTCACACATGTTGATTTATTATTTGAGTCTTATTTAATGGAAAATTTAGTATAGTATAGTATAGTATTTGAGGTTGAATAAAGACATCCATCCATCCAGTCAAACCCATCTAGCAATATCCTCATTTCCTGCTTAACTGTTGATCCAGAGGAAGGCAAAAAAAAAAAAAAATTATGAAGGGGGAAAAAAATCTCCAAGTGGCAATCGGAAATATCCGTGGATCAACTCAACTTTATGTATCAATACCATTATCTTGCAACATTCCTTGTTGGCAGAAACTCAACCAGCTTTTTTTTTTTAAACTGACCATTCAACCTGCCATAACAGCGTCCACTGGAAGACAGTTCCATAGCTTTACCATTTTCACAGTGAAAAACCCTTTCTGAACTTGAAGCCTAAACGTTTTTTCTTCAAGCCTTAAGCGATGTCCATGTGTCCTCTGACATGCTCTATTAGTGATCAATGCCTCAGACAGTTTATTGAATGTCCTGTTAATGTATTTATACACAGTAATCATATTCCCACACAAGCGCCTTTTCTCCAGCGTACAGAATTTAACTTTTTCAGTCTCTCTTCATATTCAAGCTCCCCCAATCCCCTTATTAATTTAATTGTCCTTCTCTGAACCCTTTCCATTTCAAAGATGTCCTTTTTGTACACAGGATTCCAAATTTGCACTGCATATCCCAAATGAGGCCTTACCAATGCTTTGTAAAGAGGGAGAATAACATTTTCCTCCCTTGAATCCATACCTCTCTTTATACAAGACAATACCATGCTGGCTTTGGCTGTTGCTGCCTGGCACTGCTTGCTACCTTTAAGTTTGGTATCCACCAAAACTCCAAAATCCCTTTCCAACAGGGATTCCCTTAAGACAAAGCCATTTATAGTATAAGCAGCACAAGGATTTTTAAATCCAAAATGCATCACTTTACATTTATCAACATCTGCTGTAGATAACCCTCTACTTCTTCAGATCTTGGCCTCCTTAGGTATCCAGGTCACTGCACTTTCTTGGCTATCCTCCTATCTCTCTGGTAGGACCTTTAGTCTTTTTCACTCTGAAACCCTCCCTGTGGGGGTCCGACAAGGCTCGGTACTCAGTCCTCTTCTTTTCTCCATCTACACCTATGTCCTTGGGCAACTCATTAGTTTATTTGGGTTCCAGTATCCCCTGTATGTGGACGATAACCAAATTTACATCTCTGCCCCAGATCTCCCTACACTGACATCCCAGGTCCCGACTGCCTTAGTGCCATCTCTGCCTTCATGTCCTCCTGCTTCCTCAAACTAAACATGGACAAGACTGAACTTCCCACCCTCACAATCTGTTCCCCTCCCTAGTTTTACTATTAATATTAACAACACACCCATATCCCCATCTCCTCATGTCCGCTGCCTAGAATAACGTTAGATTCCAATCTTTCCTTCAAACCTCATGTCAATTTGCTTGTCAGCTCAAACTCAAAAACATCTCCCACATTCGACCCTTCCTCTTGAATGAAGCTACAAAAATCCTAGTCCATGACCTAACCATATCCCGGCTAGACTACTGCAACACACTCCAGTGTGGTTTACCAAACAACCGATTGGCACCGCTTCAATCCATTCTCAACTCTGCTTCCCGGCTCATTCATTTCTCTTCTCGCTTTTCTAATGCCTCTGCTCCCTGTCAGTCCCTCCATTGGTTCCCCATCACACAAAGAATCCAGTTCAAACTGCTTATCTTATCCTATAAAACACTATCCAACACAGCCCCTCCATATATCTCAGAGCTGATCCAGCGATACCGTCCCAGGCTCAACTCTGCTCCGCAAACTATACCCTCCTCTCATCCACCCTGGTCACCTCTTCCCATGTACATGGGCAGATGGTCTTCCGAACAGATTTTTGATTGGTGATCGGAAGAACAACTTGAAGATTTTCACCTTGAGCCTCCAATCTTTCTGCAGATTTCCACTTTTAATCTGCAGAGACATGGGGATAAATATGTTGATATTGTTGAGCGGTCAATGGGAAAAGCAGAAAACAGTTTTAGATATTTTGAGCAATCTGATCAAATTTAGTGGATCGCTTTAAATGTCGATTCCATGTATGGGAGGCTTAAAGCTGTACTGATCTGTAGAATGGGGTATATACCCCAGCAGTGTTGTGTTGGGGGTGGGAGGGGGTTTACTTGTACCTGGAATCCCCCCCTTTCTGTCTGTTAAGTACAGTCTACTGTTCCACTTCTCCTGTTGCACATAGTTTTACATTAAAGGGCAATTATAGTGAGAAAATTGTTTTTTTTTAATTTCTTCTAATGTATCCTATAAGTCATCCCATCCACCAGGGTACCTTTAGTTTCTTTAAATTCTTCATAGTCCCCGAGATATAAGAATTTGAATATGCTGTGATTTGTAGGAGCTGCTACACCTCATCTGTCACTCAAAGGCACACACCCAAACAATCCAAAGCTCCCCTGCAGTACTATATCACACTCTCTCACCCACACTATATGTACCATGTGCAACATATAGTCAAATGCTGTAGTGCTAAACACAATCAATAAACCATTAACCTAGCAATATGAGCATAACACACTATAAAACAGCCCCCCCCCCCAAAAAAAAATCTTATATACATACAAAACCAGTGACTCAAATGGAACACTAATACAGTATATATAATACAGTAATACAGACTATATACCAAACAAGACACACAGTGCAATGTATGAAATATATAGACTAAAGCAACTGAAATGTAACAGGACAACAAGCAGTGTCACTGTGTTTGTGAAGGTCTCACTACAAGCTGCTGTTACACTGACACTCTCTTCAGTGATTATGATCTCAGCTAAGCAGGGGGAGAGATATGAACTTTAGGTAAAAAGTAAATAACAATTAGCAAAGTTAGAGAACAGGCAGAGTTCAGTAACTTACTTGTAAAGAATCTCAGCACCACTTGTCCTCCTCTCTCCCCCTCTGCCCCTCCCTTCAGCATATTGCTACTTTATTCCACACTTTGATTGCTTGCAGTCTAGCTCTGGAAGGGAGGGTTCAACAGGATGTCAGCACTTCATTTAAAGTCCTTTCAACTGACAATGCTCGGACTCTGTATACAGCCCGTCACTGCTTGAGGGGGAGTAGACAGAGAGGGGAGGGGGACTACACAGCTTGGTACAAACTTCTGCCAGTCTGAAGAAACGAAGCCACACAGAAACATGAAAGTAAGGCAGCTTATACTAAGTGATCTATACATTGTATACAGACAAAGTTTTTTTTTCACTATAGTTGCCCTTTAAATTTTACATTGTTAATTGAGCTGTAAAGGAAAAGCAGCATTTTGTTATTAAAGTATCCAGTCTGTCCTGTGATTCACAGCAACATAGAGAGAGAAATGTATCGAAATCAACCCTGCAGCTGCCTGAGGTAATTGCTGAGACTGGCTATAGATACGGTACAATACAGGAAGAAGGGGAATTGCGAAATCTTGTTGGGGTTTGTATAGCTGATTGGCAACATTGCGTTATTGCATTATAGGCACTATAGGTAAAGTTGCAGTTTTACTTTTTTAGCAATATTCACCTTTAACAATCAGTTTAACGATCGATTAGTGATAGTTAATTTATGATTGTTATCATAAATTAAAGATAACGATGGTAAATCACTGATAACTATGATCATAAATGTACGATAATGTGATTGTAGGTTCACGATCCCCATAGAAAACCATTGTAGTAGTTTACTACCGCATGGTATTCTTCAACCCATCGTTCCTTAAAGGGCAACTGTGGTCTCAAAACAAGTTAGGGTTAAATGAAAGCCTGCAGTATTACTTTTACACTGAGCCAATAATCACATCTCTGGCTGGAGCCTGTGAGAAATTACATTGGGGTGAATGTTCAAACTTCCTGCTTCCAGTAGGTTGAGTGACTTCACCTTACCTCTGCCGGCCCTTTTCCCCCGGGGGAGAAGCATGCTCAGTTAAGACTTAGGGGCATATTTATAAAGGTTCGTTAACTTTTCGCGGCCGTTTTCGCGGACATTAACGCATAAATCGCGTTTACCGCGATTTATAAAAGTCCGAAAACGGGCGCGAAAAGTTAACGACAGCGTTAACTTTCGCGCGATACTTACCTGTTAACGCCGCTTCTATTTATAAAGCGGCGGTACTGGTTTCGCCGGCTAGTATCGGCTGTTTACTTCGCCACCTCGAAGGTGGCGAAGTCAGCCGATACTAACTCCCGGGCGGGGATGGGCAGGCAACCCGCGGCGGGTGGTCGCACCCGCCCCGGGAGGCACGCCCACCCCGCCCACACCCCGCCGTTCCGCAGCCCCTCAACCCGTTCCCCGCTCGCGGCAATCTCGGAATGGGAGGCTAGGAGGGGCTGCCGGGAAGGGGTCGCAGCAGGTGGTCGCGACCACCCGCCGCGCACCCCCTCCGGCAAACCCTCCAAGCCCCCGGCCGCTTCCGGGGAGGGGAAGGGAGGGAGCCGTGGGAGGGGTGGAGGCTCCCTCCAGCGGGGCCCTGAGAAGGGCCTTTGGGGCTTAGGGGGTCCCGCAGCTTGAACCGGGAACCCCCCTCCCCAGCCCTTATAAGGGCCCTTGCGGGACTGACAAGTGCCTTGGCGGGGGGTCCCGCAGCTTGAACCGGGACCCCCAGTGCGCCCACACACCGCCGCGGGGGTGTGTGGGCGGGGTGGGCGTATGCCCCGCCTCCTTAGGAGAGGCGTCGGGAAGGGATTTTAAGTCCCTCGCGGCGATACTATACAGTATCGACGCGAAGGGGCTTAAAAACCGCAGCACATCCGCGCCGCGATACATGTATCGGGGAATAGCGCTCGCCGTATAAATACGGCGATAGCGCTATTTTCCTCCGCCGCGATGAGCGGCGGTAATTTTTTGGCGCTATTATCGTTGCTTTATAATATGCCCCTTAGTGCTGGGGAAATCAGGAATACCTGAGGAAAAAATTGACAGTTGAGAAGGAGAGCATATTAATGCAGGCAAAGGCTGATCACATGACTACAAGCTGGTCACATGGCTGAAAACAGTTAGTGTTCAAGCAGGAAGTTATATTGCTATACTTCTCACAAAGTGTATCTAGAGGTGCGATTTAGGTTTTATTTTGAAGGTACGATGGAACGCTTTTATATAATTCTTACTAGTTTGGAAGAATTGGAGACCACAGTTACCCTTTAATTGAAGAACGTTCGGCGTAAATGTATGACCGCAGGTGCACATTTATGGCCGTGGTCGTTAATTATCGATTTTACAAATAGGGCCCTATATGTCTGAAAGGGCAGATAGTTAGGGGGCACTGTGTGTGTGTGAGGTTTAGGTCCCTTTTCTGGGTTGTGTGCTTCTTGGACAATGCAATTTTCTATGCGTATGTCCGCATTTCCGTTCCATTTGCATTTGTATACAGTTTTTGTAAAAATTGCAAAAAATACGTTTATCTGCTTTTTTTTTTGCGTTCCCATAGACTATTATTACAGTACGATTGTGACATACACCGACCAAAAGTCGTGCTTGCATGTGGATAAAAAAACAGGCAGGACTTAAATTATACAGTGGGAACTGATTCTTGAGATTTACATTATATTTTAAATTACGTTGTGATTCACAAAACGCAAGCAAAACAGAACGTAATGCACATAGTGGGACATAACCCTAAGTGCATGTATTTTTGAGTAAGCAGCAGTGTATGTGAATGTGTAGTGATGTATGTATGTGTGGGGTAGTAGTGCATACGTGTGAATGTGTGTAGCAGAGTATGTATATGTGTATATGAATGATCATTTGATATGCCCATATATAGTCCGATGTTATTGGCAACATTATATATCTGAAAGAGGAGATAGCCAGGGGGGGACTCTGAGTTAGTATACAACTGTGTGTGTGTGTACAAGTGTATGTATTTTTGAGTGTATAACAGTGTGTATAACAGTGTATGTATGCATGCGCGCTACCCTGTGCTGCAATCTCTGCACGGCAATCTCTTTGATGTATCCCTATTGCAGAGCATGCGATGCGCAGCAGAAAGGGTGATCGCATGCGCTGCTAAAAGGGTTGGCAGTGCACCGCAGGGCAGCGGACCTAATGGGGCCATCCCCATTCTCTTCTATTGGTGTACGCTGTGCGCTGCGCTATAGCAGTGCACAGCGCACACCAAAACAGGCTAGTGGGGCCTAGCCCTAAAGGTAAGTGTGGCACTTTCTGGTCGTGGCTGTCAGCTATTGCCTGGGATGTCACAGGCCTGCTTTAAACTGACAGTCGCGACCAGGAAGCAGTGCGGGGAAGAGCAGCAGAGAGGCGAGGACCCAGGTCTTGTGAGTCTTTTCAGGGTCATCTTTGGGAAAGGTAAGTAAAATAAAAATGGTGTTTGTGGGTGGGGGTGCCGCAACTATAGCTAAAATTAAATTTTATTGCTGGACATGCCCTTTAAGAGCTCAGCAAGAAAAGACACACCTTAATTTCTCTTTCAGAGGCAAGCAAAGAAAGTATAACCAAATAAATAAAAGATCTGCTAGGACAAAATTCGGGTGGAAATTGGCCTAGCTTTAGGATTAGTGACAGATAAGATGTTTAGGGGGACAATAGGTGTCAGGGCAAAAGTTGGGGAAAACAAGCAAAATATTTTCATATTTACAAAAGGTAACTAACCGGCTTATCTTGATAAACTGGTTTTTCTTACTGATGCCACTTATTACCAGTTAATTGAAATTGAAGTAATCCAACACCTGTTCAAAAAAAACTGCTAATATGTTGCTAAATGCTATGATAATATAAAGCTAGACAAGGTAAAGAAACACACATACTCACACACATTTATATATCGATCTATCTATCGAACAAACTATCGAGAGGAAGAGAGAGGGAGAGAGAGATACACACACAAACACACACACACGCACACACAATAAAAGGACTGTGGAAGCACTCCAATTGGGCTAAATTACAATTACATATTGTGGAAGTGCTACTGATCTGGTCAAACGTTTATACAAACAAAGAAAACACAATCAATGCATATTCCTGGGCCCCATACAATATCATATTATCTGCAAACTGGCATACATTATAAACAAAGGGGTTTTAGTATGCATTACTGTGATCACATGAATGAAAAGCCTTCCAAACACATCAAGGCAACCCCAGTCTGGAAGGTCCTAACTTCTAAACTTTCTTACTTTAATTATTTATGATTAGCAAACTTTTGCATTCCTCATACTTGGGCACTTGATCAATATAGCAGGCTTTCTCACTTTCCCCCTGTCCATTGGCTTTTTAAAATGAGTGGAGTGCATCCAGTGCTTTATATTAAAGGCATAGGACCTCAAATTAAAGGGCCGTGTTGGGGGTGCTATTACTACAAGGAAGCTTAACCATGCTTCCTATAAAATACATGCAATAAAAGGACTGTGGAAGCACTCGACTAAATTACAATTACACATTTTGCCTAAGTACTAAGCATCTGGTCAAACATACAAACAAAGAAAATATAATCAATGCACATTCCTGGGCTTCATACAATATTAAATTTTCCAGATGACGGTCTAGTATGGGCTGAAATGTGTGGATCACTTTTACTATAATATGTGTTTTTTTTAAACTCCAACGGAGTGCTGCAGTACGTACTATCAATCTTCATCTGAGTACACATCTAATGTAGGTAAATATTAGTTTACAGAGCACTCACAGGCTTCTATGTATTTCAACCCTTAGCAGTCATCATCAAGATATTGCTTAATCGCAGTACACTCCCCTTTATAGCCTATTATGTGCAATCTGTGCATTGATATAAAGATATGCACACACTAATCATATTGTTGTAGCATCTTTGGGAAAGCTAGTCATCATAAAAAACAATGTAGCAAAGGTCGCTCGTTGAGCCCTTTTGGTGACTGTGTTTCCAAGCAATGTTTCCCAACAGATTTGCCATCTTAGGTGATAAAAGCGGAGGAGGTCAGCTCAGAAGTAGCAGGTATGAAGCAGGCCGACTCCTTAAGCAACCAGGGGACAAGCATCTCTAATACAAGGGGGTTAAAACCAAAGGCTATGAAGGATACCTAGTGGTAGGGGACTCCTTTATTAGACAGGTGAATAGGTTTATCTGCCACCATGACCCTACCTACTGAACAGTGTGTTGCCTGCCTGGTGCTAGGTTAAGACATATAAAGAATCATGTAGACAGATTATTGGGTGGGGCAGGGAGTGACCCAGTGATGTAGGTTCGCATTGGTGCCAATGAAAAAAGTTGGAGGAGGAGGAAATGTCCTTAAAGGACAACTCCACCCTAAT
The DNA here is from genome assembly GCA_019447015.1 of Hymenochirus boettgeri. Lineage (NCBI taxonomy): Eukaryota > Metazoa > Chordata > Amphibia > Anura > Pipidae > Hymenochirus > Hymenochirus boettgeri. The sequence goes on from CM033471.1 coordinate 61,376,468, forward strand.
AAGAACATCTTTTAGAAAGAATGACCTCTTTAAAATATGTTTATATATCATAGTTTGTCTTATGAATTCATTACTATATTCCTGCTATGCTTCTGGATGCCTCATGGAAACTGGGCAATTAAGAAACCTGTACTGAGCCCGGGCATGCTCAGAAGGGGCAGATAGGGGATAAACATTCAGTCATTTGGCTGTGATATCAACTGTCAAATCCATAACTGACAGTTGCTAACTGGAAGAACCAGGAAGCAGAAACAGGGGAAACAGGACATTGTGCAGGATTTCAGGTTAGACTTATATATTTTAGATTTCAAACTATTACCGTTTAGGGTTTACCTGTATGTAAGTTTTCATTTTGGGGCTAGACTTGCCCTTTAAAAATGAGAGCTAGGGGCCAAGTTAAAGGCAAGGACCTTCATGGTAATATTTTCGGAAATATATCTTAATATGTCACTAAGTGACAAGAGTTAAATATACATAAAAGGGGGGTGGTAGTCGCCCTAATGTAGGCGGGTGCTAGGCAAGGATAATAAAACAAAATACAGTCCCCCTGGCAATAAAGTCAGGAAGATCCCTGCCTCTACACAGGGAAATAAAATCCCTGTGGCACTCTACCACCATGTATCCCCATTTGTATGTAACTAAGCTAGCAGGGGTAAAATACTCTATAACCACTAGACAAATGGTAGGTATATAAATTTAGTGATGTGCACAAATCCTTTATTATACTAAACTGCACACATAATAACACATAATGTAATAAAAAAACATAAAAAATTGAAATTCATATAATCTTACTATATCACATCCTTACTATATCACATCACAGTCAGTAAAGCAATTCCAGAGTGAGAAGGAAAATATGTTTTTGGCTAACTATCAAATATAGTTAGCCAAAAACAGATCCTCCAAAAATACAGTAGATAAAGCAGTCATTAGTGCATAGCTGTATATTGAGATGGGCTAAAACGCAGATAAACCAAATATATCGTTGCTGCCTGGCTGTCCGGCCGTCTGGGGTGGATTGCTGGAGTCTCGCTGACTTGAGCCGGTTGGAGTTTTGAATCCTGTCGTTGGTGCTATTGGATGAGAGCATGTCAGAGGACATGCGGACATCCCTTAAGACTTGAAGAAAAGGAGTTTAGGCGTCAAATTCTGAAAGGGTTTTTCACTGTGAGAATGGTAAAGCTATGGAACTGTCTTCCAGTGGACGTTGTGATGGCAGGTTCATTGGTCAGTTTAAAAAAAAAAAAGCTGGATGATTTTCTGTAAACAAGGAATGTTGCAGGTTACTGGTATTGATATACTGTAGAAAGTAGAGTTGATCCAGGCATATTCCTGATTGCCACTTGGAGTCAGGAATGATTTTTTTCCCCTTCATAAATTTGGTGGGGGTTTTTTTGCCTTCCTCTGGATCAACAGTTAGGCAGGAAATGAGGATATTGCTAGATGGGTTGGACAAATTTCTTTATTCAACCACAAATACTAAATTATACTATACTATACTTGATGGACGTATGTCTTTATTCAACCTCAATTACTATGTTACTATGGTACTATACTATAGTTTACTATACTAAATTAAAGGATTTCTATCTAAAATGTATGTTTACAAATGTGAGAAGCCTGGCAGAAAAAATCTGAGAATCGGAGATAATGACTGGCTGAAAAGTATGATGGGTAAAGCAGAAACATAGTTAAATAATTTCCATGACTGGGATACTCCTTATTTAGACATAATAGAGAAAATAGGTAAGGAGAGGAGTGTGTATTAATATTAAACAAGACAAATTTAAAAGAAGATATAACTTGATTTTGATTTCAAAGCAGGGGCAAAATGGGTGGAATTAGGCAAAAGGTTTTAATAGTGACTGCTCCAAGCCACCAAATGCTAGCACAGAGGAAGTGAGTTAGCTTCATATACAGATGGAAAGGGCAGCAACTTTGGGGCACATTCTAATTATGGGAGACTTAAATTGAGAAGAGTAGTGGAACTGCCAATACAGTAGAGAGTGGTAGGTTTCTAAATTTGCTACATGAACATTTTCTCTCACATGTGGTTGAAGTTCCTAATAGAAATAGGTGCTCTGTTAGATCTGGTAATATCTTATGATACAGAGCTTATTATAGAATGACTTTACTAGAATGATAACTAGAATGTTAGGAAAAAGTGATCATAAAATCATTGTCATTTATGCAAAAGACTTTTAATTTCAGGAAAGCAAGTTTTCCCAAGAAAAATAGCTCTTCAGCATATCAACTGGGTCGATATATTTTTTAGGTAAAAAAACAGTTTTAAAGGAGGTTTAAACCATTTCACATATAAACTTATACACAAAAATCTTTACCTGCTACAAAAAAAACCAAAAGCAGGAGTTTAAAATTACCAAATCCGCTCCCAGCCAGCATTATTATACTTACAAGTTCCTCGCTTCACCGCCGCTTCCGTTTTCCTTATTCCCTCTCCACTGTGGCTGCTGTGTTCTTTCTGTGTTCTTGAGCAGCCGCAATGGAGAGTGCACCGGGAATGGCAGTCAGTGATTGGCCGTGACGTCACGGCCACACTGGCTGCCTTACCCGGAACTGGAGAGCCGTGGTGGTGGAGCAAGGAGGAGCATGTAAGTATAATAGCTCAGTGTTGGGAGCAGATTTGGTAATTTTAAAAATAACGAAGTCCTGCTTTTGGGGGGGGGAGGGGTTGTAGCAGGTAAAGATTTGTGTGTGGAGGTGTGGACATTCCCTTTAATTCTGATATATGAAGCAAAAGGGAAAGGAAGAGAAGGGCATTTAAAATCTTTAAGTCAGAGGGAATGGAATGGACCTTTAGGAACTATAAAACTATAACAAGCATTGCAAGAAAGCAATTCAGCTAGCTAAAATAAATAGTATAGTATAGTTTATAGTATAGTATTTGAGGTTGAATAGAGACATACGTCCATCCAGTCCAACCCATCTAGCAATATCCTCATTTCCTGCTTAACTGTTGATCCAGAGGAAGGCAAAAAAAAACCCACCATATTTATGAAGGGGGAAAAAATTCCTTCCTGACTCCAAGTGGCAATCGGAAATTTCCCTGGATTAACTCTACTTTATGTATCAATACCAGTAACTTGCAACATTCCTTGTTTGCAGAAACTCATCCAGCTTTTTTTTTAAACTGACCAATGAAGCTGCCATAACAACGTCCACTGGAAGACAGTTCCATAGCTTTATCGTTCTCACAGTGAAAAACCCTTTCCGAACTTGAAGCCTAAAAATTTTTCTTCAAGTCTTAAGGGATGTCCTTGTGTCCTCTGACATGTTCTATTGGTGAACAATGCCCCAGATAGTTTATTGTATGGCCCGTTAATGTATTTATGCACAGTAATCATATCCCCATGCAAGCTCCTTCAAGCTCCCCCAATCCCCTTATTAATTTAGTTGTCCTTCTCTGAACCCTTTCCATTTCAAAGATGTCCTTTTTGTACACAGGATTCCAAAATTGCACTGCATATTCCAAATGAGGCCTTACCACTGCTTTGTAAAGAGGGAGAATTACATTTTCCTCCCTTGAATCCATACCTCTCTTTATACAAGACAATACCATGCTGGCTCTGGCTGTTGCCGCCTGGCACTGCTTGCTACCTTTAAGTTTGGTATCCACCAAAACTCCAAGATCCCTTTCCAACAGGGACTCACTTACCACAGAGCCATTTATAATATAAGTAGCACAAGGATTTTTAAGTCCAAAATGCCTCACCTTACATTTATCAACATTGTATTTCATCTGCCACTTAGCAGCCCAATGTGACAATCTATCTAGATCCCCCTGCAATGATCGGACATCCTCTGAAGTTTTTAATGGTCGACAAAGTTTTGTTCTGTCAGCAAACACAGAAACCTTGCTGACAATACCCACTTCCAAATCATTAATAAATAGATTAAATAAAAGTAGCCCCAACACAGAACCCTGTGGCACCCCACTTAGCACTTTAGTCCATAATGATGAAGCCCCATTTACAACTACTCTCTGTATCCTATTCATTAACCAATTTTCTATCCATGTACAAATGTGACTCCCCAGACCAACACACCTTAGCTTATACATTAGTCGCCTATGGGGGACTGTATCAAAAGCCTTTGCAAAATCCAAGTAAACTACATCTACTGCTATGCCAGAGTCTAAATTTCTACTTACTTCCTCATAAAAGCCAACAAGTTAGTTTGACAAGATCTATTCCTCCTAAATCCATGCTGGTTACTACTTATAATGTCAGTCCTTGAAACATACTCTAGAGCATGTTCCCTTATTAAACCTTCCAGGATCTTCCCCACCACTGAAGTTAAACTTACAGGCCTGTAATTACCCAGCTGTGAATGACTACCCTTTTTGAATATTGGAATAACATCAGCCTTTTTCGAATGCAGAGGCACACCAGCGGACACGAGGGAATCTGCAAAAATATGAAAGAATGGTCTAGATAAAACTGAACTTAGCTCCCTAAGTACCAAAGATGTATTTTATCCGGTCCAGGAGATTTATTAATATTAACCTTATTTAGTTCTTTCTATACCATATCCTCGGTTAACCAAAGTGCACTTGAATCTTTTATATCATTATTGCTACTATACTCTATGATATCTGTACTTGGATAGTCAGGATAGCTGAACAAAGCAAGACTAACCCTAAACAATTTTTAGTATAGTTATAGTAAGAAGATGAGGACTGGAAATGTGGGGCCAATAAATAGTGGGTACAAGTTAGCTACAGAGCTATATTTGTACATGGTCAGAAAATTGGTTTGCGGAGGACACAAAACTTTGTTGAACATTAAAAGCAATTGTTGCAGGCAGATCTAAATAGATTGTCACATTGGGCAGGTAAGATTTAGTGTTCGTATTTGAGATTTGTATGATACATTTAAGGTAATGCATTTTTGGCTTATGAATTCTTATACAATAAGTGCTGCTTATACAATAAATGGCTATCTGTTAAGTGGAAAAAGATCTAAGAGTTTTGGTGGATAATAAATTTTAATGTAGCAAGCAGTACCAGGTGGCAACAGGTAGAGCCAGCAAGATATTTTCTTGTATCAAGAGGCGTATGGATTCAAGGGAGAAAATATTATTATCCCTCTTTGCAAAGCAGTGGTAAGGCCACATTTAAAACATGCTTTGGAATTTGTCCTGTGTACAAAAAGGACATCTTAGAAATGGAAAGGGCACAGAGAAGGGCAACTAAATCAGTAAAGGGACTTAGGGAGTTTGGATATGAAAACAGATTGGATAAGTTCCAATTATGCACACTAGAGAAAAGGTGCTTGCTTTGGGACATGATCATTGTGTATAATACATTAATGAGCCATACAATAAACTATTTTTTTGTGAGAAGTTATTGCTGGAAAGGTTCAGCAATATTACTTCCTGCTTGAACACTTCCTGTTTTCAGCCATGTGACCAGCTTGTAGTCATGTGATCAGCCTATGCCTGCATTAATAGTCTTCCCTTTTCAACTGTCAATTTTTCCCCCCAGGTACTTCCTGATTTCCCCAGCATTAAGTCTTAACTGAGCATGCTTCTACCCTGGGGTGGAGGGGCGTGGCAGAGGTCAGGTGATGTCACTCAGCCTACTGGAAGAAGGAAGTCTGAACATTCCCCGCAATGACATTTTTCACAGGCTCCACCCAGAGATGTGATTATTGTCTCATTTTAAAGGAAATACTGCAGGCTTTTTTTTAAACCCTAACTGGTTTTAAGACCACAGTTGACCTTTAAGGCTGGAAGAAAAGAAGTTTAGTCTTCTAGTTTAGAGGGGGTTTTTCAATCATTTTAGTTAGCCAATAAAAGGTATTACTTTATATCCAAGATATCTGTTGTATTCAATTAGATCAACTGGACTTGAAATGTAGTTCTTGAAGACGTTTCGCTAGTCATCCGACTGGCTTTCTCTGAATTGAGAAAGCCAGTCGGATGACTAGCGAAACGTCTTCAAGAACTACATTTCAAGTCCAGTTGATCTAATTGAATACAACAGATATACCATGACCTGGATGAATGAGAACCTTCACAAGCATATTTATATCCAAGATGTCTTCACTTTCATCTATGGCTAACACGGTACAATTCTCTACTAACACCATATTTAGTGATGGAAAACAAATTCATATTTTTCACTGTGTTAAAAATAAATGTAGCAATCAGTTTGTTAATCAATTCTTTTATACCATGGCAAGAAATCGTACGTTTAAAAATGTTTGTTCTTTACAGCTATACAGAGAAAAATACTTTGGACCTTGCATCACAGTCCCATTGACAGATAATGTAAGAATCTTTTGAAGTTTGGCTAACAAATATTTATCTTCTTGCACAGTAAAAGTAACTTTTATCATTTAATATTTAAGATACACATTATCCACAAGGTAACCCAGAAAATATCAGGAGGCTTAGTTGCAAAAGGAATAGATTGTTCACCATAGTGATAGTTTGTCCTAATTTAAAAGACAAAAGCATCATATCTGTGAAATGAATTTACTAAAATAGAAACACTTCACTTTACTCTCATTTATTACTTCCATGCTGACAATCATTGCAATTAAGATTTTAAACAGGCCATTCTACAGAGGCAGCCCTAACCTCCAAACTGCCAATTCCAAAGTCTATTTCTCTGTTCTTATTCTCCTGAATCTGCTTTTGATATTGTGGACCATTCCCTTCACGTTCAATTTGATTCACACTTCAAATTGATTTACACTTAGGAAATCCAAATATAAGCTGTTTCTGCCAACAGATATATCAGGTCTTTGTCTCCTATGATAGCAATACTTCTCCAGTTTAAGTTAGAGTACTGTAGAGGTGCATCAAGGTTCTGTTCTGGGACCCTTGCTGTTCTCCTTGTACATTATTTGTTTGGGAGTTTATTGTGCTTTAAGTATAACTTGCATGCATATAATATAGTAATCTTTCTTTCCACCCACACAATACTCTTCCCTCCATCACTAAGCTCATTAATAACATTTAAACATTAAACTAGACAGTTTTTTGCAATATTGCCAGGATCTGCCCTTTCCTCTCTCATCCACTCAGATGCCTAGATAGCTGTAATCTACAACTAATTGATTTCCATGCCTGTCATGTCTCTCTCCTCCAGTCTATTATGTAGTCTGCTGGTGAGATACTCTTATTTTCTCCAATAAGAGAATCTACTGTACAGCTTTACTACTTCAGTTCATTCTCATTTGTAAAGAATTATCTTCAAAACCCTTCCTTAACCTTTAAGTCCGTAAACTTCTCTACATTTTGTTTTTATTTATGTGTTCCTTTATATGACATGACAAAACATTTTTCTACAAACCCCTGATTTTTTCTTACTTGCTTCACTCTCTGTGTCAGGGAATATCCCTTAATAAGTTTAAACTACACAAATACATTACCCTCTAAAAAAAATCTATGGTCACATTTATGTTTATTCTCTTGCCCTCTTCCTTCTTTGTGTGATTGGCAGCCATGTATATCCTTGTAGAGGCCTTGAGAATCACATACATATTAAGACTTGAAGCATAGTTGGTAAGAAGAAGATGATCAGCACCCATTTTATGTAAACTATAGTGGGTGGCATTAATGAATAAAACTTTTTCGCTTTACTTTTCCTTGAAGTTCCATTAAGATGGTAAACCAAATAGCCTTTAATTTTACAATATCTCCCATATAAAATGTATTTAGTACTGTTAAGTTTTTTTTAATGAAATATGATAGAAACATTGAATAATCCTACAGTACATCATTTATTATGTCTCCCCAGCCTTTATGCTCCTAAATCAATTTTTAACCTCACTGGTTAACTTTTCTAACCTATAACAATAAGACATATTGCCCAGAAATGCACAGAATAGGATGTGCACTCTCTTTCAGATACTTGGACATATATACACATATTCCAGCGCCTTGCTAACTTCCACTTATTTTCTTTAGAGGCTTCCTAAAGCTAGCCATACACATGCAACTGCTGTCCCATATTGCAGCATGGATTCCATCAGAATATATCTCAAATATGCAATGACAGTGATGTAAACTCATCTGACAAATCTCTCACTTTTTATGTGGAAGGTGCGCATTAGAGATGTAATCTGGGTTCGAATAGGACCCAGTTTCGATTCGAATCTGAGGGTTTCGAAGTCCCGACAAAACTTTTGGAACTCTTGGATTTCACGGAACCCGGATTTTTTGAATTTTCCATTTTTATCAAAAATCAAAAGTAGACGATTATCAAAAATCAAAAGTAGACGATTATCAAAAATCGAAAGAAGACGATTATCAAAAATCGAAAGAAGACAATTATCGAAAATCGAAAGAAGACAATTATCGAAAATCGAAAAAGAAGACAATTATCGAAAATCGAAAGAAGACAACTATCGAAAATCGAAAGTAGACAATTATCAAAACTCAAAGATCAAAAGTAGAGAGAAAATCTAATCCTCAAAAGTAATGATCAATTTTGGTAACCCTCGAAAATGGAATGCGGAAGCTTGAAAACAGGCCGTGAGGAAAGATAGTTTTAAAATAAGTTTTGGTTATATTTACAGGTTCCCCAGACCATTCCCCAGGTCTATGTGTCATTTACAGTAACCTATTATTACTATTTGTCCCTCAAAATGGACAAAAACTTTCTAAAAAAATTCTCCCATAGACTTCTATGGGTCCGTTTTTAAATCTTCGAATTTTCCGGAAAATTCAAAAACTGAACGAGACTCAACAATTTTGAACATCTCTAGTGCTCATACATGTCCCATACAAGATGACTTGGAGTCAGGATTTATATAAATTATAATTGTAACAGGGCATCTAACTGCCTGACATCCAGACTGTGCTCAGAACAACTCCTATAAATAACTAGAAAGAAATGGTTAAGAAAAACAAAGCGTCCCTTCTCGTGGAGCTTTAAATATATATTGAACACGTGATGTATTAAAAACAATAACTAAGGTGGATTACAAATAGTTTATAACCCACAATTAAAAAAATCACTTCAGCCATATATTTTCTGTCTGGCATGATCCTCGAATATGCCAATAACGGTAGTTCATTGGCATCCTGAAGGAATGTTTTAGCCTCATAAACCTTGGCAAATCCCACCTTATCCAGTAGGATTCACCTTGTATAGGTTTTTTTTTTTAATTCGCTTTATTTAATCACACCAATATAGCATTTAATACAATCTTACATCATTTTCTTGCATAGATTCTGTGTAGGTCTTGAGATATTCTCAGTATGTTTCAATTATTACATTAAAATATTGCTTTACTTAGGATATTATTATATTGGTGGGAGACATTATATAACCATAATCAACATTCAACTTAAACCTGTTTATAAATTGGTCTTACTTTTGTATACAGTGTTAGTGATCATCTCCGCTCTGGTCCCCGGTGTCCACCGGCCCCGTCAGTAAATATATCGGTCTTGTTCTCTTATATTATTAGGACAATTTAAAGGTGTAGTAGGTGAATCAGTTTATAGGTCAATCTGGGGATACTGTAAAAGGTGAGTCAATCCATGGAGCCCATATTTTTTGATATTTGTCTGGGCATCCTCTGTGCTTGTACAATATTTGTAGTAATTGTAAATCTGCGTTTATTATTTTAATGCCAGGATTTAGTTTTGGGTCGCCCTGTATAGTTATTGTGTATGGCCAGCTTAAACTTCATGCATACAGGGGCAAGGACATTTTTATTCTTTTATAAAGACCCTGTGCCAGCTGAAAACATTCACAATTTTAAAAAAGTACAGATATATACATAGATAGCTCTTTCAAACCATGTCCCCCATAGGCGACTAATGTATAAGCTAAGGTCTGTTGGTCTTTGGAGTCACATTTGTACATGGATAGAAAATTGGTTAATGAATAGGATGCAGAGAGTAGTTGTTAATGTGGCTTCATCATTATGGACTAAAGTGCTAAGTGGGGTGCCACAGGGTTCTGTGTTGGGGCTGCTTCTATAAATTTATTAATGATTTGGAAGAAGGTATTGTTAGCAAGGTTTCTGTGTTTGCTGACAACACAAAACTTTGTCGACCATTAAAAACTTCAGAGGATGTGCAATCATTGCAGGGGGATCTAGATAGATTGTCACATTGGGCTGCTAAGTGAGCGATGAGATTCAATGTTGATAAATGTAAGGTGATGCATTTTGAATTTAAAAATCCTTGTGCTACTTATACTATAAATGGCTCTTTGTTAAGTGAATCCCTGTTGGAAAGGGATCTTGGAGTTTTGGTGGATAACAAACTTAAGGGAAGCAAGCAGTGCCAGGCAGCAACAGCCAGAGCCAGCATGGTATTGTCTTGTATAAAGAGAGGTATCGATTCAAGAGAGGGAAAAGTTATTCTCCTTCTTTACAAAGCATTGGTAAGGCCTCATTTGGAATATGCAGTGCAATTTTGGAATCCTGTGTACAAAAAGGACATCTTTGAAATGTAAAGGGTTCAGAGAAGAATAACTAAATTAATAAGGGGATTGGGGGAGCTTGAAGAGAGACTGGAAAAGTTACAATTATGTACGCTGGAGAAAAGGCGCTTGTATGGGGATATGATTACTGTGTATAAATACATTAACGGGCCATACAATCAACTATTTAAGGGCATTGTTCACCAATAGAACATGTCAGAGGACACAAGGACATCCCTTAAGACTTGAAAAAAAAAGGTTTAGACTTCAAGTTCGGAAAGGGTTTTTCACTGTGAGAACAGTAAAGCTTTGGAACTGTCTTCCAGTGGACGTTGTTATGGCAGGTTCATTGGTCAGTTTAAAAAAAAAGCTGGTATTGATACATAAAGTAGAGTTGATTCAGGGAAATTTCCGATTGCCACTTGGAGTCAGGAAGGAATTTTTTTTCCCCTCATAAATTTGGTGGGTTTTTTTTGCCTTCCTCTGGATCAGCAGTTAGGCAGGAAATGAGGATATTCCTAGATGGGTTGGACTGGATGGACATATGTCTTTATTCAACCTCAAATACTATACTATACTATGTAATATACTGCCCGGTGCCATCAAAAGTAATATGCACAGTCTCAAAACATATTGATTTCTTTTAATATGTTGAATAAAAGCTACATTTTATTCAAAGAGAAATGCAGTGATTGCTGGGTCCATTATACAATGTATTTTATTTTAAAGTTCCATAATTTAGTAGAAGTAGAGGTATAAAAGCAAAAGGCTTAACTGCCAGGGAAACAGTCCCTAAAAAGGCCACAGTGTAAGGGCCACTGGGGGTAGCATGTGTGTGCTATTCTAGCGGTTGATATAAATTACACAAGGTGGTTTAACCTTGCAAGGTTACACAACTGACAGAAATAAGAGGTAAGCTTTCATCTGCACTAGTCTATTTGGATTATACCAAATGTGGCTCAGTCAGTACAGTATGTAACACTGTTATTTTGTTACATGATTTATGATCACTACATTCTAATTTTTATTTATCTTTTAAATATTTAAATATTGTTTAGTTTACCCATGGAAAGCTTATTTGATATTGTTATTTAAAAAAGTCAGAATCAATTATTAATGCTTCTATGCACACCACGTCTTATCTCGTAAGATATAAATGTAGATTATTCATTGGGTATTAAAACTGGTTAAGGCTAATTTCTATGTGCACTGTTGCATGAATCACTGCAGGTAAAATATTATTTCTGAAATAGAAAACAGGGTTTCAAGGTCATTGAAATTAAAATCCCTTCCCACTTCTGCTTTCTTTTTTTTAAGCCAAGCTGCATGTTATTGATGATGAATAAATAATGTAAAAAATATTAAGTAGGTGCCAAAACATTTAAACACATTCATGCCAGTACATGAGTTTTGCTAATTAATAGTCTGTTTCTGCCTTTTAGTATTTTATGGAATTGTGACTTGCTTGGTGGATCTGATTAAATAAATAGTATGTATGCACATAGTGTCACTGTGTAGATTAGCTAAAATATCCCCTAAACGAAGATTAACAAATGAAGGCATTTCCAAATACAAAACACTTTAGCTAGCTGTCGAACAGACATTTTTGTATGCTTTATCTGCAAAGCATCACACATACAAAGTGACAGATTTACAGAGAGATTCAGATTAGCGTGCCTTTAAGACTAGAATAGTGGCAGCTACTTACCCCTGCAGCTGCCGCAAGACTTTATACCCCTAGATATAAGATGGATTTAAAGTTATACATCTGGAAAGAACCAATTGCAATTTACCAAGAGCCAGCAATAGTGGAACTGACTGAAAGTGTGCATATCATTACCAATAAAAGAGATTATTTTCAATGTGTGGTTTTTTTGTGCAGCCTAAAGGCTTGTACACACGTGCGATCGCGGGTCGCACGATGTGTAAAAATGTACGTTTCGCCCTATAATCGGCCCGTGTGTAAGCGCTTTATAGGGTGAAATGGTTGTTCGTTCGGGGATCGTTGAACGACCGACTTGGTGGATCTCCGAAGGAACAACCATTCGTACTCATTGTGCACCGTGGGTCCCGCGATTGCACATGTGTACGAGCCTTATGTGACAAAAAGGGTGCAAAGTAAAGAAGAATGTGACATCACATACAAAATGAATGTTAATTAATCAAAGATGAAAAAGTAGCCACACAATTTGTTTTCCAGCCTTTGCTTACATTCTGTTTTTCCTTCCATTCTGATACTAAATGTGCTCACTAACATTTCAATATTATGTGCCAGAAGCCACTTTGCTATCACCTGTTCTTGTGGCATCATGTCCAAGCATGGATTGTCTCTTTTGGCACAAGACAGGACTCATGATAGCATTCAACATTTCACATCGGTTTCCCAGATGTTCAAGATGTTCATTAAAGCTTGTCAATATTGAGCAATTTCTGTACTGGTGGCATGATTCTGTAGCTGAATATTGTTGTTCAGGGAAGCTTTCACCAAATCTAACAATAAGGATGGAAGGATGGAGGTACATTCTTAATACTGACAGACACTTTGCTCAATAACAGCTAAAGGACTAAAGGGTACAAGTCTCTAAACTCTTTACAATTCTGTGTAATATCATGGGCAGAGCTGTTTCTATGTTTCTAGCACAGGAACAGCCTGAGGTGCTAGGCTCAGGGAATGCTGCCAAACAGCCTGATATCAGAGTATATATATATATATATATATATATATATATATATATATATATATATATATATATATATATATATATATCTCTCCATAACATCAGTAAAAACTGTCCGGGTGCCATCCACAACTGGAAACATAGGGATTGAGACGGAGGCACTCACGGCTCGGATAAATCCAAATTTTATTAGTACAAAAAAATAAAAAGAATGGCGTCAATCAACGCGCTTCGGCTCAGACACAAGCCGTCTTCAGGATATGACGTACCATGCAAGAAACCAACATTTAAACACAAGTAATGACAGATCACCTGGAGTGAAAAAATTAACACAAAGTGTCAGCAAACTCACTGGATGGCCATAAACTGTTATGTAACAGAAAGGCCAAACCAAATAGACATATCCCGGGGGACACAGAAGGGATAATATACAGACAATGCTAGAGACAAATATAAATAACAAGATAAGTTACTCAGTAGAACAAGGAAACATTCCCAAGGTCTGTAAAATGTTACACTATATTAAAGTGTAGAATTGACACATAATAGTCTCATAAGGAAATCTATAATTAGCAATGTAGAGACCATTGCTCATTAAGGCCCCCTGGTGCCACAGTATTTAAATAGTGGATCTACCGTGCTTCTTTTTGAAGCAACAGAGTGGATGGCTGGAACTTTTGAAGTGTTGGGCAACAGATAGATCACCAAATTTAGAATTACATGTTATGGTTTTGTGGGTATTAAGAGCCGTTCTTATAGAGGAGCGATGGTTCGCCATTCTCTCTTTGAACGTGGTTCTAGTTTTGCCAATGTAATGCAACCCACACAGACAAATTATGAAATAGATGATAAATTTACTCTCACAGGAAAACCTCTGTTTGATAGATATACGTTTGCCATTATGTGGGTGAGCGAAATCCCTACCTGTCAGCATCGAGCGACAGGTGACTTCTTGATGGACTTATTGTATTTTATACTATATAATAATTATTTTCGATTCAAGTCTGATTATTATGTGCAATGTTCCGGGGTTGCACCCACTGTAGCTAACCTCTACATGAAATGGTTTGAGGAGACTTATATACTTTCCTCTGCCCGTGATGAGATTCTGTTTTACAGAAGATACATAGATGATCTGTTTTTTCTTTGGGGTGGCACTAAAGAAAGTGCTGAGTTTTTCATAGAGTCTTTGAATCAACTCACCACCCCGATCAAACTTACTTGCCATCTCAGTTATAATGCCATAGAATTCTTAGATTTATGTATCTTCAAAACTGATAGTGGTCTAGGGGCTACACTTTACAGAAAGGCCACTGACAAAAATTCTCTCCTTTATGCTTCCAGTTGCCACCCTTATAAGACCAAGTGTGGATTGATTTATAGTAAATTTTTGCATGTTTTACGCAATAACACTGATGCTGGTTTGGCTGATGAACAACTGGACGACATCTTTATCAGGTTTGTTGAGAGGGGCTACTCACAGTCTTTATTATCCATTGAGCTCGAAAAAGCTAAAAAACACTTCTTGGAACAAGAAGGGGCTCATGCTACCAAGACTAAGTATAAAAATTCTAGGATAGATTTTTGTACCACATATACGCCTTTGAGTAAAGATATGCGCGCAGTGACTGATCGCTATTGGGAATTGGTCCAAAATGACCAACAGCTTCCCTTTCATGAAACCCGTCTTAGACACACCTATAGACGGGGACGCAATTTAACTAGTCTTCTGGTGCGCACTGATATGGCAGCTCCCTCAGATATACATTCTTTTCCTAAAACGTTTTTAGGGGTCTCTAACTCGAAAGTGGGATGCTACCGTTGTCCCAATTGCATCACCTGTCGCTCGATGCTGACAGGTAGGAATTTCGCTCACCCACATAATGGCAAACGTATATCTATCAAACAGAGGTTTACCTGGGAGAGTAAATTTACATCTATTTCATAATTTGTCCGTGTGGGTTGTATTATATTGGCAAAACTAGAACCACGTTCAAAGACAGAATGGCGAACCATCGCTCCTCTATACGAACGGCTCTTAATACCCACAAAACCATAACCTGTGATTCTAAATTTGGTGATCTATCTGTTGCCCGGTACTTCAAAAGTTCCAGCCATCCACTCTCTTCTTTAAGATGGTATGGTATTTGATGGGCTTACACAATCAGAAATTAGATCCAATATGGATCATGATAAGTTGCTACTTCAAAAAGAAGCACGGTGGATACACTATTTAAATACTGTGGCACCAGGGGGCCTTAATGAGCAATGATCTCTACATTGCTAATTATAGATTTCCTTATGAGACTATTATGTGTCAATTCTACACTTTAATATAGTATAACATTTTACAGACCTTGGGAATGTTTCCTTGTTCTACTGAGTAACTTATTTTGTTATTTATATTTGTCTCTAGCATTGTCTGTATATTATCCCTTCTGTGTCCTTCGGGATATGTCTATTTGGTTTGGCCTTTCTGTTACATAACAGTTTATGGCCATCCAGTGAGTTTGCTGACACTTTGTGTCTTTCGATTTTAACTGTTCTTAATGGGTTAATTTTTTCACTCCAGGTGATCTGTCATTACTTGTGTTTACATGTTGGTTTCTTGCATGGTACGTCATATCCTGAAGACGGCTTGTGTCTGAGCCGAAAAGCATTGATTGACGTCATTCTTTTTATTTTTTTGTACTAATAAAATTTGGATTTATCCAAGCCGTGAATGCCTCTGTCTCTTTATATATATATATTATATATAATATATATATATAATATATATTTATATATATATATATTGTAAAGGTGTAAATGTAAGAAAGTCTAAATGATTTAAATTGTGATTGTTTGCTTTACTGTGGCCCAAGACACTAATGGTAAATGGTTTCAGTGCTGGTCCAGTCCAGTTTAGATCAATTATTCCCCGTGGCTGGAGCTCACTAATTAAAAGGGCAGTTGTAGCCTGTTTTGGAGAGAGTTTGATCAGGCAAGGAGCCTGTGGTTCTGCAAGCAGGCAGACCAGTACCTCTGAGTGTCAGAGTTGTAAACCCCAGTAGGAGACTGGGGTACAACCAGCTAATTCTCCAGAGAGAGAGACAGAGCTGTGTGAGTACTGGACTGTTAGTGTTCAAACAGTCAGGGACACTTATTTTGTATTAGTAAGGCCAGTGTGGCATAGGATTATTATTTTTTGTGTGAGCTAAAATCCTAAATAAACCTGACGAGGTCAGTCTGAAAATCAAACCAAATAGAGAGGATAGGAAGAAAGATCTGATCTGCAACACTCTAATGATACAATATATTAGTAAAAGTGAAAGGCTAAAAATCCTTTTTTATTTACAGGGATATACATTAAAACAATTAAAAAGCCACCAATCTCCTCAAAGTCTATGATGAGTCTAAATAATGTCAGTAATATATATATACATATATACTCTCAGAGTCTATAGGTCCCCAAAAGTCAGTAATAATCACATAGTCATTATTTGGTCAGAAACAAAACATCATGGGGGTTACTTACGACCTGAGGTACAGTACAAAGGAGAGAAGTGGGATAAGATCAAGTCCATCACATGGTAAAATCAAACCAAAGACTGTTGCCTGCTTCTGTGTGTTAAATTGTGCCCAAAGCTGTCTTTTCTGGGAGCAAACGGTCCTGCTACCTGAAATGTTACATATGGTGGAGTTTGCGCCGGCACAAATTTAAACACAGAAACATACACCCAGGTTCTTTATGGGGTCAGGCAATGATTGTTCGAGCAGCTCTTGGCGGACTGGAGAAAAATTGATGGGCCCTATGACCCCAAGACTCCAGCAATACAGACTGCAAATTTTTGCTGTCCTAACCTAGTAAAAACTCCCAAGACAAGCGTTTCTTTAAAGGGAAAGGTATTAAAGGCACAGCCATGTTACAGTGTGCAAGAGAAGTGGAAGTCTAAGGAAGTTGCTACCCCTGTGTACAGGACGGCACATGGCTTCCCAAGTTCCCAGAAGACAGCGGCTACAGGAAAAGCCAAAGAAATGATGTCGTACAGAGATTCTCAGAAAGTGAAGGAACCTTGTGGGAGCAGGTTAAAATGGAGCCATTGTTTGGGAGAATACAGCCTAAGTGTGAAGGCAAGTTCAGCATGCGTGCTTTCCAACATGTCCCACAAAAGTCGTTTCAAGGTCCTGGTAAGACTGTTGATAAAGCGACATTGCATGGGAGCAAAATACTTGTGAGGAGAAATGTGGGACTGTGGATCATAAACCAGAGACTGGTCAAAAGACATTTGAAATGCAAGTTGGTGGAATTCCACTAGTGGTTACTTTAGACATTACAAGAAGTGTGTCAATGGTACTAATGAGTTATTAATGTTATTGAAATTTGCTCTAGTAATACAAATGTCACTGGTGTTCACACTGTTTGTATATGTTAGTTAGGTACATCCAAGGGACAGTAAAACATAAACGTGTGTTTAGTGATACAATTGAGAGGAAGTTATACTGGGTACAGATTTCCCATTTTTCTGGGAATTATGGGAAGACAAAGTTTCACATATCAACACTCTGAATGTTTAGATGAGTGTCGTTTGCAAGAAAACAACCAGAAAACTAATTGTGTTGAAATGGCACTATGCTCCAATAATGATTGTAAGATTGCTATGTGTGTGATTGCACCTGAACCAAAGTTGTTAGGGATAACCACTATTCAAAAAGCTTCCTTAGGAAAAGTAACAGATGTGACTAATAATACAGAGCAGATCTTTAAGATGTAAAAAGGGTAGAAAGTCCCTGTGTGAATTCTGAAAAATGTTCCCAGAATCCCGGTGATTCTGTGACTGATAAAAGTTCCCTGGGTTGTGATATGGCGATTAAAGCTGGTTATTGTTTTGCAAGATTAACAAAATTGGTAATCTTGGTAAACCAAGGGTTAACCCCACAGCTGTCATGAACCCTCTCTGCAAAGCACCATCCAAGCATCTGAACCATTTAAAGGGATGTTATTGGAGGAGACTGTGCATGTTATCCATTTAAAGGTTCTGCAGAATGTATAACCAGTCCTTGTGAAATAGAATAGAAAAGGTTTTAGAAACAAGCTGTTGGAAATTAAAGGCAAGGAAAATAAGGCAGTGGTTATGCTTGTTGTGAAGAAAATGTTGTCAGCCAGACAGTAGCTAAGCAGAGCGAGTCTCTAGTAGAATTGAGTATTGCTGAATATCCACAGACAGTCCATGGGGATAAAATATGTCAAATTTCTGGTTTAGTAAATAATGCTGAAAATATTAACTCTGTGAGTATGACAGACAATGTTTCCTTTAAACCAGATAGGGTATTAACAAAGTAAATCAGTTGAATGGGTGTGTGGTACTGAGGAGCCAGAGAGAAAGGAAAATGTGATGAGTGAAGCAACCTGGGATTCCTTAAGTGAATCTAAAATGTTTGGTACAGGTGAAATCAAACAGAAAAATCATGATAGAGGGTACAGCTATAAATGACCAAGTCTAGTGCACCAGGATAGTTAAAGACAAAGTAGACTTGCTTACTTTATTTATAGTAATACACAGGTTTGATATCACATAGTCATGTTTGGATAATTGTGTAATGCCTAAAAGTTGGGGTAAAAAAACTGTGTTTCCCTGGTGTTCAAAGACATTATGTTGCAGGGGCAGTTGGTGAAATGGAAGAGCCAGGGTATAATACCTTTAATATTCCTGAGGCCATATTAAACTCTGCATGTGAAAATGTAGTTAAATATGTTACATACGTGTTCGATAAGGAGAACCGGTGCAGACATTTTCATGTCTATAAGAATTAATGGTGGAAAACTACAATTTGCATAACATAGCGGATTCCCTTAGAAGGGTATTGGATAAAAGGGGACACCTATAGTAAAGCAGCAAGTGTCTAACCCTGTTGTTAGCATAAGATCTCACAAATGTAAAAAAAGAAATTGTGTATTAGTAAGTATACAGTGTAATTTTTCCCTCCAGAAGTTTTGTTTTTGATCAATGTATATTTTGTTTTAAGAAATGTAAACATCTGAAAATGTTTTTGTCTTGAAAAATTGTTAAATATGGACATGTTATGCAAATGTTAAAGGGATTGTATGTTAAGACAAAGGTAATGTCTATTTTAATGACAAGGTTTATTTTTTGCCTTTCAAGTTAACCCTAAAGCTTCTCATCGCTTAAAGTGATCAGACCTACGGCCTTGATCAGATGGGAGGGATATGTAAAGGTGTAAATGTAAGAAAGTCATAAAATGATTTAAATTGTGATATAGTTTGCTTTACTGTGTGCCCAAGACACTAATGGTAAATGGTTTCAGTGCTGGTCCAGTCCAGTTTAGATCAATTAATCCCCGTGGCTAGCTCACTAATTAAAAGGGCAGGTGTAGCCTGTTTTGGGAGGAGAGTTTGATCAGGCAAGGAGCCTGTGGTTCTGCAAGCAGGCAGACCAGTACCTCTGAGTGTCAGAGTTGGTAAACCCCAGTAGAGAGACTGGGGTACAACCAGCTAATTCTCCAGAGAGAGAGACATGGCTTGTGTGAGTACTGGACTGTGAGTGTTCAAACAGTCAGGGACACTTATTTTGTATTAGTAAGGCCAGTGTGGCATAGGATTTATTATTTTATTGTGTGAGCTAAAATCCTAAATAAACCTGACTGAGGTCAGTCTGAAAATCAAACCAAAGACTGTTGCCTGCTTCTGTGTGTTAAATTGTGCCCAAAGGCTGTCTTTCAACGGTCCGTGCTACCTGAAATGTTACAATATATATATATATAGTTAGTTATATCCACAGAGGCACTCCTGCTTTTCTCTTCTCCATCTGCCCAGGTGCTTATTACCCAATCCAAATCTACAGTCTTATTTAAGACAGCACTCACAGGACTTACTCCAAAAAAATTTCAAAATTTATTGTACATAAAACACTTGACGCGTTTCCGCTGTCACAGGAGCCGTCGTCAGAAAAGTGTTACCACCATGTGCACCTCCTCCCTTGTAACACCTCCCATACACATGCCCCCCTTAGTGCATACATACATAATAAAAACATGCATCTAAAATTATAAACGGTAACAAGTACCTGTCTACAACTCATTCATGGTCTGATCCGGGATTGTGTGTAACCAGCTTGATGGTTTAACTTCCGCATATCTAGTTATCATTCACGCGACTCATGTCCACTGTTAGGTGGTTGATACCAGCAATTTACAAAGACTACATCCCTTTTTGTAGGCATGTCTCAACTGGGTGTTGGTGAAGGGTAACTGTCTGCCTCACTATTGCCCAATGTTTGTTCACATTATTTTTGAGTTCTTTACTCAATGGGTGAAAGCTGGAAATGAAATTTACTGAACCAGAGTCCGTGGCTTGTCCTGTCTGTGCTGTGGGCATGGTGATTGCAGTGACACAGGGGCACATGGAGGAGTGCCGAGGTTGGTTTGCACTTCGTGGGGGAGGTTTCCCCTATGACGTGCCTAACAGTGGACACGAGTTGCGTGAATGATGACTAGATATGCGGAAGTTAAACCGTCAAGCTGGTTACACATGAGCCCGGATCAGAGCATGAATGAGATGTAGACAGGTACTTGTTACCGTTTATAATTTTAGATAAAAGTTTTTAATATGTGGCCGAATAAAAGGCAGAAACATTGCTACAAATGCACTTTGCACCATGTTTGGTTGAAAAAGCACTTCAAATAAAAGCACTTTGTTGAAATACCTGTGGAGCGCTGATTCTGTGTGCACATGCTACCTGTGTGTGTGTGTGTGTATGTATGTATGTATATATATATATATATATATATATAAATACACAGGAAGGAGCAGCACTCGGTTTTCAATAATATAATTTATATTTCATACATTCTCATAATAGCACCGTTTCAGGTCCATATTACCCTTCATCAGGCATAGTCATGGAAAGGATATGACATCACATATAAATGAAGGCAACCATTTTGGTTCCATTTTACAATATTAACCCCTTATACACTCCAGTAAATATATTCTGTGGAAATTCCCCTGGACCAGGGACCTAAGAAGTCTACAAAAACAAATATAGATTATAATCCCTATTCAATCCATTGGGATATAGGGAACCCAACCTTTTAATCCACCAAACTTCCCTACATTTCAGTCAATGTTCCCTATTCCCAACATAGTTCAAGGGTAGGGATTCCAGTATCATAAACCTAATTTCAGTGGCTAAATGTCCCCTGTCTACATAATGTTTATGCAAGGGTAAATGTGTCTGTTTAGTATTAACCGAGGACCGGTTAATACTCATTTTAATCTTTTGTGTCGTTTCGCCTACATATAGTAGGCTGCATGGACATACAATTACATATATTACAAATTTGGTGTCACATGTGTGACTACCTCTCCTGAATGGGGTATAGTGAATGTATTACCCTGCAATAACAGGGGACAATAGATACAAATGGCGCATATCGCGGATTTTCCGGTTTTCCGCCTTCCGAACTTTTCCGAACCGCGTTTTCGAAAATTTTCTAAATTACGAGGATTTTTCGTATTTTCAAAAATACGGGAAAATATGAGAAATCCTTATAAATTCAAAATTTCGCGGATTTTTCACATTTTTGGATGGAGCAACCCACATTTTCTAATTTTTTTTTTAAAATTCGCGGACCAGATTTTGCGAAGTTCAGACATCTCTAATAAATAGAATGGGCTTTGTTGGCCATTCATTGTCTTGTTCTCATGCCTGATGAAGGGTAATATGGACCCGAAATGTTGCTATTATGAGAATGTTTGATTATATGAAATATAACTTATATTATTGAAAATTGAGTGCTGCTCCTTCCTGTGTATTTTTTGGATAATTGGGGATACAGCTCCCTATTTTGGAGATTTGCACCAACATGCACTAATATATATCGGAATTGACTTAGGTGTGCTGCTACATTTTGTTGGAGTTTTATTTATATATATATATATATATATCTACTATTCTAATTATATATACATAGAAAAGATAATCAATGCACATTCCTAGGCCCCATACAATATCATATTATCTGTACACTGGCATACTTTATAAACAAAGGGGTTTTAGTATACATTACTGTGATCACATGAATGAAAAGCCTTCCAACCACGTCAAGGTAACCCCAGTCTGGAAGGTCCTAACTTCTAACCTTTTTAAATTTCTTTTACTTCAATTACTCCCCCTCCCGTTTTGCGATCCTTCCCCCTGCCATAAAATCCCTTGCCCATATACAGTATTAGTATATCTTCCCCCAGCCCCAACCGCTAAAAAATAATTTTAAGAAAGACCCCCGAACTCTACTTACCTTCCCTCTCTCCCCCGGCATTCTGAGAAGCTGGCAGCCACGTCCGTGATTGGCTGCCTCTCAGCCAATCACAGACGCGGCTGCCAGTCCCGCCCCCTGCTTGCAGTGTCTTGCAAGCAGAAGGCTGAGCCAGGCGTCGGAGGAGAGAGGGAAGGTAAGTAAACATCAGGGCACTTTCTTATATAGCGGTTGGGGATGGGGGAAGATATACTATTATAGGGCAAAAGTTTATTTTAAGGGTGGACATGCCCTTTAATTTATGCAAGAGGGGGTGTCCATAGGGTGTGAGGTAGATAAGAACAAGGACAGGAGTGTTGAGTGATCCTGATGACCACACGCTGAATTGAATTCAGAGAAAATTATTTTTGCTGTACTACATTTAATGGACCCTGACTAATAACAAGTATTTCTTTTATATATATTTTTAATCATTAGCTAACAAAAGATTGTAGAATTTTAAGATGGTTGCGGATTCATATGTTTGAATGGATTATTTAAAGGGTATGTCCACTTATAATATCATAATACAAAAAAAAACTTTCCGATATCTAATTACAATCCCTCCCGAATCTAACAGGAAACAGCAGAGAGGGGCCGGACTGTCAGCCGCATCTGTGATTGGCTGCCGGTCAGCTAATCACAGACGCGGCTGCCTGTTATGAAAATAGGCACGTGAGCGAAGGGCTGTAAGTAAATATTGGAAAGTTTTTTTTCTGTATTATTATGGCGGTTGGGGGTGGGCAAACCTAAGATTCATAATGTTAAAACGGATTAACGCTAAAAGAAGTGGCAGCCAGATGGGATCCGGAGGGAGAGAGGGAGGGGGGGTTAGCTCCCCTGCACATGTCAGCATCCCTCCCGTCGGCATCACAGAAGGCAAAGACCATTGAACAGGAAGACAGCCACTACTCTTAGGTTTCCTGAAATTGGACATGGACTGCAGGAGAACCATGAGGAGCAGGGTTATAAGGTAATGATTTTTTTAAAACTATACAGAGGGGCCAGCACTTTTTAGATTTGGAGGTGGACATGCCCTTTAATAAATGTTCTTAAAGCTTCTTTTACTCGAGGCTGAGTGAGACTGGATATGCCCTATCCAAATAGTGCACAATCCTATGGCCTGCTGGCTTTGCTAAACTTCAGCTGCCTGCATCCTTTTACTTTCACAGAAGCTGAAATCTGCTGGATAATGATTGTTATAAATCTAGAACTGCTGCAGATATGTAACACTATGGGCCATATTCACAAACGTGCAGTATCACAAGTTAGCGATACCGCATTTTATTGCTAATGTACGAACGTGGTCGTACATTTATGCCGAGCGTTCGATAATTCACGAACATTCGGACGTAAAATACCTTCTGGTAATAAACTACCTCAATGGTATTCTATGTGGATCGCTTTATCGTGGATTTATGATCAATATTGGTAATTTATGATTATTAAACTGATCGGAAATTAATGATCGGTTTACCGATTGATTGTTAAACATATTGTTAAAGATGCGGTATATAGCCCTAAGATTTTTATTTTAAAGAAAAACTAAATTGCTTTGAACATCCAATTTTTTACCTGCTGTTTCTTTTTACTTAGTGTAAATAGCAGTCAAAAGTACTGCTCGTTCAAAACAGGGATATGTTCTTTGTTCATGTATGTGCAGTGAGATGCATGGTATCCAGGATGACTTCTTCTGATGTCCCCCAAACTTTACTAAGCTTGTATAGTATAGTATAGTATTTGAGGTTGAATAAAGACATAGGTCTTTAACAAAGACTTACGTCCATCCAGTCCAACCTATCTAGCAATATCCTCATTTCCTGCCTAACTGTTGATCCAGAGAAAGGGGGAAAAAAACAACAAATTTATGAGAAAAAAAAAATCCTTCCTGACTCCAAGTGGCAATCGGAAATTTCCTTGGATTAACTCTACTTTATGTATCTATACCAGTAACTTGCAACATTCCTTGTTTGCAGAAACTCATCCAGCCTTTTTTTGAAACTGACCTATGAGCCTGTCATCACAACGTCCACTGGAAGACAGTTCCATAGCTTTACCGTTCTAACAGTGAAAAACCCTTTCCGAACTTGAAGCCTAAACCTTTTTTCTTAAAGTCTTAAGGGATGGCCACGTGTCCTCTGACATGTTCTATTGGTGAACAATGCCCCAGATAGTTTATTGTATGGCCTGTTAATGTATTTATACACAGTAATCATATCCCCACGCAAGCGCCTTTTCTCCAGCATACATAATTGTAACTTTTCCAGTCTCTCTTCATATTCAAGCTTCCCCAATACCTTTATTCATTTAGTTGCCCTTCTCTGAACACTTTCCATTTCAAATATTTAATTTTTGCACACAGGATTCCAAAATTGTACTGCATATTCCAAATGAGGCCTTACCAATGCTTTGTAAAGAGGATAACATAAGAGAATAACATTTTCCTCCCTTGAATATATCCCTCTCTTTATACATACAAGACAATACCATGCTGGCTCTAGCTGTTGCTGCCTGGCACTGCTTGCTACCTTTAAGTTTGTTATCCACCAAAACTCCAAGATCCCTTTCCAAAAGGGATTCACTTAACACAGAGCCATTTATAGTATAAGTAGCACAAGGATTTTTAAGTCCAAAATGCATCACCTTACATTTATCAACATTGAATTTCACTTCCAAATCATTAATAGATTAAATAGAAGCGGCCCCAACACAGAACCCTGTGGCACCCCACTTAGCACTTTAGTCCATAATGATGAAGCCCCATTAACAACTACTCTCTGCATCCTATTCATTAACCAATTTTCTATCCATGTACAAATGTGACTCCCCAGACCAACAGACCTTAGCTTATTCATTAGTCGCCTATGGGGGACTGTATCAAAAGCCTTTGCAAAATCCAAGTAAACTACATCTACTGCTATGCAAGAGTCTAAATTTCTACTCACTTCCTCATAAAAGCCAAGCAAGTTAGTTTGACAAGATCTATTCCTCCTAAATCCATGCTGGTTACTACTTATAATGTCATTCCTTGAAACATAGGGGCATATTTATAAAAGAGTGAAAAGTGGCGAAATGTTTTCGCATTCGCTTTTCGCATGGGTTTTTGCCAAAAAGACAGTTAACGCTATTTATAAAGGTAGCGTTAACGAATGGCGAAACCGTTTCCGCGAGTTATCGCTAAACCCTTTTCGCCTAACTTCGCAATGGTAATTTTAGCGAAAAAGGAGCAAAAAGGCATAACGCGATTTATAAAAGAGCAAAGGGGGTTTTTGCGTTAAAAAGAGCGAAAGATTAGCGCGACCCTGAAGGTGGTGAAAAGTCATTGTTTGAGCGAAAAGGCATTCTAATGGGTAATATGCCTTGAAAAAGCGAACGCGCATTAGAAGGGCAATCGCGCATTAGAGTGTAATATGCCTTGGAAAAGCGACATTAGAAAGGCGAACGCGCATTAGAATGTAATATGCCTTGGAAAAGCGACATTAGAAAGGCGATCGCGCATTAGAATGTAATATGCCTTGGAAAAGCGAACGCGCATTAGAAAGGCGAACGTGCATTAGAAAGGCGAACGCACATTATAATGGAATATGCCTTAGAAAAGCGAACGCACATTATAATGGAATATGCCTTGGAAAAGCGAGATACTTTTCGCTCTTTATTGCGCCCGTTCGCCTTTTTCAGCCGCGAAGTGTGTTTTTTTCGCTTTTTTACAAGCTGCGCTAATTATTTGGCGAAAAAGACAATCCTTTATAAATATGCCCCCTAGTCTAGAATATGTTCCCTTGTTAAACTTTCCAGTATCTTCCCCACCCCTGAAGTTAAACTTACTGTCCTATAATTACCTGGCTGTGAAGGACTACCCTTTTTGAATATTGGAATAACATCAGCCTCTTTCGAACATGAGGAAATCTGCAAAATTAAAAAAACAATGACCTAGATAAAACTGAACTTAGCACCCTAACGACCGAGGATGTATTTTATCAGGTCCAGGAGATTTATTAAAGGGTATCTATTCTTCCAAAAATCTAATTTTCAAAAATCATACCTTTTAGATAGTGTAATGGTCCACTACTCCAAAACATTTTTCAGATTTGAAATCCGAGCTGTAGATTCTCAAAAATCTTCATTTTAAATAACAGCATGAACAAGGAAAGACCTGTCACTCAAACCAGGTATGCTAATTTGTGTTCCTCCAGTGACCTCTTGCTAGGATCTCCAAAACATTTGTTAATACAACCCCAAATATAATGAGCTGGTTAATCATATAGGCCTCCTGTCTGTCTGTCTGTCTGTCTGCCTGCCTGCCTGCCTGCAGATGTATGTATATAATACATCAATGTATTTATCTACCTGTCTTTCTATTATATATCATTCTATATATCTGTCTGTCTATCTACAGTATCTATCTGTCTGTCTATCTACAGTATCTATCTATCTATCTATCTATCTACAGTGTCTGTCTGCCTGTCTGCCTGCCTGCCTGCCTGTCTGTCTGTCTGTCTATCTGTCTCAATCTGTCTCTATCTATCTATCTACAAGAGTGTGTCACAGGAGGTCACTTGCAGGAACCCCCCAGCATGTTAGAATGGAGAAGTGTCTCACACAGTAGCAGCAGCCCCTCCCTCACCCACTTTCAGCAGCATGTATATTATGTATACTATACTCTATGATAAGCCCATTTTTAAGACTACTGTTCTCATTTTACATGGTTGCCTGTATACATTTTCAAGTACTAATAAACTGAAGATATATATACACACAACAACTGTAATGGTACCAAACACCCCTTTACCAACAAGGTAGGTCCTGTACCTTGCAATACAAGGAAAAAAGCAACAGCTTTATCCTAAACTAGAAAATCCAACAGAGGAAATCAGGGTTTTAAAAACTATTTGGAACAAATAAAAACCAGAATATTCCCTTTAATCAATATATATATAGACACATACAATCATCTATAAAAACATAACATAGATCCCACAAAATGTATATCAAACATATGTTAAGAATCCCATATAAAAAAGTTCATAGGCCCACTTGGGACTGAGTGCTCCAATAGTCCAATATAATGTCCGTGAATAACAAGATGTAAAGTGCAATCAGTACCTCAAAAATCGCACTAATAAACTGAAGGGCTGACTTAACACTGGCTAATGATCTGGAGGGCTGGCAATACTGGGTAGTGATTAGGAGGGCTGGCAATACCGGGTAATGAACTGGAGGGCTGGTAGCATTGGATAATCATCTGGAGGGCTATCTAACACTGGCTAATGAACAGGAGGGCTGACTAATAAAAAAAATGTGATTATATACCTGAGACCCCCATATATTGCTCTGCTCTCAGCTTTCTGCCCAGACTGTCAGTAAGTAATCTGCTAAACTTTACACTGCTGTGCTGCTTCTATTAATCTGATAGTCTGGGCTGAAGTTTGAAGGGATCCAAGAGCAGTCTCATATATAAGCACATGCTACACCCCCAATCAACTTTACCATGTCAGCCAAGGCAGGCCGACATAGTTAAGCTTCAAACTGAGGCAATGACTCCAAAACCTCATTAAAGGGTAACTGTGGTCTCAAATGCTTCCAAACTAGTAAGAATGATATAAAAAAAACTTTCCATTGTACCTTCAAAATAAAACCTAAATCAGATCTCTAGATAAAATTTGTGAGAAGTTATTGCTCCATGCTTCTCCCCCGGGGGAAAAGGGCTGGCAGAGGTAAGGTGATGTCACTCAACCTACTGGAAGCAGGAAGTTTGAACATTCACCCCAATGTAATTTCTCACAGGCTCCAGACAGAGGTGTGATTGTTGGCTCAGTGTAAAGGAAATACTGCAGGCTTTCATTTAACCCTAACTTGTTTTGAGACCACAGTTGCCCTTTTATGACCTCCCATCCTCATAAATCCTTTTAGTTTAGGCTGTGGTGCATGTCAGCTCTCAGGGTCAATAAATGAAATAAGTTCAGCAGCAGAGAAAGAGTTTTCTGTTCCTTGCCCATATTAGAGCTAGAGGTGCGATTTAAGAGCATAACTAATAGCTTCTGGGGCAGCCCAAATTTTTTCCCTCGGCCTACTGGGCCAGTCCTCCCCTGATCCAGAGGAAGGCAAAAAAACCCCCACCAATTTATGAAAGGGAAAAAAATTCCTTCCTGAATCCAAGTGGCAATCGGAAATTTCCCTGGATAAACTCCACTTTATGATGCCACATTTTCAGTCCTTATCTTCTTACTATTAATATACTTACATTTTTAGGCTTAGGACTAGGCCACATGCATGCGTTTTGCGATCGCGATTGCGCATGCGTTTGGGTTTTAATGAAAATCCGATGCGCATGTGATTGCCCATACGTTTCCGTTTTGGTAACGCATGCAATCATCATTTTTGGTGCATTAATGCATGCGTTTCTATATAATGGAAAATGGCAAAATCACATGCGCAAAACGCTCGCACAAACGCAAAACGCACAAGAATTGCACACACAATCACATGCGATAACGCACACGGTTGCGTGTGTGATTCTGCCATGTTGCAGCGTGGCCTCAGACTCAGTGATGCTTTGTTCAGCCATCCTAACTTCATTATTCATTTTAGCTAGTTTGATTGCTTTCTTACACTCCTTGTTACAGATTTTATAATCCCTAAAGGCCCTTTCCGTTCCCTCTGACTTAAAGGTTTTAAATGCCTTTTTCTTCCTTTCCATTTGCATCTTTACATCAGAATTCAGCCACATGGGCGCGGATTTATTTTTTTTACATTTATTTCCCAAAGGTATAAATTTAGATGCATAAAAGAGAAATGGTAGAAATATGTGCCCATTCCTCTAGTATATCTATTGTATTCAATTAGATCAACTGGACTTGAAGTTAAGTTCTTGAAGCTCTTTTCAAGAACTAAACTTCAAGTCCAGTTGATCTAATTGAATACAACAGATATACCATGACCTGGATGAATGAGAACCTTCACAAGCACAACTTTCAGTTTAAAACACATTTTAAAGGTTCTTTAAAGAGTTGAAACACACAAAAAGAAAGACGAAATAAATGTAAACATCTCTGAGCTAGAAATTTTTTTATTCAACCTCAAATACTATACTATACTAAGTCTTAAGGAATGTCCACATGTCCTCTGACATGCTCTATTGGTGAACAATGCCCCAGATAGTTTATTGTATGGCCCGTTAATGTATTCATACACAGTAATCATATCCCCACACAATTGCCTTTTCTTCAGTGTATATAATTGTAACTTCCAGTTATTGTAACTTCCAGTCTCTCTTCCTATTCAAGCTCCCCCAATCCCCTTATCAATTTAGTTGCCCTTCTCTGAACCCTTTCCATTTCAAAGATGTCCTTTTTGTACACAGGATTCCAAAATTGCACTGCATATTCCAAATGAGGCCTTACCAATGCTTTGTAAAGTGGGAGAATTACATTTTCCTCCCTTGAATCCATACCTCTCTTTATACAAGACAATACCATACTGGCTCTGGCTGTTGCTGCCTGACACTGCTTGCTACCTTTAAGTTTGTTATCCACCAAAACTCCAAGATTCCTTTCCAACAGGGATTCACTTAACACAGAGCCATTTATATTTATAAGCAGCACAAGGATTTTTAAGTCCAAACTGCATCACCTTACATTTCTCAACAATGAATTTCATCTGCCACTTAGCTGCCCAATCTGACAATCTATATAGATCCCCCTGCAATGATTGCACATCCTCTAAAGTTTTTAATGGTCGACATTTTTTTTTGTCATTAGCAAACACAGAAACCTTGCTGACAATACCCACTTCCAAATCATTAATAAATATTAATATTAATTAATATTGCAGTCATATGCTGATGGACTCCAATATTTATGAACTGGATAAGATGTGTACCTTCATGCCCAATGTATTTTACTGAATGTTTCCTTAGTATATGCTTTTCTTCTATTTATTTTGATGAAAATAAAACAAATTTAGTTTCTCTTGAAATCATGCATCACCTACCAAATTCCTCTAGTCTGCTTCTCTTTGTTTCACACCTCCCATTTCTGGATTAGAAATTGCTGATTAACTGTCTACTTTATCAACACAAAACCTCCCTCTTATCTCCAGCACATCCTATATTTCACAAGAACCTTAAATCTTCTTTCACCTGTGCAATGATATTTGTGTGTTCTCATATTTTTTGGTACAATTCAAGCCAATCTTTCAACAATGGGAAATGTCACTAATAGCTTCTAATATAATTTAGACTCATTGTTAACGAAAACGCAGAAATAAAGGTAAAGCAGCTGGGTGTTTTCAAAATATAGATTTCCACAATCTGATCCAAATCTATGTTACACAAGCTGGGTAAGAAAGAAGTCAAATAATACAGTGCAGTATTATTATATCAGTCGGTTCCACAATCTTTTAGAATAGATGGTATGTAGAATGAAATATTATTCTTTTTGTAGTTTGCATAAACTTGACTTCTTTATTCAAAAGGTATGCAAATACCGTGGCAGGTTATGTGGATCTGTGCCATTTGCTCACCTAATTATATCCATCTGTTACCTATGACGATCTAATATTTGCATCAATAAAATAGAATCTTTGAACAGCTGAAACTTCTTGTATCCCTAATTTAAAAACATAAGTAAATATTTAGATGAAGAAAGTCTTAGATGTTATTTATAACCTCCAAATTATACAATTTAAACTAGCCATAAATAGGTCAATTGGTATATTTGATTATTTTAAGCAATGGCTGCTGCCAAGACCCTGCATGCCGAACTGTGTGTTGCCTGCCTGGTGCTAGAGTTCGGCATGTGGGGGATCGTGTAGACAGATTACTGGGTGGGGCTAGGTGTGACCAGGCTGTCTTGGTTCACATTGGTGCCAATTACCAATGTTAGAGAAGGGGCCAAGTTAAAAGTAAAGACCTCCAGGGTAGTTTTTTTTTTGCAAATACAACCACAGCCACGTGCTAGGCTAGGGAGACTGTGGGAGCTTAGGAGTATTAATGTGTGGTCATGGGGTATGTGTAAGAAAGAAGGGTTTGGGTTTTTAGAGAACTGTGCAGACTTTTCTGTTGGCTACAGACACTTTAATAGTGATGGGTTGCACCTCATTGATCGTGGTGCAGCTGTTTTGGGGGAAAAGATGGCTAGAGGGTTGGAGGAGATTTTAAACTAGGCTTAGCCCAGGGGGTAAGCAAGGTGTAGATTGGCCAGTGGATGAGTAGACGGGGGTTGGGCTAGCATAGGGGATAGGGAGGCATGTGTATTAAAGAGTATAAATAAATTACAGGACCTTAACCTAAAATTTATGTTTACAAATGCGAGAAGCTTGGCTGACAAAATGGGAGAATTGGAGATAATGGCATTGACTGAAAAGTTTGATGTAATAAGTATAGCAGAAACATGGTTGACAAGTCTCAACTGGGCTACAAGGATACTCCTAGCTTAGACAGAATAGAAAAAGCATGAAAGGGGGAAGAGTATGTGTTAAACAAGCAACATTTCCCCCCCCCCTCTGTATGCACTATAGAAGATCCAAGTAAAGATACGCATAGCGTATAGTATCAATAATGGTGTAAAAGATGCAAGTGCACTTTGGTTAACCGAGGATATGGTACAGAAACAACTAAATAAGGTTAATATTAATAAATCCCCATGACCAGATAAAATACATCCATAGGTCCTTAGGGAGCTAAGTTCAGTTTTATCTAGGCCATTGTTTCTTTTTTTTGCAAATCCCCTTATGTCTGGAAGTATTTCTCTGGATTGGAAAAAAGCTGATGTAATTCCAATATTCAAAAAGGTTATATTCTAGAATCAAGGACTGACATTATAAGAAATAACTTACATGGATTTAGAGGAATAAATCTTGTCAAACTACCATGCTTGGCTTTTATTACGAAGTGAGTAGAAATTTAGACTCTGGCATAGCGGTATATGTAGTTTAGTTGGATTTTAATACAGTCCCCCAAAGGCGACTAATGTATAACCTAAGGAATGTTAGGCTGGGGTGGCACATTTGTACATGGATAGAAAGTTGGTTGATGGATAGGATGCAGAGAGTAGTTGTTAATGGTGCTTCATCATTATGGACTAAAGTTCTAAGTGAGGTGCCACAGGGTTCTGTGTTGGGGCCACTGCTATTTAATATATTCGTTAATGATTTGGAAGTCGGTATTTTCAGCAAGGTTTTTTGTTTGCTGACGACACAAAACTTTGGCGACCACCATTAAAAACTTCAGAGGATGTGCAATTAATACAGGTGGATCTAGATAAATTGTCACATTGGACAGCTAACTGGCAGATGAGATTCAATGTTGATAAATGTAAGGTTTTTGGACTTAAAAATCCTTGTGCTGCTTATACTATAAATGGCTCTGTGTTAAATGTATCCCTGTTAGATCTTGGAATTTTGGAGGATAACAAACTTAAAGGTAGCAACCAGTGTCAGGGAGCAACAGCTAGAGCCAGCAAGATATTGTAGAGGTATGGATTCAAGGGAGAAAAATGTTACTGTCCCTCTTACAAAGCATTTATACAAACATAGAAAAGATAATCAATGCACATTCCTGGGCCCCATACAATATCATATTATCTGCACACTGGCATACTTTATAAACAAAGGGGTTTTAGTATACATTACTGTGATCACATGAATGAAAAGCCTTCCAACCACGTCAAGGTAACCCCAGTCTGGAAGGTCCTAACGTCTAACCTTTTCAATTTCTTTTACTTCAATTACGATTAGCAAACTTTTGCATTTCTCATTCTTACACACTGGATCCATATAACAGGCTCTCTCCCTTCCCCCTCAGCCCTTTGGCTTTTTAAAATGAGGGAAGAGGCCATCCAGTGCTTTATATTAAAGGCAGAGGACATCTTTTCTATGTTTGTATAAATGTTTGACCAGATCAGTTGCACTTCCGCTAAATGTAGTTGTAAATTAGCCTAATTGGAGTGCTTCCACAATTCTTGTATTGTATGTATTTATTGGGAGGCTTGGTCAAGCCTCCATGTGGTAATAGCACCCCCAACACGCCCCCTTAATGGGAGGTCCTCTGCCTTTAATATAAAGCACTGGATGGCCTCTTCCCTCATTTTAAAAAGCCAAAGGGCTGAGGGGGAAGGGAGAGAGCCTGTTATATGGATCCAGTGTGTAAGAATGAGAAATGCAAAAGTTTGCTAATCGTAATTGAAGTAAAAGAAATTGAAAAGGTTAGACGTTAGGACCTTCCAGACTGGGGTTACCTTGACGTGGTTGGAAGGCTTTTCATTCATGTGATCACAGTAATGTATACTAAAACCCCTTTGTTTATAAAGTATGCCAGTGTGCAGATAATATGATATTGTATGGGGCCCAGGAATGTGCATTGATTATCTTTTCTATGTTTGTATAAATGTTTGACCAGATCAGTTGCACTTCCGCTAAATGTAGTTGTAAATTAGCCTAATTGGAGTGCTCTTACAAAGCATTGGTAAGGCCTCATTTGGAATATGCAGTGCAATATTGGAATCCTGTGTACAAAAAAGACATCTTGGAAATAGAAAGGGTACAGAGAAGGGTAACTAAAATAATAAAGGAAATGGGGACGCTTGAATACGAAGACAGACAAATAAGTTACAATTATTCTTACCTACAGTATTTGTAATATGTTAATATTACACACACAGGTAGATTGTTTTATTTTTGTTTGTAAACTTTTTTAAGCACCTAATGTACAACTGAAATATCTCTGTATCTTTTTTTATTGAAAATGCATTGAATGTTCATATAGGAACGCCCAGAGTAAGGTGTTAAGGAGGCCATTTATGTGAAAATAAAGAAACCAAGCTTAAATAGAGGTGGGGGGGTTCGACACCAACTGTCTGCCATGTACAATGCTGTTTTAACACCTTACTCTGGGCGTTCCTATAACACCTCTTAGCCACTATCTAATCACACCCTTAACACCTGGCTGTGATATGCTAATTGGGATTTTCCAGGGTACATAATTGCCACAGATTCTTGTACAAGTCATTCTGAATTGAGAAAGCCAGTCGGATGACTAGCGAAACGTCTTCAAGAACTACATTTCAAGTCCAGTTGATCTAATTGAATACAACAGATATACTTTATAAAGAGTAAAGGTATGCAGCTATTCCCATACATTTTTTCCTGATTTCGAGCCTCTATCTGCCTTCAATTAGCCCTGCTGTGAAGGGGGCGTAACAATTCTGTCTGCCACTAACTGTCACTCAGAGTTACCATGTGAGAAAACACTCCTCCACCCATCCTTGATCAGCTTGATTATGTAGGCTGTATCCTAGCAACCGGACATTTCAAGTTTGTTTAACCGGCAGAGGAGGAGGAGAGAGGTTGTAACAGACATTCCCACCAGCGAATGACAAGTGATATGTTAATCATGGCCCTGGGCCATCTAGGAGACAGGCTTTTAGCAGTCATCTTTGCTGTGTGATATCTAAGGGAGGGCAGCACAGCTGGAAATGTGAGTAAGTGATTTCAGCTGCAGGAAGTGTGGGCATATAATGGGGGTGATGTTGGTTTTTTTGATATTGTTGTCCTTTAAGATATAGAATTTAATAATGGTAGTTCTGCTGCAGTTATTTATAATACTAAGGTTCTGTTACAAAGCATTTCCAGCATATAAATATATACATGCAGTAAAGATGTTTATTGTGTTTTGACTGGACATTGCAGTGCTGCTCCTGTAGCTCATTGTCTTAGCATTAAATAGAGATTTACTGTATTTATAAACAAGGTAAATTCTTTTTTTTTTACTCTAAAATAGATGGTTAGCATGTGCCCGGATATTATTTTTGGTAGTACCATTAACTTCCTTGGTTTTTTAATGTTTACACACATGCTGGACGCTCTGGCACAGTTTCACATTATTGCCTCATAATAAAGGTAAACAGACATAAACAATGGTTCTCTGTGGATATGTGAAGCAACTGTATAAATAACTTTCTGTCCATGATGCACAATAGTAAATGCCTACATAGTGCTGTCAGGTGCATATACTATAAAAACAATTGCACAAGAAAGTAAAAAAAAAAAACTAAAAGGGGTAAAGCTAATATCTTCAGTTATGTTTGCATCCCAGTTCGTTTAGATTTCTGCCACCATACAGAAACAAAGGAATACGCTTTGAAACATGTATTTATTGCAGTTTAGTGTTAAGAATTGTCATGCATAAAGGGTAACTAAACCATTTATCCCATTAAAAGATAAACTTTCAATAACATTTGTTTTTGTTTATCTGCTTTATATGTTCCAAACCTGGCCAATAACGAAATTGAGTATTAATGAATAATATAGAAATAATAGAAATATGCCCCCTAGTTTATTGTCAGTAAACCAAATTTAAAAACATTACAATAGGTCCTTAGCAGATTAGTATTGCTACAGTATGAGAACACTATTGCTTCAGTTTGCTCCTTTATAAATATGGCCTAGACATCCATCCTCACTAATGCTTCCTCCCTCCTCATTCCACAAGGGGTAAAAACTAAAAAACGGGTGCCAGATTGGGCGCCAGATTAAATTTTGCTATTTTATAGAGACCCTTCTCCAACAGAAAGGGGCCTATTTATAAACCCATTTTACCAATTTCTACCGATATAGGCGGTTTGTAATGCCAACTCTGGCTTTATAAATGCTGTAACTTTCAAATCAATATTAGTAGTTTATGGCCATGTCATTACTGGCAATATATATATATTCCCATTTAAACACCAGTGGAAAAAATACATTATACACATTTACAATATATACAATCTTAGACACATTTCATTCAAAGCCAGTGGCAATGTGCCACATTTCAAATGCCAATGAAGCATGTAATTTAGAGCCGACGCCTGCCTTTTAAAGTATCTGCTTAATTTAGCAAATACATGGCAAATTTCATTGGAATCTTGTAATCTGAAAATACACTGTGATCCGCATAGGGAGATTTGTGCTGAAGGCCACACACAATGCCCATTTTCAATCACATGCAATTGGTGTCTAAGCAGATCCCCTTGGATTAAACAAAGTTTTTTTTCTAGATGTTTCTATTAGGCTGCTAATTTGTTATAGCAGGGTTCCTCGGTTCTTGCACAAATACCATTCTAAGGCACCATGTTTGATCAAGTGGGAACTTGCATTAAATAGCAGGCAATATTTAATGCAAAATCATCTTCAGTAGTTAAAATACAGTATTTTAAAAGCACAAACTAAGATATAGTGAGGTTCATGAAACCATACTATGACAACATAAATGTTTATGAGGGTTTTCTGTAAGTTTATAATCTTTATACTCACAATATATAGAAAATTGGGCTGTCTCATATACAGGCTGAGTATAATCTTTATATTCAGCCTGTCAACAGATTTTATTATACCAACATTTACCATAATACATCCAAAAAGTTAAATATTTTAAGCCTCCTGGTACATTACCCTTGCTGAAAATGCTTGAAAATGTATTGTTTTACCTCCATTCCCAAACTAAAAGATGTAGGTTTTAAATTCCATTCTTCTCAGTATTCTTAGATGTAACAATGTGGCTCTATTAGAATTTAAAATAAATATCTTTACCTCTTTAAATAAAAGCCCTGAAGGGAAACTGAACGGATATTTTAGATACCTTAATTTTACCTTAATGCCCAAAGGATTCTTTGTATATAATATGTAACCAGTGTAAGCACTAGTTGGATGGAGTGATTATAACTTAAGAGCTTTGAAACTAAGATAAAAATATCCTAATGATTATTATTACTACCATACAATTATTCACAGTTGGGAAGTCAGAGGTTTAGACCGACCATGAAAGATTTGTTGGCTCACTATCAATGATGATATGAATGTATCTATACTTTCCATGGTCTAATATATTTCTTTACACGCCAGTAAAATTCAATGGAATGGCTATTATTATAGTATTACGAAACATCAGGACAATGAAGGCCCTTCAGAATTGTCCCTTGGTGTTTCAATACTTAAAGCCGTCGGTTAAATAAAATACTAACACTAATCTACATCAGTATAGCTAACTTAAAGCATATTTAAAGGAAAACAGCACCCTTTTTAGCCACATCCCCTTTTAAAGTATCCAGGTCAAATATCAGAACCACTAGGTCTTCACCTCTGTGCTTGCAATAGATTAGAAGATACTTACCTAAACTTGCATTCGCTAGGTCCAGCCTGCCCAACCCCTCAGTCAAGTCAGGGTTTTGGACTATGGAAATCCAAAAGAGCATCTTTGCAAAAGAGGCAGACTGGACCCAGAGAGAGCAACTTTTCATTGTATCTACCGACCTATTGGCTGTAAAGGTGGCCATACATTAGGACAATTTTACTTACACGACCAAGACCAATCATGCCGGAATCGCATTTCTCGTTCTCCTTTGCAACCGACATGCGATAACAAATCCCAAGATTCGTGGATATGATGTTTCTGAGGGCTAGGCCCCACTAGGCTATTTTGGTGTGCGCTGTGCACTGCGTTAGCACAGCACTCAGCACACACCAATAGAAGAGGATGGGGATTGCCCCACTACCTTCGCTGCCCTGTACTGCCAACCCCTTTCGTGGCACATACGATCACCATTTCTATGTATATCTTTCTGACAATTACTCTGCTGCTTCCTCAAATGATCCATCCATGGAGCAGTTTTGCAAAATTCTTGCAAACTGGAGGAAACTCATGGGCAATAAAAGTGTACTCAGTGCCACATCCTTTCTGTATACTATTTCTATTCTGGATGTATTTAAATCCCCAATCAATTTAAAGGACAACTATAACTTTTTAAAAATGAAAAGCACCTGGAGACGGGAGATGGGATTGATCATTCCCACCTCCCAATATTGTTTTGTTGAGGAGCTACAGCACATACAGTTTTCATCTGCCAGGTTATGGCCCTGGGCCATTCTATAATAAAGATATTGCTGAAGCATACGGGAAGAGTGGCAGAAGAAGTTTTCTTCGTCCTGCTGCTCCTCATAGAAATGATATTGGGAGGTAAAAAGCATCAATCCTAACTCCCTGCCTCAGGTACTTTTTATTTTAAATGTTTTTTATAAAAACTTTATCCACACTATGGTTTTCCTTTAATGTCCAAAATGTGCATAATACTCTTGTCCTGTTTTCCTGTGTTTTATATAAATTCACAACAACTACCCAAGCCACAGTTTCACATTATACATAATTCCCAAAGATGCCCCTGAAGTAACTTACCTGACCCGGTCCCTTGTTGCATGGGTGCCGCCCCCTGCTCCTGTTTTGAGCTTGTTTCAAGCAAGAACAGGAGCAGTGAGGTGCTTCCTGGTTGCACAAGCAGGAATTGTTGACTTAATCATGGTACACACCATACAATATTTCAGACCGATCGACCGCTGAAATAATTGCATTCTTTTTTGGACATGACCGACCGTCCGAATCGGACGAACACACAATCGGACATGACCGAGAACCATGGCCAATTGTGCAGTCCTCTATGGACTGCATGCTAGGTCGCGACAAACTCAGCCATGACCACTATTGACTCGACCAACAGTCCTTTCTCCTGGGCAACCAAACGGTGGGTCAGGAGGAAACATTGTATGGTGTGTACACTGCATCCACAGAATAGCACCAGTGAATAACCTCTTCAAAAAAGTAATGTGCACATATTAGACTGTATTAATAAGGGCTCGTTTACACTAGGTCCTTCTTTGGTGTGTTTTTGCAATGGACCTTTTTTAAAAACACAAGGACACATACAGGCTCATTAACCCAGAGCCGTACAGAACATGATTCAGTATTACGTTTGCAGCTGTTGGTAAATCCCGAATAGCTATTATCTGGCATTAAAATCCAGTTAAACAAACTTGAAATGTCCTGTTGCTAGGATACAGCCTACATAATCAAGCTGATCAAGGGTGGGAGGAGTGTTTTACGCATGCTATCTTTGAGTGACAGTTAGAGGCAGACAAAATTGTTACACCCCTTTTACAGCATGGCTAATTGAAGGCAGAGAGAGGCTCGAAATCAGGAAAAAAAATGTATGGGGAGGGCTGCATACCTTTACTCTTTTTAAAGCAATTAAAAAAATGCATTGAGGCAATACAGTATTCCTTTAAAAGTAATGCAAAATGAAATTTGAATTGCGAGCGCTGGATGCGTGTGTGTTTTTTTGCATTACTTATGCATCTGCAGCTAACATGAAGGTAAAGTCACGCTAACCGATAGTGAACCGGTTAGCGGGACTTTAACTCCATATTATTGCCCAGCGTAAATGAGCCTAATAGAATTCAATAGTACTGTTCACACTATTGCATTCCGATTGTGTCTGGTTGCATTCCAGTTCATTGCATTTTAAAATCACATTGTAAAAAAACGGAGAGAAAATGACAGAACACATGCTGTTTCTAGTGTGAACGAGCCCTTATTAATTACTTCATAAAATATTGAATGCAGTTTCTGGCTTTAAAACAGGACTGGTCTGGTCCACTAGAAGACCTGGAGAACTCCAAAAGAGCTTGGGAATCTTTTTGCTTTACAGTTACGCTTAAAATGTGGTTGGGGAAAAGAAAATACACATGCAAAGTAAGATAGGATAACACCGCAATTTTATTACATTCTGATGATACATATATGAAAGAATAGGTGATACACAGGCTATAAAATAGCAAAAACAAACAAGCAAATAAATGCTAAAGCTTTAAGCCTTATACAGATGTGTAATAATGTGGCTGACCCGTGACTGTAAGACAAACTACCGTTTGGGATAGGGTTATCAGATTTTGAAATTCAAAATAGAGGACACATGCAAGTGTGCTTGTGAGCGTGCAATAACTTTTTGGCCACGCCCACTTTTTGAGGTAACCACCTGGTTAGTGCCCAAATCCCACATTCAAATGTACTAAAGGGCAGCTATAGCAGATATAAAGCTAAGTAAAAAAAACAGATTTCTTTCAGATGGATGGAGAAGAGGATTAGGGCTGAGATGAGCAAGTTGTCCTTTTATGTTAAAGGGTATCTCCACTGGGGAAAATGAAGTCTGGGCTATTCAGTTTTATTAAAGAACAGGATTTGAAAACATTCAAGTTACTGAACCCACCAGCTAACCACACCTGGGAAGGTTTGTCCATAAATATTCAGGTTGTGGTGAGCCTAAAAAATCTGCCTGTGTGTAATTAACAAATGTATTTTAGTGCAATGTCTTAATGGGAAATTGAACCATTTACCAATTATCTTATTACATTATTTCAACTTCATAGTCCCTCTATATTCATTTTTTCATATCTTTAGTCAAAAAAAATCCTGACTGCCAGTTTGTTTGATATTAGAGTTAAGATGTAACATTTCACCATTGTACTGTTTAAATAAAATTACAGCACACTAGCCAGAATTATTGACTTTTAATATGTTATTATTTCTACACTGAATCCATAATATAGCACCTTTACTTTCCCAATGACCAAAGTTCCTTTTTACTTTCACTGAAATATGATATTTTAGAACAAATCACAAAAGCAATCCATATATCTAGTTAGACTGCATTCCCAAGGAATATACTATTTCACAGTCTTATGGGCATATTTATAAACAAGCATTAACTTTCCAGCGGCGTAAAGTTAACATCGCCGCAATTGGCTTTTCACCAGTTTGCAAACATTGCAGCTGTTACCCCTCACTCGTATTTATAAAGCGGCGGTAACGGCTTTCTTGCAATAACTTCAGCCATTTTAATATGCCAATATAGGAGTGGCAGAAACGGCTGAGCTGAGCACTGTGCTTGCTGGGGGCACACCTCTGCCGTACCTCCGGTGCTAGTAATTGCCACACCTCCGTCGGGTGGAGGGCTGCACCGCTGCTGCCAGCAGCAGGGGGGTATTGCTGCAAGGGGGTGAGTCGCTGATGAGGGGGCAGGCACTGACAAGTGCCTTTTGGCCATTAAGGGGTCCCACAGCTCGAACCGGGCCCCCCCTCTGCCTATGTCATAGACGCTGTTTGATATCACTGCTGTCGCCAGTGACACCACCATCGCTGGTGACACTGACATAGCAGATGTTGCCACCAATCTTGATTGCGACATTCTGTCTTTTTTCTTCTGTCATCACTGTGATGACACTTGAGTTTGCACCTCTTTATATAGGTTTGGAGATGGACCAAATCCATTTGTGATTGGTTAAGATTTCAAGCCATTCTGAACATCATAGGGAGAACGCTCGGGACTGTGTGTTTCCATTGGCAGCGATAGACTCCTCAAAAGGGAATCTATATCCCGCTCGTTCAGGAAACGAAAGTACACACATAACGATAAAGCCCCGATACTGTCGGATCCGACGGTATCTGGGCTTTATCGTTACTGTGTGTACCCAGCTTAAGTACCACAATGATATGGGTAAATAAAAGAGTTGAGCATTAGTATGATATCACTGATACAACGATACCTTTTCAATATTTAAAGATACGGTTTGGCAATCCTAAAAAACAGATATTTAAATGTCCTGTACAGCTAAACTTACTTACATAAATAGTTCAGATGCATGCCATGGTGGAATAGTATTATTTAAAAATAACAATACATAATAAAGTTGACAATTTTTTTGACAGTTTGAGAAGCATCAAAGGCAAAATCAAAAATTGCACATAGCTATTGTCACGCAGGCATAAATTTAGGAAATGGAAAAAGATTTATGAGTAATATTATAATGGATCTACTGTATACAGCATTTGTAAACCCTATCATATTGATTATAAAAATTCAGTAGCCATCTACAGTTGTTAAAATACAAATGCTTGATCAAAAATAAGAAGTGTGTCTGTTGTTTATATGTAAATAAAAGAGTTGAGCATTAGTATACAGAGAAAGATAAGACCTATTGTATTCCATAGTTGAAGGTAAAACATGTAGCCCTTAAGGAAATGAATTCTTTTGCATCTTAGGTAAACATTGTTTAATGAAGCTTTAGTAAAAAAATCTTAAAGTTTGCAAACAATAGGTTGGCTAAAATTAAGGGGCTCCGCATATACTAAACTGGAAGCTATTGTAACAAGATTTGCAATGTTGTTTATTGGTTTATTGCTACCAATGTATAGTGTATAAATGGTGTTAATGCACTGAATTGTAGATGGGTGTCTGTTTAAAGGGTTATAAGATGTAATTAGCTTTTTAGATACAGTATACAAATACAGCTGAAATAATTGCTCAGTGAATAACCTCTTGAAACAAAAGAAAAAGTAACGTGCACACAGTAGACTGTATCATTTATTTGCAGTTATCCATAAAAATATAGGTGGAAGGAAAAAGAAAATACACAGGCAAGATAAGATAGGATAACACAGCAATTTTATTACATTCTGATCATACATTCATCTGAATGAATTGCTATAAAATAGCAAAAACAAACAAACAAATAAACCAGCATAGAATGCATTTTAAAACTCTAAAGCTTAAGCCTCATAGAGACGTGCAATTGTGTGGCTAAACCATACCTATAAGGCAAACTTCTGTTTTGGATGACTGTTGGTTCGTCTATGGAAGTTAGGCCGTGCGTTGTTGATGATCCTCTGGGTTGTATGTCTTTTCCCGACCTTTAGGTGTTACAGTTGCACATTATGGATAGAGACACATAAATATTTCCACACATTTTTTTTTAAGCTTTTGCTGGGTACA
The DNA here is from genome assembly GCA_019447015.1 of Hymenochirus boettgeri. Taxonomy (NCBI): domain Eukaryota; kingdom Metazoa; phylum Chordata; class Amphibia; order Anura; family Pipidae; genus Hymenochirus; species Hymenochirus boettgeri. The sequence goes on from CM033471.1 coordinate 61,419,487, forward strand.
CAAGAGAAGATTTTTTTTGGGCACACTGACCGTTATTTCTGTCTTTGGTTGGTTGGCCACAAAAAAGTATTTTTATGCCTGTTCGCCTGGATCGGTTTACCGTCAGATCGGACATGCTGGTAAATCACAAGCAATCATGTGGTCTCCTATGAACCACATGATTGTGAAAAACTGTCAGCCACGACAACTTTAATCTAGACTAACAGTGATTTGTCCCAGATGTCCGACGACTAGTGGCAAGCGGTAAGCTGGGATGAAGAATTGCATGGTGTGTACCAGCCTTACCAATGCCTTCTGGTTGATCACATTAAAAATATTATTTGTGAACTAAAAAGTTTTTTAACTGGAAGCTGAAACTTTTCTTCTTATCTGAATGGAAAACCGAGTGTCTTCTGATTTGATTTATTGGTAAAAAATACACCACAGAGTTAACTGAATAGCCCATTGATATATTTGATTATTGATCGTATCATCATGCAATCACCTCTTTTCCAGGGTAAATTGCCCTAACCTGTCTAATCTGTCTTCATAGTAAAAAAAAACAATTCCCCTTATTAATGTAGATGCCTTTCTCTGAACTATTTCCATTTCAAAGATGTGTCTCCTACATAAATTTGTTGATATGTGTGTATACAAACTATTACTTTATAATATCTTTCTAAAACTGAACTAATAATTTTCCTACCTAATCCCATCTTTCTCTATTTCTGTTGACAATACCCCTATTTTCCCTATCCAATCGGCACGCTGCCTCTTTTTCCTTTTCTAACCACATTAACTATGTTTCCAAAACCTGCCTCATTTCCCTTCACAATAAAGTGAAAATCTACTGCAATGCTCTCATCCTATTGCGCCTGGACTATTGTAACATACTACTTACCGGTCTTTCTGCTTGCCACCTCTCTCCTCTTCAGTTGATACTGAACTCTGCTGCATGTATTGTTTTGCGCTCTAATAAACAGAATCCTAAATCTCCTTTGTACCGAACAACAACCTGGCTCCCCAACAGTGTATTGTATACAAAATCCTTCTCCTAACATTTAAATACCTTCAATCTGCTGCACCTCCTTAAATTTCCTCTCTAGTGTACCCATATGTTCCCACCAGAATGCTTCAATCATCACAGAACCATCTCCTGTACAGACCCCACTCTCATACTGTTTCCTCTAGTATTAAACCTTTCTTTCCCATCCTCTGGAATTTAATTCCCCACTTTTCTTCTTCTGCAAAAACAAAAAAACACAATTAGCCGGTTTAAATCTGTCCTTACATCCTACCTATCTCGTACCAAGCACTGCATAAGTCTCACTACTGCACCCTTTCCTTTGAATCCATATGTTAAGGTGCCCATACATCTATGAGATTTTACTTACCCGACCGAGCGCTCACGCGATGTTCCTTCGATCCTGCCGGAACCGCTTCCACCGATCTTACATTCGACCGACATGCGATAGCAAAATGAATGGGATTTTGCGATTGCATGTCGGCCGAATGTAAGATTGGGAGAAGCGGTTCCGGCAGCATCGATGAACATCCCGTGAGCGCTCGGTCGGGTAAGTAAAATCTTCTAGATGTCCTTAACCCTCCTAACTAGACTGTAAGCTCTATGGGGCAGGGACCTACTTTCCTTTGTGGCAAGGCTCTAGCACAAATTTATATATAACTATTATGTATTTGCCCCCCTTTTATGACTTTCTTGTATTGTTATTAGAGATGGGCACAAAACTGAGCTCGAACTATTCAAACTACGGTAGTTAATTTTTCCAGACTCGCAGCTGTATTTTTGAAAATTATCGAATTTACGGGCCGTTCACTAAACCTAGAATGTATCATTTGCTAAACCTCGAAAATATTGTTCATTTTCGGTAACTCTCAAATTTACGGATCGTTTCCGATAACCCTAGAATCTACCGTTCGCTAACCCTCGAATGTAGCTTTCGATTTTCGGTAACCCTCGAAAGTATCGTTCGATTTTGGTAACCCTCGAATTTATCGTTCTATATTCGGTAACCCTCAAATTGGCCGTAACCCTCGAATGTAGCTTGTGCAAAACCTGACAATTGCCCGCTCGTGTTTTTAGAAGTGTTTTAACAAGTTTGGGTGATAGTGACATATTCCCCCAGACCATTTCCCAGGTGCCACAGTCATTTACAGTAAATTTCCATTGTTAGTTTAGCTGTAAATCATCTGAATTTTTCAAGCTATCACTCCCCATTGACTTTAATGGGTCCGAATTCGAAGTTCAAAAGTTCAAAAGTTAGAAAACGGACCAAACTTTATAAAGTTCGGCCATCTCTATTTGTTATTTACAGTGCTACGCTCTCAAGTGGTGCTTTATAAAAAAAAACTATAAGGGCTTGTTCACACTACATCAGTTTGTATCCGTTTTTCAAAGGCAGGTGCGTTTAAAAAAATGGACAGACATTAAAACCCCATAGGGTTTCATAATATCGTTCACACCTGCTGCGTTATAATCCGTTCCTTTCCATTTGTGTCCGTTTTTTGTCATGCATTTTCTATAGAAATCTATGGAATACACATTGTTAAAAAATGCATACAAACTGACAGAAACACATTGCGTGTGCGTTTCTGTTAGTTTCTAGTGTGAACGAGCAAACTCACGATAGGGTCCTCTGCACTCGTCCACACGTGGGTGCTCACTCCTCTGGATAATCCAACCCATAACTGGATATTAAGTAACAGAAGTTACAAAATAAACTTAAATTTAGTGAAGACCACACATACCCTCGCTTTTTGCTGTCTTCTAGTGTGAACGAGCCCTAAATACATGAAATATAGAATTCAAATTTACTTGTACTTACCTAGCTAAAATAAATGAATGCACTTAACACAAAAAAGATGCATATACAGTATATTATTCAGATACAATTTCTATCCAACAGGATTTCCCTGATATCATCAAGTTGTATGGTACAAAAAAGATTCTGAAAAGATTCTGTTGGTTGGTATTGGGAGGGAGCCAATGCAATGTGTATGCTCACCTAGCCAACATACATAGTATGGATAAATGCATGTCACTGGAATCTGTCAGGAAATAAGTTTTATGTTTATGGACATTCTTGGAACTCTGTACCATTTTATCAGTGTAATTAAAGAAGTTTCCTTAAAATTCTATTCCAACTGTATGTGTTTCATAAAGTTGTGCAAGTTGTGTAAAACAAAGTATCCTTTATCATCACAAAGCCACATTGGTCACTTTAATGTTAATTGTTGCCTATAACAACCTATCAAACTGAAAGCATGCCTCAAAAAAAAACATTTACTTTGTTTCTAATGAAATACTTTTCAGAACATGAAGTCCTCCTTACAAAATAGTTATGCAATATAATACATTTTAAAAGAAACTAAGCACCATATTTAAAAAGCAGGGGTATTCTATTGTCCCAATAGACAGAGTACAGCTGATCGATTCGGTTCTGGTCTTTTAAACAGATGATTTTAAACAGCTGATCGCGGACCCTCTGGGGAGGGGGGTGTCAGGTGCCCAGCCTCCAGTCTTGCGGGGGGGGGGGGGGGGGGGGCCTTTGCAGTTACACACCTGGCTCAGAGCATAAGTAAATGTACATAATCCCAAATTAGACATAGCACCTGCAGTGATTAAACATGAACTGTTGCTTGGCAGACCCATTACATGCTGATAGTTATATACTGTTTATTGATTTATTTTAGAGATTCTATTGTGATGGTCAATACATCATTAGTTCTTGGTTATAGAAAATTATAGGTATTATAAAGTATATTTTACTTCCATTTCTTTTTGTAGTTTACAGTACCATCCAGTAAAAATCTTATCATATAAGCTGATATAGCTCATATGTGCTGAATTAAAATGAATTGCCATGTTTATTGTATATTGAAACAAGAAGCAATATCTTTTAGATATGTCTAAAACTAAACTATTAATCAGTTCATGGAATTGATTATGTTATTTGGTATTATCTAGTACAGTGTTCCTCCTATGCTGGGGCATAATGGAACTTTTTTTGGTGAAAAAAAACATGGACACTCTTATGTGTCATTGGTCTTAGCAGTTATGTTAATGTTTAATGCACCAGATATTTCATTAAATATATTAAAAGCACAAGCAAAATTACAAATATAACTAAACATGCTAAAATGTAGACAATTAAAAACATAAATTAAAACTGATTAATAAAATGTGTTTTTATTCAAGATACAAAAGAAAAGAGATGAATAATACCCATTTCAGGGCCCTTGTTATTCCATAGCACCTTGTTAGTACCTTCCATACAAACTATCTTTGTATTATTTTTTTGACCAGGTCAGTAGCACTCCCACAATATATACTATAACTAATTTGCCCAAAAGAGGGCTCCAATCATTCATCTTTTGTATGCCATGTGATAGGTTTATTGTGCAAGGGATTAAGGTAATTTGCAATAACATGGTTTATCTAAATGGCAGTTCAGTGTAACAGTTAGATTGCAGGCTATAGTATAGTATAGTATTTGAAGGTGAATAAAGACATACGTCCATCAAGTTCAACATACTTAGCAATACCCACATTTCCTGCCTAACTGTTGATCTCGAGGAAGGAGACCCCCCACAGAATTATAAATCCAAGGGGCAATCAGGAATATCTCCAACTTTATGTATCAATATCAACATTCATTGTTTTTAGAAACTCATCCAGCTTTTTAAAAAAACTATTTAATGAACCTGCCATCACCACATCCAGTGGAAGACAGTTCCATGGTTTTACCGTTCTTCTCTTCTTATCTTCTTTTCTTCTAGTCTTAAGGGATGTCCGCATGTTCTCAGACATGTCCTTTTGGTGAACAATTCCTCAGACAATTTATTGTATGGCCCATTAATGTATTTATACACAGTAATCATATCCCCTTGCAAGCACCTTTTTGTAGTGTGCATAATTGTAACTTATCCAGTCTGTCTGCATATTCAAACTGCACCAGTCCCCTTATTAATTTAGTTGCCCTTCTCTGTACTCTTTCCATTTCCAAAATGTCATTTTTGTACACAGGATTTCAAAACTGCACTGCAGATTTCAAATTAGGCCTTACAATGCTTTGTAGAGGGAGAGGGAGAATAATAATTTTCTCCTTTGAATCCATACCCCTCTTTGCTTGTAAAGGTTCTCATTCATCCAGGTCATGGTATATCTGTTGTATTCAATTAGATCAACTGGACTTAAAGTTTAGTTCTTGAAGACGTTTCACTAGTCATCCGACTGGCTTTCTCAATTCAGAATGAGCCATTTTCCTGCACCTTAAGGATAAAGGACATACCTTTGAAGATTGTAATGTTAACATATTGGCAAAGGAACGTGACTGGATCAAGAGAGGTGTTAAGGAGGCAATTTATGTGAAAATAAAGAAACCAAGCCTAAATAGAGGTGGGGGGGGTCGACACCAACTGTCTGCCATGTACAATGCTGTTTTGACACTTACTCTGGGCGTTCCTATAACACCTCTTAGCCACTATCCAATCATGCCCTTAACACTTGGCTGTGATATGCTAATTGGGATTTTCCAGGGTACATAATTGCCACAGATTCTTGTACAAGTCATTCTGAATTGAGAAAGCCAGTCGGATGACTAGCGAAACGTCTTCAAGAACTAAACTTCAAGTCCAGTTGATCTAATTGAATACAACAGACATACCCCTCTTTATTCAAGATAATATCTTGCTGGCTCTAGTTGTTGCTGCTTGGCACTACTTGCTACAGTTATGTTTGTTATGCACCAAGATCCCTTTCCAACAGGGATTCACTTAACACAGAGATATTTATAGTATAAGCAGCACAAGAATTTTTAAGTCCAAAATGACCTTACATTTACTCTTACGCCCCTTACATTTACTCTTATGGATTTGTCCTTTAATTTACATTTACCCTTATGGATTTTTCCTTTTGTCATTATTATGGGAAAGTATAATAATTTAACTTTTTTATTCTTTATTTAAGATCTCTTAAATTGCCAAATTTTATTTATTTTTCTTAAATATCCATATCCTGCTTTCTAAATGTTCTATGAGGTATTTAAACTCGAGACATCTTCACGCTAACAGATCTGTGGGATTTGTTTTATTGAAATGGCTTGAGTAGTAAATTTTTCAATATGTATTGTGTAAATTATGAAATTATGGAATATTACCATGTTTTGTTGACTATACATAATGTTGTTTACCACCAAGATGTCTTGGGAAATAAGGTATGAGCATATTAACTTGACAGAAAAAACATATTTACCTTCTCAATGTAAAATGTTAAAATTGTTTCTATATTTTTAATATAGAATTTTATTATTTTTAACAATAAAAAGGGGGTTTAAAGAACATTTTTAGGAGAAGGGGTGCATTTTATGTAATTATTAATATATTAACCAATTTTGAAAACATAAAAACTAAAGAATTATCCTTTTTGTATCCTGGATGTTAATTTCAAGTTAGATTGGCTTTAAAATACTCCTAATATTCGGTATATGAAGAAGACACTTTGCATTATTTACTGGCTATAGGGCTGCTTGCTCTACTACATATACTAGTTAATCAGCACCCTCTAGAGAACATTTGTAAAATGTTTTTTTTCTTTTCACTGATTGTGATATATGCTGTATCCTATGAACTCAAGAGATTAAATATGACATTAAAAGGGTCTTAAAATACGCAATTATTACAAAAATAAAATGCGCTCACTAAGATTTCCTTAATAGCAAAACATTTACATTTAATATTACTATTTTATTAAGTAGTAATTTTCTGTAAATTAATATTTAAATGGCTAAAGGAAGTATTGGCCTACATGCAGTAACCAGTGGAAATACACTTATTCTGAGCCAAAGGACTTGCAGTAATAATATTCTTACCAATGATCAATATTTATTGGATCAGGCTTTCTGCCTTTAAAAAAAATTCCAGGAATTTTACCTAAATGTACGTTTTTAGGGAAATATTGATAAAATACACTGGTTTTCCATTTATTTTTAATTGGGTTTCAGAAATGGATTGATGAGGTAAGAGACCTGGTCAATTGCATCAAACAAGCACATTATTTTTCACCTAAATATGAAACTTCTTTGCATCTAATCTAAATGGATTTTGTTAGGGAAGGTATATTACTAAACAAGCACCCAGACATTTTACAATATTCACAAAAAGTGATAAACTGATAACGTTTAACTTAAGTGATTACCCCATACAAGGATACATTGAATTGCTATATTAAAAAAACTTAAAAGGTCAAAATTACCTAAAATTTAAAATTATTGCAAGTAATGCTTATCTGTACATTTTCACTTAGTTGAACCCCAACTGATACATTCAGCACATTATAAGATTTATTATTAACCAGATATTTAAGTATAATTTTAATGCATAATTATTCTGGAAAAGTAATCTGGCTTCTCCCTCCATGCAATCTTGAATGCTGACATTACAACCAACCAATGAACCAACCAAATGCTGATTCCTCTGCTACCTCCACTGCACATGTTCAAGCTTGTAAAAAGCTCTTTGAGCAGAGGGAGGAGGCAGATACTGTTTCCAGCATGGAAAAGAACTTAAAAAGATATTTAAAAAGGAAAAGATATTAAATATCTGGTTACAAATGCATGTAATAAAAATTGTAAAAATAGCAGTTGGGTTTGCAGGCAGATAACTGACAAGTCACCAGTTTTTTGTCTTAAGGATAGACACTCCCTTTAAGTCCATCCATTCGTTCTCATTTCTTTAAATGAAAGAATCCTTGATACTGTCACTGTGAGTCATCAGGAGACTACAAATGGTTTCCTAATAAACTGCTGGTAAAAGGCAGGGGTCAAACTACTTAACCCTGCGAATACCTTTTACATGCCCTTTAAACAATGATTTGAAATAACTAAGCAATTAAATTTCCATTAAAATAATAAATTACTGCTTTGCAAAACTTATACAATATTTAAAAAACATACCACTGGAATTTATACATGTATTAATATTTATTTTCTTTGGACTATTAATACTATTCCCACATGCACCACATCTATGTGTGTTTAAATAAAATAAAAAAACAGAAGCCCCTCACAGACACATTTGTACACATATTCAGACATACATACATATTTAACTATCTTAACCTGGACATTCTGCCTGTCCAGGAAGATCTTTAAGCCTCTTTTAAAGGTGTTTAGGGATTCTACCACACAACATTATAAGGTAGAGCATTCCACAACCTTTCTGCCTCAGTGTCCATTTACTTTGCTTAAAGCAAACACTTTCCATTCCTCCAGTCAAAAGGGGATATCTTTTTGTTCTTTGTTGAACCTGTGTGAAATATCCTCCACACTATAAAAGCAATCAAGCAATAAAGCAATCAAACTAGCTAAAATTAATAATGAAGTTAGGATAGCTGAAGAAAGCATCACTAAGCCTAAACATTTTTTTAAGTATATTAATAGTAAGAAGATGAGGACTGAGAATGTGGCACCATTAATTAATGGGGATAAGTTAGTTACGGAGGATGGCGATAAAGCAAATGTCTTGAATATTTTTTTTTCCTCTGTATACACTATAGAAGATCCAAGTACAGATATCATAGAGTATAGTAGCAATAAAGGTATACAAGATTCAAGTTCACTTTGGTTAACCGAGGATATGGTACAGAAAGAACTAAATAAGGTTAATATTAATAAATCTCCTGGACCGGATAAAATACATCCTCGGGTACTTAAGGAGCTAAGTTCAGTTTTATCTAGGCCATTGTTTCTTATTTTTGCTGATTCCCTCATGTCCGGTGGTGTGCCTCTGGATTGGAGAAAGGCTGATGTTATTCCAATATTCAAAAAGGGTAGTCGTTCACAGCCGGGTAATTACAGGCCTGTAAGTTTAACTTCAGTGGTGGGGAAGATCCTGGAAAGTTTAATAAGGGAACATGTTCTTGAGTATGTTTCAAGGACTGACATTATAAGTTGTAACCAGCATGGATTTAGGAGGAATAGATCTTGTCAAACTAACTTGCTTGGCTTTTATGAGGAAGTAAGTAGAAATTTAGACTCTGGTATAGCAGTAGATGTAGTTTACTTGGATTTTGCAAAGGCTTTTGATACAGTCCCCCATAGGCGTCTAATGAATAAGCTAAGGTCTGTTGGTCTGGGGAGTCACATTTGTACATGGATAGAAAATTGGTTAAAGAATAGGATGCAGAGAGTAGTTGTTAATGGGGCTTCGTCATTATGGACTAAAGTGCTAAGTGGGGTGCCACAGGGTTCTGTGTTGGGGCCGCTTCTATTTAATCTATTAATGATTTGGAAGTGGGTATTGTCAGCAAGGTTTCTGTGTTTGCCGACGACACAAAACTTTGTCGACCATTAAAAACTTCAGAGGATGTGCAATCGTTGCAAGGGGATCTAGATAGATTATCACATTGGGCTGCTAAGTGGCAGATGAAATTCAATGTTGATAAATGTAAGGTGATGCATTTTGGACTTAAAAATCCTTGTGCTACTTATACTATAAATGGCTCTGTGTTAAGTGAATCCCTGTTGGAAAGGGATCTTGGAGTTTTGGTGGATAACAAACTTAAAGGTAGCAAGCAGTGCCAGGCGGCAACAGCCAGAGCCAGCATGGTATTGTCTTGTATAAAGAGAGGTATGGATTCAAGGGAGGAAAATGTAATTCTCCCTCTTTACAAAGCATTGGTAAGGCCTCATTTGGAATATGCAGTGCAATTTTGGAATCCTGTGCACAAAAAGGACATCTTTGAAATGGAAAGGGTTCAGAGAAGGGCAACTAAATTAATAAGGGGATTGGGGGAGCTTGAATATGAAGAGAGACTGGAAAAGTTACAATTATGTACTCTGGAGAAAAGGCGCTTGCGTGGGGATATGATTACTGTGTATAAATACATTAACGGGCCATACAATAAACTATCTGGGGCATTGTTCACCAATAGAACATGTCAAAGGACACGAGGACATCCCTTAAGACTTGAAGAAAAAAGGTTTAGGCTTCAAGCTCGGAAAGGGTTTTTCACTGTGAGAACGGTAAAGCTATGGAACTGTCTTCCAGTGGACGTTGTAATGGCAGGTTCATTGGTCAGTTTCAATAAAAAGCTGGATGAGTTTCTGCAAACAAGGAATGTTGCAAGTTACTGGTATTGATACATAAAGTAGAGTTGATCCAGGGAAATTTGCGATTGCCACTTGGAGTCAGGAAGGAATTTTTTCCCCCTTCATAAATTTGGTGGGTTTTTTTTGCCTTCCTCTGGATCAACAGTTAGGCAGGAAATGAGGATATTGCTAGATGGGTTGGACTGGATGGACGTATGTCTTTATTCAACCTCAAATACTATAAACTATAAACTAAACACTGAATATAAATAATCATTACTACTTCCTTGAAAGACCCCCCCCCCCCCAAGAACTTTCATCCAAAAAAACAGCATTTCTTTTCTATTCTCATAAATCAGTTTCTTAATTTCTCTTTAGTTTAGTTATTTATTTCTATTCCTTTGCAAATTCATTTATACTCTGTTAGATATAACTCTGTCTCACATTATAAAACTCAGCCCACCATCCTTGCTGAATGCTTTAGCTTTTATGGGAGGAATCACAACATGGGTGAAAGTCTGCAAAATTATAGTCTGGATTTAAAGCAATTATCTTCCTCCTGTGCATTTGGGGTATTTCTAGATCAGGCCTTGCAAGTTTGGCGCAGAGTAGTGACGTCAGCTGCCAGCACAGTGGATGCGGAATCGAGCGGCTGCCGGATGATAAGTGAGTGACCCGAGTATTTTTTTATAAAGCCTAAAAACCTTGATGAATTCTATATCCATAAACTTCTAAGTAAAAAAGATTTAACATTGTAAATCTGTGTGTGATGTTGCATTATCTATGGAATTAACCAGACTCAACTCAGCAGCATTGTGTGCACCACTCCCGGCTATGCCAGTTAGGAAAGGTTTTGCAACCACAAATGGTGCACAAGTGCTACCACTATGGAGGAACTAATCAGCAGCAAACCTGTAGATTTAAGTCAGAAACATGCTGGAAATGTGGTAAATTAGGGCACATTGCTTGTGTGTGCAGGGGAAAACTCCACACCTCCAAGGCACAACATGTGACTAAATTCCAAGTCACTAAAACAGAGAACTCACAGACTTATATATACTCACTGTGTGAACTCACAGACTTATATACAGTAAATGCTACGCATGGAGTGGCTGATGATATACATATTCAGCTGGAAATTGATGGACATCCAGTTAAAATGTTACTTGATACTGGTGCATTGGTATCACTAATATCCGAAACTGCGTAAATAAATATGAATTGAAAGAGTCTCCCATTACAACTTACTTTGTACATGGGGAGAACATTCCTGTGCTTGTATGTATGTATAGTTTATTTATAAAGTGCCACATGGTGATGCAGCGCTGTACAGTAACAAAATACAATAAAGTCATACAAGGGGAACAAATACATAGATAGTTCAGTACATAAATATATAAATTATATAAGTAGAAGTGCCAGAGCTTTGCCACAAAAGGGAAAGGAGGTCCCTGCCCCGTTGTGCTTGCAATGTAGTTAGGTGAGTAACATGCAGATACAATAGAATGGGTTATAAGTGCTGGAGTGAGACGTATGCAGTGCAAATAAAACAATCATATGCTGTTTACCAGATAGGTAGGATGTAAGGCTAGATTTAAACCTGCTAATTGAGGTTTCTTGATGTAAAGAGAGGGGAATAGAATTCCAGAGGATGGGAGCTACAAGAGAGAAAGGTTTAAGGCGAGAAGAAGCAGTAAAAGTGTGGGGTCTGTACAGAAGCTGGTTCTGCGATGAGCGGAAGGTACGGGCAGAAATATATGGGGATACTAGAGAGGAAATATAAGGAGGAGCAGCAGAGCAAATGGATTTAAATGTTAGGAGAAGGATTTTATATACAATTCTCTGTTTAACGGGGAGCCAGGTTGTTGTCCGGTACAGAGGAAATTTGGGATCCGGTTTATTAGAGAGCAAAACAATACATGTGGCAGAGTTAAGTATAGACTGAAGGGGAGAGAGGTGTGGAGCAAGAAAACAAATAAGTAGTAGGTTGCAATAGTCTAGGCGCGATAGGATAAGAGCATGCATAAGCATAGCGGTGGTTGGGAGTTAAAGGAACCTGCAATATTTGGCTATATTGCGAAGAAAAAAGTGGCAGGTTTTCACAACATAGTTAATGTGGTTAGAAAAGGAGAGAGAGGAGTCAATAATTACAGCTAGGCAGCGATTGGATAGGGAAAATGGGGGTATTGTCAACAGGGATAGAGAAAGATGGGACGGGACCCAGTTTAGGTGGAAAAATAATCAGTTCAGTTTTAGAAAGATTTCATTTGAGGTATCGTTGAAACATCCAGGAGGAGATGGCAAGGAGGCAGTCGGAGACATGTGATTGGATGTCAGGAGTTAGCGTTGGTGTGGACAAGTAAATTTGTGTATCATCTGCATATTAATGATACTTGAAGCCAAAAGAGCTAATAACTCCCAAGGAAATAGTGTAGAGGGAGAACAATAAGGGTCCAAGAACAGACCCCTGTGGTACCCCCACACTAAAAGGAACCGAGAAGAGGTGTTGTTAGCATAAAATACAGAGTAAGTTTGGTTAGAGAGATAGAAACCAGGATGCCACTTCATTACGAATGCCCAAGAAGAAGTATCTGCATTAGGAGGGAATGATCAACTGTGTCGAAAGCAGAGGACAGGTCAAGGAGGATAAGAATAGAAAAGTGACCATTGGCTTTTGCAACCTGCAGATCATTCACAACTTTACACAGAGCCAGATGGAATGCACAGGATAATATTCAAGCTCCAGTTACTTCTGAAGGATAGGCATTACATTACCATTAGTCGTAGTAAAAGGCAACAGGCCCACACTTTTGGGACGCAATTGGTTAAAGCACATAAAGCTAAACTGATTGTTTTCATCCTATGGACTTCCCAATGGGCCTCAGTTCCCATCTCGTGAAATTCCAGTATTTTTTGAAACAAAATGGCACCAAGCACACTTTAGGTTATATTTAAATATATGGGGTATCGCAAATATACGATACTGTACATTTTCGTTATTGCACGACCGCGATCGTACATTTATGACATCATAAATGTACGACCGCTCTCTCATAGAATACCATACCGCAGGGGTATTCTATGGTGAGCGTAAATCTACGATTTACGACCGCAATCATAGATTTACTATATCATACAATTATGGCCTCCGTCATAGATTTACGATAGTGCCCGGAAATTTACTATCGCGATAGCGATCATTAAATGTGCAGTATCGCTGAAAAGCGATATCACATCTTTATAACTATGGCCCATTGACTCCACCCTATCAACCTGCTCCAAATGGTGCTGCAGAATGAGCCATGAGGACAGTTAAGAAAGCTTGGATTAAGCAATCGCTTTCCCTTGAGTCAGCTGGATCTACAGCTGGGCAAAAACTGTGCAGATTTTTATTTCATTACTGGAATACTCAACATTCTATCACTGAAAATTCCCCAGCAGAGCTGTTTCTAAAAATGCTACTCCGTAGCCGATTGGATTTACTTAGACCCTTTTTGGCAGATACAGTAGTAAAACATCAGATGTAACAAGTAAGAGCCCATTCTTGGCACAGAACCAGAGAATTTGAAAGAGGAGATAAATTGTTGATCCGAGAGTTTCGCTGCTCTGGGTCCATGAACAATTTTCCATAAAAAAGTACCATTGACTTATAATGTACAAATTGGTAAACATCACAAGCATGTTCACATAGGTCATCTTCTGCCAGGTTTAACACCTCCTCCTGTTGTTGACATAAACGCTGAGTCATTGTTCAGGCATGAGCACTGGAATGGGAGGAGCAGTGGGATATAAGAAATATAAGAAATGAGTCACTTAGTTGACAAAGCTGAGTGATTTTTATAAGGATATATACCACTGCAGCTCCCATTATAAAATATCACACTTGTGCTTTAATGATGAACCTGTTTGCACGTTTTCTGAACTGTATAATACTAATTTCTTGTTATTGTTATATGTTATCTTGGGAATTTTACTTGTTAACTAAAAGGGGAGGAAATGTAGGAACTGTTACTTATAAAGACATTTTATTTAAGGGCATTCTCCTCTTTTGTCATTATCTAAATACATACTTATTTTCTGTCCCACCCCCTGTCTTCCCTGTTACAGCCAAGAGCCAGTAAAATGCAGGTAGTGGGCCTGCAAGGTGAATAAACTGTTAAGTTACAGCACTGCCTTATTGTGGTTTTCAGCAGATTATTGACTAATAAGAAGTTATCACACATACATACATATAACTTGACCATCTCAGCACTACCCTTTTTAATACACCACAGAGGTTTTGTCTTATTCTGCCTACTTTTAAATATGGTATCTGCACCCTCAAAAAAGCGTACCTGAAAAGTTTCCACCATGCTTCTTTTTATTCTTCACAAACTGCATGTTTGCACATAAGAAGCAGGAGAACAGGGCAACTTTAGTTTATTCTTTATCTCACCAACAGGGATTCAAACATTGGTGAGATGAACACTGGTGTTTACTGAATATATTTTGGCCACCCATATTTTCATTTTGTCATGTCAAAGGAATAGTTCACTCGAAAAGCGAACTTTTAATGTATTGATTGAGGTCCAGGGGCTTAAGGAGCTATGCCATATCTCCCGTTCTTCATTCAATTAACCAGAAGCCAGGGACCAAGGTAAGTATATTTACCTTACACGCGATCCACCGCTGCAGAGATGAATATCTCCGACCGCTTCCTGGTTCTAATGCAATGTAGTGCAGAGCCAATAGATCTATGAATTATTTTTGTTATAACAATTTGTATTGCAAATTTTCAAAATTATACATATCATGAAATATATATTTTGTTTTGTGGAATTTTATAAACATAAAATGCAAATCAAACATCGTTATTAAGAACATTGGTTCTATTCTTATACATAATATTAATCCATAGTAAGAATCATATAACATAAAAACCTTAATATCATAACTTTAAATTATATCTATTAATACAATCTATTATATTATAACTAATATGTTATTTTTCTACTCTGAGTTTTACTGCTTTAGTTTTGTTATATAAGATAATATCTATTCTCTTTTTTTTGTTTGTTTGTTTGTTATCTTCTCTTATTTCTGATATAATTTCCCAGTCGTTTCATTCCATTGATCTAATATCTGTGTACCACAATTCCCATTTTCTGTAAAATGTAGGAATTTTTTGTTGGGTAATTGCATATGATTTCTCATAATGCATAAGTTGTGTCAATTGGTTAGTAGTTTCTTTAAAGCTTGTAGGGAGATTCAATAAAAGTTCTTATCGTTTAAAATGGTGCTAATTTTGCCCCAACCAATCAGATCTTATTTAACAATTGAAAGCTAACATCTTATTGGTTGGGGCAAAATTAGCACCATTTTAAACGATAAGAACTTTTATTGAATAACCCTGTTGGTGTTTTATTAGATTTCCAATATTTTACAATCAATCGTTTAAGAGACATACATGCATGATATATAATAGTAGCCATATTTTCAGGGTATACATTGATTCCTATTTATTGTACTTGTAATCTGACCAGTTATATCTGTAAGAGCCCAAGTCAGTTTCTGGCCTTGGTCAGTTTCTGCAGCCTTTTTCCAAGTGCAGCATTTTCTAAGTGTAGGGCTGAATTAACACCAGAATTCAACCAGAAGTAACCTGAAGAGCCTGACACTGAACTCTGCTTATTTGGATCCTACCATTATCATGTTCCATTATATAACCCTGCTCTTTTTTTCCTGGTTACCTACCTACTCAGTTTCACTGCAACACCCCACTGTTGGTAAGCCTATTTACATCGCATCCTCCATTTTATCCTCTACCTTCCTTTCCCACCATGAACTCCTTCCATTGTCAAACACCCCCCAGCTTCCTCCACTACAAGACCAACGCATGGTCCCACTCTCACCTCCTCTCATTCTCTCTCCTGCTTTTACTTGCAGCTGGTGATATCTCCCCTGATCCCGACCCCACTCCCATACCACACCTGTGTGATCAACCCATCCCCACCCTAATGTCTACTGCCCGTAACGCTCCTTCATCCCCTCATACCCTTAACACACGCAATATCACTAATATACCTTTTCTTTCCCTTCCCCCTTCTCCTGTATCTGGGGCCCTGTGGAACGCATGGTCTGTTTGTAATAAACTTGCACACAGACACAACCTATTTATCTCTAACTGCTTTACTTTTCTTGGTCTTACCGAAACATGGATGTCACCCTCTGATTCTGTCTCACCTGCCACGCTCTCGTATGGTGGCCTTAACTTCAGCCTCACCACTAGACCCGATAATAAATGTGGTGGGGGAGTTGGTATTCTTCTCTCTGAGCGCTGTACTTTCAAACCCATGCCTTTCCAGCCCTCTCCCATCTATCTTTTGAGTTTCACTCAGTCCGTATTCACTCTCCTACACCCCTAGAGAATGCAGTTATTTATTGACCACCTGGGCCGACAACCTCTTTCTTTGACCACTACTCTGCTTGGTTGTCCCACTTTCTATCCACTGACATTCCCTCGATCATCTTATGGGTTTTCAATATCCCCATCGATACCAACACCTCTGTTGCCACTAAACTTCTCTCTCTTACCTCCTCCCTTGGCCTTACCCAATGGTCCTCTGCCCAAACCCATTGTAATGGGCATACACTGGATCTGGTATTTACCCGCCTCTGCTCCGTATCTAACTTCTCCAACTCCCCCTTTCCTCCGATCATAATCTTCTCAAATTTAATCTTGTGTCATCTGTCCCGGCCGTAAACCTTAACAACCAAATGTACAGATGCAGAGACCTGAGTAATCTCGACCCCCATTCGCTCTCTATACCTTTCCAACAACTTAACTTGCAGCTGTCCACTACCATAACACTGTTTCCAATGCCCTCAACTCTGTTGCTCCCTTCAACAAGAAATACTCGAGGTACCTCCCAGGCGTCCATCTGTTGCTCCCTTATCCACCCATTGCCTTGGTCGCAAGAACCCACAACCATGGCTTACGGACCAGATTAAAAAGTTGAAAGGGCAATCCCGTATAGCCGAGCAACACTGGCGCAAGAGTAACAAAAATATCGACTTTCTCGAATTTAAAAGTGCCCTTTATCGGATCAGAGGTGCTTTGTCCATAGCCAAACAAAACTACTTCTCTTCACTCATATCCTCCCAATCCCATAACCCCAAACAGCTCTTAAGAATTCAACTCCCTGCTCTGTTCGCTACCTCCTCCGTCTACCCCCTATTTATCGGCTGATGAAATAGCCTCATATTTCCCAGAGAAAATTGAAAACATCCAAAGTGGTTTTCCTGTGCACCCTAGCTCCTCCCTACAGCTTTCAACCACTACAATTGCACTGCCCAACCTCCCCCTAATGAGCTTCACCACTATAACAAAACAGGGACTTTCATCTCTCCTATCGAGGACACCAGTCTAACCACCTGCCGCCTCGATCCCATCCCTCTCATCTTATTCCTCCCTCTCCTCTACCTTGATTCCAGCCTTAACTTCTTTCTTTAAAGGGGAACTAAAGTCTCCAGACAACATTGTCCCAATAGACAGAGCACATTCACAAACATACAAAAAGCTGTGTCTCACCTCTCCCTTTGCTGTGGCCATTGGAAGATTTATGAAAATAACCTGTGAGTACTAGGGGTCAGCTCCCACAATCCACCTTATCTGGGTAAACCCCCAGCTAAGTGTCTGCGTACAGGCACATGCTCCATAAAGCTCAACAGATCAAAACAAGGAAGTTGCATCCTTGCTTCCTAGAAGCTGACAACCAATCACATTATAGCACAGAGATCCTCCCTTTCCATGACACAGAACAGGGATTTCAGTTTTTTGTTTTCAAACACATTCAAGGCTCCTGTCCTAACAATGATATAATCCTTTGCTTTTCATACAAAAAGAAAATGAATCTTTGCAGTGTATTTCATAGATAGCATGGATGTAAGAAACAGAAAACTTACATTTCAGCAAAAATAAAAGTTAGTGTGGGGGATAGAACCTGCAACTTGTACATTTACCCTGTCTTGCTAAAAGCAGAAGTCTTACCGCTAGGCTAAGAGAGACACTATAAAAATCATTGGTACATGTAGAATATTGTAGTAGGAACATAATAGAAACAAAAAATAAAAATACTTTGGGGGAATCAAACTCATAACCTTCTGATCTGTATGTGTCTAACCCTGGCATCTTACAAGGTGAGCCACCGCTGAATAAGCTTAAAGCCTAGGAACATTTAGAAGCTTTATCTTTTGTATGGAATATAATAGAAACAAAAAAAAAAGGTTTAGCTGGGGTATTGAACTTGTGATCTTCTGAACTGTATGTGTCTAACCCTGATGTCTTACAAGGTGAGCCACCACTGCACAAGCTGAATGTAAAGGTACAATTAGAAGCTTTCTCTTTCTCATGGAATATAATAGAAACAAAAAAAGCTACATCTGGGGTATTGAACTTGTGACCTTCTGAACTGCCTATTTTTTAAATCTGGTGCCTTACCTGGTGCGCCAACACTGAATAAGCAGAGAGTCCAGCTACATTTGGTAACTTTATCTTTTGCTAGTATAAGAATAATTTAAAAAATGGAATATGGAATCCCTGATAACTTAGAAAGCTGCCTTTGTTACCCTGCAGTTTATTTTCTAGCAACTCACACTGACTGGTAAATAAACTGCAGGGTAACAAGCAGCTTTAAAAGTCTTTTCAGGGACTTCCATATTGGTGTGGAGACATCTGTATAGAAAACACTTTGTGCATAGAGACAGTGAATACTGGGGTCAGGGGGCGTGGTTCTTTGATGACTTCATGGGCTGTGGGTTGTACTGGCAACAACATGGAAGCCTTCTTATTTACAGAATCTATTTCTCACATATATTAAATGCAATGTACCACAGAAGAATCTTACAATGTATAGGTGTTCTGGGGAGAAAAACTTTCACATTAGGTTTTTGAAAATTTAAGTTTAGTTCTCCTTTAACTTGTCCCTATTCACTGGTATTTTTCTCTCTATATTTAAACATGCCGTTGTATCCCCTATACCTAAAAAACCCTCCCATGACCCGTCTGCTCTTTCCAGCTACCGGCCTTGTCTCTCTTCTCCCTTTTGCTTCCAAACTACTGGAAAGACATGTCTATGCTGCCCTGGTTAGTCACCTGTCTGCTAACTCTCTCTTTGACCACCTCCAGTCAGGCTTCCGCCCTAACTACTCCACGGAAACTGCCCTCGCTAAAGTGACCAATGATCTATTTAGTGCTTAATCTAAAGGTCACTCTTTGCTCATTTTTCTTGATCTGTCCTCTGTTTTTGATACTGTTGATCACCTTCTACTTCTTCAGATCCTGACCTCCTTAGGTATCCAGGTCCCTGGCTATCTTCCTATCTCTTTGGTAGGATCTTTAGTGTTTTTCACTCTGAAATTAGCTCCACTGAAATTATCTCCCTGTGGGGGTCCTGCAAGACTCGGTACTCAGCCCTCTTATTTTCTACATCTACACCTATGGCCTTGGACAACTCATTAGTTCATTTGGGTTCCAGTATCACCTGTATGCGGACGATACCCAAATTTATATCTCTGCCCCAGTTCTCCCCACACTGACATCCCAGGTCCCCGACTGTTTAAGTGCTATCTCTGCCTTCATGTTCTCCCGCTTCTTCAAACTAAACATGGACAAGACTGAACTTGTCCTTTTCCCACCCTCACAATCTGTTCCAACTCCCTAGTCTTACTATTAATATTAACAACACACCCATATCCCCATCTCCTCATGTCCCCTTCTAAGTCATTTATAAACGGATTAAATAGAAGCGGACCCAGTACAGAACCCTGAGGCACTCCGCTTATATGTCAATTCGCTTGCCAACTCCTGTTGGCTCCAACTCAAAAACATCTGCCGCATTCAACCCTTCATCTCGAATGAAGCTACAAAAATTCTAGTCCATGCCCCAATCATAGCTAGACTGCTACCCCACCTGTGCTTTTAGTTTTGGTTAAATATATGCTATTAATTCTAGGTTTACCTTTAGGCCTCATGAAATTATTTACTAATTTATTTAATGTTTGAAAGAACGTATTTGGGATATATATGGGTAATGTCCTAAATTTGTAGAGCATTTTTGGTAAAACTATCATTTTTAACATAGTGGCTTTATTTAGCCAAATATTTATTTGACCATTGAGTTAAGTTTTTTTGTGCATCGACTAGTAATGATTCAAAATTGTCTTCGTATACGTTGGATGAGGGATTAGTTATTTGTACCCCTAAGTATGTTATTTTTTTCCCCAGCTATATGCATATTTAGCTTTTAAAAATAGTTGGAGAGTGTTGGAGAGTTTTTATTGGTAGAATAGAAGATTTGGATTCATTTTTTTTGTATTATGAGATGAAACTAAATTCTTGTAAAAGTTGTTGTAAATGTAGTAGTGAGGTTATAGGATTTGTCAGTATTAAAATAATATCATCTGCATAGAGTTCGGTTTTATGAATTCCCCCCCCCCCCAATTTTGATTTCTTTG
Source organism: Hymenochirus boettgeri (assembly GCA_019447015.1). NCBI lineage: Eukaryota > Metazoa > Chordata > Amphibia > Anura > Pipidae > Hymenochirus > Hymenochirus boettgeri. The sequence goes on from CM033471.1 coordinate 61,440,066, forward strand.
ATGTTTGGCTATTTGTTTGCTAGAATTTTATTAGTTTTGGGACCTTGTGTGTAGTGATTTAATTTTAATCTACGTACGTATTTATCAAATTCGTACATGTTATAATGGTGTAATTCGAATTTCAATTTTTGCAGTTTTTATGTAATTTTCTGTAGTAGGAGTATTCTTATGTATCTCTTTTGCATTTTTAATCTGGTCACATATTGTTAATCTTTTTGCTGTTATTTTCTTTTTAAGGTTTGATGCCAGTTTAATAAAAATACCTCTAATGTAGGCTTTGTGAGCATTCCAGATTGAAAATTGTGAGCATTCCAGAAACTTGTTCTGTGTCATTAATTTCGAAATATTTTTCAATTTGATCTTTATATTCGGGGAGACTTAATAGATATGGATTACATTTCCAGATATATATATTAGATTGAGTGTTCTTTTCTTTGATTATAATATTAACAGGAGCATGATCAGATATTGATCTAATTCCAATATGTTTATCTGGTTTCTGTAAAAGCCATTTATCCAGTACAATCATATCTGAATGTATTATGTGTTTTAGTATAGTGTGAAGTCTTGATCCAGGGGGTGGAGTGATATCCAAGCATCTTAGAGCTCTTCCGATTTTAAGATAGATTTAAATGTGTACTTTGTCTTGTTTTTTTGTTTCAATGTTGTATCTATTGTATTATCTAAAGTTAGATTAAAGTCTCCACAGAATATAATGTGTAATATGTATATGTATGTAATGTAATGTAATGTATATGTGTAATTTTTTACTTTATAATTTTTTTGATGAATTTAATTTGATTAGTGTTGGGGGCATATAAATTTAAGATTGTATAAGGGGTGTTATTGATATTGCATTTTAAAATTAGAAATCTTCCTAATTCGGGTGTTATCACTTCGGATTCTTGGAAGTTCAGTGTATTCTTGATTATTATACAGGTACCTCTCTTTTTTTATCGTTGGTAGAATGGTATATTTTAGAATATTGTTTATGATGGAATAAATGCATGCATTGTTGTGTTATGGGAGTTTCTTGTAAACAAATTATATCCGAGTTGTTTTGTATTATTTCTTTCGAAGTGTTATATCTTTAATGGGGAGAATTTAGTCCTCTTATATAATAAGTTGTTATTTTAATTGTCATTTTGGGTAAGTTTTTATTGAGTAATGGAGTATTTTATTATGTATATGTGAAGATAGTCTATATATCTTTAATTGCAATGAGTTAATTGACTTTAGGTTTACCAGCATTACTTCAATAACTTTTGTAATCATATTAATTAATAACTTTAAACCATAAACTAGAAACATAACAATAAATAACTGATCCACCATAATGTGTGGAGTTTTAAAGGGACAAATTTACTTTGTTTAATTTTAAAATTTATTAAAACAGACATTTCAAAGCAAAGCTACCAATATTAGTTTTTTTATTTTCCCTTCTCTGTACATGGGTGTGGGAGGACAGAGAAGACAGGGCAACAAGAGAGATCAGTCATATTCAAAGTTATGCAGTGTACTTTAACCTAGTTACCAGGAGTAGAATAGTAGAAATGGTAGAGGAAGAAAGAAAGCAAAAAAAAAATGAAAAATATAACACACACAGGGATAGCATAAGAGAAAGAAACATATTATATAACCTTTATATTTTCAATTGTATTTTGTAAACTTTGCAAAGTTAGAGTGAGTTGTAAAATGTATATTGGATTAGCATTATATAGATAACGTATTTAGTTAAGTTCTCATCACATATTAAAGGGATGCAAAGGTTTATCACCGTATTGTGTCATTTATACATTGAATGCAGTTTATACTATAGTAACATCAGAGATGCAATTGCACAAAACATTTTGCTTTGAGAGTTTGCAAGGTTGTTCTAGATTTTAACCCTCTGGAATTGCATATCTTTCACAAAGCATACTTTTTATGTATCTTATACATTACACAACCATATATAAATACATCAGGGGCGGCCCAAAAATATTCCAAGTCATCTTTTCTGAGCAGTGAGAATAACCATTTATTCTCCCTCTCTGTCCTCCAGAGGGAGGGCTGGGCCAGAGAGATTAGTTATTAAGATAGTAGAAAAGGAAGAGGAGAGAGGAGGGGAAAAAAACTCAGAGGGAAAGCATGAGAGAGATAATCATATTATATAACCTTTATATTTTCAATTATAAGGATATGTAGAGGTTTATCACATCCTATAGTATTTATAAACAGAAAGCAGTTTATTCCACAGCAACACATGAGATACATCAGCACAAATATCTATCCTTTCCATTTTACCATGAGAGTTTGCAATGTTGTTCTAAATTGTATAGCTGTGGAATTGCGTATCTTTCACTATAAATAAAGATATTTACACAACAATAATTTAATACTTCAATTCAAGATTTTTTAGCTCACCATTTTCGAGTAGTGAGAATGACCATTAATTCTCCCTCCCTGTCCTCCAGAGATAGTCGTTGGACACAGTATTCTATTTGAGTTATTGGGATAGTAGAGAAGGTAGAGGAGGAAAAAAAAAATGAAACCATGAGAGAAAGAATCACATTATAATATCTTAAACCTTTAACTGTATTTTGGAAAAACTTGAATAAACTGGGATGTAGAATATGTCCTATTCCTTGCCGTAGAAGAGAGACATAAGCACATAACATCTATAATTTTCAATTCTACTTGGAGAATTTACAAGGTCATTCTAAATTTCTGATGCATATTTTTATGTATCTTATGTATCACCTAACAATAAACACAACAGGATCATCACAAAGATATTTTAGGTCACTATTTTCGAACAGCAAAGATAGTCTTAAACCAATGATTGTATTACAATATTTCCCTTTTTGATTAATTTTCCCTCTTGTACTCCGAAGGGAGGGCTTGGCAATGGAGATGGTTGTTGAAAACCAGATTTTGGTTATTAGTAAATATTTTTGGTTAACTCTGTACTATATATATATATATATATATATATATATATATATATATATATATATATATATATATATATAGTACATTTTCCAGTTATATGGGGTAGTAAGTGTAGAGGACTGTAAAAAAAAATTCCTTCCTGACTCCAAACAGCAATCAGTAAGTATCCCTGGATCAACCAGATCTATATGAATTAATACCAGTAATTCTCAATATTTTTTAGTTTTAGAAACTTATCCAGGCCTTTTTAAAAGCTATTTAATGAACTTGCCATTACCACATCTGCTGGAAGACAGTTCCACAGTTTCACCGTTCTCACTGTAAAGAAACCCCTCCTAACCTGAAGATGAAACTTCTTTTCTTCCAACCTTAAAGGATGTCCACGTGTCCTCTGATATGACCTGTTAGTAAACAATGCACCAGAGAGTTCATTGTATGGGCCATTAATATATTTGTATAAGGTTATCATGTCCCCACGCAAACGTCGCTTCTCCAATGTAAACAGCCCTAACTTGTCTAATCTGCCTGCATATTCAAGCCCCTCCATTCCCCTTATTAATTTAGTTGCCCTTCTCTGAACTGCCTCAATTTCCAAGATGTCCCTTTTGTATATGGGATTCCAAAACTTCACCGCATATTCCAAATGAGGCCTTACCAGTGCCTTGTAAAGAGGGAGAATAATATTTTTCTCTCTTGAATCTATTCCCCTTTTTATACAAGACAATATCTTGCTAGCTCTAGCCGTTGCTACCTGGCATTGTTTGCTATAGCTAAGTCTGTTATCTACCAGAACCCCCAAATCTTTTTCCATTACAGATGCACTTAACACAGTTATTTATGGTGTAGGTGGCACAGGGATTATTAAATCCCAAATGCATCACCTTACATTTATCAACATTGAATCTCATCTGCCATTCTACTGCCCATTTTGATAATCTATCTAGGTCTGCTTGCAGCACTTGCACATCATTGGAAGTTTCCAAAGCTCTGCATAGTTTAGTGTCATCAGCAAACACAGAGACCTTGCTCTCAATGCCCCCTTCTAAGTCATTTATAAACAGATTAAATAGAAGCGGCCCCAGTACAGAACCCTGAGGCACTCTGCTTAGAACTTTAGCCCACATAGATGTAGCTCCATTAACCACCACTCTCTGTTTGCGGTCCAATAACCAGTTCTCTATCCATGAACAAATGTTTTCTTCAAGGCCAACAGTCCTCAGTTTATACATTAGTCGCCTATGTGGCACAGTATCAAAAGCTTTTGCAAAATCCACTGCTGTGCCTGAATCTAACTTCTTACTCACTTCTTCATAAAAACCAATTAAATTTGTCTGGCATGATCTATTTCTCATAAATCCATGCTGACTACTACTAATAAGATGATCTCTGGAGACAAAGTCAAGGATATGATCCCTTAACAAAGTTTCCATCGCCTTCCCTACCGCTGATGTTAGGCTTACAGGTCTATAGTTTCCAGGCAGTTAAAGTTTTATGTTTGTATTCCAAATCAAGTTATATAGTTTGAAGTCACAGTTTAGAAACATCATGGTCTTTCCTTATTTATATATCTCCCTCCATCCCCTCCCATGTTTGTAGAATGTTGTGTGAGTCCACTAACTCATTTTAGGATATCACATATTCTCCAAACTTATTTTCAATATGATTTGTTCTTTCTCCTATACTTACAATATCAGATTTGAGATCTTTTATTTGCAAGGAGAAATCAGAAATCAGCGCTTTATGTTGTGACAAGAAAGTCCTTTAAAATAGTAAGGGTTATTGGTTGATCAAAATTAGGAAAGTTATTAAAACAATCATAAGTATATTGCTCCTTTCCTTGGGTGGATGAATTTGTTGCATATTGCACTGCTAGTGAGTCTCCATGTGGTGTGGGCACCATATTTGTTATGTCCATGTGGGTATTTGAGGAGTTTTTCTCTTCAGATATATGTATTGGGCTTTGCTTGTTTGGGGGTTGTTTTTCAGGTATTGGACCAACCTGTTTTTCCCCTTTTTTAGCTGGCAATTTTTCCGGTCAAAGTTCGGAATCTGTATCAGTCTCAGTGTGGGCCTCCGTCTGGTCAGTACAATATTTGAAGTTATTAGCGTGGTCTTCCGGCTGGAAGTAATTGGTAAGTTTAACTGGTTTGATTTTATTTTTCTGGCTGCCATTCCTCCCCATTTTGTTCTAGGGTATGTAGGCACTTCGGAATTACACTTTTGGATCGTGTCTGTCTTGGTTGTCATGTTTTTTTAAGCAATGAAGGACTGGAGCTTACTCTGTGTGCATCCACCCGATTCCCTTGCAAGCCACGCCCCCCAATAGATCTATGCATTTTTAATGCCTTTATCTTAAAGGGGAACTGTGGTCCAAAGATGACTTTAGGTAAATTGATAGGAATTGAAGTTTTGAAATGTATTTTCATTGTTTATTTTGCACAGTTTTTAAGATATTTACATTTTTGTGTGTTATATGGCAGCAGCATCACCAAGTTCCCTGCTCTGAAACCATGTGGATGACAGTCAATATGCCCTGTGTCTCCTCCTCCCCTTGCAGCCCCCTGGTCCCTCCCACTCATGGACCCTCCATTTGCAGGCCCGCCTTGGCCCCTTCCCTTACAGCCCCATGTGGCCCCGCCCACTCGTGGGTGCCCTGGCCCCACCCACTCATGAGTACCTTGGCCCTGCCCACTCACAGATGCCTTGTCCCTGCCTACTTGCGGGTGCCATGGGCTACTCAGACCCCCCCCTACAGAAAAGTGTGTGAAAACAGCCTTTTCAGGCAGAGTGAGAACTCATATACATCATGCATCTCGGATTGGCCCCCTATTGAACTTGTGAATGAACCTTTACTTTCATTCAAGTCAGTGTGTCATTGCTTAGCTGGGATATTAACAAAAATGAGGAGCCGAATTCATCTGCTCTGACGGTTTCATTCACGTTCAGATAGTGAAGTTTTTTTTTACTTTCAAATAAATACACTATTGAGAAGTGTATTGCACAGAGCTATACTAAGATCAGGTTCACTTCATTATTCTCCTGCTGCAGCTCCGTATGTATGTTGTTTTTATAAGATTAACTATTAAAGGGGTAATATTAAAGGGTATGCATTAAAGGGAATGCAATCTGTGAGAGAATGTAGCCTATTTAAAGTAATTTTTAGGAGATACATTAATGTTGAAAGAAATATCTAGGATTTTGTGGCAGATTAAAAGCAATTTAAAGTGCCCATTTACCTAATCTTTAATATGGGCAAAACCCTACAGAATTTCTCTGCTCGCGTGGACTGTTCCGAGATTCAGCAAAACACTCCCTGAAGGCTCATTTACCCCTGCGTCTACTCCTCCACCAGTGCCGCCTACTGCAGTTGACGTTCCTTCCCAAGAGAAACCACGAATACGGCCACCTCTGCTTTCAATGGGAATGCTCAGACTTGCCGTGGCTTCATTGATCAAATCCACTTTGAGCTACAATGATTCAACTTTGTCTCTGACAGGGCTAAAGTTGGCTATATCATCGCATTGCTTGAAGAAAATGCCCTGTCTTGAGCTTCTCTACAAAAAAACAAAAACAACCCTACCATTAACAACATCTCTACCATCCTTAACCCTTTCCCTGCCACAGATCGTATATTCACGATCTGTGCAGAGAATGCTTTAACTGCCACAGATCGTGAATATACGATCTGTGGCTTCCCTGCAGCTGAAAAAAAATTGGCCCCTGCTAGGGGCGATCGGGGGGCAGCATTCAACTGCCCCCCTAGCCCCCTCGATCCCCCCTCGGTTTCGTCCAAATCCGAGGGGGGGATCGGGAGATTTCCCTACCTTTCAGTAGGTCCGCATGGAGGAAGCAGGTCCGATGCAGAGGAATCACAGGAAGCGGAAAGGGAGACCCCGGTGACGTCACGGAGCTTCCTCCTTCACCGGGGTCTCCCTTGAAGTGGTAGGAGACTGCCCCTGGTGGTCTAGTTGAGGTACTGCAGCTTGATCTCAATTTGATCATGCTGCAGTACCTAGTATAGAAAAGCTGTCAAGCTGCCAGCTTTTCTATACATTTTGTGAATGGAACTCAAAGTTCCATTCACAAATAGGATTTTTTCTAAGTCTTTGCTACTTAGCGAAGACTTAGAAAAAAAATGGGGACAGAGATCAATATTTGGTGATCACTTCTGATCACCAAATTATTGATCTTTGCCAATGAATGAAAAATCACTTCCTGGAAAATGATTTCCGGGAAGTGATTTTTCCGATCGGATTTCGAATTGGAAAACGGGCATTTATGCCCGTATTCCAAGTTCGGTATCATTCCCTAAGATGATCTGATGATTATCTTTGGGAATGATCGGGGAAAAAAAGGGGAAATACACACAAAAAAATTCTTAAAGTGATACACACACCCTTTTTTTTTTTTACCCTAAAACTATAAATTAGAAAAAAAAGTTGTCTTCTCCAAGCTCCCCAATGTCCCCAGTGATATCGGTAAAGTAAACGCGGATACTTATTTGTTCGATTTCAAGGGAAACTAAGCCTATATTTTATAAGGAAATTTTGCAGAGGTACCAAATAAAGACCGTATTGAATTTTTAGGATCAGTAAAGTGTGCAAAAACGTGTGTGACTCTCCATACTAACCGACTTCACTAAAATACCACTAAAAGGGGGAGAGTGTGTGTGTGGGGGGTGGGTTGTGGCGTTTTTAAAATTTTTTCTTGTAACTGCACTTCTAAATGCGTCCCATTTGAGCTAGTTGGTGGCCTCGTCTCTGTTTGCACCCACGCAAATGGCACACCGTTTGATTCAGGACATGTGGGAGATTGCTATTTAGTGGGTTTTTTTGCTGGTCAAGTGGGTTTAGGTAGGATTTCAACCCTTGAATCATCTCATTTTATTTTTCACAAAATCTCGTAAAAACACCGAGTTCTTTGGATCGCTGGGTCTGGAATTCTTCATGCATGTATGAAAGCATGGCACCGTAACGTAGCTGAAGGCGTGTAGATTCCAAAAATATATAGTTTGTGGAGGGAATTTCCATGTTTCGGGACTGTTTCCTTAGAAAAAGTGTAGGCTGTTCAAATTACAGAGCACTTTGATTTTTTCTTGTAATTGCATTTGTGCATGCGTCCCATTTGAGCTAGTTGGTGGCCACGTCTCTGTGTGCATCCACGCATATGGCATACCGTTTGATTCAGGGCATTTGGAAGATTGATAATTGACAAGTTTTTTTTACATGACATGGAAATTTGCCATGATTTTTAACTTTGAATTGTATTTTTATAAATTTTTCCTGAAAATCTGGTAAGAAAGCGAAATTGTACACAAAACTGCACCCACACCATTGGTGGTATGCATAAAAGAATCACACCATTGTGTAGCTGAAGGTGTGTAGAGTCCAAGAATATATAGTTTTGGGGGGTATTTCTAATATAGAGGGGTGTTTAGTCTGACAAATCTGAAAAGTTGCTGTAATTGGGCCACTGTTCATTGGCTCACTTTGTGGCTAGTTGATTCCACGTCTGCGTGTGTAACCATACATAGGGCATACCGTTTGATTCAGAACATTTGGGAGATTGATATTTCCCTGGAATTTATACAGTATTAATATTTATTTTTTCTGGACTATTAATACTATTCCCACATGCACACAATCTATTGTTTAAAAAAATAAAAAAACGAAGCCCCTCACAGACACATTGTACACATATTCAGACATACATACATATTTAACTATCGAACCGGACTTCTGCCTGTCCAGGAAGATCTTTAAGCCTCTTTTAAAGGTGTTTAGGATTCTACCCACACACATATAAGGTAGAGCATTCCACAACCTTTCTGCCTCAGTGTCCATTTACTTGCTTAAAGCAAACACTTTCCTTCCTCCTCAGTCAAAAGGGGATATCTTTTTTGTTCTTTGTTGAACCTTGTGAAATATCCTCCACACTATAAAAGCAATCAGCATTACGCATCAAACTAGCTAAAATAATAATGAAGTTAGGCTAGGAAGAAAGCATCACTAAGCCTAAACATTTTTTTAGTATATTAATAGTAAGAGAGATGAGGACTGAGAAATGTTGGCACCATTAATTAATGGGGATAAGTTAGTTACGGAGGATGGCGATAAAGGTGCAACTGCTTGAATATTTTTTTTTCCTCTGTATACACTATAGAAATCCAAGTACAGATATCATGAGTATAGTAGCAATAAAGGTATACAAGATTCAAGTTCACTTTGGTTAACCGAGGATTTGTACAGAAAGAACTAAATAGGTTAATATTAATAAATCTCCTGACCGGATAAAATACATCCTCGGTACTTAAGGGCTAAGTTCAGTTTATCTAGTGCCTGTTCTTATTTTTGCTGATTCCCTCATGTCCGGTGGTGTGCCTCTGGATTGGAGAAAGCTGATGTTATTCCAATATTCAAAAGGGTAGTCGTTCACAGCCGTGGGTAATTACAGGCTTAAGTTTAACTTCAGTGGTGGGGAAGATCCTGGAAGTTTAATAAGGGAAACATGTTCTTGAGTATGTTTCAAGGACTGACATTATAATTTGTAACCAGCATGGATTTAAGAGGAATGAGATCTTGTCAAACTACTTGCTTGGCTTTTATGAGGAAGGGTAAGTAGAAATTTGACTCTGGTATAGCAGAATATGTAGTTTTACTTGGATTTTGCAAAGGCTTTTGATACAGTCCCCCATAGGGCGTCTAATGAATAAGCTAAGGTCTGGTGTGTCTGGGGAGTCACTTTGTACATGGATATAAAATTGGTTAAAGAATAGGATGGCAGAGAGTAGTTTTGTTAATGGGGGGGCTTTCGTCATTATGGACTAAAGTGCTAATGGGGTGCCACAGGGTTTCTGTGTTGGGCCCGCTTCTATTTAATCTATTAATTGATTTGGAAGTGGGTATTGTCAGCAAGGTTTCTGTGTTTGCCGACGACACAAAACTTTGTCGACCATTAAAAACTTCAGAGGATGTGCAATCGTTGCAAGGGATTAGATAAATTATCACATTGGGCTGCTAAGTGGCAGATGAAATTCAGTGTTGATAATGTAAGGTGATGCATTTTGGACTTAAAAATCCTTGTGCTACTTATACTAAAATGGCTCTGTGTTGTGAATCCCTGTTGGAAAGGAATTTGTGTTTTGTGGATAACAACTTAAAGGTAGCACAGCAGGTGCCGCGGCAACACCAGAGCCAGCATGGTATTGTCTTGTATAAAGAGAGGTATGGATTCAAGGGAGGAAAATGTAATTCTCCCTCTTTACAAACATTGGTAGGCCTCATTTGGAATATGCAGTGCAATTTTGGAATCTTGTGCACAAAGAATCTTTGAAAGGGAAAGGGTTCAGAGAAGGGCAACTAATTAATAAGGGATTGGGGGAGCTTGAATATGAAGAGAGACTGAAAAGTTACAATTATGTACTCTGGAGAAAAGGCGCTTGCGTGGGGATATGATACTGTATAAATACATTAACGGGCCATACAATAAACTATCTGGGGCATTGTTCACCAATAGAACATGTCAAAGGACACGAGGACATCCTTAAGACTTAAAAAAAAGGTTTAGAGGCTTCAAGCTCGGAAAGGGTTTTCACTGTGAGAACGGAAAGCTATGGAACTGTCTTCCAGTGGAGACTTTGTAATGGAGGTTCATTGGTCAGTTTCAATAAAAAGCTGGATGAGTTTCTTGCAAACAAGGAATGTGCAAGTTACTGGTATTGATACAAATAGAGTTGATCCAGGATTTGCGATTGCCACTTGGAGTCGGAAGGATTTTTTTTTTCCCCTTCATAAATTGGGTGGGTTTTTTTTTGCCTTCCCCTGGATCAAAGTTAGGCAGGAAATGAGGAATTGCTAGATGGTTGGACTGGATGGACGTATGTCTTTATTCAACCTGCAATACTATAACTATATAAACTAAACACTGAATATAAATAATCATTACTACTTCCTTGAAAGACCCCCCCCCCCCCAAGAACTTCATCCAAAAAAACAGCTTTCTTTTCTATTCTCATAATCATTCTTTAATTTGCTCTTTAGTTAGTTTATTTATTTCTATTCCTTTGCATTCATTTACTCTTTAGATATAACTCTGTCTCACTTATAAAACTCAGCCCACCATCTTGCTGAATGCTTTAGCTTTTATGGGAGGAATCACAACATGGGTGAAAGTCGCAAAATTATGTCTGGATTTAAAGCAATTATGTTCCTCCTGTGCATTTGGGGTATTTCTAGATCAGGCCTTGCAGTTTGGCGCAGAGTAGTGACGTCAGCTGCCAGCACAGTGGATGCGGAAATCGAGCGGCTGCCGGATGATAAGTGAGTGACCCGAGTAATTTTTTTATAAAGCCTAAAAACCTTGATGAATTCTATACCATAAACTTCTAAGTAAAAAAGATTTAACATTGTAATCTGTGTGTAGATGTTGCATTATCTATGGAATTAACCAGACTCAACTCACAGCATTGTGGTGGCACCACTCCGGCTATGCCAGTTAGGAAAGTTTTGCAACCACAATGGGTGCACAAGTGCTACCACTATGGGGAACTAATCTGCAGCAAACCTGTGATTTAAGTCAGAAACATGCTGGAAATGTGGTAATTAGGGCACATTGCTTGTGTGTGCAGGGAAAACTCCACACCTCCAAGGCACAACATGTGACTAATTCCAAGTCCCTAAAAAGAGAACTCACAGACTTAATATACTCACTGTGTGGACTCACAGACTTATTACAGTAAATGCTACCATGGAGTGGCTGATGATATACATCATTCAGCTGGAATTGATGGACATCCAGTAAAATGTTACTTGATACTGGTGCATTGGTATCACTAAATCCGAAACTGCGTAAATAAATATGAATTGAAGAGTCTCCCATTACAACACTTACTTTTACATGGGGAGAAACATTCCTGTGCTTGTAGGTATGTATAGTTTATTTAATAAGTGCCCATGGTGATGCAAGCGCGTGTACATTACCAAAATACAATAAAGTTCCATACAAGGGGAACAAATACATAGATAGTTCAGTACATAAATATAAAATTATATAAGTAGAAGGCCAGACTTTGCCCACAAAGGAAGGAGGTCCCTGCCCCGTTGTGCTTGCATGTAGTTAGGTAGTAACATGCAGATACATAGAATGGGTTATAAGTGCTGGAGTGAGACGTATGCATGCAAATAAAACAATCATATGCTGTTTACCAGATAGGTAGGATTTAAGGCTAGATTTAAACCTGCTAATGGAGGTTTCTTGATGTAAGAAGAGGGAATAGAATTCCAGAGGATGGAGCTACAAGAAGAAAGGTTTAAGGCGAAAAAGCAGTAAAAGTTGGGGTCTGTACAAAGCTGGTTTCTGCGATGAGCGGAAGGTACGGGCAGAATTATATGGGGATACTAGAAGGAAATATAGGAGGACAGCAGAGCAAATGGATTTAAATGTTAGGAGAAGGATTTTATATCAATTCTCTGTTTAACGGGGAGCCAGGTTGTTGTCCGTACAAGAAATTTGGGATCCGGTTTATTAGAGAGCAAACAATACATGTGGCAGAGTTAAGTATAGACTGAAGGGAGAGAGGTGTGGAGCAAAAACAAATAAGTAGTAGGTTGCAATAGTCCTAGGGCGCGATAGGATAAGAGCATGCATAAGCATAGCGTGGTTGGGAGTTAAAGGAACCTGCAATATTTGGCTATATTGCGAAGAAAAAAGTGGCAGGTTTTCACAACATAGTTATGTGGTTAGAAAAGGAGAGGAGGAGTCATAATTACAGCTAGGCAGCGATTGGATAGGGAAATGGGGGTATTGTCAACAGGGATAGAGAAAGATGGGACGGGACCCATTTTAGGTGGAAAAATAATCAGTTCAGTTTTAGAAAGATTTCATTTGAGGTATCGTTGACACATCCAGAGGAGATGGCAAGGAGCAGTCGAGACATGTGATTGGATGTCGGAGTTAGCGTTGGTGTGGACAAGTAAATTTGTGTATCATCTGCAATTAATGATACTTTGAAGCCAAAAGAGCTAATAACTCCCAAGGAAATAGTTAAGGGAGAACAATAAGGGTCCAGAACAGACCCCTTGGTACCCCCACACTAAAAGGAACCGAGAAGAGTGTTGGTTAGCATAAAATACAGAGTAAGTTTGGTTAGAGAGATAGAACCCAGGATGCCACTTCATAGAATTGCCAAGAAGAAGTATCTGCATGGAGGGAATGATCAACTGTGTCGAAAGCAGAGGACAGGTCAAGGAGGATGAAATAGAAAAGTACCATTGGCTTTTGCAACCTGCAATCATTCACAACTTTACACAGAGCCAATGGAATGCACGATAATATGCACTCCAGTTACTTCTGAGATAGGCATTACATTACCATTAGTCGTAGTAAAAGCAACAGGCCCACACTTTTGGGACGCAATTGGTTAACACATAAAGCTAAACTGATTGTTTTCATCCTATGGACTTCCCAATGGGCCTCATTTCCCATCTCGTAATTCCATATTTTTTGAAACAAAATGGCACCAAGCAACTTTATTATATTTAAATATATGGGGTATCGCAAATATACGATACTGTACATTTTCGTTATTGCACACCGCGATCGTACATTTAGTGACATCATAATGTACGACCGCTCTCTCATAGAATACCATACCGCAGGGGTATTCTATGGTGACGTAAATCTACGATTTACGACCGCAATCATAGATTTACTATATCATACAATTATGGCCTCCGTCATAGATTTACGATAGTGCCCGGAAATTTACTATCGCGATAGCGATCATTAAATGTGCAGTATAGCTGAAAAGCATATCACATCTTTATAACTATGGCCATTGACTCCACCCTATCAACCTGCTCCAATGGTGCCGGCAGAATGAGCCATGAGGACAGTTAAGAAAGCTTGGATTAAGCAATCGCTTTCCCTTGAGTCAGCTGGATCTACAGCTGGGCAAAAACGGTGCAGATTTTTATTTCATTACGGAATACTCAACATTCTATCACGAAAATTCCCCAGCAGAGCTGTTTCTAAAAATGCTACTCCTGCCGTAGCCGATTGGATTTACTTAGACCCTTTTTGGCAGATACAGTAGTAAAACATCAGATGTAACAAGTAGGAGCCCATTCTTGGCACAGAACCAGAGATTTTGAAAGAGGAATAAATGTTGATCCGAGAGTTTCGCTGCTCTGGGTCCATGAACAATTTTCCATAAAAAAGTACCATTGACTTATAATGTACAAATTGGTAAACATCACAAGCATGTTCACATAGGTCATCTTCTGCCAGGTTTAACACCTCCTCCTGTTGTTGACATAAACGCTGAGTCATTGTTCAGGCATGAGCACTGGAATGGGAAGCAGTGGGATATAAGAAATATAAGAAATGAGTCACTTAGTTGACAAAGCTGAGTGATTTTTATAAGGATATATACCACTGCAGCTCCCATTATAAAATATCACACTTGTGCTTTAATGATGAACCTGTTTGCACGTTTTCTGAACTGTATATACTAATTTCTTGTTATTGTTATGTTTATCTTGGGAATTTTACTTGTTAACTAAAGGGGAGGAAATGTAGGAACTGTTACTTATAAAGACATTTTATTTAAGGGCATTCTCCTCTTTTGTCATTATCTAATACATACTTATTTCTGTCCACCCCCTGTCTTCCCTGTTACAGCCAAGAGCCGTAAAATGCAGGTAGTGGGCCTGCAAGGTGAAAAACGTTAAGTTACAGCACTGCCTTATTGTGGTTTTTCAGCAGATTATTGACTAATAGAAGTATCACACATACTACATATACTTGACCATCTCAGCACTACCCTTTTTAATACCCCACAGAGGTTTTTGTCTTATTCTGCCTACTTTTAAATATGGTATCTGCACCCCTCAAAAAGCGTACCTGAAAGTTTCCACCATGCTTCTTTTTATTCTTCACAAACTGCATGTTTGCACATAAAGAGCAGGAGAACAGGGCAACTTTAGTTTATTCTTTATCTCACCAACAGGATTCAAACATTGGTGAGATGAACACTGGTGTTTACTGAATTTTTTGTGGCCCACCCATATTTTCATTTTGTCATGTCAAGGAATAGTTCACCGAAAAGCGAACTTTTAATGTATGATTGAGGTCCAGGGGCTTAAGGAGCATGCCATATCTCCCGTTCTTCATTCTAACCGAAAGCCAGGGACCAAGGAAGTATATTTACCTTACACACGATCCACCGCTGCAGAGATGAATATCTCCGACCGCTTCCTGGTTCTAATGCAATGTAGTGCAGAGCAATAGATCATGAAGATTATTTTGTTATAACAATTTGTATTGCAAATTTTTCAAAATTATACATATCATGAAATATATATTTTGTTTTGTGGAATTTTATAAACATAAATGCAAATCAAACATCGTTATTAAGAACATTGGTTCTATTCTTATACAATAATATTAATCCATAGTAAGAATCATATAACATAAAAACCTTAATATCATAACTTTAAATTATATCTATTAATACAATCTATTATATTATAACTAATATGTTTATTTTTCTACTCTGAGTTTTACTGCTTAGTTTTGTTTATATAGATAATATCTATTCTCTTTTTTTTTTTGTTTGTTTGTTTGTTATCTTCTCATTTTCTGATATAATTTCCCAGTCGTTTCATTCCATTGATCTAATATCTGTGTACCACAATTCCCATTTTCTGTAAAATGTAGGAATTTTTTGTGGGTAATTGCATATGATTTCTCATAATGCATAAGTTGTGGTCAATTGGTTAGTAGTTTCTTTAAAGCTTGTAGGGAGATTCAATAAAATGTTCTTATCGTTTAAAATGGTGCTAATTTTGCCCCAACCAATCAGATCTTATTAACAATTGAAAGCTAACATCTTATTGGTGGGGCAAAATTAGCACCATTTTAAACGATAAACTTTTATTGAATAACCCTGTTGGTGTTTTATTAGATTTCCAATATTTTACAATCAATCGTTTAAAGACATACATGCATGATATATAATAGTAGCCATATTTTCAGGGTATACTTGATTCCTATTTATTGTACTTGTAATCTGACCAGTTTATATCTGTAAGAGCCCAAGTCAGTTCTGGCCTTGGTCAGTTTCTGCAGCCTTTTTCCAAGTGCAGCATTTTCTAAGTGTAGGGCTGAATTAACACCAGAATCTCACCAGAAGTAACCTGAAGAGCCTGACACTGAACTCTGCTTATTTGGATCCTACATTATCATGTTCCATTATATAACCCTGCTCTTTTTTTCCTGGTTACCCTACCTACTCAGTTTCACTGCACACCCCACTGTTGGTAAGCCTATTTACAATCGCATCCTCCATTTTATCCTCTACCTTCCTTTCCCACCATGAACTCCTTCCATTGTCAAACACCCCCCCGTCCCTCCACTACAAGACCAACGCATGGTCCCACTCTCACCTCCTCTCATTCTCTCTCCTGCTTTTACTTGCAGCTGGATATCTCCCCTGATCCCGACCCCACCCCATACCACACCTGTGTGATCAACCCATCCCCACCCTAATGTCTACTGCCCGTAACGCTCCTTCATCCCCTCATACCCTTAACACACGCAATATCACTAATAACCTTTTCTTTCCCTTCCCCTTTCTCCTGTATCTGGGGCCCTGTGGAACGCATGGTCTGTTTGTAATAAACTTGCACACAACCAACCATATTTATCTCTAACTGCTTTACTTTTCTTGGTCTTACCGAAACATGGATGTCACCCTCTGATTCTGTCTCACCTGCCACGCTCTCGTATGGTGGCCTTAACTTCAGCCTCACCACTAGACCCGATAATAAATGTGGTGGGGGAGTTGGTATTCTTCTCTCTGAGCGCTGTACTTTCAAACCCATGCCTTTCCACCCTCTCCCTCTATCTTTTGAGTTTCACTCATTCCGTATTCACTCTCCTACACCCCTAAGAATGCAGTTATTTATTGACCACCTGGGCCGACAACCTCTTTCTTTGACCACTACTCTGCTTGGTTGTCCCACTTTCTACCCACTGACATTCCCTTCATCTTATGGGTTTTTCAATATCCCCATCGATACAACACCTCTGTTGCCACTAACACTTCTCTCTCTTACCTCCTCCCTTGGCCTTACCAATGGTCCCCTGCCCAACCCTTGTAATGGGCATACACTGGATCTGGTATTTACCCGCCTCTGCTCCGTATCTACTTCTCCAACTCCCCCTTTCCTCCTCGATCATAATCTTCTCAATTTAATCTTGTGTCATCTGTCCCGGCCGTAAACCTTAACAACCAAATGTACAGATGCAGAGACCTAGTAATCTCGACCCCCATTCGCTCTCTATACCTTTCCAACAACTTAACTTGCAGCTGTCCACTACCATAAACACGTTTTCCAATGCCCTCAACTCTGTTGCTCCCTTCACACGAAATACTCGAGTTACCTCCCAGGCGTCCATCTGTTGCTCCCTTATCCACCATTGCCTTGGTCGCAAGAACCCACAACCATGGCTTACGGACCAGATTAAAAAGTTGAAAGGGCAATCCCGTATAGCCGAGCAACACTGGCGCAAGAGTA
This sequence comes from Hymenochirus boettgeri, assembly GCA_019447015.1. Lineage (NCBI taxonomy): Eukaryota > Metazoa > Chordata > Amphibia > Anura > Pipidae > Hymenochirus > Hymenochirus boettgeri. The sequence continues at coordinate 61,457,579 of CM033471.1, forward strand.
ACAAAAATATCGACTTTCTCGAATTTAAAAGTGCCCTTTATCGGATCAGAGGTGCTTTGTCCATAGCCAAAACAACTACTTCTCTTCACTCATATCCTCCCAATCCCATAACCCCAAACAGCTCTTAAGAATAATCAACTCCCTGCTCTGTTCGCTACCTCCTCCGTCTACCCCCTATTTATCGGCTGATGAAATAGCCTCATATTTCCCAGAGAAAATTGAAAACATCCAAAGTGGTTTTCCTGTGCACCCTAGCTCCTCCCTACAGCTTTCAACCACTACAATTGCACTGCCCAACCTCCCCCTAATGAGCTTCACCACTATAACAAAACAGGACTTTCATCTCTCCTATCGAGGACACCAGTCTAACCACCTGCCGCCTCGATCCCATCCCTCTCATCTTATTCCTCCCCTCTCCTCTACCTTGATTCCAGCCTTAACTTCTTTCTTTAAAGGGGAACTAATCTCCAGACACATTGTCCCAATAGACAGAGCACATTCACAAACATACAAAAAGCTGTGTCTCACTCTCCCTTTGCTGTGGCCATTGGAAGATTTATGAAAATAACCTGTGGATACTAGGGGTCAGCTCCCACAATCCACCTTATCTGGGTAAACCCCCAGCTAAGTGTCTGCGTACAGGCACATGCTCCATAAAGCTCAACAGATCAAAACAGGAAGTTGCATCCTTGCTTCCTAGAAGCTGACAACCAATCACATATAGCACAAGATCCTCCTTTTCCATGACACAGAACAGGGATTTCAGTTTTTTTGTTTCAAACACATTCAAGGCTCCTGTCCTAACAATGATATACCCTTTGCTTTTCATACAAAAAGAAAATGAACTTTGCAGTGTATTTCATAGATAGCATGGATGTAAGAAACAGAAAACTTACATTTCACAAAAATAAAAGTTAGTGTGGGGGATAGAACCTGCAACTTGTACATTTACCCTGTCTTGCTAAAAGCAAAGTCTTACCGCTAGGCTAAGAGAGACACTATAAAAATCATTGGTACATGTAGATATTGTAGTGGAACATAATAGAAACAAAAAATAAAATAACTTTGGGGGATCAAACTCATAACCTTCTGATCGTATGTGTCTAACCCTGGCATCTTACAAGGTGAGCCACCGCTGAATAAGCTTAAAGCCTAGGAACATTTAGAAGCTTTATCTTTGTATGAATATAATAGAAACAAAAAAAAAGGTTTAGCTGGGGTATTGAACTTGTGATCTTCTGAACTGTATGTGTCTAACCCTGATGTCTTACAAGGTGAGCCCACCACTGCACAGCTGAATGTAAAGGTACAATTAGAAGCTTTCTCTTTCTCATGGAATATAAGAAAACAAAAAGCTACATCTGGGGTATTGAACTTGTGACCTTCTGAACTGCCTATTTTTTAAATCTGGTGCCTTACCTGGTGCGCCAACACTGAATAAGCGAGAGTCCGCTACATTTGGTAACTTTATCTTTTGCTAGTATAAGAATAATTTAAAAAATGGAATATGGAATCCCTGATAACTTAGAAAGCTGCCTTTGTTCCCTGCATTTTTTATTTTCTAGCAACTCACCTGACTGGTAAATAAACTGCAGGGTAACAAGCAGCTTTAAAAGTCTTTTCAGGGACTTCCATATTGGTGTGGAGACATCTGTATAGAAAAACTTTGTGCATAGAGCAGTGAATACTGGGGTCAGGGGGCGGTTTCTTTGATGACTTCATGGGCTGTGGGTTGTACTGGCAACAACATGGAAGCCTTCTTATTTACAGAATCTATTTCTCACTATATTAATGCAATGTACCACAGAAGAATCTTACAATGTATAGGGTGTTCTGGAGAAAAACTTTCACATTAGTTTTTTTGAAAATTTAAGTTTAGTTTCTCCTTTAACTTGTCCCTATTCACTGGTATTTTTCTCTCTATATTTAAACATGCCGTTGTATCCCCTATACCTAAAAACCCCCTCCCATGACCCGTCTGCTCTTTCCAGCTACCGGCCTTGTCTCTCTTCTCCCTTTTGCTTCCAAACTACTGGAAAGACATGTCTATGCTGCCCTGGTTAGTCACCTGTCTGCTAACTCTCTCTTGACCTACCATCCAGTCAGGCTTCCGCCCTAACTACTCCACGGAAACTGCCCTCGCTAAAGTGACCAATGATCTATTTAGTGCTTAATCTAAGGTCACTCTTTGCTCATTTTTCTTGATCTGTCCTCTGTTTTTGATACTGTTGATCACCTTCTACTCTTCAGATCCTGACCTCCTTAGGTATCCAGGTCCCTGGCTATCTTCCTATCTCTTGGGTAGGATCTTTAGTGTTTTTCCACTCTGAAATTAGCTCCACTGAAATTATCTCCCTGTGGGGGTCCTGCAACCTCGGTACTCCAGCCCTCTTATTTTCTACATCTACACCTATGGCCTTGGACAACTCATTGTTCATTTGGGTTCCAGTATCACCTGTATGCGGACGATACCCAAATTTATATCTGCCCCAGTCTCCCCACACTGACATCCCAGGTCCCCGACTGTTTAGTGCTATCTCTGCCTTCATGTTCTCCCCCTTCTTCAAACTAAACATGGACAAGACTGAACTTGTCCTTTTCCCACCCTCACAATCTGTTCCAACTCCCTATTCTTACTATTAATATTAACAACACACCCATATCCCCATCTCCTCTCATGTCCCCTTCAAGTCATTTATAAACGGATTAAATAGAAGCGGACCCAGTACAGAACCCTGAGGCACTCCGCTTATATGTCATTTCGCTTGCCAACTCCTGTTGGCTCCAACTCAAAAACATCTGCCGCATTCAACCCTTCATCTCGAATGAAGCTACAAAAATTCTAGTCCATGCCCCAATCATAGCTAGACTGCTACCCACCACTGTGCTTTTAGTTTTGGTTAAATATATGCTATTAATTCTAGTTTACCTTTAGGCCTCATGAAATTATTTACTAATTTATTTAATGTTTGAAAGAACTTATTTGGGATATATATGGGTAATGTCCTAATTTGTAGAGCATTTTTGGTAAAACTATCATTTTTAACATAGTGGCTTTATTTAGCCAATATTTATTTGACCATTGAGTTAAGTTTTTTTTGTGCATCGACTAGTAATGATTCAAAATTGTCTTCGTATACGTTGGATGAGGGATTAGTTATTTGTACCCCTAAGTATGTTATTATTTTTTTCCCCAGCTATATGCAATTTAGCTTTTAAAATAGTTGGAGAGTGTTGGAGAGTTTAATTGGTAGAATAGAAGATTTGGATTCATTTTTTTTGTATTATGAGATGAAACTAAATTCTTGTAAAAGTTTGTTGTAAATGTAGTAGTGAGGTTATAGGATTTGTCAGTATTAAAATAATATCATCTGCATAGAGTTCGGTTTTATGAATTCCCCCCCCCCCCAATTTTGATTTCTTTGATGTTTGGCTATTTGTTTGCTAGAATTTTATTAGTTTTGGGACCTTGTGTGTAGTGATTTAATTTTAATCTACGTACTTATTTATCAAATTCGTACATGTTATAATGGTGTAATTCGAATTTCAATTTTTTGCAGTTTTATGTAATTTTCTGTAGTAGGAGTATTCTTATGTATCTCTTTTGCTTTTTTAATCTGTTCACAATTGTTAATCTTTTTGCGTGTTATTTTCTTTTTAAGGTTTGATGCCAGTTTAATAAAATACCTCTAATGTAGGCTTTGTGAGCATTCCAGATTGAAAATTGTGAGCATTCCAGAAACTTGTTCTTGTCATTAATTTCGAAATATTTTTCAATTTGATCTTTATATTTCGGGGAGACTTAATAGATATGGATTACATTTCCAGATATATATATTAGATTGAGTGTTCTTTTCTTGATTATAATATTAACAGGAGCATGATCAGATATTGATCTAATTCCAATATGTTTATCTGGTTTCTGTAAAAGCCATTTATCCAGTACAATCATATCTGAATGTATTATGTGTTTTAGTATAGTGTGAAGTCTTGATCCGGGGGTGGAGTGATATCCAAGCATCTTAGAGCTCTTCCTTCCGATTTTAAGATAGATTTAAATGTGTACTTTGTCTTGTTTTTTTGTTTCAATGTTGTATCTATTGTATTATCTAAAGTTAGATTAAAGTCTCCACAGAATATAATGTGTAATATGTATATGTATGTAATGTAATTTGTATATGTGTTTTTTTTACTTTATATTTTTTTTGATGAATTTAATTTGATTAGTGTTGGGGGCATAAATTTAAGATTGTATAAGGGTGTTATTGATATGCATTTTAAAATTAGAAATCTTCCTAATTCGGGGTGTATCACTTCGGATTCTTGAAGTTCAGTGTATTCTGATTATTATACAGGTACCTCTCTTTTTTTATCGTTGGTAGAATGGTATATTTTAAATATTGTTTATGATGGAATAAATGCATGCATTGTTGTGTTATGGGAGTTTCTTGTACAAATTATATCCGAGTTGTTTTGTATTATTTCTTTCGAAGTGTTATATCTTTAATGGGGAGAATTTAGTCCTCTTATATAATAAGTTGTTATTTAATTGTCATTTGGGTAAGTTTTTATTGAGTAATGGAGTATTTTATTATTATATGTGAAGATAGTCTATATATCTTTAATTGCAATGAGTTAATTGACTTTAGTTTACCAGCATTACTTCAATACCTTTTGTAATCATTTAATTAATAACTTTAAACCTAAACTAGAAACATAACATAAATAACTGATCCCCACATAATGTGTGGAGTTTTAAAGGGACAATTTACTTTGTTTAATTTTAAAATTTATTAAAACAGACATTTCAAAGCAAAGCTACCAATATTTTGTTTTTTTATTCCCTTCTCTGTACATGGTGTGTGGAGGACGAGAAGAACAGGGCAACAAGAGAGATCAGTCATATTCAAAGTTATGCATGTACTTTAACCTAGTTACCAGGAGTAATAGTAGAAATGGTAGAGGAAGAAAGAAAGCAAAAAAAAAATGAAAAATATAACACACCACGGGATAGCATAAGAGAAAGAAACTATATTATACCTTTATATTTTCAATTGTATTTTGTAAACTTTGCAAAGTTAGAGTGAGTTGTAAAATGTATATTGGATTAGCATTATATAGATACGTATTTAGTTAAGTTCTCATCACATATTAAAGGGATGCAAAGGTTTATCACCGTATTGTGTCATTTATACATTGAATGCAGTTATAACTATAGTAACACAGAGATGCAATTGCACAAAACATTTTGCTTTGAGAGTTTGCAAGGTTGTTCTAGATTTTAACCCTCTGGAATTGCATATCTTTCACAAAGCATACTTTTTATGTATCTTATCCATTACACAACCATATATAAATACATCAGGGGCGGCCCAAAAATATTCCAAGTCATCTTTCTGAGCATGAGAATAACCATTTATTCTCCCTCTCTGTCCTCCAGAGGGAGGGCTGGGCCAGAGAGATAGTTATTAAGATAGTAGAAAAGGAAGAGGAGAAGGAGGGAAAAAAACTCAGAGGGAAAGCATGAGAGAGATAATCATATTATATAACCTTATATTTTTTCAATTATAAGGATATGTAGAGTTTTCACATCCTATAGTATTTATAAACAGAAGCAGTTTATTCCACAGCAACACATGAGATACATCAGCACAAATATCTATCCTTTCCATTTTACCATGAAGTTTGCAATGTTGTTCTAAATTGTATAGCTGTGGATTTGCGTATCTTCACTATAAATAAAGATATTTACAAAACAATAATTTAATACTTCAATTCAAGATTTTTAGCTCACCATTTTCGAGTAGTGAGAATGACCATTAATTCTCCCTCCCTGTCCTCCAGAGATAGTCGTGGACACAGTATTCTATTTGAGTTATTGGGATAGTAGAGAAGGTGAGGAGGAAAAAAAAAATGAAACCATGAGAGAAAGAATCACATTATAATACTTAAACCTTTAACTGTATTTTGGAAAAACTTGAATAAACTGGGATGTAGAATATGTCCTATTCCTTGCCGTAGAAGAGAGACATAAGCACATAACATCTATAATTTTCAATTCTATTGGAGAATTTACAAGGTCATTCTAAATTTCTGATGCATATTTTTATGTATCTTATGTATCACCTAACAATAAACACAACAGGATCATCACAAGATATTTTAGGTCACTATTTTCGAACAGCAAAGATAGTCTAAAACCAATGATTGTATTACAATATTCCCTTTTTGATTAATTTTCCTCTTGTACTCCAAGGGAGGGCTTGGCAATGGAGATGGTTGTTGAAAACCAGATTTTGGTTATTAGTAATATTTTTGGTTAACTCTGTACTATATATATATATATATATATATATATATATATATATATATATATATATATATTAATATATATAATAGTACATTTCCAGTTAATGGGGTAGTAAGTGTAGAGGACTGTAAAAAAAATTCCTTCCGGACTCCAAACAGCAATCAGTAAGTATCCCTGGATCAACCAGATCTATGAATTAATACCAGTATCCTCAATATTTTTTAGTTTTAGAAACTTATCCAGGCCTTTTTAAAAGCTATTTAATGAACTTGCCATTACCACATCTGCTGGAAGACAGTTCCACAGTTTCATCCCCGTTCTCACTGTAAAGAAACCCCTCCTAACCTGAAGATGAAACTTCTTTTCTTCCAACCTTAAAGGATGTCCACGTGTCCTCTGATATGACCTGTTAGTAAACAATGCACCAAGAGTTCATTGTATGGCCATTAATATATTTGTATAAGGTTATCATGTCCCCACGCAAACGTCGCTTCTCCATGTAAACAGCCCTAACTTGTCTAATCTGCCTGCATATTCAAGCCCCTCCATTCCCCTTATTAATTTAGTTGCCCTTCTCTGAACTGCCTCAATTTCCAGATGTCCCTTTTGTATATGGGATTCCAAACTACACTTCACCGCATATTCCAAATGAGGCCTTACCAGTGCCTTGTAAAGAGGGAAATAATATTTTTCTCTCTTGAATCTATTCCCCTTTTTATACAAGACAATATCTTGCTAGCTCTAGCCGTTGCTACCTGGCATTGTTGCTATAGCTAAGTCTGTTATCTACCAGAACCCCCAAATCTTTTTCCATTACAGATGCACTTAACACAGTTATTATTTGTAGTGGCACAGGGATTATTAACCCAAATGCATCACCTTACATTTATCAACATGAATCTCATCTGCCATTCTCCTGCCCATTTTGATAATCTATCTAGGTTCGTGCTGAGCACTTGCACTCATTGGAAGTTTCCAAAGCTCTGCATAGTTTAGTGTCATCAGCAAACACAGAGACCTTGCTCTCAATGCCCCCTTCTAAGTCATTTATAAACAGATTAAATAGAAGCGGCCCCAGTACAGAACCCTGAGGCACTCTGCTTAGAACTTTAGCCCACATAGATGTAGCTCCATTAACCACCACTCTCTGTTTGCGGTCCAATAACCATTTCTCTATCCATGAACAAATGTTTTCTTCAAGGCCAACAGTCCTCAGTTTATACATTAGTCGCCTATGTGGCACAGTATCAAAAGCTTTTGCAAAATCCACTGCTGTGCCTGAATCTAACTTCTTACTCACTTCTTCACTTCTCATAAAAACCAATTAAATTTGTCTGGCATGATCTATTTCTCTAAATCCATGCTGACTACTACTAATAAGATGATCTCTGGAGACAAAGCCAAGGATATGATCCCTAACAAAGTTTCCATCGCCTTCCCTACCGCTGATGTTAGGCTTACAAGGTCTATAGTTTCCAGGCAGTTTAAAGTTTTATGTTTGTATTCCAAATCAAGTTATATAGTTTGAAGTCACAGTTTGAAACATCATGGTCTTTCCTTATTATATATCTCCTCCATCCCTCCCATCCCAGTTTGTAGAATGTTGTGTGAGTCCACTAACTCATTTTAGGATATCACATATTCTCCAAACTTATTTTCAATATGATTTGTTCTTTCTCCTATACTTACAATATCAGATTTGAGATCTTTTATTTGCAGGAGAAATCAGAAATCAGCGCTTTATGTTGTGACAAGAAGTCCTTTAAAATATTAAGGTTATGGTTGATCAAAATTAGGAAAGTTATTAAAACAATCATAAGTATATTGCTCCTTTCCTTGGGTGTGAATTTGTTGCATATTGCACTGCTAGTGAGTCTCCATGTGGTGTGGGCACCATATTTGTTTATGTCCATGGGGTATTTGAGGAGTTTTTCTCTTCAGATATATGTATTGGGCTTTGCTTGTTTGGGGGTTGTTTTTCAGGTATTGGACCAACCTGTTTTTCCCCTTTTTTAGCTGGCAATTTTCCGGTCAAAGTTCGGAATCTGTATCAGTCTCATGTGTGGGCCTCCGTCTGGTCAGTACAATATTTGAAGTTATTAGCGTGGTCTTCCCGGCTGGAAGTAATTGGTAAGTTTAACTGGTTTGATTTATTTTTCTGGCTGCCATTCCTCCCCATTTTGTTCTGGGTATGTAGGCATTCGGAATTACACTTTTGGATCGTGTCTGTCTTGGTTTGTCATTTTTTTTTAAGCAATGAAGGACTGGAGCTTACTCTGTGTGCATCCACCCGATTCCCTTGCAAGCCACGCCCCCCAATAGATCTATGCATTTTTAATGCCTTTATCTTAAAGGGGAACTGTGGTCCAAAGATGACTTTAGTAAATTGATAGGAATTGAAGTTTTGAAATGTATTTTCATTGTTTATTTTGCACAGTTTTTAAGATATTTACATTTTTGTGTGTTATATGGCAGCAGCATCACCAAGTTCCCTGCTCTGAAACCATGTGGATGACAGTCAATATGCCCTGTGTCTCCTCCTCCCCTTGCAGCCCCCCTGGTCCCTCCCACTCATGGACCCTCCATTTGCAGGCCCGCCTTGGCCCCTTCCCTTACAGCCCCATGTGCCCCCCGCCCACTCGTGGGTGCCCTGGCCCCACCCACTCATGAGTACCTTGGCCCTGCCCACTCACAGATGCCTTGTCCCTGCCTACTTGCGGGTGCCATGGGCTACTCAGACCCCCCCCTACAGAAAAGTGTGTGAAAACAGCCTTTTCAGGCAGAGTGGAGAACTCATATACATCATGCCACTCGGATTGGCCCCCTATTGAACTTGTGAATGAACCTTTACTTTCATTCAAGTCAGTGTGTCATTGCTTAGCTGGGATATTAACAAAAATGAGGAGCCGAATTCATCTGCTCTGACGGTTTTCATTCACGTTCAGATAGTGAAGTTTTTTTTTACTTTCAAATAAATACACTATTGAGAATGTATTGCACAGAGCTATACTAAAATCAGGTTCACTTCATTATTCTCCTGCTGCAGCTCCGTATGTATGTTGTTTTTATAAGATTAACTATTAAAGGGGTATATTAAAGGGTATGCATTAAAGGGAATGCAATCTGTGAGAGAATGTAGCCTATTTAAGTAATTTTTAGGAGATCATTAATGTTGAGAAATATCTAGGATTTTGTGGCAGATTAAAAGCAATTTAAAGTGCCCATTTACCTATCTTTAATATGGGCAAAACCCTACAGAATTTCTCTGCTCGCGTGGACTGTTCCGAGATTCAGCAAAACCTCCCTGAGGCTCATTTACCCCTGCGTCTACTCCTCCACCAGTGCCGCCTACTGCAGTTGACGTTCCTTCCCAAGAGAACCCGAATACGGCCACCTCTTGCTTTCAATGGGAATGCTCAGACTTGCCTGGCTTCATTGATCAAATCCACTTTGAGCTACAATGATTCAACTTTGTCTCTGACGGGCTAAAGTTGGCTATATCATCGCATTGCTTGAAGAAAATGCCCTGTCTTGAGCTTCTCTACACAAAAAACAAAAACAACCCTACCATTAACAACATCTCTACCATCCTTAACCCTTTCCCTGCCACAGTCGTATATTCACGATCTGTGCAAGAATGCTTAACTACTGCCAGATCGTGAATATACGATCTGTGGCTTCCCTGCAGCTGAAAAAAAATTGGCCCCTGCTAGGGGCGATCGGGGGGCAGCATTCAACTGCCCCCCTACCCCCCTCGATCCCCCCTCGGTTTCGTCCAAATCCGAGGGGGATCGGGAGATTTCCCTACCTTTCATAGGTCCGCATGGAGGAAGCAGGTCCGATCAGAGGAATCACAGGAAGCGAAAGGGAGACCCCGTTGACGTCACGGAGCTTCCTCCTTCCACGGGTCTCCCTTGAGTGTTAGGAGACTGCCCCTGGGTGTCTAGTTAGAGTACTGCAGCTTGATCTCAATTTGATCATGCTGCAGTACCTAGTATAGAAAAGCTGTCAAGCTGCCAGCTTTTCTATACATTTTGTGAATGGAACTCAAAGTTCCATTCACACATAGGATTTTTTCTAAGTCTTTGCTACTTAGCGAAGACTTAGAAAAAAATGGGGACAGAGATCAATATTTGGTGATCACTTCTGATCACCAAATTATTGATCTTGCCAATGAATGAAAAATCACTTCCTGGAAAATGATCCGGAAGTGATTTTTCCGATCGGATTTCGAATTGGAAAACGGGCATTTATCCCGTATTCCAAGTTCGGTTACATTCCCTAAGATGATCTGATGATTACTTTGGGAATGATCGGGGAAAAAAAGGGGAAATACACACAAAAAATTCTTAAAGTGATACACACACCCTTTTTTTTTTTTTACCCTAAAACTATAAATTAGAAAAAAAAGTTGTCTTCTCCAAGCTCCCCAATGTCCCCAGTGAAATCGGTAAAGTAAACGCGGATACTTATTTGTTCGATTTCAAGGGAAACTAAGCCTATATTTTATAAGGAAATTTTGCAGAGGTACCAAATAAAGACCGTATTGAATTTTTAGGTCTCGATTTTACAGTTGAGGAAAAAAAGGAAAATGTGAGAAAGTAACTTACAATTTGACGAAGGCTGCGTCGGGTATCTGCATTTTGATCGAAACTAACCTACTCGTAAATCCTGCGAGTGTGGTAGTTCTAAAAATATCTCACTTGGGGGGATATTGATAATTTGGTAGATATTCTATGTTAACTGTCAGTAGTGGTACAACATTTTAATTTGGTGTAATATTCTAGAGCGTGTCGTTTAGTTGGGGGGCTCCTGTACAGGAAACGTTGGGTACCTACATAATCTGGTATCGTTGTACTCGGGAGTATCTGAGCTTTTAGAAACAGTAAGATTTTTGTGTGTAACCTTAAGATAACTTAAGTAAAAATGGGAAAAATCCATGAAAATTTGCAAATTTTTCATTTTTTTTACATATTTTACCATAATTCCAGTAAAATTTCAGAAAAGTTACAAAATTGTACCAATATAAAGTAGACTTTGGCTGAAAAAAACAATGTATAATATTCCTGATTTACTGCAAGGTTCCTACTGTAAAATTAGTTAAAGCGATTGAGGGCAAAATCCTGAAAATTCTTCTGGCAGTTAACGCAAAAAAAATGAAAATCTCCTGGCAGTGAAAGGGTTAAAGGGATTGTGGTCTCCAATTCTTCGAAACTAGTAAGGATTATATAAAAAGCCTTCCATCTTATCTTGAAAATAAAACCTTAATCACATCTCTAGATAAAATTTGCTGGAAAGGTTCAGCAATAATACTTCCTGTTTTCAGCATGTGACCAGCTTGTAGTCATGTGGCCAGTCTCTGTCTGCATTAATAAGCTCCCCATCTCAACTGTCGTTTTTGTCCCAAGCACTTCCTATTTTCCCTAGCATTACTCTTAACTGAGCAAGCTTCGCCCCAGAGGGTGGAGGGTGGGCAGAGGTCTGGTGATGTCACACAACCTACTGGAAACAGGAAATTTGAACCCCAATGTAATTTCTCACAGGCTGCAGCCAGAAATGTGATTGTCGGCTCATTTTAAATGAAATACTGCAGGCTTTCATTTAACCCTAACTTGTTTGGAGACCACAGTTGCCCTTTAAGAAAGTTTTCAACGTCCAGGCAGAACCACAGCAGGCTCTCACCTGCTATGCAGCTTCTCCCGATTCTCACCCAGTAAGACAATAGTGATGTTGATTCTGTACCTTTGCTGCAGAGACTTCCTGAGACAGCAAGGCTTTAATTACAGTTTTTTGATCGTACCAAGGTTGACTTGATTTTAATAGATCAGCCCCCACATTAAAGAATCTCATGTCCTGACATTTTGCCTGGACAGATAGCATCAAGCTAAAAAATCGTGACTTTGCCCTACCCACTCAAGTCCCTACCTTGATCTTCTAATCCTAATACTTCTTCTTTGGTTAAACTCATACAGATTGGGGGCAATCATTTTGTGCTGAAGAAAAGTTTTTTAGATGTTTAAATTAACTCTACTGTGTGCACGGGGGGCACTTTTCCATATCTTGTCCTTTGAGTTGGGAAACTCCCGGGCCTAGATATGGAGAACACTTATTTCCGTTCCATCGTTTCTGTATATTACCCACCAAGTAAGCTCTACTAGGAAAAGACCTCCTTTCCTCTTGTGGCAAAGCTCTAGCAATTATATTTAAATAATGTATATATTTATGTACTGTCTATGTATTTATCCCCCTTTTATGACTATTGTATTTTGTTACTTTACAGTGCTGCATTCCCAAGTGGTGCTTTAAAAATAAATATACATACATACATCTAGGTATTACTAAATTGCTCTTTTCAGAAGGATTCTTTCAAATTTTCTGCCTGTGACCCTTATCTTTAATTTTAAGACATTTTCCATCAAGCTTTCGTAGACTCCAGAGACTCTGGTAATTTCATTGACTGCTCATTTTCTTCTCCTACTCTCTACTCTTCTACACTCTTCTCTTACCCAGCCTATCCGTTTACTGGCCATCAATAATAGAATCTATCTACATAGAGTTCTTTTCTAAGTATCCTATCAAGGACAACTATCTTTCCAGCTAGACTAGGCCAATTACAAACTTGTTTCAAATCATCAGCAGAAATATTAAAACCACATCACTCTTTTGACTGCCCCGTCACTCCTTTCTGGAACCTACTACCTAGAGGCCGTTCTTATTCTCTTTACCCTGCTAAAACTTCCATGCAAAAAATCTATCCCATCTAAAATGCAAAAGCTGGAGCAGGCTTCTTTTTATAGTAAGAAGGAAGGAGATACAGCATGCATTGATTATAGGGGACTTAATAAAATAACCATCAAGAATCACTACCCACTTGCACTCATCGCAGAAGAATCTTCAATCACCCTAAATTGGTAAGAAACTTCCCCTAATTATATCTCAGTAGTAGTTTACCTCAGTGACTTCTTAATTTACTCCAAAAACTTACATTCCAATGACTTCAAGACTTCTGGGAGCATAAATTAAATGCTAAATTTGAGAAATGCCCTTTGATGCATCCAAAGTCCCTTTGATAGGCTATTTAGTTCGCAAAGGTGCTGTGCAATCCTTAATTGGGTCCTCTGGTTGGCACAAAGCTATTTTTTAGTACTTTTGCCAACTACTACCGACAATTCATTATTATGTTACATAAGTTCTGATTGGTTGGAGCAAAATAAGCACCATTTATTGAATCTCCCTGTTTATCGTTTAAATGGTGCTAATTTTGCCCCAACCAATCAGATCATTTAACATTTGAAAGTAACATCTGATTGGTTGGGGCAAAATTAGCACCATTTTAAACGATAAGAACTTTTATTGAATAACCCTGTAAGATTGCCGAGTTTTCAAAAATATGTGATTGTTTTGAAGAAATATGAAATTAGTAGAAGGGATGTATTTAGATATTTTGAGGCTTTTATTGATTTCTTTACCACTTTTATTTTTTTTTTATATACACTGTACAGTATTACGTAAACTTTATAAAATACTGTAATTTTCTCCATAAATAGTCTAACCGTCATCATCAGGATGGAAGCTGGGTAACATATGAAGGAGATCACGTTTTAAGCTCAGCTGAGATAAAGGGGGCGAAAAACCTTTTTTTGCCACAATGAGTGACAATTCCACCTAAATGACAAATGGACCATAGAGGTGATTTGACCGGATTTGTCATGCGAGGAGACAAAAATCTAGTTACGCCATGTGTGACTAACAACATGGCACAGTCCGATTATCCTAAAGAGCAGATCACAAGACAGAATTTAGACAAATTACATTCCAGGTTGGAGAGACTTGTTACATGGTGAGAGAGGTAAAGGGCAGAGATGCAGCCCGAAGTGAAAGCCCTGTCTGTACCTTTTCAGAGACCATTTCTCAGTCAGAGGTTCCTCCAGAATCTATTCTGTTGCTGATTGTCCTATGGGCTTTCATGCCCACTCAGTTGTCTCCTGACCTATTTGAAAGTTTAAACCATTCCAGGTTGATGTTCCCCATGGGAAACCCCTCTACATCTTTTTATGCCAGTAACTTATGACTTACAGGTCCTCCAGCAGTTCCCATCTGGTATTCTTATGTCACTTTCTAAAACAGAGATCCCTGGGACCCACATATCTATGGATTTCACTGTAAATTGGCCTCTGTCCTTCAGGTCTCCATGGCATTCCTGAAAATATAGGTTCTGATAGAGGGGTACAGTTCGTCTCAAAATTTTGGCAACATATTTCTTCTCATCTTGGCATTTTTCTCAGGTTTTTATCTCGAATCTAATGGTCAGACCTAAAGAACCAATCAGTCTTTGGAGCAATACCGAAGATGTTTTTAGGGCTATGTACCGAGAGCCGCTATCGCAAAGATGGTGTAAAGTTAACGAGCGTTACTGTATTCAATAAACCATTTGCGATTAATAGTACATAAGTGTTTGCGTTAGAAAGTCACAATAAGAGCTTAACGTGTGTTTTAGTACTAAAGTTGTGTAAGACTTGATACATAGCAGTAAAGTCACGTTAAGAGCTTAGCGTGTGTTTTAGTAGTAGAATTGCATAAATTATGGTACATAAGCAATGCAAGTATCTCTCTAACAAGAAACATCCATAGGCCATTATTATATATTGACTTAAAATACAGAGAAATAAGTTCACTCATACTTCCCCTTTAACAAAATCTGCTCCTGTTATTTGTTATGGTCGGTTGGTTGGAGTAGGTAGTGGCTAGCTAAGTAGTTAACTAATTGGCTTATCAACACCACGATAGCTCACTATGAACATACATTCATAAATATAAATGAAGCAACAATTATTTGCGTTGCATATATACAGTAACATAAAGAAAAGCTTGCTTGCTATACACATGCATTTGTGATGGTCTGCATAACCAATTATACATTACAAAATGGGCCAATCGTGAGGGTGAAATCACATAATAGCATTGCACACATACAGTATACCGCCTCTCTGTACATAGGACTTTTTCAGTTAACTGATTAAGACCATCATTGTGGTGGCGTTACAAACGCTCTAAAATATTATGTTATAGTCACGCATTATGGTGTTAAAATTTGGTACATTACTTGCATTGTCAGACGACAAATAACCCACGCATCGAAATGTACGCTCTAAAGTCACGTTAAGTGTTGATAAATCCCCGTTAAGACATTAATGGAACTTAAGACACAATTTTGCAATAACGGCTCTCGGTACATATCTTTGTGTCATGGGCAGAATTCTTGCCGTGTGGTGAATTCTCATACAAACACCACTATTTAGCTACTAAAATATCTCCCTTCTAGGGTAATCATAGGAGGCATCAAAAAATGTCTTCTTTTTCTTCAGGTCTCTCTTCGGAATTACCAGCTCTCAAGGATATTTTCACATATAAGTCTCAAATCTGGTGCCAGATTCAATCAAATTTAAAACAAGCTACAGTTCGACAAAAAAGATTTGTTGATTGTCATCGCTCAAAGTATCCAGAATATCTAGTCTTTATAGCCACACAAAATTATCTCTTCGACAGCCATAGTGCAAAATTAGGTCCAAAGTACATTGGTCCATATCCTATTCTTCAAAAGATTAAGGTAATGTCAGTATTCGCCTCCGCTCCAGCACTGTTCCATCTTTTCCTCCTCAATTCTAACATTCGGACGTTCGGCATAGTCAGTTGAGTTTCTTATAGCCTTTCTCCTAAGATGCAGCTGATTGTGTTAGTGTTTTGGAGGCAAATTCAAATCCTTAACCTTCCAATCCCTTTCTCAGTTTCGTTTTGCCACTCCTCTCATTGACCTTCTCTTCCTATTTT
Source organism: Hymenochirus boettgeri (assembly GCA_019447015.1). Classification (NCBI taxonomy): domain Eukaryota; kingdom Metazoa; phylum Chordata; class Amphibia; order Anura; family Pipidae; genus Hymenochirus; species Hymenochirus boettgeri. The sequence continues at coordinate 61,473,717 of CM033471.1, forward strand.
ACTTCCTGCTTTCTCTTACTCCAGTGCCCATTATAGTTATTGGTTTGCCCTAACTTGTGGTGTATTTTCTCTGTGTTATTCTGGTTCCTGACTCCTGCTGTTTTCGCCTGTGACCGTTTGCAGCCTGTGACTGCTTTTCCTTTGTGCCACACACCACTGTTCAATTGTCAGTTACCTTCCCTAACCCCAAATGTGTTTCACTCGGCTTTGTCAATGGTGCTATGGCAGTTAAGAAAATCACAACTATTTGAAAGCCTCCATGCCCAATCAGCAGCCGGACACAAGTCATTGTGATCATTTACTCAGTCAAAGGTTTGTATATCAATTACACATGTGACAAATCAAGCTATCAAGCTCCTGTAACGCTTATCCCCTGGTATGTAGAGCAAATTTCTACCAACAAGTGCTAAATCAGTAATTTCAAACATAATATATACAATGTATACACAGATTTCGTATTGCTTCAACCCATATATTGATACAACAGAACAATCATATTAGGTAAGTCAACAGTTTCACGCATGTGTAAACAGGATCCAAAAGGCTCCAGGAGTACATGATCCAAAAATCCTCTGCAAGAACCAAAGTAAGGCATTTGTTCATCCTCAAGGCAAATGTCTCAAAAGATAATAAAAAATAGTCAGGAATAAATCCATACCCAAGACTCCATCAGTGCCCAAAAGAAAGCATCCATTAAGAGTTCTGGAAATGCTGGAAAGAATAATCTTTAATAGATGGCCACCAAGCGGTTTAAAGTTTCTCGTGATCACATACACCAATGATCCCTTGAATCCAATCACGTCCATCAGCCATGGGTGCCATAATTCCAAAAAAGATACTGCTGTAATAAATTATACTTATTAGATGTAAGGTACAAAATCAATCCTTTGAGGCTATTTGGACCCAGTTTGTTGAGATTGAAAATAAATCTCGTCTCAGACTGTAGGGGTGCGTAATTATGATTGCCTCCTCTGATACTTAATGAATATTAGTAAACCCCATGCATTCCAGTCCATCAATTTTACCTCTATGATGTTTAAAAAATGTTCAGCCACACTAGTTAGTGTGGTGTCATCAGTCCTAGGTCTGCCTGCAAGTCGTATATTGGAAAAATGACTAGCCAACCTTTGCTTGAGTTGTTGTTGAGATTTACACATATATACGATTGATGAGTGCATAAATTACATTTTGTGATTTGCAATTAAAATGCTTTCAGATGTCAAATTATATGTACCGTCAAAGTTTGTAGTAATAAATTTCAGAGAGTCCATATATTGACAATATGCATCCATGGAAAGGTATGTTCTAGGAGTTTCATTCCTCTGTTAAGTGTCAACGGTTGCCGTCCAAAATGGCTATGAACTAATTTGTCTCTCAGATTCGGACATCTCTTAGCCGTAATAAAAGGGGAGTCTGTAATGAAAGATTTTAAGATGTTATTATAGTTGCTAATTCAACTTAAGTACTGACCTGGTCTCCTGCCATTGTGCATTATACGTGCATTTTCCCTTTGTTATTTTGTTTCTGCCTCACGATATTCTACGATATACAAATTTTGAATGAGTAATTCCGAGTATCGCGAGACACGGCTCACGTGATCACGATGACGTGGCCGCAGCGCCAAGTTGTCGGCGTGATGGGCAGTGAGGCTTTCAAATAGTTGTGATTTTCTTAACTGCTACAGCGCCATTGACAAAGCCGATAGGGGGTAAAAAGGGTTAAAACGCGTTTGGGAGAGTACTGCCCCCCCCACGGTCTCCACTATGTGTGTCTCTTTTCCGAGATTCAGCCTCAATACTCTGTGTTACGTTTTGATCCATGCACGGACCTCTGACTGACTACCAGACAATAGTTTTAATAGGGCTGACGATTATATACCTTTATGACACAAAGTGCGGGAATGTACCATCTGGGGTGAGGGTGTTTTAGGCAAGTTGGTTCATTTAGCATTGTTTTTGTGATTTTTAATAGATTTTATAATAAAGCTTAGTTTTAGCCTTTATATTCTTCTTTCTCTTTGTTTGTAATATATGTGATATCTAGGATAGGATTGACTACTGTTGGTCAATCAATGCTGTGACAAGAGACATGACAGCCAATGATTGACTGCTGTTTCACCTGCTGCATCCTCTACACATGCTTTAGCTATAGCTTAAAAGAAGGAGGCAAATACCTTTTCCAAAAAAGAAGAGAACTTATCATTAATTATCTGGTTACAGATTTCAGTACCGTTAATAAATAATTAGATGTTATATAGATCCATAACCCCCTTCACGTAGTTGAAGCTTTCGCTTCAACTATGAGTTATAAACAATTATAATATAAACAATTCTAAAGACACTACCACACTTCACCATATTAACTGAAAAACAGAAGCCTTAGAGCACTGGTTACTGGGAAACAAATAGAAGAAGCAATAAAACGTCTTAAAAGGGTAAAGCTCTGGGTCTGGATTGGATTACTGCAGGATATTATCAATATTAAGACACATTAATTAATTGTATCTTAGAAGGAAGGAACCAATACATCAACATTTAATACAAGCAGATATAGTGGTGATATCTAAACAAGATAAAGATTCAGCCCTGCCAGAATTATCAGCCCATCTTACTTATTATTATTGACCTCAAACGCATCACTAAAATATTTGTACAAAGGTGGCCCCTATCTCCAGACCAAAAGAATTCATCCAGGCAAACAACAGACAGTATTAGATGACTTCTACAATTAATGTATAGATCCAAACAAATGAAATTCCAAAAGTATAATCATTAGATGCTAAAAAAGCTTTTAGCCATCTAAAATTTCCTGAACAAGCTTGGGCGCCGCCGAACGAGGGAGACTGCCACAGGCCAAGGGAAACACACAGTCCTGAGCGTTCTCCCTATGTGTGCAGATCCTGTCTGTCATTTTTCAAAAATCTTTGCTGTGTGTACCAGCTTTATATAGTGGAGGTCTTGATACAACAAAAGATCTACAAGGTATCCAAGTTTGCAGATAATACTCTATTATCAATACAGAAGCCATTAACTTCCTGATCAAAACAATAGAATAAGAACATGAACAGCTCTAAATATATATAACTCTTCCTATAGATATACCACCAAATACTAAAAGTAAATGTGACCTAAAATAAAACTCAAAGGGTATGTCCACCTTTTTCTTTTTTTATATTTGCCTTCCCTGGTCCCCCAGCCCCAACCGCATGGTTTTTATTTTTGAAAGACCCCCAACTTTTACTTACCTCCCCTCTTTCCTTCGCCGCGCTGCAGAGGGGCGGGACCGGCAGTCGCGTCTGTGATTGTGAGCGGCAGCCAATCACGGCGCGGGTGCCGGATGAGAATGCAACTCATTTTCTGTCCATAGTTTGTGGGGGGTATTTCTGAGTTGGGGGGGTGTTTTGTGGAAAAACTGCAGACTGTTCAAATACAAAACTGGCTAATTTTTTTTTGCTGCTACTGACATTTGGCACTGGTCACGCTCTGGGTTAGTTGGCAGCCATGTCTCTGGGTACACCCATGAATGTGGCATACCGTTTTATTCGGGAGGGGTTAGGCTTTCATATTTGAGATGCGTTTGAACTTTCCTCCACAGTTTTTAGCTGAAATTCGCATTTGATTTTGTCTCTGATTTTACAGTTGAGGAAAAAAAGGAAAATGTGAGAAAGTAACTTACAATTTGACGAAGAGCTGCGTCCGGGTATCTGCATTTTGATCGAAACTAACCTCACTCGTAAAATCCTGCGAGTGTGTAGTTTCTAAAAATATCTCACTTGGGGGGATATTTTAGATAATTTGGTAGATATTCTATGTTAACTGTCAGTAGTGGTTACACATTTTAATTTGGTGTAATATTCTAGGAGGTGCAGTTTTAGTTTGGGGGGGTCTCCTGTACAGGAAACGTTGGGTACCTACATATATCTGGTATCGTTGTACTCGGGAGTATCTGAGCTTTTAGAAACAGTAAGATTTTTGTGTGTAACCTTAAGATAACTATAAGTAAAAATGGGAAAAATCCATGAAAATTTGCAAATTTTTCATTTTTTTTACATATTTTACCCATAATTCCAGTAAAATTTCCAGAAAAGTTACAAAATTTTGTTACCATATTAAAGTAGACTTTGTGCTGAAAAAAACAATGTATAATATTCCTGATTTACTGCAAGGTTTCCTACTGTAAAATTAGTCTAAAGCGATTGAGGGCAAAATCCTGAAAATTCTTCTGGCAGTTAACGCAAAAAAAAATGAAAATCTCCTGGCAGTGAAAGGGTTAAAAGGGTAATTGTGGTCTCCAATTCTTCGAAACTAGTAAGGATTATATAAAAAGCCTTCCATCTTATCTTGAAAATAAAACCTTAATCACATCTCTAGATAAAATTTGCTGGAAAGGTTCAGCAATAATACTTCCTGTTTTCAGCCATGTGACCAGCTTGTAGTCATGTGGCCAGTCTCTGTCTGCATTAATAAGCTCCCCATCTCAACTGTCGTTTTTGTCCCCAAGCACTTCCTATTTTCCCTAGCATTACCTCTTAACTGAGCATGCTTCGCCCCAGAGGGTGGAGGGCTTGGCAGAGGTCTGGTGATGTCACACAACCTACTGGAAACAGGAAATTTGAACCCCAATGTAATTTCTCACAGGCTGCAGCCAGAAATGTGATTGTCGGCTCATTTTAAATGAAATACTGCAGGCTTTCATTTAACCCTAACTTGTTTGGAGACCACAGTTGCCCTTTAAGAAAGTTTTCAACGCTCCAGGCAGAACCACAGCAGGCTCCTCACCTGCTATGCAGCTTCTCCAGATTCTCACCCAGTAAGACAATATGTGATTGAATTCTGTACCTTTGCTGCAGAGACTTCCTGAGACAGCAAGGCTTTAATTACAGTTTTTTGATCGTACCAAGGTTGACTTGATTTTAATAGATCAGCCCCCACAATTAAAGAATCTCATGTCCTTGACATTTTGCCTGGACAGATTAAGCATCAAGCTAAAAAATCGTTGACTTTGCCCTACCCACTCAAGTCCCTACCTTGATCTTCTAATCCTAATACTTCTTCTTTGGTTAAACTCATACAGATTGGGGGCAATCATCTTTGTGCTGAAGAAAAGTTTTTTAGATGTTTAAATTAACTCTACTGTGCTGCACGGGGGGCACTTTTCCATATCTTGTCCTTTGAAGTTGGGAAACTCCCGGGCCTAGATATGGAGAACACTTATTTCCGTTCCATCGTTTCTGTATATTACCCACCAAGTAAGCTCTACTAGGAAAAGACCTCCTTTCCTCTTGTGGCAAAGCTCTAGCACTTATATTTAAATAATGTATATATTTATGTACTGTCTATGTATTTATCCCCCTTTTATGACTATTGTATTTTGTTACTTTACAGTGCTGCATTCCCAAGTGGTGCTTTAAAAATAAATTATACATACATACATCTAGGTATTACTAAATCTGCTTCTTTTCAGAAGGATTCTTTCAAATTTTTCTTGCCTGTGACCCTTATCTTTAATTTTAAGACATTTTCCACTCAAGCTTTCGTAGACTCCAGAGACTCTGGTAATTTCATTGACTGCTCATTTTCTTCTCCTACTCTTCTACTCTTCTACACTTCTTCTCTTACCCAGCCTATCCGTTTACTGGCCATCAATAATAGAATCTATCTACAGTTAGAGTTCTTTTCTAAGTCATCCTATCAAGGACAACTATCTTTCCAGCTAGACTAGGCCAATTACAAACTTGTTTCAAATCATCAGCAGAAATATTAAAACCACATCACTCTTTTGACTGCCCAGTCATTCTCCTTTCTGGAACCCTACTACCTAGAGGCCGTTCTTATCCTCTTTACCCTGCTAAAACTTCCATGCAATAAAATCTATCCCATCTAAAATGCAAAAGCTGGAGCAGGCTTCTTCTTTATAGATAAGAAGGAAGGAGATTACAGCCATGCATTGATTATAGGGGACTTAATAAAATAACCATCAAGAATCACTACCCACTTGCACTCATCGCAGAAATCTTCAATCACCCTAAATTGGTAAGAACATTCCCCTAATTATATCTCAGTAGTAGTTTACCTCAGTGACTTCTTAATTTACTCCAAAAACTTACATTCCAATTGACTTCAAGACCTCTCTGGGAGCATAAATTAAATGCTAAATTTGAGAAATGCCTCTTTGATGCATCCAAAGTCCCTTTGATAGGCTATTTAGTTCGCAAAGGTGCTGTGCAATCCTTAATTGGGTCCTTCTGGTTGGCACACAAGCTATTTTTTTAGTACTTTTGCCAACTACTACCGACAATTCATTATTATGTTACATAAGTTCTGATTGGTTGGAGCAAAATAAGCACCATTTTATTGAATCTCCCTGTTTATCGTTTAAAATGGTGCTAATTTTGCCCCAACCAATCAGATCCTATTTAACATTTGAAAGCTAACATCTGATTGGTTGGGGCAAAATTAGCACCATTTTAAACGATAAGAACTTTTATTGAATAACCCTGTAAGATTGCCGAGTTTTCAAATATATGTGATTGTTTTGAAGAAATATGAAATTAGTAGAAGGGATGTATTTAGATATTTTGAGGCTTTTATTGATTTCTTTACCACTTTTATTTTTTTTTTATATACACTGTACAGTATTACGTAAACTTTATAAAATACTGTAATTTTCTCCATAAATAGTCTAACCGTCATCATCAGGATGGAAGCTGGGTAACATATGAAGGAGATCACGTTTTAAGCTCACAGCTGAGATAAAGGGGGCGAAAAACCTTTTTTTGCCACAATGAGTGACAATTCCACCTAAATGACAAATGGACCATAGAGGTGATTTGACCGGATTTGTCATGCGAGGAGACAAAAATCTAGTTACGCCATGTGTGACTAACAACATGGCACAGTCCGATTATCCTAAAGAGCAGATCACAAGACAGAATTTAGACAAATTACATTCCAGGTTGGAGAGACTTGTTACATTGGTGAGAGAGGTAAAGGGCAGAGATGCAGCCCGAAGTGAAAGCCCTGTCCTGTACCTTTTCAGAGACCATTTCTCAGTCAGAGGTTCCTCCAGAATCTATCCTGTCTGCTGATTGTGTCCTATGGGCTCTCATGCCCACTCAGTTGTCTCCTGACCTATTTGAAAGTTTAAACCACTTCCAGGTTGATGTTCCCCATGGGAAACCCTCTAACTCTCTTTTTATGCCAGTAACTTATGACTTACAGGTCCTCCAGCAGTTCCCATCTGGTATTCTTATGTCACTTTCTAAACCAGAGATCCCTGGGACCCACATATCTATGGATTTCACTGTAAATTGGCCTCTGTCCTTCAGGTCTCCATGGCATTCCTGAAAATATAGGTTCTGATAGAGGGGTACAGTTCGTCTCAAAATTTTGGCAACATATTTCTTCTCATCTTGGCATTTTTCTCAGGTTTTTATCTCGAATCTAATGGTCAGACCTAAAGAACCAATCAGTCTTTGGAGCAATACCGAAGATGTTTTTAGGGCTATGTACCGAGAGCCGCTATCGCAAAGATGGTGTAAAGTTAACGAGCGTTACTTGTATTCAATAAACCATTTGCGATTAATAGTACATAAGTGTTTGCGTTAGAAAGTCACAATAAGAGCTTAACGTGTGTTTTAGTACTAAAGTTGTGTAAGACTTGATACATAGCAGTAAAGTCACGTTAAGAGCTTAGCGTGTGTTTTAGTAGTAGAATTGCATAAATTATGGTACATAAGCAATGCAAGTACTCTCTCTAACAAGAAACATCCATAGGCCACTTATTATATATTGACTTAAAATACAGAGAAATAAGTTCACTCATACTTCCCCTTTAACAAAATCTGCTCCTGTTATTTGTTATGGTCGGTTTGTGGTAGTAGGTAGTGGCTAGCTAAGTAGTTAACTAATTGGCTTATCAACACACACGATAGCTCACTATGAACATACATTCATAAATATAAATGAAGCAACAATTATTTGCGTTGCATATATACAGTAACATAAAGAAAAGCTTGCTTGCTATACACATGCATTTGTGATTGGTCTGCATCAACCAATTATACATTACAAAATGGGCCAATCGTGAGGGTGAAATCACATAATAGCATTGCACACATACAGTATACCGCCTCTCTGTACATAGGACTTTTTCAGTTAACTGATTAAGACCATCATTGTGGTGGCGTTACAAACGCTCTAAAATATTATGTTATAGTCACGCATTAATGGTGTTAAAATTTGGTACATTACTTGCATTGTCTAGACGACAAATAACCCACGCATCGAAATGTACGTCTAAAAGTCACGTTAAGTGTTGATAAATCCCCGTTAAGACATTAATGGAACTTTAAGACACAATTTTGCAATAACGGCTCTCGGTACATATCCCTATTTGTGTCTAATGGGCAGAATTCTTGCCGTGTGCTGAATTCTCATACAATAACACCACTTATTTAGCTACTAAAATATCTCCCTTCTAGTGTAATCATAGGAGGCATCAAAAAATGTCTTCTTTTTCTTCAGGTCTCTCTTCGGAATTACCAGCTCTCAAGGATATTTTCACATATAAGTCTCAAATCTGGTGCCAGATTCAATCAAATTTAAAACAAGCTACAGTTCGACAAAAAAGATTTGTTGATTGTCATCGCTCAAAGTATCCAGAATATCTAGTCTTTATAGCCACACACAAATTATCTCTTCGACAGCCATAGTGCAAAATTAGGTCCAAAGTACATTGGTCCATATCCTATTCTTCAAAAGATTAAGGTAATGTCAGTATTCGCCTCCGCTCCAGCACTGTTCCATCTTTTCCTCCTCAATTCTAACATTCGGACGTTCGGCATAGTCAAGTTCGAGTTTTCTTATAGCCTTATCTCCTAAGATGCAGCTGATTGCTGTTAGTGTTTTGGAGGCAAATTCAAATCCTTACCTTCCAATCCCTTTCTCAGTTTCGTTTTGCCACTCCTCTCATTGACCTTCTCTTCCTATTTTACTTCCTGCTTTCTCTTACTCCAGTGCCCATTATAGTTATTGGTTTGCCCTAACTTGTGGTGTATTTTCTCTGTGTTATTCTGGTTCCTGACTCCTGCCTGTTTTCGCCTGTGACCGTTTGCAGCCTGTGACTGCTTTTCCTTTGTGCCACACACCACTGTTCAATTGTCAGTTACCTTCCCCTAACCCCAAATGTGTTTCACTCGGCTTTGTCAATGGTGCTATGGCAGTTAAGAAAATCACAACTATTTGAAAGCCTCCATGCCCAATCAGCAGCCGGACACCAAGTCATTGTGATCATTTACTCAGTCAAAGGTTTGTATATCAATTACCATGTGACAAATCAAGCTATCAAGCTCCTGTAACGCTTATCCCCCTTGGTATGTAGAGCAAATTTCTACCAACAAGTGCTAAATCAGTAATTTCAAACATAATATATACATATGTATACACAGATTTCGTATTGCTTACAACCCATATATTGATACAACAGAACAATCATATTAGGTAAGTCAACAGTTTCACGCATCGTGTAAACAGGATCCAAAAGGCTCCAGGAGTACATGATCCAAAAATCCTCTGCAAGAACCAAAGTAAGGCATTTGTTCATCCTCAAGGCAAATGTCTCAAAAGATAATAAAAAATAGTCAGGAATAAATCCATACCCAAGACTCCATCAGTGCCCAAAGAAAGCATCCATTAAGAGTTCTGGAAATGCTGGAAAGAATAATCCTTTAATAGATGGCCACCAAGCGGTTAAAAGTTTCTCGTGATCACCATACCACAATGATCCCTTGAATCCAATCACGTCCATCAGCCATGGGTGCCATAATTCCAAAAAAGATACTGCTGTAATAAATTAATACTTATTAGATGTAAGGTACAAAATCAATTTCCTCATTGAGGCTATTTGGACCCAGTTTGTTGAGATTGAAAATAAATCTCGTCTCAGACTGTAGGGGTGCGTAATTATGATTGCCTCCTCTGATACTTAATGATATCTTAGTAAACCCCATGCATTCCAGTCCATCAATTTTACCTCTATGATGTTTTAAAAAATGTTCAGCCACACTAGTTAGTGTGGTGTCATCAGTCCTAGGTCTGCCTGCAAGTCGTATATTGGATAAATGACTAGCCAACCTTTGCTTGAGTTGTTGTTGAGATTTACCTACATATATACGATTGATGAGTGCATAAATTACATTTTGTGATTTGCAATTAAAATGCTTTCAGATGTCAAATTTATATGTACCGTCAAAGTTGTAGTAATAAATTTCAGAGAGTCCATATATTGACAATATGTGCATCCCATGGAAAGGTATGTTCCTAGGAGTTTCATTCCTCTGTTAAGTGTCAACGGTTGCCGTCCAAAATGGCTATGAACTAATTTGTCTCTCAGATTCGGACATCTCTTAGCCGTAATAAAAGGGGAGTCTGTAATGAAAGATTTTAAGATTGTTATTATTAGTTGCTAATTCAACTTAAGTACTGACCTGGTCTCCTGCCATTGTGCATTATACTGTGCATTTTCCCTTTGTTATTTTGTTTCTGCTCTACGATATTCTACGATATACAAATCTTTGACTGAGTAATTCCGAGTATCGCGAGACACTGGCTCACGTGATCACGATGACGTGGCCACGCAGCGCCAAGTTGTCCGGCTGCTGATTGGGCAGTGAGGCTTTCAAATAGTTGTGATTTTCTTAACTGCTACAGCGCCATTGACAAAGCCGATAGGGTAAAAAGGGTAAAACGCGTTTGGAGTACTGCCCCCCCCACGGTCTCCACTATGTGTGTCTCTTTTCCGAGATTCAGCCTCAATACTCTGTGTTACGTTTTGATCCATGCACGGACCTCTGACTGACTACCAGACCAATAGTTTTAATAGGGCTGACGATTATTATACCTTTATGACACAAAGTGCGGGAATGTACCATCTGGGGTGAGGGCTTGTTTTAGGCAAGTTGGTTCATTTTAGCATTGTTTTTGTGATTTTTAATAGATTTTATAATAAAGCTTAGTTTTAGCCTTTATATTCTTTCTTTCTCTTTGTTTGTACATATGTGATATCTAGGATAGGATTGACTACTGTTGGTCAATCAATGCTGTGACAAGAGACATGACAGCCAATGATTGACTGCTGTTTCACCTGCTGCATCCTCTACACATGCTTTAGCTTATAGCTTAAAAGGAAGGAGGCAAATACCTTTTCCAAAAACAGAAGAGAACTTATCATTAATTATCTGGTTACAGATTCATGTACCGTAATAAATAATGTAGATGTTATATAGATCCATAACCCCCTTCACGTAGTTGAAGCTTTCGCTTCAACTATGAGTTATAAACAATTATAATATATAACAATTCTAAAGACACTACCACACTTCACCATATTAACTGAAAAACAGTAAGCCTTAGAGCACTGGTTACTGGGAAACAAATAGAAGAAGCAATAAAACGTCTTAAAAGGGTAAAGCTCTGGGTCTGGATTGGAATTACTGCAGGATATTATACAATATTTAAGACACATTAATTAATTGTATCTTAGAAGGCAAGGAACCAATACATCAACATTTAATACAAGCAGATATAGTGGTGATATCTAAACAAGATAAAGATTCAGCCCTTTGCCAGAATTATCAGCCCATCTTACTTATTATTATTGACCTCAAACGCATCACTAAAATATTTGTACAAAGGCTGGCCCCTATCCTCCCAGACCAAAAAGAATTCATCCAGGCAAACAACAGACAGTATTAGATGACTTCTACAATTAATGTATAGATCCAAACAAATGAAATTACCAAAAGTATAATCATTAGATGCTAAAAAAGCTTTTAGCCATCTAAAATTTCCTGAACAAGCTTGCGGCCGCCGAACGAGGGAGACTGCCACGGCCAAGGGAAACACACAGTCCTGAGCGTTCTCCCTATGCTGTGCAGATCCTGTCTGTCATTTTTCAAAAATCTTTGCTGTGTGTACCCAGCTTTATATAGTGGAGGTCTTGATACAACAAAAGATCTACAAGGTATCAAAGTTTGCAGATAATACTCTATTATCAATACAGAAGCCATTAACTTCCTGATCAAAACAATAGAATAAGAACATGAACAGCTCTAAATATATATATAACTCTTCCTATAGATATACCACCAAATTACTAAAAGTAAATGTTGACCTAAAATAAAACTCAAAGGGTATGTCCACCCTTATTTCTATTTTTTTAATATTGCCTTCCCCTGGTCCCCAGCCCCAACCGCATGGTTTTATTTTTAGAAAGACCCCCAAACTTTTACTTACCTCCCCTCTTTCCTTCGCCGCGCTGCAGAGGGGCGGGACCGGCAGTCGCGTCTGTGATTGGCTGAGCGGCAGCCAATCACGGACGCGGCTGCGGTCATTCAGTGCAGCGGAGGAAAGAGGAGAGGTAAGTAAGAGGTTGGGGAGCTTTCTAAAAATAAAAACCATGCGGTTGGGGCTGGGAGACATGGGGGAATACTGTATAAAGGGTGTTATGCTAGGGGGAGGGATAGTAGAATGGGAGGGAGAGGGAGGGGGAGGGAGGGGGAGAAGGGCTGCAGTACGCATGCCAAAATTCTTTTTGGGACTTTGGGGGGGGGCTACAGGAGAACCCTATGGCGTGGGATGTGAGATAAGGATTACCTACACGATGGGGCCAGTAGTTGGGGGTACAGTTTTGGGGGTGGACATGCCCTTTTAAATTAAAATGTAAGGATCAAAGGTATTAAATTACTTTAAAATATTTGTTTTAGATATGCCCTTACTCACTGACTTTCTATCCTTGACTCTAAAAGCTTCACAAACATGATGGAAACAAACCAAAAAAACAAGGGGATTTGAACTTGCGACTTCTTGAACTGTATGTTCCTAAAATATGGCATTTACATGGTGCACCACCAGCCGCTTCAAAATGGATAAAGGTACAGGTTATCTTTCACTATAAACAGAAGCTAGAAACTCTGTCCTTAAAGACAATGAATCCTGGGGTCAGGGGGCGTGGCTCTTTGAAGCCAACATAGGCTACGAGTTGTACTGGTAACAGCATGGAAGCCTTCTTTGTTACAAAATCTATTGTAGTACTTACATATACTAAATGCAACTTACTAGAGAAAAACTTTTCAATGTATAGGTGTTCTGGGTAGAAAAGATTTCACATTAAAAAATTAAGTTTCGTTCTCCTTTAAATGTTTTTCTGTTCTTATCACCTAATACTCTCTTATGCCTCCCAACATTCCTCTTCTAACCCCCTCTATTCCCTGATATTTCCCTTATATTTTCCAAAATTTCCCTTGATACCCCCCAAAATAATAAGAAAAAGGAAAGTTAACACATTAAACATAATGGAAATAATATTTTATTATGTATACAACAAATATGTACATTAATGCTAACATAATATAAAAGCAGAACGCACATAAAATATATGTTGACAATAAAAATCTTTTGAGAGAAAAAGAGAATACAGGTGTGCCATATTTACATTGCAAAATATGTTTTGGTTTGGACCCACTTTTATATAATCTGTTTATAAGGTCTGTGTGTGCCAGCGAAATCATTATGAAGAAGGTATTGATTTCTGAAAGAAAATATTATTTTCTCTCTTTACATAGCACTGGAAAGGAACCACCTCCAATAAACAGGGCAGTTTTGGAATCCAGTATAAATAAGTCACCTATGTGTGAAGAAGGTCAATTAAATTAAAGGTTTGACATAATGTGGTTGTAAAATGGTGCATGTTTTTTACAGGTGCATCTCTATTTTACACCTGTGTGGTATTATCAATTGGTGGCTAGTGCATTTAGTTACCTACCATGTTTATATGTTATACTGTGGTGGTAAAATGAAAAATACTGATCATATTTTACAATAGAGACTTCAGGAGAGATTTATCCAGAGCCAATATCACGTTAGCGCACGTGGGTAAATTCCAAAAGGGATATTCACGCAGCATGATTTTAACGCCGGCTATTAGCCAGCATTAAAATCCTGCACTATAAGTAGTGCAAATGCAATATTAAATCATGAGTGCCAGAGGCTTGGGTGTATTTTGCATAACCCGCGCATCTGGCACTAATAAAGTTACGCTAACTGGTAGCCAACCTGTTAGCGCGACTTTAACTCCATATTATTGGCCAGCTGTTCTGGGTAAATGAGTCACTTTATGTTACTCGTGGCATTACTAATGATCATTATAGTGGGTTTATAAGTAACAATAATATGGGGAATGGAGTAGCTCAGGTAGGAACATAGGCTAGATAAGTTAAGGTGGGTACATATACAGTAGTTCAGATCTTTAAAAGATACTGAATCCTTAATCTTTTTTCAAAGATCCCCCCTACACACAGCCCAGAACCTTCTCCCTTTATAAAGCATAGGGAGAATGTTCGGGACTGCACACTTCCTTCAGCTGCGTCCGACCCCCTATACAGCATTTCCAAACAATCTGGCAGTTCCGAACTATCGCAAGTCCGATGGTGTACGTTCGTTAGCCTCAGGAACGCTCAAAACTATGGCATGCACATAATCGATAAAGGGCAGATCACGTTGGTACCGGGTTTTAATAATTACACCCTTATATTTAGCTTATGGTTAGTATCGAAATTTACAGGAAGAGTTTTTTGTGTGGTATTTCTATGAATTTATGGAATGAATTAAAGGTATCTTTATATACTAATGCTGTTTATACCACACTGTAGTGAGCTTGAGATATCCTGAAGATATGAACACTTTTTTCAAATGATGTCTATTGTTAAGTATAATTTATATATTATATGTATGCTCATTTCCAAGTACCTTACAGTAATGTAGGAGTATTTACATACGTACATAGCCAGACTGGAAAATTCCATTATGTGTACATTGAAATCTGTACAAAGCTTTATAAATGCTGTGAGCAACTAATTATCCATTGTTTATATTGACATTTTCCCAAATCTGCTAACAAAAGGCTGACTGACGAACTGGTTGTATTTATTTTGGACCATTTTTGAGTTGCTGGATTATATATGTCACATTAAGTCTTTAATAAATCTATTACCCTGGTAAGGTTTTCTGTCTCCTTAATTCTTATGTGCAGCACATTCAATAATGTGGTTGTTCCCAAGCGATCAATTTAACACCGGATCATAAAATTTATACAGTAGCCCAACTACAAGGATACAGACAACTGCTAAGCTCTGGGCAGTAATGGAGTCCATAGGATCGCAAAAGATCAAAGAAAGTTAAGTTTGAACAGCCAAGAATAAAAGCCCAAATGCAGCTATGTTTATAACATCTAATAATTAAGTATCTCTGGCTAAATTACTGCCCCCCATATTGTTCAAAATATATGGTAATTGCTTTAGATGTCATTATCTACAGAAACCATTTCTATTGGGTAGCTAGTATGAGTTACAGTATATGCAGCCATGACCATTGCATCATATTACATAGTCTGTCTATTTGAGAGGTAGAGTGTTCAAATTGCAATACTTATGCCTTTTTTTTGGTAATTGCATATTTGTATGCCCCCCCCCCCCCCTTTAAACAAAAAAACTGGTGACTGGAACTGCTAACATTCCCAACTGCTATTTTTAACCGTTTACTATATGCATTTGTAGCCAGATATTTAATCATAAGATGTTTTCCGTTATGAAAAATATCTGCCGCCTCCCTTTGCTCAATGAGATTTTCATAAGCTTGAGCATGGTCACAGGAGGCAGCAGGGGAACCTGCAGTCAATCATTCGTTGTGATGTCAGCATTCACAGACCAAAACAGAGGTAATAATGATCCTAAAATATCTGGTTAGCAATGCATCTAATAATGTGCTAAATATATATCAGCTTGGTTTAGGGACAGGTAACGGACATATGGGCATGTCTCTCTAACTATGCCCCTAAGATTTTTGTTCATTGTTGTAAAAGCTGGTGATGTTAATTACTGTAACATAGAAATGTTCTGCCAAGTACCTGTCAGCCTTGGACAAGCACCCCTTTGGTTAAAGTTTATAGTATTCTCAATATTTCTTTAAACACACTTACATTGCAAACTGGGCCAGATTTACCACTATGCACAGTGGGCACACGTCTGTGGTTGGAGGGGTGGCTGTCAATATCCCATTTATCTTTTTGATCACTGTATATCTGCCCCACACACACACACACACACAAATAATATTTCACAGTTCATATTTTTTGCAGTTCACAAATTGCATAAATACAGTGTATTTTCTTCTCCCCAAAACAGGAAATGGGTGTGGTTTGGTTTTAGGGGTGGGGTTTAGGCTGCTAGGCCTTTTGTACCTACAGGCTCCTAAAGTGTAAGGCTGGGTACACACGGAGGGACTATTTGTCCTGACCGAGCGCTCGCTACGAAAATATCTTCTGGTGTGTACCCAGCTTAAATCCAACCCTGATTGAAAATATATTTATCTGACATAATTTTATCCCTTCTCCTTAATACCAGACAGTGTTATTATTACAGAAATGGGTATGAGAAAAAATATACTTGATGTGGTGTGCAGTTCAGCCATTAAAAACACATAAAAATCACGTTTTCTCTGTTTTATTATAAAATAGTCCATAACCCCACAGTGAATAAAGCATTAACAGGTATTAAATATTAAACATTTATAAAACTTCCCAAAATCCACAGATTTATATCACAGGACTAAACAAATTATCCCCAAATAATTTTATGATACTTTTTTAAAAAAGAGTAAACAATTATAAATAAACATTTGCAGAAAATATACCATTTAGCATCAAGCATTAATTCGATAAGGTGAAATAGGATTTCCCCTCAAAATGTGTACAATTTACAATGACAGCATATTGCCATTAACAAAATCATAAGCTTACAGTGTTAAACATTCCCAGTGATCTGTTAAGGTTATTAGCTGATTCCTACAATAAAAGGTGGAAAGTGTGCTGAAAACTATTTACATATCTAAATTAGGTTTTAAGCAGTCAAGTAAACTTCCCTGTTATTTGTCCATGTACAAAGAAGCACCATTTACGTGAAAGAATAGAATGCTTCCTAACATTGTGAGTAAAACTTTGAAGCACCTTTATCAGAAACAATAGAAACATACAAACAATAGAAGCCTAATTGTCAGGCTAAGAAAGCACTCTAAAGTTTTTGTGAATAACATGCAATTGCTTAGCCTTTCAATACATTGTCACATTTTTTACAACAACCTAATACCTTCTATTTATACTTCTGTTCCCTCTCTGGAGAAGAGTGTGCTGTTGTAAAAATGGGAGTTGAATTGATTTAGAACAGAACTGCTATATCCAAATGGATTTGATGATACAGTGGATGACCAATCAGACCCACCGTGACTTGGGATATTTGAAAGAGGGGTGTAGGAGTTGAAACCAACCATGTTTTGTCCCATTTTATCAGAGGTTTCATTATTCAGTCCTAGTGGAACTGACCTACTTACTGAGTTAGCACTGTTTACGTAAGCAGTCATACTAGAGAGGAAGTTATTAAGGCACGGTGTTATAGAAGGAGGAGGAGGTGACCTCTTTTCAGAAGACTCGTCTATTCCTGGAGATGAACTTCCCAATATGTCTGGATGCTCTCCATTTTTAGGGCTCTCTGTCATTGGGCTTCCTTCAGGTTTTTCAGATGCTAGTTGTCCATTAGAGCTAATATCAGACTTTCTCTTTCTCTTTCTCCGAAAGTTGCCGTTGTCAAACATCTTTTCACAGTTTGGGTCTAAAGTCCAATAATTTCCTTTTCCTATGGAAAAAAGTAGAAATTTTAGAATAAAAGAGAAATAATGGCATTTTTATTTAATCAAAGATGTAGGTGTTGTTTTCTCCTTTTCATTTTTAAAGTATTAGTAGAGTTATAATTTGCTTATAAACATTTAGGGATTGTTGATACTTTTGAAAAGCTTACTATTTGAACGTATGTTACTATGTAATTATGTAACTATTTCTGCTGCAATGCCTTTACTCTTTTAAACCATGTAGTAAAATTTATGCTAATACAGTATTTGGGTAAAGGGAATGTAGCATTCATGGCTATGATCATTTTTCCACAGAGTTTTTCTAAACAAGCATGTTTTCATAAGCAATTATAAAAATGTTATAAAAAGCACAACTTACCTGGATCATCTTCATCTCTTGGTACTTTCTTAAAGCAGTCATTAAGAGACAGGTTGTGTCGAATTGAATTCTGCCACCCAGCTTTGCTTTTATTGTAGAAGGGGAAATTATCAGCAACATACTGGTAAATTTGGCTCAGTGTCAGTCTTTTATCTGGTGCTCCATGGATTGCCATTGCTATTAGTGCTGAATAGGAGTATGGTGGTCTTACCAGCTTCATGAGTTCTTCTTGTGAAGGAATGGGAAGCCATCCTAATTCAGAACCACTCAAAGCATGCATATTAGGCAACAACTGTCTTTGCATACCATATGACTGAGGCATGAAGTGGCTGGCATTAGATCCAGGCAGATATGGAGGAGGTGTAATGGAAGGTCCATTGAGCCAAAGATATGGATTTGAAGTGGTGCTGTAGTCTGCAGTTTCAAAGTTTGAAGGACGCTGAGGACTAGGCATAGTCTGAGGATGGAAAAGGCTGTCACAATAAATATTCATTTCTGGAGGCTCCTGGCCAATATTGGGAAACTGTGGTCCACAGCGTGGAGGAGAATGAGCCTGTGGATCAAAGGCACTCATAGTAAAAGCTAGCAGGTCACAAAGCAAAAACACCTGTACTAGCTAATGTCTTCAAGCAGGTGTATCTCTTGTGCCTTTCTACACCACTACTTATACACCTGTCTCTGTTTTGATTTCTCAGTGGCTCCACCCATCCACTCTGACTGGTTGGAGATTATACTGATATCCCTTTTTGGAATGCTGGCAGCACATAAGCCAAATTCAAATTTATGTGTATTTATCTGTTCAATGAATGGTGTACATGTGTTTGTAATTTTACATTTTCCAAGAAAATTCTATAAATATAAAAGAATACTAGGTTAGAACCATTACCAGTTATTTTAAAAATAATTAAACATGCAATTTTACAGACATAAAATTCACCATTCCAATGCAACATTAAATGAACCCAGTAAGAAATACAGCTTAGGGAATATTTAAAACTAGTTTTTCTTTTCTTTGCAAAGAGTGTGTGCACGGCATTTGGTACAGCCTTTCCATAGTCATAGAAATAATACACTAGGTGATTTCTGGCACCACATTCAAATCTCTTTGTCATACCACAAAACACACAAAACCAGAAGTAAAACATTTACTGGACTTAAGCTATTTTACCTATTACAGAACATTTAGTCTGTTTATTTGTTCGCTTTTTCCCTTTAGTTTAATGGCTTTATAAATTTAAGATAAGATGAGGATAATGATAAAAATTTACTTTTACTGTTCAGAATGTTTCAAAGTACTGTTTCAATTTAGAATATTATATATACACACACACATATATATATATATGTGTGTGTGTGTGTGTGTCAAACAAATGTGTCAAACCTCTAATTTAATTGCTACCTCGCCCTTTAGGGACAGCTATTTACACATCTACAGCTTTTGCAAATTTTTATATCCTCGTCTTCATCTCAGTGTGACCTTGGTCAAGGATAAAGTATAGAAATGCATTATTACACTTGTACACAAACACAATACATAGCAATGAACAACTGAAAGTGAAGTAGAACATGTAAACTTTTGTTTTGACAGTAGGCCACTGTTACAGAATAACTGATAATTAGTAGAAACTGGAGGAGAAACCACTTTCTTATTACCTTAAGAGCTATCAGACTTTTCTGAAAATTAGGAGAATTTGTGGTCTCCGTGCTCTTATTGCACATTGATTTGTTAAAGAATTATTCTGAAGACAAATGGACTTTTTGCACTTTAGGAGATGGAGAAAGAAAAAAACAGCTTTCTGTGTAAAATGAGAATAGCTGCATTGATACAAAGTAGAAAGAATAAGAAAGAAGATACTCCCACTAGTGGAGAATGATGAAGAATTACAAAACTGACAAATCCTTTTTAAATTATAAGTGGATGTACAGCCATAATTTCATTATAGAATTTTAATTGTGTTTAAAACAATGGATATTTTTGTTAAACAGAATATTTCTGGGGGAAAAAATTTTTTTGCAATGATAAGCTACTTTTTTTTTTAGATGCTGTTGAACTGCAACTACCACCATTCACAGAGAGGTGAAGGAGCGTTAATTGTTAATGCTGGTTTACCATTGACCATTAAACAAATGAACACATTCAAATTTGTCTGATTTTTTTTGGTGCTGGAATATTTTGGGAATGTAAACCTCTTTAAAATGACTTCATTTATATTCCTAAATTACTACTTTTCCTATTCTAATGCAGATAAGGTTATTTGGGTCACATATATCATATTTGGTTAAATAACTTGGAACCTGTTTCATTGCAGCACAGTGCTTTAGATGTTGGCTGTGCTGTTTGTGCTACTCATTGTGTAGACGTATGATAAAGAGATGTCTGGGTTTGTTTGGCGGACAGACATTGGATTCAGTCTTTACAATGCATCCTCATTAACAAATCACAGCATCATCAATACAGAGTGCTGTGGAGTGCTGCTTGTTGTAAAAAGCATTTTAGGATCACCCTCTGTGATTAAGAGAATAAAGGAAAAGTCTTTTAAATTCATGATATAAATATATGTTAGATCTAATTATTATCAAACGTCTCCAACCTGCCCTAATGGTGGCAAAACACTGGCATGTTATTTTAAATCATCTTGTTTAGCCTTGCTTTAAATAACCTCAGTCTTTCAGAAAGTATCATTAAGTAAAAGCAACTTTTATTACATTTGAATGTATGGCTATCCTTTTATTAATGTATGGCTATCCTTTTATTAATGTATGGCTATCCTTTTATTATTTTTTTAAATTAAATTTGAATGTATAGCTATCCTTTTATTAATGTATGGCTATCCTTGTATTAATGTACAGCTATCATTTTATTAATGTATGGCTATCCTTTTATTTATTTTTTATTAAATCTGAATTTTGAATTAATGGTTATCATTTTATTAATGTATGGCTATACTGTAAAATAACCAGTATATGGTTGGCTGCATCCACTGGGTGTAAAATTGAGTTAAGGAACCAATATTGTACGATCAGGGAATCTTGTACAGTCATTCATTTTTTTCCCTTATTGGACCATTAGAAAATGTTAAGAGGACCAATGATTGTACAGTAGAAATTGTTACACATGGATGGGTTTAGAGTTTTTGTATGGATTAGAGTTTGTGAACTTTTCCAGATTGGTAATGTAGCAGAGCATTAGCAAAGGATCCATTGGTGTTTTTTTCTGTTAAAAAACGTTTAAAAATGGAAATGGATTATGTTTATGGGTGGCTGATCAATGAACATGAGAACTACATCTAAAGGTGGCCATACACACTAACGATAATGGGTAAATCCTGTCGGGGAACAACAGGATTTACCCATCATTGTCAGTGTGTAGGGGCTGTTCCTGATGACCGCAGTGCCATCGAACATGGTCGGTCGAGAAAAAAGGAAAATATCCATCGGTCAGTATCAGCTCCCTTCACTTTAGAAAAGAAAGCGACCCAATTGTTCTGTGTATGGCTGCACGACCAACCGATCCCAATACCATGCATGGGGATTAGTCGGGTACATGTGTGCGGTTCCCACCACATGTGTGCCGACAGATACCAATGTGATCTGTCGGCATACATGCTGTGGAAATTGCATGTGCATGGCCACCTTAACTTGCAAATATGTGCTGCATGTAGTCATTACCAGCAAGCACATCTGGTCAAATCTGAGGTTCTTGCTTCAAAAGCAACACAAGTTGACAGTGGGTCTATATGTGTTTCTTAATTTTATTAGAGCAAGTTTATTAACTAAAGCATCATCTGTAATGGGATGTATTTATTTTTTTCATTGCTGCTTAACTTTCACATTGGTGGAATCACCTTACCAAGGTGGAAAACACAAAATATAGATAAGGTAAAAACAGTGTCCAGTGTTGCAGTCTTTTTAAATGGATGTTCAAATTTAGCCCCAAACATCAGTGTCTACAATTTACATATAGTATAGTATTCGTGGTTGAATAAAGGCTTACGTCCACCTAGTTCAACCCACTCAACAATACCCACACTTCCTGTTGATCCGGGGGAAGGAAAAAAAAACCCCACCAGAATTATGAAAGGGGGAAAAAATTCCTTCCTGGCTCAACCGAAAATATCCCTGGATCAACTCTACTTTATGTACCAGGCATAGGTAAATTATGGTTGGGCAAAGGTGGGGTTTGGGGAGATTTGGCTTTCAGCTACTTAAAGTTGTTTCCCATTCAAGGTACTACTTAAGCAGCCCTTGCACTTCTTTAGGTTGGGCATCACAGGTCCAGATAGCCATTTTGCTCTCTGCACAGAGATAAAAATAAGATAAACGAATGAAGACAGAAAACAAAAAAAATAGGCCTCATTCACCACTGGCCCAACTAACTTTTTCAATAACGGTTAGCGTGAGTTTAACCCCTTATATTTGACAGCTGTGCGGGTTTCACACCCATGCAGCCACCATGCATGCACTACTCTTAGGGCAATTTTGAAGGCCATCTGATAGCTGGCACTAAAGTCACACTGGGGTTAATTGTTTTTCGGGGTTTATCCACGGGCAAATCCAGTATTGTATAATACTGTTGCATAATTGTGTTTACTGTATATACAGAATTTGAAATTCATATTTTGCAAATATTTCAGGCCTAAATCGGATGCAACAAGTATGTAGGTAAATCTTTTATGGGCCGCAACACATTGGAAGTGATTAGTTTCTCTGCAACCAACAATGTCAGGCTACAGAAAGTCTGGTTCAGTAAAAAAGACAATACAGTAAAAAATAAAATACGAAAGTTAGTTGGTTGACTGCATTCTATACACATAGTATGGTATAATATTGAATAGTATTTGAATTTATAATAAAGACATATGTCTATCTAGTCCAACCTACTCAGCAATATCCACATTTCCTGCCTAACAGTTGATCCAGAGGAAGGCTAAAAAAAAACAAGTATGAAGGGGAATATCTGTTGTATTCAATTAGATCAACTGGACTTGAAATGTAGTTCTTGAAGACGTTTCGCTAGTCATCCGACTGGCTTTCTCAATTCAGAATGACTTGTACAAGAAACTGTGGCAATTATGTACTACATAATGAACTACATTTCAAGTCCAGTTGATCTAATTGAATACAACAGATATACCATGACCTGGATGAATGAGAACCTTCACAAGCATATGAAGGGGAATAAAATTTCTTCCTGACTTCAAGCGGCAATTGGAAATAATCCTGGATCAACTCTACTTTATGTATCATTACAACATTCTTTATATTTAGAAACTCATCCAGCTTTTTTTAAAAACTATCTAATTAACCTGCCATCACCACGCCCAATGGAACTTGAAGACTAAACTTCTTTTCTTCCAGTCTTAAGAGATGTCCACGTGTCCTCATGTTCTATTGGTGAACAAGGCACCAAGATAAATTGCTCAAACAATTGTTCACTTGTAAGTTACTCCTTCCTATTTGTAGGAAATGCTAAGTTTAATTTACATATGAAATAAAACTTATACAGAATTAGGTAATTTAAGGATGGTAATTTAAGGCAGAAGATATTATCGGTCGACCGACTAATTCACTGCACTTTCAATTGGTCGTCCGAAAAAATCTGCAGTGGGGCGGCTGGCCGCGACGGGCATCGATCGGACGAACGGACGATTGAACAACTGGATGATCGGACATGTCAGAAAATTCCCTATGGGAGCACAGCCTCAGACTCCCTCAGTGTGTGAGGGAGACAGGAAGTCCCACCTCCTCTCTGCTTTGTGAAGAGCCTGCAGCAGTAGAGAAGATAAGGGAATCTACAGTCCTTCTCTCTCACTATGTGAAAACAGCCTTTTCAGGCAGAGTTCTCACTCTGCCTGAAAAGGCTTTTTCCACAGAGTTTTCGGGGGTTAGGGGGGGTGTCAGAGTATCTGTCAGAGTATCTGACTTGTGTTTGGAGTGAGAACTGTCTTATGTTACTGTTAATTAGAGATGGACGAACATTGTTCTGCATGCAGATTTGCAATCTGAAAATTCCAAAATCCACAAGCAGACCCATTGAAGTCCAATGGCAGTTAAAAAATTAGAAAGTTCTGCCTAAAATGAAGTTATGAATGAAGAAATTAATAGCAATGGTAACATACTGTAAATGGCTCAGGGACCTGATAAATGGTCTGGTGAACATGTATCAAAAACACCATCCAGTACTGGAAAATTCACACACTTTCTTTTTTGGCATTCTGTAAAGTATTTTAGACATTTTGAAAAATGTCTAAAATTGCTAAATTTTACATTTCTAGAACTATCAAAATATATTTTTAAATTAGAATAAAATTTTTAAATTCAAAATCTTGTGATCGTTTGATATAAAAACAGTTCCGTGGTTCGGAAAAATTTGAAAAAGTCATACATTTGCAAAGTTTAAGTTCCGGCAGAAATCCACTTTGGACCCTGGTTTGGGTTTGAGTCCATCTTTACTGTTAATAATAATATTTCTTTGTCACTACAAACATCTCACCAATGTTTGATTGCTTGATTGGACTCTTTTTGGCAATCAACTCATAAAACCACATATATTAATTTATGTCCCTATTTCCACAATGAAATCAAACTATTTCAGGGTTATTTAATAAAAGTTCTTATCATTTAAAATGGTGGTAATTTTGCCAAATCAGATGTTAACTTTCAAATGTTAAATAAGATCTGATTGGTTGGGGCAAAATTAGCACCATTTTAAACGATAAGAACTTTTATTAATAATTAATAATAATGTGCCACCTACACCATAAATAACTCTGTGTTAAGTGCATCTTTAATGGGAAAAGGTTTGGGGGTTCTGGTAGATAACAGACTTAGCTATAGCAAACAATGCCAGGTAGCAATGACTAGAGCTAGCAAGATATTGTCTTGTATAAAGAGGGGAATGGATTCAAGAGAGAAAAAAATATTATTCTCCCTCTTCACAAGTCACTGGTAAGGCCTCATTTGGAATATGCGGTGCAGTTTTGGAATCCCATATACAAAAGGGACATCTTGGAAATTGAGGCAGTTCAGAGAAGGGCAACTAAATTAATAAGGGGAATGGAGGGGCTTGAATATGCAGGAAGATTAGACAAGTTATAGCTGTTTACATTGGAGAAGCGACGTTTGCGTGGGGACATGATAACCTTATACAAATATAATAATGGGCCATACAATGAACTCTCTGGTGCATTGTTTACTTATAGGTCTTATCAGAGGACTCGTGGACATTCTTTAAGGTTGGAAGAAAAGAAGTTTCATCTTCAGGCTAGGAAAGGTTTCTTTACAGTGAGAACGGTGAAACTGTGGAACTGTCTTCCAGCAGAAGTGGTAATGGCAAGTTCATTGAATAGCTTTAAAAAGGCCTGGATAAGTTTCTAAAACTAAAAAATATTGAGAATTACTGGTATTAATGCATATAGATCTGGTTGATCCAGGGATACTTTCCGATTGCCGTTTGGAGTCAGGAAGGAATTTTCCCCCCTTTTTAGCTGGGTTTTTTTTCCTTCCTCTGGATCAACTGTTAGGTAGAGTTAAAAAAAAAAAAAAAAAGAGGGTGAATAGGTTGGACTTGATGGACGTATGTCTTTATTCAACCTTAATTACTATGTTACTATTGAATCTCCCTGTTTGTATTTTAAGAAATTATCAGGGTTATTCAATAAAAGTTTTTACAGGGCAATGCACCAATGAGCGCATCACTCCTGTTTTGGAGTTGAAGTCACGCTAAACTCCTTTCTTGCGGTAGCTGTGTGGCTAATGCGAAATTAACAGTGCAGCTGCCGCAAGCAATGATATATGCCGGCATTTTATTGCGGCACTTTTAACGCCAGCTAATAGCTGGCGTTGAAAGTGCTGGAATAAAACAGCGCCAAGTAGCAATGTTCTGAGCGCCGCTAGCGCCTGGTGCATCTCCCTGATATTGTTTAAAATGGTGCTAAATTTGCCCCAGCCAATCAGAACTTATTTAACATTAGAAAGCTAACGTCTGATTGGTTGGGGCAACATTAGCACCATTTTAAATGATAAGAACTTTTATTGAATAACCCTGCTTGTGCACAAGTTCTATTCAAAATAACTTTATTTTGCATAGAAAAAGTATGCTCCAGCCATTAAAGCTGGGTACACACAGTAACGATAAAGTGCCGATACCGTCGGTACCGACGGTATCGGGGCTTTATCGCTATGTGTGTACGTTCGTTTCCCGAACGAGCGTGCGGCCGCCAAACGATCGGGTTGGCCGAACGCTTGTTCGGGAAAGGCCGAAAATTTCCATCGGCCGTGCTAGACTGCCTATAGAGGAGTCTAGCGCGGCCTATGGAAACACACAGTCCCGAGCGTTCTCCTATGAAGTTCATAGGGAGAACGCTCTGAACTGTGTGTATGCAGATCTTTGAAAGATGGCAGACAGGATATTGCAGATCCTGTCTGTCATCTTTCAGAAATCTGTACTGTGTGTACCTAGCTTAACAGTTAAGATTTTTAAGGGAGTTTCACCCAGAGTCACAAGGCAAATGTTGTGGAAGAGATTTATCAGAGGCTGCATGACTCTTGGTAAATCTCACCCGCACATAAGTATTTAATGTTAGCTGGTAAATAGGCTTGCAGCAGCTGCAAGCCAATCGTAAATCAGTTAGTGCAATCAATTTAAAGGGCGTAAAGCCTTTACAAGAGCACTGCAGCTGCAAAGCATCTCCAAGTAAATTGCCTTGTACATCTTTTGCAGATTTTACAGTTGATTCAATGTGCAATGTGTTTTAAACATTGAAAAAGTATAATATATGACCTGTAATGCACTTTTATGTAGATACTATTAATGTAATTTTTCAAATTTTGCACTGGAGATGTCATTTTTTGTAAAATTGCTCAAGAAATTCCATCATAATAGTATGCAAGTAAGATACGTAATTTTGACTCTATTTACCCCAAAATCTGTTAAAATGAGGAATGTTTAGAATAGTACACTTTGACCCATGAATAACCAAATACAAAGATGCAAACTATGCAGAATCTCAATGTCAATGGAACGTTGTCTTT
This sequence comes from Hymenochirus boettgeri, assembly GCA_019447015.1. Lineage (NCBI taxonomy): Eukaryota > Metazoa > Chordata > Amphibia > Anura > Pipidae > Hymenochirus > Hymenochirus boettgeri. The sequence goes on from CM033471.1 coordinate 61,500,861, forward strand.
AGTAGCGCACCTGATGTTATCACAAGTTTTCTTTAAGTATTCTCATAAACTTCTCAAGTGGAAAACAAAGCCATGGATTATTAACTTTAGGAATCGTATACATGTATTAAAAATAAAAGCTGTAACTTTGCATTGATCTATTTTCTTATTTTATGTGCATTGAAATTATAAAGTAGATTAAAATAATGGAAGAATTAATTACATTTGTTTCTTACATTTGTCGAGGTTCTATAAAATAAACTTTGGCATGTTCTCTGTAATCCCCTCATAACAATATTGCAGGCCCCTGCTGCAATCACTGAGACTTTTGTCTTTACTATGACTGATGTCAAAATCAAAAGCAAATGAGAAAAGTGAATGCCCATCTATATTCATGAATGAAAAGCCTTTTCATTCATGTGATCACAGTAATGTATACTAAAACCCCTTTGTTTATAATGTATGCCAGTGTACAGATAATATGGTATTGTATGGGGCCTAGGAATGTGCATTTATACAAACATCTTTTCTATGTTTGTATAAATGTTTGACCAGATCAGTAGCACAAAATGTAGTTGTATATTAGCCTAATTGGAGTGCTTCCACAATCCTTGTATTGGATAAATAGATAGATAGATAGATAGATAGATAGATAGATAGATATCCATAGGTAGCACTCCACTACAGTAAATCATCTTGCCACGGGACAGAACCGTGTTTGGCGCATCAGACATTGCATGCTGGCGGAGGGGATAGCGGTCAGTATAAGGAGTTTCTTTTCTCTTTTGTTTTTCAGTATTATGTGGCATTATTGTGGCATTGTCCGGTGGATACATTGGCAACTCAGGTGGTGGCTGCTGTGGGGGCTGTGAATTTATACATGTGGTGTTAGTGATTATTATGCACATGGTGGGAGGGGTTTTTGTGGGTATATAAGGTTGTGGGTGTGTTTGTTGCCTGATGACGGCCTTGTTATAGGCAGGAACACATTTATTGTATACGCAGGTATACAATAAATTCATGTTTTAAATCTGATTACAAGTCCCCTGAGTGCACGTTTTTTCAAGTATATATTTATATATATATATATATATACACACACACACACAACATATACTGTATAATATTAAGTAGTTTCATTAAGGGCCTTGGGAGATGTTGAAAGGATTCCTATTTCAGTGTTCAGAGTAACCTTGGATTCTTAGCTTGTTTTTATGTTAGCTTGTTTGGATATTATGGGTACATTTTATATGATATTCATTATACTTCCATTTTCTGCAGTACAGTTCTTTAGCAATATATAAACCTTTGCAAGGAGAATGGTAATAGCCTGAAGACTATTATACAGCTATGTCTAGCTGAAGTCTGTCCTATGCCTACATACAGTATGCCCTACATAGTCCTTGGGGTAAAGATATATCAAAAGTTTGAGCAGGAGATAAAGCAATCATCCAGCACCCTGGAAAGCTACCTTAATTTTTTTCTAAATTAACTAGGGTTATTTATGACTATATACTAGTATTAGTTCTAGAGTCTACAGGTCAGGTCTGTCTTTACCCAACCCCATTTGCAGTGTACAAACCCACCCAAGGTCACACCCTAGGGGAGATGGGCATGTGCAGGCTTGTCTCTCCTGCTAGTCCAAGCTTAAACAGAAATTTACTATTAAAACATATTTTTCTTAAATGATACCCTAGCTAAAACATCTTTTTCTTGAATTAGACCCTAGAAGCTGCTATACAAAACTAAACCTGTGTTTAATCAGTAAAACCTTTTACAAAAGCACAATTATAAATGCTCAAAACTGTAAGTTAAAGGCTGGGTTTGTAAAATAGTGGCACTAAATGAACAATGTGGTCATTATTTAATAATCACTATTGTATTTTATCAATGTAGTTGTAGTAATGTAATTTATCAATGTCATTTAACATTTGCTATCATACATTTTACTTATAAGCATATATTAAATTAAAAATGTTTTTAAAAAATGTAATGTATTGCTGATGTTTTCCTAAACTGCATTATTAAATGGTATCTTTGGTCTAGAAAACTGAATTTTCAAACCAGAAAAAAAATTGTGCATCCCTCTCCTGACCTTTTACTAAGATCTTTGGCTGCCTGCCAGCACACTTTCTGCAACAATTAAGAGAATCGGCAGAGAAAAAGAGAGGGGTCCATGGTGAGGCTGTGCAGAACAGGCACTCCAAGAGAGTGGTAAGTAATGGAGGGGGGGTTAAGGAGCACCCACTAAACATAAATAATTTACTAACAAAGAAGGCACAGATAAAAGTGTGAGTAGCACCGTTTTAGTTCTCTCAGATTGTAGTTTCAGATAATTTAAAGTTGTTTGAGTGAGTATAGTGACCCTTATAATATAATCTGACAACAAAACTTAATAATACAACTTAATACAATAAAATTCAGTAAACGATTTCAGCAAAATCATATGACTTTGTATGACGTACTGCATTTTCCTCACTGTAAGGGTTAAATATATCACCTGCTTTTACTTCTGTCATTAGGTGCCCAGAAGGTCATCTCTGGCATAACTTTCAACTCTTGTTTTCAGTAAATCTTCACCATAAAGCTTAGCTAGCTTTGATGAGCCAGGTAAGATTGCATTATGCCCTTTAGCAATGTGTACATATTTACAGTAAAAATAAATGAATTAGGTGTTTAGTGTTGAATAAAACATGGTGACCAGAAGGAAGCTCCTACATTTCTGACCTTCATTTCTCATTATTTATAGAAATTCAATGAACTAGATGATGCAAAAAATTGACAATTCCTTGATAAGTAAATATAAATGATACAGGTCTAACCCTTGTATAGAGGAGATTGATGAAGTACAATTTACGCTTTTTATTAAAACAATGGAATAAATAATATTAGTATAGTATAGTATTTGAGGTTAAATAAAGACATACATCCATCTAGTCTAAGATTCCCAACTCCAAGTGGCAATCAAAACTTGCCCTGAATAAACTCCAACTCTATGGGGCATATTTATAAAGAAACGATAATATCGCAAAAAAATTACCGCCGCACATCGTGGCCGCGAAAATAGCGCTATCGATGTATTTATAACGGCGAGCGCTATTCCCGCGATACCTATCGCGGCCGCGATGTGCTGCGGTAATTTTAAGCCCCTTCGCGGCGATACTGTATAGTATCGCCGCGAAGGGACTTAAAATCCCTTCCCGACGCAGCTCCTAAGGGGGCGGGGCATACGCCCACCCCGCCCACACACCCCCGCGGCGGCGGCGACCACCCGCCGCCGCCGCCGCTTCCCAGCAGCCCCTCCCAACCTGTTCCCCGCTCGCGGCAATCTCGGAACGGGAGGCTAGGAGGGGCTGCCGGGAAGGGGCCGCAGCAGGTGGTCGCGACCAACCGCCGCGCACCCCCTCCCCGGCAACCCCTCCAAGCCCCCCGCCCCAGCCGCTCCCGGGGAGGGGAAGGGAGGGAGCCGCTGGGAGGGGTGGAGGCTCCCTCCAGCGGGGCCCTGAGAAGGGCCTTTTGGGGCTTAGGGGGTCCCGCAGCTCGAACCGGGACCCCCCCTCCCCGGCCCTTATAAGGGCCCTTGCGGCACTGACAAGTGCCTTTGGCGGTGGTCCCGCAGCTGAAACCGGGACCCCCAGTGCGGCTCTTAAAAGAGCCCTTGGGCGGCGTCTTCTTTCTTCCAGTCCCGGCGACACCAGCTCCACCGAGGCCGCCGACCCCCGAGAGGTACCCCTGCGGCCGCCAGGGGTAAACCCGGCGGGCGCCGGCGACCTCAACGAGGCCGATGTTGCCGGCGTCTTGATCCGACGCGACGTCTTCGGGCTGGCGACACCAACCCCACTCAGGTCCCGATTGCCAAGAGACTCACTGCGGCCACCAGTGAGCCTGCTGGCACCGCCGGCCTCAGCGGAGCCGATGTTGCCAGCCGCTTCTTTTTCAGCCATCTACTGCGATGGCATCTGAGTTCCGCGGCGGAAAGCTCCTCTTTATATGGTTTGCAGAAATCCATAATCCGTTTCTGATGGTCAATTTTTTAATACTTGCTTTACATTAACCAATCAGATTTCTGGAAAGTTCTGAAATCTGATTGGTTAATGTAAAGCAAGTATTAAAAATGACCAATCAGAAAGGATTATGGATTTCTGCAAACCTATATAAAGAGGAGCTTTCCACGAGGAACTCAGTGAGTCTGCCTGGCATCGGGCGACCTGAGTGGGGTTGGTGTCGCCAGCCCGAAGACGTCGCCCAAGGGCTCTTTAAGAGCCCACTGGGGGTCCCGGTTCGAGCTGAGGGACCCCCGCCAAAGGCACTTGTCAGTGCGCAAGGGCACTGTCAGTGCCGCAAGGGCCCTTACAAGGGCCGGGGAGGGGGTCCTGTTTCGAGCTGCGGGACCCCTAAGCCCCAAAGGGCTCTTGTTAGAGCCGCAAGGGCACTTGTAAGTGCCGCAAAGGCCCTGATAGGGCCGGGGAGGGGGGTCCCGGTTCGAGCTGCGGGACCCCTTAGCCCAAAAGGCTCTTGTCAGAGCCGCAAGGGCACTTGTAAGTGCCGCAAAGGCCCTTACAAGGGCCGGGGAGGGGGGTCCCGGTTCGAGCTGCGGGACCCCCTAGCCCCAAAAGGCCCTTCTCAGGGCCTGAGGGAGGGAGCCTCCACCCCCCCAGCGGCTCCCTCCCTTCCCCTCCCCGGGAGCGGCCGGGGGGCTTGGAGGGGTTGCCGGGGAGGGTGTGCGCGGCGGGTGGTCGCGACCACCTGCTGCGGCCCCTTCCCGGCAGCTCCTCCTAGCCTCCCGTTCCGAGATTGCCGCGAGCGGGGAACGGGTTGCCAGATGCCCATTTTGCTCTCTGCACAGAGATAAAATAAGATAAAATGAAGACAGAAAAACAAAAAAAATAGGCCTCATTCACCACTGCCCACACTAACTTTTTCAATAACGTTAGCGTGAGTTTAACCCCTTATATTTGACAGCTGTGCGGTTTTCACACCCTGCAGCCACCATGCATGCACTACTCCTTAGGGCAATTTTGAAGGCCATCTGATAGCTGGCACTAAAGTCACTTGGGGTTAATTGTTTTTCGGGGTTTATCCACGGGCAAATCCAGTATTGTATAATACTGTTGCATAATTGTGTTTACTGTATATACAGAATTTGAAATTCATATTTGCAAATATTTCAGGCCTAAATCGATGCAACAAGTATGTAGGTAATCTTTTTATTGGGCCGCAACACATTGGAAGTGATTAGTTTCTCTGCAACCAACAATGTCAGGCTACAGAAAGTCTGGTTCAGAAAAGACAATACAGTAAAAAAATAAATACGAAGAGTTAGTTGGTTGACTGCATTCTATACACATAGTATGGTATATATTGATAGTATTTGATTTATAATAAAGACATATGTCTATCTAGTCCAACCTACTCAGCAATATCCACATCTGTCCTGCCTAACATTTGATCCAGAGGAAGGCTAAAAAAAACAAGTATGAGGGGAATATCTGTTGTATTCATTAGATCAACTGGACTTGAAATGTAGTTCTTGAAGACGTTTCGCTAGTCATTCCGACTGGCTTTCTCAATTCAGAAGTGACTTGTACAGAAACTGTGGCAATTATGTCTACATATGAACTCATTTCAAGTCCAGTTGATCTAATTGATACACAGATATACCATGACCTGGATGAATAGAACCTTCACAGCATATGAAGGGGAATAATTTCTTCCTGACTTCAAGCGGCAATTGGAAATAATCCTGGATCAACTCTACTTTATGTATCATTACAACATTCTTTATATTTGAAACTCATCCAGCTTTTTTTAAAAACTATCTAAACCTGCCATCAACACGACCACCATGGAACTTGAAGACTAAACTTCTTTTCTTCAGTCTTAAGAGATGTCCACGTGTCCTCATGTTCTATTGTGAACAGGCACCAAATAAATTGCTCAACAATTGTTCACTTGTAAGTTACTCCTCCTATTTGTAGGAAATGCTAAGTTTAATTTACATATGAAAATAAACTTATACAGAATTAGGTATTTAAGGATGGTAATTTAAGGCAGAAGATATTATCGGTCGACCGACTAATTCACTGCACTTTCAATTGGTCGTCCGAAAAAAATCTGCAGTGGGGCGGCTGGCCGCGACGGGCATCGATCGGACGAACGGACGATTGAACAACTGGATAATCACATGTCGAAAATTCCCTATGGAGCACAGCCTCAGACTCCCTCAGTGTGTGAGGGAGCCAGGAAGTTCCCACCTCCTCTCTGCTTTGTGAAGACCTGCAGCAGTAGAGAAGATAAGGGATCTACAGTCCTCTCTCTCACTATGTGAAAACAGCCTTTTCAGGCAGATTTCTCACTCTGCCTGAAAAGGCTTTTTCCACAGAGTTTTCGGGGGTTAGGGGGGTGTTCAGAGTACTGTCAGAGTATCTGACTTGTGTTTGGAGTGAGAAACTGTCTTATGTTACTGTTAATTAGAGATGGACGAACATTGTTCTGCATGCAGATTTGCAATCTGAAAATTCCAAAATCCACAAGCAACCCATTGAAGTCCAATGGCAGTTAAAAATTAGAAAGTTCTGCCTAAAATGAAGTTATGAATGAAGAAATTAATAGCAATGGTAACTACTGTAAATGGCTCAGGGACCTGATAATGGTCTGGTGAACATGTATCAAAAACACCATCCATTACTGGAAAATTCACACACTTTCTTTTTTGGCATCTCTAAAGTATTTTAGACATTTTGAAAATGTCTAAAATTGCTAAATTTTACATTTCGACTATATCAAAATATATTTTTAAATTAGAATAAAATTTTTAAATTCAAAATCTTGTGATGTTTGATATAAAACAGTTCCGGGTTCGGAAAAATTTAAAAAGTCATACATTTGCAAAGTTTAAGTTCCGGCAGAACTACTTTGGACCCTGGTTTGGTTTGAGTCCATCTTTACTGTTAATAATAATATTTCTTTGTCACTACAAACCTCACCAGTTTGATTGCTTGATTGGACTCTTTTTGGCAATCAACTCATAAAACCACATATATTAATTTATGTCCCTATTTCCACATGAAATCAAACTTTCAGGGTTATTTAATAAAAGTTCTTATCATTTAAAATGGGTGGTAATTTTGCCAAATCAGTGTTAACTTTCAAATGTTAATAAGATCTGATGGTTGGGGCAAAATTAGCACATTTTAAACGATAAGAACTTTTATTAAAATTATAATAATTCCACCTACACCATAAATAACTCTGTGTTAAGTGCATCTTTAATGGGAAAAGGTTTGGGGGTTCTGGTAGATAACAACTTAGCTATAGCAAATGCCAGTTAGCAATGACTAGAGCTAGCAAGATATTGTCTGGTATAAAGAGGAATGGATTCAAGAGAGAAAAAAATATTATTCTCCCTCTCTCACAAGTCACTGGTAAGGCCTCATTTGGAATATGCGGTCAGTTTTGAATCCCATACAAAAGGGACATCTTGGAAATGAGGCAGTTCAGAGAAGGGCAACTAAATTAATAGGGGAATGGAGGGCTTGATATGCAGGAAGATTAGACAAGTTATAGCTGTTTACATTGGAGAAGCAGCGTTTGCGTGGGGACAGATAACCTTATACAAATATAATAATGGGCCATACTGAACTCTCTGGTGCATTGTTTACTATAGGTCTTATCAGAGGACTCGTGGACATTCTTTAAGGTTGGAAGAAAAGAAGTTTCATCTTCAGGCAGGAAAGGTTTCTTTACAGTGAGAACGGTGGAAACTGTGGAACTGTCTTCCAGCAGAAGTGGTAATGGCAAGTTCATTGAATAGCTTTAAAAAGGCCTGGATAAGTTTCTAAAACTAAAAATATTGAGAATCTGGTATAATGCATATGATCTGGTTGATCAGGGATACTTTCCGATTGCCGTTTGGAGTCGAAGGAATTTTCCCCCCTTTTTAGCTGGTTTTTTTTCCTTCCTCTGGATCAACTGTTAGTAGAGTTAAAAAAAAAAAAAAAAGAGGGTGAATAGTTGGACTTGATGACGTATGTCTTTATTCAACCTTAATTACATGTTACTATTGAATCTCCCTGTTTGTATTTTAAGAAATTATCAGGTTATTCAATAAGTTTTTACAGGGCAATGCACCATAGCGCATCACCCCTGTTTTGGAGTTGAATTCACGCTAAACTCCTTTCTTGGCGGTAGCTGTGTGGCTATGCGAAATTAACAGTGCAGCTGCCGCAAGCAATGATATATGCCGGCATTTTATTGCGGCACTTAACGCCAGCTAATAGCTGGCGTTGAAAGTGCTGGAATAAAACAGCGCCAAGTAGCAATGTTCTGAGCGCCGCTAGCGCCTGGTGCATCTCCCTGATATTGTTTAAAATGTGCTAAATTTGCCCCAGCCAATCAGAACTTTTTAACATTAGAAGCTAACGTCTGAGTTGGTTGGGGCAACATAGCACCATTTAAATGATAAGAACTTTTATTGAATAACCCTGCTTGTGCACAAGTTCTATTCAAAATAACTTTATTTTGCATAGAAAAAGTATGCTCCGCCATTAAAGCTGGGTACACCAGTAACATAAAGTGCCGATACCGTCGGTACCGACGGTATCGGGGCTTTATCGCTATGTGTGTACGTTCGTTTCCCGAACGAGCGTGCGGCCGCCAACGTCGGGTTGGCCGAACGCTTGTTCGGGAAAGGCCGAAAATTTCCATCGGCCTTGCTAGACTGCCTATAGAGGAGTCTAGCCGGCCTATGGAAACACACAGTCCGCGCGTTCTCCTATGAAGTTCATAGGAGAACGCTCTGAACTGTGTGTATGCAATCTTGAAAGATGGCAGACAGGATATTGCAGATCCTGTCTGTCTTCTTTCAGAAATCTGTACTGTGTGTACCTAGCTTAACAGTTAAATTTTTAAGGGAGTTTCACCCAGAGTCACAAGGCTGTTGTGGAAGAGATTTATCAGAGGCTGCATGACTCTTGGTAAATCTCACCCGCACATAAGTATTAATGTTAGCTGGTAAATAGGCTTGCAGCAGCTGCAAGCCAATCGTAAATCAGTTAGTGCAATCAATTTAAAGGGCGTAAAGCCTTTACAAGAGCACTGCAGCTGCAAGCATCTCCAAGTAATTGCCTTGTACTCTTTTGCAGATTTTACATTTGATTCAATGTGCAATGTGTTTTAAACATTGAAAAAGTATAATATATGACCTGTAATGCACTTTTATGTAGATACTATTATGTAATTTTCAAATTTTGCACTGGAGATGTCATTTTTTGTAAAATTGCTCAAGAAATTCCATCATAATAGTAGCAAGTAAATACGTAATTTTGACTCTATTTACCCCAAAATCTGTTAAAATGAGGAATGTTTAGAATAGTACACTTTGACCCATGAATAACCAAATACAAGATGCAAACTATGCAGAATCTCAATGTCATGGACCGTTGTCTTTAGTAGCGCACCTGATGTTATCCACAGTTTTCTTTAAGTATTCTCATAAACTTCTCAAGTGGAAAACAAACCATGGATTATTAACTTTAGGAATCGTATACATGTATTAAAAAAAAAGCTGTAACTTTGCATTGATCTATTTTCTATTTTATGTGCATTGAAATTATAAGTAGATTAAAATAATGGAAGATTAATTACATTTGTTTCTTACATTGTCGAGGTTCTATAAATAAACTTTGGCATGTTCTCTGTAATCCCCTCATAACAATATTGCAGGCCCCTGCTGCAATCACTGAGACTTTTGTCTTTACTTGACTGATGTCAAAATCAAAAGCAAATGAGAAAAGTGAATGCCCATCTATATTCATGAATGAAAAGCCTTTTCATTCATGTGATCACAGTAATGTATACTAAAACCCCTTTGTTATATGTTATGCCAGTGTACAGAAAATGGTATTGTATGGGGCCTAGGAATGTGCATTTATACAAACATCTTTTCTATGTTTTGTATAAATGTTTGACCAGATCAGTAGCACAAAATGTAGTTGTATATTAGCCTAATTTGAGTGCTTCCACAATCCTTGTATTGGATAAATAGATAGATAGATAGATAGATAGATAGATAGATATATCCATAGGTACACTCAACTACAGTAATCATCTTGCCACGGGACAGAACCGGTTTTGGCGCATCAGACATTGCAGCTGGCGGAGGGGATAGCGGTCAGTATAAGGAGTTCTTTTCTCTTTTGTTTTTCAGTATTATGTGGCATTATTGTGGCATTGTCCGGTGGATACATTGGCAACTCAGGTGGTGGCTTGCTGTGGGGGCTGTGAATTATACATGTGGTGTTAGTGATTATTATCACATGGTGGGAGGGTTTTGTGGGTATATAAGGTTGTGGGTGTGTTTTTTGCCTGATGACGGCCTTGTTATAGGCAGGAACACATTATTGTATACGCAGGTATACAATAAATTCATGTTTTAAATCTGATTACAAGTCCCCTGAGTGCACGTTTTTTCAAGTATATATTTATATATATATAATATACACACACACACACAACATATACTGTATAATATTAAGTAGTTTCATTAAGGGCCTTGGGAGATTGAAAGGATCCTATTTCATTGTTCAGAGTAACCTTGGATTCTTAGCTTGTTTTTATGTTAGCTTGTTTGGATATTATGGGTACATTTTATATGATATTCATATATCTTCCATTTTCTGCAGTACAGTTCTTTAGCAATATATAAACCTTTGCAAGGAGAATGGTAATAGCCTGAAGACTATTATACAGCTAGGTCTAGCTGAGTCTGTCCTATGCTCTACATACAGTGCCCTACTAGTCCTTGGGGTAAAGATATATCAAAAGTTTGAGCAGGAGATAAAGCAATCATCCAGCACCCTGGAAAGCTACCTTAATTTTTTTCTAAATTAACTAGGGTTATTTATGACTATATACTAGTATAGTTTAGAGTCTACAGGTCAGGTCTGTCTTTACCCAACCCCATTCAGTGTACAACCCACCCAAGGTCACACCCTAGGGGAGATGGGCATGTGCAGGCTTGTCTCTCCTGCTAGTCCAAGCTTAAACAGAATTTACTATTAAACATATTTTTCTTAAATGAACCCTAGCTAAAACATCTTTTTCTTGAATTAGACCCTAGAAGCTGCTATACAAAACTAAACCTGTGTTTAATCAGTAAAACTTTTACAAAAGCACAATTATAAATGCTCAAACTGTAAGTTAAAGGCTGGGTTTGTAAATAGTGGCACTAAATGAAAATGTGGTCATTATTTAATAATCACTATTGTATTTTATCAATGTAGTTGTAGTAATGTAATTTATCAATGTCATTTAACATTTGCTATCATACATTTTACTTATAACATATATTAAATTAAAAATGTTTTTAAAAAATGTAATGTATTGCTGATGTTTTCCTAAACTGCATTATTAAATGGTATCTTTGGTCTAGAAACTGAATTTTCAAACCAGAAAAAAATTGTGCATCCCTCTCCTGACCTTTTACTAAGATCTTCTGCTGCCTGCAGCACACTTTCTCAACAATAAGAGAATCGGCAGAGAAAAAGAGAGGGTCCATGGAGGCTGTGCAGAACAGGCACTCCAAGAGAGTGGTAAGTAATGGAGGGGGGGTTAAGGAGCACCCACAAACATAAATAATTTACTAACAAGAAGGCACAGATAAAAGTGTGAGTAGCACTTTTTAGTTCTCTCAGATTGTAGTTTCAGATAATTTAAAGTTGTTTGAGTGATTATAGTGACCCTTATAATATAATCTGACAACAAAACTTAATAATCCAACTTAATACAATAAATTCAGTAACCGATTTCAGCAAAATCATATGACTTTGTATGACGTACTTGCATTTTCCTCACTGTAAGGGTTAATATATCACCTGCTTTTACTTCTGTCATTAGGTGCCCAGAAGGTCATCTCTGGCATAACTTTCAACTCTTGTTTTCAGTAAATCTTCACCATAAAGCTTAGCTAGCTTTGATGACCAGTAGATTGCATTATGCCCTTTAGCAATGTGTACATATTTACAGTTAAAAATAAAGGAATTAGGTGTTTAGTGTTGAATAAAACATGGTGACCAGAAGGAAGCTCCTACATTTCTGACCTTCATTTCTCATTATTTATAGAAATTCAATGAACTAGATGATGCAAAAAATTGACAATTCCTTGATAAGTAAATATAAATGATACAGGTCTAACCCTTGTATAGAGGAGATTGATGAAGTACAATTTACGCTTTTTATTAAAACAATGGAATAAATAATATTAGTATAGTATAGTATTTGAGGTTAAATAAAGACATACATCCATCTAGTCTAAGATTCCCAACTCAAGTGGCAATCAAAACTTGCCCTGAATAAACTCCAACTCTATGGGGCATATTTATAAAGAAACGATAATATCGCAAAAATTACCGCCGCACATCGTGGCCGCGAAAATAGCGCTATCGATGTATTTTATACGGCGAGCGCTATTCCCGCGATACCTATCGCGGCCGCGATGTGCTGCGGTAATTTTAAGCCCCTTCGCGGCGATACTGATAGTATCGCCGCGAAGGGACTTAAATCCCTTCCCGACCAGCTCCTAAGGGGGCGGGGCATACGCCCACCCCGCCCCCACACCCCCGCGGCGGCGGCGACCACCCCCGCCGCCGCGCGCTTCCCAGCAGCCCCTCCCAACCTGTTCCCCGCTCGCGGCAATCTCGGAACGGAGGCTAGGAGGGGTGCCGGGAAGGGGCCGCGCAGGTGGTCGCGACCAACCCCGCGCACCCCCTCCCGCAACCCCTCCAAGCCCCCCGCCCCAGCCGCTCCCGGGGAGGGGAAGGAGGGAGCCGCTGGGGGGTGGAGGCTCCCTCCAGCGGGGCCCTGAGAAGGGCCTTTTGGGGCTTAGGGGGTCCCGCACTCGAACCGGGACCCCCCCTCCCCGGCCCTTATAAGGGCCCTTGCGGCACTGACAAGTGCCTTTGGCGGTGGTCCCGCAGCTGAAACCGGGACCCCCATGTCGGCTCTTAAAAGAGCCCTTGGGCGCGTCTTCTTTCTTCCTCCCGGCGACACCAGCTCCACCGAGGCCGCCACCCCCAGAGGTACCCCTGCGGCCGCCAGGGGTAAACCCGCGGGCGCCGGCGACCTCAACGAGGCCGATGTTGCCGGCGTCTTGATCCGACGTGACGTCTTCGGGTGGCGACACCAACCCCACTCAGGTCGCGATGCCAACAGACTCACTGCGCCACCAGTGAGCCTGCTGGCACCGCCGGCCTCAGCGGAGCCGATGTTGCCAGCCGCTTCTTTCTTCAGCCATCTACTGCGATGGCATCTGAGTTCCGCGGCGGAAACTCCTCTTTATATAGGTTTGCAGAAATCCATAATCGTTTCTGATTGGTCAATTTTTTAATACTTGCTTTACATTAACCAATCAGATTTCTGGAAGTTCTGAATCTGATTGGTTAATGTAAGCAAGTATTAAAAATTGACCAATCAAACGATTATGGATTTCTGCAAACCTATAAAAGGAGCTTTCCACCGAGGAACTCAGTGAGTCTGCCTGGCATCGGCGACCTGAGTGGGGTTGGTGTCGCCAGCCCGAAGACGTCGCCCAAGGCTCTTTTAAGAGCCCCACTGGGGGTCCCGGTTCGAGCTGAGGGACCCCCGCCAAAGGCACTTGTCAGTGCCGCAAGGGCACTTGTCAGTGCCGCAAGGGCCCTTACAAGGGCCGGGGAGGGGGTCCTTTTTCGAGCTGCGGGACCCCTAAGCCCCAAAGGGCTCTTTTAGAGCCGCAAGGGCACTTGTAAGTGCCGCAAAGGCCCTGATAGGGCCGGGGAGGGGGGTCCGGTTCGCGGCTGGCGGACCCCTTAAGCCCCAAAAGGCTCTTGTCAGAGCCGCAAGGGCACTTGTAAGTGCCGCAAAGCCCTTACAAGGGCCGGGGAGGGGGGGTCCCGGTTCGACTGCGGGACCCCCTAAGCCCCAAAAGGCCCTCTCAGGGCCCTGCTGGAGGGAGCCTCCACCCCCCCAGCGCTCCCCCTTCCCCTCCCCGGGAGCGGCCGGGGGGCTTGGAGGGTTGCCGGGGAGGGTGTGCGCGGCGGGTGGTCGCGACCACCTGCTGCGGCCCCTTCCCGCACCCCCTTCCTAGCCTCCCGTTCCGAGATTGCCGCGAGCGGGGAACGGGTTGGGAGGGGCTGCTGGGAAGCGGCGGTGGTCGCCGCCGTGGGGGGTGTGGGCGGGGTGGGCGTGTCTCCCGGGGCGGGTGCGACCACCCGCCGCGGGTTGCCTGCCCATCCCCGCCGCGGGAGGTTAGTATCGCACCGCGGGAGGTTAGTATCGGCTGACTTCGCCACCTTCAAGGTGGCGAAGTAAAACAGCCGATACTAGCCGAGCGAAACCAGTACCGCCGCTTTATAAATAGAAGCGGCGGTAACAGGTAAGTATCGCCGCGAAAGGTTAATGCTTCGTTAACTTTTCGCGCCCGTTTTCGGACTTTTATAAATCGCGGTAAACGCCAGATGCCCATTTTGCTCTCTGCACAGAGATAAAATAAGATAACAATGAAAGACAGAAAAACAAAAAAAATAGGCCTCATTCACCCTGCCCAACTACTTTTTCAATAACGTTAGCGTGAGTTTAACCCCTTATATTTGACAGCTGTGCGGTTTTCACACCCTGCAGCCACCATGCATGCACTACTCCTTAGGGCAATTTTGAAGGCCATCTGATAGCTGGCACTAAAGTCACTTGGGGTTAATTGTTTTTTCGGGGTTTATCCACGGGCAAATCCAGTATTGTATAATACTGTTGCATAATTGTGTTTACTGTATATACAGAATTTGAAATTCATATTTGCAAATATTTCAGGCCTAAATCGATGCAACAAGTATGTAGGTAATCTTTAATGGGCCGCAACACATTGGAAGTGATTAGTTTCTCTGCAACCAACAATGTCAGGCTACAGAAAGTCTGGTTCAGAAAAGACAATACAGTAAAAAAATAAATACGAAGAGTTAGTTGGTTGACTGCATTCTATACACATAGTATGGTATATATTGATAGTATTTGATTTATAATAAAGACATATGTCTATCTAGTCCAACCTACTCAGCAATATCCACATCTGTCCTGCCTAACATTTGATCCAGAGGAAGGCTAAAAAAAACAAGTATGAGGGGATATCTGTTGTATTCATTAGATCAACTGGACTTGAAATGTAGTTCTTGAAGACGTTTCGCTAGTCATCCGACTGGCTTTCTCAATTCAGAATGACTTGTACAGAAACTGTGGCAATTATGTACTACATATGAACTCATTTCAAGTCCAGTTGATCTAATTGATCACACAGATATACCATGACCTGGATGAATAAACCTTCACAGCATATGAAGGGGAATAAATTTCTTCCTGACTTCAAGCGGCAATTGGAAATAATCCTGGATCAACTCTACTTTATGTATCATTACAACATTCTTTATATTTGAAACTCATCCAGCTTTTTTTAAAAACTATCTAAACCTGCCATCACACACCACCATGGAACTTGAAGACTAAACTTCTTTTCTTCCAGTCTTAAGAGATGTCCACTGTCCTCATGTTCTATTGGTGAACAGGCACCAAATAAATTGCTCAACAATTGTTCACTTGTAAGTTACTCCTCCTATTTGTAGGAAATGCTAAGTTTAATTTACATATGAAATAAACTTATACAGATTAGGTATTTAAGGATGGTAATTTAAGGCAGAAGATATTATCGGTCGACC
Source organism: Hymenochirus boettgeri (assembly GCA_019447015.1). NCBI lineage: Eukaryota > Metazoa > Chordata > Amphibia > Anura > Pipidae > Hymenochirus > Hymenochirus boettgeri. The sequence continues at coordinate 61,516,574 of CM033471.1, forward strand.
GACTAATTCACTGCACTTTCCAATTGGTCGTCCGAAAAAATCTGCAGTGGGGCGGCTGGCCGCGACGGGCATCGATCGGACGAACGGACGATTGAACAACTGGATATCACATGTCGAAAATTCCCTATGGAGCACAGCCTCAGACTCCCTCAGTGTGTGAGGGAGAGGAATTCCCACCTCCTCTCTGCTTTGTGAAGACCTGCAGCAGTAGAGAAGATAAGGGATCTACAGTCCTCTCTCTCACTATGTGAAAACAGCCTTTTCAGGCAGATTTCTCACTCTGCCTGAAAAGGCTTTTTCCACAGAGTTTTCGGGGGTTAGGGGGGTGTTCAGAGTACTGTCAGAGTATCTACTTGTGTTTGGAGTGAGAAACTGTCTTATGTTACTGTTAATTAGAGATGGACGAACATTGTTCTGCATGCAGATTTGCAATCTGAAAATTCCAAAATCCACAAGCAACCCATTGAAGTCCAATGGCAGTTAAAAATTAGAAAGTTCTGCCTAAAATGAAGTTATGAATGAAGAAATTAATAGCAATGGTAACTACTGTAAATGGCTCAGGGACCTGATAATGGTCTGGTGAACATGTATCAAAAACACCATCCATTACTGGAAAATTCACACACTTTCTTTTTTGGCATCTGTAAAGTATTTTAGACATTTTGAAAATGTCTAAAATTGCTAAATTTTACATTTCGACTATATCAAAATATATTTTTAAATTAGAATAAAATTTTTAAATTCAAAATCTTGTGATGTTTGATATAAAACAGTTCCGGGTTCGGAAAAATTTAAAAAGTCATACATTTGCAAAGTTTAAGTTCCGGCAGAACTACTTTGGACCCTGGTTTGGTTTGAGTCCATCTTTACTGTTAATAATAATATTTCTTTGTCACTACAAACCTCACCAGTTTGATTGCTTGATTGGACTCTTTTTGGCAATCAACTCATAAAACCACATATATTAATTTATGTCCCTATTCCACATGAAATCAAACTTTCAGGGTTATTTAATAAAAGTTCTTATCATTTAAAATGGGTGGTAATTTTGCCAAATCAGTGTTAACTTTCAAATGTTAATAAGATCTGATGGTTGGGGCAAAATTAGCACATTTTAAACGATAAGAACTTTTATTAAAATTATAATAATTCCACCTACACCATAAATAACTCTGTGTTAAGTGCATCTTTAATGGGAAAAGGTTTGGGGGTTCTGGTAGATAACAACTTAGCTATAGCAAATGCCAGTTAGCAATGACTAGAGCTAGCAAGATATTGTCTGGTATAAAGAGGAATGGATTCAAGAGAGAAAAAAATATTATTCTCCCTCTCTCACAAGTCACTGGTAAGGCCTCATTTGGAATATGCGGTCAGTTTTGAATCCCATACAAAAGGGACATCTTGGAAATGAGGCAGTTCAGAGAAGGGCAACTAAATTAATAGGGGAATGGAGGGCTTGATATGCAGGAAGATTAGACAAGTTATAGCTGTTTACATTGGAGAAGCAGCGTTTGCGTGGGGACAGATAACCTTATACAAATATAATAATGGGCCATACTGAACTCTCTGGTGCATTGTTTACTATAGGTCTTATCAGAGGACTCGTGGACATTCTTTAAGGTTGGAAGAAAAGAAGTTTCATCTTCAGGCAGGAAAGGTTTCTTTACAGTGAGAACGGTGGAAACTGTGGAACTGTCTTCCAGCAGAAGTGGTAATGGCAAGTTCATTGAATAGCTTTAAAAAGGCCTGGATAAGTTTCTAAAACTAAAAATATTGAGAATCTGGTATAATGCATATGATCTGGTTGATCAGGGATACTTTCCGATTGCCGTTTGGAGTCGAAGGAATTTTCCCCCCTTTTTAGCTGGTTTTTTTTCCTTCCTCTGGATCAACTGTTAGTAGAGTTAAAAAAAAAAAAAAAAGAGGGTGAATAGTTGGACTTGATGACGTATGTCTTTATTCAACCTTAATTACATGTTACTATTGAATCTCCCTGTTTGTATTTTAAGAAATTATCAGGTTATTCAATAAGTTTTTACAGGGCAATGCACCATAGCGCATCACCCCTGTTTTGGAGTTGAATTCACGCTAAACTCCTTTCTTGGCGGTAGCTGTGTGGCTATGCGAAATTAACAGTGCAGCTGCCGCAAGCAATGATATATGCCGGCATTTTATTGCGGCACTTAACGCCAGCTAATAGCTGGCGTTGAAAGTGCTGGAATAAAACAGCGCCAAGTAGCAATGTTCTGAGCGCCGCTAGCGCCTGGTGCATCTCCCTGATATTGTTTAAAATGTGCTAAATTTGCCCCAGCCAATCAGAACTTTTTAACATTAGAAGCTAACGTCTGAGTTGGTTGGGGCAACATAGCACCATTTAAATGATAAGAACTTTTATTGAATAACCCTGCTTGTGCACAAGTTCTATTCAAAATAACTTTATTTTGCATAGAAAAAGTATGCTCCGCCATTAAAGCTGGGTACACCAGTAACATAAAGTGCCGATACCGTCGGTACCGACGGTATCGGGGCTTTATCGCTATGTGTGTACGTTCGTTTCCCGAACGAGCGTGCGGCCGCCAACGTCGGGTTGGCCGAACGCTTGTTCGGGAAAGGCCGAAAATTTCCATCGGCCTTGCTAGACTGCCTATAGAGGAGTCTAGCCGGCCTATGGAAACACACAGTCCGCGCGTTCTCCTATGAAGTTCATAGGAGAACGCTCTGAACTGTGTGTATGCAATCTTGAAAGATGGCAGACAGGATATTGCAGATCCTGTCTGTCTTCTTTCAGAAATCTGTACTGTGTGTACCTAGCTTAACAGTTAAATTTTTAAGGGAGTTTCACCCAGAGTCACAAGGCTGTTGTGGAAGAGATTTATCAGAGGCTGCATGACTCTTGGTAAATCTCACCCGCACATAAGTATTAATGTTAGCTGGTAAATAGGCTTGCAGCAGCTGCAAGCCAATCGTAAATCAGTTAGTGCAATCAATTTAAAGGGCGTAAAGCCTTTACAAGAGCACTGCAGCTGCAAGCATCTCCAAGTAATTGCCTTGTACTCTTTTGCAGATTTTACATGTTGATTCAATGTGCAATGTGTTTTAAACATTGAAAAAGTATAATATATGACCTGTAATGCACTTTTATGTAGATACTATTATGTAATTTTCAAATTTTGCACTGGAGATGTCATTTTTTGTAAAATTGCTCAAGAAATTCCATCATAATAGTAGCAAGTAAATACGTAATTTTGACTCTATTTACCCCAAAATCTGTTAAAATGAGGAATGTTTAGAATAGTACACTTTGACCCATGAATAACCAAATACAAGATGCAAACTATGCAGAATCTCAATGTCATGGACCGTTGTCTTTAGTAGCGCACCTGATGTTATCCACAGTTTTCTTTAAGTATTCTCATAAACTTCTCAAGTGGAAAACAAACCATGGATTATTAACTTTAGGAATCGTATACATGTATTAAAAAAAAAGCTGTAACTTTGCATTGATCTATTTTCTATTTTATGTGCATTGAAATTATAAGTAGATTAAAATAATGGAAGATTAATTACATTTGTTTCTTACATTGTCGAGGTTCTATAAATAAACTTTGGCATGTTCTCTGTAATCCCCTCATAACAATATTGCAGGCCCCTGCTGCAATCACTGAGACTTTTGTCTTTACTTGACTGATGTCAAAATCAAAAGCAAATGAGAAAAGTGAATGCCCATCTATATTCATGAATGAAAAGCCTTTTCATTCATGTGATCACAGTAATGTATACTAAAACCCCTTTGTTATATGTTATGCCAGTGTACAGAAAATGGTATTGTATGGGGCCTAGGAATGTGCATTTATACAAACATCTTTTCTATGTTTTGTATAAATGTTTGACCAGATCAGTAGCACAAAATGTATGTTGTATATTAGCCTAATTTGAGTGCTTCCACAATCCTTGTATTGGATAAATAGATAGATAGATAGATAGATAGATAGATAGATATATCCATAGGTACACTCAACTACAGTAATCATCTTGCCACGGGACAGAACCGGTTTTGGCGCATCAGACATTGCAGCTGGCGGAGGGGATAGCGGTCAGTATAAGGAGTTCTTTTCTCTTTTGTTTTTCAGTATTATGTGGCATTATTGTGGCATTGTCCGGTGGATACATTGGCAACTCAGGTGGTGGCTGCTGTGGGGGCTGTGAATTATACATGTGGTGTTTAGTGATTATTATCACATGGTGGGAGGGTTTTGTGGGTATATAAGGTTGTGGGTGTGTTTTGTTGCCTGATGACGGCCTTGTTATAGGCAGGAACACATTATTGTATACGCAGGTATACATAAATTCATGTTTTAAATCTGATTACAAGTCCCCTGAGTGCACGTTTTTTCAAGTATATATTTATATATATATAATATACACACACACACACAACATATACTGTATAATATTAAGTAGTTTCATTAAGGGCCTTGGGAGATTGAAAGGATCCTATTTCATTGTTCAGAGTAACCTTGGATTCTTAGCTTGTTTTTATGTTAGCTTGTTTGGATATTATGGGTACATTTTATATGATATTCATATATCTTCCATTTTCTGCAGTACAGTTCTTTAGCAATATATAAACCTTTGCAAGGAGAATGGTAATAGCCTGAAGACTATTATACAGCTAGGTCTAGCTGAGTCTGTCCTATGCTCTACATACAGTGCCCTACTAGTCCTTGGGGTAAAGATATATCAAAAGTTTGAGCAGGAGATAAAGCAATCATCCAGCACCCTGGAAAGCTACCTTAATTTTTTTCTAAATTAACTAGGGTTATTTATGACTATATACTAGTATAGTTTAGAGTCTACAGGTCAGGTCTGTCTTTACCCAACCCCATTCAGTGTACAACCCACCCAAGGTCACACCCTAGGGGAGATGGGCATGTGCAGGCTTGTCTCTCCTGCTAGTCCAAGCTTAAACAGAATTTACTATTAAACATATTTTTCTTAAATGAACCCTAGCTAAAACATCTTTTTCTTGAATTAGACCCTAGAAGCTGCTATACAAAACTAAACCTGTGTTTAATCAGTAAAACTTTTACAAAAGCACAATTATAAATGCTCAAACTGTAAGTTAAAGGCTGGGTTTGTAAATAGTGGCACTAAATGAAAATGTGGTCATTATTTAATAATCACTATTGTATTTTATCAATGTAGTTGTAGTAATGTAATTTATCAATGTCATTTAACATTTGCTATCATACATTTTACTTATAACATATATTAAATTAAAAATGTTTTTAAAAAATGTAATGTATTGCTGATGTTTTCCTAAACTGCATTATTAAATGGTATCTTTGGTCTAGAAACTGAATTTTCAAACCAGAAAAAAATTGTGCATCCCTCTCCTGACCTTTTACTAAGATCTTCTGCTGCCTGCAGCACACTTTCTCAACAATAAGAGAATCGGCAGAGAAAAAGAGGGGTCCATGTGAGGCTGTGCAGAACAGGCACTCCAAGAGAGTGGTAAGTAATGGAGGGGGGGTTAAGGAGCACCCACAAACATAAATAATTTACTAACAAGAAGGCACAGATAAAAGTGTGAGTAGCACTTTTTAGTTCTCTCAGATTGTAGTTTCAGATAATTTAAAGTTGTTTGATGTGATTATAGTGACCCTTATAATATAATCTGACAACAAAACTTAATAATCCAACTTAATACAATAAATTCAGTAACCGATTTCAGCAAAATCATATGACTTTGTATGACGTACTTGCATTTTCCTCACTGTAAGGGTTAATATATCACCTGCTTTTACTTCTGTCATTAGGTGCCCAGAAGGTCATCTCTGGCATAACTTTCAACTCTTGTTTTCAGTAAATCTTCACCATAAAGCTTAGCTAGCTTTGATGACCAGTAGATTGCATTATGCCCTTTAGCAATGTGTACATATTTACAGTTAAAAATAAAGGAATTAGGTGTTTAGTGTTGAATAAAACATGGTGACCAGAAGGAAGCTCCTACATTTCTGACCTTCATTTCTCATTATTTATAGAAATTCAATGAACTAGATGATGCAAAAAATTGACAATTCCTTGATAAGTAAATATAAATGATACAGGTCTAACCCTTGTATAGAGGAGATTGATGAAGTACAATTTACGCTTTTTATTAAAACAATGGAATAAATAATATTAGTATAGTATAGTATTTGAGGTTAAATAAGACATACATCCATCTAGTCTAAGATTCCCAACTCAAGTGGCAATCAAAACTTGCCCTGAATAAACTCCAACTCTATGGGGCATATTTATAAAGAAACGATAATATCGCAAAAATTACCGCCGCACATCGTGGCCGCGAAAATAGCGCTATCGATGTATTTTATACGGCGAGCGCTATTCCCGCGATACCTATCGCGGCCGCGATGTGCTGCGGTAATTTTAAGCCCCTTCGCGGCGATACTGATAGTATCGCCGCGAAGGGACTTAAATCCCTTCCCGACCAGCTCCTAAGGGGGCGGGGCATACGCCCACCCCGCCCCCACACCCCCGCGGCGGCGGCGACCACCCCCGCCGCCGCCGCTTCCCAGCAGCCCCTCCCAACCTGTTCCCCGCTCGCGGCAATCTCGGAACGGAGGCTAGGAGGGGTGCCGGGAAGGGGCCGCGCAGGTGGTCGCGACCAACCCCGCGCACCCCCTCCCGCAACCCCTCCAAGCCCCCCGCCCCAGCCGCTCCCGGGGAGGGGAAGGAGGGAGCCGCTGGGGGGTGGAGGCTCCCTCCAGCGGGGCCCTGAGAAGGGCCTTTTGGGGCTTAGGGGGTCCCGCACTCGAACCGGGACCCCCCCTCCCCGGCCCTTATAAGGGCCCTTGCGGCACTGACAAGTGCCTTTGGCGGTGGTCCCGCAGCTGAAACCGGGACCCCCATGTCGGCTCTTAAAAGAGCCCTTGGCGCGTCTTCTTTCTTCCTCCCGGCGACACCAGCTCCACCGAGGCCGCCACCCCCAGAGGTACCCCTGCGGCCGCCAGGGGTAAACCCGCGGGCGCCGGCGACCTCAACGAGGCCGATGTTGCCGGCGTCTTGATCCGACGTGACGTCTTCGGGTGGCGACACCAACCCCACTCAGGTCGCGATGCCAACAGACTCACTGCGCCACCAGTGAGCCTGCTGGCACCGCCGGCCTCAGCGGAGCCGATGTTGCCAGCCGCTTCTTTCTTCAGCCATCTACTGCGATGGCATCTGAGTTCCGCGGCGGAAACTCCTCTTTATATAGGTTTGCAGAAATCCATAATCGTTTCTGATTGGTCAATTTTTTAATACTTGCTTTACATTAACCAATCAGATTTCTGGAAGTTCTGAATCTGATTGGTTAATGTAAGCAAGTATTAAAAATTGACCAATCAAACGATTATGGATTTCTGCAAACCTATAAAAGGAGCTTTCCACCGAGGAACTCAGTGAGTCTGCCTGGCATCGGCGACCTGAGTGGGGTTGGTGTCGCCAGCCCGAAGACGTCGCCCAGGCTCTTTTAAGAGCCCCACTGGGGTCCCGGTTCGAGCTGAGGGACCCCCGCCAAAGGCACTTGTCAGTGCCGCAAGGGCACTTGTCAGTGCCGCAAGGGCCCTTACAAGGGCCGGGGAGGGGGTCCTTTTTTCGAGCTGCGGGACCCCTAAGCCCCAAAGGGCTCTTTTAGAGCCGCAAGGGCACTTGTAAGTGCCGCAAAGGCCCTGATAGGGCCGGGGAGGGGGGTCCGGTTCGACGGCTGGGCGGACCCCTTAAGCCCCAAAAGCTCTTGTCAGAGCCGCAAGGGCACTTGTAAGTGCCGCAAAGCCCTTACAAGGGCCGGGGAGGGGGGGTCCCGGTTCGACTGCGGGACCCCCTAAGCCCCAAAAGGCCCTCTCAGGGCCCTGCTGGAGGGAGCCTCCACCCCCCCAGCGCTCCCCCTTCCCCTCCCCGGGAGCGGCCGGGGGGCTTGGAGGGTTGCCGGGGAGGGTGTCGCGGCGGGTGGTCGCGACCACCTGCTGCGGCCCCTTCCCGGCAGCTCCTCCTACCTCCCGTTCCGAGTTGCCGCGACGGGGAACGGGTTGGGAGGGGCTGCTGGGAAGCGGCGGTGGTCGCCGCCGTGGGGGGTGGGGGCGGGGTGGGCGGGTCTCCCGGGGCGGGTGCGACCACCCGCCCGGGTTGCCTGCCCATCCCCGCCGCGGAGGTTAGTTCGCACCGCGGGAGGTTAGTATCGCTGACTTCGCCACCTTCAAGGTGGCGAAGTAAAACAGCCGATACTAGCCGAGCGAAACCAGTACCGCCGCTTTATAAATAGAAGCGGCGGTAACAGGTAAGTATCGCCCGAAAGGTATGCGTCGTTTAACTTTTCGCGCCCGTTTTCGGACTTTTATAAATCGCGGTAAACGCGATTTATGCGTTAATGTCCGCGAAAACGGCCGCGAAAAGTTAACGAACCTTTATAAATATGCCCCTATGTATCAATACCACCAGATGCCCATTTTCTCTCTGCACAGAGATAAAATAAGATAACAATGAAAGACAGAAAAACAAAAAAAATAGGCCTCATTCACCCTGCCCAACTAACTTTTTCAATAACGTTAGCGTGAGTTTAACCCCTTATATTTGACAGCTGTGCGGTTTTCACACCCTGCAGCCACCATGCATGCCTACTCCTTAGGGCAATTTTGAAGGCCATCTGATAGCTGGCACTAAAGTCACCTGGGGTTAATTGTTTTTCGGGGTTTATCCACGGGCAAATCCAGTATTGTATAATACTGTTGCATAATTGTGTTTACTGTATATACAGAATTTGAAATTCATATTTGGCAAATATTTCAGGCCTAAATCGATGCACAAGTATGTAGGTAATCTTTTTATGGGCCGCAACACATTGGAAGTGATTAGTTTCTCTGCAACCAACAATGTCAGGCTACAGAAAGTCTGGTTCAGAAAAGACAATACAGTAAAAAAATAAATACGAAGAGTTAGTTGGTTGACTGCATTCTATACACATAGTATGGTATATATTGATAGTATTTGATTTATAATAAAGACATATGTCTATCTAGTCCAACCTACTCAGCAATATCCACATCTTCCTGCCTAACATTGATCCAGAGGAAGGCTAAAAAAAACAAGTATGAGGGGAATATCTGTTGTATTCATTAGATCAACTGGACTTGAAATGTAGTTCTTGAAGACGTTTCGCTAGTCATTCCGACTGGCTTTCTCAATTCAGAATGACTTGTACAGAAACTGTGGCAATTATGTACTACATATGAACTCATTTCAAGTCCAGTTGATCTAATTGATCACACAGATATACCATGACCTGGATGAATAAACCTTCACAGCATATGAAGGGGAATAATTTCTTCCTGACTTCAAGCGGCAATTGGAAATAATCCTGGATCAACTCTACTTTATGTATCATTACAACATTCTTTATATTTGAAACTCATCCAGCTTTTTTTAAAAACTATCTAAACCTGCCATCACACGACCAATGGAACTTGAAGACTAAACTTCTTTTCTTCCAGTCTTAAGAGATGTCCACTGTCCTCATGTTCTATTGGTGAACAGGCACCAAATAAATTGCTCAACAATTGTTCACTTGTAAGTTACTCCTTCCTATTTGTAGGAAATGCTAAGTTTAATTTACATATGAAATAAACTTATACAGAATTAGGTATTTAAGGATGGTAATTTAAGGCAGAAGATATTTCGGTCGACCGACTAATTCACTGCACTTTCAATTGGTCGTCCGAAAAAAATCTGCAGTGGGGCGGCTGGCCGCGACGGGCATCGATCGGACGAACGGACGATTGAACAACTGGATATCACATGTCGAAAATTCCCTATGGAGCACAGCCTCAGACTCCCTCAGTGTGTGAGGGAGCAGGAATCCCACCTCCTCTCTGCTTTGTGAAGACCTGCAGCAGTAGAGAAGATAAGGGATCTACAGTCCTCTCTCTCACTATGTGAAAACAGCCTTTTCAGGCAGATTTCTCACTCTGCCTGAAAAGGCTTTTTCCACAGAGTTTTCGGGGGTTAGGGGGGTGTTCAGAGTACTGTCAGAGTATCTGACTTGTGTTTGGAGTGAGAAACTGTCTTATGTTACTGTTAATTAGAGATGGACGAACATTGTTCTGCATGCAGATTTGCAATCTGAAAATTCCAAAATCCACAAGCAACCCATTGAAGTCCAATGGCAGTTAAAAATTAGAAAGTTCTGCCTAAAATGAAGTTATGAATGAAGAAATTAATAGCAATGGTAACTACTGTAAATGGCTCAGGGACCTGATAATGGTCTGGTGAACATGTATCAAAAACACCATCCATTACTGGAAAATTCACACACTTTCTTTTTTGGCATCTGTAAAGTATTTTAGACATTTTGAAAATGTCTAAAATTGCTAAATTTTACATTTCGACTATATCAAAATATATTTTTAAATTAGAATAAAATTTTTAAATTCAAAATCTTGTGATGTTTGATATAAAACAGTTCCGGGTTCGGAAAAATTTAAAAAGTCATACATTTGCAAAGTTTAAGTTCCGGCAGAACTACTTTGGACCCTGGTTTGGTTTGAGTCCATCTTTACTGTTAATAATAATATTTCTTTGTCACTACAAACCTCACCAGTTTGATTGCTTGATTGGACTCTTTTTGGCAATCAACTCATAAAACCACATATATTAATTTATGTCCCTATTCCACATGAAATCAAACTTTCAGGGTTATTTAATAAAAGTTCTTATCATTTAAAAGGGTGGTAATTTTGCCAAATCAGTGTTAACTTTCAAATGTTAATAAGATCTGATGGTTGGGGCAAAATTAGCACATTTTAAACGATAAGAACTTTTATTAAAATTATAATAATTGCCACCTACACCATAAATAACTCTGTGTTAAGTGCATCTTTAATGGGAAAAGGTTTGGGGGTTCTGGTAGATAACAACTTAGCTATAGCAAATGCCAGTTAGCAATGACTAGAGCTAGCAAGATATTGTCTGGTATAAAGAGGAATGGATTCAAGAGAGAAAAAAATATTATTCTCCCTCTCTCACAAGTCACTGGTAAGGCCTCATTTGGAATATGCGGTCAGTTTTGAATCCCATACAAAAGGGACATCTTGGAAATGAGGCAGTTCAGAGAAGGGCAACTAAATTAATAGGGGAATGGAGGGCTTGATATGCAGGAAGATTAGACAAGTTATAGCTGTTTACATTGGAGAAGCAGCGTTTGCGTGGGGACAGATAACCTTATACAAATATAATAATGGGCCATACTGAACTCTCTGGTGCATTGTTTACTATAGGTCTTATCAGAGGACTCGTGGACATTCTTTAAGGTTGGAAGAAAAGAAGTTTCATCTTCAGGCAGGAAAGGTTTCTTTACAGTGAGAACGGTGGAAACTGTGGAACTGTCTTCCAGCAGAAGTGGTAATGGCAAGTTCATTGAATAGCTTTAAAAAGGCCTGGATAAGTTTCTAAAACTAAAAATATTGAGAATCTGGTATAATGCATATGATCTGGTTGATCAGGGATACTTTCCGATTGCCGTTTGGAGTCGAAGGAATTTTCCCCCCTTTTTAGCTGGTTTTTTTTCCTTCCTCTGGATCAACTGTTAGTAGAGTTAAAAAAAAAAAAAAAAGAGGGTGAATAGTTGGACTTGATGACGTATGTCTTTATTCAACCTTAATTACATGTTACTATTGAATCTCCCTGTTTGTATTTTAAGAAATTATCAGGTTATTCAATAAGTTTTTACAGGGCAATGCACCATAGCGCATCACCCCTGTTTTGGAGTTGAATTCACGCTAAACTCCTTTCTTGGCGGTAGCTGTGTGGCTATGCGAAATTAACAGTGCAGCTGCCGCAAGCAATGATATATGCCGGCATTTTATTGCGGCACTTAACGCCAGCTAATAGCTGGCGTTGAAAGTGCTGGAATAAAACAGCGCCAAGTAGCAATGTTCTGAGCGCCGCTAGCGCCTGGTGCATCTCCCTGATATTGTTTAAAATGTGCTAAATTTGCCCCAGCCAATCAGAACTTTTTAACATTAGAAGCTAACGTCTGAGTTGGTTGGGGCAACATAGCACCATTTAAATGATAAGAACTTTTATTGAATAACCCTGCTTGTGCACAAGTTCTATTCAAAATAACTTTATTTTGCATAGAAAAAGTATGCTCCGCCATTAAAGCTGGGTACACCAGTAACATAAAGTGCCGATACCGTCGGTACCGACGGTATCGGGGCTTTATCGCTATGTGTGTACGTTCGTTTCCCGAACGAGCGTGCGGCCGCCAACGTCGGGTTGGCCGAACGCTTGTTCGGGAAAGGCCGAAAATTTCCATCGGCCTTGCTAGACTGCCTATAGAGGAGTCTAGCCGGCCTATGGAAACACACAGTCCGCGCGTTCTCCTATGAAGTTCATAGGAGAACGCTCTGAACTGTGTGTATGCAATCTTGAAAGATGGCAGACAGGATATTGCAGATCCTGTCTGTCTTCTTTCAGAAATCTGTACTGTGTGTACCTAGCTTAACAGTTAAATTTTTAAGGGAGTTTCACCCAGAGTCACAAGGCTGTTGTGGAAGAGATTTATCAGAGGCTGCATGACTCTTGGTAAATCTCACCCGCACATAAGTATTAATGTTAGCTGGTAAATAGGCTTGCAGCAGCTGCAAGCCAATCGTAAATCAGTTAGTGCAATCAATTTAAAGGGCGTAAAGCCTTTACAAGAGCACTGCAGCTGCAAGCATCTCCAAGTAATTGCCTTGTACTCTTTTGCAGATTTTACATGTTGATTCAATGTGCAATGTGTTTTAAACATTGAAAAAGTATAATATATGACCTGTAATGCACTTTTATGTAGATACTATTATGTAATTTTCAAATTTTGCACTGGAGATGTCATTTTTTGTAAAATTGCTCAAGAAATTCCATCATAATAGTAGCAAGTAAATACGTAATTTTGACTCTATTTACCCCAAAATCTGTTAAAATGAGGAATGTTTAGAATAGTACACTTTGACCCATGAATAACCAAATACAAGATGCAAACTATGCAGAATCTCAATGTCATGGACCGTTGTCTTTAGTAGCGCACCTGATGTTATCCACAGTTTTCTTTAAGTATTCTCATAAACTTCTCAAGTGGAAAACAAACCATGGATTATTAACTTTAGGAATCGTATACATGTATTAAAAAAAAAGCTGTAACTTTGCATTGATCTATTTTCTTATTTTATGTGCATTGAAATTATAAGTAGATTAAAATAATGGAAGATTAATTACATTTGTTTCTTACATTGTCGAGGTTCTATAAATAAACTTTGGCATGTTCTCTGTAATCCCCTCATAACAATATTGCAGGCCCCTGCTGCAATCACTGAGACTTTTGTCTTTACTTGACTGATGTCAAAATCAAAAGCAAATGAGAAAAGTGAATGCCCATCTATATTCATGAATGAAAAGCCTTTTCATTCATGTGATCACAGTAATGTATACTAAAACCCCTTTGTTATATGTTATGCCAGTGTACAGAAAATGGTATTGTATGGGGCCTAGGAATGTGCATTTATACAAACATCTTTTCTATGTTTTGTATAAATGTTTGACCAGATCAGTAGCACAAAATGTATGTTGTATATTAGCCTAATTTGAGTGCTTCCACAATCCTTGTATTGGATAAATAGATAGATAGATAGATAGATAGATAGATAGATATATCCATAGGTAGCACTCAACTACAGTAAATCATCTTGCCACGGGACAGAACCGGTTTTGGCGCATCAGACATTGCAGCTGGCGGAGGGGATAGCGGTCAGTATAAGGAGTTCTTTTCTCTTTTGTTTTTCAGTATTATGTGGCATTATTGTGGCATTGTCCGGTGGATACATTGGCAACTCAGGTGGTGGCTGCTGTGGGGGCTGTGAATTATACATGTGGTGTTAGTGATTATTATCACATGGTGGGAGGGTTTTGTGGGTATATAAGGTTGTGGGTGTGTTTTGTTGCCTGATGACGGCCTTGTTATAGGCAGGAACACATTATTGTATACGCAGGTATACAATAAATTCATGTTTTAAATCTGATTACAAGTCCCCTGAGTGCACGTTTTTTCAAGTATATATTTATATATATATAATATACACACACACACACAACATATACTGTATAATATTAAGTAGTTTCATTAAGGGCCTTGGGAGATTGAAAGGATCCTATTTCATTGTTCAGAGTAACCTTGGATTCTTAGCTTGTTTTTATGTTAGCTTGTTTGGATATTATGGGTACATTTTATATGATATTCATATATCTTCCATTTTCTGCAGTACAGTTCTTTAGCAATATATAAACCTTTGCAAGGAGAATGGTAATAGCCTGAAGACTATTATACAGCTATGGTCTAGCTGAGTCTGTCCTATGCTCTACATACAGTGCCCTACTAGTCCTTGGGGTAAAGATATATCAAAAGTTTGAGCAGGAGATAAAGCAATCATCCAGCACCCTGGAAAGCTACCTTAATTTTTTTCTAAATTAACTAGGGTTATTTATGACTATATACTAGTATAGTTTAGAGTCTACAGGTCAGGTCTGTCTTTACCCAACCCCATTCAGTGTACAACCCACCCAAGGTCACACCCTAGGGGAGATGGGCATGTGCAGGCTTGTCTCTCCTGCTAGTCCAAGCTTAAACAGAATTTACTATTAAACATATTTTTCTTAAATGAACCCTAGCTAAAACATCTTTTTCTTGAATTAGACCCTAGAAGCTGCTATACAAAACTAAACCTGTGTTTAATCAGTAAAACTTTTACAAAAGCACAATTATAAATGCTCAAACTGTAAGTTAAAGGCTGGGTTTGTAAATAGTGGCACTAAATGAAAATGTGGTCATTATTTAATAATCACTATTGTATTTTATCAATGTAGTTGTAGTAATGTAATTTATCAATGTCATTTAACATTTGCTATCATACATTTTCTTATAACATATATTAAATTAAAAATGTTTTTAAAAAATGTAATGTATTGCTGATGTTTTCCTAAACTGCATTATTAAATGGTATCTTTGGTCTAGAAACTGAATTTTCAAACCAGAAAAAAATTGTGCATCCCTCTCCTGACCTTTTACTAAGATCTTCTGCTGCCTGCAGCACACTTTCTCAACAATTAAGAGAATCGGCAGAGAAAAAGAGGGGTCCATGTGAGGCTGTGCAGAACAGGCACTCCAAGAGAGTGGTAAGTAATGGAGGGGGGGTTAAGGAGCACCCACAAACATAAATAATTTACTAACAAGAAGGCACAGATAAAAGTGTGAGTAGCACTTTTTAGTTCTCTCAGATTGTAGTTTCAGATAATTTAAAGTTGTTTGATGTGATTATAGTGACCCTTATAATATAATCTGACAACAAAACTTAATAATCCAACTTAATACAATAAATTCAGTAACCGATTTCAGCAAAATCATATGACTTTGTATGACGTACTTGCATTTTCCTCACTGTAAGGGTTAATATATCACCTGCTTTTACTTCTGTCATTAGGTGCCCAGAAGGTCATCTCTGGCATAACTTTCAACTCTTGTTTTCAGTAAATCTTCACCATAAAGCTTAGCTAGCTTTGATGACCAGTAGATTGCATTATGCCCTTTAGCAATGTGTACATATTTACATTAAAAATAAAGGAATTAGGTGTTTAGTGTTGAATAAAACATGGTGACCAGAAGGAAGCTCCTACATTTCTGACCTTCATTTCTCATTATTTATAGAAATTCAATGAACTAGATGATGCAAAAAATTGACAATTCCTTGATAAGTAAATATAAATGATACAGGTCTAACCCTTGTATAGAGGAGATTGATGAAGTACAATTTACGCTTTTTATTAAAACAATGGAATAAATAATATTAGTATAGTATAGTATTTGAGGTTAAATAAAGACATACATCCATCTAGTCTAAGATTCCCAACTCAAGTGGCAATCAAAACTTGCCCTGAATAAACTCCAACTCTATGGGGCATATTTATAAAGAAACGATAATATCGCAAAAATTACCGCCGCACATCGTGGCCGCGAAAATAGCGCTATCGATGTATTTTATACGGCGAGCGCTATTCCCGCGATACCTATCGCGGCCGCGATGTGCTGCGGTAATTTTAAGCCCCTTCGCGGCGATACTGATAGTATCGCCGCGAAGGGACTTAAATCCCTTCCCGACCAGCTCCTAAGGGGGCGGGGCATACGCCCACCCCGCCCCCACACCCCCGCGGCGGCGGCGACCACCCCCGCCGCCGCCGCTTCCCAGCAGCCCCTCCCAACCTGTTCCCCGCTCGCGGCAATCTCGGAACGGAGGCTAGGAGGGGTGCCGGGAAGGGGCCGCGCAGGTGGTCGCGACCAACCCCGCGCACCCCCTCCCGCAACCCCTCCAAGCCCCCCGCCCCAGCCGCTCCCGGGGAGGGGAAGGAGGGAGCCGCTGGGGGGTGGAGGCTCCCTCCAGCGGGGCCCTGAGAAGGGCCTTTTGGGGCTTAGGGGGTCCCGCACTCGAACCGGGACCCCCCCTCCCCGGCCCTTATAAGGGCCCTTGCGGCACTGACAAGTGCCTTTGGCGGTGGTCCCGCAGCTGAAACCGGGACCCCCAGTGCGGCTCTTAAAAGAGCCCTTGGCGCGTCTTCTTTCTTCCTCCCGGCGACACCAGCTCCACCGAGGCCGCCACCCCCAGAGGTACCCCTGCGGCCGCCAGGGGTAAACCCGCGGGCGCCGGCGACCTCAACGAGGCCGATGTTGCCGGCGTCTTGATCCGACGTGACGTCTTCGGGTGGCGACACCAACCCCACTCAGGTCGCGATGCCAACAGACTCACTGCGGCCACCAGTGAGCCTGCTGGCACCGCCGGCCTCAGCGGAGCCGATGTTGCCAGCCGCTTCTTTCTTCAGCCATCTACTGCGATGGCATCTGAGTTCCGCGGCGGAAACTCCTCTTTATATAGGTTTGCAGAAATCCATAATCGTTTCTGATTGGTCAATTTTTTAATACTTGCTTTACATTAACCAATCAGATTTCTGGAAGTTCTGAATCTGATTGGTTAATGTAAGCAAGTATTAAAAATTGACCAATCAAACGATTATGGATTTCTGCAAACCTATAAAAGGAGCTTTCCACCGAGGAACTCAGTGAGTCTGCCTGGCATCGGCGACCTGAGTGGGGTTGGTGTCGCCAGCCCGAAGACGTCGCCCAAGGCTCTTTTAAGAGCCCCACTGGGGGTCCCGGTTCGAGCTGAGGGACCCCCGCCAAAGGCACTTGTCAGTGCCGCAAGGGCACTTGTCAGTGCCGCAAGGGCCCTTACAAGGGCCGGGGAGGGGGTCCTTTTTCGAGCTGCGGGACCCCTAAGCCCCAAAGGGCTCTTTTAGAGCCGCAAGGGCACTTGTAAGTGCCGCAAAGGCCCTGATAGGGCCGGGGAGGGGGGTCCGGTTCGCGGCTGGGCGGACCCCTTAAGCCCCAAAAGGCTCTTGTCAGAGCCGCAAGGGCACTTGTAAGTGCCGCAAAGCCCTTACAAGGGCCGGGGAGGGGGGGTCCCGGTTCGACTGCGGGACCCCCTAAGCCCCAAAAGGCCCTCTCAGGGCCCTGCTGGAGGGAGCCTCCACCCCCCCAGCGCTCCCCCTTCCCCTCCCCGGGAGCGGCCGGGGGGCTTGGAGGGTTGCCGGGGAGGGTGTCGCGGCGGGTGGTCGCGACCACCTGCTGCGGCCCCTTCCCGGCAGCTCCTCCTACCTCCCGTTCCGAGTTGCCGCGACGGGGAACGGGTTGGGAGGGGCTGCTGGGAAGCGGCGGTGGTCGCCGCCGTGGGGGGTGGGGGCGGGGTGGGCGGGTCTCCCGGGGCGGGTGCGACCACCCGCCCGGGTTGCCTGCCCATCCCCGCCGCGGAGGTTAGTTCGCACCGCGGGAGGTTAGTATCGCTGACTTCGCCACCTTCAAGGTGGCGAAGTAAAACAGCCGATACTAGCCGAGCGAAACCAGTACCGCCGCTTTATAAATAGAAGCGGCGGTAACAGGTAAGTATCGCCGCGAAAGGTTAATGCTCGTTAACTTTTCGCGCCCGTTTTCGGACTTTTATAAATCGCGTAAACGCGATTGCGTTAATGTCCGCGAAACGGCCGCGAAAATTAACGAACCTTTATAAATATGCCCCTATGTATCAATACCACTAATGTGCTATGTTCTTTATTTTTAGAAAGTCAGCCAGCTTTTTTGAACCTGCCATCACGACGTCCAATGGAAGACAGTCCAATCTCCAATCTCACAGTGAAAAACCCTTCCTCGTCACGTCCAATAACTGACAGCCATGACCAGGAAGCACCTAACTGCTGCTGTGCTTGCTCGAAACAAGCTCACAACAGCAACAGGAAGTGGAACCCTATATGTTCAGGTGCATCTTTGGGGAAGGTAAGTAAAATGTAAGTGGGATTTGGAGGGGGGTGCTGTTGCTATGTTTAACTTTTCATGTTATGGGTGGACATGCCTGTTAAAGTCTGCCCTGAAAATGGGGGAGAGGTACTGTTGTGGAAGGTGACTTGGGGCCCTATTTGCAAATGCACTGTATTGCAATTTAGCGTTATCATGCAATATCGATAATGTGCACCTGCGACCGTAAATGTACGGCCTCGTCGTACATATACACCAAACGTTCGTGAATTAACAAACGTATGGCCGTAGAATATCATGCAATATTAAACTACCGCAATGGAATTCTATGAGGATCCTAAATCTATTATCGTGTTATTG
This sequence comes from Hymenochirus boettgeri, assembly GCA_019447015.1. Lineage (NCBI taxonomy): Eukaryota > Metazoa > Chordata > Amphibia > Anura > Pipidae > Hymenochirus > Hymenochirus boettgeri. Next base: position 61,535,355 of record CM033471.1, read on the forward strand.
CAGATTTACCATCGTTACCAGTAAACTACTATCGCTATCGTTTACGATAACAATCATAAATCGATTGCAAATTAACGATTGTTAATTTTGCTAAATTAATTTAGCAAAACAGAAGGTAAAATTCTTTATAAATAAAAAACTTAAAAGTACATATGCTATTTAATTTTCCAAATTGAACACCAACTGAGACTAAAACCAATTATCTAGTTGTGAGTTTGTTTGAAATAACCATACAGAATGGAATTAAGCTATGTAGCATTCTATAAGCCCCTTTTACTGTACAATTCTAATGAAGAAAAAATCCCATGTAACTGCATCATTAGCATTTCAAACATGGTGCGTAAGTTTGGTACTTGACAGAAACTCTGTTTATTTGTTGACATTGTAAAAAATATGCACACTTTTTGCAAAGCATTGAAAAGATTGTTATCTATTCTGAAGCATAGTAATATTGTTGTTTTGTGTATCTTATTAGTAATAGTCAGCGTGCATTTATGAGAAATAGATTGTGCCAGACAAATTTACTTGGCTTGTATGAAGAAGTAAATAAAGATTTAGATTCTGACATAGCAGTGGATGTGGTATACTTGGATTCTGCTAAAGCTTTTGATACTGTGCCACATAGGCGACGTATAAACTGAGGACTGTTGGCCTAGAAAAAAACATTTGTACATGGATAGAGAATTGGTTATTGGATCGCAAATAGAGAGTGGTGGTCAATGGGACTACATCTATGTGGGCTAAAATTCTAAGTGGAATGCCTCAGCATTCCATACTGGGGCCACTTCTTTTTAATCTGTATATAAATGACTTAGAAGGGGGCATTGAGAGCAAGGTCTCTGTATTTGCTGATGACACTAAACTATGCAGAGCTTTGGAAACTTCAAATGATGTCCATGGCCCCTCCCCTTTGTAGACCCACCCTGGCCCCTTCCCTTGCAGCCTCCTGTGGCACCCTCCCACTCATGTGTTCTGGGGCCGCTCCCACTCATTTGCTCTGAGGCCCCACCAACTCATGGGTCATGTGGTCCCTTTCCTTGCAGCCCCCTTGAGTCTTTCCCTTGCAGCCTTCTGTGGCCCCTCCCACTTGCAGGCCCCATGGCCCCTCCCACTCACAGGCCCCATGGCCCCTCCCACTCATAGGCCCAGTGGCACCTCCCACTTGTAGGCCTTGTGGCCCCTCCCCTTGCAGACCCATCCTGGCTCCTTCCCGTGCAGCCCCCTTAGGCCTTTCCCTTGCAGCCTCCTGTGGCCCCTCCCCCTTGTGGGCTCCCCATTGCCCCTTCCCCACTTGTACCTCAGACCACTACCTTACAGAAAACTGTAAAAGCAGCCTTTTTAGCAGAGAAAGAATCAGCAGTTTTAAACTGCTTTTACAGTCTTCTGTAGGGGGGGTATTGGGGTGAGGTGCAAGTGGTATTTAATAGTTAAACATAGTAAAATGAATATCTTATGAAACATAACACGACACATAGAAACATGTCAGAAAGGCAGAAAAAAGGAGGAAATAAACAAAGAATCAGAAAATGGAGGGTGCGGATAAGCATAAGAATAAATGAACCATAAAAAAATTTAAGTATATCCCATTATCTAAAAGGTACCGGTAAGTATTAAAACCTGATTAAGAAAGGGCAAACATAGTGGCAGAAAAGCCTGTGATATCAAAAGATGAATTCAAACCCCCAGGAATACGTGTATCTAAAACAAATATCCACCTAGCTTCTTGTTTAAGTAATGCTGCTACGTGATCAACTCCTCTATGTGGAGGACAAACTCTTTGTATACCCTGTATAGAAAACGTGGTCAAGTCCGACCCATTACACTCGATGAAGTGTCTGGCTACTGGACTAGACCAGTCAAAGTTTCCTATGGAACAAACATGTTCTCGAACACGATGCCTCAATGGACGCATCATGCATCCAACATACTGGATCCTACACTTCATACATGTTACAATTAATATATTGTTTGATTTTATAATCCTTATTAGTAACCGTACTAGTAAAATCATTACCAACATTAACATTAAGTAGCTGACACACTGTGCATCTTGGGCTGCCACATTTGAAAGTACCTATGTGATGGAGCCAGGTGTACGGAGGGACTAGTTTAGCCTTTTTAGATATTGTTATGTCTATCACTGGGAATAGCATTAGTACCACATTGCACCGTAAGGCCTGTTCGGGCAATACTATACTTAAGGCCGACTCCAGTCATCCTACCCCCATTTTTAGGGGTATCCCATACAGCCAGTTCCTTCGAGTTCAAAGGAACTGTAGTACGGAAGCAGAGTTTCGTCACAAGGCTTTTGAACTAAAATTGAGACTTAGGGACTGGGGTTAGTCCACTAGTAACATGGAGAATGCCTTAGACCGTCCAAGGTCAGAACTTAAGAGAAATACAGAGAGAGGTAAAGGGGGACATTCAAGTCTTTCTTCTAATGTCTCCCGTCTCTTCCCCTCCCATTATATTTTTGACCAGATTTAGTCCCCAATATTATAAGATAATTGACATCATTAAAAAGAACATACCCATCTTATATGGGGATCCATCCTTGTGTGAGATTATTCGTAGGGGATTCAAATGTGTCGATTGGTAACTACTTATCTCCAAGTGTTTTTAAAGAGAATACTAAGAACTAGGGGCAGGGCCTTTTTTAATTGCTTACCCAGTGTGCACCTGGTTTATCTTTTTCATTATACTTGTGTCTCTGATGAAGTGCCATATTGGCACGAAACGCGTCAGACATATGCCACTTTGTCTGTATATTTATGAATAAATAAAGTTTGTGTCCTGTTTACCTGCTTGGAAGTCCGATGTTTGGTGATGTTTGACAGCCCGTCACTAAGTTGCTGCTTTCTTCCCTGATGTTGGACCTTGCGAGGGGTCCGGGGCTGCACAGTACACGGACCACCCATTGGATCTGGTGAGCTGCTTTTTATTGTTACATTGTTTGGTCTTTACTCGTTACTGTTTGAGCCTGTCGGATCTTCTCTGCACGCTGGAGTGACTGGGCTTGGGGGCGTGTCCATCTGGCCCACCCCGATACAGCATTTAAAGGGTAACTGTGGTCCAAAAATGACTTCAGGTAAATTGACAGGAATTGCTTTCCTGAGGATTTTTGCAATTTACTTTCATTATTTTATTTCATTTATTTTACATAGTTTTGAAGATATTTACATTTATATGTGTGATATGGTTGCAGCATCACCAGATCCCCTGCACTTCCTGCTTCCTGCACTGAAACCATGTGATAGTCCTTCTTCTATGTTTCCTCCTCCTTGTGGGCCCCATGGCCCCTCCCCTTGCAGCCCCTTGGGCCTTTCCCTTCCAGCCTCCCGTGGCCCCTTCCACTCATGTGCTCTGTGGCCCCTCCCACTCATGGCTCTGTGTCCCCTCCCACTTGCAGGCCCTGGGGCCCCTCCCACTTGTGGGCCCCATTTCCCTTCCCTCTTGCGGGCCCCAGGCCCCCTCCCACTTGTGGGCCCCAGGGCCCCTCCCACGTACTATATTCATTGCTATGGCTGAATCTAAATTCTTTCTCACTTCTTCATTAAAAGCAAATAAATTTGTCTGGTACAATCTATTTCTCATAAATCCATGCTGACTACTATTAATAAGATCAGTTCTGGAGACAAAGTCAAGGACATGATCCCGTAACAAAGTTTCAAGCACCATTGTAGTAGTCAGCATGGATTTATGAAAAATAGATTATGCCAGACAAATTTAATTAGTTTTTACAAAGATGCAGTGGATGTGATATACTTGGATTTTGCAAAAGCTTTTGATACTGTGCCACATAGGCGTCTAATGTATAAACTGAGGACTGTTGGCCTAGAAGAAAACATTTGTTTATGGATAGAGAATTGGTTATTGGATCACAAAGATCACAAAGAGAGATTGGTGGTAAATGGGGCTACATCTGTGTGGGCTAAAGTTCTAAGCGGAGTGCCTCAGGATTCTGTACTGGGGCTGCTTCGTTTTAACCTGTTTATAAATGACTTAGACAGGGGCATTGAGAGCAAGGTCTCTGTGTTTGCTGATGACACTAAACTATGCAGAGCTGTGAATACTTCAAATGATGTGCAAGTGCTGCAAGCAGATCTAGATAATCAAAATGGGCAGCAGAATGGCAGATAAGATTCAATGTTGATAAATGTAAGGTGATGCATTTGGGATTTAATAATCCCTGTGCCACCTACACCATAAATAACTCTGTGTTAAGTGCATCTGTAATGGAAAAAGATTTTGGGGTTCTGGTAGATAACAGACTTAGCAGTAGCAAACAATGCCAGGCAGCAACGACTAGAGCTAGCAAGATATTGTCTTGTATAAAGAGGGGAATAGATTCAAGAGAGAAAAATATTATTCTCCCTCTTTACAAGGCACTGGTAAGGCCTCATTAGGAATATGCGGTGCAGTTTTGGAATCCCATATACAAAAGGGACATCTCGGAAATGGAAGCAGTTCAGAGAAGGGCAACTAAATTAATAAGGAGAATGGAGGGGCTTGAATATGCAGGCAAATTAGACAAGTTAGGGCTGTTTACATTGGAGAAGCGACGTTTGAGTGGGGATATGATAACTTTATACAAATATATTAATGGGCCATACAATAAACTCTCTGGTGCATTGTTCACTAATAGGTCATATCAGAGGACTTGTGGACATCCTTTAAAGTTGGAAGAAGTTCATCTTCATGTTAGGAAAGGTTTCTTTACAGTGAGAACGGTGAAACTGTGGAACTGACTTTCAGCAGATGTGGTAATGGCAAGTTCATTGAATAGATTTAAAAGTGGCCTGGCTAAGTTTCTAAGACTAAAAAATATTGAGAATTACCGTATATACTCGAGTATAAGTCGAGGTTTTCATGCTGTGAAAACAGCCTGAAAACTGAACCTCGACTTATACTCGAGTCAGTCACTTACTGGTGAAGGAATCCGGCTGCCGCGTCCACTGATGGTCGCATCCACTGACGTCACGCCTCGGCGCCGGGAAATTAGACCGAGGCTTACGGGTCTATAGTTACAAGAATGGGAGCTACTACCTTTTTTGAATATTGGTATTACATTGTCTTTTTTCCAATCCAGTAGCCTGCATCACCTCAGCAGAATTCTGCCTCTCCTTCCAAAAGGTTGGCACCTCTACCCAACCTGCTCTGTGATAACTAACTTCCTGGCCAATGATTGATTAGGGCCACTAGCAGCCACCACAGTATGCAGTAGATATGTGTTAATTAGATTTTTTATCTAAATTCCCTTAATGGGATAAACAGAATGGTTGCTCAGTGGTTGGCACTGATGCCTTACAGTGCAAGATTCCTGGATTTAAATTTTCCCTATGCATATGTAGATTTTCTCCTGGTATTTTGTGTTTTACTCAATATAATAAAAAGACACACCAATAGAGTATTTAGATTGTAAGTTCTTAGGGGCAGAGCCTGATATGAAATGAACAAACTACCTGTATAATGCTGTATATGTTCAATGTTATATAAGAAAATAAATCTAAATTAAAGAGGAACTGTGGTCCAAAAATTACTTAAAGGTAAATTGATAGGAATTGCTCTCCTCAGAGTTTTTGCAATTTATTTCCATTGTTTATTTTACATAGTTTTGAAGATATTTACATTTTTGTGTGTGATAAGGCAGCAGCATCACCAAGTCCCCTGCACTTCCTGCTTACTGCTCTGAAACCTGTGAGTCAATCTGCCCTGTGTCTCCTCCTCCCCTTTGCAGCCCCCCATGTCCCTCCCACACATGGACCCCATGGTCCCTTCAGATGCAGGCCCCCCTTGGCCCATTCCCTTACAGCCCCATGTGGCCCCGCCCACTCATGGGTGCTATGGCCCCGTCCGCTCATGGGTGCCTAAGCCCCGCCTGCTCACAGGTGCTGTGGGCCACTCTGACACCCCCCTAACCCCCCAAAAAACTTTGTGGAAACAGCCTTTTCAGGCAGAGTGAGAACTCTGCCTGAAAAAGCTGTCTTCACATATTGAGAGAGAAGGACTGTAGATTCCCTTACCTTCTCTACAGCTGCAGGTTCTTCACACAGCAGAGAGGAGGAGGGACTTCCTGTCTCCCTCACACACTGAGGGAGTCCGAGGCTGTGCTGCCGATGGCACTGTGCAGGAGAAGCCTTAGGAATGTCACATGTCAGCCTCCCACCCATTAACTTTCTGGTCAGTCATTTCTTTATATCTTGGGCTCGTTTTACAGGTAGGAACCTGGCCTTTTATTTAAACTCAACTTGTTTGGAGACCACAGTTCCCCTTTAAAACATAAGCCCTAGTTTAATCAAACTTGAAAAATATTGTTTATTTCATAAAATAAGAGAAAACATTTCAGCCTGACATACTGTGGTGCTATGCAGATTTATACGCCACAGTGAATAAACTGACAGACCATCAGTTTAAATATTTCTTTTTTTTACTGCTCAGCAAAATATATAGAAAAAAAATAGGAAACAGAAGATTACATGATTCATACAGAAAAATCTTGGCAGTTAATACAGTGTATGTGTTATTAAAACATATCAATAGAAAATGTGTTAACAAAAGACTAATCTTTAGTCTATGTATATTAAATGTTTTAATGCTTAAAATTAGAGAAAATATGCATGTTTTTCTTTGTTGATTCAGTGTTGATTCCATTTTCTGCTCATTGGTATATTTTCCTGCTCAACATCATCACTGCTATAAAAACTGAGTGAGATTTAAATCATTCTTATGTCTTGCCAATATCACAAAATATAAATAATTTGGAGGTTAAAGGGCATGTCCACCCCATTTAATAATTTTATATATATAATAGGTCTCCCTCCCCCAGCCCCAACCAATCAATAATAGATTTTCCAAAGACTCCCCCGATCATTACTTACCTTCCCTCTTTCCTCCGGCGTACTGTCCCTGCCCTCTGCTTGCATGAAACTGCAAGCAGGGGGCCAGACTGGCAGCCGTGTCCCTGATTGGCTGAGAGGCAGCCAAACACGGATGCGGCTGCCAGCTGCACAGAACGCCGGGGGAGAGAGGTTAAGGTAAGTAGTGTTCTGGGGAGTCTCTGGAAAATCTATTATAGAGGTTGGGTCTGGGGGAGAGAGACCTATTATATATCAAAGGTGATTAAATGGGGGGGGCAGGAGAGCTAAACTCGGGGGGGAAGGGGAGGGGAGGGGGGGGGAGGGGGGGAGGAAGAGGGAGGGGGGGAGGAAGAGGGAGGGGGGAGGGCTTCAGTGCATACGGCAAAATTCTCCCGGAGGAGAGACAAGAGGCAGAGTCCAATATGGACTCTGCTAGGCTCCTGGTGGCCAGTTTTTGGGACTTTGGAGGGGCATAGCAGGGCAGCCATTTGGAGTTGGGATGTAAGGTAAGGATTTTTATGCACTACAGAGTGGTGCCAGTAGTGGGTGAAATTATAGTTTGGGGGGTGGACATGCCCTTTAAAGCCAAAGCAGATGTTTGCAAATAACCATATAATATTTCATGCTCAGAAAAATATATTTAATAAAAGAAGTAAGGCAATAATGGTCTAGTTTGTATATGGGCCATATTCTGTAGAAAGATATTCACTTTGCTATTGTACTTTTGCTTTCCAAAAACAATATGATCCTGAAACAGCAGAAATCACAGGTCTATTGGTAGTTTTTCAGGCTGTTGGTCACAAAGCACTTTTCCATCTTCAGCTTGCCTAGAGGTTCGCTTTAAAAAACAAACAAAAAAATATAAACAATTTAATTGAAATCTCATTCAATGCCCCTTAAAAATAATAATCAAAATACTGATTGGCTGAAATTTCAGCAATCCACAATAACTGAAATCGGACTAATACATTGGTCTGATTTTGTTGTTGGATACCACACAGGCAGAACTTTAAGGAGTAAACCAAGACAGCAGAATGGTCATTATGATGAAAGATTTACATGCAAATCTATCAAGTTCATACCAATGAATTCTATTTATCGTAGACTGTGTCCTGTAGTTTGTTGAAGACAGCAGGATTCACTCAGATCACTCAGATTTTGCCTAAAATCGTACAACAGCAAACCAATATTTTAGTCTGATCTACCAAAATAATTAGCTTTGGCAGTTAATTGGAATGAAATATCGACCCGTGTGTACACAGCTTTAAATATGACAACAATGCTTGACAACACAAGCGCTCCAAACCACTATAGAAAAAAATCTCACTGATTTCAGCTACCAAGTGGACCTTATCCATAAATCAACTTTATTAATTTACTGTATACCAAATCATTTTGATTATAAAAAGGCATACTACCCTTCTCATAAAGTTTACCATGAAACTACCAGTTCAATATCATTTGCTATCGTTCTTTAAAGATCCTTTGCTCGTCAAGATGAAACCTCTTATATAATTATTTTTTTTTTTTTACAAAATAAAACCCTAAATATAAACCTGTAACATATCTGTTGTTTTCTGTTAGATCAACTGGACTTAATGTTTAGTTTTTGAAGATGTTTCGTTAGTCATCCTACTGGCTTTCTCAATTCAGAATGACTTGTACAAGAATCTGTTGGCAATATAAGTAACCTTATATTTAAATGTAAACAGTGACATCTTGTGGAAATGAGCAAGTAAGCACTTCTTAAATAACTCATTGTTTTGCCATATTCTGGTTCATTTATCAAGAGCCACCAGGCAAATTTTTATTATAGCTTGGCTTTAACTCTGTAAAGGCTGTACAGACCCGCGCAATCGCTGCACACTGTGGCCGAAAATGCAATATTGAATTGTGTACATGAGATTTACCCAGAGCCATCGTGGCTCTGGGTAAATCTCCCCCATTGTGTTTCAGTAATAAGGAGTAATAAGGATTAATTACCACCAAATTTGAAATCTTTTTTTTAATCTCTGACTTTTCCGAAATCTGATTGGTTAATGTAAAGCATGTAAACCAAGCATTAAAAAAATTGACCAATCAGAAACGGATTAGGGTTTTCTGCAAACCTATATAAAGAGGTGCACTCCGTCGCGGAACTCAGATGCCATTGCAGTAGATGGCTGAAGATAGAAGAAAGAAGGCCTCGGGGGGCCTGCCTGGCATCGGAAACCTCAGTGGGGTTGTTGTCGCCAGCCCGAAGACGTTGCAACGGATCAAGACATCGGCAACATCGGCCTCGTTGAGGTCGCCGGCGCCCACCGGGGGTACCCCTGGCGGCCGCAGGGGTACCTCTCGGGGGTCGTCAGCCTCAGCAGAGCTGGAAGAAAGAAGATTCCGCCCAAGGGCTCTCTTAAGAGCCGCTCACTGGGGGTCCCGGTTCGGGCTGCAGGACCCCCGCCAAAGGCACTTCTCAGTGCCGCAAGGGCCCTTACAAGAGCCAGGGAGAGGGGTCCCGGTTCGAGCTGCAGGACCCCTTAAGCTCCAAAGGCCCTTCTTAGGGCCGCAAGGGCACTGATAGGGGCGGGGAGGGGGGTTCCCGGCTCGAGCTGCGGGACCCCTCACAGGAGGCGAGGTGGGTGAATTCCCCGCCACGCCCCTTCGCAGTGGCGACCACCCGCAGCAATGTGCGACCACCCGCCGTGATCCAAGGGGGAATCTTGGACGTTTAAATACGCCCGAGATTAGCTATGCGTAACAGTTACTGCAGCTTTATAAATAGAAGCAGCGGTAACTGTTCAGATAGGCGCGAAAAGTTAACGATTCGTTAACTTTTTGCGGCTGTTTTCCGCCCATTTATAAATCACGGAAAACGCGATTTTGCGAAAATGTCGGGAATAACGGCCACGAAAAGTTAACGAATCTTTTTAAATATGCCCCTAAGTATTTTAGGGTTAATTTTGCATCAGAGATACCAATTCTAAAAACTGTTTCCATGTCTCAGGGAACCCCTACATAATATATCAAATGCACACAAATAACAAAGATAGAGCAATCTTATCTACACGTAACCCAAGCAATTACTGCTAGGGGTTCCTAAACTCTGGTTTAGAAACACTGCTCTAATGTCTGTACGCTGGTTTGCTATTTTGTTGTATTTAAAGAGACACTAAACTGAAAAAAATTACTTGCCTTTATCCTTTTCTACATTTTTAATACTGTCAGGAACTTGACCCCTTTTTTGCTCTCAGTGCTCCCTGTCACTTGATCTATTCATGTCCTATTTAGTATGCATGTCTTCTCTCTATGTATCCACCCCCTCCCAAAACTGAGGCACTGATGTTATTTTCAGGGTAGAGATACCTTTTAAGAGCTACGATGGTAACATATATACTACCTAGAAATCTCTCCTTCCCTCGTTTTTTTGTAACCCTTATCCACAGCTCCCCAATAACATTCTAATAAATTTCCAATCTTCTAACCAACCACTGATTCTAGTTCATACATAGTCCATCAGAACTAACTTTTTCAACTAAACCACAAGCCCAACCCATTGATTCTTTTAAGAACAACATTACAGAACATTTCATAACAGTATACCATTAAATGCTGGGAGGTTAAATGTTGTTAAAATGCAAGTATAAAGAAATGCAAGAAACAAGTCTGGTCTAGTCTGGTTCCATATTCTTCCTTCTATAAATGTTGTTTCTGAAGGGATTGGCTCCTGGATGGAACATTCCTATGACCTCCCTTTCCCTTAAGAATCTTAGTTTACTGCTGATTTTTCTTGGGAACCCATTCCAGACTTACTGTACTTACTTGAATGGTGGATCACATGGACAATATATTTTTTTTTAACTTAAGCTAGCCATTAAAACTAATGATATAGAGCAAATCCGGTCATATCCAATGGGATTTTCCCTATATTGCAAATGTAAATTGGTCAGAAGCGATCCTCCATAATGCAGCTACGTGGAGGATTGGTCTAGACAAAAATATTGTAGACATGCCTGCTCACCAGACAACCTTTCCCATAAATAATAAAGTTAGTTGGGTGAGTGAATGCGTATTTCAGCGCATATTGCAGATGGATACCAATATCCGTGCTGCAAAATAAAACGGCATCCGCATGTGTATGGACAGTTTACTTCCTTTAAACCTGCAGATAGAACTATGAAAACCTCTTAGCTGTGACCTATTATTGTGTTGTGTAAACTTTAGACATTTATCTATACAAAATATATTTAATTCCTTACATCATATTTGATTATACATGATTGCAATTTTTGGATTGGCTCATTTCACACATGCAGCTTGTTTTTACCATTTTGAAGAACTGATTCACTTTACTTTTTTTCATTGTTTTCTTGTCTCCCTCAGATGTAGGATACAAATTCTGTTGACTCATCCTATGTGATGGATTTTGTTCCTCTGTTGATTTGCTATTAGCAACTGATAACGTTAAAGCTGAAAAAAAACATGAAAAAAGCACAAAATCTATCATACCAATATTCTGGAGACAAATCAAACATAATTTGTATATAACACAGTAAATTGTGCTCTGTGACTTAAGGTGCCCAACACCTGCAGGGTAGCAACACTGATTGATTCTTTCCAATTGAAAGTAGTGACTGAAATGCATTTTGCACGAATAATGAACAGATTTCAATATGGGAATGGCTTGAAAATTCTATCAAATTGATCAAAAACATTTTTACCCATGCATAGTTATTTTCACATATTCCCTCATGTCTGGAAATGTACCTCTGAATTGGAAAAAAGCTGTAATGTAATTTAATTCCAATATTCAAAAAAGGTTGTTCACAGCCTAGTAATTACAGACCTGTAAGTAAAACTTCAGTGGTTGGGAAGATATTGGAAAGTTTGATATGGGATCATATTCTAGAAAATGTTTAAAGGACTTAACTTGCAAATAGTAATCAGCATGTATTTATTAGGAACAGATCTTGTCAAACAAACTAGCTTGGCTTTTATGAGGAGTAGGAATTTAGACACTGGCATAAGTAATAGATTATTTTTTGCCTTCCTTTGGATCAACTGTTAAGCAGCAAATGTGGGTATTGCTGAGTAGGTTGGTCTAGTTGGACGTATGTCTTAATTAAACCTCAAATACTGTACTGTACTATACTAGTAACTCCAGTCCTTACGACTCCTCCCACTTCAACTTCGGAGGAACCCATGCCGCTGGGCTCATAAAGGACAGTCCTTTGAAAAACAGAAGCTAACCTGTCTAACCTATCAATTTCTTGCCGGTAGATGTGCCTCTAGAAAAACCTGATGGCTGTTTCTTTGCTTCTTTACCTTTTTGGTTAAAGGTAATGCAATAATTTCATGATTCCATGAACTTAGCAAAAATTTGAAAATCAAGATTAAAAGGTTGAAAAAAATGCAGTCATCGTGGTTATAAAAAAAAAAATTAAAGGGTATCCCCCCCAAAATCTTTTTTCTGTAGTGTTAGGAACCCCCTCCCAACCCTATTGAGAGAGCCGAGGGAACATAGATGGGTAAGTTTGTTTCTCTGCACTTTTTTAAGTGGTTAGGTGGTTAGGGTTACATTACAGAATAGTTTATATTTTTTATAAGATAAGGGAGGAATCCAGAGGGGCGGGGATGGCTCCCCTGTGTATGCCAGAGTCCTCCAGGAGGACAGGAAAGGGGCAAATAGCATTTTACAAACAAGAAGGCTCCTTTTCCTTCCTTGACTTTGAATAGGCACTGCAGGACAACCATATGGAGCAGAGGAGAAAGGTAAGTATTTATTAACACTACACAGTGGGGCCAGTAGTGGAGAATATTTTACTGGACATGCCCTTTAAGCTTTGATTGAGTTCAAATCAGGTTTTAAAAATCTCAATAAGTTTCTTTGAACTGCTGGCAGAACGAAACTCACCAGTTTTATTCCTCTCTAGTCCTGTAAAAGAATCTTCCCCACCACTCAAACAAAACTTACAGGTCTGTGATTGTCATTAGATTTTATTCAATCCAGAGGCGCATCTCTTGATAAATGTAAATATGAGATGGAATAAACAGGTTTATAAAACTGAATTTAAACAGAAGTCTAAAACTTATCTCTCTAAGGACTGTATTTCATCAATTTCAAGTTTCTTACTGATATTGTTTCTGTACCATATTAACCAAAGTGAATCTGCTTTTATCTTGATACTACAATCTATACTCTCTGAACTAGGATGCTCTAAACTAGGTGAATACTAAGGGGACAAACTAGTTTGTTTTTTTAAACTGTTTATTGAAAAATTAACAATGAACAAATAGGTATAAACATAGTCACCTGTAAATCGGTAGTATAGCCACGTTTTGGTAGTACATTGTCATTGTGTTCATATACATCAATTATGCAATAAATACAATATTTATACAGATGATAAAACCAGGGTAACATAGGAGTTGTTACAATTGGTTATGCCATGATATCATAACTAATGGGGTGTGGGGAGTATGGATCAGTTTATGTACATGTGTAGACACATGTATGTCCATATATATAGCACTAGCAAAATACCCGCGCTTCGCAGCGGAGATGTATTGAAATAAGTTTTTAGTAAGAAAGCAATAATGTATCAAGATTGCTGTAATCACTCGGCACTTGATATATTAAAGAAAGACAATTCAATAAGCTTTACGATAATGCAACACTCATTAACTTTAATTTAATATTATATTTTTTATTCAATTATGAAATTTTGGTGAAAATAACCCCCACCACCCCTCCCCGTCCACCCTAATACCCCCTACTATTCCTCTTGTTCACCCTCCAAACCCTTCCCCACACCTCAGCCAGTCCCGCACACACCCTGAATTTTTGGTAAAAATCGGTCCAGCCGTTAGTGTGCAGGAGTTCAAAATTCTATTCCCCCCCCCATTCACCCCCCCTAAAAAATATTTGTAACCTTTACTGGTAAAGAGTTATGCATACCAAATTTTGCTGAAATCGGACCAACCGTCGTGCATGTCTTACATGTCAGATACTCACCGTTCAGGTGCAATGTCAGATACTCACGTTACAGGTGGAATTTCGAAATGAAACCTGCTTAACTTTTGTAAGTAAGGTGCAATGAATGAGCCTGCCAAATTTAAGCGTGTGCCTCCAGGCAAGTTGGAGAATTAGTGTAGTGATGAGTGAGTGAGTGAGTGAGGGCTTGCTTTTCGAAACAAAACCTGCTTAAATTTTGTAAGTAAGGTGCAATGAATGAACCTGCCAATTTAAGCCGTCTGCCTCCACGGCTGAAGTTGGAGAATTAGTGATGAGTGAGTGAGTGAGTGAGTGAGGGCTTTGCCTTTTCGAAACGAAACCTGCTTAACTTTGTAGTAAGGTGCAATGAATGAGCCTGCCAAATTTAAGCCTTCTGCCTCCATGGCAAGTTGGAGAATTAGTGGAGTAGTGATGAGTGAGTGAGTGAGTGAGTGAGGGCTTTGCCTTCGAAACGAAACCTGCTTAATTTTTGTAAGTAAGGTGCAATGAATGAGCCTGCCAAATTTAAGCCGTCTGCCTCCACGGCAAGTTGGAGAATTAGTGATGAGTAGTGATGAGTGAGTGAGTGGTGAGTGAGGGCTTTGCCTTTTCGAAACGAAACCTGCTTAACTTTGTAAGTAGGTGCAATGAATGAGCCTGCCAAATTTAAGCCGTCTGCCTCCACGGCCAAGTTGGAGAATTAGTGATGAGTTAGTGATGAGTGAGTGAGTGAGTGAGGGCTTTGCCTTTTCGAAACGAAACCTGCTAACTTTTGTAAGTAAGGTGCAATGATGAGCCTGCAAATTTAAGCCGTCTGCCTCCACGGCCAGTTGGAGAATTAGTGATGAGTTAGTGATGTGAGTGAGTGAGTGAGTGAGGGCTTTGCCTTTTCGAAACGAAACCTGCTTAACTTTTGTAAGTAAGGTGCAATGAATGAGCCTGCCAAATTTAAGCCGTCTGCCTCCACGGAAGTTGGAGAATTAGTGATGAGTTAGTGATGTGAGTGAGTGAGTGAGTGAGGGCTTTGCCTTTTCGAAACGAAACCGCTTAACTTTTGTAAGTAAGGTGCAATGAATGAGCCTGCCAATTTAAGCCGTCTGCCTCCACGGCAAGTTGGAGAATTAGTGATGAGTTAGTGTGAGTGAGTGAGTGAGGGCTTGCCTTTTCGAAACGAAAGCTTAACTTTGTAAGTAAGGTGCAATGAATGAGCCTGCCAAATTTAAGCCGTCTGCCTCCACGGCAAGTTGGAGAATTAGTGATGAGTTAGTGATGAGTGAGTGAGTGAGTGAGTGAGGGCTTTGCCTTTTCGAAACGAAACCTGCTTAACTTTGTAAGTAAGGTTGAAAACCCAAATAATCCGGGAGCAAGTGATGGAAAGAAGTATAAGCTAAAAAACACATAAAAACAAAAAACCAAAATTAAAAGCCTGAAATACGCAGAAAAGAGAATAGATGAACTTCGAAATTTTTTGTGTTTTTAACCTTTTTACTATTCAATGAATGAGCCTGCCAAATTAAGCCGTCTGTCCTCCACGCAAGTGGAGAATTAGTGATGAGTGAGGCAAGTGGAGGAATTAGTAGTAGGAGTGAGTGAGGGCTTCTTGTCTTTTCGAAACGAAACCTGCTTAACTTTTGTAAGTAAGGTGCAATGAATGAGCCTGCAATTTAAGCCGTCTGCCTCCACGGCAAGTTGGAGAATTAGTGATGAGTTAGTGGTTATGAGTGAGTGAGTGAGTGAGGGCTTTGCCTTTTCGAAACGAAACCTGCTTAACTTTTGTAAGTAAGGTGCAATGAATGAGCCTGCCAAATTTAAGCTGTCTGCCTCCACGGCAGTTGGAGAATTAGATTAGTGATGAGTGTGAGTGAGTGAGTGAGGGCTTTGCCTTTTCGAAACGAAACCTGCTTAACTTTTGTAAGTAAGGTGCAATGAATGAGCCTGACAAATTAAGCCGTCTGCCTACGGCAAGTTGGAGAATTTGTGGTGAGTTAGTGATGAGTGAGTGAGTGAGTGATGTGAGGGCTTTGCCTTTTCGAAACGAAACCTGCTTAATTTTGTAAGTAAGGTGCAATGAATGAGCCTGCCAAATTTAAGCCGTCTGCCTCACGGCAAGTTGGAGAATTAGTGATGGAGTTAGTGATGAGTGAGTGATGTGGTGAGTGAGGGCTTTGCCTTTTCGAAACGAAACCTGCTTAACTTTTGTAAGTAAGGTGCAATGAATGAGCCTGCCAAATTAAGCCGTCTGCCTCCACGGCAAGTTGGAGAATTAGTGATGAGTTAGTGATGAGGGAGTGAGTGAGTGAGTGAGGGCTGCTTTTGAAACGAAACCTGCTTAACTTTTGTAAGTAAGTAGGTGCAATGAATGAGCCTGCACAAATTTAAGCGTCTGCCTCCACGGCAAGTTGGAGAATTAGTGACGAGTTAGTGATGATGGGAGTGAGTGAGTGAGTGAGGCTTTGCCTTTTCGAAACGAAACCTGCTTAACTTTTGTAAGTAAGGTGCAATGAATGAGCCTGCCAAATTAAGCCGTCTGCCTCCAGGCAAGTTATAGAATTATGTGAGTTAGTGATTGAGTGAGTGATGAGTGAGTGAGTGAGGAGTGAGGGCGCTTTGCATTTTCAAAACGAAACCTGCCCTTAACTTTTGTAAGTAAGGTGCAATGAATGAGCCTGCCAAATGTAAGCCGTCTGCCTCCACGGCAAGTTGGAGAATTAGTGATGAGTTAGTGATGAGTGAGTGAGTGAGTGAGGGCTTTGCCTTTTCGAAACGAAACCTGCTTAACTTTTGTAAGTAAGGTGCAATGAATGAGCCTGCCAAATTTAAGCCGTCTGCCTCTATGGAAAGTTGGAGAGTTAGTGATGAGTGAGTGAGTGAGGGCTTTGCCTTTTCGAAACGAAACCTGCTTAACTTTTGTAAGTAAGGTGCAATGAATGAGCCTGCCAAATTTAAGCCATCTGCCTCCACGGCAAGTTGGAGAATTAGTGATGAGTTAGTGATGAGTGAGTGAGTGAGTGAGGGCTTTGCCTTTCGAAACGAAACCTGCTTAATTTTTTGTAAGTAAGGTGCAATGAATGAGCCTGCCCAAATTTAAGCCGTCTGCCTCCACGGCAAGTTGGAGAATTAGTGATGAGTTAGTGAGTTAGTGAGTGAGTGAGTGAGTGAGGGCTTTGCCTTTTCGAAACGAAACCTGCTTAACTTTTGTAAGTAAGGTGCAATGAATGAGCCTGCCAAATTTAAGCCGTCTGCCTCCACGGCAAGTTGGAGAATTAGTGATGAGTTAGTGATGAGTGAGTGAGTGAGTGAGGGCTTTGCCTTTTCGAAACGAAACCTGCTTAACTTTTGTAAGTAAGGTGCAATGAATGAGCCTGCCAAATTTAAGCCGTCTGCCTCCACGGCACGTTGGAGAATTAGTGATGAGTTAGTGATGTGAGTGAGTGAGTGAGTGAGGGCTTTGCCTTTTCGAAACGAAACCTGCTTAACTTTTGTAAGTAAGTGGCAATGAATGAGCCTGCCAAATTTAAGCCGTCTGCCTCCACGGCACGTTGGAGAATTAGTGATGAGTTAGTGATGTAGTGAGTGAGTGAGTGAGGGCTTTGCCTTTTCGAAACGAAACCTGCTTAACTTTTGTAAGTAAGGTGCAATGAATGAGCCTGCCAATTTAAGCCGTCTGCCTCCACGGCAAGTTGGGTTAGTGATGAGTTAGTGTGTGTGAGTGAGGCTTGCTTGCCTTTTCGAAACGAAACCTGCTTAACTTTTGTAAGTAAGGTGCATGAATGAGCCTGCCAAATTTGCCATCTGCCTCCACGGCAATTGGAGAATTAGTGATGAGTTAGTGTGAGTGAGTGGAGTGAGTGAGTGAGGGCTTTGCCTTTTCGAAACGAAACCTGCTTAACTTTTGTAAGTAAGGTGCAATGAATGAGCCTGCCAAATTTAGCCGTCTGCCTCCACGGCAGTTGGGAATTAGTGATGAGTGAGGCAAGTTGGAGAATTAGTAGTGAGTGAGTGAGTGAGCGCTTTGTCTTTTCGAAACGAAACCTGCTTAACTTTTGTAAGTAAGGTGCAATGAATGAGCCTGGCAAATTTAAGCCGTCTGCCTCCACGGCAAGTTGGAGAATTAGTGATGAGTTAGTGAGTTATGGTGGTGAGTGAGTGAGTGAGGGCTTTGCCTTTTCGAAACGAAACCTGCTTAACTTTTGTAAGTAAGGTGCAATGAATGAGCCTGCCAAATTTAAGCCGTGTGCCTCCACGGCGTTGGAGAATTAGTGATGGAGTGAGTGAGTGAGTGAGGCTTTGGCCTTTTCGAAACGAAACCTGCTTAACTTTGTAAGTGTGCAATGAATGAGCCTGCCAATTTAAGCTGTCTGCCTCCACGGCAGTTGGAGAATTAGTGGTGAGTTAGTGATGAGTGAGTGAGTGAGTGAGTGAGGGCTTTGCCTTTTCGAAACGAAACCTGCTTAACTTTTGTAAGTAAGGTGCAATGAATGAGCCTGCCAAATTTAAGCCGTCTGCCTCCACGGCAAGTTGGAGAATTAGTGATGAGTAGTGATGAGTGAGTGAGTGAGTGAGTGAGGGCTTTGCCTTTTCGAAACGAAACCTGCTTAACTTTTGTAAGTAAGGTGCATGAATGAGCCTGCCAAATTTAAGCCGTCTGCCTCCACGCAAGTTGGAGAATTAGTGATGAGTTAGTGATGAGTGAGTGAGTGAGTGAGTGAGGGCTTTGCCTTTTGAAACGAAACCTGCTTAACTTTGTAAGTAAGGTGCAATGAATCAGCCTGCCAAATTTAAGCCGTCTGCCTCCACGGCAAGTTGGAGAATTAGTGATGAGTTAGTGATGATGAGTGAGTGAGTGAGTGAGGGCTTTGCCTTTTCGAAACGAAACCTGCTTAACTTTGTAAGTAAGGTGCAATGAATGAGCCTGCCAAATTTAAGCCGTCTGCCTCCACGGCAAGTTATAGAATTAGTGATGAGTTAGTGATAGTGAGTGAGTGAGTGAGTGAGGCTTTGCCTTTTCAAAACGAAACCTGCTTAACTTTTGTAAGTAAGGTGCAATGATGAGCCTGCACAAATTAGCCGTCTGCCTCCACGCAAGTTATAGAATTAGTGATGAGTTAGTGATGAGTGAGTGAGTGAGTGAGTGAGGGCTTTGCCTTTTCAAAACGAAACCTGCTTAACTTTTGTAAGTAAGGTGCAATGAATGAGCCTGCCAAATTTAAGCCGTCTGCCTCCATGGCAAGTTGGAGAATAGTGATGAGTGAGGCACGTTGGAGAATTAGTAGTGAGTGAGTGAGTGAGGGGCTTTGTCTTTTCGAAACGAAACCTGCTTAACTTTTGTAAGTAAGGTGCAATGAATGAGCCTGCAGAATTAAGCCGTCTGCCTCCACGGCAAGTGAAATAGTGATGAGTGGGCAAGTTGGAGAATTAGTAGTGAGTAAGTGAGTGAGGGCTTTGTCTTTTCGAAACGAAACCTGCTTAACTTTTGTAAGTAAGGTGCAATGAATGAGCCTGCCAAATTTAAGCCGTCTGCCCACGGCATGTTGGAGAATTGTGATGAGTTAGTGAGTTAGTGAGTGAGTGAGTGAGTGAGGGCTTTGCCTTTTCGAAACGAAACCTGCTTAACTTTTGAAGTAAGGTGCAATGAATGAGCCTGACAAATTTAAGCCGTCTCCTCCACGGCAAGTTGGAGATTAGTGATGAGTTAGTGAGTAGTGAGTGAGTGAGTGAGTGAGTGAGTGGGCTTGCCTTTTGAAACGAAACCTGCTTAACTTTTGTAAGTAAGGTGCAATGAATGAGCCTGCCAAATTTAAGCCGTCTGCCTCCACGGCAAGTTGGGAAATTATGATGAGTAGTGATGAGTGAGTGAGTGAGTGAGGGCTTTGCCTTTTCGAAACGAAACCTGCTTACTTTTGTAAGTAAGGTGCAATGAATGAGCCTGCCAAATTTAAGCCGTCTGCCTCCACGGCAAGTTGGAGAATTAGTGATGAGTTAGTGATGAGTGAGTGAGTGAGTGAGTGAGGGCTTGCCTTTTCAAACGAAACCTGCTTAACTTTTGTAAGTAAGGTGCAATGAATGAGCCTGCAAAATTTAAGACGTCTGCCTCCACGGCAAGTTGGAGAATTAGTGACGAGTTAGTGGTGAGTGAGTGAGTGAGTGAGGGCTTTGCCTTTTCGAAACGAAACCTGCTTAACTTTTGTAAGTAAGGTGCAATGAATGAGCCTGCCAAATTTAAGCCGTCTGCCTCCACGGCAAGTTGGAGAATTAGTGATGAGTGAGTGAGTGAGTGAGTGAGGGCTTTGCCTTTATTAGTATAGAAGATATAGGTTTGAGCATTGGCAGCATTTATCTATCATAGTTTCCATGCTCTAATTTTAGGAGAGTCTGGGGACATCCAGTATAGGATTATAGTGCGCCTGGCATAGAACAGGTTTCTCTGAGGAATGTGAGTTGGTGGATGGTCCAGTTATGTAGTTCAGGAATGCCTAATAGGCATAGTTTAGGCTCCATGTGACTGTTATGCCTAGGGTTTGGATAAGTGTGGGTAATTTTTTCCAAAAGCATTGTATTTACTGCACGCCCATATCAGGTGCCAGAAATCAGCATTTGTATTATGGCACTTGGGGCATTCTTAGCTGTTTGGATGGAGATGTGTGATTTCCGTAGGGGTGTAATATATGCTTGGTGTTTATATAGAATTGCATTAGTTTGTTGGATGCAGATAGTGAAACCTTATTATGTGATTCGGCTAGGTCCTCCCAGTCTGTCTCTGTGAGGGTGGGGATAAATCTGGCCAATTTATCGATTATGGTAGTATTATCTGTAAGTTTGGAATATAGTGGATGTGTATGAGTTAGATACAAGGTGTTTCGCCGCTGTCACTCATGAGTTTGATTAATGGGTGGCGTTTCACTGGTATAGTTGATGATTGGAATTCTGATATAAGACAATATCTAATCTGGAGATATTGGTTAATATGTATCTGTAACATTGAAAATTTGTTTGAAATCTGTAAATGGTATTAGTTTTTGATCTAGTATGTTCTAGTATGTGAGCAACTGGAAAGAAAGCTAAGTTTGAATATTTGGGATTATGCCAGAGAGGTGTTTTCTTCTGGGATATCTGTATAGCCTAAGAGTCTGTTTTATCCGTTTCCAGATTTTGAATTGTTGTATACAGTATGGAGTGTGTGCCTCCTCCCAGTATGCCAATGTTGCGCTGTTCTATGAAAATTATGGGTTATGTTGATAGGTATGCGTGCAGAAGTACTTCTGCATCGTATAAAGTAAATGGTGTATCTGAGGGGGGATCTGGAAGGGGGAGGAGCAAGGATTTAAAATATTGAACTAGTTTTTTAATTTGGCTTGAAAAAGCCAAATTACTGTTCTTTTATTTCTTCTTTTTTTTCATCTTCCGTTTTCTTCTTCCGCTTTTTTGGACTGAATCTCCTCCCACAGTTTTGAGCTAGAGACATGAAATTCGGACAGACGAGCGGGTATAAAGGAGAAGTGTGCTATCTTCTAGCTAAGGAATCTGCGGAAGCGTTACGGCGTTATTGGTGAATTTCCTGACATTTTTTAGACTATAATTGTAACAATCCTCAAATGTGGATATCAAAACAGTTTGTTTCATGGTCATAAATACAAACGGTATACCCCCAACCCCCTACACAGACACAGGTACACCCATCTACTACCTACCTTTCCATTCCCATGGAAGCTTATTTGAAGGGTAACTAAAGTCAAAAAAACTAATTTAGATTTATCCTCAATAAAAGATAGTTTTATGGTTGTAAACACAAAAAAAACATACCCATCAACCAGACCCAGGTATACACCACCTACTGATCTACTTCCATTACTGTGGCAGCCATACTTAAAGGGTAACTAAAGTCAAAAAAGCAAATTTTGATCAATAATCAAAAAAGTTTATTTTTTTAACCCCCACATGATACAGGTATACAAACCTACTGACCTACCCCTCCATTACTGTTGCAGCCATACTTAAAGGGTAACTAAAGTAAAAAAAACTAATTTTGATCAATCATCAAAAAAGTTTGTTTTTTTAACTTCCAACCTGATCCAGGTACACACCCACCTACTGACCCACCCTTCCATTTCCATGGCAGCCATATTTAAAGGGTCACTATAGTCAAAAAAACACGTTTGACCAATTATCAAAAAAGTTACAGGGTTATTCAATAAAAGTTCTTATCGTTTAAAATGGTGCTAATTTTACCCCAACCAATCAGATGTTAGCTTTCAAATATTAAATAAGATTGGTTGGGGCAAAATTAGCACCATTTTAAATGATAAGAACTTTTATGAATCTCCCTGTTAGTATTTATCCCCCAACCAGATATGAATACACACACACCAACTCACCTACCTTAATGCATGTGACATATTTAAAGGGTAAGTAAAAAACAACAATGTCCTCTTCATTGGCATTATTGAGTTTTAAAATCTGCAGCACAAACCAACAAATTCCCTTCCAAAATGCAGTCTTTCAAGCCAAATTTAAAGTTTATACTTAAACTTTCCCTTTCTTTCCCAACTATGTTGTTGTTATAGACCAATATAAATCTGAGAGGAACATGTGAACATATTTAATAGTAATTCAATTAAACTATTCTTAATAATAATGCTTTGACTGATTATTTTAACATACATATCTATGTCTGGATATGAAATGTTTAAAACAAACCTGGTATGGTTGGCATTGACCGGCTTGCAAAGCTCATTTGCTTGAGGACACAAGGAGCTTGGTGTTTTATAACATGTTCTGATAAGTTGGTGTCACTCATAAATTCATGTTTCTTGACAGCTGTTAAATATAAAGAAATATATCATACAACAAAGTGTGGAAATGTGTCAACACAATTAGAATTGCTTGTACAAAAATTAGAACATACCTTATAAAAAAAAATCCAGCCAGTCAAACCTTAACCAAACATATCCTATTGGCTGTGGTTTTAGCTACAGATATATAGCCTGATGCAGAATTTGGACCTGGGCCCCCATGCACCACCACCCACTGGTACCACAATGCTATTCACCTTTATGAAAATGATTTAGACCTGGCCTAGGCCCAGAAAGCTGAGTGAGCTGTAAACCAAGTTTAATATATATAGATAGCAACTCTATGGGGCATATTTATAAAGCAACGATAATAGCGCAAAAAAATTACCGCCGCACATCGCGGCCGCGAAAATAGCGCTATCCGTATTTATAACGCGAGCGCTATTCCCGCGATATCTATCGCGGCCGCGATGTGCTGCGGTAATTTTAAGCCCCTTCGCGGCGATACTGTATAGTATCGCCGCAAGGGACTTAAAATCCCTTCCCGACGCCGCTCCTAAGGGGGCGAGGCATACGCCCACCACGCCCACCCCCCCCGCGCGGTGGCGGCGGCGACCACCCGCCGCCGCTTCCCAGCAGCCCTCCCAACTCGTTTCCCGCTCGCGGCAATCTTGGAACGGGAGGCTAGGAGGGCTGCCGGAAGGGGCCGCACGCAGGTGTGCGCGACCCGCCCGCACCCTCCCCCCGGCAACCCCTGGAAAGTTCTGAAATCTGATTGGTTAATGTAAGCAAGTATTAAAAATTGACCAATCAGAAACGGATTATGGATTTCTGCAAACCTATATAAAGAGGAGCTTTCCGCCCGGAACTCAGATGCCATCGCAGTAGATGGCTGAAGAAAGAAGAAAGAAGCGGCTGGCAACATCGGCTCCGCTGAGGCCGCGGTGCCAGCGGCTCACTGTCGGCCGCAGTGAGTCTGCCTGCATCGGCGACTGATGGGGTTGGTGTGCGCCAGCCCGAAGACGTCACCCAAGGGCTCTTTTAAGAGCTGCACACTGGGGGTCCCGGTTCGAGCTGCGGACCCCCGCCAAAGGCACTTGTCAGTGCCGCAAGGGCACTTGTCAGTGCCGCAAGGGCCCTTACAAGGGCCGGGAGGGGTCCCGTTCGAGCTGCGGGACCCCTAAGTCCCAAAGGGCTCTTGTTAGAGCGCAAGGGCACTTGTAAGTGCCCAAGGGCCCTTACAAGGGCCGGGGAGGGGGGTCCCGGTTCGAGCTGCGGGACCCCTTAAGCCCCAAAAGGCTCTTGTCAGAGCCGCAAGGGCACTTGTAAGTGCCGCAAAGGCCCTTACAAGGGCCGGGAGGGGGTCCCGTTCGAGCTGCGGGACCCCTAAGCCCCAAAAGGCCCTTCTCAGGGCCCCGCTGGAGGGAGCCTCCACCCCCCAGCGGCTCCCTCCCGGAGGGGGAGCGCGGCGGTGGTCGCGACCACCTGCTGCGGCCCCTTTCCGGCAGCCCTCCTAGCCTCCCGTTCCGAGATTGCCGCGAGCGGGGAAGGTGTTGGGAGGGGCTGTTGGAAGCGGGGCGGGTGCGACCACCCGCCGCAGGTTGCCTGCCCATCCCCGCCGCGGGAGGTTAGTATCGGCTGACTTCGCCACCTTCAAGGTGGCGAAGTAAAACAGCCGATACTAGCCGAGCGAAACCAGTACCGCTGCTTTATAAATAGAAGCGGCGGTAACGGGTAATATCGCCGCGAAGGTTCATTAACTTTTCGCGCCCGTTTTCGGACTTTTATAAATCGCGGTAAACGCGATTTATGCGTTATGTCCGCGAAAACGGCCGCGAAAAGTTAACGAACCTTTATAAATATGCCCCTAGTATCAATACCAGTAACAATCTACATTATTTTAAGAAACTAATCCAGCCTTTAAAAAAAAAAAAACTATCCAAAAAAAACCTGCAATCACTATGTTTATGATAGTTCCATAGTTTTGGCAAAAAAAACCCGAAACAACTTTCCACCACTTGAAGACTAAGCTTCCTCTGACATGTTTTATTGGTTAACAATTCTCCAGATTGTTGGGCAATTAATATATTTCATTAAATCAAAATCCCCACACAAGCACCTTTTCTCTTGTGTCATAATTATAACGTATCCATTCTCTCTTATAGTCAAGCTCCCCCAGTCCCCTTATTAATTTAGTTGCCCTTCTATAAAGTCTTTCCTTTCCAAGTGCACGTTTATGCAAAAATGTACCAGAACAGAAACAGTAAATGCTCTAACTGCCTGTGTGTGTAGAGGCTAAAATCTCAGACAAAGTTTACCATCTATGCACTACAGCTGTTTGGCAAAAAGGGGTCTGGTTGCATTTGCAACCCCTATTTCTCGCGCCACTGACTATTATAAAAGTTTCAACAATAACAAACTGACACCAAAGGTTGGGTTAAAAAGGCTGGGCACAGCATTTATTATGATATTTTTTATAAACATGCAAATTAACATTTTCCACGACTATGCATCTTTGCAAACCATAACCATGATTTTTGTTCCCCTAACTGCTGTAGTTTCGAATTGAATTCCAACCTTGGGCATGTAATGGCTTCATAAGCATAACCAGTAAGGATGTACCTTCCTGCTGTGACTACACCTCCTAATGGCCACTAAGTGTCCATAAGGAATTACCGCTCTATAATGTCTTCTTTGAGATGGGCAATTTATCCATTCGCTAATTTCTCTAAAACACTGGTTCAATTCAGTAATTATTTAACTGTCCCCTAATTTAGAAAATTACTGCCCCACTCAAACGGTGTTAAGTTTTCTGCTACATCTCCCTAACGTAGATAATTGTCATCCAAAACAGCTCAGGGAAAATGTTTTGCCCGACAATTTAGCACGTTTACGGAGGGAGGTTTTATTGTCACCTTCCCTCCCGTAGAAAGAACGGGCTACTGTTAGCAAACATTCCGAATGGCATTTACTAACACCTTTAGGCATTGTTGTTCCAGCCTCTAAATTAAAGAAGCTTTTCAATATTTAATAAACTGATAAATGGAATAAACATACTTAGAATGCATTTAAATTGTTTCAATACATATTTCTATGCATTTTATGCAGCATGATTTTGAAATACTAATAATGTCTTGAAAATGAAATTGAATTCACTGCTATATTAATGAAATATTGCTGCCTAGTAATTAAGGGTTAATAGAATAAGAAGATTCTGACTGTATAGAACTGTAAGAATGGGATTTTTTTTTTCTATTAAGTGCTCGGCTTTTGGGCCGAATGTTTATAGGGCTATTTTAATGAGATAAAGAAAATGGCAAAGACCCATGCACTTCAACACAAACCACAGGGGATAGCAGATATGCTTACACAAGCAGGTAATAAATAACATAAAGAGCAAATAGTTACCATTAAAGCTTTCATTCTTCCACATCAAGATTCTTGATAACAAAAGATGCAAAGCTTGCATACAAACCACCTATTCCTTTTCACATTTCTATATAAACATAAAATAGAGTGACTAGAACTCAAACTTCCTGAGACGAACTTAACAAGTCTGAACGGAATCGGACTTCTCGAACTATCCCGGATTTCTTGAACATTTGATAACCCTAGAATGTATCATTTGCTAACCCTCAAATGTATCGTTTGTTTTCGGTAACCCTCGAATGTGCGGATAATTTTTGCTAACCCTAGAATGTATCATTAACTAACCCTTGAATGTAGCCTTAGATTTTCGGTTACTCTCGAATTTATCGTTCGCTAACCTCTAAAGTATCGTTCGTTTTCGGTAATCCTCGAAAGTATCATTCGATTTCGGTAAACCTCGAATTTATGGTTCTATTTTCATCAACCCTCGAAAGTATCGTTCAGTAACCTTCGAATTGGCCGTAACCCTGAATGTAGCTTGCGCAAAACCCAACTATTTCTAACTTGTTTTTAAGAAGTGTTTAAAAGTTTGCCTTCTCTGAACTGCTTCTTTTCCAAGATGTCCCTTTTGTATATGGATTCCAAAACTGCAACACATATTCCAAATGTGGCCTTACCAGTGCCTTGATCTATTCATCCTATTATTTATCTTGAATCCCTCTTATACAAGACAATATATTGCTAGCTGTACTGTCTAGCATTGTTTGCTACAGCTAAGTCTGTTATCTACCAGAACCCCCAAATCGTTTTCATTAGAGATTCACTTAACACAAGTTATTTATGGTGTAGGTGGCGCAAGGATGTTAAACCCTAAAATGAATCACCTTACATTTATCAACATTGAATCTCATCTGCCATTCTGCTGCCCATTGTGAAAATCTATCTAGGTCTGCTTGCAGCAAATTGCACATCATTGGAAGTTTCCAAAGCTCTGCATAGTTTAGTGTCATCAGCAAACACAGAGACCTTGCTCTCAATGCCCCCTTCCAAGTCATTATTAAACAGATTAAAAGTGGCCCCAGTACAGAACTCTGAAGAACTCCACTTAGAGCTTTAGCCCACATAGATTTATATACATTGACCAACACACACTGTGTGCATTCCCATAATCAATTCTCTATGCATGTACAAATTTTTTTTCTAGGCCAACAGTCCTCAGTTTATACATTAGTCACCTATGTGGCACAGTATCAAAAGCTTTAGAAAAATACAAGTATACTACATCCACTGCTGTGCCTGAAACTAAATTATTTTCACTTCTTCATAAAAAACAAGTAAAGTTGCGCACAATCTATTTCTTAAATCCATGCTGACTACAACTAATAAGATCAGATCTGGAGACAAAGTCAAGCATATGATCCCGTAACAAAGTTTCCACCACCTCCTACCACTGATGTCAGGCTTACAGGCTTTAGTCAACAGGCTGGAACAACCCTTTTTTAAAATTGGTATTACTATTTTTCAATCCATCGACACATCACCAGACAAAAGTGAATCAGAAAAGATAAGAAACAGTGGTCTAGAATAAACTGGACTAACTAAGCTCTTTTAAGATCTTCTGTCAGCCAGAGTGATATTCCTTATGTGTACCCTTCTATTTACAGTTCCTGCTATGGACTAGGATTTTCTGTAGTGAATAGAGAAAAAAAAATGGTTAAGCACATTAGCCTTTTCAGGCATCCATGACCATTAGTCCACATTCTCAGTCCTCATTTTTTACTATTGATATATTAAAAAATATTTTCCTCGCATGTGTAATCTCAGTGTGCAGGAAGAAACACAGGAATAGAACTAATCAGTTAAGAGATGGGAAATACTAGTAGCAACAGGTCTCCTTTGCTATTAGACCTGCTCAAGTTCGCCCACCAGTTTTTGCCTTCTTCAATATCTCAGTGACAGAGAACTATTGCTGGGCAAGAGCAACATGCATGTCAGCATGACACCATTGCGTTTGGCACTGCATCATATAGCCTGAGAGAGCAGTACTTGCCAAATACAAGTGTGCAGGAATCCACTCATTCCATGCTTCCTGAGAATTCTTCCTATACCAATCCTCTCCAGATCCATTAGCTGCTCTCTCAAAGTGATTGGGAAAGTGTAAGTCTAGGGCCACAATAGGAAACCTACCCGACTCTATTGAAACTATTTGCCAAGATTCTCACATTTCAAACTGCTGCTACTATTCCAGGTGTTTATGGCTTCAGGAACATCAAATGGCAGGTCCCTGGTAATATATTATGATCATCTGTATGCCATCTGCAGACCAATTTATTTACTCATGCTGATCATGTGGCAAAGATGTGAAGATTGGTAAATGCCAGCATCTCTTCTTCATTAACCCTTCCTCATCTGCTCATCTTACTGATCTCCATACTGGCACAAGCCCCTCATATTGACCCAGAACATATTAAACAGCATTGGTGAGATACAGCCATGCAGTCATGGAGCTTTTGTGTTTGTCTATGGGGGCATCTTAGAATTTGCACCAGAAATACAGATAGGGAGATGCAAAATCCTGTGCTAAGGAGAAAAAAAAAGGCAAAACCCATGCTAACCGATGTAATATCAGCTTATCGAGGGTTTTGGTACTCATTTTGCATTGCTGCACACCATTTACAAAGACTTTTGGAATAGCACACTGCAAACGATGCAATAAATTAGTATTTTTTTTAACCAAATGTAATGCCTTTTCAGTTAGGCTTTAAAGCTGTGGAAAGATTGCAACTTATCTCTCGCATTCACTCAATGCAATAACGCTCGCAATGTGGTTATTACCACATTGCGGGAACAAGTGCAGTTGTGATAGGGAAATTTATTGCACACACACCCCAGAATTTATTTTTTTTAAATAACAGTTTAAATAACACATTGCAGTATTGTAAGTAAGGCCACACTGGGGCATTTCTCAAGCACTTACAGTTGTGTTTGCGATCTGTTAAGCTTGGTGAAAACGCATGTCGTACATTGCAACGTGGATGGCAACATTGCATGCACTGCATTGTGTTCCGTTATAAGTGCCTTTGTGGCACTGACAAGTGCCTTTTTTGGAGGTTCCGCAGCTAGAAACCAGGACCCCATTGGCTCTTAAAAGAGCCCTTGCAGCCCTTAAAAAGGCCATTGTGGAGCCCTGCAGCTAAAAACCAGGACCCCTGACTTCTGTTAAGGGAAACCTGTTGCTCTAATAAGAATCTTTAGGATAAGGGGGTCCCACAGCTCGAATCCAGGCCACCTCCATCCTAAAAAGGACCTTTTCAGGTCTCTGCCAACTTTCTCACTGAAGAAGGGTATGAACGTTTCCACCTCCCCAATAGCTTTACAAGCTTATGCTACCATAGAAAAAAACAATCATTCCTGTCCAGGGACTACCAGGACACAGGTAAGTACTGTAGTTTTAAGGTTTTGCAGGGTCCTTAGCTTTTAAATTGACATCACCACTCAATCTGCAATGTTTAATGCTCCAATGAAATTCTCAGTAAATATATCTGTTGTATCAATTAGATCAACTGGACTTGAAGTTCAGTTCTTGAAGAAGTTTCGCTAGTCATCCAACTGGCTTTCTCAATTCAGATGACTTGTACAAGAACGGTGGCAGTTATGTACCCTGGAAAATCCCAATAGCATACCACAGCCAGGTGTTAAGGGCGTTATAGCATAGTGGCTAAGAGGTGTTTAGGAACACCCAGGGTAAGGTGTCAAAACAGCATTGTACATGGCGACAGTTGGTGTCGAACCCCACCACCTCTATTTAGGCTTGGTTTCTTTATTTTCACATAAATGGCCCTCCTTAACACCTCTCTTGAACCAGTCACGTTCCTTTGCCATATGTTAACATTATAATCTTCAAAGGTATGTCCTTAGATGCCGGTACACAGCTGATCCTGACCCAAGGAACTGCTCTTCTGTGCTGGGCCATACGTTGATGCAGTTGCTGTTTGGTCTCCCCCACATACAAATCAGAGCTTGTGTTTCGGTATTGGGTCTTTCGGATGTACCAATTGCTGCCTCAGTGTGTTGTTTGGTTTAAATGATAAAGTTTGGATAAAATGTTTTTGAAAATTCTTCTTAATTTTTGGGAGACCCCTGCTACATATGGGATGACCATGTTTCTTCCTCCTGTGTTGCTTTCCCCCTCACTGTTTGGTATTCATGTTCTTTTTTTTTTCTCACTTCTTTTGACAAAGGCGCAGTCTGGAAATCCACAAGTTTTAAGGGCTCCTCTGGAATGTTTCATTTCTTTAGCCTTCACCTTTGTGCTAGTGGGGATGTTCTCTGCTCTGTGTTGCAGGGTCTGGTGACATCCATCGTGTGATCTAAAGGGTGGGGGAGTCAAACATCAAATTGATCTGTGTGTGTTGGTTTTCTTTAAAACCTTTACTTCCAGTTTACCATATTCCTTGACTTCTACCAAGCAGTCCAAGAAAGCCAGTTTGTTGTTTTGACCTCCTCCCTTGTGAATTTAATTTAGTGATGAGTGAGTGAGTGAGTGAGTGAGGGCTTTGCCTTTTCGAAACGAAACCTGCTTAACTTTTGTAAGTAAGGTGCAATGAATGAGCCTGCCAAATTTAAGCCGTCTGCCTCCACGGCAAGTTGGAGAATTAGTGATGAGTTAGTGATGAGTGAGTGAGTGAGTGAGTGAGGGCTTTGCCTTTTCGAAACGAAACCTGCTTAACTTTTGTAAGTAAGGTGCAATGAATGAGCCTGCCAAATTTAAGCCGTCTGCCTCCACGGCAAGTTATAGAATTAGTGATGAGTTAGTGATGAGTGAGTGAGTGAGTGAGTGAGGGCTTTGCCTTTTCAAAACGAAACCTGCTTAACTTTTGTAAGTAAGGTGCAATGAATGAGCCTGCCAAATTTAAGCCGTCTGCCTCCATGGCAAGTTGGAGAATTAGTGATGAGTGAGGCACGTTGGAGAATTAGTAGTGAGTGAGTGAGTGAGGGCTTTGTCTTTTCGAAACGAAACCTGCTTAACTTTTGTAAGTAAGGTGCAATGAATGAGCCTGCAGAATTTAAGCCGTCTGCCTCCACGGCAAGTTGGAGAATTAGTGATGAGTGAGGCAAGTTGGAGAATTAGTAGTGAGTAAGTGAGTGAGGGCTTTGTCTTTTCGAAACGAAACCTGCTTAACTTTTGTGAATAAGGCAATGAATGAGCCTGCCAAATTTAAGCCGTCTGCCTCCACGGCATGTTGGAGAATTAGTGATGAGTTAGTGAGTTAGTGAGTGAGTGAGTGAGTGAGGGCTTTGCCTTTTCGAAACGAAACCTGCTTAACTTTGTAAGTAAGGTGCAATGAATGGATGACAAATTTAAGCCTCTGCCTCCACGGCAAGTTGGAGAATTAGTGATGAGTTAGTGAGTTAGTGAGTGAGGAGTGAGTGAGTGAGTGGGGCTTTGCCTTTTCGAAACGAAACCTGCTTAACTTTTGTAAGTAAGGTGCAATGAATGAGCTGCCAAATTTAAGCCGTCTGCCTCCACGCAAGTTGGAGAATTAGTGATGAGTAGTGATGAGTGAGTGAGTGAGTGAGGGCTTTGCCTTTCGAAACGAAACCTGCTTAACTTTTGTAAGTAAGGTGCAATGAATGAGCCTGCCAAATTTAAGCCGCTGCCTCCACGGCAAGTGGAGAAATAGTGATGAGTTAGTGATGAGTAGTGGGAGTGAGTGAGTGAGGGCTTGCCTTTCGAAACGAAACCTGCTTAACTTTGTAAGTAAGGTGAATGAATGAGCCTGCAAAATTTAAGACGTCTGCCTCCACGGCAAGTTGGAGAATTGTGGGAGAGTTATGGATGAGTGAGTGAGTGAGGGCTTTGCCTTTTCGAAACGAAACCTGCTTAACTTTTGTAAGTAAGGTGCAATGAATGAGCCTGCCAAATTTAAGCCGTCTGCCTCCACGGCAAGTTGGAGAATTAGTGATGAGTGAGTGAGTGAGTGAGTGAGGGCTTTGCCTTTTATTAGTATAGAAGATATAGGTTTGAGCATTGGCAGCATTTTATCTATCATAGTTTTCCATGCTCTAATTTTAGGAGAGTCTGGGGACATCCAGTATAGGATTATAGTGCGCCTGGCATAGAACAAGGTTTCTCTGAGGAATGTGAGTTGGTGGATGGTCCAGTTATGTAGTTCAGGAATGCCTAATAGGCATAGTTTAGGCTCCATGTTGACTGTTATGCCTAGGGTTTGGGATAAGTGTGTGGTAATTTTGTTCCAAAAGCATTGTATTTACTGCACGCCCATATCAGGTGCCAGAAATCAGCATTTGTATTATGGCACTTGGGGCATTCTTAGCTGTTGGATGGAGATGTGTGATTTCCGTAGGGGTGTAATATATGCTTGGTGTATTATATAGAATTGCATTAGTTTGTTGGATGCAGATAGTGAAACCTTATTATGTGATTCGGCTAGGTCCTCCCAGTCTGTCTCTGTGAGGGTGGGGATAAATCTGGCCAATTTATCGATTATGGTAGTATTATCTTCTGTAAGTTGTGAATATAGTAGGGATGTGTATGAGTTAGATACAAGGTGTTTCGCCGCTGTCACTCATGAGTTTGATTAATGGGTGGCGTTTCACTGGTATAGTTGATGATTGGAATTCTGATATAAGACAATATCTAATCTGGAGATATTGGAATTAATATGTATCTGTAACATTGAAAATTTGTTTGAAATCTGTAAATGGTATTAGTTTTTGATCTAGTATGTTCTAGTATGTGAGCAACTGGAAAGAAAGCTAAGTTTGAATATTTGGGATTATGCCAGAGAGGTGTTTCTTCTGGGATATCTGTATAGCCTAAGAGTCTGTTTATCCGTTTCCAGATTTTGAATTGTTGTATACAGTATGGAGGTGTGTGCCTCCTCCCAGTATGCCAATGTTGCGCTGTTCTATGAAAATTATGGGATATGTTGATAGGTATGCGTGCAGAAGTACTTCTGCATCGTATAAAGTAAATGGTGTATCTGAGGGGGGATCTGGAAGGGGGAGGAGCAAGGATTTAAAATATTTGAACTAGTTTTTTAATTTGGCTTGAAAAAGCCAAATTACTGTTCTTTCTATTTCTTCTTTTTTTTCATCTTCCGTTTTCTTCTTCCGCTTTTTTGGACTGAATCTCCTCCCACAGTTTTTGAGCTAGAGACATGAAATTCGGTACAGACGAGCGGGTATAAAGGAGAAGTGTGCTATCTTCTAGCTAAGGAATCTGCGGAAGCGTTACGGCGTTATTGGTGAATTTCCTGACATTTTTTAGACTATAATTGTAACAATCCTCAAATGTGGATATTTCAAA
Source organism: Hymenochirus boettgeri (assembly GCA_019447015.1). Taxonomy (NCBI): domain Eukaryota; kingdom Metazoa; phylum Chordata; class Amphibia; order Anura; family Pipidae; genus Hymenochirus; species Hymenochirus boettgeri. Next base: position 61,568,673 of record CM033471.1, read on the forward strand.
ACAGTTTGTTTCATGGTCATAAATACAAACGGTGATACCCCCAACCCCCTACACAGACACAGGTACACCCATCTACTGACCTACCTTTCCATTCCCATGGAAGCTATATTTGAAGGGTAACTAAAGTCAAAAAACTAATTTAGATTTATCCTCAATAAAAGATAGTTTTATGGTTGTAAACACAAAAAAGACATACCCCATCAACCAGACCCAGGTATACACACCTACTGATCTACTTATCCATTACTGTGGCAGCCATACTTAAAGGGTAACTAAAGTCAAAAAAGCAAATTTTGATCAATAATCAAAAAAGTTTATTTTTTTAACCCCCAACATGATACAGGTATACAAACCTACTGACCTACCCCTCCATTACTGTTGCAGCCATACTTAAAGGGTAACTAAAGTAAAAAAAAACTAATTTTGATCAATCATCAAAAAAGTTTGTTTTTTTAACTTCCAACCTGATCCAGGTACACACACCTACTGACCCACCCTTCCATTTCCATGGCAGCCATATTTAAAGGGTCACTATAGTCAAAAAAACACGTTTTGACCAATTATCAAAAAAGTTACAGGGTTATTCAATAAAAGTTCTTATCGTTTAAAATGGTGCTAATTTTACCCCAACCAATCAGATGTTAGCTTTCAAATATTAAATAAGATTGGTTGGGGCAAAATTAGCACCATTTTAAATGATAAGAACTTTTATTGAATCTCCCTGTTAGTATTTTATCCCCCAACCAGATATGAATACACACACACCAACTCACCTACCTTTAATGCATGTGACATATTTAAAGGGTAAGTAAAAAACAACAATGTCCTCTTCATTGGCATTATTGAGTTTTAAAATCTGCAGCACAAACACACAAATTCCCTTCCAAAATGCAGTCTTTCAAGCCAAATTTAAAGTTTATACTTAAACTTTCCCTTTCTTTCCCAACTATGTTGTTGTTATAGACCAATATAAATCTGAGAGGAACATGTGAACATATTTAATAGTAATTCAATTAAACTATTCATGTAAATAATAATGCTTTGACTGATTATTTTAACATACATATCTATGTCTGGATATTGAAATGTTTAAAACAAACCTGGTATGGTTGGCATTGACCGGCTTGCAAAGCTCATTTGCTTGAGGACACAAGGAGCTTGGTGTTTTATAACATGTTCTGATAAGTTGGTGTCACTCATAAATTCATGTTTTCTTGACAGCTGTTAAATATAAAGAAATATAATCATACAACAAAAGTGTGGAAATGTGTCAACACAATTAGAATTGCTTGTACAAAAATTAGAACATACCTTATAAAAAAAAATCCAGCCAGTCAAAACCTTAACCAAACATATCCTATTGGCTGTGGTTTTAGCTACAGATATATAAGCCTGATGCAGAATTTGGACCTGGGCCCCCATGCACCACCACCCACTGGTACCACAATGCTATTCACCTTTATGAAAATGATTTAGACCTGGCCTAGGCCCAGAAAGCTGAGTGAGCTGTAAACCAAGTTTAATATATATAGATAGCAACTCTATGGGGCATATTTATAAAGCAACGATAATAGCGCAAAAAAATTACCGCCGCACATCGCGGCCGCGAAAATAGCGCTATCGCCGTATTTATAACGCGAGCGCTATTCCCGCGATATCTATCGCGGCCGCGATGTGCTGCGGTAATTTTAAGCCCCTTCGCGGCGATACTGTATAGTATCGCGCGAAGGGACTTAAAATCCCTTCCGACGCCGCTCCTAAGGGGGCGAGGCATACGCCCACCACGCCCACCCCCCGGGCGGTGGCGGCGGCGACCACGCCGCCGCTTCCCAGCAGCCCCTCCCAACTCGTTTCCCGCTCGCGGCAATCTTGGAACGGGAGGCTAGGAGGGCTGCGGGAAGGGGCCGCAGCAGGTGGTCGCGACCCGCCGCGCACCCCCTCCCGGCAAACCCATGGAAAGTTTGAATGGAACTAGTTTTTAATTTGGCTGAAAAAGCCAAATTACTGTTCTTTCTATTTCTTCTTTTTTCATCTTCCGTTTCTTCTTCCGCTTTTTTGGACTGAATCTCCTCCCACAGTTTTTGAGCTAGAGACATGAAATTCGGTACAGACGAGAGCGGGTATAAAGGAGAAGTGTGTATCTTCTAGCTAAGGAATCTGCGGAAGCGTTACGGCGTATTGGTGAATTTCCTGACATTTTTTAGACTATAATTGTAACAATCCTCAAATGTGGATATTCAAAACAGTTTGTTTCATGGTCATAAATACAAACGGTGATACCCCCAACCCCTACACAGACACAGGTACACCCATCTACTACGACCTACCTTTCCATTCCCATGGAAGCCATATATTTGAAGGGTAACTAAAGTCAAAAAACTAATTTAGATTTATCCTCAATAAAAGATAGTTTTATGGTTGTAAACACAAAAAAAGACTACCCCATCAACCAGACCCAGGTATACACACCTACTGATCTACTTATCCATTACTGTGGCAGCCATACTTAAAGGGTAACTAAAGTCAAAAAAGCAAATTTGATCAATAATCAAAAAAGTTATTTTTTTAACCCCCAACATGATACAGGTATACAAACCTACTGACCTACCCCTCCATTACTGTGCAGCCATACTAAAGGGTAACTAAAGTAAAAAAAACTAATTTTGATCAATCATCAAAAAAGTTTGTTTTTTTAACTTCCAACCTGATCCAGGTACACACACCTACTGACCCACCCTTCCATTTCCATGGCAGCCATATTTAAAGGGTCACTATAGTCAAAAAAACACGTTTTGACCAATTATCAAAAAGTTACAGGGTTATTCAATAAAAGTTCTTATCGTTTAAAATGGTGCAATTTTACCCCAACCAATCAGATGTTGAGCTTTCAAATATTAAATAAGATTGGTTGGGGCAAAATAGCACCATTTTAAATGATAAGAACTTTTATTGAATCTCCCTGTTAGTATTTTATCCCCCAACCAGATATGAATACACACACACCAATCACCTACCTTTAATGCATGTGACATATTTAAAGGGTAAGTAAAAAACAACAATGTCCTCTTCATTGGCATTATTGAGTTTTAAAATCTGCAGCACAAACACACAAATTCCCTTCCAAAATGCAGTCTTTCAAGCCAAATTTAAAGTTTATACTTAAACTTTCCCTTTCTTTCCCAACTATGTTGTTGTTATAGACCAATATAAATCTGAGAGGAACATGTGAACATATTTAATAGTAATTCAATTAAACTATTCATGTAAATAATAATGCTTGACTGATTATTTTAACATACATATCTATGTCTGGATATTGAAATGTTTAAAACAAACCTGGTATGGTTGGCATTGACGGCTTGCAAAGCTCATTTGCTGAGGACACAAGGAGCTTGGTGTTTTATAACATGTTCTGATAAGTTGGGTCACTCATAAATTCATGTTTCTTGACAGCTGTTAAATATAAAGAAATAATATCATACAACAAAAGTGTGGAAATGTGTCAACACAATTAGAATTGCTTGTACAAAAATTAGAACATACCTCTATAAAAAAAAATCCAGCCAGTCAAAACCTTAACCAAACAATCCTATTGGCTGTGGTTTTAGCTACAGATATATAAGCCTGATGCAGAATTTGGACCTGGGCCCCCATGCACCACCACCCACTGGTACCACAATGCTATTCACCTTTATGAAAATAGATTTAGACCTGGCCTAGGCCCAGAAAGCTGAGTGAGCTGTAAACCAAGTTAATATAAGATAGCAACTCTATGGGGCATATTTATAAAGCAACGATAATAGCGCAAAAAAATTACCGCCGAACATCGTACAAATCATTACATCAAATGAATAAAACATATGAAACCTGCTTTCCGTTTTATTCTATAATGTAGATTAGGAAGAGAATTGGCCCAGAATAAACTTTTCTTTGAATCATTTGATAAGACAATTTTTCTACTTGATGTTTAACTCACAGTACCTGAAGCACAATATCCTATGTTAAATGTTTACAACTTTAAATGATAATTAAAAATCTATAATTGCATGGCATTTCAACATGTGTGACCCAGTAAGGTCTCCAAAACGCTCTCTCTTCAATACAAATCAGGCTCATTTACCCAGAGCCGCTATCGCTCTGTGCTCCTTCGCGATCATATCGCATTTGCAAATCTGGGTAAATCACGGTAAGGGGATTTACCCACTGCGAGGGATTAGCCCTAAAGTATTTTAAGATTTTTGCCTAACCCGAAAGCAATAAGAAAATAAATTTTTCTATTAGCAGGCAATGAATCGTAATGACATGAGAGAAAAACGGTCTTATTTTTGTTCATCAATGTTTTGAAATTTAGATTCCATTATTCATTAGTGCACCATATAATATTGTTGTTAATATCTGAATAATAGTTTCTAATTGTAAATTGAAGATTGCAAATCTTTTAAATTGTACAAAACAGCACTCATTTGGTATTTAACAAAACATAACAAATTCACTCTCAGAATTTAAATTAAAAAGGGTAAATAAAATACAATTTATACCAAAAAAAAAAAAGGTTTTTGTTGCCCCCTTTTTTAATTTTTTTTAAATTCAATGTAAAAATAAAATTGATGAACCATCTTTTTGTGTGGTATAAGGATATTGGGAGGAGATCATAAAAATGATGAGGCTGAAAAATGAGTGCTTAAATATAGGTGATCACATTTCAGTGACTAATGGTATCCTATTACAAATTAAGAGGTAGTGATTGCTTATATTGTATACATTTTGTTACTTAGTTTTATACATGTACAGTATTAGCATCTTGTAGATCTGGGGTTCTTAATTGCAAGAAGCAGTGCCAATTTTCATATAACTCTGCCGTGTTTGGTTCTATTGTTTATTTTAGTCCTTTTGCTTTTTTTAAAAAACTGTTATTATATACTGTGTGACTATTATAAGCATTAATCTGTGGTAACAAAGACATGCTAGCCATACACAATTTTTTTATCGACTGGCGTTCTTGTGAGTTGCTACAACCACTGACCCGTCATTACACATCATACAGCCATAATTGTGTTGCAAACAATGTTCTTTCCTGGAAATATCACTTGAACAATAGCAGATAAAACTGCTGCTGCTTCCAAAACTATTGGTTTGACATTCAAGCTGGAGTTTAGCCTTTAATCACCAGAACTTGTTGGATAAGTGTATGCAGCATTAAGACTAGTACATGGTTTAAAAAAGCTTATTAAAAAGAATATCAGATTTTTAACATTTAACCAAAAGTAAGAAGCACGTATCCTAAATATTTTTCTCTTGGCATTATAGCCAACAATGATACAGTCAACAATTAATGCGATAAACCATGCTTCAATTTTTTTTATTACAAAATATTTACCATATGTATGTGTTTACAAGTGTCTGATAAGCTGATATAGGGACTTGCGACTTAAAAGAGCTACACAATATAAATACAATAAGAACAGCTACTGCATTTGGATCTTTATTTACACATATTACCCTTTCTTGTAAATTGTCATCGTAGATAGAAATCATTAAGAGCTGATTGTCCTGTCATTTCAGACGTCTAATGTCTATAAATGCATATGTCCAGACCTTTTTTCAATACTAAAAATGTCAGCGAATGCATTGCCCACTTATTAAGATTAACAAATTATTGATTATTTAACTTGCTATGACATAATCAAACCTCCGATAAAAAAGGAATAAGTCACAGTATTGTATAACAAATAAATATTGATTAATTGCGCTGACTTTGATTCCTCCAGGATCCTGACTGCTACTTATATATACTCAATATATTTACATTGTACCATTGTAGTGAAGGTTGAATAAAGACATATTAATATAATATTTTTGTAATATTATTTAGCCCACTAAAGCGTTTTAAAAAGCCACATTTGAAGCTGGTCGGGTCCAAACTAGGAACGGGGGTCCTACAAGAGTGGACTGATCATTATGGACCCTATAGTGAAAAACAAGGATGAGGTTCTCCTCTGGTACTATAAGGGGGGTATTAGTTAGAGTATAATTGGCAAATAATCATTGCTAAAAAGGAATGTGTAGCTTTATTATTTGCTTTCTGTGCAAGTCTTGCAAGCAGCTTTTTTAACAATTACATATTAAAAATATAAAAATAATTGCACAAAATGTATCTGTTCAAAACAACAAATTACAAATACTTCTTAAAATTAGTGTTAATGACCTTAAAAATAGAGCACACTCCTTAAATTTCATACAAAGCCAGTTTTTTCAAGCTTTAAGCTTGAAAGTATCAGAAATAAATCTAAGTTGTGCAAATAGACAGATGCAATTAAATCGAAGCTCCTGGCATGAGAAGAGCCAATTACCGCTATGGGCACAGAATATATATAAGAGCATCAATAAACCTCCTGTGCTGTAAGGCAATCATAAAACAAATATATACAGCACAATAGGGCCACAAATGTATTTCTCTTGCTTCTTTTCAGAAGTAGAGAAATGTTCTTTAAGGTAATATAAATAAAATACCAAAGAGGCGAAAACACCACTGCATACTGACAGATTGAGTTTAGATTAAAGGGACACTATACTGAAAAAATACTTTGACTCATCTTAATCTATAATTAAAATAAACATATACATAGTAGCACTTTGTGTATGCTGCTGCATGCTTCATCCAGCAACATTTGTTTAGGAGCAGTATCCCCTCCCTCTTTTAACCACTCCCCACTTTTATCCGACCTGTCTTTTTTCCCACAAAACAACGTCAAGCAGCATACAGCATTCCAACTGTCAAAACTCTGTCACCATGCCAGCTACAGTAAAACTACTCACAGAAAGAATAGTTTTTGAGAGCAAGGAACTTGATGACAGCTGAATATAAGAGTTATATTGGATATCTAAAGAAATAGTGGGAGACAATCAACAAAAAATTATATAAGTGTGGGTGGGATTGAGGAAGAATTATAGTTCGCTTATGGTCAATTTAAAATAACCTATTTTTCAGTCTAGATGCCCCTTTAAAGGGAAGTTCAGTGGAAAATACGTGACTTTTCAGAAAAAAGAGCAGTATTCTTTCATCCTAATGACCTTAACCTGCCCATTCAGCATTTGTCTGTATATAATAAAATGCAACCGAAATACTAACTTCCTGTTTGCAGGACCCCTAGTAGAGAACGTTATGGTTTTCCTTGACCAGCGCCTGGGTGATTCAGTTGCTCAGTAGAGATCTGAGCATCTTTGACCCATGCAACAGCCAATCAGTAGAAATGACTGTTAGGAACATTCCAAGGATGTGGTGCATCCTGGGAAAAAGAAGGACCATTAGAACCTGAAATGGCAGCTCCACTACGTCAACAGCAGGGAACAGGGTATGAAATCAGTGATTTTTCAAAATGGGAGAGAATATGTAGAATAACTAAGTATGCATTACACAAACTAACAATTAAAACAAATATTGGTGATTTCACGAACTGTGTTCTTTAAGTTTTAAGTATTGCCACTGCTGCAAGGGGGGGGGGTCATGCTCTTGGGTGTGGCACCTGCTGCAACTATAATATCATTTAAATACAGTAATTGTATTTTTAGAGTTTGTGAGGTTAACAGGGAAATGCACCAAGAGACACTTTAGTTCCCAGATGCAATCTCACTGTTGATGTTATATGTGGATAGTGGCTCTTGGCATATAGCAAAGTGCTGTTAACTATGCAAGTACTTTAATGCCAATACAATTAGCTGGTGTTAAAAAGTGCCACATGTGTTAACCATATGGCATATAACATTGCTTGTGGCTGCTGCAAAGTTTAATTTACGTATTACACACAAAAAATAGAAGCCTTGATCACATCCAATTGAATAGCTTATTAATTGATTTCCGTATTAGCCAGCAGAAAGATTGTTATATTATTTAGTAGAGATGTCCGAACTTCGAAAAATCCTGTCCGCGCGAGGATCCGCAGATTTTCGAAAAAATCCGTAAATTCGAAAATCGGCGAGCGGACCCGTTAAAACGTTTTAAAATGAAAGGTCAGCAAAATACGCATTAAAAGTGGTCTAAATCGCTTGGTAACGTACACTTATCACTCAGGGACCGGGTAATGACCTCTAAAACACGTATCAATGCCTACAATGCCTAAAATTACAGAGTCCGCTAGCGTGAATTTTAAAAACGGTATTTTCGAAAATACGAGGATTTCCGTAAAAACGAGGATTTCCGTAAAAACAAGGATTTCGTTAAAAACGAGGAACCAGAGCCTTCTGCCTGCACAATGGTGAGTTCGTAAGGCAGATGTATGCCACACTGTACCTCCTGGCCGGGGGTACGATGATTTCCCCCTGGAAACTATCATGTGCGGCGCCGAAAGCGCAGGATTATGGAGGGGCTCCAGCAGCCGGCTCCTGCGCCGCTTCAGCTACCAGACCACTGTCTCAACCCTCCAGACAGTGGTCTGATCTAAGAGAGGCAGAGGCCTCATTATGTTCAAGCTATGCGGCAACTGATGGATAGAGATGGCCGGTTCGCGGACCCGAACCCGGATCCGCCGCGGATTTCTCCCGTCCGCGAACGGCGGATTATTCCAGACTTTCGGACTTCCGAACTTCCGAACTGCGGATTTTTTTTTTTACGAAAATTTTCGAAAATACGAGTATCTCCATAATTACGAGGATCTACGATACTTCGGGATCCGGAAAAACCGATGATCCTGTAATTACGAGGATTCGCATAATTACGAGGATTACCGTAATTACGAGTATTCTCGTAATTACGAGAATACTCGTAAAAACGAGTAATTCGTGTAATTTTTCAAGACGGAGCAAGCCACATGATCCAAATTAGCCAATGGCAGCTATCATATTACGGAAAGCTCGTTTTTTACGGAAATCCTCGTTTTTACGGGAATCCTCGTATTTTCGAAAAATACCGTTTTTTTAAAGTCACGCTAGCGGACTGTACTTTTAGGGATTGTTGGCATTTATACGTGCTTTAAGGCCATTACCCAGGTCCCTGAGTGGTTAAGTGTACGTTACCAAGGCTATTTAGACCACTTTTAATGCGGAGAACACGTACAATGCCTACAATGCCTAAAAATTACAGTCCGCTAGCGTGAATTTTAAAAAACGGTATTTCGAAAATACGAGGATTCCGTAAAAACGAGGATTTCCGTTAAAAACAAGGATTTTCGTAAAACGAGGAACCAGAGCCTTCTGCCTGCACAATGGTGAGTTCTGTAAGGCAGATGTATGCACACTGGTACCTCCTGGCCAGGGGGTACGATGATTTCCCCCCTGGAACCTATCATGTGCGGCGCCGAAAGCGCAGGATTATGGAGGGGCTCAGCGCCGGCTCCTGCGCCGCTTCAGCTACCGACACACTGTCTAACCCTCAGACAGTGGTCTGATCTGAAGAGGCAGAGGCCTCATTATGTTTAAGCTATGCGGCAACTGATGGATAGAGATGGCGGTTCGCGGACCCGAACCCGGATCCGCCGCGGATTCTCTCCCGTCCGCGAACGCGGATTATTCCGGACTTTCCGGATTCCGACTTCCGAACTGCGGATTTTTTTTTTTTACGAAAAATTTTCGAAATACGAGTATCTCCATAATTACGAGGATCTACGATACTTTCGGGATCCGGAAAAAAACCGATGATCCTCGTAATTACGAGGATGCGTAATTACGAGGATTACCGTAATTACGAGTATTCTCGTAATTACGAGAATACTCGTAAAAACGAGTAATTGTGTAAATTTTCAAGAGGAGCAAGCCACATGATCCAAATTAGCCAATGGCAGCTATCATAGTTACGGAAAGCCTCGTTTTTACGGGGAATCCTCGTTTTTACGGGAATCCTCGTATTTTCGAAAAATACCGTTTTTTTAAAGTCACAGAGCGGACTGTACTTTTTAGGTATTGTTGGCATTTATACGTGCTTTCTAAGGCCATTACCCAGGTCCCTGAGTGGTTAAGTGTACGTTACCAAGGCTATTTAGACCACTTTTAATGGGGATTTTGCCGAACTTTCATTTTAATACGTTTTTTTAACGGGTCCGCTCGCGATTTTCGAATTTTCGGATTTTTTCGAAAATCCGCGGATCCTCGCGCGGACCGGATTTTTCGAAGTTGGACATCTCTACTGATGCAAGGCAAGTATACCTTTTATTATATTACTGTATTGTAATAAGTAGTAAAATTTTTAATTCACCTCTGACAAAAACATATTTATTGTATATACCTTACCATTAATGCCATTACACACACCATATTGGCACCAATTCCCCTATATAGTAGTTTGCACACAACAGGGAAAGAAAGGCGATGGGGGGGTACTGGGTTACATAATGTCCACTGCGTTGCCACCATTGTTGTGGGGCCAGGCGGGCTTGGCCCCACTGGACATACCCCTCACCCCATTGGCTTCTCTCCCTCAGAGTATGCTTCGTGCAAGGGAAAGCGGGTGAAGGGTAGAATAGCACCATTAGGTTACAGCAGGCCCACTGCAGTTTGCCACCATTGTGAAGAGCCAGGTAGGCTTGGCCCCACTGGACATACCCTCACCCACTGGCTTCTCTCCCTCAGAGTATGCTTCGTGCAAGGGAAAGTGGGTGAAAGGGTAAGGCTTGTAGGAGACAGCACCATGATGAGTACAGACAGGCACCCACTGCAGTTGCCACCATTTTGAGACCAGGAGGCTGGCCCCACTGGAACCTACCTCCCCATTGGCTTCTCTCCTCAGGGTATGCTTCGTGCAAGGGAAAGCAGGTGAACGGGGAAGATGTAGGAACCGCACCATTGAGTTACAGCAGGCCCACTTTGTAATATGGAGTACTGCTCTAGTGCCAGGCAGGATTACCCAGAGCTGAAAACATTAGCCACAGAGTAGCTGTTGCGGCTGTATGAGATGGTCAGAGTAGGTGACACCACAAAGGTGCCTCGTGGAGAGAGAAGGAAGAACAAAGTACTGCCTCAGGCACAGTAGATCGACCCAATCTTAGAAAAATAGCCACAAAGTAGCTGTTGTTGCAGAGCATTTGTATTTTCACAACTTGAATGCAGATAGAGCAAGGAAAGCCTATATGGCCCTGCCAATAAGAAAAAAATTGTCATCAGCTAAGCCTTAGGCGAAATGAGGTGGAAGGAGCATACGGGTGGCCAGGGGCAGGAGGCCTTCAGTCACGGGCATCAGCATCAGCAATAGGGGTGCTTGTACTGAGATGTGATCCATGCCTCATTCCTCTTGATGAATGTAAGGCGGTCCACATTCTCAGTGGAGAGACGGGTCCTCCTCTCTGTTACAACAAGGGTAGTCCTTAAAAGGACTGTTGGGTCTCAAGATTTGTGAATACAGGGGTGGTTAACAACAGTGCAAACACCATATTGAAATCCACAACAGAAAGCTCAAAAAAAGCTCAAAAAGCACAAAAAAACACGCGGGTCCAGATCCGCGACCGGCCATCTCTATTGTTAGCACAAACTTACCTCCATTTTTGTAAGTTTCTTAGTTTCCATTGTCGTAAGTTTTAGTTTCCCTATGGTAAATAATGTAATCTTCTAATTTAGTTTTTTTTTTTACTATTTTAATCTATTAAAAAAAGGGGGGGGAGCAGAGTGATTGGTTAAATTAATTGCAATAAATCAAAGTAATTCACAGTTTATATGTGGGCACATGACCCTCATATTTGTCCAGTCAGTCTGGGGTATTCAATAAAAGTTCTTATCGTTTAAAATGGTGCTAATTTTGCCCCAACCAATCAGATGTAGCTTTCAAATATTAAATAAGATCTGATTGGGGGGGCAAAATAGCACCATTTTAAATGATAAGAACTTTTATGAACCCCCTGAGTATTTGAAAGATTAGGAATATTTTTGTTCATATTGTTATTGAATTACATGATAACTATTAAGATCCTGTAAAAAGTTGCAAATTAAAAAGTTTGTTTAAAATTTTGTTTTTATAATTAATATAGCTATAAGGTTGGACTTGATGGACGAATGTCTTATTTCAACCTTAATTACTATGTTACTAGTTACTATGTTACATATTGCATTCATTAATATTCTGAATGGATTCAATAGAATAGCAAAACTATATATAAACATAACATGGAAGTTTTATAGAATTTATTGTAATAGAAATGTTTCCTATATAACAATTCTTACATTGCTGTACTAATTAAGCTTCTCATTCAATGACATGTAATAAGTCGGTGATGAAAAAGCAGATCAACAGTCAATGCATTTGTAATACATCCCTTTCATGGTTCTGTGACAGTAGAAGTTGGGATTTAACATTGCAAATTTGTGGTCCAAAGAAAGATAAAAGCCAAGCTACTATCTATGGTGTAAAGCAAACTACAGACTGCGTTTCTTCTATGCTGGTTAGAAAAAACAGAATGAATAGTATGATCTATACTAACTTGTCACAGTGATTTTGCAATTACTGTTAAGGACTGTGGTGAATTTCAGTTAACAATTGTAAAAAACAGTTCAGGTTCAATTATTATTTATAGAACTTCACTTTGTAGAAAAAGTGAATACGTTTAATTAAAGCTCAAAATAGAATGAGTAAAAAAAAAACAACAAAATGATACTTACAGAAGCTTGCTTTCAGTATATTATTAATTGCACATCAATATGTGAACCCCTTGGTGGACCAAGATTAAAGATCCTCCGTTTAATAATATTGATCTGAAACAATGGATGAGCTAGTGATTAGACACCTCTGCCCAAGCAGAGATAAATCTTGCTTGCTAACTCCCATTAAACCATATTTCATTAGTGTGATTACCCACTTGTAAACATACAAGACAACATAAAACACAGACAAATAACTTATCTCTAAAGGATATTTTAAATATTATTATTATTATTATTATTATATTATTATTTATTCTTGTTAAGATAGTATTTTTCCGCAAAATGAAATTGTTTTGGTTTGCACTGAAAAACTGCCAAACAAAACAAAAAAATATACATTTAACCCTCTGTAGCAATACTCCCATTACTTGTATGTGACTTTTCCCTTTAACGCAAGAGTGTAAAATTCTGCAGAAGTAGAATTTGACAATGCCGTTTACCATTGTTAATTGGAGGCCAATATTTCGCATTTGCATGAAATTTCAATGTAAATTAAAGAGAATGCTTAGAAGAAAACCAGGAGAATACATCTTATAGATTTTCCATTTAAACTACAGACGACCTTACTTTGGAACTACTGAATTAATGTGTGTGTGATCTTTCATGCTAATCAAAATGTGGCCTAATGGCTTAGTGGTTAGCATTGAGGCCTTGCAGAAGCTGAGTTCAAATCTACTCTTGGCAAAAAATGGTTAAGTCTGTATGTTTACTCTGTATGTGTCTGTATATGTTTCATCTGGGGGATGCTATGGTTTCCTCCACAGTAATAAAATACATGGTTAGTTACTGAGAATAGCATTGGAGTAGAAACTGATGTGGATAGAAGTGATTGTAAGAGCTGCAGAATAGTTAAGCATTATATAAGACATTAGATACAAGCATTACAATAAACCTTAGGCTGGGTATACACCATACAAATTTTCGTCCAACAGGATGATATTACCAAGTATCAGTCCATGTCATGAAAATATAGTATGGCATGGGTGCCAACGGCCATGACTGATTCTCGGCCGCATTGGTATGCAGGTAAATCACGGCCGAACGTGTGGTTACCTATGGGACCGCATATCATTTGCAGTGAATTTGAAAATAGAATATAAAAATAGATAAGGAGTTTAATTTCTAATCTACTGGGAGAAAGTGGGGGATGTATACACAATATTAAAGATGTTAACGTGATCTTAATCTAAAAAAACTGCCTAGCAGCTCTGGGCAAATGTGCCTAAATAACTTTCTATTTTGAGTCTATAGTTGCCCTTGCCATCTGCTTTTTGCATTTACTCCCTTAAAGGGGAGGAATTCAGTGGAAAAATTAATATAATTATATATTAGGTAGGAAATGCCATTTCAGGTGCTGAAACATCTTCTACATTCCAGATCTAACACTTTAGATTGCAGTATCGCTTGTATGCTGATACACAAATACCCTACAATGATATCCCAGGTCCTTAACTGCCTAGTGACATCTCTGTCTTCAGTCCTCCGCTTACTCAAACTGAACATGAGCAAGACTGAACTTTGTCAATTATCCACCCTCAGGATATGTTCCCTTCCTAGTGTTTATATTAATACTAGCAAAATACCCGCGCTTCGCAGTGGAGATGTATTGAAATAACGTTTTTAGTAAGAAATCAATAATGTATCAAGATTGCGTAATCACTCGGCACTTGATATATTAAAGAAAGACAATTCAATAGCTTTACGATAATGCAACACTCATTAACTTAATTTAATATGATATTTTTTATTGAACTACGAAATTTTGGTGAAAATAACCCCCCAACCCTCCCCGTCCTACCCCCAATACCCCCCACTTTTCCTCTCTGTCCACCCTCCAAACCCTTCCCCTTACACCTTAGCCAGTCCCCGCACACACCCTGAATTTTTGGTAAAAATGGGTCAGCCGTTAGTGTGCAGGAGTTCACAAATTCTATTCCCCCCCATTCACCCCCCCAAAAAAAAATATTTCGTTAACCTTTTACTGGTAAAGGAGTATATGCATACCAAATTTGGTTGAAATTGGACCACCAACCAGTCGTGCATGTCAGATACTCACCGTTACAAGTGCAATGCAGATACTCACTGTTACAGGTGGAATTTCGAAACAAAACCTGCTTAACTTTTGTAAGTAAGGTGCAATGAATGAGCCTGCCAAATTTAAGCCGTGTGCCTCCACGGCAAGTTGGAGAATTAGTGATGAGTGAGTGAGTGAGTGAGGGCTTTGCCTTTTCGAAACGAAAACCTGCTTAACTTTGTAAGTAAGTTGCAATGAATGAGCCTGCCAAATTAAGCGTATGCCTCCACGGCAAGTTGAGAATTAGTGATGTGAGTGAGTGAGTAGTGAGTGAGTGAGGCTTTGCCTTTTCGAAAACAAAACCTGCTTAACTTTGTAAGTAAGGTGCAATGAATGAGCCTGCCAATTTAAGCCGTCTGCCTCCACGGCAAGTTGGAGAATTAGTGGTGAGTGAGTGAGTGAGGGCTTTGCCTTGTATTAGTATCGAAAAGAAACCTGCTTAACTTTTGTAAGTAAGGTGAATGAATGAGCCTGCCAAATTTAAGCCGTCTGCCTCCACGGCAAGTTGGAGAATTAGTGATGAGTGAGGCAAGTTGGAGAATTAGTGATGAGTGAGTGGGTGGTGAGTGAGGGCTTTGCCTTTCGAGAACGAAACCTGCTTAACTTTGTAAGTAAAGTGCAATGAATGAGCCTGCCAAATTTAAGCTCTGCCTGCATGGCAAGTTGGAGATTAGTGATGAGTGAGGAAAGTTGGAGAATTAGTGATGAGTGAGTGAGTGAGGGCTTTGCCTTTTCGAAACGAAACCTGCTTAACTTTTGTAAGTAAGGTGCAATAAATGAGCCTGCCAAATTTAAGCCGTCTGCCAACGGCAAATGGAGAATAGTGATGAGTTAGTGATGAGGTGAGTGAGTGAGGGCTTTGCCTTTTCAAAACATACACTGCTTAACCTTTGTAAGTAAGGTGCAATGAATGAGCCTGCCAAATTTAAGCCGTCTGCCTCCACGGCAGTTGGAGAATAAGTGATGAGTTAGTGATGAGTGGGTGAGTGGTGAGTGAGTGAGGGCTTTGCCTTTTCGAAACAAAACCTGCTAACTTTTGTAAGTAAGGTGCAATGAATGAGCCTGCCAAATTTAAGCGTCTGCCTCACTGCAAGTTGGAGAATGGTGATGAGTGAGGCAATTGGAGAATTAGTGATGAGTGCGTGAGTGAGGGCTTTGCCTTTTTGAAACGAAACCTGCTTAACTTTTGTAAGTAAAGTGAATGAATGAGCCTGCCAAATTTAAGCCATCTGCCTCCACGGCAAGTTGGAGAATTAGTGATGAGTGAGGCAAGTTGGAGAATTAGTGATGAGGGAGTGAGAGGAGTGAGTGAGGCTTGCCTTTTCGAAACGAAACCTGCTTAACTTTTGTAAGTAAGGTGCAATGAATGAGCTGCCAAATTTAAGCCGTCTGCCTCCATGGCAAGTTGGAGAATTAGTGATGAGTTAGTGATGAGTGAGTGAGTGAGTGAGGGCTTTGCCTTTTCGAAACGAAACCTGCTTAACTTTTGTAAGTAAGTGCAATGAATGAGCCTGCAAATTTAAGCCATCTGCCTCCACGGCAAGTTGGAGAATTAGTGATGAGTGAGGCAAGTTGGAGAATTAGTGATGAGTGAGTGAGTAGATGTGAGTGAGTGAGGGCTTTGCCTTTTCGAAATGAAACATGCTTAACTTTTGTAAGTAAGGTGCAATGAATCAGCCTGAAAAATTTAAGCCGTCTGCTCCACGGCAAGTTGGAGAATAGTGATGAGTGAGTGAGTGAGTGAGTGTGGGCTTTGCCTTTCGAAACAAAACCTGCTTAACTTTTGTAAGTAAGGTGCAATGAATGAGCCTGCCAAAATTTAAGCGTCTGCCTCCACGGCAAGTTGGAGAATTAGTGATGAATGAGGCAAGTTGGAGAATTAGTGATGAGTGATGTGAGGGCTTTGCCTTTTTGAAACGAAACCTTCTTAACTTTGTTAAGTAAGGTGCAATGAATGAGCCTGCCAAATTTAAGCCGTCTGCCTCCATGGCAGTTGGAGAATTAGTGATGAGTGAGTGAGTGAGTGAGTGAGGGCTTGCCTTTTCGAAACAAAACCCTGCTAACTTTTGTAAGTAAGGTGCAATGAATAAGCCTGCCAAATTTAAGCCGTCTGCCTCCAGGCAAGTTGGAGAATTAGTGATGAGTTAGTGATGAGTGAGTGAGTGAGTGAGGGCTTTTCCTTTTCGAAACGAACCTTCTTAACTTTTGTAAGTAAGGTGCAATGAATGAGCCTGCCAAATTTAGCCGTCTGCCTCCACGGCAAGTTGGAGAATTAGTGATGAGTTAGTGATGAGTGAGTGAGGGAGTGTGAGGGGCTTTGCCTTTTCAAAAAAAACTTGCTTAACTTTTGTAAGTAAAGTGCAATGAATGAGCCTGCCAAATTTAAGCCATCTTGCCACGGCAAGTTGGAGAATTAGTGATGAGTGAGGCAAGTTGGAGAATTAGTGATGAGTGAGTGAGTGAGTGAGGGCTTTGTCTTTTCGAAACAAAACCTGCTTAACTTTGTAAGTAAGGTGCAATGAATAAGCTGCCAAATTAAGCCGTCTGCTCCACGGCAAGTTGAAGGATTAGTGTGAGTGAGGCAAGTTGGAGAATTAGTAGTGAGTGAGTGAGTGAGTGAGTGAGTGAGGGCTTTGCCTTTCGAAATGAAACCTGCTTAACTTTTGTAAGTAAGGTGCAATGAATGAGCCTGCCAAATTAAGCCGTCTGCCTCCACGGCAAGTGGAGAATTAGTGATGAGTTAGTGATGAGTGAGTGAGTGAGTGAGGCTTTGCCTTTTCGAAATGAAACCTGCTTAACTTTTGTAAGTAAGGGTGCAATGAAAATGAGCCTGCCAAAATTTAAAGGCTATGTCCACCCCAATTAGACTTTTAATATTATGCTCCCCCATGTCCCCCAGCCCCAACCGCATGGTTTGTTTTTTTAAAAAGCTCCCCAAACTCTTACTACCTCCCCTCGATCCTCCGCCGCAATGCCGGCCCTCTGCTTGCGAGAATGCAAGCAGAGGGGCGGGACCGGCAGTCGCGTCTGTGATTGGCTGAGCGGCAGCCAATCACGGACGCGGCTGCCGGTCATTCAATGCAGCGGAGGAAAGCGGAGAGGTAAGTAAGAGTTTGGGGAGCTTTTTAAAAAAAAAAACATGCGGTTGGGGCTGGGGGAGGGGACATGGGGGGGAGCACAATATTAAGGGGGATTTGAGCTGGGGGAGGGAAGTAGAACGGGAGGGAGAGGGAGAGGGAGGGAGAGGGAGGGGAGGGAGGGGGAGGGAGGGGGGGAGGGCTGCAGTACGCATGGCAAAAAACTACCTGAGGCCAGCTAGCAGGCAGTGTCCTATAGGACCTGCTAGCCTCCTGGTGGCAGTTTTTGGAACTTTGGGGGGGGACTACAGGAGAACCAGAGGAGCTGGGATGTGAGGTAAGGATTAAACTACACTACATGATGGGGCCAGTAGTTGGGGGGATTATAGTTTTGGGGGTGGACATGCCCTTTAAGCCGTCTGCCTCCACGGCAAGTTGGAGAATTAGTGATGAGTTAGTGATGAGTGAGTGAGTGGTGAGGGCTTTGCCTTTTCGAAACGAAACCTGCTTAACTTTTGTAAGTAAGGTGCAATGAATGAGCCTGCCAAATTTAAGCCGTCTGCCTCTATGGCAAGTTGGAGAATTAGTGAGAGTTAGTGAGTAGTGAGTGAGAGAGTGGTAGTGAGGCTGGCTTGCCTTTTTGAAATGAAACCTGCTTAACTTTGTAAGAAGGTGAATGAATGAGCCGCCAAATTTAAGCCGTCTGCCTCCACGGCAAGTTGGAGAATTAGTGATGAGTTAGTGATGAGTGTGAGTGAGTGAGTGAGTGAGTATATGGCCTTTGCCTCGAAACGAAACCGCTTAACTTTGTGTAAGTAAGGGGCACATGAATGATATAGCCTGCCAAATTTAAGCTGTCTGCCTCCACGGCAAGTTGGAGAATTAGTGATATTAGTGATGTAGTGATGATAGTGTAGTAAGTGCCTTAGTTGATAAGAGGACTTTGACTTTTTGAAACGAAACCTGCTTAACTTGCAGTAAGGTGCAATGAATGAGCCTGCAAATTTAAGCCGTCTGCCTCCACGGCAAGTTGGAGAATTAGTGATGAGTTAGTGAGTGAGTGAGTGGTAAATGAGTAGGGCTTTGCCTTTTCGAAACGAAACCTGCTTAACTTTTGTAAGTAAGGTGCAATGAATGAAGCCTGCCAAATTTAAGCCGTCTGCCTCCAGGCAAGTTGGAGAATTAGATGAGTTAGTGATGAGTGATTGAGTGAGTGAGTGGTGAGGGTTTGCCTTTTCGAAACGAAACCTGCTTAACTTTGTAAGTAAGGTGCAATGATGAGCCTGCCAAATTTAAGCCGTCTGCCTCCACGGCAAATGGAGAATTAGTGATGAGTGAGTGAGTGAGTGAGGGCTTTGCCTTTCAAACGTAACCTGCTTAACTTTGTAAGTAAGGTGCAATGAATGAGCCTGCCAAATTTAAGCCGTCTGCCTCCACGGCAAGTTGGAGAAATTAGTGAGTGAGTAGTGATGAGTGAGTGAGTGAGGGCTTTGCCTTTTCGAAACAAAACCTGCTTAACTTTTGTAAGTAAGGTGCAATGAATGAGCCTGCCAAATTTAAGCCGTCTGCCTCCAGGCAAGTTGGAGAATCAGTGATGAGTGAGGCAAGTTGGAGAATAGTGATGAGTGAGTGAGGGCTTTGCTTTTTGAAACGAAACCTGCTTAACTTTTGTAAGTAAGGTGCAATGAATGAGCCTGCCAAATTTAAGCCGTCTGCCTCCATGGCAAGTTGGAGAATAGTGATGATGTGAGTGAGTGAGTGGTGAGGGCTTTGCCTTTTCGAAAAAAAAACCTGCTTAACTTTTGTAAGTAAGGTGCAATGAATAGCCTGCCAAATTTAAGCCGTCTGCCTCACGGCAAAGTTGGAGAATTAGTGATGAGTGAGGCAAGTTGGAGAATTAGTGGTGAGTGAGTGAGTGAGTGAGGGCTTTCCTTTTCGAAATGAAACCTGCTTAACTTTTGTAAGTAAAGTGCAATGAATGAGCCTGCCAAATTTAAGCCGTCTGCCTCCACGGCAAGTTGGAGATAGTGATGAGTTAGTGATGAGTGAGAGTGAGTGAGTGAGGGCTTTTCCTTTTCGAAACGAAACCTCTTAACTTTGTAAGTAAGGTGCAATGAATGAGCCTGCCAATATTTAAGCCGTCTGCCTCCACGGCAAGTTGGAGAATGTGATAGTTAGTGATGAGTGAGTGAGTGAGTGAGGGCTTTGCCTTTTCAAAACAAAACTTGCTTAACTTTGGTACGTAAAGTGCAATGAATGAGCCTGCCAAATTTAAGCCATCTGCCTCCACGGGCAAGTTGGAGAATTAGTGATGTGTGAGGCAAGTTGGAGATAGTGATGAGGGAGTAGTGAGTGAGTGAGTGAGGGCTTTGCTTTTCGAAACAAACCTGCTTAATTTTGTAAGTAAGAATGAATAAGCCTGCCAAATTTAAGCCGTCTGCCTCACGGCAAGTTGGAGAATTAGTGATGAGTGAGCAAGTTGGAGAATTAGTAGATTGAGTGAGTGATGTGAGGAGTGAGGGCTTTGCCTTTTCGAATGAAACCGCTTAACTTTGTAAGTAAGGTGCAATGAATGAGCCGCCAAATTTAAGCCGTCTGCCTCCACGATGAGTGAGGCAAGTTGGAGAATTAGTGATGAGTGAGTGAGTGAGTGAGGGCTTTGTCTTTTCGAAACGAAACCTGCTTAATTTTTGAAAGTAAGGTACAATGAATGAGCCAGCCAAATTTAAGCCGTCTGCCTCCACGGCAAGTTGGAGAATTAGTGATGAGTGAGTGAGTGAGTTAGTGAGGGCTTTGCCTTTTCGAAACGAAACCTGCTTAACTTTTGTAACGAAATCTGATTGGTGTAATGTAAAGCAAGTATTAAAAATTGACCAATCAGAAACGGATTATGGATTTCTAAACCTATATAAGAGGAGCTTTCCGCCGCGGAACTCAGATGCCTCGCAGTAGTGGCTGAGAGAAGAAGAAGAAAGAAAGAAGCGGCTGGCAACATCGGCTCCGCTGAGGCCGGCGTTGCCAGCGGGCTCACTGTCGGCCGCAGTGAGTCTGCCTGGCATCGGCGACTGAGTGGGGTTGGTGTCGCCAGCCCGAAGACGTCACCCAAGGGCTCTTTTAAGAGCTGCACACTGGGGGTCCCGGTTCGAGCTGCGGGGACCCCCGCCAAAGGCACTGTCAGTGCCGCAAGGGCACTGTCAGTGCCGCAAGGGCCCTTACAAGGGCCGGGGAGGGGGTTCCGGTTCGAGCTGCGGGACCCCTAAGTCCCAAAGGGCTCTTGTTAGAGCCGCAAGGGCACTTGTAAGTGCCGCAAGGGCCCTTACAAGGGCCGGGGAGGGGGGTCCCGGTTCGAGCTGCGGGACCCCTTAAGCCCCAAAAGGCTCTGTCAGAGCCGCAAGGGCACTTGTAAGTGCCGCAAAGGCCCTTACAAGGGGGGGGGGGGTCCCGGTTCGAGCTGCGGGACCCCTAAGCCCCAAAAGGCCCTTCTCAGGGGCCCCGCTGGAGGGAGCCTCCACCCCCCCAGCGGCTCCCTCCGGGGAGGGGGAGCGCGGCGGGTGGTCGCGACCACCTGCCGGGCCCCTTTCCGGCCAGCCCCTCCTAGCCTCCGTTCCGAGATTGCCGCGAGGGGGAAGGTGTTGGGAGGGGCTGTTGGGAAGCGGGGCGGGTGCGACCACCCGCCGCAGGTTCGCTGCCCATCCCCGCCGCGGGAGGTTAGTATCGGCTGACTTCGCCACCTTCAAGGTGGGAAGTAAAACAGCCGATACTAGCCGAGCGAAACCAGTACCGCTGCTTTATAATAGAAGCGGCGGTAACGGGTAAGTATCGCCGCGAAAGGTTCATTAACTTTTCGCGCCGTTTTCGGACTTTATAAATCGCGGTAAACGCGATTATGCGTTAATGTCCGCGAAAACGGCCGCGAAAAAGTTAACGAACCTTTATAAATATGCCCCTATGTATCAATACCAGTAACAATCTACATTATTTTAAGAAACTAATCCAGCCTTTAAAAAAAAAAAAACTATCCAAAAAACCTGCAATCACTATGTTTAATGATAGTTCCATAGTTTTGGCAAAAAAAAACCCGAAACAACTTTCCACACTTGAAGACTAAGCTTCTCTGACATGTTTATTGGTTAACAATTCTCCAGATTGTGGGCAATTAATATATTTACATTAATCAAAATCCCCACAAAGCACCTTTCTCTTGTGTCATAATTATAACGTATCCATTCTGTCTTTATAGTCAAGCTCCCCCAGTCCCCTTATTAATTTAGTTGCCCTTCTATAAAGTCTTTCCTTTCCAAGATGCACGTTTATGCAAAAATGTACCAGAACAGAAACAGTAAACTGCTCTAACTGCCTGTGGTGTTAGAGGCTAAATCTCAGACAAAGTTTACCATCTATGCACTACAGCTGTTTGGAAAAAAGGGGTCTGGTTGCATTTGCAACCCCTATTTCTGCGCCACTGACTATTATAAAAGTTTCAACAATAACAAAACTGACACCAAAGGTTGGGTTAAAAAGGCTGGGCACAGCATTTATTATGATATTTTTATAAACATGCAAATTAACATATTCCACGACTATGCATCTTGCAAACCATAACCATGATTTTTGTTCCCCTAACTAGCTGTAGTTTCGAATTGAATTCCAACTTTGGGCATGTATGATGGCTTCATAAGCATAACCAGTAAGGATGTACCTTCCTGCTGTGACTACACCTTCCTAATGGCCACTAAGTGTCCATAAGGAATTACCGCTCTATAAAGCTTCTTTGAGATGGGCAATTATCCATTCGCTAATTTCTCTAAAAACACTGGTTCAATTCAGTAATTATTTAACTGTCCCCTAATTTAGAAAATTACTGCCCCACTCAAACGGTTTAAGTTTTCTGCTACATCTCCCTAACAGTAGATAATGTCATCCAAAACAGCTCAGGGAAAATGTTTTGCCCGACAATTTAGCACGTTTACGGAGGGAGGTTTTATTGTCACTTCCCTCACGTAGAACAAGAACGGGCTACTGTTGAGCAAACAATTCCGAATGGCATTTATCTAAACACCTTAGGCATTGTTGTTCCAGCCTCTAAATTAAAGAAGCTTTATCAATATTTAATAAACTGATAAATGGAAATAAACATACTTAGAATGCATTTAAATTGTTTCAATATCAGTATTTCTATGCATTTTATGCAGCATGATTTTGAAAAATAATAATGTCTTGAAAATGAAATTGAATTCACTGCTAATATTAATGAAATATGCTGCCTAGGTAATTAAGGGTTAATAGAATAAGAAGATTCTGACTGTATAGAACTGTAAGAATGGGATTTTTTTTCTAATTAAGTGCTCGGCTTTTGGCCGAATGTTGACTATAGGGCTATTTTAATGAGATAAAGAAAAATGGCAAAGACCCATGCACTTCAACACAAACCACAGGGGATAGCAGATAAATGTACACAAGCAGGTAATAAATTAACATAAAGAGCAAATAGTACCATTAAAGCATTTTCATTCTTCCACATCAAGATTCTTGATAACAAAAGATGCAAAGCTTGCATACAAACCACCTATTCCTTTTCACAATTTCTCATAATATAAACATATTAATAGAGATGGACTAGAACTCAAACTTGAACCTGAGACGAAACTTAACAAGTCTGAACGGAATCGGACTTCTCGAACTATCCCGGATTTCTTGAACATTTGATAACCTAGAATGTATCATTGCTAACCTCAAATGTATCGTTTGTTTTCGGTAACCCTCGAATGTGCGGATAATTTTTGCTACCCTAGAATGTATCTTAACTAACCCTTGAATGTAGCCTTAGATTTTCGGTACTCTCGAATTTATCGTTCGCTAACCCTCTAAAGTATCGTTCGTTTTCGGTAATCCTCGAAAGTATCATTCGATTTCGGTAAACCTCGAATTTATGGTTCTATTTCATCAACCCTCGAAAGTATCGTTCAGTAACCTTCGAATTGGCCGTAACCCTTGAATGTAGCTTGCGCAAAACCCAACTATTTCTAACTGTTTTTAAGAAGTGTTAAAAAAGTTGCCTTCTCTGAACTGCTTCTATTTCCAAGATGTCCCTTTTGTATATGGGATTCCAAAACTGCAACACATATTCCAAATGTGGCCTTACCAGTGCCTTGAATCTATTCATCCTATTATTTATCTTGAATCCCTCTTATACAAGACAATATATGCTAGCTGTACTGTCTAGCATTGTTTGCTACAGCTAAGTCTGTTATCTACCAGAACCCCCAAATCGTTTTCATTAGAGATTCACTTAACACAGAGTTATTTATGGTGTAGGTGGCGCAAGGATTGTTAAACCCTAAAATGAATCACCTTACATTTATCAACATTGAATCTCATCTGCCATTTGCTGCCCATTGTGAAAATCTATAGGTCTGCTTGCAGCAAATTGCACATCATTGGAAGTTTCCAAAGCTCTGCATAGTTTAGTGTCATCAGCAAACACAGGAGACCTTGCTCTCAATGCCCCCTTCCAAGTCATATTAAACAGATTAAAAAGTGGCCCCAGTACAGAACTCTGAAGAACTCCACTTAGAGCTTTAGCCCACATAGATTTATATACATTGACCAACACACACTGTGTGCATTCCCATAATCAATTCTCTATGCATGTACAAATTTTTTTTAGGCCAACAGTCCTCAGTTTATACATTAGTCACCTATGTGGCACAGTATCAAAAGCTTTAGAAAAATACAAGTATACTACATCCACTGCTGTGCCTGAAACTAAATTATTTTCACTTTTCATAAAAAACAAGTAAATTTGTCGGCACAATATTTCTTATAAATCCATGCTGACTACAACTAATAAGATCAGATCTGGAGACAAAGTCAAGCATATGATCCCGTAACAAAGTTTCCGCACCTTCCCTACCACTGATGTCAGGCTTACAGGCTTATAGTCAACAGGCTGGGAACAACCTTTTTTAAATATTGGTATTACTATTTTTCAATCCATCGACACATCACCAGACAAAAGTGAATCAGAAAAGATAAGAAACAGTGGTCTAGAATAAACTGGACTAAGCTCTTTTAAGATCTTCTGTCAGCCAGAGAGTGATATTCCTTATGTGTACCCTTCATATTATTACAGTTCCTGCTATGGACTAGGATATTTCTGTAGTGAATAGAGAAAAAAAAATGGTTAAGCACATTAGCCTTTTCAGGCATCCATGACCATTAGTCCCACATTCTCAGTCCTCATTTTTTACTATTGATATATTAAAAAATATTTTCCTGCATGTGTAATCTCAGTGTGCAGGAAGAAACACAGAGAATAGAACTAATCAGTTAAGAGATGGGAAATACTAGTAGCAAACAGGTCTCCTTGCTATTAGACCTGCTCAAGTTCGCCCACCAGTTTTTGCCTTCTTCAATATCTCAGTGACAGAGAACTATTGCTGGGGCAAGAGCAACATGCATGTCAGCATGACACCATTAAGGCGTTTGGCACTGCATCATATAGCCCTGAGAGAGCAAGTACTTGCCAAATACAAGTGTGCAGGAATCCCATCATTCCAGCTTCCTGAGAATTCTCCTATACCAATCCTCTCCAGATCCATTAGCTGCCTCTCAAAGTGATTGGGAGAAGTGTAAGTCTAGGGCCACAATAGGAAACCTACCCGACTCTATTGAAACTATTGCCAAGATTCTCACATTTCAAACTGTGCTACTATTCCAGGTGTTTATGGCTTCAGGAACATCAAAATGGCAGGTCCCTGGTAATATAATGATCATCTGTATGCTCATCTGCAGACCAATTTATTTACCTCACTGGATCATGTGGCAAAGATGTGAAGATTGGTAATATGCCAGCATCTACTTCTTCATTAAACCTTCTCATCTGCTCATCTTACTGATCCTTCCATACTGGCACAAGCCCCTCATATTGACCCAGAACATATTAAACAGCATTGGTGAGATACAGCCATGCAGTCATGGAGCTTTTGTGTATTGTCTATGGGGGCATCTTAGAATTTGCACCAGAAATACAGATAGGGAGATGCAAAATCCTGTGCTAAGGAGAAAAATAAGTGCAAAACCCATGCTAACCGATGTAATATCAGCTTATCGAGGGTTTGTACTCATTTTGCATTGCCTGCACCATTTACAAAGACTTTTGGAAATAGCACACTGCAAACGATGCAATAAAATTAGATTTTTTTTTTAACCAAAATGTAATGCCTTTTCAGTTGAGGCTTTAAAGCTGTGGAAAAGATTGCCAATTATCTCTCGCATTCACTCAATGCAATAACAGTCGCAATGTGGTTATTACCACATTGCGGGAACAAGTGCAGTTGTGATAGGGAAATTTATGCACACACACCCCAGAATTTATTTTTTTTAAAATAACAGTTTAAATAAAAACATTGCAGTATGTAAGTAAGGCCACACTGGGGCATTTCTCAAGCATACAGTGTGTTTTGCGATCTGTTAAGCTTGTGAGAAAAGCCTGTCAGTACATTGCAACGTGGATGGCAACATTGCATGCACTGCATTGTGTTCGTTATAAGTGCCTTTGTGGCACTGACAAGTGCCTTTTTGGAGGTTTCCTGCAGCTAGAACCAGGACCCCATTGGCTCTTAAAAGAGCCCTTGCAGCCCTTAAAAAGGCCATTGTGGAGCCCTGCAGAAAAACCAGGACCCTGACTTCTGTTAAGGGAAACTTGTTGCTCTAATAAGAATCTTTAGGATAAGGGGGTCCC
This sequence comes from Hymenochirus boettgeri, assembly GCA_019447015.1. Lineage (NCBI taxonomy): Eukaryota > Metazoa > Chordata > Amphibia > Anura > Pipidae > Hymenochirus > Hymenochirus boettgeri. The sequence continues at coordinate 61,595,182 of CM033471.1, forward strand.
ACAGCTCGAATCCAGGACCACCTCCGATCCTAAAAAGGACCTTTTCAGGTCTCTGCCAACTTTCTCACTGAAGAAGGGTATGAACGTTTCCACCTCCTCCAATAGCTTTACAAGCTTATGCTACCATAGAAAAAAAAACAATCATTCCTTGTCAGGGACTACCAGGACACAGGTAAGTACTGTAGTTTAAGGTTTTGCAGGGTCCTTAGCTTTTAAATTGACATCACCACTCAATCTGCAATGTTTAATGCTCCAATGAAATTCTTCAGTAAATATATCTGTTGTATTCAATTAGATCAACTGGACTTGAAGTTCAGTTCTTGAAGAAGTTCGCTAGTCATCCAACTGGCTTTCTCAATTCAGAATGACTTGTACAAGAATCGGTGGCAGTTATGTACCCTGGAAAAATCCCAATTAGCATATCACAGCCAGGTGTTAAGGGCGTTAAGCATAGTGGCTAAGAGGTGTTATAGGAACACCCAGGGTAAGGTGTCAAAACAGCATTGTACATGGCAGACAGTTGGTGTCGAACCCCACCACCTCTATTTAGGCTTGGTTTCTTATTTTCACATAAATGGCCTCCTAACACCTCTCTTGAACCAGTCACGTTCCTTGCCAATATGTTAACATTATAATCTTCAAAGGTATGTCCTTTAAGATGCCGGTACACAGCTGAGTCCTGACCCAAGGAATGCTCTTCTGTGCTGGGCCATACGTTGATGCAGTTGCTGTTTGGTCTCCCCACATACAAATCAGAGCTTGTGTTTCGGTATTGGGTCTTTCGGATGTACCAATTGCTGCTCAGTGTGTTGTTTGGTTTAAAATGGATAAAGTTTGGATAAAATGTTTTTGAAAATTCTTCTTAATTTTTGGGAGACCCCTGCCTACATTGGGATGACATGTTCTTCCTCGTGTTGCTTTCCCCCTTCACTGTTGGTATTCATGTTCTTTTTTTTTCTTCTACTTCTTTTGACAAAGGCGCAGTCTGGAAATCCACAAGTTTTAAGGGCTCCTCTGGAATGTTTCATTTCTTTAGCCTTCACCTTTGTGCTAGTGGGGATTTCTCTGCTCTGTGTTGCAGGGTTCTGGTGACATCCAGCTTGTGATCTAAAGGGTGGTGGGGTCAAACATCAAATACTGATCTGTGGTGTTGGTTTTCTTTAAACCTTTACTCCAGTTTACCATATTCCTGACTTCTACCAAGCAGTCCAAGAAAGCCAGTTTGTTGTTTTGTACCTCCTCCCTTGTGAATTTAAGTTTGGTCCACCGCATTAATGTGTTCTGTGAAAGCTTGACTTCCTTCTGGTGAATTTTAACCCAGGTGTCATCCACCTTCTTGTACAAGTCATTCTGTATTGAGAAAGCCAGTCGGATGACTAGCGAAACGTCTTCAAGAACTAAACTTCAAGTCCAGTTGATCTAATTAAATACAACATATATACCATGACCTGTGAATGAATGAGAACCTTCACAAGCATCTGCAGTAAATAGTGTTATTTTTGCCATATAATAAACCAATTAATCAATGCCAGTAATATAGCTATATTCATTGTGATAAAAGAATGGTACGCTAATAAAAATTACTTTCAATCTATAAATGAACACATGAAAGCTTCACTTACTGATGTGTTGCTCTCTATGCTATGTTGCTGCATGAATGACTTCAGTCCAACTTGTTTTACTCAAGCCTAGTCCCTCAGTAACCCAGCCCCCTGAATGACCATTTGACTCTCTGTGAGGGCTAGCATGCTCAGTTATACCTATGGGGCAGCATTGGTAGAGGGAATTTTCAAATATGCAGTTCACGTACCAAATGTCACCATTCCAGCTACAGCAAAACTATACTTAACAGAAGAGTTTATGATACTAAAGGTGGCCATAGACAGATTGAGATTATATATATTTAATATTAATTGGGCTAAAAATTTTGCCCATCCTGAAAATGAAATTGCACCCTACACAGTGCGACATCAACTATTTTTATAATGTAGTTTGGATACTCAGTATTGGCCAATCATATCAATGCGTCTATGGCAACAATAAGGCACTTGATTGACAGCTGAAATGTAAGATATTTCAGACTGGATGTATAGAAAAGGGGAAATTATAGTTTCCACTAATGGGCAATTTAAAATAACAAATTTGCCGGAGTACATATCAAGTCCAGTACCACAATAAAAAAGAGAAATGTACCAGGACTTATATCAATACCAGACATGGGGTGTAACTTAGAATTAGGCACATTACAAGACGTCTTTATCAGATAAGATTTTTTGCACAATTAGGGTAACATAGTAATTGAGGTTGAATAAAGACGTGTGTCCATCAAGTCCAACCTTTTCACCCTACTTTTTAACTCTACCTAACAGTTGATCCAGAGGAAGACAAAAAAACCCAGCTAAAAAGGGGGGGAAATTCCTTCCTGACTCCAAATGTCAATCAGAAAGTATCACTGGATCAACCAGAACTGCAGAGTATATGTATTAATACCAGTAATTCTCTAATTTTTCAGTTTTAGAAATATCTAGCCCATTTTATAACGGAATGTCCACCCAAAATCAAAATTCTCCCCCACTGCTGGCTCCACTGTGTAGTGTTTAAAATCCTTTCCTTACCTCTCTTGCTCCAAATGGATCTCCTGTAATGTCTGCCCAAAGTCCTAGAGAAGTAAAGAGTAGGAGCCTGGCTGGAGGGAAAACGTTTCCGCCTCTGAGGTGTCCTCTGAGAGGTTTCTGGTTTTCTCAGTGCTCAGGTGCAAGAAACCTTTCCTAACCTGAAGAGAGGAAACTTCTTTTCTTCCAATCTTAAAGGATGTCATGTCTCTCCGATTAGCAAACAATGCACAGAGAGTTTTTTGTATGGCCCATTAATATATTATATAAAGTGATCATATCCCCACGCAAATGCCGCTTCTCTAATGTAAACAGCCCCAACTTGTCTAATCTGCCTGCATAGTCAAGCCCCTCTAATCCCTTATTATTTAGTTGCCCTTCTCTGAACTGCTTTCATTTCCAAGATATACCCTCCCCCCACATACCTAGTTTAAAATTCTAACCCTCTAGCCATCTTCTCCCACAAAACAGCTGCGCCATCATCATTGAGGTGCAGTCCATGTCTACTAAAGAGCCTGTAGCCAACAGAGAAGTCAGCCCAGTTCTCTAAAAACCCACACCCCCTCTCCTTACACTACACTCTTAGCCTCGCATTTATAGTCCTAAGCTCCGTGCCTCCTACAGTAGCATGTGGCTGTGTAGTATTTTTGAAAAACACTACCCTTGAGGTCCTTCTTTTAACTTGGCCCCTAACTCTTGGAAATAATTTTTAAGGACCTCACCTCCACCTCTAACTTTGTCGTGGCACCAACGTGAACCAAGACCGCCAGGTCTCTCCCAGCCCCACCTAATAAATCTGTCTACATGATCCACCACACTGTTGTAGGGTCTTGGTGGCAGATTACCTAGCTACCCTTCTAATTAATGGAGTCCATTACCACCTGCCTATCCTTCCTAGCCCCCAATTCTTCCTCCCTTGTATTAGAGATGGCCATCCCTGGATGGGTGCTCAAGGGAATGGCCCGCTCATACATGCTACTTTTGAGCCATCACCTCCACATCTTCACATAACATGGCAAATCTGTTAGGATCAACCAGCTAGGAAAGAAGCGACCCTATCCATCAGTCCCTATTCCCTGGTGACCCTTAGAAATCTATCTTCCTTTTCCACTTATCTGCCTCATTTCAACTCCCCCGGGTTAATAGCCCCTGCCAATACCTGCATTTCCCCCAGGTTGCATGCCCTGCAATGCTGCAAGTTTCCCCTTTAGATTCTGCACTTCATTCCAAATGGGCAACCCACTCACATCTGACACATACAGAGGTCCCTTGGTGCGGCTGCTCCAAGATCCCATACATGCGGCAGGATGCACAATGCATGGCTCAACAAAACTGACATACATAAAACAGCAATACCCAGCAACAGCAATACACAACACAGAAGCTGCAATACACAACACAGAAGCAGCAATACATAACAACAGACAACAATCTTGTTCTTTAAACCCTTTTTTGTCTTAAAGCTTTTGTTTCTTAACGCATCCCTTAAAAACAGACAAAACTCCTTTAAAACAGAAAAATCCCTTTACAAGTGGATCGCTCTTGCTAGGAGAACTTTATATGAGGTTCAAAACCAATACCCTATATTGCTCTGGCAATTCAAAAAAAATTAGCTACACCCTCATCCAATCAGACAGGAAAGAAAACAAAACAAACAAAAGATTGGAACTATAAAATTACTACAGAATGTAATGTTGGAAATATGAAATTAAATAAGGTAAAGATTTTTAGACAGAGAACTGTCTGGTGATCAAATATATATATTATTATAATATTATATATATATATATTTTTTTTTTTTTTTTTTATGAATATAAATAATTCTTTAGCAGTTAAAACATTAATGTACATGTTGAAATTATTTCCCCATGTGTGAAATATCGAAAACTGGAAACTCCAAAAGCAGACATCACAAGTTCAAAAATTGCAGATTGAATTACAATAAAATTATCAACAAAATAGTCTAACATCCATATTTGCATTGGTAAAAACACTGTAATGGGTTCTAGGCTAGAAATATGCCACTAATGCATTTTGCCACCTTAGACTTGGTGATTTTTAAATTCTTAACAATGCTAAAAAAAGCTTGTGAAGGTTCTCATTCATCCAGGTCATAGGTTAGAGATGGCCAGTTCGCGGATCCGAAACCGGATGCGTGGCGGATTCCGAGATCCGCAAGATTGCGAGGAAAGAAATTTCGCAAGAAATAAGAAATTCGAAATATTCTAGAGAATTCGAATTTTGAAAATGTTTTCGAAAATTTGGCAAAAATGATACAGTAAACTGCTGTAAAGGGCCCTGGGAAATGGTCTGGGGAACTTTCTAAAAGAATCCTATTCTGATTATTTACAATCAGAATTTTCAGAAAGAATCTGATTGGTATACCAACCAATCACATTCTTTTCCTGCCAGAATTGGTTACAATTAGATTCTAATCTTATTGTAACCAATTCTGTTGGCATACTAACTAGAGATGGACCAGATTGTGGAACCAAACCGGTTCCATGGCAGATCTCCGAGATCTGCCAATCCGCGGATTTTCCGAACCCACCTTTGAACATTTTCGAAGATTTCATGTATCAAATTCACCAATGGCAGCTGTTTTTACCCATGCCAATCCCTGGGTATAAAAGGCAGCTAGTCAGGTGCACTTTGTCAGTGTGTTAAAGAGAGTTAGTGGAGACCTGACAGTGTAGGAGTATAGTGTTTTTTCCATGCTTTTGAAGCTTACTGTGTGTGAATTTTAGTGTCGTAGATTGTTGTAAACCACTCCTGTATTCACATAATTTGGGACCCAAAAGTCCTTTGAAGACTAACCCCCCCCCCTATAAGTTTGTTGGACAAATTTAGTGTTAGGCCTTTTAGAGGTCTACTGGCCCTATTTAAAAACACACAGTATTGCAGTTTAGCGATACAGTGCATTATCGATAATGTAAAACTGCGGCAGTAAATTAACGCTGAACGTTCGTTAATTAACAAACCAATTCTGGAGGACCAAGACAGTCATATGGATGTCAAAATGATGCGCCAGCCAGTGCTATGTAGCCCCTCCATTATAGTGCACTTCTAGCGCTGTACGTGCCTTTTGCCCATTGAATGCTCTAAATCCAGGGGCAAGCTCAGGATTGTTAAGGTGGGATTTCTGAGGAAAGCACAGTAGGAAGTTCATGACTAGAGATGGTCTAGACCCAAACTTGAACACACAAATTTGAATGTTCGATAATTATCGAACGTTCAAATTCATGTTCCCAGACTTTAGCGCTCCTATACAGAAAATAGAGGAGTGGCCACCCTACCAGCGGGAGCTCCACGTCAGCGGCCTTTCAGCATGTCCTTGAAAACATATACACTGCAAATAACAGGCTTCAAGCTTTAGGGTTTTAAAACTTCACCTTTATTTGTAAGCAATTCTGATTGGATACATTAAAATTATTTTAGAAAGAATTGATTGGTATACTAACCAATCAGATTTTTTTCAATCAGAATTGGTTACAATCAGATTGGTCTGTTCCCCAGGCCATTTCTGAGGTCCCAGAGCCATTCACAGTAAGTTACTGGTCATTTTTTTGCAAAATTTTTGAAAATTCCTTGGAAACTCGAAAATTCGAAAATTCTCGAATTTTCGAAAAATATCAAACGCGGCTCAAAAATAGAATGTGGAAGCTCGAAAAAGTTGCAATCGTGAGCAAAGTTTGTTTTTTTTAGTTCTGGGATATGTACGTGTTCCCCAGACCATTTCCCAGGTCCCACAGCCATGTTACAGTAAGTTACATTACGGTTTTACCTATATTTAGGCGGATCTGTGCGGATTTTTTCTCCCATTGACTTTAAGTGTTTTTACATGGATTTTCGAATTTCTTCGAATCGCGAACACAGGCGGAACGGATTTAGCAGTTTCGGCCATCTTTAGTCATGGTATACTTTTATATTCAGTTAGATCAACTGAACTTAAAGTTTAGTTCTTGAAGACGTTTTCGCTAGTCACCCAACTGCTAAAAAAACATTTCTGTTGTGTTTTTCAAATAGGCAATGTATGGCCATATGCGTCGAAAAGGAATGGTGATATGCTGTGGTATGATTTTCTGACCATGGTTATCCATAATGGCATTGAAAATGTAATGCTCTTTCATAAATATGCCCCATAATATTTTTCTTAAATTCAATCTGCATGAAATAGTGTAGAAGTGTAATTATGTTAAGATGAAGCCAAGACATCAATAATTTTTATACCGTAGCTTGGATTTCAAAATCTTAAGACATAAATTAGTGTTTGCTTTAGAGTAAGGTAATTACATTGGTAAGGATTTTACTACTTAGATAGAATTATATCTTGTCTTTGCTCAATTACTTCAAAATGCAATAGATTACAAAATCATGTTTCTTTCATTTACAGAGAAAAAATTGCACTTCGTTGTCTCCTCTGAAAACTGATGAATTTCAAGGGGATTTTGAAATGGAAGTGCGTTTACTTGATTTATAAACATAAACAGGAATTTACTGCAACTACAAATTTCCTACTTAGTCACACTGAAGCTTTGTAGACACGTGTGATTGGGGCCGACCCATGACTCATGATATATCCCGAATGGCCCCTTTGCCTGACTATCATTCAATGTACGGGCACTCGGTCGGGCCTCGTTGATAACTGCCAGGGATGCCCATGTGTACGGACCTTAATTCACACTATTCCATTAAACAAATAATTGATGTGCCTTTATGGTGGGAATTGTGGGGGCATGCTAGCATTTAATTCACACATGGATTAAAGCCACACTGAAATTTTCCCAAGCCGCAAGCATGATATTTAATCAATGTGTAATGATTACCTGTTCAGACGACAGGATGAAGTCGGGACCAACAAGGAAATGTCCACAGGGCAAGCAGGACACTGGAAACTATGGTTACAGGATGCAATGGATACTGGATACAATGGATACTGGATACAATGGATACTAGATACAGTGGATACTGGATACAGTGGATACTGGATACAATGGATACAATGGATAGGATACAATGGATACTGGATACAATGGATACTGGATACAATGGATACTGGATACAATGGAGAACAAGGAAGGTCCAAGGAACAAGGAAACAAACTAACAGGATCAGGGAAACCAGCAAGCAAAACTGACAAAAAGTTATGCATAGAGTCCCAAGCACACTCAATACCCTATGGGTGCTGACGTCCTCTGAGGCCTCACCTTCAAGGGCCAAAAGGATACTCCAACAAAGAAAAAGATGAGGGTCGCACTCCAAATATCAATTTAATAATGAACCACACACATCAAATCACAACATTTCGGGGCTACTTGCCCCTTCCTCAGGTGACGTGCAAATAACCCACACATAGTGTTTATACCCTTCGGACTCCTCTTGGGGGTGTCCAATTAAATCGGTGTTATTAATGGTGCAAATATATGGTGAAAAATGACATAAAAGTATCACATATAGCAGCTAAAAATCACACATAGCAGCTAAAAAAAAAACAGTAATATCCATCTGTAAAAGTGTCCAATTCTAAAAAAGTCCACATCATAATGAGTGGATACATAAAACATTTTGTATAAAGTGTCCAATGCATCAAAAAAGTGTCTTCAGTGTAGATAAAGTGTCCAAGTTAATTCACCATATATGGCACCAATTAATAACACAGATCTAATTGGACACCCCCAGGAGGAGGAGTCCGAAGGGTATAAAGCACCATGTGTGGGTTATTGCACGTCACACTGAGGAAGGGGCAAGTGCCCAGAAACATTGTGATTTGATGTGTGTGGTTCATTATTAAATGATTTTTTGGAGTGCGACCCTCATCTTTTTTTTGTTGACAAAAGTTATGCTATCTTCAGGCACCGGCCCAGCATCTGGACTTCTTTTAAACTTTCGCGCCGCCGGTGCCCCTTGGTGACGTCACGAGCTGTGCGCGATGACGTACGGGTGTCGGCGCTTTTCCGTGACGTCACACTTCTTGGTGACGCCGTCGGAGTGCTCGAGACATGGGCGCCGCCATCTTGGATTGTCCGGAACATCCGGACAGGTAAGTATTGCTGACACAATGCTACAGATGTGTTGTGGCTCTCAATAAACATCCCTCTATTCAGCTGTATTAACCATCTTCGTTCTCCTCTTTCTTATGGGTTCGCCCAATGCAGTTCTTTATTGCATTGGCGAGCTGTTAGAGATGGACACAAAATCCAAACTCGAACCCAGGTTTGAGCCGAACTTAACAAGCTTAACGGACCAGACTTTTCAAACTATCCCGGACCCGGATTTCTCGGACTTTCGATAATTATATAATCAGTGTTCAAGGGTTCGGCAACCTCAATTACAAGAATTCGAATCTTCTATGTGTTGTGGGATAATATCGAAAATCTAACGCGGGAGCTTTGAAAGTATTGGGCGTAAGAATAGAATCCATTTTATTTTTTTTAAGTTCTGGATATTCGTACATGTCCCTCAGAGCCATTTGCATTAAGTAACCATTGTTAATTAACTGTATTTCAGCTGAACTTTTTGAACTATTGACTCCCATTGACTTTAATGGGTCCATTTTCGAACTTTTAAATTTTATTGAAGTTCAAAGTTCAAAAATGAAACTAACTTTTGAAGTTTGGCCATCTCTAGCAACTGTGCCATTAGTAGGATTGGTGGGACAATGGAGTCTATGCGACTGTAATGTGTCCCTAGAAAACTACCAAGTCCTTCAAATAGTATAGTATAATATTTGAGGTGAATAAAAACATACGTCCATCCAGTCCAACCCATCTAGCAATATCCTCATTTCTGCCTAATGTTGATCCAGAGGGAAGGCAAAACAAAACCCACCAAATTTATGAAGGGGGGAAAAATTACTTCCTGACTGGCAATCGGAAATTTCCTGGATCAACTCTACTTTATGTATCAATACCAGAACTTGCAACATTCCTTGTTTGCAGAAACTCATCCAGCTTCATTTTGAAACCAACAATGAAACAGCAATCACAACGTCCACTGAACGACAGTTCCATAGCTTTAACGTTCTCACAGTGAAAAACCCTTTCGAACTTGAAGCCTAAACTTTTTTTTTAAGTCTTAAGGGATGTCCTCATGTCCTCTGACATATATTAGTGAACAATGCTCTAGATAGTTTATTGTATGGGCCATTAATGTATTTATACACAGTAATCATATCCCCACACAAGCACCTGTTCCAGCGTACATAATTGTAACTTTTCCAGTTCTCTCTTCATATTCAAGCTCCCCTAAAATACTTCAGGTTTTTGATTATGCATGCCCTTTTTCAGAAGGACTTCTTTCAGGACTATGAACCTACCTTCAGAACGCAAAAATATACCTTATTGAATATAAATAGACATTTCAGGGCATATTTATTGTGGTATTGGAAACTTTGATACGTGAGTTATCGTAAAAATATGGCTGCAATCCTATATTATGATCATGCAAACCATGCAAACGAGTAATGTAATAGTATTTTGTAGGCAATTGTATTATGGTATTATTGTGATCGCGATCGTAAATGTATGATCTCAATCGTCATTGGTATCATTTTAGACCAAAAACGCATTATTTTTAAACTAGTGCACAGGAAAGAGGTTTGGAATGGAGAAAGTTACAGTTACTGTCGAAAAAGTGCAAAAGAAGCATGAACACAGAATAGTCCAGAACTCAAAAACAGTTAAAAATATACATCCTTTTAGGATATCTTCAACCAAACAGACCCATAGGTTAACATGACATGTTTCAATCTACCTATGATTAGTTTGAACAAACATGAAATGCGCCAGGTGACCTATGGGGTTGTTTGGTTTAAGATGTCCTAATAAAGATGTTATTTTTAACTGATTTAGAGTGGTGTGCACACTCCTTTGTGCTTTTTCGACCGTTTCCAGGGCCGCCATCAGACTTTCCTGGGCCCCATATGGGTACATTTGGGACTCCCTATAGCACGAACCAACTCAGACAGTCCATACCTCCCAATATTTTAAAACGCAAAAGAGGGACCAATGGGGAGAAGATAAGGGCAAATGCGGATTTTTTTTTTTTTTAAGACCACGGCCCACTTTTAAGGTTACACAATTGTACCGCACATCGCGGCCGCGAAAATAGCGCTATCGCCGTATTTATAACGCGAGCGCTATTCCCGCGATATCTATCGCGGCCGCGATGTGCTGCGGTAATTTTAAGCCCCTTCGCGGCGATACTGTATAGTATCGCCGCGAAGGGACTTAAAATCCCTTCCCGACGCCGCTCCTAAGGGGGCGAGGCATACGCCCACCACGCCCACCCCCCCCGCGGCGGTGGCGGCGGCGACCACCCGCCGCCGCTTCCCAGCAGCCCCTCCCAACTCGTTCCCCGCTCGCGGCAATCTTGGAACGGGAGGCTAGGAGGGGCTGCCGGGAAGGGGCCGCAGCAGGTGGTCGCGACCCGCCGCGCACCCCCTCCCCGGCAACCCCTGGAAAGTTCTGAAATCTGATTGGTTAATGTAAAGCAAGTATTAAAAATTGACCAATCAGAAACGGATTATGGATTTCTGCAAACCTATATAAAGAGGAGCTTTCCGCCGCGGAACTCAGATGCCATCGCAGTAGATGGCTGAAGAAAGAAGAAAGAAGCGGCTGGCAACATCGGCTCCGCTGAGGCCGGCGGTCCAGCGGGCTCACTGTCGGCCGCAGTGAGTCTGCCTGGCATCGGCGACCTGAGTGGGGTTGGTGTCGCCAGCCCGAAGACGTCGCCCAAGGGCTCTTTTAAGAGCTGCACACTGGGGGTCCCGGTTCGAGCTGCGGGACCCCCGCCAAAGGCACTTGTCAGTGCCGCAAGGGCACTTGTCAGTGCCGCAAGGGCCCTTACAAGGCCGGGAGGGGGTCCCGTTCGAGCTGCGGGACCCCTAAGTCCCAAAGGGCTCTTGTTAGAGCCGCAAGGGCACTTGTAAGTGCCGCAGGGCCCTTACAAGGGCCGGGGAGGGGGGTCCCGGTTCGAGCTGCGGGACCCCTTAGCCCCAAAAGGCTCTTGTCAGAGCCGCAAGGGCACTTGTAAGTGCCGCAAAGGCCCTTACAAGGGCCGGGGAGGGGGGGTCCCGGTTCGAGCTGCGACCCCTAAGCCCCAAAAGGCCCTTCTCAGGGCCCCGCTGGAGGGAGCCTCCACCCCCCCGCGGCTCCCTCCCGGAGGGGAGCGCGGCGGGGTGGTCGCGACCACCTGCTGCGGCCCCTTTCCGGCAGCCCCTCCTAGCCTCCCGTTCCGAGATTGCCGCGAGCGGGGAAGGTGTTGGGAGGGGCTGTTGGGAAGCGGGGCGGGTGCGACCACCCGCCGCAGGTTGCCTGCCCATCCCCGCCGCGGGAGGTTAGTATCGGCTGACTTCGCCACCTTCAAGGTGGCGAAGTAAAACAGCCGATACTAGCCGAGCGAAACCAGTACCGCTGCTTTATAAATAGAAGCGGCGGTAACGGGTAAGTATCGCCGCGAAAGGTTCATTAACTTTTCGCGCCCGTTTTCGGACTTTTATAAATCGCGGTAAACGCGATTTATGCGTTAATGTCCGCGAAAACGGCCGCGAAAAGTTAACGAACCTTTATAAATATGCCCCTATGTATCAATACCAGTAACAATCTACATTATTTTAAGAAACTAATCCAGCCTTTAAAAAAAAAAAAACTATCCAAAAAACCTGCAATCACTATGTTTAATGATAGTTCCATAGTTTTGGCAAAAAAAAACCCGAAACAACTTTCCACACTTGAAGACTAAGCTTCCTCTGACATGTTTTATTGGTTAACAATTCTCCAGATTGTTGGGCAATTAATATATTTACATTAAATCAAAATCCCCACACAAGCACCTTTTCTCTTGTGTCATAATTATAACGTATCCATTCTGTCTTTATAGTCAAGCTCCCCCAGTCCCCTTATTAATTTAGTTGCCCTTCTATAAAGTCTTTCCTTTTCCAAGATGCACGTTTATGCAAAAATGTACCAGAACAGAAACAGTAAACTGCTCTAACTGCCTGTGTGTGTTAGAGGCTAAAATCTCAGACAAAGTTTACCATCTATGCACTACAGCTGTTTGGCAAAAAGGGGTCTGGTTGCATTTGCAACCCCTATTTCTGCGCCACTGACTATTATAAAAGTTTCAACAATAACAAAACTGACACCAAAGGTTGGGTTAAAAAGGCTGGGCACAGCATTTATTATGATATTTTTTATAAACATGCAAATTAACATATTTCCACGACTATGCATCTTTGCAAACCATAACCATGATTTTTGTTCCCCTAACTAGCTGTAGTTTCGAATTGAATTCCAACCTTTGGGCATGTAATGGCTTCATAAGCATAACCAGTAAGGATGTACCTTCCTGCTGTGACTACACCTTCCTAATGGCCACTAAGTGTCCATAAGGAATTACCGCTCTATAAATGCTTCTTTGAGATGGGCAATTTATCCATTCGCTAATTTCTCTAAAACACTGGTTCAATTCAGTAATTATTTAACTGTCCCCTAATTTAGAAAATTACTGCCCCACTCAAACGGTGTTAAGTTTTCTGCTACATCTCCCTAACAGTAGATAATTGTCATCCAAAACAGCTCAGGGAAAATGTTTTGCCCGACAATTTAGCACGTTTACGGAGGGAGGTTTTATTGTCACTTCCCTCCACGTAGAACAGAACGGGCTACTGTTGAGCAAACATTCCGAATGGCATTTATCTAACACCTTTAGGCATTGTTGTTCCAGCCTCTAAATTAAAGAAGCTTTATCAATATTTAATAAACTGATAAATGGAATAAACATACTTAGAATGCATTTAAATTGTTTCAATATCAGTATTTCTATGCATTTTATGCAGCATGATTTTGAAATACTAATAATGTCTTGAAAATGAAATTGAATTCACTGCTAATATTAATGAAATATTGCTGCCTAGGTAATTAAGGGTTAATAGAATAAGAAGATTCTGACTGTATAGAACTGTAAGAATGGGATTTTTTTTTCTAATTAAGTGCTCGGCTTTTGGCCGAATGTTGACTATAGGGCTATTTTAATGAGATAAAGAAAATGGCAAAGACCCATGCACTTCAACACAAACCACAGGGGATAGCAGATAATGCTTACACAAGCAGGTAATAAATTAACATAAAGAGCAAATAGTTACCATTAAAGCATTTTCATTCTTCCACATCAAGATTCTTGATAACAAAAGATGCAAAGCTTGCATACAAACCACCTATTCCTTTTCACAATTTCTCATAATATAAACATATAAATAGAGATGGACTAGAACTCAAACTTGAACCTGAGACGAACTTAACAAGTCTGAACGGAATCGGACTTCTCGAACTATCCCGGATTTCTTGAACATTTGATAACCCTAGAATGTATCATTTGCTAACCCTCAAATGTATCGTTTGTTTTCGGTAACCCTCGAATGTGCGGATAATTTTTGCTAACCCTAGAATGTATCATTAACTAACCCTTGAATGTAGCCTTAGATTTTCGGTTACTCTCGAATTTATCGTTCGCTAACCCTCTAAAGTATCGTTCGTTTTCGGTAATCCTCGAAAGTATCATTCGATTTCGGTAAACCTCGAATTTATGGTTCTATTTTCATCAACCCTCGAAAGTATCGTTCAGTAACCTTCGAATTGGCCGTAACCCTTGAATGTAGCTTGCGCAAAACCCAACTATTTCTAACTTGTTTTTAAGAAGTGTTTAAAAAAGTTGCCCTTCTCTGAACTGCTTCTATTTCCAAGATGTCCCTTTTGTATATGGGATTCCAAAACTGCAACACATATTCCAAATGTGGCCTTACCAGTGCCTTGAATCTATTCATCCTATTTATTTATCTTGAATCCCTCTTTATACAAGACAATATATTGCTAGCTGTACTGTCTAGCATTGTTTGCTACAGCTAAGTCTGTTATCTACCAGAACCCCCAAATCGTTTTCATTAGAGATTCACTTAACACAGAGTTATTTATGGTGTAGGTGGCGCAAGGATTGTTAAACCCTAAAATGAATCACCTTACATTTATCAACATTGAATCTCATCTGCCATTCTGCTGCCCATTGTGAAAATCTATCTAGGTCTGCTTGCAGCAAATTGCACATCATTGGAAGTTTCCAAAGCTCTGCATAGTTTAGTGTCATCAGCAAACACAGAGACCTTGCTCTCAATGCCCCCTTCCAAGTCATTATTAAACAGATTAAAAAGTGGCCCCAGTACAGAACTCTGAAGAACTCCACTTAGAGCTTTAGCCCACATAGATTTATATACATTGACCAACACACACTGTGTGCATTCCCATAATCAATTCTCTATGCATGTACAAATTTTTTTTCTAGGCCAACAGTCCTCAGTTTATACATTAGTCACCTATGTGGCACAGTATCAAAAGCTTTAGAAAAATACAAGTATACTACATCCACTGCTGTGCCTGAAACTAAATTATTTTTCACTTCTTCATAAAAAACAAGTAAATTTGTCTGGCACAATCTATTTCTTATAAATCCATGCTGACTACAACTAATAAGATCAGATCTGGAGACAAAGTCAAGCATATGATCCCGTAACAAAGTTTCCAGCACCTTCCCTACCACTGATGTCAGGCTTACAGGCTTATAGTCAACAGGCTGGGAACAACCTTTTTTTAAATATTGGTATTACTATTTTTCAATCCATCGACACATCACCAGACAAAAGTGAATCAGAAAAGATAAGAAACAGTGGTCTAGAATAAACTGGACTAAGCTCTTTTAAGATCTTCTGTCAGCCAGAGTGAATATTCCTTATGTGTACCCTTCATATTATTACAGTTCCTGCTATGGACTAGGATTTTCTGTAGTGAATAGAGAAAAAAAAATGGTTAAGCACATTAGCCTTTTCAGGCATCCATGACCATTAGTCCCACATTCTCAGTCCTCATTTTTTACTATTGATATATTAAAAAATATTTTTCCTGCATGTGTAATCTCAGTGTGCAGGAAGAAACACAGAGAATAGAACTAATCAGTTAAGAGATGGGAAATACTAGTAGCAACAGGTCTCCTTTGCTATTAGACCTGCTCAAGTTCGCCCACCAGTTTTTGCCTTCTTCAATATCTCAGTGACAGAGAACTATTGCTGGGGCAAGAGCAACATGCATGTCAGCATGACACCATTAAGGCGTTTGGCACTGCATCATATAGCCCTGAGAGAGCAGTACTTGCCAAATACAAGTGTGCAGGAATCCACTCATTCCATGCTTCCTGAGAATTCTTCCTATACCAATCCTCTCCAGATCCATTAGCTGCTCTCTCAAAGTGATTGGGAGAAGTGTAAGTCTAGGGCCACAATAGGAAACCTACCCGACTCTATTGAAACTATTTGCCAAGATTCTCACATTTCAAACTGCTGCTACTATTCCAGGTGTTTATGGCTTCAGGAACATCAAAATGGCAGGTCCCTGGTAATATATTATGATCATCTGTATGCTCATCTGCAGACCAATTTATTTACCTCACTGGATCATGTGGCAAAGATGTGAAGATTGGTAATATGCCAGCATCTACTTCTTCATTAACCCTTCCTCATCTGCTCATCTTACTGATCCTTCCATACTGGCACAAGCCCCTCATATTGACCCAGAACATATTAAACAGCATTGGTGAGATACAGCCATGCAGTCATGGAGCTTTTGTGTATTGTCTATGGGGGCATCTTAGAATTTGCACCAGAAATACAGATAGGGAGATGCAAAATCCTGTGCTAAGGAGAAAAATAAGTGCAAAACCCATGCTAACCGATGTAATATCAGCTTATCGAGGGTTTTGTACTCATTTTGCATTGCCTGCACCATTTACAAAGACTTTTGGAAATAGCACACTGCAAACGATGCAATAAATTTAGATTTTTTTTTAACCAAAATGTAATGCCTTTTCAGTTGAGGCTTTAAAGCTGTGGAAAAGATTGCAACTTATCTCTCGCATTCACTCAATGCAATAACAGTCGCAATGTGGTTATTACCACATTGCGGGAACAAGTGCAGTTGTGATAGGGAAATTTATTGCACACACACCCCAGAATTTATTTTTTTTAAAATAACAGTTTAAATAACACATTGCAGTATTGTAAGTAAGGCCACACTGGGGCATTTCTCAAGCACTTACAGTTGTGTTTTGCGATCTGTTAAGCTTGTGAGAAACGCATGTCAGTACATTGCAACGTGGATGGCAACATTGCATGCACTGCATTGTGTTCCGTTATAAGTGCCTTTGTGGCACTGACAAGTGCCTTTTTTGGAGGTTTCCTGCAGCTAGAAACCAGGACCCCATTGGCTCTTAAAAGAGCCCTTGCAGCCCTTAAAAAGGCCATTGTGGAGCCCTGCAGCTAAAAACCAGGACCCCTGACTTCTGTTAAGGGAAACCTTGTTGCTCTAATAAGAATCTTTAGGATAAGGGGGTCCCACAGCTCGAATCCAGGACCACCTCCGATCCTAAAAAGGACCTTTTCAGGTCTCTGCCAACTTTCTCACTGAAGAAGGGTATGAACGTTTCCACCTCCTCCAATAGCTTTACAAGCTTATGCTACCATAGAAAAAAAACAATCATTCCCTTGTCCAGGGACTACCAGGACACAGGTAAGTACTGTAGTTTTAAGGTTTTGCAGGGTCCTTAGCTTTTAAATTGACATCACCACTCAATCTGCAATGTTTAATGCTCCAATGAAATTCTTCAGTAAATATATCTGTTGTATTCAATTAGATCAACTGGACTTGAAGTTCAGTTCTTGAAGAAGTTTCGCTAGTCATCCAACTGGCTTTCTCAATTCAGAATGACTTGTACAAGAATCGGTGGCAGTTATGTACCCTGGAAAATCCCAATTAGCATATCACAGCCAGGTGTTAAGGGCGTTATAGCATAGTGGCTAAGAGGTGTTATAGGAACACCCAGGGTAAGGTGTCAAAACAGCATTGTACATGGCAGACAGTTGGTGTCGAACCCCACCACCTCTATTTAGGCTTGGTTTCTTTATTTTCACATAAATGGCCTCCTTAACACCTCTCTTGAACCAGTCACGTTCCTTTGCCAATATGTTAACATTATAATCTTCAAAGGTATGTCCTTTAAGATGCCGGTACACAGCTGAGTCCTGACCCAAGGAACTGGCTCTTCTGTGCTGGGCCATACGTTGATGCAGTTGCTGTTTGGTCTCCCCCACATACAAATCAGAGCTTGTGTTTCGGTATTGGGTCTTTCGGATGTACCAATTGCTGCCTCAGTGTGTTGTTTGGTTTAAAATGGATAAAGTTTGGATAAAATGTTTTTTGAAAATTCTTCTTAATTTTTGGGAGACCCCTGCTACATATGGGATGACCATGTTCTTCCTCCTGTGTTGCTTTCCCCCTTCACTGTTTGGTATTCATGTTCTTTTTTTTTCTTCTACTTCTTTTGACAAAGGCGCAGTCTGGAAATCCACAAGTTTTAAGGGCTCCTCTGGAATGTTTCATTTCTTTAGCCTTCACCTTTGTGCTAGTGGGGATGTTCTCTGCTCTGTGTTGCAGGGTTCTGGTGACATCCAGCTTGTGATCTAAAGGGTGGTGGGAGTCAAACATCAAATACTGATCTGTGTGTGTTGGTTTTCTTTAAACCTTTACTTCCAGTTTACCATATTCCTTGACTTCTACCAAGCAGTCCAAGAAAGCCAGTTTGTTGTTTTGTACCTCCTCCCTTGTGAATTTAATGTTTTGGTCCACCGCATTAATGTGTTCTGTGAAAGCTTGTACTTCCTTCTGGTGAATTTTAACCCAGGTGTCATCCACAGCTTCTTGTACAAGTCATTCTGTATTGAGAAAGCCAGTCGGATGACTAGCGAAACGTCTTCAAGAACTAAACTTCAAGTCCAGTTGATCTAATTAAATACAACATATATACCATGACCTGGATGAATGAGAACCTTCACAAGCATCTGCAGTAAATAGTGTTATTTTTGCCATATTAATAAACCAATTAATCAATGCCAGTAATATAGCTATATTCATTGTGATAAAAGAATGGTACGCTAATAAAAATTACTTTCAATCTATAAATGAACACATGAAAGCTTCACTTACTCTGATGTGTTGCTCTCTATGCTATGTTGCTGCATGAATGACTTCAGTCCAGTACTTGTTTTACTCAAGCCTAGTCCCTCAGTAACCCAGCCCCCCTGAATGACCATTTGACTCTCTGTGAGGGCTAGCATGCTCAGTTATACCTATGGGGCAGCATTGGTAGAGGGAATTTTCAAATATGCAGTTCACGTACCAACTGTCACCATTCCAGCTACAGCAAAACTATACTTAACAGAAGAGTTTATGATACTAAAGGTGGCCATAGACAGATTGAGATTATATAATATTATATAATATTAATTGGGCTAAAAATTTTGCCCATCCTGAAAATGAAATTGCACCCTACACAGTGCGACATCAACTATTTTTATAATGTAGTTTGGATACTCAGTATTGGCCAATCATATCAATGCGTCTATGGCAACAATAAGGCACTTGATTGACAGCTGAAATGTAAGATATTTCAGACTGGATGTATAGAAACAGGGGAAATTATAGTTTCCACTAATGGGCAATTTAAAATAACAAATTTGCCGGAGTACATATCAAGTCCAGTACCACAATAAAAAAGAGAAATAGTACCAGGACTTATATCAATACCAGACATGGGGTGTAACTTAGAATTAGGCAACATTACAAGACGTCTTTATCAGATAAGATTTTTTGCACAATTAGGGTAACATAGTAATTGAGGTTGAATAAAGACGTGTGTCCATCAAGTCCAACCTTTTCACCCTACTTTTTAACTCTACCTAACAGTTGATCCAGAGGAAGACAAAAAACCCAGCTAAAAAAGGGGGGGAAATTCCTTCCTGACTCCAAATGTCAATCAGAAAGTATCACTGGATCAACCAGAACTGCAGTATATGTATTAATACCAGTAATTCTCTAATTTTTCAGTTTTAGAAACTTATCTAGCCCATTTTATAACGGAATGTCCACCCCCAAAATCAAATTCTCCCCCACTGCTGGCTCCACTGTGTAGTGTTTAAAAATCCTTTCCTTACCTCTCTGCTCCAAATGGATCTCCTGTAATGTCTGCCCAAAGTCCTAGAAAGTAAAGAGTAGGAGCCTGGCTGGAGGGAAAACGTTTCCGCCTCTGAGGTGTCCTCTGAGAGGTTTCTGGTTTTCTCAGTGCTCAGGTGCAAGAAACCTTTCCTAACCTGAAGAGGAAACTTCTTTTCTTCCAATCTTAAAGGATGTCAATGTGTCCTCCGATTAGCAAACAATGCACAGAGAGTTTTTTGTATGGCCCATTAATATATTTATATAAAGTGATCATATCCCCACGCAAATGCCGCTTCTCTAATGTAAACAGCCCCAACTTGTCTAATCTGCCTGCATAGTCAAGCCCCTCTAATCCCTTTATTATTTTAGTTGCCCTTCTCTGAACTGCTTTCATTTCCAAGATATACCCTCCCCCCACATACCTAGTTTAAAATCTCTAACCCTCTAGCCATCTTCTCCCACAAAACAGCTGCGCCATCATCATTGAGGTGCAGTCCATGTCTACTAAAGAGCCTGTAGCCAACAGAGAAGTCAGCCCAGTTCTCTAAAAACCCACACCCCCTCTCCTTACACTACACTCTTAGCCTCGCATTTATAGTCCTAAGCTCCTGTTGCCTCCCTACAGTAGCATGTGGCTGTGTTAGTATTTTTGAAAACACTACCCTTGAGGTCCTTACTTTTAACTTGGCCCCTAACTCTTGGAAATAATTTTTAAGGACCTCACCTCCACCTCTAACTTTGTCGTTGGCACCAACGTGAACCAAGACCGCCAGGTCTCTCCCAGCCCCACCTAATAATCTGTCTACATGATCCACCACACTGTTGTAGGGTCTTGGTGGCAGATTACCCTAGCTACCCTTCTAATTAATGGAGTCCATTACCACCTGCCTATCCTTCCTAGCCCCCAATTCTTCCTCCCTTGTATTAGAGATGGCCATCCCCTGGATGGGTGCTCAAGGGAATGGCCCGCTTCATACATGCTACTTTTGAGCCATCACCTCCACATCTTCACATAACATGGCAAATCTGTTAGGATCAACCAGCTAGGAAGAAGCGACCCTATCCATCAGTCCCCTACTTCCCCTGGTGACCCTTAGAAATCTATCTTCCTTTTCCACTTTATCTGCCTCATTTCAACTCCCCCGGTTTAATAGCCCCTGCCAATACCTGCATTTCCCCCAGGTTTGCCATGCCCTGCAATGCTGCAAGTTTCCCCTTTAGATTCTGCACTTCATATTCCAAATGGGCAACCCACTCACATCTGACACATACAGAGGTCCCTTGGTGCGGCTGCTCCAAGATCCCATACATGCGGCAGGATGCACATTGCATGGCTCCAACAAAACTGTACATACTAAAACAGCAATACCCAGCAACAGCAATACACAACACAGAAGCTGCAATACACAACACAGAAGCAGCAATACATAACAACAGACAACAATCTTGTTCTTTAAACCCTTTTTTGTTCTTAAAGCTTTTGTTTCTTAACGCATCCCTTAAAAACAGACAAACTCCTTTAAAACAGAAAATCCCTTTACAAGTGGATCGCTCTGCTAGGAGAACTTTTATATGAGGTTCAAAACCAAATACCCTATATTGCTCTGGCAATTCAAAAAAAATTAGCTACACCCTCATCCAATCAGACAGGAAAGAACAAAACAAAACAAAAGATTGGAACTATAAAATTACTACAGAATGTAATGTTGGAACTATGAAATTAAATAAGGTAAAGATTTTTAGACAGAGAACTGTCTGGTTATATATAAATAAATTCTTTAGCAGTTAAAACATTAATGTACATGTTGAAATTATATTTCCCCATTGTGAAATATCGAAAACTGGAAACTCCAAAAGCAGACATCACAAGTTCAAAAATTGCAGATTGAATTACAATAAATTATCAACAAAATAGTCTAACATCCATATTTGCATTGGTAAAAACACTGTAATGGGTTCTAGGCTAGAAATATGCCCACTAATGCATTTTTGCCACCTTAGACTTGGTGATTTTTAAATTCTTAACAATGCTAAAAAAAGCTTGTGAAGGTTCTCATTCATCCAGGTCATAGGTTAGAGATGGCCAGTTCGCGGATCCGAAACCGGATGCGTGGCGGATTTCCGAGATCCGCAAGATTGCGGAAGAAATTTCGCAAGAAATTTCGAATATTCTAGAGAATTCGAATTTTGAAAATGTTTTCGAAAATTTGGCAAAAATGATACAGTAACTTGCTGTAAAGGGCCCTGGGAAATGGTCTGGGGAACTTTCTAAAAGAATCCTATTCTGATTATTTACAATCAGAATTTTCAGAAAGAATCTGATTGGTATACCAACCAATCACATTCTTTTCCTGCCAGAATTGGTTACAATTAGATTCTAATCTTATTGTAACCAATTCTGATTGGCATACTAACTAGAGATGGACCAGATTGTGGAACCAAACCTGGTTCCATGGCAGATCTCCGAGATCTGCCAATCCGCGGATTTTCCGAACCCACCTTTGAACATTTTCGAAGATTTTCATGTATCAAATTCACCAATGGCAGCTGTTTTTACCCATGCCAATCCCCTGGGTATAAAAGGCAGCTAGTCAGGTGCCACTTTGTCAGTGTGTTAAAGAGAGTTTAGTGGAGACCTGACAGTGTAGGAGTTATAGTGTTTTTTCCATGCTTTTGAAGCTTACTGTGTGTGAATTTTAGTGTCGTAGATTGTTGTAAACCACTCCTGTATTCACATAATTTGGGACCCAAAAGTCCTTTTGAAGACTAACCCCCCCCCCTATAAGTTTTGTTGGACAAATTTAGTGTTAGGCCTTTTAGAGGTCTACTGGCCCTATTTAAAAACACACAGTATTGCAGTTTAGCGATACAGTGCATTATCGATAATGTAAAACTGCGGCAGTAAATTAACGCTGAACGTTCGTTAATTAACAAACCAATTCTGGAGGACCAAGACAGTCATATGGATGTCAAAATGATGCGCCAGCCAGTGCTATGTAGCCCCTCCATTATAGTGCACTTCTAGCGCTGTACGTGCCTTTTGCCCATTGGAATGCTCTAAATCCAGGGGCAAGCTCAGGATTGTTAAGGTGGGGATTTCTGAGGAAGCACAGTAGGAAGTTCATGACTAGAGATGGTCTAGACCCAAACTTGAACACACAAATTTGAATGTTCGATAATTATCGAACGTTCAAATTCATGTTCCCAGACTTTAGCGCTCCTATACAGAAAATAGAGGAGTGGCCACCTACCAGCGGAGCTCCACGTCAGCGGCCTTTCAGCATGTCCTTGAAAACATATACACTGCAAATAACAGGCTTCAAGCTTTAGGGTTTTAAAACTTCACCTTTATTTGTAAGCAATTCTGATTGGATACATTAAAATTATTTTAGAAAGAATCTGATTGGTATACTAACCAATCAGATTCTTTTTCAATCAGAATTGGTTACAATCAGATTGGTCTGTTCCCCAGGCCATTTCTGAGGTCCCAGAGCCATTCACAGTAAGTTACTGTATCATTTTTTGCAAAATTTTTGAAAATTCCTTGGAAACTCGAAAATTCGAAAATTCTCGAATTTTCGAAAAATATCAAACGCGGCTCAAAAATAGAATGTGGAAGCTCGAAAAAAGGTGCAATCGTGAGCAAAGTTTGTTTTTTTTAGTTCTGGGTATATGTACGTGTTCCCCAGACCATTTCCCAGGTCCCACAGCCATGTACAGTAAGTTACCATTACGGTTTTACCTTATATTTAGGCGGATCTGTGCGGATTTTTTCTCCCATTGACTTTAATGTGTTTTTACATGGATTTTCGAATTTCTTCGAATCCGCGAATCCACAGGCGGAACGGATTTTAGCAGTTTCGGCCATCTTTAGTCATGGTATATCTTTTATATTCAGTTAGATCAACTGAACTTAAAGTTTAGTTCTTGAAGACGTTTCGCTAGTCACCCAACTGCTAAAAAAACATTTCCTGTTGTGTTTTTCAAATAGGCAATGTATGGCCATATGCGTCGAAAAGGAATGGTGATATGCTGTGGTATGATTTTCTGACCATGGTTATCCATAATGGCATTGAAAATGTAATGCTCTTTCATAAATATGCCCCATAATATTTCTTTAAATTCAATCTGCATGAAATAGTAGAAGTGTAATTTATGTTAAGATGAAGCCAAGACATCAATAATTTTTATACCGTAGCTTGGATTTCAAAATCTTAAGACATAAATTACGTGTTTGCTTTAGAGTAAGGTAATTACATTGGTAAGGATTTTACTACTTAGATAGAATTTATATCTTGTCTTTGCTCAATTACTTCAAAATGCAATAGATTACAAATCATGTTTCTTTCATTTACAGAGAAAAAATTGCACTTCGTTGTCTCCTCTGAAAACTGATGAATTTCAAGGGGATTTTGAAATGGAAGTGCGTTTACTTGATTTATAAACATAAACAGGAATTTACTGCAACTACAAATTTCCTATCTTAGTCACACTGAAGCTTTGTAGACACGTGTGATTGGGGGCCGACCCATGACTCATGATAATATCCCGAATGGCCCCTTTGCCTGACTATCATTCAATGTACGGGCACTCGGTCGGGCCTCGTTGATAACCTGCCAGGGATGCCCATGTGTACGGACCTTAATTCACACTATTCCATTAACAAATAATTGATGTGCCTTTATGGTGGGAATTGTGGGGGCATGCTAGCATTTAATTCACACATGGATTAAAGCCACACTGAAATTTTTCCCAAGCCGCAAGCATGATATTTAATCAATGTGTAATGATTACCTGTTCAGACGACAGGATGAAGTCGGGACCAACAAGGAAATGTCCACAGGGCAAGCAGGACACTGGAAACTATGGTTACAGGATGCAATGGATACTGGATACAATGGATACTGGATACAATGGATACTAGATACAGTGGATACTGGATACAGTGGATACTGGATACAATGGATACAATGGATACTGGATACAATGGATACTGGATACAATGGATACTGGATACAATGGATACTGGATACAATGGAGAACAAGGAAGGTCCAAGGAACAAGGAAACAACTAACAGGATCAGGGAACCCAGCAAGCAACAACTGACAAAAGTTATGCATAGAGTCCCAAGCACACTCAATACCCTTATGGGTGCTGACGTCCTCTGAGGCCTCACCCTTCAAGGGCCAAAAGGATACTCCAACAAAGAAAAAGATGAGGGTCGCACTCCAAAATATCAATTTAATAATGAACCACACACATCAAATCACAACATTTCGGGGCTACTTGCCCCTTCCTCAGGTGACGTGCAAATAACCCACACATAGTGCTTTATACCCTTCGGACTCCTCCTTCTGGGGGTGTCCAATTAAATCGGTGTTATTAATTGGTGCAAATATATGGTGAAAAATGACATAAAAGTATCACATATAGCAGCTAAAAATCACACATAGCAGCTAAAAAAACAGTAATATCCATCTGTAAAAGTGTCCAATTCTAAAAAAGTCCACATCATAATGAGTGGATACATAAAACATTCTTGTATAAAGTGTCCAATGCATCAAAAAAGTGTCTTCAGTGTAGATAAAGTGTCCAAGTGTAATTCACCATATATTGGCACCAATTAATAACACAGATCTAATTGGACACCCCCAGGAGGAGGAGTCCGAAGGGTATAAAGCACCATGTGTGGGTTATTTGCACGTCACCTGAGGAAGGGGCAAGTTGCCCAGAAACATTGTGATTTGATGTGTGTGGTTCATTATTAAATTGATTTTTTGGAGTGCGACCCTCATCTTTTTCTTTGTTGACAAAAGTTATGCTATCTTCAGGCACCGGCCCCAGCATCTGGACGTTCTTTTAAACTTTCGCGCCGCCGGTGCCCCTTGGTGACGTCACGAGCTGTGCGCGATGACGTACGGGTGTCGGCGCTTTTCCGTGACGTCACACTTCTTGGTGACGCCGTCGGAGTGCTCGAGACATGGGCGCCGCCATCTTGGATTGTCCGGAACATCCGGACAGGTAAGTATTGCTGACACAATGCTACAGATGTGCTTGTGGCTCTCAATAAACATCCCTCATATTCAGCTGTATTAACCTATCTTCCGTTCTCCTCTTTCTTATGGGTTCGCCCAATGCAGTTCTTTATTGCATTGGGCGACTGTTAGAGATGGACACAAAATCAAACTCGAACCCAGGTTTGAGCCGAACTTAACAAGCTTGAACGGACCCAGACTTTTCAAACTATCCCGGACCCGGATTTCTCGGACTTTCGATAATTATATAATCAGTGTTCAAGGGTTCGGCAACCCTCAATTACAGAATTCGAATCTTCTATTTGTTTGTGGGATAATTATCGAAAATCTAACGCGGGAGCTTGAAAGTATTGGGCGTAAGAATAGAATCCATTTTATTTTTTTTTAAGTTCTGGATATTCGTACATGTCCCTCAGAGCCATTTGCATTAAGTAACCATTGTTAATTTAACTGTATTTCAGCTGAACTTTTTGAACTATTTGACTCCCATTGACTTTAATGGGTCCATTTTCGAACTTTTAAACTTTTATTGAAGTTCAAAAGTTCAAAAATGAAACTAACTTTATGAAGTTTGGCCATCTCTAGCAACTGTGCCATTAGTAGGATTGGTGGGACAATGGAGTCTATGCGACTGTAATGTGTCCCTAGAAAACTACCAAGTCCTTCAAATAGTATAGTATAATATTTGAGGTTGAATAAAAACATACGTCCATCCAGTCCAACCCATCTAGCAATATCCTCATTTCCTGCCTAACTGTTGATCCAGAGGAAGGCAAACAAAACCCACCAAATTTATGAAGGGGGGAAAAATTACTTCCTGACTGGCAATCGGAAATTTCCCTGGATCAACTCTACTTTATGTATCAATACCAGTAACTTGCAACATTCCTTGTTTGCAGAAACTCATCCAGCTTCATTTTGAAACCAACCAATGAACCAGCAATCACAACGTCCACTGAACGACAGTTCCATAGCTTTACCGTTCTCACAGTGAAAAACCCTTTCCGAACTTGAAGCCTAAACTTTTTTTTTTAAGTCTTAAGGGATGTCCTCATGTCCTCTGACATATATTAGTGAACAATGCTCTAGATAGTTTATTGTATGGGCCATTAATGTATTTATACACAGTAATCATATCCCCACACAAGCACCTGTTCTCCAGCGTACATAATTGTAACTTTTCCAGTCTCTCTTCATATTCAAGCTCCCCTAAATACTTCAGGTTTTTGATTTATGCATGCCCTTTTTCAGAAGGACTTTCTTTCAGGACTATGAACCTACCTTCAGAACGCAAAAATATACCTTATTGAATATAAATAGACATTTCAGGGCATATTTATTGTGGTATTGGAAACTTTTGATACTGTGAGTTATCGTAAAAATATGGCTGCAATCCTATATTTATGATCATGCAAACCATGCAAACGAGTAATGTAATAGTATTTTGTAGGCAATTGTATTATTGTGATTATTGTGATCGCGATCGTAAATGTATGATCTCAATCGTCATTGGTATCATTTTAGACCAAAACGCATTATTTTAAACTAGTGCACAGGAAAGAGGTTTGGAATGGAGAAAGTTACAGTTACTGTCGAAAAAGTGCAAAAGAAGCATGAACACCAGAATAGTCCAGAACTCAAAAACAGTTAAAAATATACATCTTTTTAGGATATCTTCAACCAAACAGACCCATAGGTTAACATGACATGTTTCAACTCTACCTATGATTACGTTTTGAACAAACATGAAATGCGCCAGGTGACCCTATGGGTCTGTTTGGTTTAAGATGTCCTAATAAAGATGTATATTTTTAACTGATTTCGAGTGGTGTGCACACTCCTTTTGTGCTTTTTCGACCGTTTCCAGGGCCGCCATCAGACTTTCCTGGGCCCCATACTGGGTACATTTCTGGACTCCCTATAGCACGAACCAACTCAGACAGTCCATACCTCCCAATATTTTAAAACGCAAAAGAGGGACCCATGGGGAGAAGATAAGCGGCAAATGCGGATTTTTTTAAGACCACGCCCACTTTGTTAAGGTTACACACATTTAAAGACCATTATTCCCATTTTACATTGTTGCCTGCAATATTATATGTCAACTAGACATTAAGGCAGTTACATTAACAGGCGCTAGACATGCTCTACCTCCTCGACGCACACACAGACCGGTAAATATAAAATGTACCTGCGTACAGTACACACACTTAAGATGCCCTCATGCCCAGGGGCACAGACTGGTAAATATAACATACCCATATATACTCAAGTATAAACCGACCCGAGTATAAACCGAGGCACCCACATTTACCTCTAAAAAGGTGTAAAAGTGATTGACTCGAGTATAAACCAAGGGTAGAAAATAGGACCACAACTGCCTTCTGATTCTGTATTGTTTTAAGGCTTTAGTTGCCCCTATAAATTGACAGCAGAATTCCCATACAATAATCCCATACAGTAATCCCATACAGTAATAGCCAAATCCAGTATGGTTATTACTGTATGGAAATGCTGCTGTCCATTTAAAGGGCAACTAAAGCCTCAAAACAATACAGAATCAGAAGGGAGCAATAGATATCATCCTCCTTCTGATTCTGTATTGTTTGTAGGCTTTAGTTGCCCTTTAAATGAACATCAGAAGTCCCATATAGTAATAACCATACTGGATTTGGCTATTACTGTATGTGAATTCTTATGTCCATTTAAAAGACAACTAAAGCCTCATTCCTTGGCACTCCAGATGTTTGGAAACTACACCTCCCAGCATGCTTTAGATGCTGGGAGTTGTAGTTTCCAAACATCTGCAGTGGC
This sequence comes from Hymenochirus boettgeri, assembly GCA_019447015.1. NCBI lineage: Eukaryota > Metazoa > Chordata > Amphibia > Anura > Pipidae > Hymenochirus > Hymenochirus boettgeri. The sequence goes on from CM033471.1 coordinate 61,623,734, forward strand.
AAGGAATAGCCACTGCAGGAATTACTCTACTTCCCCCCCTTCTGAGTCCCCACAGTTGCCTTCTGCTACCTGCTCCACATGTTCCCCTGCAGGCTGCTCTGGATCCTCTTCTCTGCTCCGGCAGCCACATGCTCCACTTTCCTCTACTGGCTGATGTCACTACTCAGCGCCAAGTAGTGACATCAGCCTGCAGAGGATGCAGAGCATGCGGCCGCCGGAGCAGGTAAGTGTTTGACTCGAGTATAAACCAAGACTCTTTTTTTAGGCTATTTTTTTAGCCTGAAAATCTCGGTTTATACTCGAGTATATACGGTACCTTTAAGCCAAGCCCACACAGACTGGATCCCATATTAGACCCCATATTATATTCTATATTAGTGTTGCTTAAAACGTATTTCTATTGATATATTCACTCCATTCTCCATGCTCAAATCCTTACACCTACTCTGGAAAAAGGCTGCCACTATTGCCACACAGCATGGCAGCTCCACACTCCGTCCTGCCTATATCCATATTTCTATCTCAGATTGCAGCTCCACACACCATCTCTATCCTGTCTATATCCTGATAATAGAGATGGTGTGCTGCAATGTGACACAGAGATAGAAATTTGGATATGGGCAGGATAGGGATGGTGTGAAGTTGCCTTACTGCTATATGTGACAGTGACACAATCTCTATTCTGCTTATATCCATATCTCCATCTCAGTGTGGAGCTGCCATACTGCTATGTGACACAGAGATAGAAATTTGGATATAGGCAGGATAGAGATGGTGTGAAGTTGACATACTGCTATGTGACACAATCTCTATCCTGCTTATATCCATATCTCCATCTCAGTGTGGAGCTGCCATAGTGCTATGTGACAGAGATGGAGATATGTATATAGGCAGGATAGAGATGCTGTGGAGCTGCCATGCTGCCCCCATGGGGTAGGTAATATAGCCCAGTAGCCCTATTAGGCTATTACCTACCCCATGTGCAGTGCATGCCTTAGTAGCAGAATGCAAACAAGGCATACTGGGAGTTGTAGTTTCTTAACATTAGAAGTTACAAGGTTTTCCATCACTGCTATATAGGTTCTGGCCCCAGCAGCCCCATAGAGGAAGTTTATCAGTCCCTGTACACAGCAGTGAGACAGAGGGTAACAACAATGCCCCCCATGGACTCTCACAATCAGAAATGGGATCAGTATAACTTACAGTTACTCCCTCCTGCTCTCTATGGAGATCACAGCACAGAAGATACAAGTTCAGGGGAGGATCGGGAGGGGGTGGAGCCACATAGACAGTAAAGCCAATTACTGTGCCATGGGCCACGCAGCAGAAATGCCCTGTTTGTCTTCTCTATCTCGGAATGGAATTCAGTATTGCAGGAAAAAAATAATTTTTTTTTTCTTCCTTTCACTCTCTGGGCCCCTTCCAAGTCCGGGCCCCATACAGCAGTACCCCCTTTACCCCCCTGATGGTAGTAAGTTACTGCTTCTGATTTTGGTATCATTTTACGAAAAGATTCTGGGCTTAAGCACCTGGACCACTCTCTACTCTTGTATTTACATGTTACTAATGTTGCATTTATGGCAACAGCTTTACTATTGAGGCTGGATAAACAAATGCTGTTATCCTAAAGGAATTGTACACTAAAAAATAAACTTTGCCCCATTTTAATGTATAAATGAATACATGTAAAGCAGCACTTGTGTGTTTGTGTTGCTGCATGACTTCAATTCATATTTGCTTTGCTTAGGGGTTCCCAGACCCCTTCCTGACTGTCTGACTCTCTGTAAGGGCAAGCATGCTCAGCTATCCCAATAAGGTAGCATTGGGAGAGGGAATTTCACACCATATAGTTCACATACCAACTGTCACCATTCCAGCTACAGAAAAACTATACAGAAAATTTATGATACTAAGGTGCATATTTATAAACGAGCGTTATCTTTTTACAGCCGCTTTTCCCGGATTTTTTGCAAAATCGATATCACCGTGATTTATAAATTGGTGGAAAGCGCCCATGAAAAGGTAATGCCTCGTTAACTTTTCGCACCTATTGGAACAGTTACCGCTGCCTCCATTTATAAAGAGGCGGTAACTGAAGCGCCGCGCTAATCTCGGCCATTTCACTTCGCCACCTTGAGGGTGGAGAAAACGGCCAAGATTCCGGGAAAGGATCACTGCGGGTGGTTAGAGGGGTGTGGTGGCTGGCAACATCAGCTCCGCTGAAGCCGGCGGTGCCAGCGGGCTCACTGTTGGCCGCAGTGAGCCTGCCTGGCATCGACGACCTCGTGGGGTTGGTGGCGCCCGACCGAAGACGTCGCAACGGATCAATATGTCGGCAACATCGGCCTCATAGAGGCCGCTGGCGCCTGCCGGGGGTACCCCAGGCAGATGCAGGGGTACCTCTCGGGGGTCAGCGGCCTCAGCAGAGCTGGTGTTGCCGGGGCTGGAAGAAGATGCCGCCAAAGGGGGGAATGTGCGTTAAAAAGTAGGGGAATCCTTTTAGACTCCTTCTAGGGATTAGAAATAATCAGTAGGGTAGCACCCTTAATATCATTAAGATAAAGATCCTTCACCCTAGAAGGTTATACAATTGTAGCATAATAGGAGAAGGAGTCTAAAAGGATTCCCCTACTTTTTAACGCACATTTTCTATTGAACTTGCAATATGCACATTGCATTTTACCTTGGAAGTTTTTATCTTGTTTTCTTCTATGAAAAATAAAGCTGTGTTTTTACCCACATCTTTGGAACACGTAAGTCTTTTTTATACATTTTTTATATGGTTTGTATGTATTTATGAATTGAATTGATAAGATATTAATACTATATATTTGGTCTTATCTGTTTCTGGGTGAGAGGAGGACAGCGCAGCTAACAGATCCCAAAATTATTTGTTCACTTCTCTTCTTCTACATGCAACATGCCCTTAACGGAAGCAGACATAACCTCTTAGAAGGTAGCTATTGATTTTAATTGCATTACATAGCATTTTTGTTTCTAAAAACATTTGCCGTTGATCCAGAGGAAGGAAAAAAAACAGCATGAAGAAGGTGTAATTCTTTCCTGACTCCAAATGGCAATATACTGTATATTTCAATATTTTTTAATTTTAGAAACTTATCCAGCCCTCTCTTGAAGATATCCAATGAACTTGCCATTACCACATCTGCTGGAAGACAGTTTTATCATTCTCACTTTTAAGAACTGTAAAATGAAACACATTTTTGTCAGGAACTTACCTGCCACTTTGGTCCCACGCCGCTCTGCACTTCCGGGTGGGCGTCGTCACAGCTACCCCAGGCTCCGTTACTTACCTCTCCTGTATCCAGCAAATTCCGTTCCAGCAGAGACTTACTTTGCCTGTTCCTGTGTTACTTACCTTGCCAGTTCCAGCATGGAATTACCTTGCCAGTTCCTGTGTATTACTTACCTTGCCAGTTCCAGCATGGAATTACCTTGCCAGTTCCTGTGTATTACTTACCTTGCCAGTTCCTGTGGAAACACTTATCTTGCCAGTTCTCAGCAGCTCATCCAGCATACAGTTCCCAGCAGCTTATCCAGAATTCAATTACCATCAGCCTCATCTGCACCTGTATATAGCCTTCTGTCCCGTGTCTCCTCCTGAAAGCGCACCTGTAAGTACCCCGGCCTTCCAGACGAATTTGTTACAATTTTCTTCTTCTTCTTTCTTTCATAACAATGTGACCTCTGCACAAAATGCACCAATGCAGCCACTCTAGGTATATCTCCCTTATGGAGATTTAATAGCGCATTCAATAACTCCTTTTCCTGTGCTGCGGCTCTAAGTTAATTTGGCAATAATATAATAATATTCCAGTTCGCAAATTCTTCCTGGAAAGGCCTCAGGTTGGGCACATATGCCTTCATTGTTATTCGTGTATTGTTATGATTTAAGATGAATGCGAATTACTTTAAGTGTATATTTCATGAAGTAAATCTAAATCTAGCATACAGATGGATTATGTCAAGTTCTGGATTTCTAGAATTGCCAAAAAGGCTTCCCCAATTTAATAATTAATAATTCTATAACAATTTCTTATTTGTAATTTTGCTTGTATGCTTTTAATTCATGTGGATTATAATCAATATTTTTTATGGGATTATAACAACCTTCAGTGGCTACAAAAAATGTTGTCAGCCTACCATTTGGAAAAAAAAGAGACCCATAGTTGTAAATCTTATACATTCAATGGAAAAATATAGTGAATTTTGTTGCAGTCATTGTCATATAAACTTACACGTTTGGACTCTGACATGGAGGATTCAGGACATGATTTTTCATCCATAAAAACAACACTGCTCCTTTTGTTTTTTTTTCGTGATCTTCGTAATTTAACTTCGGTTTCAGAATTTCCTTGCAAAGAGATTACTTCTGCCTCTGTGTGTTTTCTAGATATTGGCACTTCAAGATCAAAGCTATAGCAAGTAATAAAAATATTTATTAATAAAGAACCAAGTACAAGGGACAAAAATATTTCTAAAATATTGCTAAATTGTGGATTTTTGGGAGACATCAGTGAGAACTGGTCATTTGCAAAAGGACTGTGATTGCCTGTTCATTACATTTTCTTAAACTGCTAATTTTAAAAAGGTCTAATGAGAATTGCACAGATAGATTTTTGGTGTATTTATGGTAAAACCTCCAATAAAATGTTTTGGTAAAAACATGACTAGGAATGACTAGGAATGACTATGTCAGAGCATTTTATATCATTATATGATTTGTAAAATAACAGGGAGATTCAATAAAAATTCTTATAGTTTAAAATGGTGCTAATTTTGCCCCAACCAATCAGATCTTATTTAACATTTGAAAGCTAACATCTTGATTGGTTGGGACAAAAATAGCACCATTTTAAACGCTAAGAACTTTTATTGAATAACCCTGTAAGTGTTTAATGAAGGGACATTCACGTACAACAAATGGTTACATTCTGTACAAATAATGCATCCATTTAAAAAATATGTTGCTACATCATTGCTACATTATTGTTCAAGTACAGTACTATTTCTCTGAAAAGACTAATTATTTACTTTTTAAACTAGTAACAATGGATTACTTAAGCACTGCATTTCTGACAACATTATTTATTCTAATTGGCTTAATGAGATCTCATTTGGAAAAATATATAAAGGAATACTTACACAAACATGAATTAGAGAATTTTGATTCTAGTGTACAAAATCTCCCCTGCCAACCCTAATTTAAGATTCTTTAAAACTGATATATTGCGATATATTAAAAGCGCTTTTAGGCAAAACACATACATTTTAGTTCAAAAAGGATCAAATTTTATGTAGCCAATTACCCATGCTAATTTTTCTTTTATTGCTAACTATTCAAGGACAAATAAAAGAGGAACAAAACCACCTCAAACTTAATCTACTTTGATTCTCTATCTATGGTCACCTAAAAGAAAGTTTTAATAAAAAATAATTGAAATAAAGAATATTAAGGGTACAGTCTGTCTTCTTCAGCCCAATTGATCTCTGCTATTTTCTTACTTAATTGTCCATAGTCCCAGAAATACTGTTAGCAAGAATCTGTATTTTGCAGCTTTCCCACTTCAGGCTAGAAATCTGGATCAGCATGGCATTCACCTGGCTGAATGATGTGGCTTAAGCAGTGCTTGTGCTGCAGTGACATTGCAATCCCGTCTTAACTTTCGCATGATGTTAACACAAAGCTATAAGTTGGTCTTAAAAAGTAATGTAGAAGTGCCACTATGCTTTTATTACATTGGTTTAAACTTATATATATATTGGATGCATGAAACTTGATGAAGGTTCTTAATCCAGGACCAAAACGTCATTGCACTATGCACCTGTAGCACAAAATAAATCGGTTTTGGTTCAATTTCTTGAGTGCACCTATCTTATGTGGAATATATATATATATATATATATATATATATATATATACCTTCATAGGAGATTGCATTGAGTTTTTAGGAGCTACCAATGAAGTGTGTGTGGGGGGGTTATAGGATATTACATATAGGAAAGGTGTATATGTATGTGTACCTCACTGTAACCATTTCTATTACGATCAATACAGTAAATATATATAAACTATAGCACTGACTTGTATTAAGTACTAGACAAAATATACAACTTATACAAAATCTAAACTTACTTACAGAACTGAGATTCCTATTTTAATATGGGATAGTCAAAATGGGAAGTTAAACTGTGACTGCTAAGGCTGGGTACACACGAGTGCACTATGTGTCCCGACTGAGGGTTCGCTAAGAGCAAACTGTTGGTCATGGCAATAGTGGCTGTGGCCAACAGTTCGTGTGACCGATCGTGTGGTCCCATAGGTTATAGGGTGTTTCCTGGAAAAAGTCTATTTTTTTCCCCAGTGCATTTTGCAGCTAAAGAAGAAGGAGTTCCAGGAAATCTCGAGGGGTGGAGTTAAACAGTCTACAATACAGATACAAGATGTCAGCAACTTTACATCACAAAAGGTAGGCTCAGGATGGACATAGAAAAAAAGGGCAAAAGATGTTTTAAAGCTGCTGCTTCCATTTAAACTTAACTTGGTTTTATAGCATACTTATCCTTTAAAGTTTCTGTCTTAAAGAGCCGTTATCGGCTCGGTACATAGCTTGCAGCAGTTGCATGACACAGCTTAGTTGCGTGAAACAGGAAGATAAATTGAAATAAAGGAGCATGTTGAAAATGAAGCTGATTGAGTCTAAAGGCCTTTATTAAGTGACTTTAAATGTGTTTGTTGCTGTAGAGCTATTTTTCTCGATTTATTCAAAACCAATATCTTGAGGAAAAAATGTATAATGATCATATAATACTAATTTTAATCTCATTCTTGCATTTAAAAACAAAACAGTGGCTAACCTTTCAGATGCAGACTTTACAGGGGTGTAGCAATCAGAACCCACTGAAGACATGGAAATTAATGACATCTGTCTATAAGACCTAAGCATGGACCTTGGTCTTCCAACTCTCCCATCATCAAAATCTGGCTGTAAAAATAATCAACAAAGTACATTTAACTAAGCGAATGAAAGTAACTATAGAAAATTCTAATAAACTGTTTCTGAAATTTACTGGGCAGTACATTTAGCAGGTAATTCCTAATTTAGGCATTGAGACAGAGAAAATTAAAAATATATTTACAGTCTAAAGTATTGCAGTATACCGTATATACTCGAGTATAAACCGAGTTTTTCAGGCTGTAAAACCAGCCTGAAAACTTGGACTCGGTTTATACTCGAGTCACTAAGTACCTGTAACATCCTTTGCATTCCGGCAGCAGCGTCCTCTCCATTCCGGCAGCCGCGCGATCCATGTACTGGTGCGCCTGCCGACGTCACTGCCCGGTGCCAAGGCCGGCGCCAATTAGTGACGTCAGCCGGCGCGCCAGTACAGGGATTGAGCGCGCTGTTGCCGGAATGGAGAGGAAGCTGCTGCCGGAATGGAGAGGACGCTGCTGCCGGAATGGGGAAGACACTTACCTTCAATGCCAGCAACAGGAAGCCCTTGGATGGAGGTACAAACTGAACTGGATGGAAGGGTGGCATTCAAGATGTTTGGAAACTACATCTCCAAGCATGCTTTTATTAGCTGGGAGTTTGCAGTTTCCAAACATCTTAAATGCCAATGAGGGTGGCATCAAGATGTTTGGAACGGAACTCCAAGCTAATAAAGCATGCTGGGAGTTGTCGTTTCCAAACATCTTGAATGCCACCCTCACTTGGCATTCAAGATGTTTGGAAACTACAACTCCCACCTAATAAAGCATGCTGGGAGTTGTAGTTTCCAAACATCTTGAATGCCAAGTGAGGGTGGCATTCAAGAGTTTGGAACTACAACTCCCAGCATGCTTTATTAGCTGGGAGTGGTAGTTTCCAAACATCTTGAATGCCAAGTTATTACTACCCTCGGTTTATACTCGAGTCAACAACTTTTATTAGATTTTTTAGCTGAAATTGGGTACCTCGGTTTATACTCGGGTCGGTTTATACTCGAGTATATACGGTATGCAGTAATGATAACGTTGTGTGTAACTTAATTAAAAGTCTGCTAAAAAGCACCAAATGCTAGTGAAAAAGAAGAGATTCAGCAAAAGCAAAGTTCCGACTAGTACGAATTTATTTTTGAACCTAGTAATATCTAACAATGCAGAGCATATTATAAATATGAAAATAATATAAAGTTTATGGAATAATTTGCATGATTAATTGTAATTTTTTTTTATATTACTAAAAACAATTTAATTTAAACAGGAAATAAAATTTTCATAAATAAAAAAATGATTTAGCATATTGAGCCATATTTATAAAGGCGTTTTGCTAATTTACGACAAATTACAACACCCTTAACAATCCTAATTCTAAAATTGCAATTGTGATTGTAATTTTAAGACCATGGTCATACAATTATGATTGCAATCACAATTGATTTCTGGCCTACTGCATGTTTTTTTTCTGGCCGATCGATCATAAATGTATGACCGCAGCTGAAAACGTGTGGCTGTACATAAACGATAAACAGTATTGGTTGCTTTTGTTACCGTGGGTTAGTGAATATGGCCCATAGATTAAGATGATATTTTCTGCTCTTAGAGCTAGGCCACACTGCAGTGTTTTTTCTGCATTAGCGCATGAGATTGTGCATGTGTTTTTTCCCAGATCATTGAAAACACGGCAACGCACTGAAAATGTGCGTTTTTGGGTGCGTTGTGATTGCGCATGCAATTTGCAATTTTTAATCGCAATTGCATGTGTTTTTCTATTTATATTGAAAAATGCATGCGCAAATGCAACAAAAAATTGTAGACAGGAGAAAGTGTAAAATATAAAACATTTTGGAATTGTAAATCAAAATTGGTGATTTATATGATTATTTGCCCATGTGGGTTGAAATATATGGGAAGGACTATTAGAGAACTTCACATTAGGATAAAAGAACATATTAGACAAGTTAAGAAATATGCCCTAAAATGGGTTCTTTTATTTCAGTCCCTGCTATTTATGAACATTATCAGGCTAAATATAAGGCCTCTTTTGAAGGCAGCCAAGTATTGGTACTAGATCAGTTGAATCCAAAGAATGCTCAGAGGGGTAGCAACCTAAATAATACGTTGCTCAGAATGGAACAAAGAATGATCTTTGAGTATAACACCATGGACCCTAGTGGTCTAAATGATAAGATGGCGTTAAATCCTTTTTTATAAAGATGTGTCTATAATGTATTTTTTATAGATTAATATGTGGTTATTTTCTGGGTGGTGCCGACAATCCTGCGGAGCTGAGTGTGGTGACCAACCCCTCTCTCCCTGTGATTTGTCCAGCCTTCCCCTCATGACCCGTCACAGGACTGGCGGATACCAAGTGCACGAGTTGGAGAGGCGCCGGGAGGATGTCAGACGTCCTGTTCGGCATTGTGTGGGAGACTGAGGTGGAGCTGACCAGAGTGTGGGTGCAAGCGTTCTGGTGTTTAGACAGTAAAGAGCATGGCCACCTTGGACGGTGAAGATCATGGCGTTCCTGGGAGTGGTTTTAGGTAATTGCATGGTTTTGTGTCCGTGGGAGCAGACAGTCAGTTATTTATTTACAATTTTTTATCGGTTTGTCTAAGTTGGCATTATATAGTAGGGGAAGCTACAGTATTTGGACTTTGTTACTATTCTGTATGGGATAAATACACTGGACTTTTTTGTATCCATATTGGAATTGAAATACTTTTACTTTTATCTATATTATTTTAGACATTTTGGATGTATCTATTTTACTGTATGTGATTACATTGTTTATTTTATAGTGTTTAGTGGATCATTCCGTCAGAATAATAAAGTGTTATTGCTTTATCTCTGCTATTTGTTATTATTATAATGCAGTCAGACTCCATAAAATTTATTATACTTTATTACCCCCTTTATTACCCCTGTGGTTATATCCAAAGTAGCACTTGAGTCCACCTTTTATAACCTTGCCATTAGTCCCGTGCTCCTGCCATCCTGAAGTCCATGCCTGTAGACTCTCTTTCCTCTCAAACTCCACCCAGAACTTATTAATCTTGGTACAAACGCATCCCAGGTGCCATTCCCCCACATTCTATACACCTTCTCCTAGGTGGAGGTGTATTGAGCATGGGGGAATGGCGCCCAGGATGCAGTTGCATCAAGACTAATAAGTTCTGGATGGAGTTTGAGAAGAAAGAGAGTCTACAGAAGAGTCAGCACATGGACTTTAGGATGGCAAGAGTACGGGACTAATGGCATGGATATAAAAGGTGGACTTGAGTACTGCTTTGGATATAACCACAGGAGTGGTACAGTATAACAACTTTTATGGAGTCTGACTGCATTATAGTATAATTTTAATACCTGCAGAGATATATTCTGATAAGGGGATTGATGTGTGCAACTCCATAGCGAGAGCCCAATAATGCCTGACTCATTCTCAGGGTGTTACATAGTAATTAAGGTTGAATAAAGACACACGTCCATCAAGTCCAACCTATTCACAACCAGACCTATATGCATTAATACCAGTAATTCTCAATATTTTTTAGTTTTAGAAACTTATCCAGGCCTTTTTTAAAGTTATTCAATGAACTTGCCATTACCACATCTGCTGGAAGACAGTTCCACAGTTTCACCGTTCTCACTGTAAAGAAACCTCTCCTAACCTGAAGATGAAACTTATTTTCTTCCAACCTTAAAGGATGTCCACGTGTCCTCTGATATGACCAATTAGTGAACAATGCACCAGAGAGCTCATTGTATGGGCCATTAATATATTTGTACAAGGTTATCATGTCCCCACGCAACCGCCGCTTCTCCAATGTAAACAGCCCTAACTTGTCTAATCTGCCTGCATATTCAAGCCCCTCCATTCCCCTTATTAATTTAGTTGCCCTTCTCTGAACTGCCTCAATTTCCAAGATGTCCCTTTTGTATATGGGATTCCAAAACTGCACCGCATATTCCAAATGAGGCCTTACCAGTGCCTTGTAAAGAGGGAGAATAATATTTTTCTCTCTTGAATCTATTCCCCTTTTTATACAAGACAATATCTTGCTAGCTCTAGCTGTTGCTACCTGGCATTGTTGCTACCTGTGATTACATCCAGTTACAGCCACATTAATAAAGACTGGATTGTTGGAGTCTCCAATGGATTTATGTTCTGGGACTTTGGAATAACAGTGTAAGATGTCATGATAGACTGCCATTTATTTCCATAATAGCTCTATTAGCACTTTTTGTATGGACTTATTATCAGTATTCTTTTATGTGTATGGTATTTAGGCACATTATCGCTGAAAACTTTAGTATATAAAAGTGGGAATTGGTTTGAAGCCATTGGCCTTGTGTGAATTATTTCCAGCAATATTGGCTGACTTTATTATGATACAGTGCCGTATTGAGTAGTCAGTATAAGCTCCTAGGGGAAGTATCTATAACAACAAAGCAGACAGATTAGACAAGTAAGAACTGTTACACTGGAGAAGCAGCAAGGGGATATGACCATATTATAAACATATATTAATGGGCCATGTAATAAACTATCTGGTGCACTTTTCACCAATAGGTCATCAGGAGACTTTTGGACATCCTTTAAGATCTGTGGAAAAGAAATTTCATCTTCAGGTTCAGAAAGGTTTCTTTACAGTGAAAACGGTGACAGTGGAACTGTCTTCCAGCAGATGTGTCAATGGGATGGATAGATTTCTTAAACTCATAAATATTGAAAATTACTGGTATTAATACAAATACAGATTCCTTTACCCCAAGCCACTGCGCAAATTTTAGGAGTTGCGCTAACTGATTCGATATCAGTTAGCTTGACTTTAACTCCTTCTTTTTGCTTGCTGTTTGGGTGACTGAAGTCCTGCAACAGGTAACACCAGTTTGTGATTTACCCAGAGAGACAACTGCTATATTTAATTGCTAGGAGGCCAGCAATTGCGTCTCTCTGTAAATCCAGACCATAGTTTTGTTAATCCGGGGATCCTTTGGAGTTAGGAAGGAATTTTCCCCATTTTCAGCTTGTTTTTTATTTTGCCATTCTCTGGATCACGTTAGGTAGTGTCCATGAGTAGGTTATAAAGGTTGGACTGGATGGACATATGTCTTTATTCAATCTCAATTACTATGTAATTATATTTGATTATAGAGGATTCCTTGATTTAAAAAGTATCTAACAAAAATCTGTACACCAAATTTTAATTTAAAATTCTCCCTGCATTTGATGGCTAATTTCTAAAAAAGTTTTTCAAATTTCTTTTGTGAAGTAAAATGATATGATATAAAGCTTTATGGCTTTTAGCATCTAACTGTTTAGCAGCATGAGTAAACATTTTTTCTCCCTGTTTTTTAGCATTTACCTTTTTTGTTAATTTTTTTTTCTGTCGGTTAAGCCATCTGTCTTCACTCTGATTAAATCCTTTTATGCACATATTTTGACAGTAATTGGTGAGTGGTGAGTATTTATTTCTCATACGGTTTTGACTTCTATCATTTGAATGAGATTTTTTCACTAATCCACACTGTCCCAATTTGAGCCTAGCTTTTTTTTCTCCCATCTGTACTGATTTGTTTTATCTCTAAAACCAATTACCTCTTTTCCATCTGTCTCCAAGCATGCAATGAATAAAGTCAAAGATCACTAAAATGCTATTCTCTTTCATAGGCTCTTTTGAATTTAAAATTATTTTTGTTACAACTTAATTTAACATTGCAATGTATTCATTAGTGATTTTATATCTGAATCGATAACATAACTGATGAGCAGTACAAATGCAGTACAACATCTTATATTATATACTTTTTACCAATGGAGCAGAACCTTTTTATAATAGAAGGCATCGTTCAGTCTCATGCTATATGAATAGCATTGGCCACAAAATCTAAGAAACAAGAAGTAATTCCTTACTCCCAAGTTTCCCAGAGTAAGGGGTGGAGATATGGAAATTCTCTTTTATGTCCCTTAGCTAATGCATGTGTCTATTGTGCTCCCAAGTCCTACCCCATAGAGCCATGAAGATCTAACAAGATTGAAACATGTCATGTCTGCAGGTCAGATGATTGGCTCTAAACAGTAGGTTATGGTGCATGTTATTAAGCCAGTGTTTCTGGACACATGCAAATGCCAAGGGACATAAAGGAGAATTTTGCAAGAAAAGCAATTTTGCAAGAAAGCAATTAAACTAGCTAAAATAGAAAATGAAATACGGATTGCCGAACAAAGCAAGTCCAACCCCAAAATGTTTTTTAAGTATATAAATGGTAAAAAGATGAGGACTGAGAATGTGGGACCATTAAATAATGGAGCTGAGGTGGCTGTAGAGGATGGCGAAAAGGCTAATCTGCTAAACCATTTTTTTACATCGGTTTTTACTGTTGAGAATCCTTGTCCTTACAGTAGGGATTGTAATAATATGCAGGGAAGAAATGAAGAGTATTCACATTGGCTAACAGAGGATATGGTACGGAAACAATTAGACAAAGTTAATATCAATAAAGTGCCAGGACCAGATGGATTGCATCCTCGGATTTTAAAAGAGCTTAGTTCAGTTCTATCTAGACCACTGTTTCTCATCTTTTCAGATTCGCTTTTATCTGGGGATGTGCCGCTGGATTGGAAAAAAGCCAATGTAATACCAATATTCAAAAAAGGTAGTCGTTCACAGCCTGGAAACTATAGACCTGTAAGCCTAACATCAGTGGTAGGGAAGGTGATGGAAACTTTGTTAAGGGATCATATCCTTGTCTCCAGACATCATCTTATTAGTAGTAGTCAGCATGGATTTATGAAAAATAGATCATGCCAGACAAATTTAATTGGTTTTTATGAAGAAGTGAGTAAAAAGTTAGATTCAGGCACAGCAGTGGATGTGGTATATTTGGATTTTGCAAAAGCTTTTGATACTGTGCCACATAGGCGACTAATGTATAAACTGAGGACTGTTGGCCTTGAAGAAAACATTTGTTCATGGATAGAGAACTGGTTATTGGACCGCAAACAGAGAGTGGTGGTTAATGGAGCTACATCTATGTGGGCTAAAGTTCTAAGCGGAGTTCCTCAGGGTTCTGTACTGGGGCCGCTTCTGTTTAATCTGTTTATAAATGACTTAGAAGGGGGCATTGAGAGCAAGGTCTCTGTGTTTGCTGATGACACTAAACTATGCAGAGCTTTGGAAACTTCCAATGATGTGCAAGTGCTGCAAGCAGACCTAGATAGATTATCAAAATGGGCAGTAGAATGGCAGATGAGATTCAATGTTGATAAATGTAAGGTGATGCATTTGGGATTTAATAATCCCTGTGCCACCTACACCATAAATAACTCTGTGTTAAGTGCATCTGTAATGGAAAAAGAATTGGGGGTTCTGGTAGATAACAGACCATGCTGCCAGGTAGCAACTGCTAGAGCTAGCAAGATATTGTCTTGTATAAAAAGGGGAATAGGTTGGACTTGATGGACGTATGTCTTTATTCAACCTTAATTACTATGTTACTATGTTACTTCCAGTAGCTCTCGAAAGTAGCCTTTGTATATTCCGTAACCCTCAAAAAATCCTCGGTTACCTTCGAAATTAGCTCCATATTATCCAAAAAAAATTTAAAACTCTGGAAAATCCAGGATCTGAAAGTTTAATGGTTCTGAAGGAACTTTGGAACTGGGAGTTCTGAATCAGAACTGGGTTATGTTCAAACTCGAACTTCACCTCTGCTAAAAACCATCCATTTATTAATTTAACTGTTCCGAATAAAGTTTCCTACAGGTACAAGGAAAACTCACAAAAAGGATGAAAACCTCAGATTATTGCTTGTAATCATAACCAATAGGGTTTTTTTTCTTATTTATTTATCGCCTGTACTTTCTGGATTATGAATTGACTGCTTACTGAGAATGAGCTTTTCTGAAACAAGTATTTTTTTATTCTATTCACATCAGGCCCTGCCCCTAAGAACTTTATTATTTAGTAATTTTATCTCACATTCACAACCTATCAGTATGTCTTTATGATTGTGGGTGAGTACCCAAAGGAATCTTGCAGATGTGTATGTCAGGCATTCCACCTACTTGAGTCTCAGCAACGGTTTTTAAAAGGCATGTCATTTTTATTATGTATTCTGCCTGTAGGAATACCATGATTTCTAAGCAGTGTGTTATTCCATAGTATATTCCATAGTTATTCCAAGTAAATTTTATTGGCAGTTTCTGTATATATCCATAATATAATGTTTTGTATCTAGCATGTTTGTATCTAATGTGTGTGTGCGTGTGTGTATGTGCATGCATAAGTATTTATGAAGGTTCTACAGTAGATCGTGCTATATCTGTGGTATTCAGCTAGGTCAACTGAACTTAATGTGCTTTTAGAATTCTGTACTACATAGAAATTATAGGGTTATTCTTTTAGTTCATTTTATTATTTTGACATTTTTAGAATACTATCTGTCTCTTTATAAATTAATGCTAAAGTATACTTTGTTTGTGTATGAGAAGCTATTTCCTATTGTCAACAATTTAACAGACTTTTTCATGTAAAAATCCTTTGTAGAGTTTTCAACAAATATATTAATATAAACAAATATTTTTAGTTTGATAAAAAAAAAATCTCTTACCAGCTCTCTTACACCATATTGCTTCTCCACTTTGATTTTTAAACTTTTAAAGCATTCTTCCATTCGCTCATGAAAGGGACGAAGGTCACCAGTAACCCGTTTTTCATGAATTCGTATTCCAGCACCAAGCAAAGGTGTCTATGAGATTAAATAAATTGATAAATAATTTTGGCACATTTAATGTGGTATTAAAATGCAGCGATATACTTTGTTCATATGCAAATATTTGCTTTCCTGTAACATTGTCCCACATGTAGGTATTTATGGGCCATGTTTATAAACCCCCGGTATCACTTTTTGGTTAGTTAATTAACGGTCGCGGAAGTAAATGTGCGATCGTACATTTACGACCGACCGTTCGATCATAGAATACCGTGTGGTAGTAAACTACCGCAATGTATTCTATGAGGATCATAAATCTACAATTTCGTTATCATAGATTTACAATTGGTATCGTAAATTTATGATAATTAAATGTTGATTGGTTTAACAATCGTAAATTTACGATACCAATCGTTAAAGGCGCAGTATCAATAAAAAGCGATACTGCGGGTTTATAAATATGGCCCTATGTAACTAAGGGCCATGTTTAAAAACCCACAGTACGATCGCGGCTGCAATCGTATATTTACGCTTGCTATCGTTGATTTACGATAGCGATCATAAATTAATGATTGCCATAATAATCGTTAAATGCAAGGTATCGCTAAAATGTGATACTACGCCTTTATAAATAAGTATATTATTTGACTCAAAATTAAAATGAGCAAAACACACAGCAATTTTATGGTATTATAGTGTCTTTTTGAGTATCAGTTAACTCGCTACAAAAATGGTATATGGTTACATATAAGTGTACCACAAACTGCCACCTAACATGCCCATGTGCAGACTGACGACAGTTTGCAGAGACATGCAAATATTCATATAAACCTCTAAACACTGATTTGATCAAGCCTTCTGGGAAATTGTACTCCAACCAGAGTTAGGTCATGTGCTAGTTTGAGCAAAGTACTTTAAACTAGAGAGTCAGCTTCAACCATCCAGGCCACACAGAGAAGCTGTCAGCTCATGCAGCCAAAAAGGCAAGTACCAGTAGGTTAGGAGCCAGTTAAAGAAAGCAACCTTGACGTGGTGACTGGGCTTGAAATAATCTGGCCAACTTTAGTTTAGAATTGTATTTTTTGTATGTCTCTAAACACTGCTGTGACTCTCAATTTTAAGATCTGCTCCGAGTAAGAAATCCTACATGTTTCAACAGTCTTAGATGCAGGATTGCTCTGGTTTGCACATAAATGCATAAACACATCTGTTTTTTTTTCAATTAATGACTGAATGAAAATGATGATCATTAGAACACTTTCCTATAATCCTTCAAAATCCCTGATTTCTAAAACATTACTGAGCTCAGTGTGTTATATGATGCTGGCAGGGTCCTTTGTTTAGAACAGAAAAGTGGTAATGTGTGAGACAAATTGCTTTAAATGGAGGTGTGTGTGTGTGTGAGTGTCTAGATACAACACTATTACTCAATAATATTCAGTGTCCATGTTCAGACTCAGCAGATGGCCCAGTTTTATAAAACAGGTAAAAGACTACTACTCAACAAAAAATATAAAGGTTTAATGTTTATTCTATGAGCTTGGCCAGGCCTTTATAGCATATCACCTGCCCCCCATTGTTATGATCCTCCTCTGAAGCACACCCCCATCAGGTTATTATAGCTTCGAATCAGCGGTTTTCGCAAGATTCGAATCCACGATCATCGGGTAGGCGGTCATCGAAAAGTTCTTCAAAGTTCAGCGCACGCTCAGTGTCTTCAGGCGTGGAAGTGACAACGCTGACAGGTACTGGTCTATTTAAACTGCTCAGCAGTTGGGATCAGTGCTGTTTCAGCTTCCTAGTGTTTGTTATTTCTCCTGATCCTTTGCTTGACATTCTGATTTCCCATTGCTGACTTTTACTTGCCTTGTGACTACCAATCCTGTTCTGCCAGCCCTGATCCGTGCCTTGACGATCTGCCTGTTTCTCGTACTCGAACCTGTGCTGCCTGTCCTGACCTTTCCACCTCCCTCCGGAGTTGCCTCTCTCCCCTTTGCCTTCTATCGTCACTGGGACAGTTACTTTTCCCTCTGGGACCGCAACCTGGTGCCTGCCCTGCCGCACAACATCCCCACCATTGGGGGTTTTGGAGAGGACTGGCAGGCACTTAGACACTGCACCCACTGGGAGGGTTTCTGGTTCCCAGAGTCATTGTTCTCGTATAACACCCATGCTGTGCCCATTATGTATAACATAATTTAAAAGACTTTAATACCCATTAAAACTACATCACATGGAATATACATCAAGCTGAGTATTTAATCTCAAGGCACCCATACATGGTCTGGTGGCTACCTGATGGTAGCAATTAAATTACACTATCATCAATGTGACATCTTGATTAGATTATTAGCTGATTTTACAGCCGACAAATGGGATTATCTGGAACTTTTCTGACTTGCTCTATTACCTTATGTTCAATAAACTGCCCAAAGTATGCATGTCACGAACACCAGATTGCTGGGCACATGATCTGACCAATCAATTGGTATTTCACCACCACCACCCCATGTTTAAGGCCTCGGGGACACCACATAATCACGCTTGACTCTCACTGGCTATGTGCACCCCTGTCCTGGCAGCTAAATGGTTAATACTACACCACTCACTCCAGCAACTAAAGTTTAAAGCAGCTTCACACATTCATACTTTGCTGCCAGCAGTCACAGAGTTAATTAGCATTTACAGAAGCAAACTATTCAATAGACCTAAAAGACCATTCAGAAACATATAACTTTATCAAAAGCTACTTGAGGTTTTAGAGCATCAAAGACAAAACTTATTAATTGTACTGTTAGGTAGGGTCATAGAGTAGGATGCAATAGTTAGATTAGATGGACGTATGTCTCTATTCAACCTCAGTTACAAAATTACTATGTAATATTCCAAATGGCGTACAGTGCATATAAAACAAAAATAATAGAAAATGGTGTTACAAATACAGACATACAATAAACGTACCAAACAGTTATTCAAAATAAAAATGAAAAAATACCAGAGCTTACAGAATTCTGTATTCCAGAGGCAGGAAGAAATAATGGACACACCCCCAACCATGTAAGACCTCAAAAGTATTGAGGAAAGAGAATTTTCCCCCTCTCTTTTGCATGAGGGTGGTAGTACAAACTTTACTTTAATCCTTAATTTAACTTTACTAATCCTTAATTTACACAGATCCCAACAATCGGATATTCTTATTCTACATGATATATCCAAACAATCAATATCAAACACAACAGGCCCCAAACACAGAGATATTAATATCTTCCCCAGTTCTATCATGAGACCAGCATGTGTGGTATTGATTGGACAGGCCTATTGGTATTGGTTTGTGTATATCCTATTTTTGTTATTGGCACATCTATGACCTATGTGTGTACTCTGTCTTCCCTCCAGAGTCCAAACCATCCTCACTGAGGCCTAGGGTTTGATTGGGAAAGGTCATCACTTTTGTCTTTAAATGGCTAGGGCCCATTAGCTTGGCTCCTAAGGTTCTGTTCCAGAAGTTCTAGAAGAATAGCCCCTAAATATTTATGACCATACAAGTCTCCAACTGTTAACCCTTCTCTGCCTCACTATGTGGCTTAAAGGGCATCTATAGTAGGAAAATGAACTTTTTTTTCTTTCTTTCCATGTGTTCTATAATTCCCCACAACCCCCAGAGTGTCTTCACTTTTTTCAGATTCCCTCTCTGTACTGAGATACACCAGTTAGAAGAATACGTGATTGCATTCCTCTACTCCTACTTGGACTGTCAATCAAATCTCTGTGACGTGATCCCCCCTCCCTGCTCTGTAATAAACATAGAGATAAGAGCATTAGCAGGGGGGGAGAGGTAGTTTTGATGTTAGATATAAGGCTGCACCTGCGCCCCCTTCTTAATAGCTTTTACTGATTGATGATTGGTCACAAAGTGAGAGATCATAAACTGTACTGTTCTCCTTCTTCTTCTGTGTCTCCAGGACAGCTTGCTTTCTATTGGTCACTGTGCATTGGTGTGTTTTTCAGGATGTTGAACTTTTAACTCCTACTGCACATGATAAACTTGTCGGTTAGCCAGAGTTGAGACATGGAGGAGGTAACAGAGGGGAGGGGGAAGGGGGGAGTGCTGCACAGAGATCTGACACCATGGTTAAACAGAGTCACTGACAGAGATAGTATTAAGGCAGCACAGAGTACGTGAATTTAACTTTGCAAAAGGGCAATGTGTTTTTTTCACTATAGATGCCCTTTAAAAACGATTCTGTCATGACAATGCACAACAAGATAAACACAAGTCAAATTATTTGACTGATTTGGCCTAATAAATAAAAATCAACCTGTATATTGCTAGCCTTACTTTAACATCAATTTGTAAAGTATATTATAGTATTTGAGGTTGAATAAAGACATACATCTAGTCAAACCTACTCAGCAATACCCACATTTCCTGCCTATCATTTGATTCAGAGAGAATAAAAACTAACACTATGAAAGAGAAAAAAAAAATTCCTTCCTGACTGAAAGGTGTTTTTTTTGGGGGGGGTGGTGGTGGTAAAAGTTTAGTATAATTTTTTTTAAGAAAAATACAAAAGGTATTATTTGTAAATTTGTTTTCTAAAATGATAAAAAAATTATCCCAGTGGAAATAAAAGTATTATGGAACATTGAAAGTAAGTTTTTTTTAATGCATAAAAACATTATTTAACCTACCTGCCAAGCAATCAAATCCTTTAGCCTATTAAGCTTTTCAATGTCTTCTGCGTGTTCTCGCATATACTCATCAGTAAAGAAAGCCTTGATAGGGAAGGGAAACGTTCTTTATTTCAGTAGCTGTTCTAGCAGCAATTACAGTAGCAAGTAATGAAAATAATCAGTTCTAAATCAAAATGAATATAAAGAAATTAATCTCGATTTAACATTTTTGATGAGAAGACTGAAACCCGCAGAGACTGAAGTGTCAGCAAATATATAAGAAATAATTATATTAAACAATGTGAACTAGTTTGTTTCCAACAATATATTTCAAATAAAATGATGTCCTAAAATTCTGGTGTTACCTTACAAAGCTTCCATTTAGTACAGAAATATCCTGTTTCAAAATAGATAAGATCAGAAAAATGTATTGCGTGTTGCTATTGTATGCTAATTACTGGTATATCAGTGCAAACAGGTTAGCATGGGCTTAATGGTTTTGCTGGAATCACATGACTTCAATAAGACTTCTTTTACTACCTTGTCCTTAACACATATTAGATGAGATGGCCTGTAACATGGTGTGCGACTTCTTCAATGGATTATGGCATCATAGAAGTGGCAATTGTGACTCTTGATAGATCAGCCTACATACTGTAAGTTTTTATCACAACAATTAAGACATCTGCATCTTTTTTACACACCTAAGGACAAGGCCCCAATAGGCAGTGATTTGGTGTATCCCTATAACAGCGCATGTGACGCTCACCAAAAATGGTGATTGCATGCGCCGCGACAATGGTCAGCATTGGGCAGTGGGCATAGTGGGGTCATCCCCATACACTTCTATTGTTGTGCGCTGAGCAGGACACTAGCACAGCGCACACTGCACACCAAAACAGCCTAGTGGGGCATAGCCCTTTGTCTTTTTCCTAACATCATGGTTTTTATTTCCCTTTTTTTTCCTGTCATTTGTTAATAGTAGATTTAATCCCATATATGAAATCTACATATTACAAGCATATGTAGCATTATGACATGATGTACACTATGGCTATATTGAAACCAATGCAGCCCACATAATGGAAATACCAACCTGCCTTTCTCTGTAAAGATTTTATGTGTTTGTGTCTTATAGGGAAAGGTGACAGGTCATTTGGTTAAATAAGGACAAACTAAATAAATGTAATTAATATGGCTGCACTCATTGCAATGTGATTACAAATAAACAACATGAATTCAGTTATTTTGCATGTGTTTTTAATAGGTGTTCCTACATAAATTTAATAAACTGCTTTGCAATATGTAGATTTTATGTGTTCAGGCTCAATCTGTCACAAGATCCACAAGATTGCTGAGTATCCTAGATATTGCTTTCAATCTGCCCAAATCTCTTAAACATTTCTTTAAATCTTCCACAGTCTCTCACAGATTTCATTCCATCTGCATACCCTTAAATATTATTCCTTTAATAGTTACACATATAGAGACAAAACAGATGCAGAGGGAGGATAACACAATGAACCTGATTTTAGCACAGCTTTGTGCAATGCATTTCTCAATCTCAAGTGTACCTATATGAAGTTCACTATTTGAAGGTGAATGCAGCTTTCAGAAAAGATCAATTTCAGCTCTACGTTTTTATAAATATTCCAATCAAGCACTGCTACACCGACTAAGAGCTGATTGAAATCCAGTGTGGTGAGAATCCTTACTATATGAGTAATACTGGAAAAAGTGATACAATCTACTATTTACAAATGACAGGGGAAAAGTTAACAAGGGAAACTTTAAAGTTAGGAGAGAGAGATACAGTAAAGAGTAAAACAAATTAATTCCTGAAAAAAAGCATGTTATTTCAGTATTCTTTTAAGTATACCTTTTCATATTTTGTAAATCCTCCCATTACAGCAGGGTCAACAATCCCATTCAAACACATGGACAAGGGGTTGATGGGTAGATTTTCATCACTTTGGTACTGATTGATGAGCATTAGTATTTTCTCATTGGTAGCAGACATTGTTTCAATTGCATTCTCAAGTGGACTAATTGTTGTCTATTAAATTAATACCAAAAATAAAAGTTTAATTTCACAGTGAATGGTTAAATAACGTATTGCTATTCTGTACATTTTAGAGGAACTGTGGTCTCTAAACTAATTAGGGCTAAACAAAAGCCTTTGGTCTTACATTAAAAGTAGAACTATAGTGTATATAAAGTGTTCTTTTTTTAAACAGCTGAAATTCTGCTGGGCATGGCACAGGTAGGATTGGTAATGCCTACCTCCCAATATTGATTCTCTAAGGAGCATCAGCATAGAGAAAATTGCTTCTACCAGGTTTCCTCCTGGCTTCAGCACATACAGGAAAGTCCAGGACACTTGGCAGATGAAAACTTAATGGGCTGGCGCTTCTCAACAAAATGATACTGGGAAATAAAAAAAGTATTCCTACAAACTATTCCTTGGGTATGTTTCATTAAAAAGGTTATTTTTACAGTGGAGTTTTTCTATAAAGGGCATGCTTCCATGTACCTGGAGTTTGGGCATGCTTCCATGTACCTGGAGTTTGAGCATGCTTACTGAAAACCTAGGGGCTTATGTAGTAATAGGTGCAAACTTTTGCCTGTGCTTTTCATCTGCATTCAGCAATTAGATATTAATTGGCACTAACCTGGCAGAAGAAAACTGTATGTACTGTAGCTCCTCAACAAAACAATATTGGGAGGTAGGAATAATCAATCCTATCTCCCTGCAATGTAAAAAAAAAGCAACAGGCAGGAATGATTGTTGTGCAAAAAACATAGATTAATTATGGCACAGAGGCCATTATTTCAGTAACTTGGCTCCCATAGAATGGAATGAAGTCATTCTCATTAAAGGGGAACTGCAATCTCATCTAAATTGCAATTTATTTTCATTTTTCATTTTTGCATAGTTTTGAAGATATTTACATTTTTGTGTGTGATATGGCAGCAGCATCAACAGGTCCCTTGCACTTCCTGCTTCATGCTTTGAAACCGTGTCAGTCAATCTGCCCTGTGGCTCCTCCTCCCCTTTGCAGCCCCCCTGGTCCCTCCCACTCATGGACCCCATGGTCCCACCAGTTGCAGGCCCCCTTGGCCCATTCTCTTACAGCCCTATGTGGCCAGCCCACCGGTGGGTGCCATGGCCCCGCCCACTCATGGATGCACAAGCCCACCCATCCGTGGGTGCATAATCCCTGCCCACTCACGGACGCACAATCCCCGTCCACTGGCAGGTGCATAAGCCACGCCCACCCATGAGTGCCATGGGCCACTCAGACCCACCCTACAGAAAACTCTGTTGAAACAGAGTGAGAACTGCCTGAAAAGGCTGTTTTCATGAAGAGAATGGCTGTAGATTCCCTTAACCTACTCTGTCAGAACTTCACACAGCAGAGAGGAGGAGGGACTTCCTGTCTCCCTCACACGATGATGGAGTCTGAGGCTCGCAGGCGGCACTGTGCCGGAGAAGCCTTAGGAATGTCACATGTCTGCCTCCCACCCATTAACTTTCTGGTCAGTCATTTCTTTATATCTTGGGCTGTGGAGAGGTGGTTGATAGCTAGTTTTAAAGGTAGGAAACTGGCCTTTCATTTAAAATCAACTTGTTTGGAGACCACAGTTCCCCTTTAAGAAAAAAATGTCTACAATATTTTAAAGTTAATTCAATATACAGTAATATGACAGCAAATATGTAATATGTAATATGACAAAGTGTGAGAGAATAGGGGGCAATGTACAGTATAGTACTGTAGAGTATACATACATGTGACATAGATGTAACCTCAAACCAGCGTAAAATTCCAGGTAATCTGTAAGCTGTGACAAAGGTGGTTCTTTCAATCCACATTGACTGTCAAAAAATAGTCAACAAAGTAAATAGTGTAAATGAAAAATATGGTATTATGTAATATTAATTAATAATACACACACACACACAAAGCCTGAATTGTTAAGACCATGAATGTGTAAAAATCCCTCAAGCTACAAATCCCAGCATTCTCTGCAACATAATAAAAGGCAACAGCTGGTTTCAAATAAACTAACAAATAAAAAGATATTCAAATTTCGCTCCCTGAAGCTTCTTACCTTAATGTACTCCTGCATTGCAGCAATCAATTTGCGCCACTTACTAGATTGGGTGTGCGCAGTAAGTACAACCCACACTAACCCTAAAAAATATTGGTTTTAACCTTATTTCTGCCATACCACCATATATTGCATCTACAACTGATATTATGAATGTGAATGTGTATATATAAAGTTTTATATAACATAAAATACTGTCTAAAGGTGGCCATTTAATAATTGTAGATGGACCTACTGTAGTGCATAAGCAAAATATTTTTTTTCCCTGCCAACAATACATCATTTATATCAGGGGCGTAACTGCAGGGCCCGGGCCCCTCCTCAAGATTGACGGCCAGGCCCCTGACCCACCCTCTCCACGATCAGCTGTTTTTAAACAGCTGATCATGCGTATGAATGAAACAAATGCGCAATCAGCTGTTTAAAAGACTGGACCCCGAACTTCCGGTTCAGCTCCGGAAGTTTGGGTCTGGTCTTTAAAACAGCTGATTCCTTCATCCTTGTTTCCTTCATCCATGCATTCATCTGTTTTAAAAACAGCTGAACCCAGAGTTTATGGGCTTGTGGTGGGCCCTCCTGCAGTCCGCCCCTCTTCCCCCCGTGTGTGTGACCATTTGGTCAATACCTTTACTAATCAATAACATATGCAGGTGAAAATTCAGTGATTATCTTTTAGTTAATGTGAAAAAGTTGTGTGTAAGTTGCACTGGGTACTCATACTGTATACATGTAATAAAACACAAAATAAAACCAATTGTTAAAATCAAGGTAAGTATCAATTCCAATCTATAAAATATCTGGTATATTAAAAAGGTTAAGAACTTACAGCTTCACTTGCAGTGAAGGGTTTTTTTGATATCATCCATGTGTTCCTATTAGTCCCATCCATGGTTGCTTACCAATTTTTAGCTTATCACAAAAACAGGCTGGTTCACACAAAAATACCTTTTAATAGCTTCTTTATTAGTGCTCACTTAAAAAACAATTTATTTAGTTAAAAAATGAGTGTAAAAAGCAATAGGTATATTAAAACAATAATATATATATAGATCTACACGTTTCACCTTTCATAGGCTTCCTCAGGATCATAAATTTTCAACATCATATGGAGAACTGTATATATACCCCACCATTGGAACACATAGTACAAACTTGGGCAATACCTATTCTATAATCTCATTAATATCACTACTGCATCTTTCCCCCAATGTCCTGGAGGGTCTACTCTTAGAAACAGTCCGGTATTAAAGAGAATAGGTATTGCCCAAGTTTGTACTATGCGTTCCCAATGGTGGAACGCATAGCCACTTCCGGTGACGTCACTTCTGTTTTTCAATTTTACCCGTGATTTAAAGGGGTATATATACAGTTCTCCATATGATGTTGAAAATTTATGATCCTGAGGAAGCCTATGAAAGGTGAAACGCGTAGATCTATAGATATTTTATTGTTTTAATATACCTATTGCTTTTTACACTCATTTTTTAACAATATAAATTGTTTTTTAAGTGAGCATTAATAAAGAAACTTTTAAAAGGTATTTTTGTGTGAACCAGCCCGTTTTTGTGATAAGCTAAAAATTGGTAAGCAACCACGGGACTAATAGGAACACACGGATGATATTAAAAAAAACAGTCTTCACTGCAAAGTGTAAGTTCTTAACCTTTTTTTTTAATTTTGCCCCAACCAATCAGATGTTAGCTTTCAAATGTTAAATAAGATCTGATTGGTTGGGGCAAAATTAGCACCATTTTAAACGATAAGAATATTTATTGAATAACCCTGCAGGTATTTTATAGATTGGAATTGATACTTACCTTGATTTTAACAATTGGTTTTATTTTGTGTTTTATTACATGTATATGAGTACCCAGCGCAACCTAATCAAAACTTTTTAACATTTGGGATTTTGCGTGACCTTTTTTGGTCTGGTTTGCTGCAACTCATATAAAGCTTTTGGACTTTGTCACACCATTTGGCGCTGAGAGAAAAAAACAATTATATCTTTTAATTAATGGTTCTGTATTAGAAATGTCCATTGTCTCTCGGTTATACTACAGTACATATTTAAGTGAATTCTGGAAAAACAATGTGACTCAGAGAGCTCACTGAACAACTTTTATTTGTGTTGCAAGGCAGTATTTAAAGTTATACTTGAATTTCCTATTTTAAAAAAATTACCATTTCTATATTTATATAGGAGGAAGGATTGTGTATTTTAACTCGGGAATTTATAGACTTTTTGGCATCTGAAATGAACATAGAAAATGTTTCTAAAACTAAAAAATTTTGAGAATTACTGGAATTAAAACATATAGATCTGGTTGATCCAGGGATACTTTCCGATTGCCGTTTGGAGTCAGGAAGGAATTTTTTCCCCCTTTTTAGCTGGGGTTTTTTGCCTTCCTCTGGATCAACTGTTAGGTAGGGTTAAAAAAAAAAATAGGTTGGACTTGATGGACGTATGTCTTCATTCAACCTTAATTACTATGTAACTATGTAACTATGAAAAGACATTTGATTGGTTGCATTACAGGAAAAAGTCTGTACCACAAAGTAAGCCCCATAGTATATGGTCAGCATAAGGCTCCAGAAAAGTCAGAATAAAGCTCCAGAAGAGTCAGATGTGTTAGTCTTTTCATAGGGAACTTTTCAAAATATCTGTCACCTTTAGCTGCATATACTGTAACTCAATGTAAAAGGGTAAGATTGGTTGTGAAAGATTTGCGTGTCTGCAATAAAATACTTGCTGCAAAGTGTGCCTCGATTAGCATATACTGTACATGTAACACGTTTTGAACCTATGGCCCCTTTGCCAAGGATTTCTAGAATAGCATTCTAGATTGTTTCTGGGTTTGTAAAAAGCTTCTATGAAATTTTAATTAGTACATAAAAAATATTTTTTTTTCAGTTGCGGAAGTGCTAGTGCAAATGTCAAGATATTTCTGTTAAAACCGAAAACTATATAAAGGTTAGGAGCAAGTCTTCTATTAACTTTTACAATAGAATGCCAGTTGCATGATGCTGATAATTTTCTGGAGGGATGATTAAATTAAGATTAACTAGGACACATGCTTGCCGTTATAAGAACAATGAATAAAATATTGTTTTATAGTGTTCTGGCTTGCCGGTAGAAAAACCTGTCATAAATCCTTTTTGACAAATTGTATTAATATTTATTGTTCTGCAAGGCAGTTTAATAAAAATAACAACTTTACCAGATGACTCAAATGTAATAAAACATTTGCTACTCTACAATAAATTATGTTGAGAGATTTTAAATCTTTTGACAATCAAGAATAAAATATATTTCCTTTTTGCACAGTATATACAACTTGAGTAAGCTAAAAAAAAATACATTTATATTATGTTTTGAAAGACTGGTTTTATGGGAGACAGATCTTGTTAAACATCTTGCATGCCTTTTATAAGAAAGTGAGAATCTTTACTGTCTTATAGCAGTACAAGTACAAACACACTTGATTTTTAGTAAGGCTTTGGATAATATGTCATATTAACAGATGAACTGTGTTTTTTTTTTATGTGAGCTAGCCTTATTGTGTGTTAGTAAATCTTGTAAGTGGGCATTTTGATAGATATTTGATACATTTTAAGTGGAGAATATCTGAGCTACAGTATCTAGATATGTTAAAGTCTATTTAACGCAAGCACTCCTTTTGCAGCTTATTGAAATTTACAATACCCATGCAGCCAATGCAATTCCTTTCTTAAAACCATGGTAAATGTGTTTAGCATGACTTTACAATGTTGCGTGTTCAGCTTTTGGAAAACAAGGACAACACTGGGTTAAAATAAAATCTCACATTCTATTTCTCTGACAGGGTGTAGATAACTGGTTTGTTTAATATTGGTAACGTTGGAGCCGCATACATGTTTGGGGCAAAACTTAAGTGTCATGACCCAAAATCAATCCAGGGGATGTAGGTTAATTCATGTGATCACAGTAATGTATACTAAAACCCCTTTGTTTATAAAGTATGCCAGTGTGCAGATAATATGATATTGTATGGGGCCTAGGAATGTGTATTGATTATCTTTTCTATGGATGTAGGCAAAACCCCAGTCTTTTAGGTTCTCACCCTGAATACTTTTAAGGCAAGAGGGCAGGGGGGTGTATGGTTGCCCTTTAACAATTGTTGTGCTCTTTATACACTATAGTAAGTTTATACTCCAAAGTAACATACTTCATAACACAGCAGCCAATGTTGAACATCATTCAAACTTCTACGCATGATTCTTAAAATTAGCCCTGGTTCAAGGAGATAAAATGCATTTGTTTTTACTTCAGTTACTTTGAACTGAGTTGGCTGTTTTGGGGGGGAATCTTGTCCGTGCAGCTTTGTTTTCACTTGAAATCTTTTTTTTAACATTTCACACTAGGTACACACATCACAGATTTTTGAAAAATGACAGACAGGATCTGCAAGATCCTGTCTGTCATTTTTCAAAGATCAGGATACACACAGTAGCGTTCTCCCTATGCACAGCATAGGATGTTCAGGACTGTGTTTCCATCGACAGCGACCGACTCCCTCTATAGGGAGTCTATAGTGGCCAAAGGAAATTTACAGCCTTTCCTGAATGATCGCTCTGTGACACGAACATTCGGCTGCCGCACACTCGTTCGGGAAAGCCGCCACACACAGTGCCAATAAAGCCTCGATACCTTCACATCCAACAGTGTCTGGGCTTTATCGGTCCTGTGTGTACCTAGCTTACAGTTGGGTAACTGTGCTAAGATCACTTATCCTGGCATGCAGACGAAATGCAATTTTTGAGAGACCATGTCAGATTTAAAGGGCATCTATAAAAATTTGATATTGCCCCAATGCAAACATAAAATAAGGTAGTATATACTGCCTTAATCCTGCGTTGTTATGTATCTCCATTTTGCCAGAGTCTCACAGTTCATTGCAACACTCCCCACTCCCCCTCACCTCACTAGCTACTAGCCTGTGGCTAAATCCTGGTTTGTTAGACAGCAGCTCTTTCAATTTCAGGCACGCCAACATCAGTCTAACCTCAGTCTGACACACCTCTCTAAACTTTGACCAATAGAAGGGGGAGGGGTGGGTGAGGGGGGGCAAGTGCAGCCTAATCTCTGATTCCGCTGTTGGAGGAACGCATATAGAAGTTGATTGACAGCACACTTAAAAGCAGTGCATTGTATTCAAAAAAAATATGTATTTTGTTTTTGGCATTTGAGACATCTTTTGTATCCAGTTTGAATCATGCTTTTGGGGTGTTGTAAATTGGAAAGATTAAAGGCAAAATATTCTTTATGAACCACCCCCACCTCTTAGCCCAGATATGTTGTCAAAATTGTCCATTATCCAATAATACTCAAACAACTGTATGCAATAACAGAGGCCAAAATGTCCAGGAATGCCATGTCCATACAGAGCTTTATTACAGGTACTAAGCATTTCTCTGCAAACTCACACCAATTATTATTCTGTATTTTACTCACAGCAAATTCATTTTCAGGATCGATGGACCCTTTCCTTACAGGCCTTGAATAGTGGAATCTTTGTACATAATTTGATTTGTAAAAACTAAAAGAGAATAGAAGAAATATAAAATAAATGTTGTTATTAGTGAGTGCACTAAGGTGATTACATTCAGTAGTATAAATCCAAAGTAGATTAAAAAAAAAACACTGCTGTTTTTTCATTTCTAATCCACATTCTAATGCTTTAAAAAATAAGCAGTCTGGTATAACGTACAGTCAACAAGATATACCTTCCAAATGGTGTAAAGAAGAAATATTCGAAATATTTTTTTGGTCCCAATCTCATTTTTTATATATTTTTTTTCTGTTTTACAGGAGTCACAAAACATTAAAGTTCAGCACATATACACAGGATTTAAAGGGTATCTCCATCCCTAATTCTGAAAAACCATATAATGCAGGGGAACCCCCCTAACCCTAAACACTAGGTTTACAACTTTAAAGGGTCTCTTCACTGGAAATAAAAAAAATTGCTATTTAGTTTTATTGAAGAACTGGAGGTAAAGGAGCTGTGTCTTACTTCCCATTCTTCAATAAAACCTGCAGGAGCTGGGAGAGAAGGTAAGGTACTTACCTGATCGCTCGCTCTTCCGCCGCGTAGTGTTGCAGGTCCCGACGGACTCTGTCTTCTATGCGCATAGCATTTGCAGATCTGGAGGGGGGAGGTAGGAGAGCTCCACTGGTACTAAAAATGTTCTAAATTTAATTGATTTTTTGCATTTAATTTGTAGAAAAAGTAGGTTTATCCCATATGTAGGTAACCCACTTTTCCTGTCCAAAACAGCAAATCTAGAATTTTATGCCATATTGATATGTATAAATCCTTCTGAGATAAGATAACATCAAAATTCACTAAAATCTCCTCACATGTGAGATATTTTTAGAAACTACACTGGTTGTTATAAGTGGGGTAAGTTTTGATTAAATGCAGTTACCACTTTGGTGCACCCCGATCGCTCCCAGACCTGCAGACCTGACCTGAGTTAATGCACGATCGGTCCGTGCACGCGTGCACACACACGTCCGCGTGCGCCGTGATGTCATGCACGGAGCACATGGAGCGATAGTGCATTTACTAGCAAACCAGGAGCTAGATGAAAATCTCGGAGGGGCGGATCTAACTAATCACCTAGTGACAAACAAGATGTCAGCAACTTTAACTCTTCAAAGGTAGGCTCTGGAGGGGCTTAGGGTGAAAAAATATGGCAAATGTTTTTTTAAAGCTGCGGCTTCCTATTTACCATAACATCCTTTTATAGTATACTTATCCTTTAAGGCCATTTTTTCGGGGCCTGTGCCATTTGCTATTAACAATACAGGAACCCGATTCAATTCCCCATTGTCACGAACGCCAGTTCGTTGGGCACATGATCTGATCAATCAATCGGTTAAAGCTGCCACCACTTCAAGTTATGTCCTTGAAGACGCCCCCCAAAAACACTCTGACTATGCACACCCCTGTCCTGGCAGCTAAATGGTTAACACTACACCATTCACTCCAGCAACTAACTGGTTAATTTGCATCAGTCCTCCACAAGCAGTCACAGAATTAATAAGCATTTGCACTGCAAAACATTCCATTCAACCACATAAAAACTTATCAGAGGCTAACTGAGTTCTTTTAGAGCTTTAAAGACCAAACTTATTAAATTTTAGATTTAATATTCCAAAAGGTGAACAGTGCATATAATACAAAAATAAAAGAAAATGGTATTACAATAAAAGGACATACAATAGGTACAACAGTTATATAAAATAAAAAGGATAAAAATATTCACAGACCCTACTCACTAGAAGAAGTCCTGTGTCCCAGGACGGGAAGGGAATATGACCCATACACATTTAGCATGTCCAATCAGTATGAGCACAGTTAAAGGAGCTACAATGATTGTTAATCCCCTTGTTGAACCACCCCCCTGGGCTATGCATGAGATGGGAGTGTCTAGGAATGTCCAGATTTACGACTAGCCAAAAGCATTCATTCCCCCTCAGTTAGGCAGATTCCATATAACTTTAGATATGTACATTGTACTGGGATATAGACCACATATTCCTCGCCTGTATTAATTATCAATTCCTACAATACCAAAAATAACCTGTGTGTAATACATATTTCCCAAGATATTAATAACTCGCCTTGGCAAGGGAATAAGGTCTCCATGTTGGATATAATTTTAATGGGCCTACCTTCCCATTTAAAAATATAATATTGGTTTCTGTCTCACATATTCCAATACCGAAATAAATTTATTTTTCATGTATGACTGTCCTTAAAATGACCTCTTAAGGTACCCACCAGACCCCTAGCTGTAGAGAATTCCAGATACACGGTTCGGCCCCACATTGTCTGGAAAAGAAGATCTGCTTCACTAATCGTAATATAAACAAAAGGGACTGTTTCCAGGGTGGAATGGCATTTTATTGGTCTTTTGCAAGAACTAATCTTAATAGTTAACCCATTTTTGCCAAGTTACTACACACTTTCCTGACACCCATAGTGTTCTTATGTAGAACTAAAACAAACACTTTTGAATTGGTGGCGCAAGAAAGGAGCAGTTTACCTTCCAGGTTCCTGCGAGGCAATAAATGATTATTGTATCGCGGGAAACCAGAAGGTAAGATTTTTGAATCTCACAAAGATGTTTTATTACACCTCCTCAATCTCTAAATACAAGTAAATACACATTTTAACACAGACATTTACCTAAAACACACACATGCAATTTAACACAAACCCTTTAAAAACACCCATGCCCTCTCAAATACAGCCACACATATTATCATACATTCATATACTAACTCACTCGCTCACACATATACATACAGTAAATACACTCACACACACACATTACACACAGACACACACAAACATATTATATATACAAACAGGGAGATTCAATAAAAGTTCTTATTGGTTAAAATTGTGCTAATTTTGCCCCAAACAATCATATGATATTTAAAATTTAAAAGCTAACATCTGATTGGTTGGGGCAAAATTAGCACCATTTTTAACAATAAGAACTTTTATTGAATAACCCTGAAAGTCTTGGAGAATGACGCACTCAGAGGTCTTATATAACTTACATAACTTACACCCCACTCAGACTAAATAGGCCAGAAGAATCCATCCCTGGCCTATTTATTTTGAGTGGGGTGTGAGTTATTTAGTCCTGATGACGACCTGTTAGGGTTGAAACATGTTGGCTCTTTAATAAAAATTTTTTGCTTATATAATGATAGACCTGTGAGTGCATGATTTGTTTGTATTATGGGACAGCACCCAGGCAAGTATTTCCCTCAATTGGAGTGCAATCAATATTACCAATATTACCTCACACACTTATTTATACTCAAAATCCTGTACATTACTTGCAAAATCCTGTACATTACTTTCTTACTGCCAAAGAAAGGGTTAAATTGGCCCCAACAACCCAGTTAGCCCATTCAATCACGTGTAAACAGCCCTAAAATGTAAACAGCCCTACCTTGTCTAATCTTCCTGCATAGTCAAGCACCTCCATTCACCTTATTATTTTAGTTGCCCTATCTGAACACCTATTTCAAAGATATCCCTTCTATATGTGGTATTCTCAAGTATTTGCTTTAAAATGAGCGCTGGATCACATCTTTGGTAGCAGTCACAAACATGCGCAACAGAGGTATTCCAAAAAATTCAAAGGGTTTCACATAAATTGTAGACCATTGGCTCATAGAGGCTACCTTGTTTCCAGATGATAAGTTCCCCCGTCAAGCACAAAGCACTGTCTCCACATGCTTGACGGGAAAGTCAGTTGGCTAATTCGTTGGGTGAAGAGTGTGGCATTAAGATCGGAGATCACCAAAGGACCAGGTTTCTAAAATACGTGGTTGGTCTTGAGTTTGGGTCTGCTCTGTTGGGAACTTTCATGGCTTGAATCAAGGATGCCCGATCTTTCTATCCAGACTGAGGTCTGATTTTTGTTTTTTTGTCTGTACTACATATTGTCATGATGGTTTAATATTTTTGTATTATCACAGCCATTGCACAGTGGTTAGGTGGATGCAATTAAAGGCACGTTGCCCTATTTAAGTGGGTGTGTCTGCTTTTTGGAGGGTACTTGTTTTTTGGGATATTTTTGCTACTGCATATTTGTGTCACTTATGACAATGTTAGGAAAAACAGTACCTGCACAAACAAAAAAAAATTGACAGTTGAGAAGGGGTTCAGGAAGATGCTAGTCACATGACTACAAACTGGTCACAAAACTGAAAACAGGAAGTAATCAAGCAGAAAGTAATATTGTTGATAATTGCTGAAAACAGTTTTCATGCAGGAAGTAATTCTGCTAAACTTAAAAATGTGATTTGGGGTTTATTTTGAAGATACATTAAAAGATTTTTTATATAGCCATAAAAGATTGTTTGGAAAATTAGGAGACCACAGTAACCCTTTTTTTGGGGAAGTTTTTCACTTCCCTGTAGCAGGCTGAGACTCAGCCAATCACTAACGTG
The DNA here is from genome assembly GCA_019447015.1 of Hymenochirus boettgeri. Lineage (NCBI taxonomy): Eukaryota > Metazoa > Chordata > Amphibia > Anura > Pipidae > Hymenochirus > Hymenochirus boettgeri. The sequence goes on from CM033471.1 coordinate 61,658,269, forward strand.
TCGTTGGTCTGGCCCCTTCTGCTGCTTCTTTGATCAGAAGAAGCAGGAGTAGGCAGCCGATGGAATGATGGCTGGCAATTATATTTAGCACTGGATTTGGCATATTTTAACCTAGTGAGTTCTAGGTTTGGGGACATAACAAGCAGAATACTCCTTTTTTTTTGAGAGGGGGGAGGCTGGGGTTTGGACATGCGTTTTAATGTGTGTTTTTCCAAAGTTTAGATTTTGTCATAGGTATTTCACAGGAAAAGGGTTTACCCGAAAAACCCCCAAAAACTTTAAGGTATAAAAATATACAATTGCAGCCATATATTTTTGGTACTGTTTGTGTGGCTTTGCAGATTAATGTTTAGTTAATAGTGTGAAATTCTGCTGACACATGCATCCACAATTTTGCATATACAAATTTAGTTATTGCATCATTAAATAGATGTTATTTGTTGTGGGTATTTTCAGGTAAAGGGGTCAAATAAACTTTTGAATTTGCCTTTGAAAAATAAAATTATATAATTGTGAGAAAAATTTAATGAGGGGCTATATCTAAGTTTTGATCCAATTTGACCGGAAACTTAAAAACCTTTGGGTATATACTTTAATTTCTAAAAAATATCTCACTTGGAGGTATTTTACTTTTAAATGATGATTATGTTGCATTAAACAAGATTTGTATTTTATATTTCAGCTTCATGTAAAATTTTGCTTAAAGGGCATGTCCACCCCCCAAACTATAATTTAACCCACTACTGGCCCCACTGTGTAGTGTAGTAAAATCCTTACCTTACATCCCTGCTTCAAATGGTTCTCCTGTAATTTCCCTCCAAAGTCCAAAAAAGTGACCACCAGGAGCCTGGCCGAGTCCCATTCTGTCTATGCCTTCTGTCTCTCTTCTGGGAGAAAAATGATATGCGCACTGCAGCTCTCTCCCCCCCCCCCCCATTTTCCTCTCCCTCCCCCTTGCTCAAATCTCCTTTTCTGTAGTGTAGGGCTCCTTCCCCCAACCGCCATAGTTATTTGAAGCAAAACTCCCTCAAACATTACTTACATTGACTCTTTCCAAATGACATTCAGTACAGCTGGAAGCCACGTCCATGATTGGCTGCCTCTCAGCCAATCATGGACGCAGCTGCCGGTCTGGCCCCCTGCTTGTAGTTGGAGGAGAGATGCAATGTAAGTAATGATCAGGGGAGTTTTCCTTAAAATAACTATGGGGTTTGGGGAGGGAGCCTTACGCTACAGTAAAAATATAAAAAAGGGGTGTACATGCCGTTTAAAGGAATAGTTTAAAGGAACTTTAAAGGAACTATTCCTTTGATTTATTGATTGAAGAAGGGAGGTTAAGGAGCTATGCCTTACCTCCTTTTCTTCAATCAGTTCAACAGGAGCAACGAATCCTCCGCAATGTGATCCTTTGCTTTCTGCAACAGTGAAAATTCCCGGGTACTTCCTGTTTAGAGCAACTATAGTGTGAATTATCGTGCGCGCGTGCTATAGTTACTCTGAATCAGGAAGAGGTCGGGACCTGTCACTGCTGCAGCGGAGGATCAAGTGTAAGGTAAATAACTTCTATCTTCGTCCATCGCTCCTGCTCAATTGATTGAAGAATGGGAGGTAAGGGCTAGGCCACACTAGCGCATTTTTTGCTCGTTTGTACACGCATTTTGAATTCTCGATTGCGCGCTAAAATGGAAATCGCAGGAACGTGAAAATTCCCACAATTTGCAATGCACGTGCAATTGCGCGACTGTTTTGGTAATGCATGCGTTCATGGTGCGTTAATGCATATGTTTCCATAACGGAAAGTGGCAAAATTGCATGCTCAAAATGCACACTCAAACGCACAAGAATTGCACGCACAATTGCATGCAATAACGCTCGTGATTTTGTGCATGATTCCTGTGCGGTGCAGTGTGGCCTCAGCCTAAGACATAGCTCCTTAACCTTCCGGTTTTCAATCAATACATTAAAGGGATAGTTCACTTTTCGAATGCACTATTCTTTTAACACTGTTAATTTTTTGTGTTTTCTTTATAAAGTAGAAGTAGGCTGGGCTATTTATATATTCCTGGTATTACAGATTTGATGCTCAGAAAGACAGCATACATATGGTCGCAATGATTACCTTGATTTGACTTTATGTTATTATCTTCATGATTTAAACACATTAACCGGCCTAGTATTTACATACACATGGAAGACCAATGATCAAACTCTTAAAACAGACTACATCTCAAAAGCATGAAGTGATAACAGAAATCTTGCAAAATTGGAAAATAAATTGCATGACATACATTGTACGTTTGCTATGCCAGTTCACCATAAAAAATGAAACTATACTTGCTGACACAAGGAGTATGTGCTGAATATGCTTTTTGAGTGTTTTGCCTTTAGAGACCCAGTAAGAGTAAAATTATTACAATGTTCTTCTGTAATGAGTCCTGCCTTCTCTCCTCTACTTGAGTTAAAGCTGTTTTGTGTCCTTGAAAGTAAACTTTTTTATGAAATTTATAATGATTCAGCCCCTGGCTGACTAATGGCAAATACACAGCAGGTTTTACAAACAGGCATCTCTTTAGAGATTTTCTTTCACTAGTGCAATTTTTATTAAGCTGTGCTTCAAAGAATTTACACACATGTACTGTAGGTTATACTGACATTTCTTTTTTGCTGTATTGTTATATAGTTGTTAATGTACCCCCTACTGTAAATTACAAGGATATTCGAGTTCCGTGACCATAGAATACAGTGCACGGAACTCAGAGATGACATCTTATATCTGTATAATTTACAATAGGGGGTACATTATCAATTATAATCAGCCCCTTCCCAATAATTTAAAGACTGACCTGAGAATCTAGCTACACAGGACTCAAACATCGCTTCTCCACTGTTAATACCCCTAACTTCTCTAATCTGTCTGCATAGTCACATTCCCCTTATTATTTTACCTGAACTCCTTCTATATCCAAGATGTCCCTTTTGTATATGGGATTCCAAAACTGCACCGCATATTCCAAATGAGGCCTTATCAGTGCTTTGTAAAGAGGGAGACAAATTTGCCTAGTGCCCCTGGAAAAATAGGCACCATAGTATGTAATGTGTATGTATGATTACATTCTAGACTGACAAAACTCTGAAACCTATGAAAAAAATGTACAAAGTTAAGTAATCCCTTTTAGCCCTAATCAACAGCTGCACAGCAAAGCTCAGGATCCCCCCCCCCCCACTCTTTGCTTCCTGGTGCCCTACCTTAAAACCCTTTTTCCGTAGTGTAAGGGACCCTAGCCCACCCCAACTGCCAAGTTCATTTGCTAAAAAAATCATCAGGAATGTACTTACATTGCTTTGTTCCCCTGGCATTCTGCACTGCCGGTACATTCTGGATGATTTTTTTTAGCAAAAAACATGGCAGTTAGGGGTGGGCAAGTGTCCCCTACACTACAGAAAAACTTTATTTTATAGATGGAGATAGCCTTTAAAACTGACTTTTATTCACTTCCAGCTAATTTTAAAATACCTTACATGTCATGAAGGTCTTAGTTTAGAGATGCTAGGTTATGGTTATTAAGTGGACATGTTGCATACTGAATAACTTACTAAATAAATCCTACAGAATAGGTTTGATATCCAATCCTCTAAACATCTAGCTGCATTACTGCATGAACACTAGATCAAAGTATTAGGAATATAACGTGTAAACAATAATATGGCGGCTCACATCCCCTCCCGATTGCAATCCTCCCTCATACCTTGCTCGTCATCCAATAACCAGTCGGGTGTGCCCGCGGACCAGAGAGCCCTGTCTCTGTCTTAAAACAATCAGCACAAACAAAAATGGAAATCCGCCGCCCCTCCCTCTGCTGGTACGTCACCTCCCTCTTGTCTTTACCACCCAGTACAGTGTAGAGTTTGAGGATATAAAACAAATTATGTTGCGAAACCTTCATATCCTCTGCAGAGATAGGGATACTGAGAGAATACTCAAGGGGGGTATGAGAGTAGTAGCAAGGAGAGGAAAAACCATAGGGGACTTGACAGCCCCCAGCTTGTGCTGGCCAGACAGAAAAAGGGGCAAACATAGAACATGGCTCACAGCTGTTGGTACTTTTAAATGTGGTCACACACGTTGTAAATCATGTAAAGTCATAAAAGTGGATGCTGTTTTTCAGTCCGAGATAACAAAGAGAACTTATGAAATACGTGATTTTATAAATTGTTGCACCCGTGGGTTGGTGTACTTGCTTACTTGCAAGAAATGTAATAAACAGTATATAGGTCGTACAGTGCGATCTTTAAAGGAACGCATCCGTGAACATCTGAATAGCATTTTGAAAAGTGACATGAGAACCCCCGTTGGACGACACTTTTGTGATTGCACTGGGGGGGATCCTTCCTTCTGTATGTTTCAAGGTATTGAACACATTAGGAAGAGCCTTGGGGGGGGGGGTCTATTAACTCAACTCAACAAAAGGCAAGCGTTTTGGATCTTAGAACTTGATACTAGGTTTCCAAATGGATTAAATCAAAGATGGGATATTTCCCTATTGGTCTAACATTCCTTAATCATTGTAAATGCAGAATCCACTAATGACTATCAAATGAATAAATGAATATATTAATAAAATGTAATTTCAATATCTGATGTTGGTTCACCTTGAGAACATTTCGAATTGTTAATTATCTATACATATACATTATACTACCTTTTAACATACTTCCTCTTATCTGTATATGGATTCATAACTTTATAGAAAGGGATAGTTCACTAAATAGTATTTATGTTCCCATTTAACTTATAAACATAAATGTACTTAAACAAAGGATTATATTCCATTATAATGACATATGATATAAGAAATTATTTAATTGGGACACTTAGGAGTTAATGGATCAAAGTCTCCCAATTGTCTCTAGGTTACAGAGGGTTAATGATCTAATTAAGGTTCAAACCTTTTTTAATTGGTTGATTTGTGTATATACTCAATGATTTTCTGGGAGCAGAATTGAGTCTATGAGTAAGGGTCTTGGCCCGAACCGCGTGAGACCAACTATTGCACTTGTCTCCTGGCAGCCAAGCTGGGTTTTAAAAGATTGAAATAAAACGATGATTTTTTAAGTAAAGATGCTGGCCTGATTCTATTGCTGAGGTGACGTACCAGCGGAGGGAGGTGCGGCGGATTTCCATTTTTGTTCGTGCTGATTGTTATAAGGAATATAGTCTCAAACTGCCTAGACCCAAAAAAGTTAACACAGTTGAAATAATGGTATGAATCTTACAAATGTGACTTCCTAGAGAAGCAAATTGGAGACTTTTAGATCCTTTAAAGTAGAACTAAAATCTAATAACACAATACATTTAAGGGATCATCCTGTGATTGTGAGTGCAGTTCCATTTCTTCTTTCCAAGCTCCTTCTAGTCAGCTAAATCTTTATTTGGTACCAGCTGATGTGAAGGGAATGACTTTACCAGCAAAGGTATACAAGGAGCAAAAGGAGCGAATGAACAATTGTAGGACTATTGTAAAGATTAGTTTATGGTTGTCCTCTGCACTTTCAGGAATAAAGGAAAGTTTTGTAGTGAGCTAAAGGTATGCAGCTGAGCCTGTATTACACTTTGATAAAATGAACTATAAAACTGGGGGGGTAGGCTGCGCACTCCTCCTCACATATAAGACAATAAAAGATATAAAAATATGTTTGATCAGTATAATCCCTTAAAAACCAGTTTAAAATCTAATACTTTAATCATATAAAAAAATCCAGAAGTGCGCCCAAACCCGCGAAAATAGCCTCTATAAAACGGACATCATCTGAATAAGAAATATACTCTTGAAAAATGGCCCTGTTTGTGCAGCCTTTCAAGACAAATTCAAACGTTAAACTTTCTCTTTCTAGTTTATAATGAGACTTAAGTTACCTTTTTGAGTCATCTTTTTAAGGAGAAACATGCCTTTCAGTTGATTTTGAAAGAAATGAAACATACTTAAGGAGAAAAGTGATTATTCATAGTAAACAAAAACTCATTAGAAATCTGCTATAGATACATACATACTTTCAAACATACAGTATATTTAATGACAGATATATAAGTAGCTAGACAACTAAGACATTGGGCTGTATTTATAAAGTTTTGCAATCTGAAAAGCCTGATAATTAACCTTTTATAGGGATTATAAAAATTATCACTTTTAGTGCCCATTTTCTGGTGATAGTGCTTTCCCCATTACAGCATAAAGCATTCCTGCACCAGTGGCTTACCTAGGAATCACTGGGGCCCCCAGCAAAACTATGATTGGGCCTCTATCCGTGCTTTATCCAAAGTGGTTTTCTGGGAGGAGGCTATATCCATCATAGGGAAAATAATAAGATGGGGCCCCTCTGAGGTTGCTCCCCCTGTTTCTCTGGTACGTAGAGCCCTGCCCTGCACCCGTAAAGTTGATACCCAACAGTATTTCTATAATAGTGCCCCACTGAGTAGTAGAACATAAAAACAACAGTGATGGTGATGAATATATAATCCCTCAATTGACTCTAATGAAGAATCTACTTAGTGTACAAATCCTAAGAGGTTTTTGTTCTTAATACATTTCTAATAATGTTGTGCTGTTATTAAATACATATTTAAAAATAGTTTTATGGCTACCTTAGTCAGTTGTTATATATTAATATAATGTAGATTAATAAAAATAGATTTAAGCTATTTAGTATGATTTTTTGGTTTGTAAACAATTATTTATTACTCCAGTGATTGTGCAAGGAGAATGTAAGAAAAAAAATATTACTTGATAATTTGATCAGGTACTGGTTTATTTTTAAAACGGGTCTGCTCCTCCAGAACAGGCTGTACTGTGAAACACTGAATGTCTGCAATTCAAGACAGTTAAGGAACTCAAAAAGGTAATAACAGGCATTGTAATATTTCATTACTTTTATTTCATCTTACTTGCCTGCCATTTGCCATTTAGTAACACATTTTCTATCACAATTAAGCATAAAAGAGAAACACAATTAAATGCTGCCTTCATTATTCTACCTAATTTGAATTAACTGTAAAGGCTTCAGAAGAGAACAAACCTAATTTTTTCTTAAATATAAAAGCTGTTGATTAAAACAATGTATTGACTGAGTATCAAAGTAATGTCAGCAAGTACTGCAGCTATTTTTACTTCTCCATTAGCTCATTGGAAAACTCCTTTTCTCCTGAACCAATGACTGAATATGACTACAATCAACTGGAGGGCTTGACATCACACAGGCATATTTGTAATAAGAAAATACTAAACAGGCATTTAATTTTATCAGCACAAACATTGTAAAGTATACAGTAAGGTTACGGCCTCACCACAATGGGTGGTAAAGCCTGTGAAAAGCACAATTGAAATGCAGCACGCTTTATGCAAGTTACCATCTGTTTGTGTTGTGATTTGCCCAATATTCCATTATTAGAGTGCATAAAAACAGATGCAATGTGGCTTACTACATTGTAATGCACTGGCATGCGATTCTCATGGAATTGGAAGCACTTCAGAAACGTGTGTTTCTAAGTGAGAAAAAATGTGTTTTGGTCTGAAATTCTCTTTTATAACTAGACACAAGCATTCAAAATGTTATCATTTTGCCTCAAAGCAAGGGAATGCATTATTCATGTGGGGGTTCATGTTTCAAGCTGCAGACAGACCTCCAACAAAGGCAATTATAAGTGAAGGGGAGGGGAATCCCGGTTCGAGCTGCGGGACCCCTTAAGCCCCAAAGGCAGTTATCAGTGCCCCCGCTGGTGGCAACCCCACCCTGCTACCGATTGCAGAGGTGCACCCCCAACCACCGGTTCTGGAGGTGTGCCCCCCCCCCCCCCCCCACGCACACACTGTCAGTGCCAGAGGCGAGCAAATTGCTTGGAATGCCACCACTCAAAGTTGGAGAAATGAAACGGACGAACTTATCACAAAAAAGCAGTTACCGTGGCTTTAGAAATATGAGCAGATGAGCTGGTGAAAAGCCAATCGCGTTGATGTTAACTTTCCACCGCTGTATTTCAGCATTTTATAAATTGCGATAAGTCCAATTCTAGCAAAAACTTTGGTGAAAGCAGTGTTGGAAAGTTAATATTTTTTATAAATATGCCCCCAAGTGAAGACCACCTTTAATATTATATATATACTGTATGTTTTCCTATTTAAGAAATAATTTTCATTCATTGATCATAAGAACTTTTTAAAAGGTTGGTCAAGATGGACGAATGTCTTTATTCAACCTATAATACCATATGCAACTATGAATTAAACTCAGTAGACTATAAATAATAAAGTTTTCTGCGATAAAATGTTAGGAATACACTTTTTTTTAGCAGAAACCGAGACAGAAAAGACTAATTAAACAAACATTTCTGGCGGTACATCATTACTAGGAATAAATCACTTAAGATCAGGAACAAGTGGCATTTAGTGCCACATGAAAAATTTCAATAAAACACCATAATAAAAAAAAATGAAAATAAATACTTTAGATACTTAAAATACATATATAAGACCTTATGAAACAGATATTTTTACTGTTAATGGAAAAAGTAACTTATAAACACAGCATATAATGTAGTGCAGTTTTTTTTTAGCCTCCGTCACGGCAAGAATGCATTTTCTAGAAAGAGAAAATAGTCATTATATACAGAAACCCACATGTTGTGACAGACCATTACAAGATAAATTGCTAACCATTGATCTTTTTGCAATGTTTGACTTATTCACTATTTCCATAAACAAAAACTGACTGCAAATCCTGTATTCTGGTTTTGCTAATTTGCTTCACACATCTCCTTATATACTCAGCCATTTCTTCCAATCAGAATTCATTTTTGGCATGGAATTCTGATGTGCACAGAATTGGATCAACCCATAATGGATTTCCTGTGCTAAAATAAATTTTACCAGATGTTTAATAAAACTGTTATTAAAAATAACCATGTCATTAGATAGTTGTAGTTGCTAAATGCAAATTCACATGCAGGTTATTAGGATACACTGCCCAAGGGAACTTGTGATATCCTCTCCAGGGGATGATGTAGTATTCAGCTTCTCTGCAAAGGGGAATTGAGTCATCAGCTGAGCCAAAAAATCTTCTCTTCTCTCATATTCTTTGCCTCGATAAATAAACACTTTATTCTGCAAATAAAAACAATGTATTAATATTATTCTGCTACTTTAATGAAAATATTTCAGTTTCCATTCCATATATTTTTGGGTATGTGTAAACTTAAAGGGGAAGTTCAGTGCAAATACATGTACTTTTCAGAAAAATGAGCAGTATTTTTCCATCCCAATGACTTTAACCTGCCCATTCAGCATTTTGTCTGTGTATAAATAAATGCAACCGAAATACTGACTTCCTGTTTGCAGGACCCCTAGTAGAGACTGTTATGGTCTTGCCCTTGGCCCAGCGCCTGGGTTGATTCAGTTGCTCAGTAGAGATCTGAGCATGTTTGACCCATCCAACAGCCAATCAGTAGAAATAACTGTTAGGAACATTCCAAGGATGTGGTGCATCCTGGGAAGAAGAAGGACCGTTAGAACCTGAAATGGCAGCTCACTAATGTCAACAGCAAAGGGTATGAAATCAACTAATTTTTCAAAATGGAAGAGAATATGTAGAATATCCAGGTATGCATTACACAAACTAACAACATAACAAATATTGATCATTTTCACTGAACTGTCCCTTTAAATCTAATCCTGTTGTTTCACAATTATAGTTTTTGGAATTTGTTGTTTACCTCAAAATAAAAGCAACCAACTAAACTTAACAAGAAAACACATATTCATATTAATATTTAACTAGAAAAATTGTGCCCGTTGGTGCACAATGGAAATTGTGTGTGTGTATGTTTTGCTGTGAGGATATAGTAGATATAGAATCTTTACACAGGTAAATTTTAAACTGTTACTCAGACAGTCACCAGCTTCCAGAGGAACCAAATAGGATAATCCTTCAGGTCTAAGAGTAGACCCAGGCAATCCTGCTACACTGTGTGGTTGAAACTAAACATGCTAGGTTGATACTTATATGAGGTACCATCACCACTTGCCGTGGTGAATACTAATATTATAACAGAAGGTACCTCACAGCATCATGTTATTATAATAGCATTGCCCTAATAGTCTAACATATAAACAAACATTTCTCATTCCCTGTTTACCTAAAGAAATGGATTTATCCTTTATATACACTTATGCAGATCTAATTGAAAATAAGTAGCTTCAGAGCAATTTTTAATAACGGATAACTGCTTTTTATTTCAGTATTACAGTAAATTCTTGGTAAACCTGCCTGGCTTTACCACTAAGAAAAAGGTTAAGGACTTGCAAGCGAGCCCCTTTATCCCAACCATTAATAGTGGCTGCCAATTCAAATTGTTCTAGCCAATCAGTCCACTCCCTAGTTACCCCATCAAATGGATCAGGTTTAAAAATAGGTTGGCAATTGGGCCTGGTAGAGCTGCTGAGTCTAATTGGGGAATTTCATCTGCAGGTACAAGGACAGGAGGATTTAAATCAATACTATCAGTAGCAGCCTCCATAGCTTAATACAGAGAACAAATATACAAAGAAAACAGGGAGAATAAATGGTATTACCACCACCGCTGCCACCAATTTGTACAAGATCACTGCTTTATGGAAGGATTATGTGTAGCATGGCACACAGTGGGTTACTCTGGTGGTCTGGAACAAAGCAGACAGTGCACATAAACAGGTTCCCCTCATAACATGTGCAGTAATCAGGGGTGTCCCTGTCTATGGTGCACCACTTTGAATATTGACCAGGTCTGTATATTGTGTGTCCTTGTAAGTTGGTGTACACTTATCTGTTACCTCAAAGTTTGTATCCAATAAGGTAAATTGTCCAATAATTTGTCCTCCGAACAGGTGGTAACAGGATCTTATACACAGGATCTTATACACAGGGTCTTATACACAGGATCTTGTGTTGCAGTCAATATCACTCCATAACACACACCACAATCCACTTTCACTTTCTCTCCTCCTACCATAGAGAGCAGGGATTTCTTGCATTTTATTACTCACTGACACCACCTGCAGGCTGGAGGTGGTATATAAGGCACCTTGGTGTATATGTCCATTACAATACACATCATATCCTGTGTAGCAGACAGAAACTTTTTTTGGATTATACTCCTTTCAAATGGAGCAGACACAGGGGTGTGGTTTAAGCTGCCATTTAACCATTCCATTTTAAAATAGGGATCTCACCTCTGTAAGTAAGTTTATGTATTTTCTATATTTTGTGTTGTAATATAAGTCAGTGCTTAATTTTATATACATTTACTGATGGTCATTTAAATGGTAACAGTGAGATAGTACACACATACATAAACACCTTTCCTATGTGTAATATCCAATACCCCCACCACAGCTACTAGGTAGTAGGTAGCTACTAACAACTCAATGCAATCTCCTATGGAGATATAAATATATTTATATAATATAAGGGATTTCTAAAATTTTGTTGAATAAAAATGTTTAATGTTCTGTTGACCAGAGCCTTAATATCATTAGACATCTTAAGCCGTATATACAAAATATATAAGTCATATCAAACAATTGTTAAAGTAATGATATAACACACACCCCCGTACCAGATTCTTTCCTGGCTGCCATTCACCTAATGTATAATGGTTAATAGATAATGTAGGGTATGCCTTTCCACAAAAAAAAAATTAAACTGTACTTACAGCCCTTCGCTCCCGCTGTGTTCTCTGTTGCTGGCAGCCACGGCTGTAATTGGCTGCCTCTCAGCCAATCACAGCCATGACTGCCAGTCCGGCCCCCTGCTTGTAGTTCTGGCAAGCAGGAAGCCAGATCAGAGCGCCACTGGAGTAAAGGGGCTGTAGTAGAGTTTTGATTCTTTTTTAAAGAGGGTGGAGATACCCTTTAAATATTTTACTTTGTACAGTATGAGTTGGGATTTCAGTTAATTTGTAACCTGGTTCTGATTCTGAACTGCCAATTTCCAAGTTCAGCGGAACTTTCAGAACTTTTCGAAAAACCAACATTTTCAATTAGCAGATGATCGAATATACGTTATTAAATATGCTTTTAAAGGATCTCATCCATCCAGGTCATGCTATATCTGTTGTATTCAATTAGATCAACTGAACTTGAAGTTTAGTTCTTGAAAACATTTCGCTAGTCATCCGACTGGCTTTCTCAATTCAGAATGACTTGTACAAGAATCTGTGGCAATTATGTACCCTGGAAAATCCCAATTAGCATATCACAGCCAGGTGTTAAGGGCGTGATTGCATAGTGGCTAAGAGGTGTTATAGGAATGCCCAGGGTAAGGTGTCAAAACAGCATTGTACATGCCAGACAGTTGGTGTCGAACCCCCCCACCTCTATTCAGGCTTGGTTTCTTTATTTTCACATAAATGGCCTCCCAGCAGCATCAACTCTGTAAGATACAAGGTGGCAAAATACCTAGCCAACATCTTAGGACCATTGGTGGGAAGTTCTAAGCATCACATCCAGAACTCTCAGGATTTCACCAACAAGATTGAAGATATAGTACTTGGTGCAGAAGAAACTATGGTGTCCTATGATGTGACATCTCTCTTCACCTGTATACCCACCAAGGAGGCTGTTGACATGGTGAGAAAATGGCTAGGCCAAGACAGCACTCTTACCAGCAGAACTGATCTCAACCCAGAACAGCTGTGTTCCTTACTGCACTTGTGCCTGAATACCACCTATTTTAAATACCGGGATACGTTCTATAAGCAAAAACATGGATGTGCTATGGGATCTCCAGTTTCACCCATTATGGCCAACCTTTACATGGAGGAGGTAGAAAAACAGGCGCTTAAAACCTTTAAGGGCATAGCACCCAGCCACTGGTTCAGATATGTGAATGACACCTGGGTTAAAATTCACCAGAAGGAAGTACAAGCTTTCACAGAACACATTAATGCGGTAGACCAAAACATCAAATTTACAAGGGAAGAGGTACAAAAGAACAAACTAGCTTTCTTGGACTGCTTGGTAGAAGTCAGGGAGAATGAATGGTAAACTGGAAGTAGAGGTTTACAGAAAACCAACACACACAGATCAGTATTTGATATTTGAATCCCACCACCCTTTAGATCACAAGCTGGGTGTCATCAGAACCCTGCAACACAGAGCTGAGAACATCCCCACTAGCACAGAGGCGAAGGCTAAAGAAATGAAACATCTCAGAGGAGCCCTTAAAACTTGTGGATATCCAGACTGGGCCTTTGTCAAAAGAAGTAGAAGGAAAGAAAAGAACACGAATACCAACAGTGAAGGGAAAAAGCAAGACAGGAGAAAGAACACGGTCATCCCATATGTAGCAAGGTACATCTGAAAGACCCAATACCGAAACAAAAGAAAAGCGACATCATATATGCAGTACAGTGCAGTGAAGAATGCTCTGATTTGAGGAAGTAAGTAATGCAAGTAATGCTGCTACCATATTCCACATAAAAATGTAAATATCTTTAAAACTATGTAAAAAAAAAAAAAAAAAAATGAAAGTAGATGCTTAGAAAAACAATTCCTGTCAATTTACCAAAATTTATTTTTGGACTGCAGTTACACATAAAGTACTGTATACAATGTCTCCTGCAGACAGAAAAAAATTTATTCTAATTAATTTTTTTTAATCAACTACCCATAAGCATTAGTACTCACACGGAGAAAGGTTGGAAACCCCTGACCATAATATCCAACCGCAAAATAATCTGGCTTTGGTCGTAGGATTTTCATGATACTTTCATAGAATTTTGCTTGTTGAGTCTGCCAAAATAAAATAGGAATAGGAAAATTACAGTTCTTTTTAGGTTCATAAACTGACATTGTTCAGCTACAAAAGAAATAAAATAAACTGCTGCAAGAGTTGCTGAAAAATAAAACTTTCACATTTTATGTGTCTATGACAAAAAAGAATAATGCAGATTGTTTGGGGGTTTTTTCTTCTTTTCGTCATCTAGCTTTATTATATTTTTGGTGTTTCCAGTTTAATAATAATATGAAACATTTAAGAAAAGGAGAGTGTGCTCATTATATTACATAATAACAATAAGTGGAATAAATTTTCAGTATGCTGTAAAAATATATATATATATATATATATTTTACAAACTACTCAGTAGTTTTTTTTAATGCTGAGCTTGCATTATATAACCTTTTGTTCAACTGTTTTTAATTGCCTAACCTGATTTTGAGATACTTTACAAAAATACTATTTAAAGGGTAACTAAATAAAATAAAATATACAGTCAAATGTGATTCCTTTTCAAATCAATGTATAATTTATAAAGAGACAGGAGAACTGTCTCGTATCTCCTTTTGTTTCTCTCAAGCCACAATAATCAGCGTAAAATAGAGCAGCCATCTCTCAGCAAAGAGACTGCAGCACCACAGCGGCTGCTTACTTGCAGGCTGCCTCCTTATGGATTACACAAAAGGAGTCATATTTTACCATTTAGTGACCCTTTGAACATGTCCGTAAACACTAACCAGACACAATCAAACAGCTTTGTTCTTACCAGACACTGGCTTAGAAGCTCGTAGTCAAATATTTCCATTTCATACTGGTCAGCTAGTTGTTTGCACAATGCAATTGCCTCCTCCCACATCTATAATCACAAAACAGCATGTATAGTTACATTTCTTGGAAACAAAATCATATTTTTAGGTAATTCTTGTAATTTTTAATTAGGTAAACAAAATAAATATCTGACATGTGAATGAATGAAATAGTGTTAAAAATGTTACCACGGTTTCAATGAAATCATTGAACCTGTCTGCAGAATAAAATCTACCAGTTTTTGTCGGTTCTAATGGTAACCTGTACTGCATGTTGTTTAAAGGGCATGTCCACCCCCGTTTTGCGATCCCTCCGCCTAGCGTAAAATCCTTTCCATATAATATTCCCCCTGTCCCCCCAGCCCCAACCGCTATATTTTTATTATTAGAAAGTGCCCCAAACATTACTACCTTCCCTCTTTCCTCCGCCGCACTGAACTCCCGGCAGATGCGTCCGTGATAGGCTGACGCTCAGCCATTCACAGACGCGACTGCCAGTCTCGCCTCTCTGCTTGCATTTTCTCGCAAGCAGAGGGCCTTGCAGTGCGGCGGAGGAAAGAGGGAAGGTAAGTAAAGTTTGGGGCACTTTCTAATAATAAAAATATTAGCGGTTGGGGCTGGGGGGACAGGGGGAATATTATATAAAAAAAATTTTGGAAGGGTGGACATAACCTTTAACCTTTGTTAATATAAACATCAATACATTCATTAAAAATTCTCTCTATTATAATTTCAAAGTAAAAGTTTTTTAAGAATTACCTTTCCTTTGTCAAAGTAGCCAATGATTACTCCATATAATGTCTCTTTGAGTTGCCGGTGTGTTTGTGAACTCTGAAACTCAGTCTGCATAACCTGAGGTGAGCACTGCTCGTCTGACCACTTCGAAAATAAAATCATTTAAGGTGTTATATTAGTATATTAGTAGGCAATCAATAAAACTAAGCAATGAAATAAGTTTCCATCCATACATAATGACCTGAAATACTATGTTCACATTCCCCTTTTTAAGATTTTGGAAACAAAATAATTGGAAAAATCTTATCTAAATTCCTACGTTAATAAATGGTCATTTAGCAGAAATGTAGGCAATGTTTGTAGTGTGCTACAGTGCCATGCAAAAAAATTAGTAACATAATAATTGAGGTTGAATAAAGACATTTGTTCATCAAGTCCAAACTTTTCACCCTCTTTTTTCGCCTACTTAACAGTTGATCCGGGGGAAGGCAAAAAACCCAGCTAAAAAAGAGGTAAATTTCTTTATGACTGCAAATGGCAATTGCAAAGTATCTAGCTCACTTTTAAAGCTATTCAGTGAAATTTCCATTACCACATCTGCTGGAAGACAGTTCCACATTAATAAGATCAGTTCTAGAGATAAAGAAAAAGTCAAGGATATGATCCCCTAACAAAGTTTCCAGTACATTCCCTACCACTTACGTTAGACTAACAGGTCTATAGTTACCAGGTTGGGAACAACTACCTTTTTTGAATATTGGTATTACATTTTTTCCAATCCAGCTGCATATCAACAGACAAAAGGGAATCTGAAAAGATAAGAAACAGTGATCTAGATAAAGCTCTCTTAAGAGCCGAGGGCTTTATTGATATTAACTTTGTCTAATTGTTTCTGTACCATACCCTCTGTTAGCCAGAGTGAATATTCCTCATTTATACCCTTCATATTGTTATCATTACTGTCCCTACTAGAGATGGTCGAACTATTGAAAGTTCGGTCCGTTTTCGAACTTTCGAACTATTGTAAAAGTTCGAAAGTTCGAAAACGGACCCATTAAAGTCTATGGGAGGCAAATAGTTTGAAAAGTTCGAGTCAAATACAACTAAAATATTAATGGTAACTTAATGTAAATGGCTGTGGGACCTGGGAAATGGTCTGGGGAGCATGTTCCAATATCCAGGACTTAAGTAAAATCGATTTTACTCTCACACGTGCTACTTTCGAGCTTTCGCGTTCGAACGTTCGAGGTAACATGGACATTTTACTCGCAGATTTGATACTCGCGTATAGGCTGTAATGGAGACTTTACTCGCAGATTTGATGTTCGCGCCTAGATACCATGTACATTTTACTCGCGGATTCGATACTCGAACGTTCGAACATTCGATAAATCATCGAAAGTCCGGGAAATATCGAAAGTCCGCGTCCGAGATAGTTCGAGAAGTCCAGGTCCGTTCGAACTCGAACAGTTCGGCTCAAACTCGGGTTCGAGTTCGAGTTCTATGCCATCCCTAGTCCCTACTATAGGGAGTAGGATTCACTATAGCGAATACCAAGGGAAAAAATGGTTTAGCACATTAGCCTTCTCAGCATCCTCTATAACCATCTCAGCCCCCTTATTTAATGGCCCCACATCATGGGCCCTCATCTTTTTACTATTGATATATTAAAAAAACATTTTGGGGTTAAACTTGATTTATTCTGCTATCCGTATTTCATTTTTTTATTTTAGCTAGTTTAGTTGCTTTCTTGCACTCCTTATTACAGCTTTTATACTCCCTGTAAGCCAGTTTGGTTTCCTTTCGATTTCAAAAGTTTAAAAGCCTTTTTCTGTTTCTCCATTTCCCTTTTTACCTGAGCATTTAGCCCCTTGTTCCCTAAAGGTATAAATTTAGAAATGTAATAGTTTAATATCCCTTTAAAAGTGGTCCACTTCTGCTCAATATCTTTAACTAGGAACAAATCCTCCAGTCTATGAGCAGGAGTGATTCCTTTAACAACATAAAATTAGCTTTCCTAAAGTTAAAAGTTTTTGTTAACCTAGTGCACTTTATATATTAATGTGGCTTTATTAAAAGACATGCCCGCTCTCCATACAGAAATGTAACAGTAAATTTGCAGATTAAAATTTATCCTACCTCTCCTCTTTGCAATATCTGCAGCTCATGCATGGCAGGGGAAATGTTCTCTGCAAACTGAGGTGAAGGAGCCCATTAGAGCTGAAAAAAATTCCTCCTCTACACAAAGCTCAAAGGGGTTTGGTCCATGTGCATAGGCTCTGGATGGCTGTGAATGTGGAAGAGACTCTCTTCCTCCTCATGACACAGCTAAAAAAAACAGTTTGCATCATGCCCAACCTTTTTAGCCTGCATTGGGTTTAATGTTTCACCAATTACAAGATACACATGCCTTCTAGGCTGCATGCACGTTTCATTTACTCAGTGTAAACTGACACGCTGCAACCCTGCAACATTCAGGTAATAAAATCCATTGATAATTTAAATTTTATTCCTTTAAGTTCAGTTTATCCAGGCAATTGTTGGTCAAGGACCTTATAAATAGAATTCAGCATGGATTTATGAGGAATAGATCTTGTCAGACACACTTGCATTGTTTTTAAGAGGAAGTGAGTAGTAGTTTGGACAGTAGATGTGGTAAAAGGTAGATACTAAAGCTTTTGATACAGTCCCTATAGGTGACTCATCTATAAGCTAAGGTCTGTTGAGTGGCATATTTGTACATGGATAGAAAATTGGTTGATGGATGCAGAGAGATTTGATGTGAATGGTGGTTTGTCAATGTAAAATAAAGTTCTAAGTGGAGTGCCACAGGTTTATGTTTTGGGACTAATTATTTTTAATCTGTTTCTTAATGATTTGGAAGTAGGTACTGTATTGTCAGCAACGTATCTGTGTTTGTGAATGATACAAACATTTGTCTTAAAAAAACCTTGTGCTGCTTATTCTATAAGTTAAGTCAGTTAAGCAAAATAATAAATCAGCAAGATATTCTCTTGTATAAAGAGGATTCAAGAAACATACTATTCTCCTTCTTTACAAAGTACTAAAGGACATCTTGAAAATGGAAAGGGTTCAGGGAAAGACAACTCATTTTATAATAGGACAGAGGTAGCTTGAATATGTAGACAAAATACAATACAATTATCCAAACTAAAGAAAAGGTGCTTGCATGGGGATATTATTATTGTGGATATATACATTAATTGGCAATACAGTAAACAATCTGGTGTATTGTTTACCAATAGAACATGTCTGAGGACATGCAGACTCCCCTTAAGACTAAGTCCAGAAAGGGTTTTTAACTATGAGAATGGTAAAACTTTGAAACTGTCTTCGATTGGATGTGATTATGGCAGGTTTATTGGATAGCTTCAAAAAGAATGCTACATATTACTGGTATTGAAACATAAAGTTGGGTATTGCTGAGTAAGTAGGACTTTATAGATGTCTTTATTCTACCATAAAGGGGAACTGTGGTCTCCAAACAAGTTGAGTTAAATGAAAGGCCAGTTTCCTACCTTTAAAACGAGCCATCAACCACCTCTCTACCTGCTCCACAGCCCAAGATATAAAGAAATGACTGACCAGAAAGTTAATGGGTGGGAGGCTGACATGTGACATTCCTAAGGCTTCTCCTGCACAGTGCCGCCGGTGAGCATAGTGCCCCGGACTCCCTCAGTGTGTGAGGGAGACAGGATGTCCCTCCTGCTCTCTGCTGTGTGAAGAACCTGCAGCTGCAGAGAAGGTAAGGGAATCTACAGCCCTTCTTTCTCACGATGTGAAAACAGCCTTTTCACAGAGTTCTAACTAAGGCTGTTTCTACAGAGTTTTTTGGGGGGGTGTCAGAGTGTCCCACAGCACCTGTGAGTGGGCAGGGCTTAGGCACCCGTGAGTGGGCAGGGCTTAGGCACCCACGAGTGGGCGGGCCCACATGGGGCTGTAAGGGAATGGTCCAAGGGGGCCTGCAACTGGAGGGACCATGGGGTCCATGAGTGGGAGAGACCAGGGGGGCTGCAAAGTGGTGGAGACACAGGGCAGATTGACTGACAGGTTTCAGAGCAGGAAGCGCAGGGGACCTGGTGATGCTGCTGCCATATCACACACATAAATGTAAACACATAGGTTCTCCGCTGCACTCCGATCCTAGGCAAACAGCCTGGGTGCCAACAGTAATAAGAGATACAATCGAGGGAAGGACTGGGCACTCCAAGGTCTTAACGATCCATTTATTAAACAGAGCAAAGTTGGTATCACACCAACGCGTTTCAGCCTACCATCAACGGACCATCCTCAGGGTAAATGTAAATGTAAATATCTTCAAAACTATGTCATTTTTGGACCAGAGTTCCCCTTTAAATAATATACTATACTAAGTTTAACAAATGTAGGTTTCTTTCATTCTTTCTCTGACATGGCTGCCTCAGTAGTAATTTCCCCTTCTCTTGGATAGACAGTTGGCATGGAACCACACTTCAAATACCAAACTAGGTTGCTGTACGAACATGACTGGATTTTTTGTGAAATATTTATCCATACTTACCACAAAAACATTAAGATACTAAAGGAAGAGGGAAAGGTGTTTGTTTAAAAAAAATGAGATGCTTTACATAAATTTATAATGCAATATGTTTGGCTCACAAAACCAAAAGCATTGCCAGAGACCCAACATATTTAACTTATTTATTGTAAACTTTATGAACCCATTTTACAGGTAATATAATTAAATATGAATGCTGACCTTTCCATAAATCTTGATGTGTCTTTACAGTTGTAAATTGTTGCAGTCTACAGCTTGCCACCCTTGACTTTTTACTTATTCCAGACGAACAACTTACAACAGGTTATAATTGAGCAGGTTTTTTTTACTACTCAGCTTTGACTACCAACACCAAAAAATGTATCTAGTAGGAGTGATTCAGAAACAGTCAATAAAGGAGCACTGACTAAGCCAATGAACAACTGGTGTAATTTTTTTTTTTTACTACTCAGCTTTGACTACCAACCCCCAAAAATGTATCCAGTAGGAGTGATTCAGAAACAGTCAATAAAGGAGCACTGACTAAGTCAATGAACAACTGCTCAAATTTATTAATTTGTTTAAAATATATATTTTCCTTACTGCCCTATATATTACCCACATAATCAATTGTTCAAGTTTAAAATTTACAATAACACCTATGTCTATGTTTCTAAGTACACCTATTTCTAAGTTTTGTAAAGCAAATGTACAAGCTCTGGGGTGATAAGCAGCTACAGAAGGGCACTAAAAATAAAATGATTTTTAAAAAAAAAAGCAATTAAAACAAGGCAGCAACAGTTGTGTGAGGATTTTCAAATGTTAATTATGCAACTAACCAACCCCCAGAGGTATATTAATTCTAATAAATAATTCATTCTAATTAATAATTCAACTCGCTGATGCAAACAGGTGAAATGGACTAAAGTCATTATGGTGGGCAAGGAAAGGATCTGCTGGACAGGCAAAGTGAAACTCTGGACTGGCAGAACAGCTGTAGACATTTGAGATGGCTGGACAGACAGGAAAGCTGTAGACATCTAGCATGGTAGGATAGTGGTCATCTCCGTGAACTGAATACTAAACTGAACCAGTGTAGTCATTGCAGCGGACTGGATACTGGGCTGGATAATGGATAGGACTGGGGTCGTCACTTCGGCAGGCTGTGATGATGCAGACTGGACAGAACTGGATGCCACATGTTGAACCGCGGAAGTTGGAAAATATTTTCTTTTGGATTTGGTTTTAGCTTAGCAATTGGCATAGACTGGGACTTTGGAGTTTTACAGGAAGAATCAGTACAAATAGAAGAGTTAAACAGGTTATACCAGGCTAATAGTACAGGGTTCATCTGTTCCCAAGTACAGATACCCTAAAGAGCCAAAGACTGAAAAGAATCAACACAGCTCATTATCGTTTCAAAAGTGTGGTTACAGAACTGCTCTTTAAAGTAATCTAGATCCTCCTCTAGTAAACAGAGAAAGTACTCTACCAGATCTGATTTAAAAGGAGGATAGAAAACATAAGTGGGATAGGGAGAGTGAGATAAATCACACAGAATGTTGAATAATGGTTCAACAAAATCAGCTTCAAAGAAACCCTTGTTAACAAAACCTTGCATCTGGCTAATCAGCTCCAAAAATATTTTCCTAGAATGGTCATTCTGCAGGATTCTCTGCACAATTTCTCATCCTTCTTAGCCACGGATGGGGGGGGGGGGGGGGGGGTCCATGGTGAAAAAATAAAAAATACAGGTGCAAATAAACTGGAGGCTTCTGTGCACTGCAGTATTCAGTATAGGCCAGATCGTACTGTAATGCTCCTTGAATGTGTGCTGCTGCAGCCATGAAGCAGAAAAGAACTGAAAGTGCAGCAGAGGTAAATGGTACAACCAGTTTATTTACAAAAACACGACAAGTGCAATACCCTTAATAAATTAACCAACCCCCAGAACAGAACCCAAACTAAATATACAGTATATTCACACAATAGTATATGCTAACAGGAAGCAGGATGCCAGGAAACAAGACTGGAGCGTAGGATACAAGGATTTAAAAACAGGGACCAAAGCAAGATGCCAGGAAACAGGATTAGGGAGCAGGATACAAGGGGTGAAAATACAAACGATGATCTGGCAAGGAAGTCAATGGGTGGTGTCCCTAAATAGGTTAAACAGCTTTCAGGTGTAGGTGATAGATAATGATCCAACTGATTGAAGCTGGTCCACTGCTGGTAGTAAATAGAGATTTGGGAAGGCAGCAATGGGAACAGAGAGAAAGTGACATAAATGGTGAAAAACTGGAACTACAGGAGATCTTCACACCCAACCTACCACCTGAAAAGATCTAATTTCTAGGCTTCCTCTTCTGTAAAATGCCTCATGAAAAAGTGCATAACTAAACAAAAATACTGTGTAATGTAAACCTAAACAAATAAATTCCAACCTTGAGGAGCCTTGTGTGAAGAAGAAGTGTATAAGCAGCCTCAGTATAATTCTCACAGTCCAAATGAAGATCTCTTAGCTTATACAGGTATCTATTTGAAAGACAGAAGGGATTAAAACTAAATATTAAGTTTACAATAAAAAATTAGAGATTTTTTTTAAATATACTATATTATAAAAAAATTCTAGCACATACAATTTTACAGCTGTAAATTCTGGTGGGACAAATAAAAACTATAGTTAGTTTGGTCTTTATTAAACGTGTACAGAAGATGAAATTTAAATTAATATTCAGTTTTTTAGCTGACATTCAGAGAAAAGGTAAAGGTTCCTTCAGCACCAAATGATATTGATTGGTCTAGAACAGCTAGAAAAAGGAATAGTTTGGTTTGATGTAAATGACTTAATTGATTAAAACAACTGCAGCCTGACTGCAGAATCCAAACTCAAACATGGCTTCTATTTTTAAGATAAACTTGCAACTTCTACTGATAGAAGCATGTTTCCTTTAAAAATAATAATTCTGTAGTAAGTAAGTAAATTTAAATATTTTTTTAATTAAATGCTAGGAAGATAGAAACAAGTACATTTAAACCATGCACCATTGTGCATGGAAATTGTTTTTCTTAAGAAGAACAGTATAGTACAAATGTTTTGTAAAAAATAAATAAATAACTAAAGAATACATCAAGAAGTAAAAAGAGAAAAGAAATTATGCTGGGCTTCCTTGTCATAAATGTTTATCCATGTTCTATCTAATCCTTTAATTTGTGCCAAGATCAGTGAGATGTAATATCGTCTGCAAACGGCAAAAATTTAGTTAACCCACACTTGTTAAACCTGATGTAATAGTTTGCTGGGACTGAATGTTTTCTATTAACCGCAAATGCATCCAATGCAAAAAAATGTTAGCTTTTGCTCTACTTTTGCTCTACTTAGTATTGAAACTGTGCCGCTTCTTATTTGCCTGGTTCTTATGATGATGCATTTAATGCATTGCGGAAACCCAGGAGGAAGTATTGCATATCCCTGTATGTTTTTATAAATTTACAAAATATGTACATTAACTATGAGTTTAACAAACATTTCTTAACTTCATTTGTCACAAAATTCAGTAAAAAACAAGTGAGTGGAAAAACTTTTAAAACACAAAAGGGATACATTTTCGATTTTTCAAATTTGCTAATTTCCGATTTCCACTTTTTGAGTTTCCAACACAAAACCCTGGGAACACACATTATAAAGGGCACTGTTCCATAAATCAATAGTAGTTAAATAACCTAAGGAGGTGCACCAATCGGGAACCAACATAAAAAGCACATATAGAGGACACAGACACGGTAGATATGGGCAGCTGTTACTAATTAAGACACTCAGAAGGTGATGGCATTAAAATATTTTATTAACACATGGAGGGTCACAGATAGACCAAAAAAATTTTTCCCCAACACGGAACACAACGGTTCCAAAATTTAAATGTTCAATCCGAAATGGAGCAGATCTTTTGGATTTTAGGGTAACATAGTAACATAGTAACATAGTAACATAGTAATTAAGGTTGAATAAAGACATTCGTCCATCAAGTCCAACCTATTCCCTTTTTTTTTTTTTTTTTTAACCCTACCTAACAGTTGATCCAGAGGAAGGCAAAAAAACCCCAGCTAAAAAAATGGGGAAAAAATTCCTTCCTGACTCCAAACGGCAATCGGAAAGTATCCCTGGATCAACCAGATCTATATGCATTAATACCAGTAATTCTCAATATTTTTTAGTTTTAGAAACTTATCCAGGCCTTTTTTAAAGTTATTCAATGAACTTGCCATTACCACCTCTGCTGGAAGACAGTTCCACAGTTTCACCGTTCTCACTGTAAAGAAACCTCTCCTAACTTGAAGATGAAACTTCTTTTCTTCCAACCTTAAAGGATGTCCACGAGTCCTCTGATATGACCTATTAGTGAACAATGCACCAGAGAGTTCACTGTATGGGCCATTAATATATTTGTATAAGGTTATCATGTCCCCACGCAACCGCCGCTTCTCCAATGTAAACAGCCTAATTGTCTAATCTGCCTGCATATTCAAGCCCCCCCATTCCCTTATTAATTTATTTGCCCTTCTCTGAACTGCCTCAATTTCCAAGATGTCCCTTTTGTATATGGGATTCCAAAACTGCACCGCATATTCCAAATGTGGCCTTACCAGTGCCTTGTAAAGAGGGAGAATAATATTTTCTCTCTTGATTCCATTCCTCTTTATACAAGACAATATCTTGCTAGCTCTAGCTGTTGCTACCTGGCATTGTTTGCTACAGCTAAGTCTGTTATCTACCAGAACCCCAAATCTTTTTCCATTTCAGATGCACTTAACACAGAGTTATTTATGGTGTAGGTGGCACAGGGATTATAAATCCCAAATGCATCACCTTACATTTATCAACATTGATCTCATCTGCATTCTGCTGCCCATTTTGATAATCTATCTAGGTCTGCTTGCAGCACTTGCACATCACTGGAAGTTTCCAAAGCTCTGCATAATTTAGTGTCATCAGCAAACACAGAGACCTTGCTCTCAATGCCCCCTTCTAAGTCATTTATAAACAGATTAAACAGAAGCGGCCCCAGTACAGAACCTGAGGAACTCCGCTTAAAACTTTAGCCCACATAGATGTAGCTCCATTAACCATCACTCTCTGTTTGCGGTCCAATAACCAGTTCTCTATCCATGAACAAATGTTTTCTTCAAGGCCAACAGTCCTCAGTTTATACATTAGTCGCCTATGTGGCACAGTATCAAAGGCTTTTGCAAAATCCAAATATACCACATCCACAGCTGTGCCTGAATCTAACTTCTTACTCACTTCTTCATAAACCAATTAAATTTGTCTGGCATGATTTATTTCTCATAAACCATGCTGACACTACTAATAAGATGATCCTGGAGACAAAGTCAAGGATATGATCCCTTAACAAAGTTTCCATCACCTTCCTACCAACTGATGTAGGCTTACAGGTCTATAGTTACCAGGCTGTGAACGACTACCTTTTTGAATATTGGTTTTACATTGGCTTTTTTCCAATCCAGCAGCACATCCCCAGACAAAAGCGAATCTGAAAAGATGAGACACAGTGGTCTAGATAGAACGAACTAAGCTCTTTTAAAATCCTAGGATGCAATCCATCTGGTCCTGGCGCTTTATTGATTTAACTTTGTCTAATTGATTCCGTACCATATCCTCTGTTATTCCAATGTGAAAATCTTCATTTCCTCCCGCACATTGTTACAATCCTACTGTAGGATTCTCAACAGTAAAAACCGATGTAAAAAAACGGTTTAGAGATTAGCCTTTTCGGCATCCTCTACAACCACCTCAGCCCCATTATTTAATGGCCCACATTCTCAGTCCTTATTTTTTTACCATTTATATACTTAAAAAACATCTTGGGGTTGGACTTGCTTTGTTCGGCAATCCGTATTTCATTTTCTATTTTAGCTAGTTTAATTGCTTTCTTGCACTCCCTGTAAGCCTGTTCTGTGCCTTCTGCTTTCAAAATTTTAAAAGCCCTTTTCTTTTTTTCCATTTCCCTTTTTACCTGAGCATTAAGCCATGCAGGAGTGGACCTAATTTTTTTACACTTGTTTCCTAAAGGTATCGATTTGGAAATGTTATAGTTTAATTTCCCTTTAAAAGTGGTCCACATCTGCTCAGTATCTTTACCTAGAAACAGTTCCCCCCAGTCTATGAGCAGGAGCGATTCCTTTAAAAGCATAAAATTAGCTTTCCTAAAGTTAAAAGTTTTTGTTAAGCCAGTGCACTTTAGTTTTCTGCAACCTATATTAAATGACACTATATCATGGTCACTATTCCCTAAGCTTCCCATTACCTTCATCTCCAAAATGAGCTCTGGGTTATTAGATATCACCAGATCCAACAACGCATTCTTTCTAGTAGGAACTTCTACCATCTGTGAAAGAAAATGCTCATATAGGAAATTTAAGAACTTTATACCTTTTTAAGGTGCTGGCAGTTCCATTACTCCAATCTATTTCAGGGTAGTTAAAATCCCCCATAACCAGAACATGCCTTCGCCAACTGCATATGGAGATTCATTTCCACCTCTTCCCCGGCATTTGGCAGCTTATAACACACTCCAACAATTAATTTACCTACCTTCTTGCTTCCTGTACACAGTTCCACCCATAATGTTTCTGCCGCATCGTTTGCTCCCCCATCTATTCCATCTTTTAAATTTGGCTTCAATTCCTGTTTAACATACATACATACTCCTCCTCCTTTCTTATTAACTCGGTCATGTCTAAATAAGGAGTACCCTTCAATATTTACTGTCCAGTCGTGTGAATCATTAAGCCATGATTCTGCTATACCAATTACATCATACCTTTCCTTTAACGCTATTATTTCAAGTTCGCCGGTTTTTCCAGCCAGACTCCTTGCATTTGTAAACATACATTTTAGATTATCAATTGATTTACTTCCATACGTGGTCGTACATGCCTCCTTATCCTCTATGCTCCCCCCTCCTCCTTCTCCTCCCTCCGTTGTGTTACTAGCCCCCAGATCCCTAACTTCTCTATCTACCCCTGTGTTGTTAAACGTGTATTTTTGAGGGTTTTCGAATGTACGAGGTTAAGTTCAGTAACCCTCGAAAATAACCTTTTACATTCTGTAACCCTCATAAATAGTATTCGAATCTTGAAAGTAGTTTCTGATCATATTTTCGATAGTTATTAAACGTTCTAGGTTATTTTTGGGGGTTACAAATGGTAACACTCGAAAATACATTCCGAACCCTCAAAGGTACCTTCCGTTTTCAGATCTTCGACGATATTTTGTGAGTTCCGTAAACCATTAAATGGAATGAAACTTCCGAGTTTCGGACATCTCTAGTTTTAACTGATAAAAAGACCACTCCTTTTATGTTGCCAAATTCTAAGCTACAGCCCTGGTCTGCTATTGGTATTAGTTCTGGTGTTTTTTCTCTATTTCAAGGTGAGAATGGACTTAACAGAATGAATATGGTGATAACACCTCTGCATAACGCCGCAATTGATAATTACTGTTTTGTTAGTAGTGATCAATGACTACTCTCCCTGAAGTTGCTGTTGCTTATTTGCATATGTGAGAGGTGAGATCCATATCCTTAAACTCTCCTTATTCTATTTGATTCCTTTATGAAATCTTGTAAAAAAAAAGTTAGCTTTTAGAAGCTACTTTCCTTCTTTACACCGAGGGAATTCAATACCGCAAACCCCTTAACTTTCAATGATGCAATACATGTTTACCTGCATAATTGCATAGCAGGATCAAGGTAAGTAAGACAAGGTAAGTTTCGCACCTCTATCATCCTCTTAGAATATCGGGAGTGCTACGCTGTTTCCAAAAACATTTGGAAATGGTGCAGTTCCCTAAAATAGTATAGTATTTGAGGTTGAATAAAGACATATGTCCATCCAGTGCAACCCATCTAGCAATATCCTCATTTCCTGCCTAACTGTTGATCCAGAGGAAGGCAAAAAAAACCCACCAAATTTATGAAGGGGAAAAAAATTCCTTCCTGACTCCAAGTGGCAATCGGATCAACTCTACTTTATTTATCAATAAAAGTAACTTGCAACATTCCTTGTTTTTTTTTAACTGACCAATGAACCTGCCATAACAACGTCCCCTGGAAGAGTTCCATAGGTCTAAATAAGTCTACAACCCACTTCCTTCGTAAATGTCTTGAGTATCACATATTATACTTTATAAAAAATTTTGTATAGATTATATGG
Organism: Hymenochirus boettgeri; assembly: GCA_019447015.1. Taxonomy (NCBI): domain Eukaryota; kingdom Metazoa; phylum Chordata; class Amphibia; order Anura; family Pipidae; genus Hymenochirus; species Hymenochirus boettgeri. The sequence continues at coordinate 61,686,385 of CM033471.1, forward strand.
AATCTGTATCTGTACGATACAGTATGTTCATCCATACTATCAGGGTTATTCAATAAAAGTTCTTATAGTTTAAAATGGTACTAATTTTGCCCCAACCAATAAGATGTTATTTAACATTTGAAAGCTAACAGCTGATTGGTTGGGGCAAAATTAGCACCATTTTAAATGATAAGAACCTTTATTGACCCAGATACACGGTAGATCTGCATCTTAAGGATAAAGGACATACCTTTAAAGATTGTAATGTTAACATACTGGCGAAGGAACGTGACTGGTTCAAGAGAGGTGTTAAGGAGGCCATTTATGTGAAAATAAAGAAACCAAGCCTAAATAGAGGTGGGGGGGTTCGACACCAACTGTCTTCCATGTACAATGCTGTTTTAACACCTTACTCTGGGTGTTCCTATAACACCTCTTAGCCACTATCTAATCACACCCTTAACACCTGGCTGTGATATGCTAATTGGGATTTTCCAGGGTACATAATTGCCACAGATTCTTGTACAAGTCATTCTGAATTGAGAAAGCCAGTCGGATGACTAGCGAAACGTCTTCAAGAACTACATTTCAAGTCCAGTTGATCTAATTGAATACAACAGATATACCATGACCTGGATGAATGAGAACCTTCACAAGCATGAAACCAGGTTTGTTTTGAACCCAGATTCATTACTACTAATGAAGTGATTTTCGCTGATATTTTGTTGATTATAATCACAGCAAAAATCAAGTTTTTTTAAAAAAATACACAGATAACTCAAATTGTCATTGTGAAATTTGCCAATATAAAAATGTTGATATTATTGCACCTTTATAAAAAATGACACCAGAATGGATTTCAATCCACACATATGTAAAGCCATAAATATTTAATTTACTAAAAATCTCACGTATGTGAGTAAGTTTACTATGCTTCATTTTGTTTGCTTAGAAATGAGGATCATTAAATTATTTTTTTGTTTATTCTAAATCTAATGAACCTGTATCTTGCCATACATATTTTGTTTAAGTATTAACATTTTTTAACATTGCAGTAATTATTCTGCATTTAAAAATGATTTCACTGTTTTCTCTTTATATCACTTTATAGCATCTATTTCTAACTTTCAGGAAATGAGAAGCAAATTATTGGTATTACATTCTCCATATCATCAAGCTTATAATGATCAAAACTTCGAAGAAGCCATTTTAAAGTCTAAATGGATGCAGTTAGTAAGCAGAGCACATTTTGCATAACAATTAGTAGTACTGTAGTAAATGGAAACCTAGCGTATGCTAGAAATGAATCTCTATTTTCATATCCATGTTATTAAAACTTATAAGTGCAAAGAATACAAAATAGCGCTGTTAGATGCTCTTGGGAAGGACAAAGATAATTAAAATCTAGATGCAAATGTAAGCCTCAGGACCTTTTTCAAAACATTGCAGTTACCATATAGATTCACTTTCTGAAGAAGGAAAGTAGACATGTAGTTCTTCATAACCAGTTAACAAAAAAATTAAAATGAAATTATTTTTTTTTTTAAATGAACACTCTGTATTTACCTGATATACATGGCCTCGCGATTTATGTCTTTGTAAAAATTCTGCAGGACAGAAATAAACCAAAAATGATAAGCTGCACTTGCCTTCGTCTTTCATATATGAATGTAGTATTAAAAAAAGAAAAAAAAGTATGGGGACATCTTTCATTAAACTATAACACTCAACTTTGTTTTAAAATTGTATTAAAACCAATGAAAATCCATTAGACAAGTAGATTTACTGTAAAAAGCTAAATTTCTTGTAGTAATATAGTTGTTTTGTTGAATGTGAAGTTGTTGTGAATCGAATCGCTCAAAATATTGAAAATTATTTTCTGGTTTTCTGATCAACCCCTCAACAATATTGAAAGGTTAATAGAAAAAACAAAGGTCGTGCTAGGTGGACAATGATCTGCAACTTCAAGTTCTTCTGATCAGATTTCCAATCGTTGCACTTGATCGAATATCTGATTGGAAAACATTTGCCCATGTATGGCTATCTTAACTTAGAGAAATCAGTAGATAATTTATCACAAACAGGCAAGAAAGGCATTGAAGAGCAATTTCCTATAGATATGATAAGGCATCTATCTTGCATGTCAATTTTACATAAAAAATGTTACGTTAGAAGGGCCTAATTTACCCATATTGTGCTGTGCTAAAAATAGGGTTTAAACTCGTGCTAACCAATATTGAATAGGTTAGCGCAAGTTTAACTCCATAATTGCACTGGTTGCACCAGTTTCACAAAAGACACCCGTGCAACCGGCGCAATCTATTTAATAAAGGATTTGCACCACTTTTAACTCCATAAATTAAGACCAGCTAATGGCTGGTCTTAAAGTGGTGCTGGGGTAAAATCCCTTTTGGGATTTACCACCAGGTACAAATCCAGTATTAAATACGGGAAGCCATATTTGCCGGGAGCAATTTGCGGCTCTGGGTGAATGAGGCTCTAATAGAGAGATTTACCCACAGACGCAAATGCTCTGGGCAAATCTCCCGTACGGGATTTACCAGAGGCTGCGCATCTCTGGGTGAATCTCACCCGCACGTAAGTATTTAACACCAGATATATCTGGCGTTAAATACTTACGTGGTAAGACCAGCGCAGCCTCTGGTAAACCGGTCTTCCGCGTATCATGCAGGTGCCGCAAAGCGAGACTTAACGTCATGCTAACCAATTGTAAATCGGTTAGCGTGACGTTAAGGGGAGAAAGGAGCACTGCATGGCTCCAGCACTCCTGTGTGAATTACCCTGCAAATGTTTTAATCATTATTAAGATTGACAGAAGTTATTTATTTGTTTTTACATGTGCACCTTTCTATTAATTCACATTACAGGGATTTTAATAAAATGCTAGCTTTAGTAGATTTATTTAAGAAAAATTCTGTCACAATTGTTTAATGAAATGCCACTTAGTGGTTGGAAGACATTAAAGTGATTTCACATTCAATCTGAGATGAATGTCGAATCAAGCAGAACAGCATATTTACATGTTGACGTTTCAACATTTTGCGTCATATTTGTGATCGTAAAATGATCGGGCCAGATGGTTGTCAAAATGTTGCAGGAATGTTGAGAGTTAAGTTGTAGTGTATGGCCAATGTTTCATTAATCCCCAACCACCATATTGCACTGACATACTTAAAATGCTAAATAACAGTGGCATTTATGGCTATAAAGAACAGTATATGGTTAAATCTTGAAATTTGCTGTATATTTTATTCATGGAAATTTAATTCACTCACCAGTAAGTTCACTGTGCAACTCATTCGGTTGTCTTTACTCTCATCAGTCACAACTGCTCTGTAATCCAATAACCTTTCCAAGAGACCTTTTATCAGACTCACAAAGCCCTCAATAGCTTTTGCAATGTAGTGGTGGTTTGTGGAATAATCCAGCAATCTAAATACATGGCATAAGATTTACAGCAACAACAGTAAAAAAAAGCATAATACATACAGTTACAACACCACAGTTTTTCCCCTAAAAATTGCATCTGTTGTAAACTGTAATTGCTTTCTACTAATGCTTTATACATGTAAGATTTTGCTGGTCAAAGCAGGAACCAGCATTAAAAGACTGTCCATTTCAGCTAACAACCTAATGTTGGTAGTGGCTCACATGAGCTACCACACACAGTCGTCAATTTGCACAGCCTCTGGTGAATTTGTTGCGGTGTAACGCAGTGTATCTTGCGTTACCTTGGGGTTAAAGTCACACTAACCGATTCACAATTTAGAAATACATCATGGTTTTTTTGGTACTATTACTAAAGGGTATTCCCAACACTAAAAAAAAATTCTTTTACATTGTGTAGGGCATCCCATCCCACCCCCAACTGATATACTTTTGAAAACGAAGCCCCAGAAATATAATTGCCGCTATGTGGCAGCCAATGACAGACACAGCTACGGGCTATGTAGACAGCCAGGAAAACGAAGAACTGAAACTATCTTTCTGGGGCTTCAGGTAGGGGATGAAGCAGACAGAAGGGATCTGGATGAATGGAGGGGGGCTCCCCTGAGCATATCACAGTACCTCCCAGTGGACAAGGAGCAGGGAGAAACCTTTTCACAGCTCCTACTCTTCAGTTTCCTGGACTTTGAACAAGCACTGCAGGAGAACCATAAGGAGCAGAAATGTAAGGTAAGGATTTTGTTTCAACTACACAGTGGAGCCAGCAATGAGTTACATTTTAGTTTTGGGGGTGGACATGCCCTTTAAGAAAAAATAAAAAAATATGTATTAACTAACATCTATTAAATGTGGCAAGTTTAATACTCACATTGCTTCAAACAACAGCATATACTGCCAGTCGCCACGTCCTCCTTCAACTTCATGATCCAGCTTTAATATGATTTCATTTTCAAACTGCAAAGGAAAGCAGGTAATAAAGTTTTGCAATAGAAAACAAACAGCAGCTTCTCATCTGTATTCATAAATAACATTATGATATCTGTAGAAAATAATAAACACTACATTTCAAAGTTCTAATCAAAAAATCAATATCAATACAGAAGATAACATTACAATAGATGCCTTTTAATCCAGCCTTTTTAAGGCTGGAGTGTGAGTGCATGACTTCAAAGATTAAATTAATGATCTGCTTTGATTTTTCCCATTTTAAAGAATGTCTAAACAATTTTAAAGTCGTATTTTGCAATGCTAAAAAGCCATCTATTTATACTACCGTGTAAAATGCCTAAAAATCAAAAGGCATAATTGCAACTTATTCCAGCAATTGTATTTCTGAAGTGTTATTTACTATAAGAAAGAGAAACATTTCAACCAAAGCATTTCTGAAAGTTTAATGTTACTATTTCATTGTAGTTTCAACAATTATATTTGGAAATTAAATTGCCTTACAATTTGAGTGAAGTCTTGACATTTCTCATCATTTGAGACTATTAAATATCTTTTTTATTGTAAACATTTGTCTTATACATAATGGTAGTGCTCTACTTGAGGGTCATATTGACTGCAGTAGTCACCACCGATCAAAAACGAAACTGAGATTTGTAAAATGAGAATATGACAGTATGGGAAGGTTACTATTCTACTATACTATACTTTATTCGATTTACCACTGTAAAAAGTAATTGGTAAACCAAAAACAACATATATATGCCAACTATATACTTAAAGAGGTGTCCCTTTAATGCACTAAAAACTTATTGTGAGACACACAAATAGCACAGGACTAAAGCTACAAACAAATCACAACAAAATACTAGTATATTAAGTAACACAGTAACATAGTAATTGAGGTTGAATAAAGACATACGTCCATCAAGTCCTACCTTTTCCCCCCTTAACTACATGTATTTTGTCCTACATCAGCCCATTTCGTAGCAGACATGTTAACTTAATAAATCATAATTTTTTACAGCCATAGGACTATGCTATGTGTGTTTCATCCCCACAAGCCCTTGGTGAATTTTTAAGGTGCTGTGGAACACCAGATTGGAGAGTACAAAGGCAAATTTTGTACATAGTTTTGTATATATCCTTTATATTTTAACAGCGCTTCAGTTGTAGCAGCAAAGGCATTATTTATTTTCTCACATGTCCTTGTGGGTTATATTATATTGGGAAAACTATGACTATGTTTAAAGAGAGGATGGCTAATCATCGGGCGTCTATTAGACAATCATTATCATTGTCAGTGGGGCCATCTATGGTTTCTAAATTCAGAGACCTATCGGTCGCCAGACATTTTAAGAAATTTGGGCATTCCCTGGCCAGTCTCGCTTCACTCTCCCGTACAGCCATAGCGCGCATGCACGTAATGCATGCTATGGCTGTACAGGAGATTGAAGCGGTCAGAGATTCCAACTTGGCAGCGGTGGATTGCGTAAAAGGTAAGTTAGCTCGCATCTTCGTTCTCGGGCCCTGCAATACTGATTGAAGATCGGGAGGTAAGGCACTGCTCCTTAACCTCCCGATCTTCAATCAGTATATTAAAGGAATAGTTCAATTCAAGAGTGAACTATTCCTTTAATGTTATATGATTAACCTATTATGCCTACATTCCTGCATGTTTGCACATATTAATATTCCTTTGTTTAGGATATTACATATAGGAAAGGTGTATATGTATGTGTGTACTATCTCGCTATTACAATTTAAATGACCATCAATAAATATATATATATATTATAGCATATATATATATATATATATATATATATATATATATATGGGAGGTTAAACCACACCGCTGTGGCTTCTCCCCCATGTGAATACTGAAAGGAAGTGATGTGCTGTTTTTAAAACATGTGCCAGTCATAGACAATCCAAAAAAAGATTCTGTATGCTACACAGGGCGTGAATTGTATTGTAATGGACATATACACCAAGGCTCCATATATACCACCTCCAGCCTGCAGGTGGTATCAGTGAGTAATAAAAGACAAGACATCCCTGCTCTCTAAGGCTAGGAGGAGAGAAATTGAAAGTGGATAGAAGTGTGTGGTAATTGCTCCTGATGGGACTGATCTGTTTGAGGTGGTCCCTTATACAGTGTGATGTCCTAATAGAATGCAACACAAGATCCTGTATATAAGATCCTGTTACCACCTGTTGGGAGGACAGAATACTTGACAATTTACCTTATTGGGTACAAACTCTAAGGCAATAGAAAAGTATACACCAGCTTACACACAATATACAGGCCTGGTCAATGTTTAAAGTGGTGCACCATAGGCAGGGACTACTTCAGTACTGCACATGTTATGTGGGGAAACTGTTTACATTTTGTTATTAAACCATTGCAATACTTACAGTACTGTTAAATGTAATTAAAACTGGTTTATCTTGTTTAAATTAAGTGCACTGTCTGCTTTGTGCAAGACCACCAGACAACCCACTGTGTGCCATGCTACCAATAATCATTCTACAAAGCAGTGATCTGGTACACATTGGTGGCAGCTAGAGATGGTCGAACTTCATAAAGTTTTTGAACTTCAGTAAAAGTTCGAAAGTTTGAATTCAGACCCATTAAAGTCAATGGGAGAGTGATAGTTCGAAAAGTCCGGGTGATTTACAGATAAACTAACAATGTTTACTTACTGTAAATGGCTGTGGCACCTGGGAAATGGTCTGGGGAACATATCACTATTACCAAAACTTGTTAAAACATGTCTTAAACACGAGTGGGCAATTGGTGTTTTTTCTGCAAGCTACATTCGATGGTTATGGCCAATTCGAGGATTAACAAATGATACTTTTGAGGGTTAGCAAAAACAGAACCATAAATTTGAGGGTTACTGAAAACGAACAATACTTACGAGGGTTAGCGAACATTACATTTGAGGATTAGCGAAAATGATCTATACATTCGAGGGTTACCCAAAAGAATGATACTTTCGAGGATTACCGAAAATCGAAGGCTACATTCAAGGGTTAGTGAACCATACATTGTAAGCTTAGCGAACGGTCTGTAAATTCAATAATTATTGTATTTACGATAATTATCGAAAATACAGCCGCGAGTCCTGAAAATCATAAAGTTCGGCTTGAACTTGCGTTCAAGTTCGGTTTTGTGTTCATCTCTAGTGGCAGCAGAGCTGGTAATATCATTTATTCTCCCTCTTTTCTCTATATAGTTGTTCTCTGTATTAAGCTATGGAGGCTGATACTGAAAGTATTGATTTAAATTCTCCTGTCCTTGTACCTGCAGATGAAATTCCCCAATTAGACTAAGTAGCTCTACCAGGCCCAATTACCAAACCTATTTTTAAACCTGATCCATTTGATGGGGTAACTAGGGAGTGGACTGATTGGCTAGAACAATTTGAATTGGCAGCCACTATTAATGGTTGGGATGAAGGTGCTCACTTGTCCTTAGTCTTTTGCTTAGTGGTAAAGGCAGGCAGGTATACTAAGGATTTAATACTGAAATAAAAAGAAGTTTTTAGTTATTAAAACGTGCTCTTAAGCAAGTTTTTCAACTAGATTTATATGAAAGAGGATTTAAAGGATAATACTTTGTATATCCCCATCCATTTCTCTAGGTAACTTGGGAATGAGAAATATTTTATATGCTAAGATTATAAGGGCAATGCTATTGTAAAAACATGAGGCTGTGAGGTACCTTCTGTTATAAGAAGGCTCTATTTCATTTTATACTCTGTGGGGAGCTTTTAGCTCCTCATCTTAAGCTATAAAGCTAATCAGAATCCTGTGCTCTGAAGTCCTAACTCCATAGTGACTGACTCATAATAAGCTGAAACATATAGACACTAATTGTGAATTTCTTTGATTAAGACCCGTGTTTGCACCTATATGTTGCCTTTATTAATTATCTGAGGCAGCACCCGGGCAAGGTGTTTTGATTACAGTGGAGTGACCACAATGCATTTGATCCCTGTTAAACTAAATGAAAATGTTGATCAGAACCTGAGAGTTCTCCTAAATCTTTCTTTAATATATAAGTAATTATATGAGAAAAATCTGGTTATTTTATCTGCTTTGGATACTAATTAATACTCTTTCATGTTTTTTTCTAGTATTTGCCAGCAAGAAGGAGTGGAGAGGCTTAATCCATGCACTGGTAAGTAATTATACAATGAGGTTTAATTGCTTTCAAATTTTACCTGGCTCTGCCAATTAGATCTAGTGCAATCTGCACCAATTGCATACTTGATTGATTTTTCTATGCATGCCTAGATGTATTAGATGTAACCAGAGCACAGAATAAAGTAATATAGTTTATAGTTTATTTCAGATATTGTTTAATTTAATATATTTAATAATAATTTAATAATTTAATATATTTAAATATATTGTTGTTTGTAGGGTAAAGATCCTCATAAAGCAAGGTAAAATAATAATTTTCACGAAGCTCCATTGGACAATTTCCAAGAAAATCTTTCTTCTTAAGTCTTTGTTCTACTTTTCTGCTTAATACAGTATATTGCATGTTTTTAAATTCAGTGTTGCCTCAGTGACCCTAGTCTTCCCAGTCCAGTGGTTTTAAAACCTCATTACTAAACCATATGAGCCAGTGCTGGAATTGTCTATATTAATTTGAGGAACACAGTAAAATGGAGACATTAGTAGCATACATCTCTTTTTTTTCTGAGCTGAATTAAGTATACACACACATCTTTGCTGAATAACAGAAACCAGGGCATTTTACTAAGAGCTGCAAACCACAAGAAGCCAAGCTAACCCTTTTGTGATGATATTTCGGGGGTATGGTAACATAGGAATTAGAATAAATATATCCAGCTTACCAGCTAGTCCCACCTTTATAGCCTAATCGTGAACACTACCTTACAGTTGATTCAGAGGAAATTAAAATAAACAGGAGGGGCAATTCCTTCCTGACTCTAAATGGCAATTGGAAAGGATCCCTGGATTAAGAAGAACTATATGAGTTAATACTAGTAATTTTTAGTTTTAGAAAAGTATCCAGTAAAAGTACTTTGGCACAAAGCCATTTATGGTGTAGCAGCTCAGTGGCTAGCACTGATGCCTTGCAGTGCTGAAAGCACGTACTTGTGTGGGTTTACTCAGGGAACTTTGGTTTCCCCCACATTAATGAAAGGTTGTATTTGTCTATTAAATGTGCTTAGATTGTAGGCTCTTTAGGGCAGGGCCTGATTGTGAATTTATTCATGTAATTGTAAAGCACTATGGAAGATGTTGGCGCTATTTAAATTCACAATAATATTAATGGTGTAGGTAGCATAAGGATATTTAAGCCTCAAATGCATTACCATACATTTATCAACATTGAATCTCATTTACCACTGGGGCCCATTTTTGCTTCAAGGTCTGCTTACAGCAATTGCACATCATTTGAAGTTTTCAAAGCTCTGCATCGTTTTGTGTCATCAGCACAGAGACCTTACTCTCAATACCCTATTAATTTATAAGTCATTTATACACAAAATAAACATAAGTGGCCCCAATACAGAACCCTGAGGCAATTTAGTTTAGCCACTAATTTCTGTAAGCGATCCAACAACCAATTCTTTATATATGTATGTAATGTGTTTTTCAGCAAAATCCAAGTATACTACATCCACTGCAATGACCGAATCTAAATTTTTACTCAACTCTTTATGAAAAACAAACAAGTTAGTCTGACAAGATCTATTTCTCATGAATCCATGCTGACTACGACTTAAAAGATTGGTCCCGGAGACAAAGAATATGATCTCGTAACAAAGATTCCAGTACCCCTACCACTACAGACTTACAGGTCTATATTTACCAGGCTGTGAGCAACTAGCTTTTTTGAATATGGGTATTGTATCTGCAATTTTCCCAATCCAGAGTGTGGCTTTTAAAAATACACTCAGTACATTTTTTGTACAGTGCAAGAAATTGAGAAAGGAATAGTGGTATCTACGTTTGATTTAATGATCAAACGTCAAATCAATAGTGTACGGTAGAGATGGCCGGTTCGCGGACCCGAACCCGGATCCGCCGCGGATTTCTCCCGTCCGCGAACGGCGGATTATTCCGGACTTTCCGGACTTCCGAACTTCCGAACTGCGGATTTTTTTTTTTACGAAAATTTTCGAAAATACGAGTATCTCCGTAATTACGAGGATCTACGATACTTGCGGGATACGGAAAAACCGAAGATCCTCGTAAATACGAGGATTCACGTAATTACGAGTATTCTCGTAATTACGAGAATACTCGTAAAAACGAGTAATTCGTGTAAATTTTCAAGACAGAGCAAGCCACATGATCCAAATTAGCCAATGGCAGCTATCATAGTTACAGAAAGCCTCGTTTTTTTACGGAAATCTTCGTTTTTACGGGAATCCTCGTATTTTCAAAAAATACCGTTTTTTTAAAGTCATGCTAGCGGACTGTACTTTTTAGGTATTGTAGGCATATTTACGTGCTTCTAAGGCCATTACCCAGGTCCCTGAGTGGTTAAGTGTACGTTACCAAGTCTATTTAGACCACTTTTAATGCGGATTTTGCCGAACTTTCATTTAAATACGTTTTAACGGGTCCGCTCGCGGATTTTCGAATTTTCGGATTTTTTTGAAAATCCGCGGATCCTCGCGCGGACCGGATTTTTCGAAGTTCGGACATCTCTAGTGTACGGTGAGCATAATAATCCTTATTAATGAATAATACCTTTGTACACATAAATAATTCAGCATTACTTTACCTTTTTAAAGTCTCCATTATGGTGATATTCACATAGCATCATATCAAAAAAGATAGGAATTGTGGCTTTCCGTAAATTACCTTCCGGTATCAGTGTCATCTCTAAAATTGGCCCAACCATTCCAGGAATGAAACAAATTTTATTATGGCCTATTAAAAAACATCAAACATTTGTTAAGCACAATTATGAGATGGCTTTAAAACAACACAAACATTGATACATATCTATTTTACATCCTATAGACTTAAACACATTTATATTTGGTATATACTAGATACCTCACGTCACATTGTTAAAGGATATTTAATTTGGCTTGAAAAAGCCAAATTACTGTTCTATTTCTTCTTCTTTTTCTTCTTCCGTTTTATTCTTCCGCTTTTTTGGACCGTATCTCCTCCCACAGTTTTTAAACTAGAGACATGAAATTTGGTACAGACGTGCGGGGCATATAGGAGAAGTGTGCTATCTTCTAGCTAAGGAATCCACAGAAGCGTTACGGCGTTATCTGTGAATTTTCGGACATTTTTTCCCATAGACTATAATGGTTACAATCCTTAAATGTGGATATTTCAAAACAGTTTTTTTCATGGTCATAAATACAAATGGTGATACCCCCAACCCCCCACACAGACCCAGGTACACCCACCTACTGACCTAACTTTCCATTCCCATGGAAGCCATATTTAAAGGGTAACTAAAGTCAAAAAAACTAATTTAGATTTATCCTCAATAAAAGTTACTTTTATGGTTATAAGCACAAAAAAGACATACCCCCTCAACCAGACCCAGGTACACACACCTATTAATCTACTAATTCATTATGGTGGTAGCCATACTTAAAGGGTAACTAAAGTCAAAAAAACTAATTTAGATTTATCCTCAATAAAATATAGTTTTATGGTTGTAAACACAAAAAAAGACATACCCCCTCAACCAGACCCAGGTACACACACCTACTGATTTACTTATCCATTACTGTGGCAGCCATACTTAAAGGGTAACTAAAGTCAAAAAAATTAATTTTGATTAATAATAAAAAACATTTGTTTTTTTAACCCCCATGTGGCACAGTTATATACACCTACTGACCTACCCCTCCATTACTGTTGAAGCCATACCTAAAGGGTAACTAAAGTAAAAAAAACTAATTTTGAACAATCATCAAAAAAGTGTGTGTTTTTAACCCCCAACCGGACACAGGTACACACACCTACTGATCTACTTATCCATTACTGTGGCAGCCATACCTAAACGGTAACTAAAGTAAAACAACATTTTTGATCAATCATCAAAAAAGTTTAACCCCAACCCGACACAGGTACACACACCTACTGATCTACTTATCCATTACTGTGGCAGCCATACTTAAAGGGTAACTAAAGTCAAAAAAAATGTTTTTGACCAATCATCAAAAAGATACAGAGAGATTCAATAAAAGTTCTTATCATTGAAAATGGTGCTAATTTTGCCCTAACCAATCAGATGTTAGCTTTCTAAATGATTGGATCAAAATTAGCACCACTTTGGGCTGGTTACACACAAAAGTTTTTTTTTTGGCCCAAACAAGTGTTAACTCATCATTCCCATTATTGAGTTTTAAAATCTGCAGCAAACACACATATTCCCTTCCAAGCCAAATTCAAAGTTTATACTTAAACTTTCCCTTTCTAGTATTATTTATAGTCGTCAAGGTCATTGTATATAAAGTAATATTAGGTACTTGGAATGTCAAGTTTAATGACAATAACTCTCTCCTTCCCCAAGCAAAGCATACTTGGGATGCCTAATTTAGTGGCTTGGAGAGAACACGGGTATGTTTTTTATGAATTACTTAATATGGAAATTGATACATCATTGTAAATCAGCAGACTCTTCGCTATAAGTCAGGCAAAAATGTATTTTACACTAAATTTTATGTTTAAAGGGCAACTATAGTGAAAAAAAAACTTTGTCTGTATACAATGTATAGATCACTTAGTATAAGCTGCCTTACTTTCATGTTTCTGTGTGGCTTCGTTTCTTCACACTGGCAGAAGTTTGTACCAAGCTGTGTAGTCCCCCTCCCCTCTCTGTCTAGTCCCCCTCAAGCAGTGACGGGCTGTATACAGAGTCCGAGCATTGTCAGTTGAAAGGACTTTAAATGAAGTGCTGACATCCTGTTGACCCCTCCCTTCCAGAGCTAGACTGCAAGCAGTCAAAGTGTGGAATAAAGTAGCAATATGCTGAAGGGAGGGGCAGAGGGGGAGAGAGGAGGACAAGTGGTGCTGAGATTCTTTACAAGTAAGTTACTGAACTCTCCCTGTTCTCTAACTTTGCTAATTGTTATTTATTTTTACCTAAAGTTCATATCTCTCCCCCTGCTTAGCTGAGATCATAATCACTAAAGAGAGAGTCAGTGTAACAGCAGCTTGTAGTGAGATCTTCACAAACACAGTGACACTGCTTGTTGTCCTGTTACATTTCATTTGCTTTAGTCTATATATTTCATAGATTGCACTGTGTGTCTTGTTTGGTATATAGTATGTATTACTGTATTATATATACTGTATTAGTGTTCCATTTGAGTCACTGGTTTTGTATGTATATAAGATATTTTTTTGGGGGGAGGGGCTGTTTTATAGTGTGTTATGCTCATATTCCTGGGTTAATGGTTTATTGATTGTGTTTAGCACTACAGCATTTGACTATATGTTGCACATGGTACATATAGTGTGGGTGAGAGAGTGTGTGACAGTACTGCATGGGAGCTTTGGATTGTGTGGGTGTGTGCCTTTGAGTGACAGATGATGTGTAGCAGCTCCTACAAATCACAGCATATTCAAAGGCTTATATCTCGGGGACTATGTAGAATTTAAAGAAACTAAAGGTACCCTGGTGGATGGGATGACTTATAGGATACATTAGAAGAAATTAAAAAAAAACAATTTTCTCACTATAATTGCCCTTTAAAGGTGCAGGTTTTCCTAGAACATGATATACACATAAATGGAGAAACCTACCACATGTACTAGAGAGACTCAATAAAAGTTCTTGAAAAGATTTGAAATGGTGCTAATTTTGCCCCAACCAATCAGATATTATTTAACATTTGAAAGCTAACATCTGATTGGTTGGGGCAAAATTAGCACCATTTCTAACGATATCCTAATATAACACTTGAGGCCTGATTTACATACATGTGCTGTGCTACAAATAGGGGTTAAACTCGTGCTAACCAATATTGAATAGGTTAGCGCAAGTTTAACTCCATAATTTCACTGGCTGCACCAGTTTCACAAAAGACACCCGTGCAACCGGTGCAATGTATTTAATAAAGGATTTGTACCACTTTTAATTCCACAATTTAAGACCAGCTAATGGCTGGTCTTAAAGTGGCGCTGGGGTAAAGTCCCTTTTGATATTTACCACAAGGTGCAAATCCAGTATTAACCCTTTCCCTGCCACAGATCGTATATTCACGATCTGTGCAGAGAATGCTTTAACTGCCACAGATCGTGAATATACGATCTGTGGCTTCCCCCCTGCAAAAAAAAATTTCCCCCCTGCTAGGGCCGATCGGGGGGCAGCATTCAACTGCCCCCCTAGCCCCCTCGATCCCCCCTCGGTGTGATCCAAATCCGAGGGGGGGATCGGAAGATACACTCACCTTTAGCCGGGTCCCGCGATGTGCAGCCGGTCCCACGTGGATGAAGAGGAGGAAGCGGAAAGGGAGACCCCGGTGACGTCACGGAGCTTCCTCCTTCACCGGGGTCTCCCTTGAAGTGGTAGGAGACTGCCCCTGGTGGTCTAGTTGAGGTACTGCAGCTTGATCTCAATTTGATCATGCTGCAGTACCTAGTATAGAAAAGCTGTCAAGCTGCCAGCTTTTCTATACATTTTGTGAATGGAACTCAAAGTTCCATTCACAAATAGGATTTTTTCTAAGTCTTTGCTACTTAGCGAAGACTTAGAAAAAAAATGGGGACAGAGATCAATATTTGGTGATCACTTCTGATCACCAAATTATTGATCTTTGCCAATGAATGAAAAATCACTTCCTGGAAAATGATTTCCGGGAAGTGATTTTTCCGATCGGATTTCGAATTGGAAAACGGGCATTTATGCCCGTATTCCAAGTTCGGTATCATTCCCTAAGATGATCTGATGATTATCTTTGGGAATGATCGGGGAAAAAAAGGGGAAATACACACAAAAAAATTCTTAAAGTGATACACACACCCTTTTTTTTTTTTTACCCTAAAACTATAAATTAGAAAAAAAAGTTGTCTTCTCCAAGCTCCCCAATGTCCCCAGTGATATCGGTAAAGTAAACGCGGATACTTATTTGTTCGATTTCAAGGGAAACTAAGCCTATATTTTATAAGGAAATTTTGCAGAGGTACCAAATAAAGACCGTATTGAATTTTTAGGATCAGTAAAGTGTGCAAAAACGTGTGTGACTCTCCATACTAACCGACTTCACTAAAATACCACTAAAAGGGGGAGAGTGTGTGTGTGGGGGGTGGGTTGTGGCGTTTTTAAAAATTTTTCTTGTAACTGCACTTCTAAATGCGTCCCATTTGAGCTAGTTGGTGGCCTCGTCTCTGTTTGCACCCACGCAAATGGCACACCGTTTGATTTAGGACATGTGGGAGATTGCTATTTAGTGGGTTTTTTTGCTTGTCAAGTGGGTTTAGGTAGGATTTCAACCCTTGAATCATCTCATTTTATTTTTCACAAAATCTCGTAAAAACACCGAGTTCTTTGGATCGCTGGGTCTGGAATTCTTCATGCATGTATGAAAGCATGGCACCGTAACGTAGCTGAAGGCGTGTAGATTCCAAAAATATATAGTTTGTGGAGGGAATTTCCATGTTTCGGGACTGTTTCCTTAGAAAAAGTGTAGGCTGTTCAAATTACAGAGCACTTTGATTTTTTCTTGTAATTGCATTTGTGCATGCGTCCCATTTGAGCTAGTTGGTGGCCACGTCTCTGTGTGCATCCACGCATATGCATGACGTTTGATTCAGGACATGTGGAAGATTGCTATTTAGTGGGTTTTTTGCTTGTCACGTGGGTTTAGGTAGGATTTCAACTTGAATCATCTCATTTTATTTTTCACAAAAACTCGTAAAAACACGGAGTTCTTTGGATCGCTGGGTCTGGAATTCTTCATTTATGCATGAAAGCATGAAACCGTAACGTAGTGGAAGGTGTGTAGATTCCAAAAATATATAGTTTGTGGGGGAATCTCATGTTTTGGGACTGTTTCCTTAGAAAAAAGGGTAGGCTGTTCAAATTACAGAGCACTTTGATTTTTTCTGTAATTGCATTTGTGCATGCGTCCCATTTGAGCTAGTTGGTGGCCACGTCTCTGTGTGCATCCACGCATATGGCATACCGTTTGATTCAGAACATGTGGGAGATTGATATTTAGTGGGGGGGTTTATTGCGGGGGGCATTTCAAAGTTTTGGGGCTGTTTGAAATTACAGAGCACTTTGATATTTTTCTTGTAATTACACCTGGTGCATGCGTCCCATTTGAGCTAGTGTGGTGGCCACGTCCCTGTGTGAATCCACGCATATGGCATAACGTTTGATTCAGGGCATTGGAAGATTGATAATTGACAAGTTTTTTTACATGACATGGAAATTTGCCATGATTTTTAACTTTGAATTGTATTTTTTAAATTTTTCCTGAAAATCTGGTAAGGAAAGCGAAAATTGTACACAAAACTGCACCCACACATGGTGGTATGCATAAAAGATCACACATTGTGTAGTGAAGGTGTGTAGAGTCCAAGAATATATAGTTTGGGGGGTATTTCTAATATAGAGGGTGTTTAGTCTGACAAATCTGAAAAGTTGCTGTAATTGGGCCACTGTTCATTGGCTCACTTTGTGGCTAGTTGATTCCACGTCTGCGTGTGTAACCATACATAGGGCATACCGTTTGATTCAGAACATTTGGGAGATTGATATTTGGTAACTTTTTTTTTACATTCCTTGGGGTTTTGGCATGATTTCTACCTTTTGAAGTTGTTTTTGTTCATTTTTTCAGACAAATGCGAATTTCTACGAAGAACTGCGCCCCACCATGATTGTATGAATGAACAAACTACAGCGTACGTAGCTGAAGGTATGTAGATTCTGAGAATATATAGTTTTGCGGGGGTTACAAGTTAAGGGGTGTCAGTTTGGAAATTCTGGGAAAATGCTGTTATTGGCTCACTGCGCATTGTTTTACATTTGACTAGTCGCTTCCACGTCAGTGTGTGTAACCACACATATGGCACACTGTTTGATTCAGGACATTTAGGAGATGATTATTGGTAAGTTTTTTTTTACATTACATGGGTTTTGGTGTGATTTGAACTTTGAAAGTATTTTTCTCTATTTTTCCAGAAAATTGTGTAGAAATGCGAAATTCTACGAAGAACTGCGCCCACACCCTTGATGGTATGATGAACGAACTACAGTGCTACATAGCTGAGGTGTTTAGATTTCAGGAATATATGTTTGTGGGGGGTATTTCTGAGTTATCGGGTGTTTTGTGGAAAAACTGCAGACTGTCCAAATTCGGAGTTGGCTAAATATTTCGCTGTTTCTGAGCCATCGTGCATTGTCTCACTTTGTGGTTTCGCTTCCACGTCTGCGTGTGTACCACACATAGGCATACCGTTTGATTCAGGACATTTGGGAGATTGATATTTAGTAACTTTTTTTTAGATTCCATCAGGTTTTGGCATGATTTCTACCTTTTGAAGTTGTTTTTTGTCATTTTTCAGAAAAGTGCGAACTTCTACAAAGAAGCTGCGCCACACATTGATGGTATGAATGAACAAACTACAGCTTTACATAGCTGAAGGTGTGTATATTCAGGATATATAGTTTTGGGGGTTTCTAAGTAAGGGGGTGTTTTGTGGAAAAAACTGCAGACTGTCCAAATTCGGAGTTGGGAAATATTTCGCTGTTTCTGAGCCATCGTGCATTGTCTCACTTTGTGGCTTTTCGCTTCCACGTCGCTGTGTAACCACACATATGGCATACCGTTGATTCAGGACTTTGGGAGTTGATATTTAGTAACTTTTTTTTAGATTCCACCAGGTTTTTGGCATGATTTCTACCTTTTGAAGTTTTTTTTGTCTTTTTTCAGAAAAGTGCGAACTTCTACAAAGAAATGCGCCCACACCATGATGGTGATGAATGAACAAACTACAGCTTTACATAGCTGAAGTGTGTGAGATTCAGGAATATATAGTTTGTGGGGGTTATTTCTAAGTTACGGGGGTGTTTTGTGGAAAAAACTGCAGACTGTCCAAATTCGGAGTTGGCTAAATATTTTCGCGTGTTCTGAGCCATCGTGCATTGTCTCACTTTGTGGCTTTTCGCTTCCACGTCCGCGTGTGTAACCACACATATGGCATACCGTTTGATTCAGGACATTTGGAGATTGATATTTAGTAACTTTTTTTTAGATCCATCAGGTTTTGGCATGATTTCTACCTTTTGAAGTTGTTTTTGTTCATTTTTTCAGAAAAGTGCGAACTTCTACAAAGAACTGCGCCCACACCATTGATGGTATGAATGAACAAACTACAGCTTTACATAGCTGAAGGGGGGTAGATTTCAGGAATATATAGTTTGTGGGGGTTATTTCTAAGTTACGGGGGTGTTTTGTGGAAAAAACTGCAGACTGTCCAAATTCGGAGTTGGCTAAATATTTTCGCGTTTCTGAGCCATCGTGCATTGTCTCACTTTGTGGCTTTTCGCTTCCACGTCTGCGTGTGTTACCACACATATGGCATACCGTTTGATTCAGGACATTGGGAGATTGATATTTAGTAACTTTTTTTAGATTCCATCAGGTTTTGGCATGATTTCTACCTTTGAAGTTGTTTTGTCATTTTTTCAGAAAAGTGCGAACTTCTAACAAGAACTGCGCCCACACACATTGATGGTATGAATGAAAAAACTAAAGCTTTACATAGCTGAAGGTGTGTAGATTTCAGGAAATATAGTTTGTGGGGGTTATTTCTAAGTTACGGGGGTGTTTTGTGGAAAAAACTGCAGACGTCCAAATTCGGAGTTGGTAAATATTTTCGCTGTTTCTGAGCCATGTGCATTGTCTCACTTTGGGCTTTTCGCTTCCACGTCCGCGTGTGTAACCACACATATGGCATACCGTTTGATTCAGGACATTTGGGAGATTGATATTTAGTAACTTTTTTTAGATTCCACCAGGTTTTGCACTGATTTCTACCTTTTGAAGTTGTTTTTTGTTCATTTTTTCAGAAAAGTGCGAACTTTACAAAGAACTGCGCCCACACCATTGATGGTATGAATGAACAAACTACAGCTTTACATAGCTGAAGGTGTGGTAGATTTCAGGAATATATAGTTTGTGGGGGTTATTTCTAAGTTACGGGGGGTGTTTGTGGAAAAAAACTGCAGACTGTCCAAATTCGGAGTTGGCTAAATATTTTCGCTGTTTCTGAGCCATCGTGCATTGGTCACTTTGTGGCTTTTCGCTTCCACGTCCGCGTGGGTACCACACATATGGCATACCGTTTGATTCAGGACATTTGGGAGATTGATATTTAGTAACTTTTTTTTAGATTCCATCAGGTTTTGGCATGATTTCTACCTTTTGAAGTTGTTTGTTCATTTTTTCAGAAAAGGTGCGAACTTCTACAAAGAACTGCGCCCACCCATTGATGGTATGAATGAAAAAAACTACAGCTTTACATAGCTGAAGGTGTGTAGATTTCAGGAATATTTAGTTTGTGGGGGTTATTCTAAGTTACGGGGGTGTTTTGTGGAAAAAACTGCAGACTGTCCAATTCGGAGTTGGCTAAAATTTTCGCTGTTTCTGAGCCATCGTGCATGTCTCACTTTGTGGCTTTTCGCTTCCACGTCCACGTGTGTGTAACCACACATATGCGATACCGTTTGATTCAGGACATTGGGAGATTGATATTTGGTACCTTTTTTTTACATTCCATGGGGTTTTGACATGATTTCGACCTTTTTGAACGTTGTTTGATGTTCATTTTTTTTTAAATCTGGTAAAAGTGCAAACTTCTACGAAGAACTGCGCCCACACCATTGATGGTATGAATGAACGAACTACAGCGTTACATAGCGAAGGTGTGTAGATTCAGGAATATATGTTTGTGGGGGGTATTTTTGAGTTGGGGGGGTGTTTTGTGGAAAAACTGCAGACTGTTCAAATACAAAACTGGCTAATTTTTTTTTGCTGCTACTGACATTTGGCACTGGTCACGCTCTGGGTTAGTTGGTAGCCATGTCTCTGGGTACACCCATGAATGTGGCATACCGTTTTATTCGGGAGGGGTTAGGCTTTCATATTTGAGATGCGTTTGAACTTTCCTCCACAGTTTTTAGCTGAAATTCGCATTTGATTTTGTCTCTGATTTTACAGTTAAGGAAAAAAAGGAAAATGTGAGAAAGTAACTTACAATTTGACGAAGAGCTGCGTCCGGGTATCTGCATTTTGATCGAAACTAACCTCACTCGTAAAATCCTGCGAGTGTGTAGTTTCTAAAAATATCTCACTTGGGGGGATAGTTTAGATAATTTGGTAGATATTCTATGTTAACTGTCAGTAGTGGTTACACATTTTAATTTGGTGTAATATTCTAGGAGGTGCAGTTTTAGTTTGGGGGGGTCTCCTGTACAGGAAACGTCGGGTACCTACATATATCTGTTATCGTTGTACTCGGGAGTATCTGAGCTTTTAGAAACAGTAAGATTTTTGTGTGTAACCTTAAGATAACTATAAGTAAAAATGGGAAAAATCCATGAAAATTTGCAAATTTTTCATTTTTTTTACATATTTTACCCATAATTCCAGTAAAATTTCCAGAAAAGTTACAAAATTTTGTTACCATATTAAAGTAGACTTTGTGCTGAAAAAAACAATGTATAATATTCCTGATTTACTGCAAGGTTTCCTACTGTAAAATTAGTCTAAAGCGATTAAGGACAAAATCCTGAAAATTCTTCTGGCAGTTAACGCAAAAAAAAATGAAAATCTCCTGGCAGTGAAAGGGTTAAATACCGAAAGCCATATTTGCGGCCAAATTTGCGGCTCTGGGTAAATGAGGCCCTTGATCGCTTCTTTCCTGTAAAATCTATAATAGGAATGGACCACATATCATACAGTCCCCAAACTGATTTAAAGGAGATTAAAGTTTATAGAAGAAAGTTATTGCCTCATTCATGGAAGATTCTACTCACATTCCCTTCCTTTTCCTCTAAGAGCTCACTAAGTTTATTTGTTCCCCAAAGCTGAAGCTGCCATATTCCCTTCTCTGTCAGTACTTTTGCCTTCCTAACATTTTCTGCATATGTGTGATTTCAAGTCCCACCTCTTAACTGATGTAAGAATAATTAAACACAGAACATGCTGGGAAGTGCAGAGAGCTTAACTAAGATCCACTTATTGGCACATGCATAGGAGCAGTGTTGTAGTGTGAATGTATCTAGCTTTCTGTCTGCTGATGCAATATTAGCTTCTTAAAGGGGGAGTGTATGTCCTTAAATGGGAATGCTGGAGGGTGAGATGAGTGGGGCAGAGCTGTAGGTGCAGCATAATAAATTGAACATGATCTTAGCAGAGCTCTGTGCAATGCATTTCTCATTAATGCACCTATTTAAAGGTAAATTTTAGGAAACAAATTTGCCAGATCAGTGAAACATAAAACATACAATTAACGTTGTTTAATTGCAATTACTTTGCAATTAGTGCATCCCATCTAATTACATTTATTATGATCTGTGTTGAAGGGCAGGAAGAGTGTGTTTTTGTTTATGCAAAATTTCCACAAAAAAACATTCTGCTGCATCAGTTTTATAGAATATTTTGGGTTTTGTTCTCAATCATTAAGAGCATATTGATGTACAAAATACAACAGACAACAAAACATGTGCATCATGAACTGCATCTAAAACAAGAATTAGGGGTAATGCAAAATATTCTTATTGCTGAAATAAGGCTTCTTAGAGGTTTTGTAGAGGCTCTCTACAGTCTGCCAGTTCCTATGACAATTTGTTTTCTCACAAGCCACTATGTGAATAGGCCCATTCAAACAAACCATTTTCCTGTGTCAACATGGACACAGGATAATCTCCTTGTTTCAACTTCAAGTAAATAAGAATAAAGAACAGGCAGTACACTGTGTAATTCATCTATATACTGTAAAAATGTGTATAAACATCTTAATTTTTACTCACTCAATTCACATATATAAGGCACTGATACTGGGGAAAGAGGGGAGGAGCACTACGCGATATTTCGCTTTCCTCCCACTCCTCCTCCCTCTTTCCTCTGTATCCGTGTCCGATAATATATGTGCACTGGATGATGATTTTATGAAGTTATATATAGATGATTTACACAGTGTGCTGCCTGTTTTTCTTGGAGTTGGTTTTAGATTTTAGTGGTTCTGCTTGTGCGCCATGAACGCAAGTTTAAAAGTGTTGGGGTAGGAAACTCCAAAATGTTATCTTAAAAGTCTACTGAAAGATTTATAGAATAACCTAAGCAGGAATTTTAGTTTGTTAAAAATCCCTTTAATACATATTGGGTGGTATTTTCTCAAGAAAATATATGGAAAATAAAAAGAAATGGGCTGCAAAAGGGAATAATAAAAGCAGAAAAAAATATTTAAGGCAGAAAGAACAAATGAATCTGTTAAAAATGCTAAAAACTATCAGGGAGATTCAATAAAAGTTCTTATCATTTAAAATTGTGCTAATTTTGCACCAACCAATCAGATCTTATTTAACATTTGAAAGCTAACATCTGATTGGCTGGGGCAAAATTAGCACCGTTTTAAACGATAAGAACTTTTATTGAATAACCCTGTATTCATGTTGTATTCAGTTAGATCAGCTGGACTTAGTTAGTTCTTGACTAGGTTTCGCTAGTCATCCGATTGGCTTTCGCAATTCAGAATGAATTGTACAAGAATCTGTTGGCAATCAAGTATCCTGAAAAGTCTCAACTAGCATATAACAGCCATGTGTTAGGGACCTTCTTAATGCAAATGTGATTGCATTGTGGCTAAGAAACTGCTCAGGGTAAGGTGTTAAAACACTAGAAAATAGAGAGGAGTGCACCACTCACATTAGACTATGAGTCAAAATCCAACATATGGCTGTGCTCAGGGGGTAAAAAACAACAAAACATCAAAGAAAAAGCAAAGCATGTAAGCCTATACCAGGATCCTACAAGATCCCCCACAAATGGCACACGAATCTTGAAAGTGTTATGCAATAAAAGTAAAGTTTATTGATAATACCTAAACACAGCCTAAAACTATACAAATGTTGTCATCCATATTGCCAGCTAATCCCAGTTTAGCAGTAGATGTCCACCTGGGCTGGTGCATACTCCTTCCGCTGTGTCTTATTGGGGAGGAGGAACGGTGGGGTATCTGCTATGGCCTTTGGTCTTTTGGAGATGGACTTTTAACTCTTAGTTCAGGGACACCAGAACTCTTTTTATGGTGTTACAATTTGTATGGGATATGCACGTTATATTTATGCTGAGTTGGCATTATGGTACGGTAGTATTATATTTGTACAGTTTAAATGATATTTGAGCTATAATTTAAGTCTGCAAAGGCTTTTGTTTCTGTGTCGCATAAATGATTGAAACATTGGTTACAGAGTAGTTGTCAATGCAGCATTATCTATTGTAAGCATTTGATTTTCAAATGGTCTACGACAGGGCTCTGTATTAGGAACATTTGAGTATGGCATTAAAGGGCAACTGTGGTCTCAAAACAAATTAGAGTTAAATGAAAGCCTGCAGTATATCCTTTACACTGAGTCAACAATCACATCTCTGGTTGGAGCCTGTGAGAAATTACATTGGGGTGAATGTTCAAACTTCCTGCTTCCAGTAGGTTGAGTGACATCACCTGACCTCTGCCGGCCCTTTTCTCCCGGGGGAGAAGCATGCTCAGTTGAGACTTATTGCTGGGGAAATCAGGAAGTGCCTGAGGAAAAAATTGACAGTTGAGAAAGGGAGCCTATTAATGCAGACAGGCTGGTCACATGACTACAAGCTCGTCACATGGCTAAAATCAACCAGGAAGTTACATTCCAGCAATAACTTCTCACAAATTTTATCTTCAGATGTGATTTAGGTTTTATTTTGAAGGTGTGATGGAAGGCTTTTTATATAATTATTACTAGTTTGGAAGAATTTGAGACCACAGTTACCCTTTAAAGGGAATGTTCAGTGGAAAATATCATTATTTTTAAAATTCTTAGTTTATATTTTGCATACCTAATTATTCTATATATTATCTTCTATTTCGAAAAATCAGCATTTTTTTACCCCTTGCTATTCCCTGCTGTTGACATTAGTGAGCTGGCATTTCAGGTTCTATAACGGTCCTTCTTCTACCCAGAATGCACACTACCTTGAAATGTTCCGAACAGTAATTTCTACTGATTGGCTGTTGAATGGGTCAAACATGCTCAGAGCTCTACTGAGTAATAGAATCAACCCAGGTGCTGGGTCAAGGACAAGACCATAATGGTCTTTATTAGGGGGTTCTGCAAACAGGAAGTCAGT
This sequence comes from Hymenochirus boettgeri, assembly GCA_019447015.1. Lineage (NCBI taxonomy): Eukaryota > Metazoa > Chordata > Amphibia > Anura > Pipidae > Hymenochirus > Hymenochirus boettgeri. The sequence goes on from CM033471.1 coordinate 61,711,155, forward strand.
ATTTCGGAAGCATGTATGTATACTTAGAGAAAATGTTGAATGGGCAGGTTGAAGTCATTAGGATGAAAAATACTGCATTTTTTTCTTAAAAGTATATGTATTTGCACTGAACTTCCCCTTTAACATCTACATATTGTATATGACTGTTGCAACCAAATCTAGATCATTTGCTAAAATGGGAAGATAACATATTATATTGATAAAATTTAGGTAATGGTGCATTTAAAATAAATGGATATGTGCTTTGTGATTCTTTGTTGAAAGAAGATCTAGGGGTAGATCACAAGCTTAGTTGCAGCTAATAACACCAAGTGTTATCAGCTGTAAAACTCTTTAGTTTACCTCTGTTGTTTCACTATGTACATATACTGGGCAATGTTCCCTCTAAGCTGTGCACACAAAAATGTGCATATACAGTATATCTTGGCACAATCTAAATTTACAGGGAACATTGATACAGGGTAGCAGCATATAAAAACATCACTTTTACTAATCCTATTTGTAGAATTAGTGGGGATAGACATACATGCATGGCTAATACCAGATTATAAAACCGTTTGTTTTTCAAACTGAATTAAAAGATTTATAGGTTTATTCAATAAATATTCTTATTGTTAAAAATGGTGCTAATTATGCCCCAACCATTTGAAAGCTGATTGGTTGGGGCAAAATTAGCACAAATTCAATAATAAGAACTTTTATTGAATCTACCTGTGAGAGTCTGTTTGAGATTCTGATACCATGATATATTGTCATTTATTGTATGGGGAAATGGAAAGTGCACTGGGTTGACACAGACTTTTCATTTCAGAAAACGTCCCCTGTAAAAAAAATAGCCCTTCAGCATATCAACTAGGATTATATATTCTCAGGTTAAGACACTGAACAGAAGTGGACTGTTTTTAATAGTGTGTTAAATCATTTCACTATACTATACATTACTCCCCTGGTGAGATTAAAGACATGTACTGAAATGTGTCAGGTATGTAGTAGTTAATGTTTTTATTGCCACATAAATAAGCAGCATTCTGAAAAGTTAGTGGATTGCCTTTAAGAGTAGTCCAATCCATAATTGGTAAATCACTGTTTAAACAGCATGTGGTACCTCAGAATGAAAATGTATATACTTAATAAACACCCCTCATACCCACTTTTTACTATATTTACCTTTACCAAAGATGCTTCTGGCATTACTTTCATAGCCTGATCCCTCTGCTGCTGAATGTATAATCTATATGTCGCACCACATCCTTTTTAAAGATAAATATAGTGAAAAGTGTGTGAGTGTGTGCATATTAATGGGTAACTGTGGTCTCCCAACCCAGGTTAAATGAAAGCCTACAGTCTTTCCTTTAAAATGAGCCCACTGATCACATTTCTTGCTGTAGCCTGTGAGATATGACCTGTCCCTCAACTCCTTCCCTCCACCCCAGGAGAGAAGCATGCTCACTTAAGACTTAATGCTGGGGGGGGGAAGGAAGTACCAGCACAGTCACAAAAAAATTTGACTGTTGAGATGGGAAGCCTATTAATGCAGGAAGTAACATAGTAATTGTGGTTGAATAAAGATATACGTCCATCAAGTCCAACCTTTTTACCCTCATTTTTAACTCTATCTAACAGTTGATCCAGGGAAGGCAAAGCAAAAAAAAAAAACAACAGCTAAAAAGGGAGGAGACCGGGTGTTGCTTCTTGACTCCAAACGGCAATTGGAAAGTATCCCTGGATCAACCAGATCTACAGTATATGTATTAATACCAGTAATTCTCAATATTTTTAAGTTTTAGAAACTTATCTAGGCCACTTTTAAAGCTATTAAATGAACTCACCATTACAACATCTGGTGGAAGACAGTTCCACAGTTTCACCGTAAGTAAGATCTTAAGAGAAAAGCTAACTTAAGTCAGAAGTTCCCTCAAGACTGTATGATCTTTGGGCAGGGTCATCTTTCCTATTGTATCACAGTATTGCTGTACCATCACTTTGTGTATATATATTATATGCTTTACCTTTATATGTAATATGTATAAAATGTATTACCCTTGTATGTTACGTATGGCTATGTTATTGTAAAGCGCCTTGCAAGATGTTGGTGCTATATAAATCCTATATAATAAAGCCTGAAGTGCTGCGTCCGTGCTTCTTGCAAATTTGCAAACCTGTGCGTATGCACAAAAGATACTGCCGATACCAACAAGCCCTCCAGCTCCCTCTACCTGACACATAGTACGTTTCCCTACCCAACCTCCAACCCATCCCCAGTCCTCCAAACCATACTGTTCCCTCAGTGGTACTGACCAGGCATCTTGGCTTCTGCACAAGCACAAACCTCTGTACGTGCGCGAATGGAACCCGACATTGACAATAGCAACAAGTCTTACTGCCTGACACTCGATTCGTTTTCCTCCCCAGAACCGGACTGGGGGGGAATGTGTTTGTCTGTTTGCATGCATGTGAGTATGTGTGTGACTACATGCATGTGTGTATATCAGTCTGTCTGCATGCATGTCTGCATGCATGTGTGTATGTGTCTGCACGCTTGTTTCTGTCTGCATGCATGTAGGTCTGGCTGCATGCATGTGTGTATGTGTCTGTCTGGATGTATGTGTATGTCTGTCTGCATGCATGTGTGTCTGTCTGCATGTATGTTTGTCTGCATCCATGTGTGTATGCCTGTCTGCATTCATGTGTGTATGTCTACATATGTGTTTGTCTGTCTGGACACATGTGTGTATGTCTGGATGCACATGTGTATGTCTGTCTGCATGCATGTGTGTATGTGTGTCTGTCTGCATGTGTGTATGCCTGTCTGCATCAAAGTGTGTATGTCTGCATGCATGTGTGTATGCCTGTCTGCATATGTGAGTCTGTCTGCATGCATGTATGTCTGTCTGCATGCAAGTGTGTCTGTCTGCATGCAAGTGTGGGAGTCTACATGCATGTATGTATGTGTTGGTCTGCATGGATGTGTGGATTTGTGTCTGCATGCATGTATGTTTGTGCACAAGCATGTGTATGTGTGTCTGCATGCATGTGTATGTCTGCATGCATTTATAAATGCGTGTGTCTGCATGCATATGTATGTCTTCATGCATGTGTGTCTCTCTCAGTATAGATGTGTATATGGATGCATGTGTGTATTTGTCTGCATAACACACATTAATGTCACAGGCCCTGTTAATTTAACAGGCTTAAATGTCTAGTCTTTAATAATAAAAATATTAATAAAAAGTTGGTCATATGGCTGAAAACAGGAAGTGTTCAAGCAGGAAGCAATATTGCTCAACCTTCCCAGCAATAACTTCTCACTAATCTTATCTAGAGATGTGATTTGGGGTTTATTTTGAAGATATGACAGAAGGTTTTTATACAACCCTAACCCTATATGTACAGTTTATACATTTTCATATTGAGGATGGACATGCATTTTACTTGAGATAACAACAATCTCTACTGAATTCAGATTTTCCTTGAATTCCATTTTTTACACTGTTATAGATCCAGAATCATATAGCAGATAGCATTATGAAAAAAGGCTGAGGTGCCATTATAATCTTACATATATCCTATATCTTTTGATATATAATTAGATGACGAGAAAAAGGGAATGCACGAAAGATAAAGCTGTTGAGTAATGCAGTTAATGTTTATCGTACCATATACGCTTCAAAGTCTTTTCAAGTTAAAAGGGCAGGCATGTTTGTAGTTTTGATTTGTGATCTTTATCATAAACATCAGATGAACAACAACTTATCTCGAAAATACAGCACATTTAGAGCATTTAGCAGGCAGTATTCCAATTTCCCTTTTCAGAATAAGAAGAGCATTTTGAAAATTAAACATCTGTATATATAGTCTGTATATTTGTTTTTGTGTCAACAAGCATAATTGGAAATGAGTTTCCTTTCAACTCATTATTTGACCCACTCCACAGGTTTATAATTTTGCAAAATGGTTTCTTTTATTTCTGATTTATTGCTGACACATAATGAGTATCGAATTTGCTTTATAAATACTTCATATAATGCATTGGTTGGTCAGATACACACAGCATACTTTAAGCATCTGTGTAATATAAATTGTAATCCTTCCTTACCATGGCATATAAAAAGAACAGAATTGTAATGGCCAGCATAACCACTAGGAACCATACAGCCATACAGGATTTTACAGATCTCATGTGAGTCTGAGGTGAGTTCTGCTTTCTTTATATTTCTTAGTAATAAAAACAAATGACTCACCATTCAGGAAATGTAAAGTGAAATAGTACTTTGCATCTGTGTTTTATTCACAAAAAAGAAAGAAAATATAGTTTTATAAAGCACACAGCCTTGCATGTGGCTACTGAACACAGTAACATAGTAAAATAGTACTGTTGCAATGTTATCATAACCAGTTCAGTAACCACATGTAAGGCAGTGTGCTTTATAATACTATATTTTTTATACTGAACTGCTTATGATATTTGAGGTAGGGGGGAATATAATATTACATATAGAAACGCCCCCGCATGATGTCACACCACGCCCCCTTTCCCCACCGTTTAACCACAAATGGCACTGGTGCATAAACCCTAAAGTAGGGGAGGTGCTAGTATAAGGCAAAAGATAATTTTAGTAAAAAAGAAATTCCATACTGCAACACTATATATATATTGGAAAATATAAAAATCCTTTATTACAAATATTAGGGATATCAAAGTTAAAAACATTAAAAATATACACAGCTACCCTTTCTTATAGTATAGTTAAACATCCTATAATCATTCATATACATACAACAATCAGGGGCAAGCGCAGGATTTTCAAAGGGGGGATTCCTGAATGGGTCACCACCGAACAACCCCAGAAGGAAGTTCATGACCAAATGCATCCATATATTTTATTATATATGCATCACATAATAATAGTATAGTATAGTATAGTATTTGAGGTTGAATAAAGACATACGTCCATCCAGTCCAACCCATCTAGCAATATCCTCATTTCCTGCCTAACTGTTGATCCAGAGGAAGGCAAAAATAACCCACCAAATTTATGAAGGGGGAAAAAATTCCTTCCTGACTCCAAGTGGCAATCGGAAATTTCCCTGGATCAACTCTACTTTATGTATCAATACCAGTAACTTGCAACATTCCTTGATTGCAGAAACTCATCCAGCTTTTTTTTGAAACTGACCAATGAACCTGCCATTACAACGTCCACTGGAAGACAGTTCCATAGCTTTACCGTTCTCACAGTAAAAAAACCCTTTCCGAGCTTGAAGCCTAAACCTTTTTTCTTCAAGTCTTAAGGGATGTCCTCGTGTCCTTTGACATGTTCTATTGGTGAACAATGCCCCAGATAGTTTATTGTATGGCCCGTTAATGTATTTATACACAGTAATCATATCCCCACGCAAGCGCCTTTTCTCCAGTGTACATAATTGTAACTTTTCCAGTCTCTCTTCATATTCAAGCTCCCCCAATCCCCTTATTAATTTAGTTGCCCTTCTCTGAACCCTTTCCATTTCAAAGATGTCCTTTTTGTACACAGGATTCCAAAATTGCACTGCATATTCCAAATGAGGCCTTACCAATGCTTTGTAAAGAGGGAGAATTACATTTTCCTCCCTTGAATCCATACCTCTCTTTATACAAGACAATACCATGCTGGCTCTGGCTGTTGCCGCCTGGCACTGCTTGCTACCTTTAAGTTTGTTATCCACCAAAACTCCAAGATCCCTTTCCAACAGGGATTCACTTAACACAGAGCCATTTATAGTATAAGTAGCACAAGGATTTTAGTCTAAAATGCATCACCTTACATTTATCAACATTGAATTTCATCTGCCACTTATATATATATATATATATATATATATATATATATATAAATAGCAATGCAGAAAGAGCAGGGTGGAGTATTGTAGAAGAATGTATTTTTTTAGAACCTTATCATTAAATATATCATTCATATAAGCACTTCACTACCCTTATAGTAAACAGGTTGTGGACTTACCCTGGGTTTGCCCTATATCTAGCACGTCTTCCTATTGCATGAGTTGCAGAACTCCGAGGTTAGGCCGGTACTGGGAGATAGACTTTAATGGTATGTTGTGCTGGATTTAGAGCAAATCCAGGAGTAGAGATGTCTGAACTTCACAAAATCTGGTCCGCTCGAGGATCTGCGAATTTTCGAAAAAATCCGAAAATTTGAAAATCCGCGAGCGAACCCATTAAAATGAAAAATACCCTCGAAATTACGAGATTTTTCCTATTTTCGAAAATTTTCGAAATTACGGGGTTTCGCGAATTTTCGAAAATTTCCGGATTTTCCGTCTTCCGAACTTCCGATTCGCGGATTTTTAGTATTTTCGAAAATACGAGAAAACTAGTATTTTCGAAAATCTAAATTTTAAAAAATACGTATTTATGGAAATATGAGAAATCCTTGTATTTTCGAAAATTTCTGAAATTACGTGTTTTCTCGTATTTTCGAAAATTCCTGAAAATACGTGAAAACTCGTAATTTCGAAAATTTTCGAAAATACTAAAAATCCACAAATCGGAAGTACGGAAGGCGGAAAATCCAGAAAAATCCGCCGTTCGCGAACGGGATAAATCCGCGGCGGATCCGGGTTCGGATCCGCGAACCGGCCATCCCTATCCAGGAGTAAAGACCTAGTGGTTTTGATCCTTATTGGGTACTATTAGAGGAGGGGGGTTTTTAATGGAATTTGCTTCTCCTCCCTGAACCCTTTACCTTTTAACTCTATTTAGTTTTTACTGCAATCTAATAATCACGATCTAATAATATAAATTCTTAGATAGGAAATCAAAAGACTATCAGGGAGATTCAATAAAACTTCTTATCGTTAAAAATGGTGCTAAATTTGCCCCAACCAATCAGATATTATGTAACATTTGAAAGCTAACATCTGATTGGTTGAGGCAAAATTAGCACAATTTTTAACAACAAGAACCTTTATTGAATAACCCTGCTTGTTAGATACCAGCAAACCCCGTGGTGCCCCCCCCCCCGGTAGGCATCCCTGCACCAAGCCCTCCTGGCACACCGTGCCCCCCACGCACCACCATATGCACATTCCCCAGGCGCCAGCTGTGACGTCACACATGTTAGATTTGGGGTCCATGATCCATCTTTATCTACTGCCTTCTTTTAGTAATATAGATATGGCTTAAAAAACTCTAGCCTTACATCCCGTCTATCTGGTAATAAGTACAGTATATGATTGTTTTGCACTGCATAAGTCTCACTACCTTACTCCATTGTATCTGTATGTTACCCTCCAAATTAGATTGTAAGCTCTACGGGACAGGGACCTCCTTTACTCTTGTCGCAAGGCTCTAGTACTTATATTTATTTATATATTTATGTACTGAACTATTTATGTATTTGTCTCCCTTGTATGACTTTCTTTTGTATTATTATTATTAATAATAATTGTTATTATTTTGTTATTGTACAACACTGCGTTCCCAAGTGGCGCTATATAAATAAACTATACATACATATAACAGGGTTTGTGCTATTTATAAATGCCACAATATTTTTAATACTTACCACCAGGTCTGAATTTGATTGAAATGTTCCAATATAAACTGTATAGTGTTGATCGGCCATCTGGTTCAAGATAGCTGTCATGCATGCCACAAAATGTCTCTGCAAGGTATAGAATAAAAAATGATATTAATATTTTTCATACATTATGTATATTATTATACCACCAACATGTAAAACATGCCAAAAACTAATGTTATTACCCACATTGAAAAATGCAAAACAAATACAGTAAGAGGGACAAACACTCACTATTGCAGCTTAATTTTGTAACCCATCATAATTTTTTTAATCTTAAATCTACCTTAATGATGTACCAAATTAAAATGTATAAATGTCCTTTTAATATATTTATTGATGGTTTCTAGTGGAGAAAATGTTTAGGATTATAATCACTGAAAATTGCTTTAGTCTTCTGAAACAACTGCTGTGTTTCGGTTGATTTAAGAAGCAACTGATGTCAGTTCTCAAGGTTTTATAAATGTGATTTTCAACAAACCCATGGCAAAAAAAATAAATGGGTTTACAATAAGACTTATTACAGGCTAGATAAGGCTAAAGTCTGTCAGACTAAAAGAAATTATGCATTTCAGAACACCATTTTTATATTAAATATATTTGAATCCTTTCGCAATTACCAGATTAGAAGTGAAGAAACATCTAAGTCAATAACACTAACAGTTGCTTGGCTTCTTATTCTTTATTTTTTGTCAGCTAAGTGGATACCATAGAGAACTGTGATAATGAAAGATATAAAACTTTGGGAAGTCAAGATAAAAATATTTGCATTTTAGGTTCCTAAAGATTTTATTTGTTTTAACAATAAATTACATTCAGGCGCAAATGATGTTGATAAAAATGAAACTATGTATTATGAGATATTATAGCAAATAATGGTTTTATCCAGGAATCTGTTATAAAATTGTTATCTGAAGCCTCCCATAAAAAAGTGACTATATGATTACATTGCAATCCCCATTCCAAAGCAAACCTATGTTACCAAAACATGTTTTATTTAATGTTACCAATGAGTAGTTTGATTAAATCATTGGTATAAGCATTTTACAATTTTGTTTATTGCTTGTAGTTGAATAAAACATCTTCTCTTACTGATTATGATGTCATTGGTTATCACAAGGCATTTAGTATATTTATGCTACCAAATTTAATATGGTAGCATAGGGTTGGCACTGGTTTTGTTGGTCTGCACTGTTTTCATAACTTTTTGAAAACAGCATGGTATTACCAATTCAATATAGTCTAGGTTATATTTTTCGCTACTATTTAGCACAAAATGTAATGCTGATAGAATTGCATTAGAAAACCAACTGTAAAAGAGCTCTCCTTCCTTCTCACTCTCCCACAATGATTCATTCATTAATAAGCAGATGAAAAAGAAGTGGTTCCACATTGACGAAGCACCATTAACAACTACTCTCTGCATTCGATCCATCAACCAATTTTCTTAACATGTACAAAAGTCCTGCGAATTCCTGATAACAGGTTTTCCAGTGTTGGATGTCAGTGTAGCAGACACAAACAATAACTTTAGCCCCTTTCTTTTGCTCAATTCCCCCCAAAATGCCTCCATCAATACTGACAAGCTACCATAAGGAGTGCCTAGGCCCAAACCTATTTTGTATGGACTCCATCAATATTGACAGTCACTTTACTTATAAATTTGGCTTCAACTCTTGTTTAACATAAATACATAACCCTTCCTTCCCCAACTTTCTCTATCATGCCTAAAAAAAGAGTATACTTCTAAATTTAAAACCCAGTCATGATAATGATTGAACCATGTTTCTGCTATACCCATTGCATCATACTATTCAGTCAAAGCCTTGTTCTCCAATTCTCCCATTTTTTCAGCCAGGATTCTCACATTTGTAAAAACATTCTATATTATGATCCTGTCATTTTATTTTACACACTTTAATATACATATATTCTCCCTTTCCTCTATGGTAGCCCCTCCCCCTTTCTTCACACCACTGACCCATCTAAACCCTGCTGAACCCCTGTGCTATGTACCCCAGTGAGATTGACAGTACCTTCACCCAGCATAACAATTGAACCGCCAACATTGAGGTGCAACCCATCCCTACTAAAGAGCCAGTAGCAGACAGACAAGTCTGCCCATTTCTTTTAAAACCTAAACGCCTCCTCCTTACATCAACCTCTTAGCCATGCATTAATACTCCTAAGCTCCCGCAGTCTTCCTAGCATAGCAGACAAACTGCAGCACATTTGATACAAGCGTACTGCATTGTGATAAACACTGTAAGCATATAAAGGTTCCCAAGACTCATGCAATTAACCCTAAAGTGTCCAATTCAGTGACAAAGGTATTGTGAACCTGATTTTTCCATATTGATCGAAACACAGAATGGCAGGATTCAGAGAACAGAATTAAAACTGACGTTCTACTAATTTGTACAATTCCTTCCCTAACACAGAATGTGGCTGCGATAGTATTTCCAAAAATACTACTCTGGAGGTCCTTGCCTTTAACTTGGCCCATAGCGCTTGGGAACACCTTGTTTGGCATGTATGGTATTGACAGCAGATAACCCTTACTAATAATTAAGTCCTCCATCAACTGCCTAACCTTCCTAGCACTTTATCCCCCCCCCCCGTATTAGAAATGCCAGCTTCCTGGGTGCTCAATGGATGCTACTTCAGAGCTGTCCTTATCTTATAATCCACTTTTCTGTTAATGTAGAAGTCTACACACTACACTTCAAATACTCTGTATTGCTTAGATTTAACAGTGTTGAAAATAATCTCTTTTACTTATACATGTATTAGCTTTTAATACAAAAATAGTAAAGTAATGTTTTTAGTTTCTTTCCTAACAAGAATTGAGGAAGAAAGAAAATACGTAAGTTTGGAAAAAATGTATATTTAGAAAACGGAAGCAGATTTTTTTTAAAAGCAGTAAAATTTACTATTTTGTATTGTTGCTGGCAGGCTGTTTGCAATGCATGCTTTCTGGAAAATAAATTGCAGGGTGACTAGCAATATTGCATATTGGTGTGGATCGTATAGAAAATATGTGCATATAGTGATTAGTGGGGTCAGGGGCCACGGCCATTAGGTGAACATGCTCAGAAGACTCTTAGAAATATTTCTTATATCTATGTAAATGCGACATACTAAAGAAGTAACTTAAAATGCATTGGTGTTCTGTGTAGAAAAGTTTTCACAGGATTAAAAAATAAATTTAGTTTTCCATGAAAATTAAATCTAGTTAAGAATACTTTGAAAGCTTGCTCATTTAAACAGGAAGGCATGAAGCCTGCACACTTTATTAAGGTTTCTGCTAATGAAAAGTGACCTTGCGATATTGATAAATAACTATACATGACAGATGTTAATGATACCCTTGATGTTATGAATTGCATGCTGTATAAACAGAACATTTCCTATATTATACATATGTATGTTAAATTAAGGAAATAGATGAAAACATCTTATATATTTATTTTTCATACATACATCAGGTAAAACTAAGTTAATGAGCACACTAAAACCCTGCAAACATATTTTATGCATATTGCAATGGGCTTTTTAATGAAATAATTCATTTATGTCATGCTTTATCTGTGGTATTCAGTTCAATCAACTAGATTTGAAGTTAAGTTCTTGCTCATTTTTCTGATTGATGAGTATCATTTATATGTAGATGATACACAAATCTACAGCTAACTCCTCCTTGCCATTTCCTCCTAGATGTCTCAACGATACCTCAAATTAAATCTCTCTAAAACTGATCTGATCGTTTTCCACCTAAACCTGGTCCTCTCCAATCTTTCTCTATCTCTGTTGACAATATCCCTATTTTCCCTATCCAATCAGCACACTACCTAGAGCTAATTATTGACTCTTTTACATACATAGTAACATAGTAATTGAGGTTGAATAAAGACATATGTCTATCAAGTCCAACCTAATCACCCTCCTTTTTTTTAACCCTACCTAACAGTTGATCCAGAGAAAGGGGAAAAAAACAGCTAAAAAGGTGGGGAAAATTCCTCCCTGACTCCAAACAGCAATCAGAAAGTATCCCTGGATCAACCAGATCTATATGTATTAATACCAGTAATTCTCAATATTTTTTAGTTTTAGAAACTTAACCAGGCCTTTTTTAAAGCTATTTAATGAACTTGCCATTACCACATCTGCTGGAAGACAGTTCCACAGTTTCACCGTTCTCACTGTAAAGAAACCTTTCCTAACCTGAAGATGAAACTTCTTTTTCCAACCTTAAAGGATGTTCACAAGTCCTCTGATATGACCTATACGTGAACAATGCACCAGAGAGGCTACTGTATGGCCCATTAATATATTTGTATAAGGTTATCAAACGTCACTTCTCCAATGTAAACAGCCCTAACTTGTCTACTCTGCCTGCATATTCAAGCAAGCTCCTCCATTCCCCTTATTAATTTAGTTGCCCTTCTCTGAACTGCTTCCATTTCCAAGATGTCCCTTTTGTATATGGGATTCCAAAACTGCACTGCATATTCCAAATGATGCCTTACCAGTACCTTGTAAAGAGGGAGAATAATATCTTTCTCTCTTGAATCTATTCCCCTCTTTATACAAGACAATATCTTACTAGCGCTAGCCGTTGCTACCTGGTATTGTTTGCTACAGCTAAGTCTGTTATCTACCAGAACCCCCAAATCTTTTTCCATTACAGATGCACTTAACACAGAGTTATTTATGGTGTAGGTGGCACAGGGGTTATTAAATCCCAAATGCATCACCTTACATTTATCAACATTGAATCTCATCTGCCATTCTGCTGCTCATTTTGATAATCTATCTAGGTCTGCTTGCAACACTTGCACATCATTTGAAGTTTCCAAAGCTCTGCATAGTTTAGTGTCATCAGTAAACACAGAGACCTTGCTCTCAATGCCCCCTTCTAAGTCATTTATAAACAGATTAAACAGAAGCAGCCCCAGTACAGAATCCTGAGGTACTCCGTTTAGAACTTTAGCCCACATATATGTAGCTCCATTTACCACCACTCTCTGTTTGCGATCCAATAACCAATTCTCTATCCATGCACAAATGTTTTCTTCAAGGCCAACAGTCCTCAGTTTATACATTAATCGCCTATGTGGCACAGTATCAAAATCATTCACAAAATCCAAGTATACCACATCCACTGCTGTGCCTAAATCTAATTTCTTACTTGCTTCTTCATAAAAAACAATTAAATTTGTCTGGCATGATCTATTTCTCATAAATCCATGCAGACTACTACTAATAAGATGAGCTCTGGAGACAAAGTCAAAGATATGATCCCGTAACAAAGTTTCCATCACTTTCCCTACCACTGATGTTAGGCTTACAGGTCTATAGTTACCATGCTGTGAATGTCTACCTTTTTTGAATATTGGTATTACATTGGCTTTTTTCCAATCCAGCGGCACATCCCCAGACCAAAGTGAATCTGAAAAGATGAGAAACAGTGGTCTAGATAGAACTGAACTAAGCTCTTTTAAAATCCGAAGATGCAATCCATCTGGTCCTGGGGCTTTATTGATATTAACTTTGTCTAATTGTTTCCGTACCATATCCTCCATCAGCCAATGTGAAAACTCCTCATTTCTCCCCTGCATATTATTACAATCCCTGCTGTAAGGACTGGGATTCTCAACAGTGAAAACCGATGTAAAAAAATGGTTTTGCATATTAGCCTTTTCAGCATCCTCTACAACCATCTGAGCCCCATTATTTAATGGTCCCACATTCTCAGTCCTTATCTTTTTACCATTTATATACTAAAAAAACTTTTTGGGGTCGGACGTGCTTTGTTCGGCAATCCATATTTCATTTTCTATTTTAGCTAATTTAATGGCTCTCCTTTTCTAACCACATTTACTATGTTGCGAAAACCTTCTGCTTTTTGCTTCGCAATATAGCCAAAATCCATAGGTTCCTTTCTCTCCCAACCACTGCTATGCTAATGCAGCTCTCTTTCTATCGTGCCTGGAATATTGCAACCTACTACTTACTGGTCTTCCTGCTTCCTACCCCTCTCCCCTTCAGTCTATACTTAACTCTGTCACACATATTGTTTCGCTCTCTAATAAACAGGATCCCAAATCTCCTCTGTAACGGACAACCTGGCTCCCCGTTAAACAGTGCATTGTATACAAAATCATTCTTCTAACATTTAAATCCCTTCACTCTGCTGCTCCTACTTACATTTCCTCTCTAGTGTCCCCATATGTTCTGGCCCGCACACTTCATTCATCACAGGACCAACTTCTGTACCCCCCACTCATACTGCTTCCTCTTGCCTTAAACTTTTCTCTCTTGTGGCTCCCATCATCTGGAATTCTATTCACCTCTCTCTACATCAAGAAACATCAATTAGCAGGTAACAATTTGATTGTTTATTTGCACTACACTCCAGCACTTATACCTATTCCATTGTCTCTGTATGTTACCCACCTAACTAGATTGTAAGCTCTATGGGGCAGGGACCTATGGGGCAATGCTCTAGCACTTCTATTTATATAATTTATATATTTATGCACTGAACTATTGATGTACTTATCTCCCTTGTATGACTTTAATGTATTTTGTTACTGTACATCGCTGCGTCCCCAAGTGGTGCTTTATAAATAAACTATACATACATAGGCTTTCTTAATTCAGAATCACTAATAAAATAACCTTTTGGTAATAAATACCATGGAATCTGCATCATTATGCATATAACAGTAATGTGTCAGGATTGTGACTGAATGCATGGTATTTAACAAACAGCTATACCAAAGTATATCCCAGAACAGAAGAGTCACTTACCAGGTCAGGACGCAGTTATGTAAATGCATCTTAAGGGCACCTTTGAAGACTGTAATCTTAAAATCATAGACAAAAAGGTGGTTCCTTTCATACCTCCTTTAAATCAGCCATTAATATCAAAATAAAGAAACCAAGTATGAATAAAGATGGGGTTTTGAAAATATATTGTCTGACACATATAGTGCTGTTTTGACAACTTTAATAATCCCTCCTTAGTACCTTACATTTAGGAGGTCCCTAACACATTGCTTTTTATATGCATATTGAGACACATTCCAGGGTACGTATTACCAAAAGTTTCTTGGAACTAAATTTCAAGCCCAGTTGATCTAGCTGAATACTGCAGATATATTTAAGGGAATGTTCACCCTCAGAGTGAACTATTCCTTTAATATATTGATTGAAGCCCAGGAGTCACAGCTATAGCTGTACAGGAAAGGGAATCGGTCTTTCAGAGATTTCAGCGTGACCGCAGTAGATCATGCAAAAGTTATGTTTCTTCGTATCTTCGTTCCCGGACGATGCACTATTGATTGAAGAAAGGAAGGTAAGGCATAGCTCCTTAACCTCCAGGCCTTCAATCATATATTAAAGGAATAGTTCACTTTGAGAGTATGAACACAACTGTGACTTTACCAGCAACTAAATATTTGTGTCATTTCAGAAAGATAATAATGTAATATTTCTAATGAAATACACTAACATTAATTAATTTCTCATTAAAAAGGACTACCCATCAGGAGAAACATCAACAATTGTGTTTAAAAATATTAGCAGGACCTGTTATTTTCTACAGGTTTCACAACACACTGTTAAAAATGTCAGCCGAATGCTCTTAATAAGGTAATCAGGCTGATCTTACACACCTCCTGCACTAATGGCTCTATGCAATGATAGTAAGCAATTTTACGGCTGCAGTGTTTATTAATGACCTCATGGTGTTAATTAATGACCGTAAACTGTTAATTAATGACGGCTGCACAAGCACCACATTGTTCATGAGAGATATGTTAAAGAACAGATCTATAATGAGCACAGACGTAGTAGATATATTTTTCTATATTTTAGAGGAATATATTGTCAAACAGCTTGACAAACTGTTAACTTGAACATCAAGACCGCCCGTGCACAACATGGAATAGATTACATTTTTCTAGAGCAGCCTAGCAACTTATGACGCTGTTACTCAGGATACATGAAGATTCCAGCATTACACACTAAGAAATAACCTTCTATGTGACTTAAATGTTGTAGATTGTCCTACTCATTAGAGTTTAATACTTTGGATATTAATAGCCACAGTAAGCTTCTTTTGGAGTTTAAGGTTAATTCTTCCTCTGTGAATAATAATATCTGGATCTTAAATGCTTCCTTTTCTTACGTGTACAGACTTTTAGGATTTTCAGGCCTAAGCTGTGGACTTTTTTTTAATTGTCAGTTAATACTTCCTTTTCAGCTTTCTCTTGGCCTCTTTCACTGCTTAGGTAAATCAGTTTGTCAGCTCCGTCCAATATATTCACAACAGTTTTACAAAAATAATACCATAAGTCAAAAATGCAGTGGCCATGTTTCATTATTGTTGAAAACGCTTGAACATTTTCATTTTTGATCTGTAAAACAAGATATTAAGCATATCTGCTGAGAAAAATAAGGAGATTTGGATTTATATCTATAGAGTTTTTTCATATGTATACATTTACAGTAACATCCATAAAACATAGCTAAGAACAGTGTCGTAACTAGTAATTACTGGGCCTCCAGCAAAACTATGACGGGCCCCTATTTGTGCTTTAATCACAGTGGTTTTCTGGGAGAAGGCTATATCTGTCATTGGAAAAATAAGAAGATGGGGACCCCTTGGCTCCTGGGCCCCCCTGCAGTTGCTCTGCCTGCTCCCCTGGTAGTTGTGCCCCTGGCTAAGAACCTAAAAGTGCAACTATAAAAAAGTGAGGGAAACTGTCCTAACTGAAAAATCTATTTATGTATATGTATTTATATACAGTAAGTACAATAAAATGCAGTTAGAGCGAAGCAAGGCAAAGCTATGTACAAATAGTAATGTTATTAACCTATTCTAAAATTAAAAATGAATAGCAGTGCTGGATTCACCACTAATGGGTCTGTGTGAGCTCCCCCTCACCCCACCCCCTAGGGATTATATCAGTAGGTTAGGATTAATGATGGGATACTGCCATGGAGTAAATGAGAGAGAAACAGCAACAGTGAGAGAAACAAAAGGGGAAATACCTTTAGTAAGCAACAATAAAATGTTCTTTTTAATTTAATGTCTCTACAGGTAAAATATATACAGTATATATATAATGTATCCAAAATGTTTGTCTGTGGTAAGAAACAGATGCAGACTCATTTAACTTAAGCTATATGGCCCCTATAGTATTTTAATTCTCTAATCCAATGGTTCTCAAATTTTTTTAGACCGTGGCGCACTTGGCAATGCAATTTTTTCTCAAGGCACACCAGTGTTCTTAATTTTGTATTTCAAGTGGAAATTGCCTGTATTTTATGCACTTTACAATGTATATTGTATTCAAAGTAGTGAAATGTTACACTACATTGACTGTTGACAATTTCATAAAATAGATTTTATGTACAAAATAACAAAAATGTGACTTATACTGGTGAAAATATTTCCACTAAAAAAATTTTGAGGCACACCTCTGGCTCTTTGAAGTCACACAAGTGTGCCCCGGCACAACCCTTGAGAAACCCTGCTCTAATATAGCCTTAAGCTATCCTAGTCTAACTGAAAAATGTAAATGCAAAAGAAAAACAGATGCAGACTGCAACACTAATTCCTTATTAATTATAGGGATGCATACAATAAAAATAAGTTAAAAATACCAAAAGGGGAAACTCTATGTTTCAGTAATAATGCATATGTCTTTATTCAACCTCAAATACTATACTATAAGTCCCACTATAGCCTATTATATACAGTCTCAACGTCAAACTATGTTCGACAGTAATAACGTCCATGAGGTGGGCATGAAAGTGAGTAATGCAGGATCCACATAAAGAACAAAGGTACGCGTTTCGATCCTAAAACATAGCTTTCTCATGCTACTTAAGTGATGCTATTACAATTCCTTGTAGTCCTTAAAACTGGAAATATGTCCATACATAACGAAAAAAAGTGGTGCAGCACATTAAAGGCTGCACGATAAGCCAAAAATTTCCAATCAAAGTTTTGTCTGATTTGTACTAAAGTACAACAAAGATCTGTCAGAAAAATGTCACCACTATTTAAACCTGGTCAGCCAAACTATCCTGAAGGAGGGTCTTTTGAGTTGAAACCTCTTATGATTTAACCATGTTTATTCTTTATTCCAACAGATAGCAATGTTTGGTTATTTAACAAATACTACTGTTTACATATAATTAGCAAACAGGTGTCAACTAGGGTTAATTTTGTGACAACACTGAAATGTGGTTTCACATCTAGCAAGGTCATACATCCCTGTTAAGACTCTTTTGCAATTTAGAATAACCAACATGCTGTCTCCTGAACACTGCACGAGTTTGATTTAATTCAGTGTTTGACCACTAGAGGTCTTTTAATTTCATGTGGAGGAAGCTGCTCAGTTTGTACAGCTTTTTATTATTTATTCCTACGTGAGCACAACCAGAAGACTTGCATACATGGAGTGATTTCTTTTGAGATAAAGGATTTACTGTATCATTTTTTCTGGATTCAGATACATGTTTGTCAAAGCTATACTGTTTGTATGGGACTGAGAAGATCTATTTGTTGTGCAGGTAATAATCTTACATCTTTCAGGTAGGAATATGTCATTGATATTAGCTTGATGATCTTACAAAGAGATAATGCTTTCATTTAAATTTTAGTTAATATATTTAATGCTATTTGAATACATCTCTAATGGTTCTTGGAAATCATTTAACAGGATGTAAGACATAATTAAGCATAAATTAGGTTTGATTTATGTATGATTTTTATTATTGTGTTTTATAAAACAATACCTGAATATAAAATCTTAAATGCTGAGTTTTGATGGCTTTGTTGTAAACTGCATTTTTATCAAGGAAATTTAATTAAAAACATATTTTTCAGTAGATGATATTTAGGTTTTTTTTAAACATAAATTTTGCAAATACAAATGCCATTTTTCAAAATCTCAATTACTGAGCCAGCTCTGCTGCCTGTATGATTCATGGCAGGTAGAGGTAATTGAGTTTGATCAGGTCTGTGTACAATCAAACTTGAACATGTAATCTGACATTAGAGCTGTGACTGGAGCACAACTTGTATAATAATGTTTATGAAACTAATTACAAGCATTGGGCTTGTCATTACTAATGTCCACTTACAGTTAATGATTTATTGCGACTTGGAAGGTGACAGAGGAAAGGACATTAAACGCTTCACAAAGTTTTACCCAGTGTTTACAGGCTAATTACCTGCAGTTTTGAATGTGTTAAGGTTAAACAGGAATACTTAAATCACTGAGCTATTCATCTTGTCAATGTTAAACATTAAGTATACATAGAATCTAGTTTTGTTACTGCGCACATGAGCATTTATACATGAACAGAATGTGTACAAACTAAAACCAGATTGACCCATATGTGTTTCCATTGATTAACACTGATTAATGTTAAGCTAGTATGTCAATTTTTAAATACTATTATGCTTTTTATAAATAAAATATATACATTTACTGTCCTGCTAGTGGAATGATATTAGAAAATATTAACAAGGTGACTTCTTCAAGCACTTTATAACAATGACCTTGTTCTGCTCTTACCATGATCAATCACAAATCAATAGCTTTGCTAATAGTTTCCTGTTGTTTTTTTTAACAAAAAATAATCCTGGTAGCAATATGCAAGTATTAACATTCATGAATAAAAAAGTGGTTGAATTGTTGTTGTTTTTTTAAAATTTAGGCATATTTGTTATTATACTTCTGGGGAATGTGTTTATGGTATGTATGCTATATCCTCAAAATGTAATATTCTGTAAAAATAAGATGCCAGTAAATAAAAAGCTTTTTTTTTTACCACTCTGCATTCTTAAATATTTTCATTTATATGAAATATGTAAAGGGCTTCAAGACCTTGATGTTTAAAGCATTCTAGTCACTATATAAAACCAATGTGTTCATATTTGTAAAATATCTTACATCATTAGATTTTTTGTGATTATAATTGCATTGCCTTCAAATATGTTTTGATCTATATAAATGTTTGCCTTGATTTCTTAATTCCTTCTTTAGTGCTGTGCATCATACTCAAAAAGAAATGGCATGAACCATGTTGTGTTTACTCCCTGCCCATTATATTCATAAGAAAAACAGCCAAATCAACTTGCCTGACTTGAATCTTTCAGTATAAGTCAGGAAATTCCATTGAATGGAAACAGCTACAAGTGTATTTCTTTTTTTAATGGTAATAGAAATTGTCAAAAACTACTATTAAAATGTTCATGTGCATAGATACTCCCTGTGGACATATATCCTCTTAAGATTATGCTTCATTTCATCATTGTTTAATGTTTACAATTCTAAAAAAATGGAAAGTTAATCTAAATAGAAAGTTAATCTCGGCATTAAGACAGCGGCATGATCTTGTCAGCAGCTCATTAAAAATATTATTTTCAAATAAAAAAGACATAAGGCATTTAACCTTTGCATATATTGTCATATATGCAAGTATACATGTATAAACTTAAAGTACATTTAGACTATAGCACAATAATTAAAAGGTAAGGGCACTGGTATAGGTGAAAAGGGTAAGAATCAAGGGAAAGGAATGGAAAGTAAAAGAATTGCTTTTTAAATCCTTAAGTCAGAGGGAACGGAAAGGGCCTTTAGGAACTATAAAACTGTAAAAAGGATTGTAAGCAATTAAGATAGCTAAAATAAATAATAATGTATGTATAGCTGAACAAAGCAAGACTAACCCTTAACTATTTTTAAAGCAAAGTAATAGTAAGAAGATGAGGACTAAAATGTGGAACCATTAAATAATGGGAATAAGATGGGGAGTGGTAAACTAAGTTTAGTTTTATCCAGTCCATTGTTTCTTCTCTCTGGATTAGGAAAAGGCTGATGTAATTCCAATATTCCAAAAAGGCAAGGTACTCGGTCTCATCTTGCTTATTACAGACATTTAAGTTTAACTTCAGTGGTTGGGAAGATACTGGAAAGTTTGATATGGGGACATATTCTAGAGTATGCTTCAAGGGCTGACCTTTTAAAGGAGAACTAAACCCAAAGTACAAAGGCAGCTCCACAGACTCTATAACTGTCAGTTAGTAAAACCATTTGACTCTCACCCCTGAATTCAGCCTCTTAGTTAAAAATCATTTATAGAAAATACTGGCAATCTATGATATAATGGGTGGCTTCTAGTGTTGCCTCTTCCTGGTGGTCCTGGACACAAAACTCCTTCTACACATGTGAACTAGCTACCTTATGTTTGTTTCCCACTCCCCTTATGCTAAGCTGCATGTAACAGGTAAACCCCACCTGCCAGTGTCTCCCAGACAATCATCAGAGATAGCAGTGAATATTATTAGCAGATTTTCCTGCTCAAACCGAGTGGGTGAAGGTGTTAACACTTTTCATATGTATTTAGGAAGCAACGTGTAAACCCTTTATATTTGGGAGCATTTCTGAAAGACTGTGTGTTTTTATGTATTTATTTCTGCACTCTGCTATTTATATTAGTGTGTGTATTGCTGCAATATACATTTAGGGCACAGCCACACTGCAACACACCTGAATTGCACACACAATCGCACACGATCAATATGTGTTTGCACTTGCGATTTGTCCGCTTTCATTTTGAAAATGGCTGCGTTACCAACTTGCTGACGCATGCGCGAATCGCAACATACCCGAAATCGCAAGATTTTGGTGCGTTGCTATGTTTTTAATACAATTGGAAAATCGCATTAGCCTAAAAAACGCGCTTGTGTGGCCTAGCCCTTAAAAGTGTAATGTAAGCTGCATTGATTTCAGTTTAGCAATACAGCATGTTTTATATGCAATGGAACGCACATTCCCAATAATGCGGGATCGTGCTTATTTCTGTGCATGGGTGTTGCACTTCCACAATTGGACCCTAGCAGAACGTATGCAATACAGACCAAAAATGGTGTTTGGATGCACTCCAATGGCACACGGAAATGCATTGCATGTAGTGGGGCTGTTCCCATAGGCTTTTACATGCTTGCACTGCCACTAGCACAATTGGATCGCAAACCTTAATCCAGAACGTGCTAGTGGGAGCTAGCCCTGTGTTTGAGTTTTAAAGGGAAAGGTGGCAACCCCAGTAGAATTGAACTGGCCACTTATAAAAACAAAACAGCTTAGAACTGCAGGTGCACAGCACTGTGCAATGCATTTTAAAGGGAAATGTTGGAACCTGGAAGTAGTGTAAGGCAAAGGCCACCTTTGCCTTTAAGACCAAAACACATTTTAAATCTATGTGTTGCAGTGCTAAGTAGCATTACATTAAATACAAACTGTATCAGCCTGCATCATGCTTCCAAAGAAAATACTAACAACCTTTGGTGTGTAGATATTATCAGACCTATGTAATAAAAGTTCTTATGCTAACATCTGATTGGTTTGGGCAAAATTTGCACCATTTTTAATGATAAGAACTTTTAATACATAGGCCTGTATATGTGTTCGGGTCTTAAAGGCAAAGGTGGGTACCCTAGTTGATTTTGTTTATGCAAAACTTCCCACAGTCAGCCCTCCTGCTGCATTAATTTTATAGAACATGTTTGCATTCCCTCTAATAGTATCCCTTTAATTGACATTCCCTCCAATAATTCCTATTAATATGTACATTTATATAAATAACATGGTGCAGAGCTGCAAGTGGCATACCCTCCAACATTCCCCTTTATTACGTACTCTTATAGAACATGGTGCAGTGCTGCAGGTGGAGGACAATATAATGATCCTGATCTTAGCACAGCTCTGTTCAATGCATTTCTCTGTGTAATGCATTTCTAAGCTTATCTCTGTACTACTGAATCTGAATAAAAAAAACATACTCTTCCTACCCATCAACATTCCCTTTAATAAGGTACACTGATGAAAATGCATTGCACAGAACTGTGCCAAGGTCAGGTTCACTTCACTATCCTCCCCCTACAGTTCTGCACCATGTGGTTTCTATAAAAACACACTCTTCCTACCCTACAACATTCCCCTTTAAAGGGACACTATACTGAAAAAATTACGTTGCCTCATCTTAATCTATAATTGAATATGTGTAAGTAGCACTTACTCTGATTTGCGAGTGTTGCTGCATGCCTTCAATCCAGCACACATTTTGTTTAGGAGCAGTATCCCCCCTCCCTCTTTTAACCACTCTCACTTCCATCCGACCTGACTTTTTCCCCACAAACCATCTGTCAAGCCTGCACACAGCATTCCAACTGTCAACACTCTGTCACCATTCCAGCTACAGTAAAACTACTCACAGAAGAATAGTTTTTGAGAGCAAGGAACTCGATTGACAGCTGAAATGAAAAGAAGATGAAAAGAAGTTTTAGATTGGATATCTAAAGAAATAGGGGGCAGATCAACAAAAAAAATTATACAGTGGTGCTTGGAAAGAATTATAGTTTCCAGTTATGGTCACTTTAACGTAACCTATTTTTCAGCATAGATGCCCTTAAAGAAGCTACACTAATATTGCTGCAGCTGACAGGGAGAGCTAGAGATCTTCACACTACAGGCCATATTTATACAGGTGTATATCGTTATGGCAATCGTTAATTTAAGATTACTATCGGAAATCTTGTAAATGTACAATAGCAAACATAAATCTACGACCGCCCATAGAATATCGTTACGGTAATTTGTGGTATGGTATACTACTGCCATGGTCGTACAGTTTCGAAAACCTGTGGTATCGCAAGTTTTTAAATATGACCCTCCAACACTTAAACAATACATTGCAGGTGAAACATACAAAGACACAGGTCTATAACTGTGAATAGTGCATGTTTATTGCAAAACATGTGTGCTACATGTTTCTGACCCACTTGTCCTTCCGTGCTTGAGTGGGTCTGAAACATGTAGCATGCATGTTTTGCAATAAACTTGCATTATTCACAGCTACAGACCTGTGTCTTTATATGTTTCACCTGCAATTTATTGTTTGTATATCAGATTTAGTGGAGTGAAAGCCGTAGGTGAGACATACATTATTTCAGATCCGGACAAACTAGATACCCAGACCTATATACAACACACTACAACACTGCTACTAGTAAAGGGTTAATCAGCTGCACCACCAATTTGGATATTGATGATTTAATATATTCCTACATCATAGGTGTTAAGATGTGGGAGTGGAGATCACACAAGTGCTGAAAATGTAATCAAGGCAAAAGTACTGGCAGGCAAGGGAAAATGTCAGTTTCAGAGTTGGGGAACAAACAGAACCTAAAATGAGCTCATAGAGGAAAAGGAAAGTCCCCTGAGTGGAATCTTCCATGCTGAGAAGGATGTTGAGGCAAGTACTTTCTAACTTAAACTTTGATTTTTGGGGTTTAGCTCTCCTTTAAGTAATAATCAGCATTGCTTTGTGAAACAAAATTGCTTTGCTTTTATGAGGAAGTGAGTAGAAATTTGGACTTAAGAATTAACTAAGGTCTATTGGGCTTGGCAAATTAAAACATGGATAGAAAATTGGTTGATGGATCGTATGCAGAAAGTAGTTGTTAAAGGTGCTTTGTCAATATGGACTAAAGTGCTAAGTGGGGTGCCACAGTGTTCTGTGTTGGGGCTACTTCTATTTAATCTTTTTATTAATGATTTGGAAGTGGGTATTGTCAGCAAGCTTTCTGTGTTTGTGAAAAAATACAGATGATGAGCAATTGTTGCAGACGGATCTTGGTAACTTGTCACATAAGGCTGCTAAGTGGCAGATGAGATTTAATGTTGATAAATATAAGGTGGTGCATTTTGGGTTTAACAATCCTTGTGCTGCTTATACCATAATTGGTTCTGTATTAAGTGAATCTCTGTTGGAAAAAGATCTTAATGAAACCCAATATAAAATAAACCCAATTTTTCATACTCCAGAATCTGAAAACAACCCCCAAATAACACCAATAACCTATAAAATACCACTTGTATTAAATTGTATTAAAGTAAATATAAGCCTGTTAAGAACTGAATGAAATATCTATGTGTATGTGCAGTGTAAGGCCAAACCTCCAGATCCTTAGTCACATGCTTCCTTGCTTTATCTGTCCTGTAAAAGGATTGGCTAGAGATTATTAATGGGTGTGACCAACTGTAACAAATTTGTGCCATAGCTAAGGAGTGAGCATGTGCAGAACATAATGGTCATTGACCAAACTGTGTGATATTAGAATGCTGTGAAGTAAAGCACAACCCATATGTTATTTAGGTAAATTTGCCAGCGCCCGAATCAAAATGAGAGGTAAGACACAGATTACTGGTTTTATATCAAGGTATTCTGCCTTCTGGTTCAGTGTTTTCTTTAAAAAAATATATATTATTCTGTTCCATGCAAAATATAAAGCTTCTAAAACACACAGTCTAAAAGGTAACAGGTTCAAACCTACTTTTTTTTTTTCCTAGCAAAAGATAAAGCTTCTAAATGTTCGTTAATCATCAACATCTGCAGTGGTGGCTCAAATGATAAAGCATTTGTTTTAGAAACACACAGTCCAAAAGATCACAGGTTAAAATCCCCATACTTACTATTTTTTGGTTTCCATAATGTTCCTAGCTAAATATAAACTTCCTACATGTAGTGTTTCATATATAGTATCCCTGTAAAAACGTTGTTTTAGCAAGACAGAGTACATGAGGTTGCAGGTTCAATTCCCCAGACTTTTAATTTTTACTGAAATGTTAATACTGTTTTTTACAGCCATACTGGCTTAGAAATAGACTAAGGCAGGAGTATTAGGGATATTTCCTATTGCCACTTAAAAGTCCCGAAGACATTTGTTTCCCCTTTATACAGTTTTTTTTTTTGTTCCTCTGGATCAACTGGCTGTAAATGTGGGTATTTTAATGAGTTGGTTGGTATAGATGGCTGGATGTCTTTATTCAAGGATGTTTTAACTGTTCAACATCACAGTTTTAAAGGATATAACATCCCATTTCCCATTATTTCTGTATGAAAGTTCATTAAATCAGTTGACTGACTAATAGACCTTATTCCTTAACATAAAAACACCCCTTTAAATATTACATATAAATGCTTATATTCCAATATATCTCTGTAGCACTCTTATACATCTCTAAGCCCACTGTTTGCAATGGGATAAAATCTGTCTTTCAAGCACATTTGATCACAATTTTAGTCCATTCATGTGCAATTATAAACATACTTGTAATGTGGCACGTAAACATACTTGTAATTTTTCACATTGTCAAAAGAGCTAAGATGCACAGAAATGCATTACAATTTTTTTTTTGCACTGCAGCAGGGCCAAGGCCACAATATTGATGAATGCTGGGTATTTAAAATACAATCGTTTAAAAAGGGCCTAGAAGTACAAATAAATAACTGGCTAAGTTGTCAATCTTACAGGAACATTTAGAATTGGGGGAAATTTATATCACTAAGACAAGCACCATACCACAACCCTGCAATGCAATATCCGATTATGTCACTTATAGCATTGCAAGATCACGGCAAGGTAAAATGCTTGTCTTTGCGTTCCTCTTACGCCCCATACAATGCCCTGTTAAGCTCAGCCTGTGTGGGATTTTAAATGGAGTACATTAGGGTTCTGTACTGGGGCTACTTCTTTTTAATATGTTTATAAATGACTTAGAAGGAGGAATTGAGAGCAAGATCTTTGTATTTGCTGATGACACAAAACTACCATTATACAAAAGGGACATCTTGGAAATTGAAGTAGTTCAGAGAAGGGCAACTAAAATAATAAGCTGAATGGAGGGTCTTGACTATGCAGGCAGATTAGACAAGTTAGGGCTGTTTAAATTGGAGAAGCTATGTTTGCGTGGAGATATGATAACCTTATACAAATATATTAATGGGCCATACAATAAATTCTCTGGTGCATTGTTCACTAATAGGTCATATCAGAGGACTCATGGACATCCTTTAAGGTTGGAAAAAAAGAAGTTTCGTCTTCAGGTTAGGAAAGGTTTCTTTACAGTGAGTAAACGGTAAAACTGTGGAACTGTCTTTCAGCAGATGTGGTAATGGCAAGTTCATTTAAAAAACTTTAAAACTGGGCTGGACACTTCTCCAAAACTAAAAAATATTGAGAATTACTGGTATTAATATATATATACTGTAGTTCTGGTTGATCCAGGGATACTTTCCAATCAACCAAAAATGCGACCATCATAAACGTTCTCCCTATGCTTTATATAAGGAGAATGTTTAGGATTGTGTGTAAGGGAATCTTTAAAAAAAATACACACAGAATCTTAAAGATTCTGTCTGCTATCTTGTAAAGCTCTATAGTGTGTGTACCCACATTTAGGTTTAAAGAAGAACCACTAGTTTTATAATGGAGGGATCTTATAAAGGAGGGATTGTTTTTTATAGGATTGTGGAGGAAACAGAAAAACAATAGCTGAATGTAAGCCATCTTTAAAAACACACACACAAACACACAATCTAAAATAATTTATCTGTGCTACCTAGTAAATGAATACAACTGTGTTCAATAAAGAATTCTACCCACATTCCACCAGTGAATTACTCCCTGCAGGTTACATTGGTCTAAAAGCCCTCAAAAAAATCAAGCACTAATTGTAAAGATCGAGTACCACAGGAATAGACCAGTAGATGTGCAAACATTTACTAATGAATCCTAAATGAGAAAGTGTTTATCTAGGCATAATTAAGATGACCAGAGGGATATAAAAATGCTTTACCTAAGCAGAATTTTAACATGTAAATCTATCTGCAGTATTTGCAATATTCAATTTGTATGTGTGAATTTATTTATAATACAATTCAGAAAGTTACTCCCTCAACTGATCTAAGTTAAAAGAACACACAATTAAATGCATGCCTACCCAGAAAATAACCATTTTCAGGATATATTCCCTCCAAAAGTGTACTTGCATTTTTATTTTACCTTCATCCAATGCTCCCACACTGAGATATACCTAATTCAACACAGCCAATCCCTCGCCATCTCCTCCTTCTCTTCCGGGTATGTACTGTCAGTCATGGCCACAACGGTGACATCATGGCCAATGGCTGACAGTCCGGAAGACGAAGACCGGTTACTCCTGCACGCTTGTAACAGTCTCGAAACAGAAGACAGGAGGCAGGACCAGCTGTGTTTAAAGTAGGTATATCTCAGAGTGGAAGCATCGAATAAAGGTAAATATCCACTTTTTTTGGAGGGGTTGAGTAAATATGCTTGGTTATTTTCTGAGTGGACATGCGTTTTAATCAGATTTGATTAGGCTCTATAAAAACCGGATATAGTCAAGAGTTAAAACCCCAGGCATCGGCTTGCTTCACCACTTCCACTGCACTGATAATATCTCAATAAAAATAATATAACGAGTGGGTGGAAATAGAAAATAGGAAAAATTGGAGTTTATTGTGACCACTACAACATGTTTTGGTTCTACATGGGTCTTTCTCAAGTATTTAATATGTTATTAAAATATGTTTGCTGACATTTTTACTGGGGGGCCTCCCTATGTTTTAAAACTACAACTGCATTCCACAACTACAGAGGGAAGCTAGGGAATGCTGGGAGTTGTAGTTTTCAAACATCTGGAGGCACACCATTTCAGAATCCATAACCTATTGTATTAATTTATAAGTTACCTTAACGTAATCAATCCCTAACCTAATTCTGGGATAAGTTCTGGTTTCACTTTTTTACTTTGCAACATTTTTAACAATTTTTAATTTTCAAAATTGTTACCATCAAATTAGAACTGGCATACAACAATATTTAAACACTTTTGAAAGCAATTACTTACTGTATAATGAATTACTTATAATGATAAATTCACTTAAACAATGCCTATAAACAATTGCTTTACGAGAAAAACATTTCAAACTTAATGTAATATCTTTACTTAATTTCAATTTAACATCATTCATTAGTCATTCATTGGACTTCAAACTGTCATTCATATCATAAAGTTTACCCTGCTCTAGTATATAACAGCAGGACAGACAAAGCAAAAAAAACCAAAAACCTGCATATGGCCAAAAACAAAGCTACATTTATTTCTAAATCAATAGGCTTTGATTTGTAGATGTGTATAGATCCCAGGAAACATACCAGTCTATCCATTATGATGTGCATTAAGAAAGCTTACATTTGTTTTACATAACACACTAATAGGGGCATAAATTATATTTTATGGACACAGAGATCTATATTCAGTAAAATATTAATTATATCTACATTAAGAATAAAGGCTTTGTTCTAAATGCCTAATAATGTATTTCTTTCTACTTCTCTAAATTTTCTTTGCTTTCCCATATGTAAATTTCTTTTAGACCAGAAAATAAAAAACAACAAGGTAGACCCTCTGGAACTTAAGCGTATATTTTATACATCTGTATTAGTGATGGGTTTCAGGTTTTAAAACTAACCCAGTTCCTAATCAGAACTGGTGATTTCAAAATCTAATGGATCTTTCAGAATTTTTAAAATTTCAAGCGAACTTGGTGGCAAATGAAAGATTATCATATCGCCTTCTCAGGAAGTATCAAACAAAGAACCTCTGCCACTTCATGTCAGCCATTGTCTCATATATTTGAAAAAACGTATTTTCAAAGATCAATAAAATGAACCTTACACAAGCTAAATATTCAAGCCTAGAAAATCCGGTTCTAACCCAGGTTTTCGAAAATTCAAATTTTTTTCCAAAATACAATGCAGACCACCAAAACCAGGCTGCCCATGAAGACCACCGAAACCAGGCTACCCATGAAGATTGTGGTATTAACTATTTTTTAAAAGTTTGTGGGCATTAATAAATATTGCCTAAACAACTTTTCGTGTCCCAATGCCATTTGTACAAAGTTAATATTAATATTAGATAAAAATGTAACCACTCCCATTGACTTCTTTTTTTAATTTCGAAAATCTGGTTTTGTTCATCTCTAATCTGTACTCTATAGATATATGTGTTTTGAGGTTTGTACAAGATAATTGTACTGTATAATGAATTTCAGTGTTCAGTTTTATTATGGTGTTGTTTGTCCAATTCATTTATGAAAACAAAAAAATGCTTAAAGGGACTGTCCACCCCTCTTTTGAAAAATTAATATATGGTAGATTAGCCCCCAAAACCTAGAGATCGTTTAAGTCTAAAGCTGTAAATCGGCTCCCACATGGAGCTATTATACTTACATGCTCCTCCTCGCTCCACCGCCGCGGCTCTGCACTTCCGGGTAAGGCAGTCAGTGTCAGCCGTGACTGTGACATCACGGCCAATCACTGACTGCCATTCCCGGAGCAGTCTCCACTGTGGCTGGTCGGGAACATAAAAAGAACAGAGCAGCCACAGTGGAGACTGGGTGAAGAACCCGGAAGCGGCGGTGGAGCGAGGAGCATGCAAGTATAATATCTCTGTGTGGGAGCCGAATTACAGCTTTAGACTTAAACGATCTCTAGGTTTACCATAAATTAATTTTTCAAAAGAGGGGTGGACAGTCCCTTTATTAATGGAGTGTGCCTGCAATATATTGGTCATTAATTAATATGCATACAGGGTTATTCAATAAAAGTTCTTATCGTTTAAAATGGTGCTAAATTTGCCCCAACCAATCAGATGTTAGCTTTCAAATGTTAAATAAGATCTGATTGATTGGGGCAAATTTAGCACCATTTTAAACTTTTGTTGAATAACCCCGATAGTTCATTATTGGCAGAAAAAGAGAGAAATTGCCAGTGCACAGTACGACTTTAGAAATAATTAAGTACCACCAAAAACATGTAAGATTGCATGCCATGTCCTACTCCAAGTATTAGCATTTGCATTCTGCATTTAAAATCAAGTCCCCCAACCATGCTGCATTTACCATTGACAGAGGCTTTAGTGAGGAGGAAATAGTTACTGAAACATGGTCTTTATTACTCGATTATATTGCTGAGGGAGTTGTAGAATACTAATAGACAGAGCACGACATTAAATGAGGAACTTTTGAGCTTACATATTTTGGCCAAAATGTGGTACTAACAACTCACTGTAAAAATAATTTTTAATATTTTTTTTCTTTTCATTTAAAAAAGAAAAAAAAGGGGTTAGTAGTTCCCAGGTGTTATAAAACTACATTAAGAGGGTACAGTAATAAAGGGTGCTTAACAGCCAAATCGGTGTAAAACCCATGCTATCCAATGTATTATCGGGTTAACATGGGTTAATGTCTTGATGGCCATGTAAGCTGACTGCTTACCAGACCACGATCCCATGAAGCAGTAAACCTTGCAAAGGGATTATTGTATCACGGGATCTTGGGCAGGTAAGTTGTATGGCATCAGGATATTGCATCGCCTTGTTAATATGTGCATTGAAACATGCAAATTATACACACAGTGTATCTGTTGTATTCAATTAGATCAACTGGACTTGAAGTTTAGTTCTTGAAGACGTTTCGCTAGTCATCCGACTGGCTTTCTCAATTATTAGTCGGATGACTAGCGAAACGTCTTCAAGAACTAAACTTCAAGTCGAGTTGATCTAATTGAATACAACAGATATACCATGACCTGGATGAATGAGAACCTTTACAAGCATATACACTCAGTGGAAACCTACAGGGAGATTCAATAAAAGTTCTTTTCGTTTAAAATGGTGCTAAATTTGCCCCAACCAATCAGATGTTAGCTTTCAAATGTTAAATAAGATCTGGTTGGTTGGGGCAAATTTATTGAATAACCCTGATAAAGTTAATTTCTAGAATTTGCATTTGATAAGTGGAATGCAGTAATGTTGCCAAATAAGCCATAAAATTGAATTTGCATTTGTACAAAATGCCATAATAAAAAGTATTGTCACTGAATTAATCAAAAAGTCAAATTGTATCAATAATTCCTATGCAGATGACAGATTAATGTTTGAATTCAATTCAATTTCTGATGCTTTATAAGAAAGATATATGATCTACAACATTGTGCATGTAATTGCTAATGTAATTGATTTTTAAAGGGATTCTTAAATACAATACAGCTTGCAATTTGGAATGAAGTAACTTGGAACAGATAAATAAATTTGAGTTATAACACCTAGTCAGTATTTTGGACACTTTAGTGTTGATTGATGGAATTTGATTGATGGAATTCAGAAATAAACTAATAATAATGCGTGATTAATTATAACAGTGGGTAACTAAGTAAGGAAACATATCTGTTGTATTCAGTTAGATCAACTGGCCTGAAATTTACGTTTCGCTAGTCATCCGACTGGCTTTCTCAATTCCGAATGACTTGTACAAGAATCTGTTGGAAGTTATGTACCCTGGAAATTCCCAATTAGCATATCAAAGCCAGGTGTTAATGACAATATGAATGCAAGGCGTGATTACATTGTGGCTAAGGGATGTTATAGGAACTCCCATGGTAAGGTGTCAAAACAGCATTGTACATGGCAGACAGTTGGTGTTGAACCCCCACCTCTATTCATGCTTGGTTTCTTTATTTTCACATAAATGGCCTTCTTGACACTGCTCTTGAACCTGTCCTGTTCCTTTGAAAGGATGTTAACATTACAATCTTCAAAGGTATATCCTTTTTCCCTAAGATGCAGGAACACGGCTGAGTCCTGACCCGAGGAATTGGCTCTTCTGTGCTGGGCCATACGTTGGTGCAGTTGCTGTTTGGTCTCCTCCACATACAAATCAGAGCGCTCTTCACTGCACTGCACTGCGTATATGATGTTGCTTTTCTTGTGTTTCGGTATTGGGTCTTTTGGATGTACCAATTGTTGCCTCAGTGTATTATTTGGTTTAAATCAGACAGGGATACGGTGTTTTTTGAAAATTCTTCTTAATTTCTCGGAGACCCCATATGGGATAACCATGTTCTTCCTCCTGTCTTTTCCCCTTCACTGTTGGTATTCGTGTTATTTTCTTTCCTTCTACTTCTTTTGAAAAAGGCTCAGTCTGGATATCCACAAGTTTTAAGGGCTCCTTTGAGATATTTCATTTCTTTAGCCTTCACCTCTGTGCTAGTGGGGATGTTCTCAGCTCTGTGTTGCAGGGTTCTGATGACACCCAGCTTGTGATCTAAAGGGTCGTGGGAGTTAAACATCAAATTCTAAGCTGTGTGGTTTGGTTTTCTGTAAACCTCTACTTCCAGTTTACCATTTGTGATGCTTATTTTGGCTAACATCATGTAGAAGTTATTCCCTGTAACCCAGGCACATAGCCCCTAAAATGGTCTCTGACTTTTTTGATAACGGTTTTGTCACTTATATTTAAACTATTTTAGAAAAAGATTTATATATTAATTTTATCTGTATTCAGTTAAATGAACTGGACTTAAAGTTCTTTAAGACGTTTCTCTAGCCTTATAACTGGCTTTCTTAATTCAGAATGACTTGTACAAGAATCTGTTGGCAATTAAGTACCCTGGAAAGTCCCAATTAGCATATAAAATATACTGAAGAGGCAGTTACCAATAATGTCCTAAAAGAAAATTTAAAGAAGCTTTACAAAAATGCTCACTTACTTCTCAGAAAATGTGATTAAGGACTAATTTGAACTGTCAGTTCTAACCAAAAAAGGTTGAAAAAATAAAACAGAACATATATTTTAAAATGAAACCTTTCACTGGCTAACTCAAATTAATAAAAATGGAAGCTTCTAAAACATTTCTGCATTCCTTTTTCTTGATTGTTTATTGTATCATGCCTGAAGTCTTTTAAATAGTTACATAGCTATGCTGGTTTAGAAAAAAAGACAACTGGCCATAGAGTTTAACCTTTCCATTTAAATCCTAACATTACTATCTAAGGTCAGAACTTACCTTCATGCATACTGATTATGACCCCTTACACCTTTCTCACATACACGATAATGATGTACATTGTAGGTAAAAAAAAGTTTCACACAGATATATCCTTTCTATCATTCTATGGTTGTACATAAACCTTAACCTGTGACCTATTCCTCTTTTAAAGGTATCTAGAGATTCATAACATCAAGCAAAGCATTCCACAATCTTACAGCACAACCATTTCAGAATTAGTATGATTCAATTTAAAGCATGTTAAACAGGTACATAGCTAGAAATCACTGGGTCCTATTGCACAATTTTGGATGGGGCCCTTTACCCAACACACAAGATAATCCCTTAACAACCCACCCCAATATATTATCTAGACCTCCCCAGACGTGCTGTCAAGGTAATCAGCTAAAAAGTTTCCACTAACAAACTTATTACTACCTCCACAGTGTGAAATCACTTTGCTTGGTCAGTGACCCCCTGACCAAAGTCAGCACCCAGAACAATGTCCTGACAGCTCTGTCCAGTAGCTCTGGCAATGCAGGAGTTGAGAGATAAGAAATATAGCCTGGGGTCAGGGATAAGAGAAGATATTTCACATTGTTAACCAATTGAAAGACATTTTTACTGGGGTGGAGAAGGCAAAATAACCCCTTTGGTTTCGGGCCTAAAGTAGTTGCTATGCATGCAATGGAAATACACTGATGTTAAACATACATAAATTGCATAGGAAAATGGTATGGGGAACATGTACCAATGGCCAAAAACTTTTTAAAAAATGTATTTACATGAATATTTAAAAAAATGTGAGGCAATGAAAGTAATTCAGTATTATGGCGGTGCCCAGGGACAATGAAGTAGCCGCAAAATAAACGTAACACTTTTTCTACAATGGAAAATAGACATAGCATTGAAACTAAGGATTTCAAAAAAGAAAACCAAGACCTTAAAGACCTCTTAAGGATTCATTAAAAAATAAATAAATCCATGAATCCATATTCCAGCCTCAACCAATGTAAATATCTGAAATTCAGAATATAAGATTGAAACTTCCAAAATAAAGTACCTTCAATAATTGGTGACATCCCCAGTGACCTTTTCTTTGTTTCAACTTACCTAGTTCTTGAAAGGTTTTTTTTTTGCTAATGCTATCCATACACTACAACTTCAATGTTCCTGTGATGTTTGGACAACTGTCTTGCCAGATCATATTGCAGGATGGGGGTCATTACAGAATAGTTGCAAGTTAAAGCCACTGGTCTTTTTAAATATTTGACAGATAAAATACTTGAATTGCAAATTTATTTGCATAAGGCAAATAAATGGCCATTGTTGCATATAATAATAATCTAACCCCCCACCCATTTTTTTCAGCAATATATATATAATTAATAATGCATCGTAAATATAACAATAATAATATTATCAAATACAGATTTTAGGAAACACACTAAGGCTGCCCAAGCAGCATATACAGTATATCTAATTAAATTCAATTTGATATTCACTTACAGTATTATTTTTTTACCAAGGCACATTAGAATACACCTTTAATCATAAAAACCGTAATTAGCAAAATATTATTTAGTTCCCTGTTAAGTAATAATAACCTTACTGTCAGTTTGGAAATAAAAATAACTAGGAATAAGAACAGGAATTCTAAAGTATCGCCTTGGAGACTGAATGTAAATTCTCATGATACAAATACTAATTGCTTCAGTGACAGCTATTTTTTGAAAAATGACTCAATCCATATTGTCTATTTTGTCAACTTCCAGCACATTGTTTAACTATAAATGGTTCCTTAAAGGGGAAGTTCTGTGGAAAAAAATAATTATTGATTTATTTATTGATGCTCTGTGGTTTGTAATAAGCTGTTATTTCAGGTACTGAAATGCATAAAGAAATAAACATGGCTCAATTGTTTTACAATGACATTTTCAAACATTCAATTTGAAGAATTTAAAGAATTATTTTGGCTTGTATTTGTATTACTGAACTGGAAATTCTATTACAGTTGCACAACAGCAA
The DNA here is from genome assembly GCA_019447015.1 of Hymenochirus boettgeri. Taxonomy (NCBI): domain Eukaryota; kingdom Metazoa; phylum Chordata; class Amphibia; order Anura; family Pipidae; genus Hymenochirus; species Hymenochirus boettgeri. The sequence goes on from CM033471.1 coordinate 61,746,552, forward strand.
ATATTTATATGTACCTTTAGCTACATTTATTAAGGGGTTCTTATAAGTTGCTTGCATAAAGGTTTTAACTTTTTTATTGTATTATTGAACTGGACTTACTATCTTGCTATAGTTGCAGAACACCAAACATTTTTATTCTATTTGCATGCCCTCTTTAATATATTAAATATTATATAATTCCATTATGTATTTGTATGTAGGCTTGTGTGTTGAGGGAGGTTATATGGGTATGTTTGTATGTTTAAGTTTTAAGATTTTATTCCTGAAGATGTAAAACATCATTTCTTTCTACTTGCATGTCCTTTTTAATGCATATGACACCATTATCAGTTTGAATGAGATTTCATCTATCCTTCTGTTAAGTGTAAAATGGCCATATGGAATTAGAAAGTTTGACATATTGATTTTTCTCGTGCTACCCTAATGCACAAAGAAAATGTTTCTTGTTTCATGTAGGTTTTAAGCACTTGTTTCTAATCAGATATTTTATAAAGATATCTATAAGACACAATATTTGCTAAAATATTTTATAGATCCTTTCATTTAATGGAGACATCAGGCCTAAAAATAAAGGTCTTAAATTTGTAATAGGATGTTAGGATTAGCTTTTTTCTCTTATCCTATTGACTCATTAAAACCCCTTACTCCCAAAGCCAGTCACTGATGTCACAATTAGCCAGTGCATGAAACTCTGTGTGCTGCTAATTCTATACTGGAATCGGGGTCTGTCAAAGATGATCCAACTGGGTTTTTATTATTTTTTTTGTTTGTTTTTTTATTGAGAATATTTTTTCTCTGTAAGCAAGTGAAAGTATAAACATTTAGGAAACACTAAAAGTTTGCCACGAGGTGTAATAGTATAAACGTTTAGGAAACATAAACAGTTTGCCATCAGGTGGAATGGGTTACCGTAGATTTGAATTGGTAGACAATATATATTCAGTGCTTGTAGTCCAGGTGTTGTCAGTAATTCCGGTTGGGTCGTTGTATGACCTCCATTTATGTGGGATGTTAAAGCAAGGTAAGTTGTGAGATACATTATTTATTGAAGATGGCTGCAGAGGTCCCGAGGCTCCCCCAGGTACATGGATATTATGATGTTGATTGATTAGGTGGTTGCTGTTTTAAGATCCAAATCTCCCAAGTTTTAGTCCGACCTTTCAGGTTATTAGATATCGTATGTGGCATGTAGTCACCACCATGCAACCACCATATCCTGGTATTCATCTCATGTTTGGAGACTATTCCCCCTTTCCAAGAGTGTGCTATTCTAGAGGGGGGGGTTGAACAGTTCTGTGGATGGGGTTAGGTGGAAGGATTGGTCAAACACGTCTCTAATTATTGTTCGCATATGAGCCAAATTAATTGGACTTCTGCACATTGCCACCAGCAATGTAGTTAATCCTCTGAAACATAGGGGTGTTATTAAGTGATTTGCTCTATGAAGGGAGGCTGGGATCGTACATGATTTTGTAGGTTTTTTCTTTGGTGAAAATATTTAAGGTGCATCTTGCTGATTGGGAAAATATTTTGGGCCATTCAGACTCATCCGGTGTTGTCTGGAGTCTGTTTTCCCATTTTATAATTGGTTGCATTTTAATTGGTTGTGAGTCGTGCCAAATTAATATGTAGAGTAAGGATATTCATCATTCATCACTGATGCTGTTCCCCCAAAATAAGGAATGTGAAATAGGGGTATGAATACTGAGGGGTATGGTATTAGTTGGAGACTTTTGTTGCATTGGTCCCATAAGCGTAAGGAAGACCAAATTATATATTCTTGTTGGGGAAGTTGTAAAGTTCTGGATTTAGGTTGTATCCAAAGTATTGAATGTGAGTTTAATGGAGTTAATCTGGTGAGTATTTGATTCTGGGTCTTTTTCCTCGCCAAATGAATTTTCTTATTTCTCTTTGTAGTTTTTTCTTTTGATTCAGGTACACTGGAAGTGCACTGAACAAATATAGTATCTTGGGCCGTATTGACATTTTTATTGCAGCTATTCGGACAACCAAGGAGAGGTTATATGGGGACCATTCTTTCAGGAGGTTTGTTACTTGAATAATGAGTCTCAAATAGTTGAGAGAGTAGAGTAATTTTGGATTTGCCGTAAGTTGGATCCCTAGGTAGTGAAATGATTCTTTGGCCCATTTAAAGCGATAATGGGAATAAAGTGTTTTGATGTCGTTCTCATTCAGAAGAATGCTGTATGCCGTAGATTTGGAGTGGTTAGTATTAAATCCAGAGATGTCTCCGAATTTGGCAAGTTCTTGGTATACAGCTGTAAGAGATTGGTGTAGATTGATTAAGTAAAATAGGGTGTCATCTGCGAAGAGTGAGATTTTTGTCTCAGTGTCACCCATGTTAATCCCTGAGATGTCTATATACGCTCTTATTCGGGCAGCCGAGGGTTCAATAATCAGAACGAATAATGATGGGGAGAGTGGACACCCATGTCTCGTGCCATTGCGTATGAGGATTTCCTGTGTGGGGTAGCCCATGTTTCTCACTTTAGCTCTTAGTTCTTGGTACAGAAAGTTTTTTTTTGTGAGAACACTTTTGGGAGACCAAAATGACTGAGTTTGAGGGCTGTTCTGATATTGTCTGTGGGTTGGCGATGTTTAACAAATCCTGTCTGATCATTGTGGACCAGGGATAGTATGATCCACTGGGTTTTTAGATGAAGGGACAGGTGTTGGTTTCCTATAAGGATCATAAATAAGCTTATTGTACATTTGGTATAAGGGCATTTTTTGAAGCTCAATTGAAGACAATAGACAAGGGTAAAAATTGGGTTTTACAAGAGAAGCATACAAAGAAGGTGAAAGGTGCTAAAAGTACCTTTTAACCCAAAACCTTTGGTGGCTAACTGCAAGTCTTTGGTATTAAGGATAATGATTCAAAACAGTACAATTTGAAAAGCATATAGTTGTTTTTGGAGAGAATGCTTCAATTTAATATGATAGCGGTTCTGCCAACATTTTGGAGAGAGCACAATGATATTGATACTGTACATTACATATGATCAACCTGGTAAACAAATCGGCATATGGGGGATGCCAAAAGTGAAGCTTAAAGAAATTCTTCCCAGGCTATAAATTTCTGAGCTATTTTGTTGTAGGGATTTAAAATTACAATTATCGTGGAGCAAAGATAAGGATGACTTGGAGGGTTCTTATAACATAAGCTTAGATATTACATATTAAAACAAAAAAAATTAGTGCAAATACAATGCCTAAATTAACTTACTAGGCATCAGGTAAAACTTTGCAGAACATCTTTTAATCCGTATAAATATGCATCCCCTTTTTACTATACATTTAATGCCATTTGATTTTGTTTCTTAGCAAAATATAAAACAAGTCATTAGAAAATGAAAATTTCAAACTAATTATGTTTTTACTTTTCATGCAAATGTAAGTACTTCATTTAAAGTCTGATTATCCTCTAAATACTTTGGAAAATCATTACCATATATTGTCTTCATGCTCACATAAGAAAGTAAAACAGTGAAACCTAAAACTAAATTTCATTTGTGACGGTTTAGCATTTACATAAATCACAAAGCTGATTCTTTGTTAATAGTGAGGGAAATAATTTGCAGTAAAGCCTTACTACAATGCATAAGAAACACATTGTGTTAAGTGAAATTTTTGTTTGGTTTTACGCAATTTGTTCCATTGGCATTGCATTTTTGCAGTTATCTTGATATTGATCCCTTTGTTGTGTTATTGGGCAGAGACAAAATGTATACAGTGGGTTTAGCTACACTGCAAGTCATTGGCAAGCAGATCAACAAAAGTTGAATTGAAAGATGCAATCTAAATTCTGAATTTTTCAGAAGATACAAAAAAGCCTATGGATATATATGCTTCATATATAGATATTAATAGCAGATTCCTGAAATAATAGAAAATCTCCTTGAAATTAGGTTTATTAAGTATGGAGAGTGCAGCAATTCCAGAGCTTATTGAGGAGACAGCGTGACAGAAATACTCATGTAATAGTAATGTGAGTCTGTAAGTCATGGTAAGTACTAGAGAGACACAGAAGCATGAATCCTGATTTGTTTCTCTTATTGTTAAGCAAACTTATCAGCAATTATGGTCTTACATAATTAGCCTATTTTTTGGTTATTGGTGGGGGGAACCTCCCTGAAAGTTTTTTCAGGATGGTGTGTCTGTGCTATTAGCCCAGACATTTTAAAAAGAATATCATACAAGAAAAAATTGGTAATACTATTTGAAACTAAATATGGACTAGCAAAAACATTATTTTGCAGCCTCTGCTAGGCTTTATTGTATCAGTTAAAAGCATATATCAAAAACATAAACATGGAGGAAAATACATTCTAACTCTACACTCTAGGAGAGTGTATCTTTCTCCATATTTTTGATATATGCTTTTAACTGATAAAATAAAGCCTTGAAGATTTTTACCTGCTAACCTGCTAACCTGCCTGTCCTCAGTTTTTCTAATTTATGTTCTGGTTGTGGGAAGCAGCCAAAGGTTTCGGGTGATTGAGCACAGATTAAAAATCTGCTTTTAAAAAAATGTTTAAAGCAGTACTAGTATAACCAAATGTTCCAAAGAGTACTGTCTTGGCAGTCTTGACTGTAAACGTGCTGCACAGAGATATGAACTTTACAATATTAGACCTGATATGCTAAAATGTTAATAAAGAGGGTATGTTCCTTCTCATTAAATAATGTATGAATCAACAAATGAGGGACAGCTGACAATATAATTAGGAAGGGAACCTGCCAAGTCCTGAAGAGAGTTGACCTGCTAAAAAAAAAATGTAGATTTCAAATACAACTGATAACTTTATAGACTGTACTATTTATTTCATTTTAAAATAATATATGCAAATTCTTTAGGATTCAGACTATCATTGAAGATGGCATTTAGGAGTCAGGAGTTTTCACTATAAATTTTATATTTTGAAGTGTATTAAACAATAAATGACTTTTTTGAGGTATAACATTTTATCATATATTTGCATAAAACTAATACTGTACATGGATATGATGATATGAAGGCATGAAACTACTAAGGGGAATTCCCCCCCCCCCCCCCCCCCCTTTTTAAGCTGTTTTTTTTGCCTTCCTCTGGATCAACTGTTAGGTAGGTTTAAAAAGGAGGGTGAAAAGGTTGGACTTGATGGACGCATGTCTTTATTCAACCTATTACTATGTTACAATGTATTCTATATACAAAATTGAAAGAATTTGTTCTAAATGGAGACTCTGTTGCAATATGCAAAGGATTTATTTACACTAATTAAGAAAACATATGCTGCTTTTGTGGTTTAACTTAATTTTTGTAAGATTGTTATTAGTTAGTTTATGCTTGTTTTGTCATTTCTTATTATCTTCCATCTGGTCCAATAAGTCACTATACAAATTGCTTAGAGTATTCAGATATTATAACTGTTTCTAACTACAGAAAAGCATCACCCATATTTTGCACTAACCCCAACACTTTTTTATACAGACAAACTTTTGCCTTTCTTGGTGCTAACAAATTTAGTTGTGTTTAAACGAAGTAGAAGAAAAAGTGCACTGGTTAGATACTAACCAAAAACTATAAATTAACCAATGTAAGCACATTTTCTTGCTTAGAGGGGAACTGTGGTTAAAACAAAATCAGGACTTTAAAGTGCATGTCCAACACCAAAAAGACCTTTTAATATCTTGTCAATTGCCTCCCAAGACTTCGAGTTTGTAAGGTTCTTACCTTTCTAATATGCTGGTATCGCTATTTACCAGCCTTTGTTAACTGGGCTGTCTTCTGCTTGCTCCTGTGCTGTTTTACGTACAAGAACAACAAATCAAAGGCACCTCTGCTGGTCTGGCCCTTTGTACTTGGGGGACACTTGAAAAAATCTCAAAAGTTTTTTTGGGGGGTTGGACATGCCCTTTAAAAGCTTAGTAAGTTTGGTCTTCACATGACCCAACCCCCACCCAACCACATACACACACACACAAGTCTTTCCCTACTTTGAAAACCATTGTCTGCCAATTTTTTCAAACACAGGTTGCTTGGTGCCGGCTGAGCAGCTTGTTTTTTTTTCAATGGAAAAGGGATGCCCTGGAGGAACGCTCCCCAAGGATTAATAAGCTATCAGACTGGTTAGATCTCTTAACAAAGGAAATCTTGGAAATAGAACAAGTTCAGAGAAGGGCAACTAAAATGATATGAGGAATAGAGAGGCTTGACTATGCAGACAGATTAGACAAGTTATGGTTGTTTACATTGGAAAAGCGGTGATTGCGTGGGGACATGCTTACTTTATACAAATATATTAATGGGCCATACAATAAACTCTCTGGTGCATTGTTCACTAATCGTTCATATCAGAAAACTCGTGGACATCCTTTAAGATTAGAAGAAAATACATTTTATCTTAGGTTAAGAAAGGTTTCCTTACAGCAAGAACGGTAAAACTGTGGTCTTCCAGCAGATGAGATAATGGAAAGTTTATTGAATAGCTTTAAAAGTGGGCTGGATAAGTTTCTATTAATACATATAGTTCTGTTTGATTCAGGGATCCTTTCCAATCCTTCCCAATTGGAATCAGGAAGGATTTTTCTCCTTTTTAGCTGTTTTTTTTTTTTTTTTGCCTTCTTCTGGATCAACATTCAGGTAGCGTTAATGAGTAGGCTATAAAGGTTGGACTGGATGGACATATGTCTTTAGTCAACCTCATTGGTCAATGCAATCAGTATTAAATCTCCTGATGATTTAACATGTGTACATAGCTTGAAAACACTATAGGCAATGAAAATGGAGCACAGCTTTGCACTTTTTGATCTCTGAATACAAATCACTCAAAAAGGCAAGAATCATTAACTGTTTTTAGGCTACAAGTAAAAATGTGTTTCCGCCTGTATTTCATAAACTGTTCTACATTTGTTACAATATTACAGAAATTCAAATCTACTACTGCTAACATTTTTATTTTTTAAACTACATTCAATGTAGTTATCTTTTATAACATTACATAACATTCATTCATCTTATCTTTCTTACAGAATATATACTGTATGAAGATCAGTGCTTGCTATTTGGACATTTAACCTAAGATAAAATGATTACAAACAAGGCAAATTTGAAAGTCAAAATCCATATCCAAAGTCATTGATTTATGTGACATACATTTTGACAATTTCTTGAAGATACAATTTTGAGTTGTGTAAACGTGTGGCTCTACATTTGATAATTGCTTGCCATCTAACACAGGCATATTTAATTGGGCATAGTAGCAATTATTCATAAAGGAAAGCAACTGCTTTTAAAATTGAAGCAACAATTCTGTTTCCAGCATCAAACAGAAAACCTTTATTACAGAAAAGTATGTGTACAAGATCTTCATCTTTAACCTGCATTAATTTAAATTGTACGCAATACATCTTTGATATTATGAAAGTACATATTATTTGTTAATGAAACTAATTTGAAAAGAGAGGATTATATGAAAAAGGCAAAGACTTTACAAGGATTTGTCTGGAAATATAGAAGAAAATAGACCTAGATAATGATTTCTTCTGTGACGTATTTCATGGACCTTTTCCATTGTCAAGTGCTTTTTAAGTGATCTACTGGAATGGGTCACAAAAAAATATTATTTTTAGATAACCTGCCCTGTGACTTAATGGAACAGCAAAAACAGAGGGTGCGACCAGTTCTGCTTAAAAGAAAAACCCTAGACTCTTCTGAACTCATAAACACATCTAATCACAGGAGAAACAAATCCCAGCAAGTTAGATTTAAGGAAGACAGCACAAACACAAATTCTTTAGATTGCATCACCACAGAAATAAGGCCAGGTGAAAATAGAATATTAGTAAATGGAAAGAAAGAACAATTCTACAGTAAGTCAAAATGTTGGCTGGAAAAAACAGTACTTCAAAATGGACTTCAAAATGCTGGTATTCAAACCTCCCCAAGTCTCAGAAAACATTTTCCCATTTTAAAGACAAAGAATTTGCAAGAATTATCTGATGACTCCAGCTCTTTCCAAATCAATGGAGACATAGAAGACATAGAAGAAAAAGTAGCAACTCAATTCCCCTCAAATAGAATACATGACCAATCAAAACATAATTTTAAACAAGTTAGGAGTCATGGTTGCATGAAACAATCTTTACATAAACGACAAAGCAATGGACCTATCAGTGAATGCTCAGAATTTGGATTTATTGAGATGTTGAAGAATGTTACATTCTCACCACCTGATAATCAAACTAAAAGCACTTCCAAGGAGCGTGAACATTTAGCCATTAATTCACAATCTCCTGTTTCTTTAGAATGTCATGAAAACACTTCACAAAATTTAGATAGCCGTGCTTGTTCCATTACAAACACAAATTATACAGAATATCAAGAAGGAGTTAGATATTCAATAAAAAATAAAAATACAACATTAACCTCATTAAAACCAAATATTGAATTTAATGAAAGTAAAACGTCCTCACCAGGTTTAAGCAGCCAACAATCTTCCAGCTTTAATGCAGAATATGCTCAAATAGAAAAAAACAAAAAATCTGAAACTTTATCACAGTATAATGATAATCAAATGTGTGTGCCATTTGCAAAAAAAACTCAATTTCAAACAAATGAAGCAACTGATACAGCAACAGAGAGAAATACAGCACAGTTGGATTCCTCTATGTTCTACAGTGGCATGCAAGAAACTCCCTCATGCCTTCCAAATAATGCAAAGTTTTATGAAACTAATAAAGAAGCTAAAGAAGATCTCCTGAGACATAAAGCACCTGGCAGATTGTATTCCTTACAAGGTCAACTAAAAACTATAGAGAAAACATTGCAGTCAAATCAAGAGAAGATTAAAACCCTTTTAAATGTAATTGAAGACCTGGAAAAGTCCAAAGCACTCAGCGAAGGGTACGGTACAGTATAGTATATTAGAAAAAGATGTAATACAATGATTTAGCTTTGTGTTATTTCTCTCAATGCTGGTGCAGTATATTGATAATCAGCAACATAATCTACTTTATGATTATACCCTTGAAAAATTAAAATTCATACATCTAATGTGATTGTTATAAAAAAAAACACATACAACAAACACCTATTCAAAACAGTATGTACAAAGTATACAGTTATACTTTCTGATACTTTAGATCATTTTTAACATTCCAGTGACATATTTAGGCCTACAACCTATTTACTGGAAATCTAAAGTTATTATAACTTTCCAAAAGAAACATGTCAGCCATTCAGTTTGTTATGTTTAACCTGTGAATATTACCTACATAGAAAAAATGGATGACAGCACCAACGTCTTGTACTTGTGCAATACCAGGAATCCACTAGTCCTAATCACATAGAAGAAAAAAGAAAAGGTACAGCACACCAGATGATTTTAGTCAAATAATACTTTTAATTGTCTCACAACAGTACCATTCTCAGAGCAACGTTTCAGAGTATCCTCCCCTTTATCAAGCTTGATAGATGGGGCGGAGACATCCAGAAACATTGCAGTTAGAATGGTCTAGTTTTGAGACAATAAAAAGTATTTTTATTATTTGATTGGAATCATCTGGTGTACTGGGCCTTTTCTTTATTTTTTTAGGTATAAGAGTTAAATATACATGCAAGCAATGAAGAGTAATTACCTGCACAAGGTTAAAAATGGACACCTTTAGTTACATTGTTTGCACAAACATGCTTAAGCTTGACGCACCCCTCCAAGGCAGTAGAATAAAACACAGATCACTATCAACACATTTCAGTCCTCTTAGGACCATCCTCAGAATACTGAGAGGACTGAAATGCGTTGATAGTGATCAGTGTTTTATTCTTATAAATTATTCTTTGCAAATCCAGATAAGGGTAGCGTTTTTAACTGGCTTCTAATAAATGTAAAGGTTAAAACCTCATATACTAAGACCCATGAGTGCCTTCGTCTTCTTCGTTTTACTTTATATCTTTGAACGGCACCAGGGGACTCTCCATACTGGGAATGGTGTGCTACTGGTAATAGAGACAATATTATATATATATATATATATATATATATATATATATATATATATATGGCTTAGTCAAAGTATCAAAAAATTAAACTATTTTTATAGAAATCGATCTATATTTTAGAAATCAATCTGTATACTAGGGGTTGGGGCACTCCAAGGGACTTGCATTATAATCAACAAGTTTGAGATGTCCGAACCATGATCTACATCTTTCAACCATGAACTGGTCGTCGTCAGGATCCAAGTCTTTTGGCGTGCTCTACCCTAGTATATAGATTTTTTCATTGATGCTGCCATCCGTGCAATTGTTTTTCTATATTGATGGAGTTCTATTGAAATTAATTGCTGATGCAGCGGGTGTCAGTGTTTACAATCCCAATATTTAGTTAGGCCCAATATGGCCAATACATAACATTGTACAAAATATCACAAAAGTATTTACATTTATACTATTCCTAAAGACAAATGGATTCTTTAAGGGTTATACACACAGATCCCTTTAAACAAACACATGAAGATCATAATCAAGTCTAACTCATAAAGGTGTGGTATCTGCAGCCGATGCACCTACCAGACCTCTCTCTTCTGTTGTGCCTAATGGAGGTACATAAACAATCTTTTCTGGAGTTCCACAAACATCTCAATGCACTTCATGATACCATTAAATACTTCTTGACACATGATACCATAACTATTGCCATTTGGGATGTGAAGTTTAGAGACCAGGGGTTAAAAACTGACCTTTATTCCAAGCCAATTAACTGGCATCTGCTTTAGTTATATAGTAGTTTAACCCTTCTAACACCAAGAGGTTGTTACCCATCATTCAATTTGAAAGAGTTTCTAGGATAGTTAGCGATCCAGACTGCAGAGCTGCATAATTATCCAAAATGCAAACAGAGGTTTTTCTCCTAAAATTCTAGGAGATGACATGCACATAATGAGCGTAAACAATGTTTGGAGAATAAGATTTTGACAAAAAATCCCATTTGGGATGCAATGCTTATGGGGTACAGAAATTGTTCCTCAGGTTCTCTATTTCACCCATAATCTCTTATATAATGGAGCAGAAATTATCCAATCAACTGGTTAGTGCGTATTTTGGCATAGGGACAAAGACAAAGAGTGGACCTAGGGGGATGTTCCCATGTAGATCATGTAAACAATGTGACAATGGCTTAGAACCAAATAGCTGGCATTAAATAGTCATGCAAAAATATGAGCAAACTACAAATCGAATTCCTTGCACTGGCTACGCAGGTGTCTTTACGCAATTAAGCGTCACATTTGATGCAAATATCAAGCTAACAGATATTGAATAGCGCAAGTTTATCTCCATATAACAGCACAGCACCTCCTCATAAATCCGGCTGCAACTATCTTAGAAAACTTCCTGCATTGTAGTAGCAGAAGGCACACATAATGGCCTACCTCCAGTCCAGCTATTGATCAGGCCTAGATACTCCTAATTTGTATGTTTATTTTTATTTATATAGTGCCACTCGTAGTGCTAGTGCTGTACATTTTAACAATATAGAGGATACATACAAAGGAATAAATAAAAATAATGATGGCATTTAAAAAGTAAAAGCTCATTAGCTGACTAAATAGCTTTGCACTTTAAAGTCACAAATATAAGTGGGTTTAACCAATTCCGAATCTGTAATGCCAGCTAGATTATGTCTTAAAGAGCCGCTATCTGCTTGGTACATTGGTGACCAAGTTTTTGTGCACTGCCATTATTTGTGTCTTAAAGCCATGTTAACCCTTCTGTACATCGGCTAACACATCTTTTAAGACAGAAATAGGCGATAGCAGCTATCCATACAAAGCCCTTTAAATTACAAATTATTTGCATGTTTAAATATGTGATTTCTTTAAACAATAAGATAATTTATTATTTACATAAATGTAAAGTATTATAATTTGTCCTTATGAAATAAAAAGAGATCTTATTACACAGGCGCAATAACTATCGAACTGGACAAGATCTTAACAACTGCAGCACCTGCCAGAGCACAGCTTGTATTATTTACAGGTAAGTGTTGTTAAAAGGCAGGTAAAAGATCATCATATGAAGTCATGCCAAGACCTACATATTATCTCATAAATCTATATATTATATTCTATTCCGTTTGCTTAATAGCCATACTCCCTCTAATGATTTACATATATTTATATAATTTATATAATATTTATATAATGTAGAACCCAAATTATAGAATACACCATTTTTACACCAAACAACACCTTCAATTTAGAGATGTTTGAAACTGAGTTTTGTTACATTTTTTGAAATTCTGAAAAAGTTTGAAAATTCGAAAACAAACCCAAAGAAGTCAATGACACAGAACTTGGGAAATGGTCGCAGGGACACGTACATGTAACCAAAACTTATTTATAAACTAACATTCCTCAGCTCGCGCGGTTTATGAGCAGTATATTTTCGAGGGTTATAGAAATAAACTTCCAGATTTCAAGGGTTACCAAAATCGAATAATTAGCACCTGTTTGGTATAGTTAGTTAATAAAAGACTATCAGGGAGATTCAATAAAAGTTATCGGTAAAAACGGTGCTAACTTTGCCACAACCAATCAAATGTTAGCTTTCAAATGTTTAATAGGATCTGATTGGTTGGGGCAAAATTAGCACCATTTTAAACGATAAGAACTTGAATTTCTCTGTATGAGGGCAATGCTATATACAGGCATTTTTGGGGCGAAGTGGTGCAAAACCCAAGCTACCCAATGTACCATTGGATTAGCATAAAATTGTAACATATGAAGCCTAGTAGTGATAACAAATCTCACAATTGTAAGAAACACAACACAGCACAGTTGTGTGTCTACCAAAGGCTGCAAGATCAAAAAACTAAATTTGGCTAACAAATAATAACTGAGAAACAGACCAGTTTAGCCAGAGGAAATAAACTCTTTAAACAAAGCAGGATTTCAGACACCAGACTCACTGCAGTATTTTGGGGCAGCTATCTGCTTTTTAGGAAATATGAAACCCATTTACAGTAGGTGCATTTAAAAGTTTGGCTTTCATTCTCCTTTTAATTACGGTAAGTATTTAATGCATGTTAGTAATAAATACAAAGAAACCAAAAATGTTTGTTTTTTTAATGTTTACACGTCAAGCACACAGAGATTTGGATATTTAAAAATATTCCATAAAACTGACCAGCATATTAAATGTACAGAAATAGCTAACTTATAAATATGTAAATGCCAAAAATGAAAATGTGTTAAGCAATATTCAACAATAATATGCTGCATATATACAGTGCCAAGATAGTTCTTTATGCATTAACATAATAACTAGAGAGACAATTCTGTACAAATTGTCCACTAAATTACTCAAACCAACAAATTGGTTTGAGTTCCAAGTAATTCATGGAGAATTGGGAAGCCAGTTTTAAATCTGTCCTATTTTTACAATGTCTGAAAGTTTGTGTCCAGCAGGTAAGGACTATTTATCCAAAGCCCAGATATGATTTAAATAAAGATGGTAATAAATTAGAAGATTGTAGTTTTAATGTTGATAAATAGTTGCATTCTGCAAAATGTGTCAGAAAAGCAGATTCACCTTTCAGCCTTAATCAGAAACATAAGAAAAATAACAGTTATTGAAATGTAAGGTATACATACCAAATCACAAAATATGATTTCTGGGAGGAAAAGACCCAGCCAGCAATGCCATTTTCATACCAAAGCCAATGTTAAAAGCACCCAATCATATTGAGGCATATGCTTAAATTTAGATTGGAAACAAATTTAAAGTGCTGCATTGCGATGCCTGGAATTACAGACAGTATTTTACAATGATGGCCTGTTTTAAGCCCCTGTGTAGTAAATACCCACAGAACTGGAGACAGCTACTATTTAACACCATATTGTCAAAAAAATACATAAACTAGATGTGTGATTTTCTGCTAATAAAACTAGCAACCATTTTTTTAACATGTATTAATTCTGTCATGGTTTAGCACATCATGTGCAGATGTTTTTAAGTATATTTTAAAAGCCATGTTAACCCCCCATCAGTAAATCATCCCCAAAAACCACAATAATTAAAAAGCAAACAGATATAAGATAAATCTGTTATGTCTCTTCTCCAAGCTCTTTAAATTATTTTACAAGCTTGTACAAGCTCAGAGAAGGTAACCAAGGGATTAGCATTCAGTCATTGTCTGTCACATCCATGACTATCAGCTGCTGGAAGAACCAGGAATTAGAGTGATAACAGAAAACTGGGCAGCATTTCAGGTCAAGTCTTAACTTTTTGGAGCTTTTTAACTATTGCCGCTTTGGCGTTTCGGGGTGATTTACTTATATACAACATAACGTATGCTGACCTGATCAAATCAGATTCAGTCTTATGTATATTAATTATTCAGAAAACTGTAAAAGCCACTCAGTATGAAAAATTACATATACTTGACCAATACAATATAGGGGCACACAGAGAAAAATCTAAATTGGATTGTACCATTGTTTCCTCATTAGGCACTGATTCCTTATTTTCTAAAATGCAAAAATGTATAGTTACTTAATTTTATAGAAAAAGGTCCTTCAGGTTTAACCCTTTCCTGCAAACACAATATCACCAATCCAACAAAGAATGTTGTGGCTGCTAATCTTACCTTTTTCTTTTAAGCAGGGGCTACAGTACAATTATAAGAGTATCAGTCCATCCAATCGGAAAGTACACTCTGCACAAAGCTGGAAACCCAGCACAATATAGAAAACATCATGTTTTGTACTACTATGCAGCAGGAAGTCTAATGTGTCCTGAAGGGAGACATTAAGACGCAACTTGTCCATGATCCCATAAAGCAGTATCACTTACATTACTACATTGTGGGATCTCAGACAGGTAAATAGCGACACTGTACAATCCAGCTCCCTCTCCACCTTGAAGCTTATGATGTTGGAATAGAGGTGTTGTTTATCGCACTGGTAGCAGAGTCGTCCTGTTGTCTGTGAAATAGCAACACTTTTTGCATTTCCCCCACAGAATGTTTTAGGCATATGATAGTTCTTGCTCTCCCAGCCCCAACCGCATTAGTATTATTGCAAGAAAGTCCCCCGATCATTACTTACCTTGCCTCTCTCCTTCGCAATTCTGCACTACCGGCAGCCGCGTCCGTGATTGGCTGCCTCTCAGCCAATCACAGACGCGGCTGCTGGTCCGGCCCCCTGCTTTCAGTTCTATGCGAGCAGAGGGCTGGGACAGTGCAGCGAAGGAAAGAGGGAAGGTAAGTAATGATTGGGGCACTTTCTTGCAATAATACTACTGCGGTTGGGGCTGGGGGAGCAAGAACTATCATATGGCAAAAGTTTTTTTTAAAGGGTGGACATGCCCTTTAAAATTTTACCTCTGTATACCTCTACCATAAGGTATCAAACCCAACCTAGCAATTAGAAGAATCCCTGGATCATAAAAAAAACTTTGGGTTTTGTTTAATAGGTGCAAAACTGTGCCTGTTCTTATAATCTGCCTCATCCAATTAGGTTTGATCTTTTTGCTGGTCTACTGTGGTTATAAAACAGCTGATTGGCTGTTCTGGAATGATAGCATAGACAACTTTCAGAAACTCGGAACTGAACTTTTTTAAAAAAAAATTTCTGCGCCCAAACCAAATTGATATGTGTACCACTTTATTAGATGTATTACCAACTAGACATTTAAAGGGGCACTATAATGAAAAAATTACTTTGCCTCATCTTAATTTTTAATTGAATACATGTAAGTAGCACTTTGCATGTGTTGCTGCATGCCTTCAGTCCAGTACACATTTTGTTTAGGAGCAGTATACCCCCTCCCTCTTTTAACCACTCCCATTTCCATCTGACTTTTTTCCCGCAAACCAACTGTCAAGCCTACACACAGCATACAGAATTCCAACTGTCAAAACTCTTTCACAATTCCAGCTACAGTTAAACTACTCACAGAAGAATAGTTTTTGAGAGCAAGGAACTTGAATGACAGCTGAAATACAGTTTTACTGTAGATTGGATATCTAAAGAAATAGGGGACAGATCAACAAAATTACACAGTGGTGGTTTGGAAGAATTAAAGTTTACAGTTACGGTCAATTTAAAATAACCTATTTTTCAGTATAGATCCCCTTTAAAGGGCAACTTGTGGTCTCAAAACAAGTTAGAGTCAAATGAAAGCCTTCAGTATTTCCTTTAAAATGAGACAACAATCACATCTCTGGCTGGAGCCTGTAAAAAATTACATTGGGGTGAATGTTCAAACTTCCTGCTTCCAGTAGGTTGAGTGCCATCACCTGACCACTGCCCTGCCCGTCTGCCCTGGGGGAGAAGCGTGCTCAGTTTAGACTTAGTGCTGAAGAATTCAGGAAGGAAAAAATTGACAATTGAGAAGGGGAGCCTATTAATGCAGGTAGAGGCTGGTCACATGATTACAAGCTAGTCACATATCTGAAAACAGGAAGTGTTCAATAAGGAAGTAATATTGCTGAACCTCTCCAGCAATAACTTCTCACAGATTGTATCTATGGAGAAACACCTTCTTATAACAGAAGGCATCTTGCAGTCTCATGCTATATGAATAGCATTGCCCACAAAACCTAGAAACAAGAAGTAATTTCTTACTCCCATGTTCCCCAGAGTAAGGGGCGGAGATATGTAAAATACTCCTTTATGTCCCTTAGCTTATGCATGTGTCCAGAACCGCTAGCTAATAACATGCAATATAGCTTAATATATAGAGCCACTCATCTGACCTGCAGACACGATGTGTTTCGATCTTGTTAGATCTCGTCAGTGCAAGATACTGATTCATGGCTCTATGGTGTAGGACTTGGGCGTACAGTGGAAAGGTTCAAGTCCTACACCATAGTGCGTGTTTCTCCATTTTTATGCTCAGTGAAGGTTTTTTTTGCTCCTTTTGGCCCCTCTCTCCCTAAGCTTTCTAGCTGCCTTTTCTAAATTTTATCTAGAGATGTGATTTAGGTTTTATTTTGAAGGTATGATGTTGGGCTTTTTATGTAATCCTTACTAGTTTGGAAGAATTTAAGACCACAGTTACCCTTTAAGGATAATTATCGCCTCTGTTTTCGCTGAGTAAGCTGGCTCCTCCCTTCATGCTGCCAATCAGGACTGGGACTGCTTATAGCAATACAGTCCACGAAATCACTCCAGCACACTCCTTCTTGGCGGTTTGCCAGACAATATTGAGGTGCAATCCTCCTGCCCCCTACTCCCAGGGCTGTGAAACTCCAAATAGAAACAAAAATGGAGGAGCACACTCTCTCTGTGATTCAGTGCTTTATTAAAACAACAAACTAAAAAGTTTCAGGATCCTCTGTCCCTTCTTCAGGTATTAGATACCTGAAGAAAGGACAGTGGGTCCCAAAACATTGTAGTTTCTTGTTTTAATAAAGCACTGTGACTGCTTATACCACAGCCAAATATTGACTGCCATTTGGGGTTGCGGCCAGTTTTTTTTTTTTTTAAGAGTGGACTTTTATGCCCTTTAATGCTACCTTATCCTAGTTAAAAGAAAGTGATTTGTATTGCAATAGTATATAACATATAATTTTAATATCAACAGAAAATCAAGTAAGACTTTCATATTTTCTAAAAATGCTGTTTATCAGGGTTCTACAACAATGCAACACAAAGCGCTAGACAAAAAAAAAGAAATTTGCATAACTTTTTCTCTCTCTGTACAATATCCTTTACCTACGGTGTCAATTTTATGCCACCTCAGCTTATAACTGACAGGTGACAGCATGTTCAATGAGCAGATAATGTGATAGACCTCAAGAGAAATAAAAATTAACCACAGCTACAGTATAGACCTTTGAAAAGAACAAAAGTAAAACTAGTCATTCTGCTATGAAAGAGAAAATATTTTTTCCCCTTAATTTAGATTCCTTTGTTGCATATATTGTTTGTTTTTCTGCCAGGCTTGTATGTAAAAGCAAAGATATATCACTCAAAATAAACATAGTACATATTCTTCTGAAATTGGTTTGTTATGTGTATTTAAGAAGAACAGTTTTTTCTACATCTGAGATACACTAATTAAACGGTATCTCCACCCAGAAAAAAACTTTTTCCCCCCAGCCCTACATGTCCAAAAACTAAAATTTGCCCCAGTGCTGGTCCCACTGTTTAGTGTAAAAAATCCTTACCTTACCAAGCGTGAACAGCTAGTGCCAGCAAGATATTGTCTTGTGTAAAGAGCAGTATAGATTCAAGGGAGAAAAATATTATTCTATGTTGCATGTTACTGGTATTGATACATAAAGTTGAAGTTGATCCCGAGATATCTGTACACTTTATACAGTTTTTGGGGGGTTTTTTTGCCTTCCTCTGGATAAACAGGAAATGTGGGTACTGCTGAGTATGTTGAACTAGATAGACGTATGTCTTTCTTCACCCTCAAATACTATACTATCAAAGTGTCCATTTAATTGCTAAGAAAATATATGGCTGATGCTACATAAAAATTACTTTGTTTTAGAAGATTGTTTTTCTTGTTTCTCTTTACCAATACAGAAATAAATATTTAAATGGAGATTTTTGGAAATATCCATGTTTCTAATTTTTTTTTAGTTTTTAGTCAATGCCACACCACCTGTTTTTTGTTTTTTTTGGTAGATAGATCTATAAATATATCTCTTATTTTACAAAATGCACCCAAATTCACTGCAGGAAGAGAACCCTTATATAAAACCATAACGTATTTCTATTTATTTCTCAGACATCAATACACCAAACACATAATTCATACAGAATATTGATAAATAAATTTTAAAAATATATCTGTATTCATTTAAATGGTGGATCCATACTGTTTCTGTCTCTTGAGAACTACCATGAAACCTCTCAGGGACACCTGGTTGAGAAACACTTATTTAAACATTTCTCACTGATACCAAGTGTCTTTAGCTTGTTACCACAAGCTCCTTTACTGAACATTCACCTACAATATGTGTAATGCACTGAAGTACACCACTGTAAGAAGAGTATGAACTATTTACTAACATATTTATTTTCTTCTATTTTGTAGTGTAGAATATGACTTCAGGCAACAAGAAGGGAGATTTCATGAAGTTTTAAGAATGCTAGACAAAAAGGAAGAAAGTCCTGTTCTGTCTCCTGTCATAAAACTTGAACCTGATAATATTATTCCTGAAAAACATGACTTGAGGAAAAAAACAAAGAAAGTAAAAAAGAAATGTTTTTGGTGGATATAAAGCACGTACACCTACTTGTGTATCTTTGTTTTTATGGTGTAGAATAGAGTAAACAAGCCATACATTCCATATGATCACATACATCTTTCCCATTAGAGTCACCTTTTTTATACAAGTTGTATATATATTTTTATATTGAGGCAGAACTAAGATTAAAATGAATAAATATGATATTTATTTGATATTCCAAACAAAACAGGCTGCTAGCCCTAGGTTTTGCATTACATACATATCTAACCAGAAAAATGACTACAACAAAAAATTCTGTATTATAATGCATATACAGGGTTATTCAATAAAAGTTCTTCAGGGGGATTCAATAAAAGTTCTTATTGTTTAAAATGGTGCTAATTTTGCCCCAACCAATCACATCTTATTTAACATTTGAAAGCTAACATCTGATTGGTTAGGGCAAAATTAGCACAATTTTTAACAATACGAACTTTTATTGAATCTCCCTGTTAGTCTTACATTTATAATGGTTGAAATGTCCACCCTAGCTAAGTTTTCATTATATACAAAAGGATCATGGAATTAAGAGATGGCTGTGACTAAGACTCCAATTTCATGATTTATATTTCAGAAACTGATGATTATATTGTAACTATGAATTACTTGCCTTTCTAACTGCTTTCAACATAAAGATACTGCTCTGGGAAATCAATAAATATTTCACTACAGCAAACCATTGAGGTAAAACGTGTTCAGTGTGTTTAACCAGAAATATATATATATCTCCAATAAGTTCCATGTATGCCTTTGTGCTAAGGAGTTTTAGAATAGAAGAGCAAATCTTAGACTTCACAGAGGCATATTGAGTACACATTAGCAAAATATTACATGCTAATCCGAAAAAAAAACATCAGAGATCACAGATTTTAAACATATCAGAATGGAGCAACATGCAGTATTTCATTCATCTGTGTTCAGACAAAGTGGGCTATGCAGCTAATCTACAAGGCATATCTATACTGATCTGGCAGGACACCTTAACTGCTGAGACTACATGAATATTAAGAAAAAAATCAATAAATTCAAAAAGGTCAGATGAAATGCTGACCTCACTAATCCTAATGAACAATCACAGTATAGGACATTAACACTGCAAATTAGCAATATTAACAAAGTTTAGCCAGCATGAAATGTTGTAGCTTCATGAAAATAACTTTATACTGTATCCCACATTGAAATGACAGATATTTATCTAGGTAGCATTTTGGCACTATAAGAGATAAGAGGACATTAATGTAACTTTGCTATAACAAGAAATAAAAAGTTTATGAAATGTTGTTTGAAATATTTGTGGAGGCAAAACATGGTAAAAAATAGATTCAGGGCTAGGACACATCAGTTTGATTTGGTACGCGATCCAATTGCTATTGCGTTTCGCACACTAGTGTGGCCCAATTGGAGTTGCCACACTAGGTGCACTGGGGCCGTTTGCAATCCGATCCCCGAAAATGACATGCAGCACAAGTGGGCAGCAATGCGCAGAAAGCGCATTAAGTGTGACCTCATCCTTAATGTGTGACACCAGGGAAACACAGTGTTACTTACATTCTTCATTATCCGAATACAGTAAACTGTTTGTACCTCAGGTTAATATTATATTTGATTTTAATCTCTGCGTGTGGGCGAATTTAGAATTTAGTCAGATGCATTGGTCTTGGTGAAGTGACACAATAAGTGCGTTTTTAACCTGCTCATTACACTTACAAAGTTAAAAAAACGTATGCTCACTAGGTGCTCACAGGAAGCCATAAGTACCCCAGGCTGGCTCTTCAAGAAGGTACCCTTTAAAATTAGATGTTGTTAAACCAGAGTTAGAAAACAGTTAATTAAGTGCTTCTTAATTTTTAATCTGCACTTTTTACAGCATAAATAAATACATACATGCATCATTCACTTTTTACATTGCAGGCATTTCGTTTTACAGAATTATTTAAAGGGCATGTCCACCCTTTTTATATCACCCTTTTTATATAATGTGTTGGGGGTTCCCTCTGCCCACCCCAAAAAAAAGATTTAGAACATTACTTACAGCCCCTTGATCCTCCGGCTCCCTGCTTGCTGGGACTTGCAGTAACCAATCACAGATGCGGCTGTTGTCAATGGAGAGTGCCACAGGAACAAAGGGCCGTAAGTAGCATTCTAAATCTTTTTTTAACAAAATGACACTGCGGTTGGGGGTGGGCAGGGATGCCTTACACTACAGAAAATGGAATTATCACTAGGTGGATAAATATATATGGATCCGGATGATACGATGGAGGGGGGGAAAGGGCTCCCTTGCGTAAGCCAGAATACCTCCCGGAGGCAACAAAGGAGGCAGAGACCTTTTTGCAGGAAGACAGCTACTACTCTTCACTTTCTGGGACTTTGGACTGGCACTGCAGGAAAACCATAAGAGATGTAAGGTAAGGATTTTTTAAACTACACAGTGGGGCCAGTAGTGGGTTTAATTTTAGTTGGAGGGATGGACATGCCCTTTAAGTATACCTTTCAATGTTTTCTTTAAATACCCATGCCCATAAAAAGTACAGCTCATTAGTCAGTATAGAGCATTTGTTTCATGCAAGCAGCACAAAAACCTCAGCAGCCCTGAATCAAGAACACTCATTTCCTGCAAAGCCTAGTGTGCTGATGACTAAGCTCTAAACTCTGAGCCTGCCACATACTTGTGTGGTGAATGAGAGTTAAGAGAAAGTGATCAGATTACTCAGAATAATGGAATTAAAAGGTGAATCTGAATTTTTCTCTGTGTTTAAATAGATTCAACAAACAAGTAATATATAATAGTATAGCAGTGTCTTCTATACTTCCATTCAGCCCAAGACTAAGGGGCATATTTATAACGATCGTTATTTTCGCCATTTTGCAATCGCAGGATATCGCAATGACAAAAAGCGCAAAAAGTACATATTTAGAAGAAAAATTGCTCTTTAGCCTCTGCCATTTCCACACCTGAGAAGGAGAAATTTCAGAGCTATTTTTGTCATTTTTTAATTTAAAGCTATTTATAAATAGGTTAAATTTTGCTTTTTTGCCACCTTTTCTGCCTTTTGTTGCATTTTTTGCAGTTTTACCAGAATTTTCACCAAACATCATTACTTACTGGAATGTTCCATTAACATGACTATTTCTTACACAGCACAATGGTATGTTCCCATATTAATGATAATTATCTGAAAAAAACACCACATGTTAGGATATTTTTAAATAACAAAGACAGGTGTTCAGTGTGTATTAACTTTTTGACATATTTTCAGCATTATTAGTGCTACTTTTTGCTACATAATTTTGGCCTTTGATGACAATTCACCTTTTTATTAACTTTATAAGAAAAGTTGAAAGTTTAAACAATTGCAAGGAAGTTGAGTGACAAAAAAGCAAAAAATTTAACAAAATAAATAAAACTGGAAAATCGCAAATCGCAAATTGCATTACAGTAAATGCTGGAAAATAGTCTAACACCCCCCTGGGTACTTATTAGTATTAAGAAATACTCCACATTGTACAGATACTTTCCATGGGCCCATTGGCAGGCTAAATAAATGGCCACTTTTGCGTTTTTGCCACCTCAGACTTGGTGAATTTGAATGGCTGAACTTAACACAATAAAACACTTTTTATAAATATGCTCAAGTGGTTACCACAATGATGTATGGCAAAATAGCTAATAGCGGTAATGCCTTTTCACCACTGGTTATCACTGCTTTATAAATTTGTCGAATAGACAGCGATAACGGAGGCAAAAAATGTAACAAACCTATATATATATATATATATATATATATATATATATATATATATGCCCCTAAGTTTGTGGCCTCCTCTATGTGGGGGAGACCACGCAAAAAATGAAAATGAGGCTCACACAGCATAGGTCCTCTATCCAAACTCGGCAGCTAACTTTACCTGTACCGCGTCATTATGTGGAAAAAGGTCATTCAGCAGACCAAATTAAATTTACTATTCTTGAGCAGATCAAATTGGACCCCTTTAAGGGAGGAGACTCCAGACGTGCCCTCAAAAGGAGGGAAGTCTGGTGGATTGATAGATTAAAAAGCTTAGCCCCATCAGGTCTGAACAGGGATTACGATTTATATGTGTTTGTATAATAGGTGTGTTTCTTTTTCCCAGATATACCACAGGGGGTCACTGTAACTTTGATTTGTATCCACTTCTAAGTGACACATTGTAATTGTATTGATGGTATCAATTTCCTGTTTCTAACTATATAATGCCATTCATGTGTGATTAAATTCAAGGCTTGTTTGACTGCTTGATAAAGGATACTTTCCGAAACGTTGCATTATGTCTGACAAGCTAATAAAGTCTTTTATTGCATCTTACCAAGCTGGAGTTATAGGGTGTTGATGCTGCTGCATACACAGTTTTATATATATATATATATATATATATATATATTATATATATAATATATATATATATATATATATATATATATTCTATTATATATATATATATATGCCCCTAAGTTTTGTCCCATTCTTGTATGTTTGTAGGTACAATGTGTATTTATTAGATTTATGTTTTTAATTCCCTTTTAACATGCAAAATGTTTTAAACCTTCATAGTTATTCAAGATCATGTTCAACCCCCCTGTTATGCAGCAAAACTATAGTAATTACAGGCCTGTAAGTTTAACTTCAGTGGTGGGGAAGATACTGGAAAGTTTAATAAGGGAACATGTTCTAGAGTATGTTTCAAGGATTGACATTATAAGTAGTAACCAACATGGATTTAGGAGGAATAGATCTTGTCAAACTAACTTGCTTGGCTTTTATGAGGAAGTGAGTAGAAATTTAGACTCTGGCGTAGCAGTAGATGTAGTCTACTTGGATTTTGCAAAGGCTTTTGATACAGTCCCCCATAGGCGACTAATGTAACAGCTAAGGTCTGTTGGTCTGGGGAGGCACATTTGTACACGGATAGAAAACTGGTTAATGAATAGGATACAGAGAGTAGTTGTTAATGGGGCTTCATCATTATGGACTAAAGTGCTAAGTGGGGTGCCACAGGGTTCTGTGTTGGGGTCGCTTCTATTTAATCTATTTAATAATGATTTGGAAGTGGGTATTGTCAGCAAGGTTTCTGGACCAAAAAAGAAATACTTGAGGTACCTCCCAGGCGTACTTGATAAAGGCCAAGCGGCCGAAACGTCGTGCGTTGGTGTTCTGCAATAAAGAGGGATTACCCCTTGAAAAATATAAACGACTGGACAGCCCTACTTTCTTTATTTCTTAGCAAGGTTTCTGTGTTTGCTGACAACACAAAACTTTGTCAACCATTAAAAACTTCAGACGATGTGCAATTGTTGCAAGGGGGATCTAGATAGATTGTCACATTGGGCTGCTAAGTGGCAGATGAGATTCAATGTTGATAAATGTAAGGTGATGCATTTTGGACTTAAAAATCCTTGTGCTGCTTATACTATAAATGGCTCTGTGTTAAGTGAATCCCTGTTGGAAAGGTATCTTGGAGTTTTGGTGGATAACAAACTTAAAGGAAGCAAGCAGTGCCAGGCAGCAACAGCCAGAGCCAGCATGTTATTGTCTAGTCTAAAGAGAGGTATGTATTCAAGGGAGTAAAATTTTATTCTTTCTTTTTACAAAGCATTGCAATTTTGGAATCCTGTGTACAAAAAGGACATCTTTGAAATGGTAAGGGTTCAGAGAAGGGCAACTAAATTAATAAGGGGATTGGGGGAGCTTGAATATGAAGAGAGACTGGATTAGTTACAGTTATGTATGCTGGAGAAAAGGCGCATGCGTGGGGATATGATTACTGTGTATAAATATATTAACGGGCCATACAATAAACTATCTGGGGCATTGTTCACCAATAGAGCATGTCAGAGGACATGTGGACATCCCTTAAGACTTGTAAAGACAGTAAAGCTATGGAACTGTCTTCCAGTGGACGTTATTATGGAAGGTTTGTTGGTCAGTTTCAAAAAAAGCTGGCTGAGTTTCTGCAAACAAGGAATGTTGCAAGTTACTGGTATTGATACATAAAGAAGAGTTGATCCAGGGAAATTTCCGATTGCCACTTGGAGTCAGGAAGGATTTTTTTCCCCCTTTATAAATTTGGTGGGTTTTTTTTTTGCCTTCCTCTGGATCAACAGGCAGGAAATGAGGATATTGCTAGATGGGTTGGACTGGACGGACATATGTCTTTATTCAACCTCAAATACTATACTATACTATACTATACTATACTATACTATGATTACATTTTTTTTTTTTCGGCCATCAACTCATCAAAATTCATAATTTATACAAATATAAATTATAGATCTATAAATATTCTCTATTTAAATAAAATATATTTCTATTTTATATGTATATATTCACATCAGGCCTGCCCCAAAGAGCTTACAATCGAATATTTTTATATATATATATATATATATATATATATATAATCATATGTTTATCATAGGTGGTTTTATAGGTGGTTTTATGATATTGTGATTGCATAATAAATTAATGTTATTAATTGACACCTATTGTATCAGACAAGTTTTAAGGGCTTCTCTGAAATATTTAATTTTCTAGAGCTAGTTGGGATGTTTTCATCTTTCACTAGTACTATCAGTGAAAGATGTAGAGAGGCCTAAGCTTTACTGTTCCTGATACAGTGATTACTGGTCCCATTTATATAGCAGAGTCATTGGCCTCTCAAGTGTCTCTCCCCAACATGAATGGATGTTGTGACCCCCTCACACAAAAATCTGAAAAGTTTTGCAGACCGTTCATCACATCACCAACTGCAATTTAGATTTGTTCCTTACACTTGTAAATAAACCAGATACTGTCTGTAATTATGAAATGAAAAATTCATTTTTACTTAAGCATGTTATTAAAATTGATTCTTCAAATGTGTTGCCACATTAATCTGCATTTGTTTAAGCCATCAATGACATAATTCTGTAAGCAGCAGTAAAAAAGAAATCTGTTCTGTGTGATATGAGAATAACCAGGATTAATCTAATGCTTATTAGGCCTAAAGAAGAAAGATAATTAAAAATCGATATGTTCAGATCATCCTCACAGAAATGTTGGCTCATTGTTATAGGTTTTGACTGAAAAGAAACTTATGGCTTATGACTGTATTTAAATAAAAAAAGTTTTTTGCATCTTAAGTAACAACCACTGTGACTATCTTTTTTATGATTCCTTTTCAGTTGCAATGCTTCCACATTATTTACTGCTAGTAAAAAAAAATCTCTGCTGACTCTCAATTTCTTTTTTAACATACAATATCCTTCATCAGCCTTTGAGAAATAAACTACACTAATGTACTGTCTACTGCTGACATTGTCAATCACATAAATCATGAAGCTTGCCAGGATGCAGCTATGTTTAGGATAAATGTATTAATATATAGCTTTATCTGAAGCTGCAACAAAATCCCTTAGGCTTCATTCACATTATGCGATTTTAACACAATGAAACATCGCATTTGCAATTTAGTGCAATGTTCTGCTGCGTTAACACACAGCGGTGGCCATTATTTGCAATGGCAACACTGTGCATTAAAGCACCAAACTGCTGTGCGGTTTTACAACGTACTACATTGCAACGTTACGATGTGAACGGCGCCGCTCACTTACATTGCACATGCGTTTTGGTGAGATGACATTGCGTCAAAATGCAGCATAGTGTGAACAAAGCCTTAAAGGACAACTAAAGCCTCAGAACAACTTTGAATAAAAAGGCAGATCTCCTTGTTATAAAAGCAGTAATCAGTGCCTCACCTCCCATTCTAATATGGTTGTTGAGAAGTTTAACTTTTTAACATGAGGTTTGTGTCTTATTTCCCATTGTTCCAATATTGCACAGTGTGGTCACTGACCATTATGTTCTTTACACATGCTCAGTCCTAACATACTACAGGAGCTTGTTACAGTTTGCCACACCCACTAGTAGCCTCTAGCCAATCCTTTTACAGGACAGAATAGGCAAGGGAGCATGTGACTGAAGTCAAGGGTGTGGTCAGTCACTCTACATACACAGTTATTTTATCCAGATCTTCAAGTGGTAACATTAACTTCAATGCCATTTAGTTAAATAGGATTCACATTGGTTGGACCTGTGGTTTGGAACAAAAAGAAGTTTCCTGTGAGTGGAAACGAACTAGAGTGGACGTGTCCCTTGTTCTAAAGGACCTTGGTCTTAAGGGCATAGAAAAAGAAGGACATTGAAACAAGAAATGCAATTACAGTAAACAAGGTTGGTGTGTCACTGTGCTGGTGTTGTGTATTAGAAGGAATTGTTTTGTCGGCAGCATGCAATGTGCATCCTGCCACATGTATAGGAACCTAGAGCAGACGTTCCAGGGGACCTATGTCTGTGTCAGGTGTGAGTGGGTTGTCCGTTTGGAAGCTGAGGTGGAGCTTGCAGCATTGCAAGGATTGGCAGATCTGGGGGGACAGCAGGCACTGGCTGGGGCCATTATAGAGGTGGGTGGAATTGGGACAGGGAAGGTTGAGGGGGGAGGTAGTTATTTTAGGGTTACTAGGGGAAGTGGGGAACGGAAGGGTAGGGTTCCTTCTTCCCAGCTTGCTCATCCCAACAGATTAGGTGATGATGTGGAGGAGGACAGCTCGGAATTAGCATGTATGGAGCGGGCTAATCCCTTGAGCACCCAGGGGACTGCCATCTCTAGTACAAGGGATGATGATATTAGGATCAGGAATGCTAGGCAGGTGGAAGTGGTAGGGGACTCAATTATAAGGAAGGTAGATAGGGTAATCTACCACCAAGACCCTACATGCTGAACTGTGTGTTGTCTGCCTGGTGCTAGGGTTCGGCATTTGGTGGATCGTGTAGACAGATTATTGGGTGGGGGCGGGTGTGACCCGGCGGTCTTGGTTCACATTGGTGCCAATGACAAAGTTAGAGGAGGAGGAGAGGTCCTTAAAAATGATTTCCGAGAGCTAGGGGCCAAGTTAAAAGCAAGGACCTTCAGGGTAGTGTTTTCAGAAATACTACCGCAGCCACTTGCTAACGCTAGGGAGACAGCGGGAGCTTAGGAGCATTAATACATGGCTAAGAGGGTGGTGTAAGTAAGAAGGGTTTGGGTTTATAGAGAACTGGGCAGAATTTGCTGTCGGCTACAGGCTCTTTAGTGGGGATGGGTTGCACCTCACTGATGGCGGTGCAGCTGTTTTGGGGGAGAAGATGGCTAGAGGGTTGGAGGAGATTTTAAACTAGGTTTGGGGGGGAGGGTATTAACAGTCTCACTGGGATAGATAGCCCAGGAGGAAAGCAGGGTGTAGATAGGCCAGTGGTGGGTGGAAAAGGGAAGTGGGGCTAGCATAGGGGGTAGGGAGGCATGTGTATTAAAGTGTATGAATAAATAACAGGATACATCATGTATGTTTGCAAATGCAAGAAGCCTGGCGGACAATTGACAAATGGGTGAATTGGAGATAACGGTGTTGAATGAAAAAGTATGATGTAATAGGTATAGCAGAAACGTGGTTGAACAGTTCTCACGACTGGGCTGTAAATTTAGGAGGATATGCCTTGTTAAGGCAGGACAGAGAAAAAAGGAAAGGGGGAGGAGTATGTGTTTATGTTAAAGAACTGAAGCGTAATTAAAAAGAAGAGATAATAGGTGATATGGATGTTAAAGCAGAGGCAATATGGGTGGATTAGGCAACAGGAAAGGTGGTAATGTCATTGTTGGTGTCTGCTATAAGCCGCCAAATGCTAGCAGGGAGGAAGTGAGTCTGCTTCATATGCAGTTGGCAAGGGCTGAAAGTTTGGGGAGTGTGCTCATTATGGGGGACTTTATTTACCCTGACATTGATTGGTGGAGTGGAACTGCCAACACAGAAAAGGGCGAATTTGCTGCAGGATAATTTTCTTTCACAAGTGTTTAAAGTTCCTACTAGAAAAGGAGCTCTGTTGGATCTGGTACTATCGTGGAGCATATTATGGATATAAAGGTAACTGGAGGCTTAGGGAATAGTGACCATGAAATAGTGTTGTTTGAAGTATTTTATCGAAGGGAAAAGTGCGCTGGGTTAACAAGGACTTTTAATTTCGGGAAAGCAAATTTTCCCAGGTTAAAAATAGCTCTTCAAAATGTCAACTGGGATAAGGTATTATCAGGTAAAGGTACTGAACAGAAGTGGACTGTGTTTAAGTCATTTCACATCTAGATTTATACCTATGGAAAATAAATGTAAAAAAAATAAATCCGTGTCCATGTGGCTGAATTCTGATGTAAAGAGGCAAATGGAAAGGAAGAAAAGGCATTTAAAACCTTTAAGTCTGAGGGAACGGAAAAGGCCTTGAGGGATTATAAAAACAGTAACAAGGAGTGTAAGAAAGCAATCAAACTAGTTAAAATTAATAATGAAGTTAGGATAGCTGAACAAAGCATCAATAAGCCTACATTTTTTTAAAGTATATTGTTAGTAAGAAGATGAGGACTGAAAATGTGGCACCATTAATTAATGAGGATAAGTTAGTTACGGAGGATGGCGATAAAGCAAATGTATTAAATATTTTTTTTTCTTCTTTATACACTATAGAAGTACAGATATCATAGAGTATAGTAGCAATAATGGTATAAAATATGCAAGTGCACTTTGGTTAACTGAGGATATGGTACAGAAAGAACTAAATAAGGTTAATATTAATAAATCTCCTGAACCGGATACAATACATCCTCGGGTCCTTAGGGAGCTAAGTTCAGTTTTATCGAGGCTATTGTTTCTTATTTTTGCAGATTCCCTCATGTCCGGATGTGTGCCGCTGGATTGGAAAAAGGCTGATGTTGTTTCAATATTCAAAAAGAGTAGTCGCTCACAGCCGGGTAATTACAGGCCTGTAAGTTAAACTTCAGTGGTGGGGAAGATACTGGGAAGTTTAATAAGGGAACATGTTCTAGAGTATGTTTCAAGGACTAACATTATACAGTAAGTAGTAACCAGCATGGATTTAGGAGAAATAGATCTTGTCAAACTAACTTGCTTGGATTTTATGAGGAAGTAAATAGAAATTTAGACTCTGTATTATACTTGGATTTTGCAAAGGCTTTTGATACAGTCCACCATAGACAACTAATGTATTAGCTAAGGTCTGTTGGTCTGGGGAGGCACATTTGTACATGGATAGAAAATTGGTTAATGAATAGGATGCAGAGAGTAGTTGTTAATGGGGCTTCATCATTATGGACTAAAGTGCTAAGTGGGGTAACACAGGGTTCTGTGTTGGGGCTGCTTCTATTTAATCTATTTATTAATGATTTGGAAGTGGGTATTGTCAGCAAGGTTTCTGTGTTTGCTGACGACACAAAACTTTGTCGTCGTGCTTCAGAGGATGTGCACACTTTGCAGGGGGATCTAGATAGATTGTAACATTGGGCTTCTAACTGGCAGAAGAGATTTAATGTTGCTAAATATAAGGTGATGCATTTTGGATTAAAAAATCCTTGTGCTATAAATGTCTCCGTGTTAAGTGAATCCCTGTTGGAAAGGGATCTTGGAGTTTTGGTGGATAACAAACTTCAAGGGAGGAAAATGTTATTCTCCCTCTTTACAAAGCATTGTTAAGACCTTATTTGGAATCCTGAGTACAAAAAGGACATCTCTGAAATGGAAAGTGTTCAGAGAAGGGCAACTAAATTAATACAGGGATTGGGCTAGCTTGAATATGAAGAGAGACTGGAAAAGTTACAATTATGTACGCTGGAGAAAAGACGCTTGTGTGGGGATATGATTACTATGTATAAATACATTAACAGGCCATACAATAAACTATCTGGGGCATTGTTCACCAATAGAGCATGTCAAAGGACACGTGGCAATCCCTTAAGACTTGAAGAAAGGTTCAGGCTTCAAGTTTGGAAAGGGTTTTTCACTGTGAGAACAGTAAAACTATGGAAATGTCTTCCAGTGGACGTTATTATGGCAGGTTCATTGGTCAGCTGGATGAGTTTCTGCAAACAAGGAATGTTGCAAGTTACTGGTATTGATACATAAAGTAGAGTTGATCCAGGGAAATTTCCGATTGCCAGTTAGGAAGGAATTTTTTTCCCCTTCATAAATTTGGTGAGGTTTTTTTGGCTTTCTCTGGAGGATATTGCTAGATGGGTTGGACTGGGTGGACGTATATTCAACCTCGAATACTATACTACACTATACTATACTGTATCACTATTTTACAGTTTATTGGTGTTTTTAGATTGTATATGTTCAGATTTTGGAGTGTAAAAATTTGGGTTTAGTTCTCCTATAATGTAATAATGTATGATGGCTACAAAATAACAGCTTGAGTTATATACTGTAATAGATCTTATACTTGAATTTAGATAGCTGGTGTTTATCAGATATCATATAAATAGTTTTGGATGCTATAAAGTAGAATGTAAACTTGTTTCATAAGATGCCATGTAAGGTTATATGGCATTACAAATAAAGGGAGGAGAGACTCATTCTGCAGTAATGTAATATTTAAGTAATTTAACCCATTTAAAAGAGACTTAAAGTGGGGATGCCACCTAGAAAATATTCAGTAATGAATGTACCAGGTTTTTTGCAGCAAGGGTGCCACTATAAGGACTTGGCAAGCAGTAAAAATACCATCCCTTTAGACTAAAATTTAGACTAAATCCTCTGGATTACTGATCAATATGATTTGGAATGAAGATGACACTGCTGATATTTTAACTAATTGTGTATTAAAGAGTTACATTAAATGGTCCAATACTCATGAAAACCTCCTGGGAGAAATAACAAATAATCACTTTTTAGCACACCAAATGTTAAATACATGCCATGGCTAGCCAAATCATACTAACTTAGACAATTACTAAGCAAATTACAAGCATATCTGGTAAAAACAGCAAGAAAAAAATTATTGTAGAAATAGCTGGATTCCGTAGAAAAGCTAAAAGACATCATGCTGTCTTTCACTTTGAATTTCCATGAATTTAAAAAAAAAACTTTAGAAATAAAATAGATCAGTTTAAAGGACTGGTTTAATTAAAAAACAACTATTGCCATATCATTTTGCAAAGAAGGTGGGAACCAGTCCGCACCACCCTCCTTCCTGGACTGGGTTTACTCATGGGGGGTTTCAGTTCTTTTTAAATGGCTGCAGTGTTTTTTAAATTTTTGCAGCATACTCAAAAGCAAGAGAAATGGGATAAAATCGAGTCCATCACATGGACTCCCGTGTTTGTTTGGGGTGGAGCGAAACGCGTCCTACCATGTGATGGACTCCATTTTATCCCATTTCTCTTCCTTGCACTGTGTCTCTGGTCGTAAGTAGGGTAACCCCCATGATGTTGATTTATCTGACTGAGGATGACTATATGACTATTTTCCTGTATAGACATTTTCTGTGCACAGGTGTATTACACTTATTTTTACTACAGATTTTGAAGAGAATGGTGGCTTTTTAATTGTTTTTAATACATATCCCTGTCAAGTACAATAAAGGATTTTTAGTCTTTCACTTCTCACATATTCCTTTGTGTATTAGAGTGTTGCAGATCAGATCTTTCCCTATCTCTTTATAGCATGGGTTAAACCCCTTCCCAGCAGCCCCTTCCTGCCCAGTACGCCTTGGCAGGGCCCTTTGGGGCTTAGGGGGGCTTAGGGGGTCCCACAGCTTGAAACCAGGCCCCCTCCCTGGCCCTTGGAAGGGCCCTTGCGGCACTTAGAAGTGCCCTTGCGGTCCTGACATGGGCCCATTGAGGCTTCAGGGGTCCCGCAGCTCGTATTAGGACCCCCCTCCCCTGCACTTACAAGTGCCATTGTGGCACTGACAAGTGCCTTTGTTGGGGGTCCTGCAGCTCAAAACAGGATTCCCCATTGGCTCTTAGACGAGCCCTTGGGCATGTATTCTTTGTTCCATTTGGCAACACCAACTCCGCTGATATCACCACCACTGGGTGGTGTCACTGTGGCCGCCAGTGACATCTCCGGTGCTGGCGAACATAGCTGATGTTGATCCAAAGTCTTCTTTCTTCTCAGCCAGCTACACCAACTCCGCTGATGTTGCCTATACCAGGAGGTGTCACTGTGGCCCCCAGTGACACGGCTGGCACTGGCGACATCAACGAAACAGCCGATGTTGCCGACCTCTTCTTTCTTCTGCCATCAACTGTGATTACTTCGGAGCTCTGCAGGGTTTGCACCTCTTTATGTAGGTTTTGCACAATTGGACCTAATCCAATTGTGATTGGTCAATATTTTAATGCTTGCAATCATATGATTATACAGTAAACAATCAGATCTCAGAAATATGATTGATATTGTATAATCATATCATTGCGAGCATTGAAATATTGACTTTTCATTAAGTATTAATTAAGCACAGTAAAGCACAGTCAGGATAAACAAGGACAGTCACATGATGTGCTGTTTTTTCTGAAGAAGCTAGTAAAGATTCAGAAATTCGAGCACGACCGCCATCTCCTCTGATAATTCCAGACTGTTTCCGGCTTTATTTAACTATTGCATCTATGCATTAATGAGCATGCATGCTATAGTAAAGTAAAGGCTGAAACAATCAGCACGTGTCAGAGAAACTAATGGTGGAGCGTGCTTGCGGGTAGGTTCTGTTTCTTCGCTCCTGCTTGATTAATTGAAGAACAGGAGATAAGGCATAGCTCTTTTACCTTCCTTTCTTCAATTAATGCAAAAAAGGATAGGCTTATTTTTCTGAGTGAACCTTTCCTTTTAAGAATAAAGAGCATTTTGGCAATAGTTTCACATTTCATGCAATTTAATATTTAAAATATAAATTACATAATTATACAAGTACATTTTTAGATTTTCCATTATACTAAGGGAAAATGAGCAACCTTTCTAATTAATATTAAACTGCTGTTGAGGATGCCATAAAACTGTAAATAATCACCATAACATTACGTTGTGTTGTACAGCATTTCAAATAACAACATATTTTAGAATACCATACATGGTGAAATACTTACTGTTAAATCCTGTTCTCTTTCCATCATTATGACTGTCCTGTTAACTGTTCTAAGAAGCTGT
The DNA here is from genome assembly GCA_019447015.1 of Hymenochirus boettgeri. Lineage (NCBI taxonomy): Eukaryota > Metazoa > Chordata > Amphibia > Anura > Pipidae > Hymenochirus > Hymenochirus boettgeri. The sequence continues at coordinate 61,780,851 of CM033471.1, forward strand.
ATAGCAATTTCCTGAATGTGATGATATGTTGAACTCTGGTTAACAAAATATTGTAGTTAAAAATAATAGCAAAGTTTTAATACCAAAACTTTAAAACATGATTGCACATCTATATTCTTGCTATTAGGAAAAAAACACCAGCACCAACAAACTTTATGCAATAATTATTATTTAGTTCCATTGCTGTCCACTATCATAACACCATTTCCAATGCTCCCAACTCCGTTGCTCCCTTATCCACCCATCGCCTTAGCCGCACAACCATGGCTTATGGATCAAATAAAACAGTTGAAAAGGCACTCCTGTATAGCCGAACGACGCTGGCGCAAGAGTAACAAAAATAGCGACTTTCTTGAATTAAAAGTGCCCTTTACTGGATCAGAAGAGCTTTGTCCTTAGCCAAACAAAACTACTTCTCTTCACGCATATCCACACAATCCCATAACCCCAAACTTCAAAGTATTCAACTGTCAGCTCTGTTTACCACCTACTCTGCCTACCCCCTGCTGATGAAATAGCCTTATATTTCACAGAAAAACATCCGAAATGGTTTCCTGTACACCCTAGCTCCTCCCTACAGCTTCCAACCATTACCATTGCACTGCCTAGACTCCTTTCATTGCTCACCCCCTCCATCTTTACCACTGCACTGTCTAGCCTCCCTTCATTGGTTAATCTCTTTACTTGCCCCTTTATGAGCTTCACCGCTATAACAGAACAAGGACTTTTATCTCTCCTATCCAGGACACGTCTCATCATCTGCCCCCTACACCCCATTCCCTCTCATCTTATTCCCCGTCTCTCCTCTTCCTTCATACCAGTCCTAGCCTCTCTCTTTGACTTGTCCCTATCCACTGGTATTTTTCCCTCTTCATTTAAACATGCCATGGTATCCCTTGACCATGCCTTGACCCGTCTGCTCTTTCCAGCTACCGTCCTGTCTTTCTTCTCCCTTTTGCTTCTAAACTACTGGAAAAACATATCTATGCTGATTTGGTCAGTCACCTGTCTGCTAACTCTCTCTTTGACCACCTCCAGTCAGGCTTCCGTCCTAACCACTCTGCTCTCACTAAAGTGACCAATGATCTACTTAATACTAAATCTAAAGGTCACTACTCTTTGCTTATTCTTCTTGATCTGTCCTCTGCTTTTGATACTGTTGATCACCCTCTACCTCCTCAGATCCTGGCCTCCTTAGGTATCCAGGACACTGCACTTTCTTAGCTATCCTGCTATCTCTCTGGTAGGACCTTTAGTGTTTCCCACTCTGGAATTAGCTCCACCCCACGCCCCCTCCATGTGGGGGTCCTGCAAGGATCATTACTCGGTCCTCTTCTTTTCTCCATCTACACCTATGGCCTTGGACAACTCATTAGTTCATTTAGATTCCAGTATCACCTGTATGCAGATGATACCCAAATTTACATCTCTGCCCCAGATCTCCCTATACTGACATCCCAGGTCCCAGACTGCCTTAGTGTCATCTCTGCCTTCATATCCTCCCGCTTCCTCAAACCCAAAATGGACAAGACTGAACTTGTCCTTTTCCCACCCTCACGATCTGTTCCCCTCACTAGTCTTACAATTAATATTAACAACACACCTATATCCCCATCTCTTCATGTCTGCTGCCTGGGAATAACACTAGATTCCAATCTTTCCTTCAAACCCCATGTCAATTTGATTGCCAACTCCTGTTGGCTTCAACTCAGAAACATCTCCCACATTCAAACCTTCCTCTCGAATGAAGCTACTTAAATTTTGGTCCATGCCCTAATCATATCCCAGCTATACTACTGCAACACACTCCTGGGTGGTTTACCAAACAACCGCCTGGCACTGTTTGAATCCATCCTCAACTCTGCTGCCCATCTCATTCATTTCTCTTCTCACTTCTCTAATGCCTCTCCTCTCTGTCAGTCCCTCCAATGGTTGTCCATCATGCAAAGGATCCAGTTCAAACTTTTTACCTATAAAGTACTATCTAAAACTGCCCCTCCATATATCTCAGAGCTGATCCAGCAATACCGTCTCAGATGCAACCTCCTCTCTCCAGGACTTTGCTTGTGCTGCTCCTCTGCACTGGAACTCCCTCCATCTCTCCGTTACTCACTGTCCCTTAACACTTTCAAACGTAACCTTAAAACCCACCTATTCAGGCAAGCATATCACCTGGCCTAGACATTACCCCTCTTACTACCCAATATGATCCAACCCATCCTTTCACACTCCACTGCCAATCTATTTACAGCCTACCGACACCTTATGTCTCACCCCCGTTTTCTCTAGACTGTAAGCTCTTTGGGCAGGGTCCTCTCTCCTATTGTATCACGGTATTGCTGTAAGAAACTCATCACTCTGTTTAATTATATTATGTATTAAATATATATTATATATTCTGTATACCTGTGTATGTATTATGTATGTGTAACATGTATTACCCTGTATGTAATGTATGACTATGTAATTGTAAAGCGCCATGGAAGATGTTGGCGCTATATAAATCCATAATAATAATAATAATAATAATAATAATAATCACTATTCCATGATTATAATCAAATAAATGCCTTTTTTTAGAATTTGTTTTTTTTTTTTGCCTTCCTCTGGATCAACAGTTAGGTAGGGTTAAAGGTATAAAGATTGGACTAGATGGGCATATGTCTTTATTCAAATACTATCTTATTATGTTATTATTAAACAATCCTTTAAACATTTGAAGAAAAACAAACCTAAACATTTTTTAGTGCTGAAGCACTGCAACGGACCTTATTTAGTTTTCACATATTATTTGCATATATATATTATTCAGCACATATTTGAATACATATTTTCTACCTGCCATGACATGAAATAATCACTTTACAGCAAAGAGACCAGAGTTATCATTATGACAGAAAATATGTTTAATAAAATCTACTTCTCCCCTGCCTCACCCAACCACTCCAACTATTGGATTTAGAAACTATAACAGAAGATCTCAGAACTACTACAGTAATTTAACGGACTGCTTGTTTGAGATTGGTTAATTAGAATAAGTTTACAAACCTGTATAAAATAGATTCTGAACATGCATGGTGTAAAATTAGTATAATTAACAGCAATGTACTATCCAAGGTCAACTGTTAAAAGATGTACATATGCAGTTCATATTTCTAATCTGGGATATGTTCCATTCAGTTGGTGTTTTTTGGTTCTCTTTATAACATTTTTTTAAAAATGTCTTCTTATTGCATTTTTAATCACATAATACAAATAATTTGCCGTTAGATCTGGTGGGACGTGCCTGTTATTGGCAAGATGTTTGGGCACTTATAGAAATATATAGAGGGATGCAAAAGGTTGCTTAATTAACAATAAACAGTAGACACATGAACATAATGCCAAGCAATTGTGCCATGCACAGTTATATTGTAACTGTGTATACTTTTATGATACAAGCATACCTTGTATGAGAAAAGGATACTATGTTACGTAATGTAATATTGTATGTCTGAAAAGGTTATAAAGTAAAGAGGCTGACAAACATCATGGATCACTTGCTATTATTAGAAATAGGAATTAATAACAAATGCCAGACAGACATGATTATTACTGACATTGCTCCTGTGCTATTTTTACAGAATTAATCAAACCTATGAGTCACACTCATACAATTTACAGAGCCTTTAATTGGAATCATCACACTGCTATTCCCATAACTAAATGATATATTATATTTCTCAGGAAAAGATGCATCAACAAACCATTAAATGTGATATTTGAAAAAGCTAATTGGCTCCCAATAGCACTTTGAAATATGGAATGATGGGATGGAGAACAAACCTAAATAAAATCTAAATTAAAAAAATTGAGAAGAGATAAATATAATAAACACCAAAAATAGACAACCAAGTTTTGGTGCAACACAAAGTCTATTAAATCTATCATTTGTTTCTCACCTGTGAACTCAGCCTGTTAGTGTTGAAATCATTTATAGAACATTTCAGAGTACTGGTAATCTGTGATATCACTTCTGGTTTCTCTTCCTAGTGGTCCTGGACCCAAAACTCCTTCTGCACATGCTTACTAGGTACCTTGTGTTTGTACTGTACAAATGTACTACACCAGTTTTTTTTGTTTTTTCATCAGTGTATAGAACAGCCTTCAAAAATGTTAGATTGTAGTAGGAAGAATTGTAAAATGCAAATGAGCCCAATGTTTGCTGCCTCTTCTTAAATTCCTGTTTAAAGCTTACACATGAGCAGATAGATCCTGTAACACAGAAGGCTTCCATGTTGTTGCCAGTACAACTCATAGCCCATGTTGGCTTCAAACAGCCACTCCCCCTGTCCCCAGTATTCACTCTCTCTATGCACAGAGTTTCTAGCTTCTGTTTCTAACAAAATATAAAGTTTTTAAATGTACCAATGCTCATTGTACAGTTCAAATCCAATACAACATAATCTACTACAGTCCTGGGCAAAGTAAGGCCTGGGGGCCACATGCAGGCCCTTGGCTGCATCTGACTGGCCCCTCAATACCAGACTTGTACCCAAACAAAACTTAATATTAATTGATTGTCTTAGGCTGGATAATTGATTTATTTTTTATTATTTATTTATTTATTGAATTTGATGGAGTGGATCTAAAATATTACACACCTTGTATTGAATATTGCAACTTATAATAAAAAAAATCCAGTGAACCAGGTATAATAAATATTTTTTAGTAAATCCAGTTTTGCAATCTCTATGAGAATTGAGTTGAACCTATTGGTCTGGCCCTTCATGACAATCCAAGTTTCTCATGCAGCCTCTCTGAGAAATTTTATTGCCCACCCCCATCTACTACCTGAGTTTATTGCTTTTTTTTGTTTGTTTGATTCCATCATGTTTCTAGAAAAATATAATGTTTCTACATATGCACAAACTTTATCTATAGCAGCTCTGCTTTTTATTTACCAACCAACGTGAATGGCTGACAGCCTTCCTGTAGCAATAAAATAAACTGTGATGTTATTTTACTGAAATTTACTGAAATATACTTGCTTATGCAGTGGTCGCCCACTGCTAAAGTGCTGTGTTTGGAAGCAAACAGACCATTGGGACACAGTTTTTTGTTGTTTTTTTTTGTTTCTATTATGTTTCTAGCAAAAGATAAAGATTCTACATGTATTCATATCCCACCTACCTATCCCACCTATCCCTGTCTACCCCTATTAAAGTGCCTGTTACCGACAAAAAAGTCAGCCCAGTTCTCTAAAAACCTAAAACTCATCTCCTTACACAAATCTACACCTAAGCTCCGGTTGCCTCTTTAGCTTTGTATGAGGCTGCTGTTAACACCCTCAATGTCCTTACTAACTTTAACTTTGCCACTTATTCTCGGAAGTCATCTTTAAGGTACTATTCTCCTCCTCTAACTTCATTGGCGCCAACAAATCTTCTTTCGCCACCCTCTCTGCCCCATTTTCACCCTCCAGTTTACTGGCCCCTGTAAGTACCTGCACTTCCTCCCAGGTTTGATAAACCCTGCAATGCTGCAAGTTTCCCCTTTAGATTCTGCACTTAAGAATCCAAATGGGCAACCCACTGACATCTGATACAAACATTAAAAATTTGTGTAAATATTAAAAAGGCAATATTACACCCCGACCGAACAAAATATTGCACCAGGTGGTTGGTCAAGACAAAATATCATATCATGTGTTCCCAGCCTTAGTTGGAGACTGTTACACTATTGCAGAAACTAGTTATAGCAGGTCACCACCCATTAGTTCAATTAGTATGGTCAGAAGGTGTACATGCACTCAAGGCAAGATGCAATGTAAAGCAAATGGTGGCAATGTTACCTAATCCAATTCTTCAAGGAGTTAAATGAAGGTAAATGTTAATTTCTTAAATGTTATCTAACACTCCCTGGGTGTTTGCAGTGGGAAGCTTTCAAATTATGGTTTAAAAAATGCTTAAAGGGGAACTAAAGTCTCCAGACAACATTGCCCCAATAGAAAGAGCACATTCACACAGATGAAAAAGTGGTGTCTCACCTCTCCCTTTGCTGTGGATGCTGGGTGATTTATGAAAATAACCCGTGGGGCTCCAATGATTCACCTTATCTGGGAACACCCAGCTAAGTGTACCCAGTACACTTTTCACAGGAAGCTGCAGCCTTGCTTCCTGGAAGTTGACAGCCAATCATGTTACAGCTCAGAGATTATCCCTCCCTCTGGCACAGAACACAGGTTCAGTGCAGTTTTTGTGTAAACAAATGCACCTGTCCGTAACAATGATAAATTCCTTTGCTTTTCATACAAAAAAGAAAAGTAATCTTTACAGTTTATTACTTTGCTAGCATAGATGTAAGAAACAGAATATTAACATTTTAGTAAAAAATAAAAGTAAGTCTGGAGAAATCAAACTTGCAACCTTCTATGCTGTGTATTGCTAAAAAAAAAAAAAGCTTTCTACCTCTATGCCACAAGGGCTACTAGGTGGGATATTAGCAAATGTAGAATCTCTATCTTTTGCTAGAAACATAATAAAAAAACAAAACAAAAAAGGAAGCCTGGGTAATTGAACCAGTGTCCCAATGGTCTGTTCAGTTCCAAGCATAGCACTTAAGATGCACACCACCACTACAGATGCAATAGATTCAAGTAAATTTCAGTAAATGTCCGCAAAATCAGTTCACTATTTTGTATTTTTCCGGGAAGGTTGTCAGCAATTTACGCTGGTTGGTAAATAAAAAAACAGAGCTGCTATTTATAAAGTTTGTACATATGTAGAAACTATATTTTAAAAAAAAAATATATATACATACATACAAAAAAACATGATGAAAACAAACAAAAAAAGCAGTAAACTCAGACAGTAGACTATGCTATATTGTTTTATAAGTAAGCTAAGGGATTTAAACTTGTGACTTCCTGGGCTGTGTGTTTCCAAAAATAAAGAATTTACATTCTGCGCCACCAGCAATAAGTATAGGTACATTTAGAAACTCAATTTAGAAACAGATGCTAGAAACTCTGAGATAGTGAATACTGAGTTCAGGGGGCGTGGCTCTTTGAAGTCCACATGGGCTATGGGTTTAACTGGCAACAACATGGATGCCTTTTTTGTTACAGAATATATTACTTACATATACTAAATGCACTTACTAGAGAAGAATGTGTTGGGGGGAAGCTTTCACATTAGGATTTTAAAAATGTAAGTTTGGTTCTCTTTTAACTAATTCCGATTTTTGTAAAATTTGTAAAATAAAGTGATACTTTAAGTTTTTATTCAGTCTTTCTAGACCCCATGAATCCTGTGGATCCAATAGCAGAACCAACCCTGACTCTATTAATAATAACTCAGACTTACTTCATCTTGACTGCTGAGCACCTCAAGGATGCTGTTCAGTAAATCCACACAGCATTTCTTTTCCTTTACGTAGGATGCATCTTGTCTTCCTTGCTCTAACCATTCTTTCAACTCGCTGGTAATCATTGGAAGCAAAACATCACGGCATTCTAGAAGAGGAAAAATTATCTTTGAATATTAAACGTAATTGTTACCTTGTTGTCCCTCATGAATTCTTTAATAATACACCCTTGGCTTGTATTTTCCTCCTTATGGCCCAAATTACTCATTACAACTTACATATATTACAACTTACCTGAAGTGTTTTATATGGAAATAGAATATCTTTCCCATAAAATGAAACATCTAAATTGGCCACAAGAGAAATTTTCATGACCTTCATATCATATGCACTACAATGTGGTAACAGCAGCTGCAGGCTGAAATGTTTTCCGGCAGCTATTTTTATCTTTAAAACTAAATCCTTAGTTTGTCTGACTTAGGAAAGGATTTCAGATACAAAGTCTTATTATCTTGGATGTTTTAGCAAAAAAAGGTCAACTCCAATATTATGAAGTCTAATTCTAAAGAATCTAGTTCTGACATACACTGCCAATATAATGCTTTCTTACAGAATATCTTAAAAATATTAAACTAAGTACACAGCAGTCAACATGTTTTCTTTGTGGCAGAGAGATGTCAATATACTGATGTGGCACAAATTATAGTTATTGACAATACTGTATGAAGCAAATAGCATATTATAAAATACAAAAACATAAATCAGTACAATTGAGAACTACACACATTTTTAATTGTTATAAATGTTGTTATAATGTTTACATCAGTATCTCTTTTAAGCATGTTTTGTAAAAGACTGGAACTAAACCACAATTAGGTGTTCTATTTTACTTTTCATTTGATATATAAATGGTCTCAGCCACTAAATCATTTTTATTTAGAAGATGAAATGTTCCTCTATAATAATAAACTAGCAAAAGTGTGCCCGTTGGTGCACAGAGGAAATTATGTGTGTATGTTTTGCTAGGTAATAGCTCTGGGTCATGCTTTCAGTGATACCAACACAAAGTGCAGAAACATGCAATTGATTAGGGATCTTGGAGTTTTGGTGGATAACAAACTTAAAGGTAGCAAGCAGTGCCAGGCGGCAACAGCCAGAGCCAGCATGGTATTGTCTTGTATAAAGCGAGGTATGGATTCAAGGGAGGAAAATGTAATTCTCCCTCTTTACAAAGCATTGGTAAGGCCTCATTTGGAATATGCAGTGCAATTTTGGAATCCTGTGCACAAAAAGGACATCTTTGAAATAGAAAGGGTTCAGAGAAGGGCAACTAAATTAATAAGGGGATTGGGGGAGCTTGAATATGAAGAGAGAATGGAAAAGTTACAATTACGTACGCTGGAGAAAAGGCGCTTGCGTGGGGATATGATTACTGTGTATAAATACATTAACGGGCCATACAATAAACTATCTGGGGCATTGTTCACCAATAGAACATGTCAAAGGACACGAGGACATCCCTTAAGACTTGAAGAAAAAAGGTTTAGGCTTCAAGCTCGGAAAGGGTTTTTCACTGTGAGAACGGTAAAGCTATGGAACTGTCTTCCAGTGGACGTTGTTATGGCAGGTTCATTGGTCATTTTCAAAAAAAAGCTGGATGAGTTTCTGCAAACAAGGAATGTTACAAGTTACTGGTATTGATACATTAAGTAGAGTTGATCCAGGGAAATTTCCGATTGCCACTTGGAGTCAGGAAGGAATTTTTTCCCCCTTCATAAATTTGGTGGGTTTTTTTTGCCTTCCTCTGGATCAACAGTTAGGCAGGAAATGAGGATATTGCTAGATGGGTTGGACTGGATGGACGTATGTCTTTATTCAACCTCAAATACTATACTATACTATCTGTCTGCCTCTGTCTTATGCATATAGCTGTTAAGCTGTGGGGCCAGAGAGAGGCTACTTACATCTCTTTAGCTAGTAGGGATCAGGATCCATTGTGAACTTGCTCTCCCTTTCCACTCCCAGCAAGTATCCAGGGGGAGGCTAAAATGGGATAAGTGTGAAAGTCCTAAAAAGGACCAAGGCATACCCACCGCATAATATGCTCATACCCTCCCATTTTTATTTGACCTGCTAGCAAGTCCCAGGAAATCATGCCACAATGTGCAATTCTAATTGCCGTATATACTCGAGTATAAGCCGAGGTTTTTAGGTTTAAAAATCAACCTAAAAACCTTGACTCAGCTTATACTCGAGTCAATAGAAAACTTACCTTGATTCCAGTTGCAGCCGCGATTCACGGACAAACATGATGTCATCGCGCACGCCGGCGGGATGACGTCATCGCGCAGCCGCGAAGGAACTACTGGGAACTGCACAGAGCGAGCGGCAGCCGGAGAAGAGCTGAAGACTGAAGACCGGCGGAGAGCTGAAGACTGAAGACTGAAGGATGAAGACTGAAGACTGGAGAGATGAAGACTGGAGAGATGAAGACTGAAGACTGAAGAGATGAAGACTGAAGACTGGAGAGATGAAGACTGAAGACTGGCCAGGTACGGTAAGTGAACTGGGGGGGCTCTAGGGTGGCCATACAGTAGCACACTGGGGGGTACAGTAGCACACTGGGGGGGCTCTAGGGTGGCCATACAGTAGCACCCAATACCTTTCTACTATAGGTGTTTGGAAACTACAACTCCCAGCAACGAAAGCATGCTGGGAGTTGTAGTTTCCAAACATCTACAGTGGAATGGTATTAGGCAACTATCTACCCTCGGCTTAGATAGAAAAATGGGTACCTCGGCTTATACTCGAGTCGGCTTATACTCGAGTATATACGGTAATAAGGACCATAGAACAACCTGATTAACATGCTATGTACATACTTAATAGTATTAACCACAGCAGGCTCCAGATCTACAATTACGATGGGGTTAGGAGACCACAGGATAGTGATTAGCTATAAATATTAGGGAGAGATGTTTTCAAAGGATCTAAAAGCTCCCCACAGAGTATATAATGAAGTAGAGCCTTCTTATAACAGAAGGTATCTCACAGATTCATGTCATTATAATAGCATTGGCCTAATAATGTAACATATAAACACATATTTCTTATTTCCAAAGAAATGGGTGGGGACATGCAAATTATCTCATTTATTGCCTGTAGCTAAGGGCATGTGTCTAAATGTAATTTATCCTAATGGTATAGTGCAGGGGTGTTGAACCTGTGACCGTTCACGTGTTCCAAACTACAAATCCCAGCATTAACTGTTTGTAGTAAGTTTTTTCTTAATGTCCTTTAAGTAAGGCATGTATTAAGATGTAATACAGCCTAATGATATAGAGCAGGGGTGTTAAACTTGGGACCTTTCACATGTTTAAAAAAACTACATCTCCCAGCATTCTCTGCTAGCAGTAAGTTTCTTCTTTATGTCCATTGGCTAATGAATATATTAAGATGCAATACAGTGTAATGATATAGAGCATGGGTGTTGAACTTTCACATGTTTAAAAACTACAACTCCCAGAATTCCCTGGCTACACAGAATGCTGAAAATTTTATTTTTCATTTATCCTGAAATAAAGCCCTTTTACTGACTTACAGACATTAAAAGCCCATGCTTTAGTGATTCCTACCAAAGGGTTTGAATATGTACATGTTTGAAAACTACAACTCCCAGCATTCTCTGTTAGCAGTAAGTTTCTACTTTATGTCCCTTGGCTAATGAATGTATTAAGATGCAATACTTATATACATTTATATATTGCAATAAATAATGATCTAGAGCATGGGTGTTGAACTATTCACATGTTTAAAAACTACAAGTCCCAGCATTTCCTGGCTGCATAGAATGCTGGAATAAAGCCATTTTTCTCACTTACAGACATTAAAAGCCCACATCCTGCTTTAGTGATTCCTACCCAAGGGCTTGGACATGCAAGTGATCCATCTGCCCTTCCCTTACATCCATAGCTATTACACCATTGGACTAGGTAACGATAATATAAATTTAGGCAGTAAGAGTTATGAACCTTACCAAACTTGCCCTCTATTTCCTATAATGCCTACCTGCCAGCTAGAATCCAGGGGGTCTAAGTGAAATAAACCTGCAGGTATGATAAAAGACCCAGGAAATCCAGCCACAATGTGAAGTTCAAACAAAACAACACCATTCGACAAACTAAGACCATAAACATAATCCAGATTAACATGCAATGTATTTACTTACAGGGACATGTAATAAATGTATTTATTGTTAAAAATGGTCCTAAATAAAAAAACTTTTATTACATCTCCCTGTTAGTATTTACCACAGCAAGTACCAGAGTTACAGTTGCTATAGGGTTAGCACAGGATACTGATTAGCTTTATATGTTTAGGTGAGGTGGGGTTAAACGAGCTAAAAGCTCCCCACAGGGTATAAAATGTAATAGAACCTTCTTATAACAGAACAATAGCATTGCCCTAATAATCTAACATATAAACACGTATTTATCCCTCCCAGCTCTTCTAGAGAAATGGGTGGGGACATGCAAATGATCATCCTTTATATCCTCTTTCCTACATACACTTCATTTCCTGGCATTGCCTGGTTCTTCTAAAGATCTAACCCGAACCTGCATCCAAAATTCAACAGATCTGGACCCACAGCTTTTTAACAAAACCTGACCCATTCAAACTCACTGTGGGTTAGCTGAGCCGCAAATCTGGTAAACTTCAGGGGGTGGCAACACAATGGAGGATTCCATACCACACAAACTTCCCATTTAACGCATATCACATCAACTACCATTTTAACATGTATCACACCAACTTTCCCTTTAATACGTATCACACCAACTTACCCTTTAGCGCATATCGCACCAACTACCCCTTTAGCGCATATCACATCAACTTCCCCTTTAGCGGGTATCGCATCAACTTCCCCTTTAGTGCGTATCACATCAACTCCCCCTTTAGCACATGTTGCATCAACTTCCCCTTTAGTGCCTATCGCATCAATTTCCCCTTTAGCATGTATGGCATTAACTTCCCCTTTAGTGCGCAGGGCATTAACTTCACCTGTAGTGCGTATCTCATCAACTTCCCCTTTAACAGGTATTATATCAACTTCTCCTTTAGCACCTATTGCATCAATTTCCCCTTTAGCGCATACAGCATCAACCTCTCCTTTAACGCCTATCTCATCAACTTCCCCTTTAGCGCCTATCGCATCAACTTCCCCTTTAGTGACGATAGCATTAATTTCCCCTTTAGTGCCTATGACATCAACTTCCCCTTTAGCGCGTATCGCATTAACTTCCCCTTTAACGGGTATTGTATTAACTTCTCTTTTAGCACCTATTGCATCAATTTCCCCTTTTGCGCGTATCGCATCAACTTCCCTTTTAGTGCCTATTGCATTAATTTCCCCATTAGTGCATATAACATCAACTTCCCCTTTAGCACGTATGGCATCAACTTCCCCTTTAGCATGTATCGCATCAACTTCCTCTTTAGCATGCATCGCATCAACTTCCCTTTAAACAATGGGTTACAACATCTCACATTAATTTATTTTTTACTGCAATAAATCAAATTGAATTATTGACACCTAATGTCCCCCAGAAAACACAATTCAGATGCCACGTTCAATTTTTGCTTGCAAAAATGACACATGGAAAAAAAAGGTGAGTGTGCCTTTAATACTGACGTTTCACTAGTTTGTGGGAAAAGTAAAATGAACCCCTTACAGTACTGTTGTATTGTATTGTAGTGCGGGCAGTGTCATCCCATTCACAGTTCTTATTGTCTTTACTTAAAGGGCAACTGAGGTCTCAAAATAAGTTAGGGTTAAATGAAAGCCTGCAGTATTTCCTTTAAACAATCACACCTCTGGCTGGAGCCTGTGAGAAATTACATTGGGGTAAATGTTCAAACTTCCTGCTTCCAGTAGGTTGAGTGACATCACCTGACCTCTGTCCTGCCTGTTCGCCCTGGTGGAAAAGCATGCTTAGTTGAGACTTAATGCTGGGAAAATCAGGAAGTACCTGGGGGGGGAAATTGACAGTTGAGAAGGGGAGCCTATTAATGGGTGTGATTAGATAGTGGCTAAGAGGTGTTATAGGAACGCCCAGAGTAAGGTGTTAAAACAGCATTGTACATGGCAATGTAGAACTACATTTCAAGTCCAGTTGATCTAATTGAATACAACAGATATGTAAGGTGTGTAATTAACTTGATTCACTCAATTCCCCACCAGGTGGCAGCACACAGGTTAATTAACTTTAAAAATGTCGAAAAAGGGGGTACGGAGGCATTTTTTAAAGTTGTTAAGTAGCCTATGCTTATTTCCAGATCCTTATACATAAGTCTCATGAAAATTGTCCCAGCCAGTTATTCTGGACCATACATACATTGACTTTTATATATATATATATATATATATATAGATTACCACTTACTTTCAGTATCCATATGGAGACCCCTTAGCAGTCACAGGATTGTGGTTTAATCTACAATTTTGACTATCCCATATTAAAATAAGATCTCAGCTCTCTAAGTAAGTTTATATACAGTATTTTGTGAAAGTAGTGTTTTTTGTCTTTTAACTATTATTATTATTATATACTTTATATACATTTATTGATGGTCCTTTAAATGGTAAAAGTGAGATAGTACACACATACCTATACACCTTTCCTATATGTAATATCCTATACCCCCCACTATGTATATATTACACACATGCATTTAAGTAGCTCCATCCCCTTTTTTTTTTACTTAAATTTGTGACCATTTCCATGCATTGTACATATTTGAGTAGCTCCATTAAAAACAAATATAATAAAAGATTAAATACAGCTTCTAAGTAGCCAGAACATTGTAAGCATCTTCAATTCACCTAAATTACTGTAGGAAAAAGTAAAAACAAGACAAAAGTGTCCCTACTTATTAGCCTACTTCCTTATTAAAGCATCACCAAGAAACCCCCTCAATCAGAACAGGAATGGAGACCTTTTAAAAAGCTTTCTCTAATTTTCAAATGATTCATCCCCTTATTTCTCTTTAATTAGTGACTACGTCAATGATTGCACATGTTTAAGTAGCTCGGTTAAGGGCAGATATAATAAAAGATGAATTACAACCACTAAGTGAACTAACCAGAAACTTTAGAACATCTTCCATCCACTCAAATAATATTATTAATAACTAGAGACGTGAGTAGCATTTTATTTAACATAGTTACAAACCAATTAAAATGAAGGGGAAATGTTTGAAATGTGAAAACTGGAAACTAGTTATAGGAGAAAGTGAAAACAAGATAAAAGCATATAAACGCATCACTACTTATTACAACACTCCCCTATTAAATATTTACCCAATGAAGATTTAAAATGGTAATTAGGAAATACCATGATTGTTACTGTGTAAAATCACTGGGGTTTCCCAATGAAATACTCAATGAAAATGTTAATCACTTCTTATGCAATTACTAAATGGCAAGCAGAATTAAAAGAATATAATAGATTTATTACTTTAATTAAATACATTTACTTAAGAAGATTTAATTTAGATAACCAATTAAACACTTTGCTCCCCGCTTTCTCCCGGGCTGACTGTGGTAACTACAGCTTACCAAAGGCCATACACTGGCATCTGCAGGCCAGCAATGGCACCTGCAAGTCAACTACTGCATGGAGGAAACTTTTGCACAGAAATATGGGGAGTCTACCTGGATTCTTCTACAGCATCAAAGACAAACTCATTTTAGATTTAATATTACATTAATACAAAATAACAAAAAACGATGTTACAAATATGGACAAAAAATACATAGCCTACCGACTCCTGCAACCTTATGTCTCAACCCCATATCTTCTAGTCTGTAAGCCATTTGGGCAGGGTCCTCTCTCCTATTGTATCACGGTATCTAAAATCTTGCTATGGGGCACTGTGATTTCCATCTATCATCCTGATGGCATCATATTATAAACTATTAGGGAGATTCGATAAAAGTTCTTATTGTTTAAAATGGTGCAACCAATCATATGTTAGATTTCAAATGTTAAATAAGATCTGATTGGTTGGGGCAAAATTAGCACCATTTTAAACGATAAGAACTTTTATTGAATCTATCTTTTATTATCAAGAATGTGTAACTAAAATCCCTTTAAAATGCATTAGAACAGATGCTATCATATAACATACTATATATATTATATATAGATATACTATCATTGCACAGATAATTTAACCTTATATATAGCTATACCACAGAACAGATATTATCAAATGATCCAGGAGCATGTACTGATCATCTTTTTGCCCTAGAAAAGTCTCTGCCAAAAGCCTTCTTGATTGTATGTACCTGCTGTTCAGCAATGCTGTTTTATCCACCAGTGACATTTTCCAGTTATGCACCAACATCACTTTTCCAGTTATGCACCAACGCCACTTTCCCAGTTATCCACCAGTGTCACTTTCCTTATTTTCCAACATTTTCACATTGATCAGACTTACCCAGTCCACAAAAAAAACCTTCACTTATACATGCATTTCTGTCTGGGAACAGATACATTTAAGATCTAGTGTCACTTTCCCAGTTATACACAAGTGCCACTTTCCCAGTTATCCACTAGTGCTACTTTCCCAGTTATTCACCAGTACCACTTTGCTGTCCACCATTTTCACATCAACCGGATTTACCTGGTCCAAAAAAAACCCTTCATTTCCGCACGCATTACTGTCTGGGAACAGATCCATTTTAGATCTAGCGATAGGAAAAACTCTACACATAGATTAAAACAGACCAAAAAAAACAAACTGGTTCTTTCTATTTCGTATTCATCCATGTGTAATATAATTAAGCATTGGATTGGAGGCCTCTTCACCTCCTTATTCAAAGCCAGTAAGTAAAAGCCTCTTGCACTAATCTGAGGAAATTAATGTGGTGTCAGCCAGAAAAAATTACCCCAGGTATTTAGTTAGGCCCTTCTATGTTGGTTGATATTGATTTAAAGGATAACTGTATTCAATACATTTTTTTTTAAATTGCTTTAAAAAGAGTAAAGGTATGCAGCCCTCCCCATACATTTTTTTCCTGATTTCGAGCCTCTCTCCACCTTCAATTTGCCTTCAATTAGCCATGCTGTGAAGGGGCATAACAATTCTGTCTGCCCCTAACTGTCACTCAGAGCTAGCATGCGAGAAAACACTTCTCCACCCATCCTTGAACAGCTTGATTATGTAGGCCGTATCCTAGCAACAGGACATTTCAAGTTTGTTTAACCGTAGAGAGGAGGAGAGAGATTATAACCGACATTCCCACCAGCCAATGAGAAGTGTTATGTTAATCAAGGCCCTGGGCTCTCTAAGGAGGCGGGCTTTTAGCACTCATCTTTGCTGTGTGATATTTAAGGGAGGGCAGCATGGTTGTAAATGTGAGTAAGTGATTTCAGATTTTCATGCCATCAGAATTTTCTGGGCCCCACACTGGGTAATTTTTAAGATTTTATTGCATATTGCTACTTTATTCCACACTTTGATTGCTTGCAGTCTAGCTCTGGAAGGGAGGGGTCAACAGGATGTCAGCATTTCATTTAAAGTCCTTTCAACTGATAATGCTCGGACTCTGTATACAGCCCGTCACTGCTTGAGGGGGAGTAGACAGAGAGGGGAGGGGGACTACACAGCTTGGCACAAACTTCTGCCAGTGTGAAGAAACGAAGCCACACAGAAACATGAAAGTAAGGCAGCTTATACTAAGTGATCTATACATTGTATACAGACAAAGTTTTTTTTTTCACTATAGTTGCCCTTTAAGTCCATTTTCCAGGGATGTACTGTAGAAAAGCCTATTCCTACCTCTCTGGGTGGCCATTAGTAAAAGCAATTAAACTTTTGTTCATGGAGTGGCTGATGGCTCACTAGATGTCCTGCATCTAGAAAATGGTTATTTCTAATATTTCTAATATTACTATAGATAATAACACATGTGTACAGCAACAAATGATGAGCTGTCATCCGCTGCATGAGTCAAACTATGACAGCTCACTGCTCTTGCTAGCAACCACCCAGGATGATAGTTTTTAGGATTTCCAACCTCTTAAGCTGGGTAGACACGATGAGATATTTCGGTCCAATCGACCGATATTTCAGTGTATTGGTTGATCGGACCAAAATTATCGCATCCGAATGCGCTCATGTCCGACCGACCATTCGTCCGGGTTGGACGAAAGGACGATCGGACATGGTGGATAACCTCGTCTGCTCGTGCAGTCCTCTATGGACCGCACGATCGGTCGAGGTGACTATCGGACGCGGCTGCTTTTGCCGCGACCGACAGTCCTTCCTCCTGGCCGACCGGTCGAAAGTATCGAACGGTCAGTCAGGAGGAAAAATCGCTAGGTGTGTACCTAGCTTTAGGGAAATGGACTTTAAAATTTTAGTTGATATTTTAAGTCCATTTTTGAACTATAGGCTCCCTTATATATATATATATTACAGCAGCTGGCATTCATTTTAAATTAACAGACAATAGTTTTATATAAAAAGTTGATCCAAATGTATAGGTGGTATATAATGTATATAACAGATATACTGTTGTTATGAAAGTACAAAATATGAATGTACCAGACCTTTAACACATGAATACTAAATGTATATTTAAACAAAAAACTACCTTCAATATTGTATTCATGTTAATTATCTGTATGTGACTGGAACACTAGCCCACTTACATAGTTTAAAATAATCTCTAGGGTGATAAAGAGAAGCATATTGCGAGTCTTTTTAAAATTCTGTTAGATCAGCCCTAATATCATCAGCATTGATTTAGAGCTTTCTATTCTAGATTTGTAAATATCCTATTGTTTTCAGACACACAATACTTTTCTAATTTGCTTAGGCTTAGCACAATCACAGCAGTAAAGCATTACTAATTGTATTTTCTGCCATATTACACATTATGTTCCAGATTTGTGCAAGTCAAAATCATCCATTTCAGAAACCTAATTTTATCAAAATGTAACAATTTTTAGCAGTTAAGTAACCTTAACTTTAAAGAATATTATTTAAAGAAAGAAAATAAATTCAGACATTTTTGTGCCCCTAAGCAAATTAATATGTCACTGTTTCCATCAAGATGGGGATTAAAATGCATTATATGCCATCTATAATATTACAGCAAGTTTTGGGGGACTTGTGCAAATAGAGAGGCAAAAGTGGGTTTGCGATATTAATCTGCAAACTTTACAGTTATTTTAAAAATTATAAAAAAAATTATATCTATCTGGTGGGCCCCATGTCTAAGGCTGGGTACACACCAGAAGATATTTTACAGACGAATAAACAAACGTATCAGAAAATCCCGATCTATCGTGCAGTTCCCTATGGGACCGCATGGTCAATCGTTCGCAAATTCGGCTGCAACATCATAACAATCGCTCGGTCGGGACAAATAGCCACACCATGTGTACCCAGCCTTATATTTCTCAGTGGGTCCAAGCATCCCAGTAGCATTAATTGTCGAAAAAGAGTAGACAGACTTTACAAGTTAGTTATTTGTTTATGGATATTTTGAGGCTATAATCAAATCCACAATTTCTAAAATAGTATACTAGGGGTAATATTCCAGCCCAATCAGTCGTAAAGTTTGGCATTTTGTTAGTATTGACCAGACAGGCATGGATCACAATTTTGTAGGACCCTGTGCCAATCAAAACTTCTGGGACATCCCTACTCCCTAGGAGTTTTAGAAACCACTAGTGACTATTAACCCCTACATTACATCATATTGGAAAACTGACATTGGTTAATTACTTTCATAGATCTAAAATAGTAATATACAACACAAACTATGCCTACAGTTTGATTCTAAACATTTTGATGTTATTTTAATGGATGAAATACTTTCCTTTTAAAAAATGTTTAGACAGTAAGGCTTTTGTTCATTTTGTATTCACCTAAACTCTTTAATAGAATTATTTTTGGTTATTTTTGAAAGGAAATGTCCAGACATATTAAAAAATTAACTATAGGTTTAACAACCCCCCACCCCCATTTTTGTAATACTTATACTTCCCAAAGATGTGGAAATACTTACAAGACCTGAGCCATCACTGCCTGGGTGCTGCCTCCAGCTGGATTCAAGCACGCACAGCAGCAGTGATGTGCTTCCCAATTGCAGCTGTCAGTTATTGGCTGAGACTTCACTGACGCGGCTTAGACAGCCGCAACAAGAAAGCAGATCGGTGGAGCGTTGCAGTATTTCTAGAGGCATCTTTGGGAAAGGTAAGTATGATGAAAATGGGGTTTGGGGGTATTATGCCTGTAGTTAGATTTTGGTTATATGGTTAGACATGTCCCTTAAGTAAATTTTACATTTTCAATACTATTCAACATTCTTATTCAATATTTTTTGAAGCTATTTTTAATATGAACCATTTCAATGTGGGCTAATGTTGATGGAGATATTTTTCTAATTACTAAAGTCTTACCTTGCTTCTTAAACAAGTTGCTACGAACAATCTCATTCATTGATTGCACTTTTTGTTGCTGCAGCTTTAAAGGAGGAATACACGCATAGAATTCATAAAGAAGTTGGCTAAAAGAGCAAAACAAAATAATGAAAATAAATAAATAACAACAGTTTCTTCTGTTCCTATTTTAATTCTATTAATTATTTAGAATGTATTTAGTTTACAAATAAGAGTACCAACTTGAGTTAAACACCTACTTCAGATTATATCATAGTTACACAAAGCCAAACACATTTTTCATCTGTATTGCATGTTATTAAATGTAAATTATACATTGTTCTACAAATGCAATTGTGGAATTTCAGTCTGTATTTGTTTTTTCTTGGAAAGAAGTGGCATCTTTGCTGCCCATCTTGACACAAGGCAATTGTCCACAAGTCTTCACCTTATACCAATGCACCCACACCCTTTCTGTCTGCCCTTTTAATTAAATCAGAATTTAAGTGAAGTGATTTCAGCTGTGCTTGATGATATGTCTAAAACTATGTGATTATATATAATTGAAGTTAGATGATCATTTGGTGTCGGGGCAAAATTAAATGAAAAATTTGCTAAATATAACTGATGTGCCACTGTAGTTTACATTTGATTTGACAAATGTAGATACACCTTTTGCTTGGTGCAAAATTTGGTATGTTCCCGAAACATTGTTTTCTGTCTGCAAAAAAAGCTTACACTGATGGCAGGTACCTGGTAGAATGCAATTAAAGGGTATCTCCACTGGGGGGAAAAAGTTTGGGCATTTAGTTTTATTGAAGAATGGAAGGTAAAGGAGCTGTGTCTTACAGTACCTCCCATTATTCAATAAAACCTGCAAGAGTCGGGAGAGAAGGTAAGCTACTAACCCGATTGGTCGCTCCTCCACCACGTAGTCTAACAGCTCCCGCCAGACTCTGTCTTCAATGAGCATGTGCATAGAACACATAGTAACATAGTAATTGAGGTTGAATAAAGACATACGTCCATTAAGTCCAACCTATTCACTTTTATTTTTTTAAACCCTTCCTAACAGTTGATCCAGAGGAAGGCAAAAAACCCAGCTAAAAGTAACCAATTCTCTATCCATGAACAAATGTTTTCTTCTAGGCCATCAGTCCTCAGTTTATACATTAGTTGCCTAATCAAAAGCTATACATTAGTTGCCTAGTATCAAAAGCTTTCGCAAAATCCAAGTATACCACATCTACTGCTGTGCCTGAATCTAAATTCTTACTCACTTCCTCATAAAAACCAATTAAATTTGTCTGGCATGATCTATTTCTCATAAATGCACGCTGACTACTACTAATAAGATCAGTTCTGAAGACAAAGTCAAGGATATGATCCCGTAACAATGTTTCCAGCACCTTCCCTACCACTGATGTTAGGCTTACAGGTCTATAGTTACCAGACTGAACAACTACCTTTTTTGAATATTGGTATTACATTGGCTTTTTTCCAATCCAGCGGCACATCCCCAGACCAAAGTGAATCTGAAAAGATGAGAAACAGTTGTCTAGATAGAACTGAACTAAGCTCTTTTAAAATCCGGAATGCAATCCATCTGGTCCTGGATAGGGATGGACTAGAACTCGAACCCGAGTTCGAGCAGAACTTTATGAGTTTGGACGAATTAGTGAAAACCGATGTAAAAAAACAGTTTAGCAGATTAGCCTTTTTGACATCCTCTACAACCATCTCAGCCCCATTGTTTAATGGTCCCACATTCTCAGTCCTCATCTTTTTACCATATATATTTATTTATATACTTAAAAAACATTTTGGGGTTGGACTTGCTTTGTTCGGCAATCCGTATTTCATTTTCTATTTTAGCTAATTTAATTGCTTTCTTGCACTCTTTTATACTCCCTGTAAGACTATTCTGTTCCCTCTGATTTCAAAATTTCAAAGCCTTTTTTTTGTCCATTTCCCTTTTTACCTGAGCCTGTCGGGACCTGTCATGCAGGAGTGGACCTAATTTTTTTACACTTGTTTCCTAAAGGTACAAATTTAGAAATGTAATAGTTTAATATCCCTTTAAAAGTGGTCCACATCTGCTCAGTATCTTTACCTAGAAATAATTTCCCCCAGTCTATGAACAGGAGTGATTCCTTAAACAGTATAAAATAAGCTTTCTTAAAGTTAAAAGTTTTTGTTAACCCAGTGCACTTTAGATTTTGCAACCTATATTAAATTTCACTATACCATGATCACTATTCCCTAAGCTTCCCATTACCTTCATTTCCAAAATGAACTCAGGGTTATTAGATATCACCAGATCCAACAACTCATTCTGTCTAGTAGGAACTTCTACCATATGTGAAAGAAAATGCTCATATAGGAAATTTAAGAACTTTATACCTTCTGAGGTGCTGGCAGTTCCCTTACTCCAATCTATGTCAGGGTAGTTAAAATCCCCCATAACCAAAACGTGCCCCATACCAGAAGCCTTTACCAACTGCATATGGAGATTCATTTCCACCTCCTCCCCGGCATTTGGTGGCTTATAACATATCCCAACAATTAATTTACCCACCTTCTTGCTTCATGTACACAGCTCTACCCATATTGTTTCGGCCATATCGTTTATAAACCCATCTACTCCATCTTTTAGATTTGGCTTCAATTTCTGTTTAACATACATACATACTCCCCCTCCTTTCTTATTAACTCGGTCATGTCTAAATAAGGGGTATACTTCAATATTTACTATCCAGTTGTGTGAATCATTTAGCCATGTTTCTGCTATACCGATCACATCATACCTTTACTTTAAAGCTATTAGTTCTAGTTCCCCAGTTTTTCCAGCCAGACTTCTTGCATTTGTAAACATACATTTTAGATTATCAATTGATTTAATTCCATACTTGGACGTACATGCCTCCTTATCCTCTATGCTGTCCCCTCCCTGTCTCCTCCCTCCGTTGTGTCATTAGTCCCCTGATCCCTAACTTCTCTATCTACCCCTGTATAGTTCAATGTACCCTCCCCCCCATACCTAGTTTAAAAACTCCTCCAACACAGAGTCTGTAGGGACCTGTCAGACTACGCATTAGAGTCTTAGATCTAGAACTGTAATATGGTAAATTAAGCTCTTTTTTGATTTTACATTGAAATGCATTATTTTAAATTATTGATATTTATATGGTTTTAGGTTAACTTTAAGTAAGCATTTTGTTTCTAGAGTATAAATAGTAAAGTGGCTTTATTTATTACTTACCTAAGTAATCTGGCATCAAAAACTGTCTCCACATCATAAAGAACTGATGGTAGATATTTTAGAGCAGCCACCTTAAAAAACAAGAAATAAATCCAATGATGTAAGCATTTTTTTGTCCTCTAAGGTGCAACCTTCAGCACATCTACAAAACGATTTTACTGGAAATTTCTATTAGAAAACACTTTGTTCTGAATATATGAATCAACAAATGTATTCATGCACCATAAATGTCTGAGAAAATATCGATCTAAATTATAAAAAAACTGTTTGACTTTAAATCCTTAAGTGCATTTATAAGACTAAACAATATTTACACTAACACAAAAAAAATAAAATTCAAGTTGATAAAAGCTCAGAGAATATCCATGATAGCTAGAAAACACAAGATTGTCTTTTGGAACGATCTTTTAAGAAATATATTTAACAATGCCTGTGCAAACAAGCAACCTGTTTAAAGGGCACATCTACCCCCTTAGTAAAAATTACATAAAAGAAGATCACCCCCTCAAACCCCCAAAGTGCAACAGCAAGAAAGCTTTTGTGTATTTTTAGTTAGAAGGTGGGCATGCCTCTAAATGCAGAGGGGACCAATCTCCTCTGTTTGACATTAAAGGGGAACTCCAGGCAACTCAGGAGTCTCCGGGCAACATTGCCCCAATAGACAGAGGCCATTCACAAAGATACAAAGCTGTGTCTCACCTCTCTCTTTGCTGTGGTTGCTGGGGGATTTATGGAATTAACCTGGGGGTACTAGGGGTAAGCTTCCATAATCCACTTCACACAGTATATTTCACAGGAATCTACAACCTAACTTAATAGAAGCTCACAGCCAATCTTGTTAGAGCTCAGAGATGATCCCAGAAATCTGGGGAATCAAACCTGCAACCTCATGTACTCTGTCTTGAAAAAAGCAGAGATTTATACCACTATCCCAACACAGCTAAAGTCAGTGTAGAAACGTTATATTTTTCTATAAACATAATAAAAAAGCAGAAAAATAGTCAGTAGACTATTTTGTATTACTTCATAAGTAGGCAAGATAATTTGAACCTGTGTCTTTCTAAAAGCATAGTATTTGTATGTTGAGCCCCAGAGCTACCAGCAAAAAAAAAAAAGGAAAATCAGCTGATTTAATTGTATTTTTTCAGGCTGTTAGTGATGCTTGCTGGCTGGAAAATAAACTGCAAGGATAAAGCAGCTTTTGAAGGGTAACTGTGGTCCAAAAATGACTTTTTTTGCAATTTACCTTTTTACATCGTTTTTATGATATTTACATTTTTATGTGTAATATGGTAACATCATCTCCATATCCCTTGCACTTACTGCTCTGTAACCATGAAACCATTTGACAGTCCCTCATGTGTCTGAGCATTAAAATAAGACAAAATTTACACATCTTAATCACTCCCTTCTCTGGGCTGGGCTGCCTCTCCTCCCACTTTCCGTCCTCCTTTAGTCACTGTAACTAAGATCTCTACCTGGCTTCTTCTGCTTTCTTCCGCACTGAGCATGTGCCAACTGCAGATTAGAAGGTAGAACTAATATTTGTGACCACAGATTCAGAACCTCTCACCCCCAACTTTCTGATCAGTGATTTCTTTGTGGCCTTTCAGTTTAAATCAACTTGTTTGGAGACCACAGTTACCCTTTAAAGGGACTTCCATATTGGTGTGTATACATCCATATAAAAAATACTTTGTGCATAGAGACGGTGAATACTGGGGTAAGGGGCATGGACAATTGGTGCACATGTTCACAAGGCTTTTTGAGGACTACATGGGCTTTTAAGTGAATTGTACTGGCAATAGCATTGATGTTTTAGGTAGAGAATCTATTTTTCACATTTACGTAAATGCAACTTACCGTAAGTATAGTATTTGAGGTTTGAGGTCCAACCCATTTAGCAATATCCTCATTTCCTGCCTAACTGTTGATCCAGAGGAAGGCACAAAAAACACCAAATTTATGAAGGGGAAAAAAATTCCTTCCTGACTCCAAGTGGCAATCGGAAATTTCCCTCGATCAACTCTACTTGTATCAATACCAGTAACTTGCAACATTCCTTGTTAGCAAAAACTAATCCAGCTTTTTTTTTTTTAAACTGACCAATGAACCTGCCATAACAAAGTCTACTGGAAGACAGTTCCATTCTTACAGAGAAAAACCTTTTCCGAACTTGAAGCCTAAACCTTTTTTCTTCAAGTCTTAAGGGATGGCCATGTGTCCTCTGACATGCTCTATTGGTGAACAATGCCCCAGATAGTTTATTGTATGGTCCGTTAATGTATTTATACACAGTAATTATATCCCCACGCAAGCTCCTTTTCTCCAGCATACAGAATTGTAACTTTTCCAGTCTCTCTTCATATTCAAGTTCCCCCAATCCCCTTATTAATTAAGTTGCCCTTCTCTAAATCCTTTCCATTTCAAAGATGTCCTTTTTGTACACAGGATTCCAAAATTGCACTGCATATTCCAAATAAGGCCTTACTAATGCTTTGTAAAGTGGGAGAATAACATTTTCCTACCTTGAATCCATACCTCTCTTTATACAAGACAATACCATGCTGGCTCTGGCTGTTGCCACCTGGCACTGCTTGCTACCTTTAAGTTTGTTATCCACCAAAACTCCAACATTCCTTTCCAACAGGGATTCACTTAACACAGAGCCATTTATACTATAAGCAGAACAAGGATATTTAAAGGGCAAGTCCAGCCTCATAATGAAAATTTACATACAAGTAAATCACCCCCCAAAACCCTTGACGTAATAGTTTGAAATCTAAAATATATAAATCTAACCTGAAATCCTGCATAATGTCCTGTTGCCCCTGTTTCTGCTTCCTGGTTCTTCCAGTAAGCAACTGTCAGTTTTGGGTTTGACAATTGACCGCAGCAAATGACTAAATGTTAATCCCCTGTCTGCCTCTACTGAGCATGCGAAGGTTCAGTACAGATTTCTAAATTGCTCAATTTCCATGAGGCATCCAGAAACATAGCAGGCATACAGTAATGAATTCATAAGACAAACTATGATATATCAACATATTTTAAAGAGGCCATTCTTTCTAAAAGATGTTCTTATGAGGGTGGAGTTGTCCTTTAAGTCCAAAATGCTTCACCTTACATTTATCAACATTGAATCTCATCTGCCACTTAGCAGCCCAATGTGACAATCTATCTAGATCCCCCTGCAATGATTGCCCATTCTCTGAAGTTTTTAATGGTCGACAAAGTTTTGTGTTGTCAGCACAGAAACCTAGCTGACAATACCCACTTCCAAATCATTAATAAATAGATTAAATAAAAGCGGCCCCAACACAGAACCCTGTGGCACCCCACTTTAGTCCATAATGATGAAGCCTCATTAACAACTACTCTCTGAATCCTATTCATTAACCAATTTTCTATCCATGTACAAATGTGCCTCCCCAGACCAACAGACCTTAGCTTATACATTAGTCGCCTATGTAAGTAAGTATTCTGGTAGAAAAGTTTTTACAGTGGGATTTTTAAAAATTAAGTTTAGTTCTTGTTTAAGTGATTCACCAAGATGGATTATTAAATAATGTTATTTGGAGTCAGAAAGGAATCTTTCCACCCCTCTTATTTTTTGCCTTCCTCTGGAACAACTGATAGGTAGGGTTAATGAATAGGCTATAAAAGTTGGATTAGAAGGACATTTGTCTTTATTCAACCTCCATTACTAACAATGTAAGTTACTAATGTATGTAACTTCGACCAACAATCTAGATTGTTGGTTGAAGCGGACTGTTATTGTCCTTTTCGCCCAATGATGTAACGCCTTTCTTTTTCTGCATTATAAGTTTGTTCTGCTTTACATTCACATCTAAAAGTGAAATCACATTACATGCATAACTGGGAGGAGTAAATAGATCAAAACATTTTAATGTCTGTGCTGAAAAAGAAAATAAAACTACTGCCACAGCCACTGTCATAGCCAATCACAGACTAAACCAAGGTAGTTTCACATAAGTGGCGTGTTTTTATTTCATTTCAGTTAACATTAATTTTTTTGACAGTCACCTTTGACACTTCTTGTAGCATTCTGCTGCTAAAAATCTGGATCTAGTAAGCTGCTTAAAATTGCTGGTGTGAAAGTAGACTTATGCAGAGGGTTCAACTAACATTCTCACTTTAACAGCCATAACAAATAGTGATTTATTTTTAATAATTTAAAGCTTGATCAATAGATATAACAGATGTGATGTGGTCCTTTTTTTAGATTCAGATCTATTTCTCTACCCATTCCAGCTGCTCATGTGAACTGGAACACTATAACTGATTAAACCAAAGGCTAAAAGCAACCAGAAAGCCTACTTTTTCCAGTTTTTGAGACTTATATTTATTACCTCTAAAAAGCTCTAAAAAACAGCTAGAAAGCTTAGGGAGTGGTGGGCCAAAAGGAGCAAACAGCCCTCCACTGAGCATAAAAATGGAGAAAATAAAAATTGTTTTGCCGTATTAGTCCAATATATGTAGTAAAAAGTAGAGTACTGTGATACTTGTAATGGACTAACAGTTTATTTTAGCAGATAAGCTTACGAGGGATCTACCCTATTCCTCAGGTCAGAGCAGTATTGATTGAAACAAAGGTTAACAGAAAGTAAGATGCTAATCACATAGATAAGATAATAAACCCAAATGGAAAAAAAAAATCCAGAATATACTGAGGAATGAGAGGGGGTAATAAAATAGAGAGTTAACAGCATACTAGGGTGGGTAACCAAATGGAAAAGAGAGAGGTAGCAGGGGGGTGGGGGAATAATGAGGGGGGATGCTGGATGAGAGAAAAGCATACACTGAGAATATGCACATAATGTATACCATCCAAATATGGTTCTACATACAAATATATTCAACAGTTATAGTGGGCTAGGAATCTCAAGTCTTGGTTGAACCCATTGTTTTTGGAGTCAAATAACAGAATAATTTTGGCTTCAAATGTTTTTCTATCTTGGTTGCTGCTAAACTGTCCCTTCAAGATCCGGACTTGGAGGTTTTCCATGGAGTGTCCTGCTTGAGAAAAATGATGCCCCACAGGCAAACAGTTATTATTCTCATTATGGTTGGTGATGCTACTTCTGTGGGAGTTCATCCTCTTCTGTAGTTTTTGGCTGGTTTCCCCTATATATAGTGTCCGTACATTTGTTACACTGTATTAAATATACCACATTGCTGGATGTTTATGTTAGTGGTAATTGTTCAGCATGAACAATTACCACTAACATAAACAAAGCATTGAGAACACCCAGGGATAACCTTCTACAGTACAAAGAGAAAAAAAGAAACCCGAATCCCTTTGGTAACAACATATAACCCAGTACTGGAAGGAATACGTACAATAATGAAAGAACTACATTAATGAAAATACATACAATAATGAAAAATATCCCAAGAGTGTTTTAAATTCTAAAACAGAATTAAAGTAAAGAGAATATTTTTAAACATATAGAAGACTATTCCAAATTTACTTGAAGGTCATGTTCTATGTATTGCTATTTGACAATACATTTCATTAACAACATATAATCTAAAGAACCCACAGGAGTCATATTTTCTGTTCAAAATCTGGGAAATCTATAAAATGTGACTTTTTGTCTTTATAGTTTTAAGATACTTCCTGGAATAATCTTTCATTTTATTTTCTAAAAGCATTAATCTACTTTCTCTGCACCTAGAGGTAAAACTGTTTATTAAAATAAAAAAAAGAAAATACTACCCAAAATTGCCAATATTTATGTCTTTCTATTCCTCTTTTCATCTACATAATCCTTTATTTTTTAAATGATTTCATTGGAACTTATGCCAGTAAAACACAGGAAAGGAAACCAGCATAACACATAGAACAATAACTACCCAACTGTTCATAGTATACTGTACTTTAGGGTTTTTTTCAACAAAACACAGAACTGGTGGAACTCTAGAGTTTAAAGTCCTATTCTGACCCCAAGCAGAACATCACATTAAAAGTACAGTAGATTTTTAGAATGCCACTAATGCAGGATGAACGTATAATATGCAAATATTAATTTCATAAATAATTATAGAATATATGTAATTGGGCAGCTTAAGTATTAAAGGATTTTATTTCATGCAAATGTTGCAGTATAACTACAAACATTATAATTAGTTTTCTTCAATGTTATTTAAAATACTGCTAAAACAATTTAAAAATAAACTAACAGTATGGCCAAAATACTATTAATATAGATTGATGACTGCGTAGGAAAGCTCTATATTAGGATATTGTTTTATTTTTAATATAGTTTTATTAGTAATGGGCTCACAGCTAACTATAAAATTGTAATTATTAATATTAATAATAAATGTTACTTACCATAAACATGTATATTTAATATTGCATAAAACTTTAATACAATGCAGCTTATATTATTCTATTATACTCATGATAGATTACCCAATAGACTGCTGCAGTAACAATGCTTTACTGCTTTTACTAGAAAATAGATACAGTACATATAGAATAGAAAACATAGCTAATGGGAGAATCATTGGATTAAACTGCTACATATTTTTTTATTACAGAGCAGAGAAAGGCCTTGATCACAACACATTTAAAGGGGAACTGTTTAGTCTCAGCTATCCCTTTGCTGTGGCTGCTAGGTGATTTATACACTTTATCTGTGGCTACTAGTGGTCAGCTCCCATAATCCACCACTTTGTTTTGGCGGAAGTCCTTCCAAGCTAACGCAGTACACAGTACAGTTCACAGGAAGCTACCCAGGAAGTCTGGGTCATTTGCACCTGCAACCTTATGTCACTGAACCACTATCCCACCATAGCTAATATAAGTAATGTCAGTACATTGAGAAACGTTATCTTTTCCTAGAAACACAATCGGGGAAAAACCCAAGGCAGTAAAGTGTGCACACTCTTTTATAAGGTTGTAGCTGAATTCAGAATAATCAATTAATTCAATCTCACTTCAATATAGTAGTTAGTATATTCTTGATATCAATTAAAGTAGCTCTGATAAAGTTTGACTTTGTATATCTGTTGTATTCAATTAGATCAACTGGACTTGAAATGTAGTTCTTGAAGACGTTTCGCTAGTCATCCGACTGGCTTCTCAATCAGAAGACTTGTACAAGAATCTGTGGCAATTATTACCCTGGAAAATCCCAATTAGCATATCACAGCCAGGTGTTAAGGGTGTGATTAGATAGTGGCTAAGAGGTGTTATAGGAACGCCCAGAGTAAGGTGTTAAAACAGCATTGTACATGGCAGACAGTTGTGTCGAACCCCCCCACCTCTATTTAGGCTTGGTTTCTTTATTTTCACATAAATGGCCTCCTTAACACCTCTCTTGAACCAGTCACGTTCCTTCGCCAGTATGTTGACATTACAATCTTCAAAGGTATGTCCTTTATCCTTAAGATGCAGATACACGGCTGAGTCCTGACCCGAGGAATTGGCTCTTCTGTGCTGGGCCATACGTTGAGGTGGCTAAATATCTAGCTAACATCTTAGGACCTTTGGTGGAAGTTCTAACAGCACACTCCAGAACTCTCAGGATTTCACCAACAAGATTGAAGATATAGTACTCAGTGTAGAAGAAACTATGGTGTCCTATGATGTGACATCTCTCTTCACTTGTATACCCACCAAGGAGGCTGTTGACATGGTGAGAAAACGGCTGGGCCAAGACAGCACTCTTACCAGCAGAACTGATCTCAACCCAGAACGGTGTGTTCCTTGTTGGACTTGTGCCTGAATACCACCTATTTCAATACAGGGATAGTTCTATAAGCAAAAACATGGATGTGCTATGGGATCTCCAGTTTCACCTATTGTGGCCAACCTTACATGGAGGAGGTAGAAACACAGGCGCTTAATACCTTTAAGGGCATAGCACCCAGCCACTGGTTCAGATATGTTGATGACACCTGGGTTAAAATCCACCAGAAGGAATTACAAGCTTTCACAGAACACATTACTGCATGTACCAAAACATTAAATTCACAAGGAAGAGGTACAAAACAACAAACTGGCTTTCTTGGACTGCTTGGTAGAAGTTAAGGAAAATGGTAAACTGGAAGTAGAGGTTTACAAAACCAACACAAACAGATCAGTATTTGATGTTTGACTCCCACCACCCTTTAGATCACAAGCTGGTGGTCATCAGAACCCTGCAACACAGAGCCGAGAACATCCCCACTAGCACAGAGGTGAAGGCTAAAGAAATGAAACATCTCAGAGGAGCCCTTAAAACTTGTGGATATCCAGACTGGGCCTTTGTCAAAAGAAGTAGAAGGAAAGAAAAGAACACGAATACCAACAGTGAAGGGGAAAAGCAAGACAGGAGGAAGAACATGGTCATCCCATATGTAGCAGGGGTCTCCGAGAAATTAAGAAGAATTTTCAAAAAACATCGTATCCCTGTCTGCTTTAAACCGAACAACACACTGAGGCAGCAATTGGTACATCCGAAAGACCCAATACCAAAACACAAGAAAAGCGACATCATATATGCAGTGCAGTGCAGTGAAGAATGCTCTGATTTGTATGTGGGGGAGACCAAACAGCAACTGCATCAACGTATGGCCCAGCACAGAAGAGCCAATTCCTCGGGTCAGGACTCAGCCGTGTATCTGCATCTTAAGGATAAAGGACATACCTTTGAAGATTGTAATGTTAACATACTGGCGAAGGAACGTGACTGGTTCAAGAGAGGTGTTAAGGAGGCCATTTATGTGAAAATAAAGAAACCAAGCCTAAATAGAGGTGGGGGGGTTCGACACCAACTGTCTGCTTACACTTGCTTTTTAAAAACACCTTACCTGGGCGTTCCTATAACACCTCTTAGCCACTATCTAATCACACACCTTAACACCTGGCTGTGATATGCTAATTGGGATTTCCAGGGTACATAATTGCACAGATTCTTGTACAAGTCATTCTGAATTGAGAAAGCCAGTCGGATGACTAGCGAAACATCTTCAGAACTACATTTCAAGTCCAGTTGATCTAATTGAATACAACAGATATACCATGACCTGGATGAATGAGAACCTTCACAAGCATATTTGACTTTGTATATTTCTGTACTAAGAACAAGAAAGAAACTAACTGCAAAACTGGTGTAGTAAAACATTTTACTTGTTTAACATGATTATATCTTTGGTAAAGGGTTTTTAAAAAGTGTGCGTTCATTACATTTTATATATCTCAGGGAGGTTCTTACGCTAAAGACCAGTGCTAACCCACCAAATCTCTGCATCGATCACCACCACAGTTCCTCTTGCTGAAATCACCTGCTTTTCCTACAGTTCCTCTTTTCTCTGCTATATGCAAACATCGACAGCACTGGATTTTAAAGTAAAAAATTAAAGGTAAGAGCCATGGCTCTTTCCTCCCTGAGATGTATAGAATTTAAACAAATTATTTTTAAAAAGCAGGATTTTTAAAAAAGGAAATGCTATATCATTTTAATCAGGCTATTAATTAAGATAAATGTGTTTTAGTCCATAGATCTCCTCTAAAGGGAAAGTTTAGAACAAATACATATACTTTTAAGAAAAAAAGTGCAGTATTTTTCCATCCTAATGACCTTAACTTGCCTGATCAGCATTTTGTCTGGGTATAAATAAATGTTCCCAAAATACTGACTTCCTGTTTGCAGGACCCCTAAAAAAGCCAATTATGGTCTTGCCCTTAACCCAGTGCCTGGGTTGATTCAGTTGTTTAGAAGAGATCTGAACATGTTTGACACATCCAACAGCCAATCAGTATTATCGACAATTAGTTATTATATATTATTTATAAAGGTGATCATTAGCACGGTAAAAACCAATACCGCGGCGATGTGCGACGGTAATTTCAGATCTCTTCTCCGCAATAATATACTTAGCGCAATGAGCTGACAAGGGCACTTTGGGGCTTAAGGGGTTCTGCAGCTCGTGCCGGGACCCCCTTCCCCGGCACTTACAAGTGGCTTTGTCGGGGGTATTGCAGCTCAAATCAAGACCCGCCCATTGGCTCTTAGAAGAGCCCTTGGGCATGTCTTCTTTCTTCCATCCGGCGACATCAACTCTGCTGATGTCGCTAACACCAGGCAGTGTCCCTGCGGCCGCCAGTGACATGACTGGCACTGCCAACCTCAACGGACCCGATGTTGCCCACCTCTTCTTTGTCCTGCCATCAACTGCGATGACTTCTGAGCTCCGCAGGGTTCTGATTGGTCAATATTTCAATGCTTGCAATCACATGATTATACAGTAACCAATCATATTTCAGAATAATCATGTGATCTCAAGCACTGAAATACTGACCAATCAGAATTGGAATAGGTCCTTCAGTAAACCTATATAAAGAGATGCATACCCTGCGCAGCTCAGAAGTTATCGCAGTTGATGGTAGAAGAAAGAAGAGGCCAGCAACAGTGCCAGTCGTATCAATGGTGGCTGCAGTGACATGGCCTGGAGCTCTTCTAAGAGCCAATGGGGGTCCTGTTTCGAGCTGCAGGACCCTGACAAAGGCACTTTGCCACAAGGGCACTTATAAGTGCCGGGGAAGGGGGGTCCACGGTTTGAGCTGCAGGACCCCTAAGCCCCAAAAGGCCCTTCTCAGTGCCCCGCTGGTGAGCCCTTCCCCCCCAGTGGGCCCCTCCCTTCCCCCTCAAGTGTACGGGGCAGGCGGATGGAAGGGGCTGCTGGGGAGGGGTTGAGAGGGGGGGGGTCCTGGTACATGCTGCGGGACCCCTTAAGCCCCAAAGGGCCCTTGTCAGGGCAACAGGGGCACTTCTAAGTGCTGCAAGGGCCCTTCCAAGGGCTGGGGAAGGGGGGTAGCAGTTCAAGCTGCGGGACACCCTAAGCCCCAAAGGGCCCTTGGCAGGGCCACAAGGGCACTTCTAAGTGCGACAAGGGCCCTTCCAAGTGCCAGTGAAGGGGGGTCCGGGTTCAAGCTGTGGGACTCCCTAAGCCCCAAAGTGCCCTTGTCAGGGCCGCAAGGGCACTTATAAGTGCCAGGGAAGGGGGGGCCCGGTTCAAGCTGCGGGACTCCCGAAGCCCCAAAAGGCACTTCTCAGTGCCCCCGCTGGGGAAGGGTCCACAAGCATACAGGGCAGGGGGATGGGAGGGGTTGCAGGAGAGGGGTTGTTTGGCGGGTGGTCTCTGCCACGGGGATGAGGTGGGCGTACCTGCAGCAGAATCCCTTCCCAGCAGCTCCTCTCAGCCTTTGAGAGCTTGGCAGTTTTTGGCAACCTACAGTTGGCAAATTGAAACAGCCCAACTTAAAGCGAGAATGTTACCGCTGCTTTATAAATAGAAGCGAGAGGTAACTGATGCGATGTCCGTGATTTGCGGAAAACTTATTGCACCGTTATTAACGTTCCACCGGCGGGTTTAGCCATTTTATGTTGGCCGTTTATAAATATGCCCCTAGGTATGCATAATATAAACTAAAAATTTTAAAAATAATGATACTATCCACTGAACTTTCCCTTGAATTGAAGTCACTTAAAACAAACAGGTTTGCACATTTGCATGAGCTACTGAAACACTTCAGAAAAAGTATTAAAAACTACTTTGGCAAATGTCTGAAGGTTCAGGTTGCTGAAGCTTGGAACATCAGTATTTTCATCATGTTTTCTAAAATATATAGATTGGTGAATATTATTAAGGAAGTGAAAATAAATGGGCCTGCAATCATTTAATTCATATAAGAAACAATTACTGTAAGTCTTGTACTCATTACTCGTTGTTTTAACTCTTTTATGCACATAACTGTTTTTAGTGACTTCCATTGAGCTAGATATCCTTTCATCTTTATTGAGCTGCCATCAACATAAACACTAATTAGGAAGGATCACAAATGAACATCCCATATTCACTGCACAGAGCAGGGAGTAAGAAAAGCTGCTGCACATAACATGGTTGTTTAAAAATGATGGTCAAATAAGAGTTGTGAGACCTAGTTGACTAGTTACAGTGTATATGACTGCTGAGGCATCAAAGGCCAAATAAATGTAAAAAAAGAAACCAGCACATTTTGAGCAACAACATGGAATAAATGTGTGATCAATCTAATAAAGAAATTCTTACCTAGAATCTGTTAAAAAGGAACAGTGCTTTATATGCTAAATGTATAGAATAACACATTAAATCCATTAAATATTGGGATTAAAAGAGATGGAGAAAATCCATCCATCTATATGCAAGTGTTATTTTAGCCAAGAATAAAACAACCAACCTGAAGTAAAATTGTAGTTTTGTGCTCACTCTTCATAAGGTTATTGATGGATTCAAAAAGATTCCTCATGAACTCCTCAAATTCATTCTGTTCCTTGCCTTCATACAGCCTGGGAAAGATACAAATCAAAAGGATAATAAATGTCCCACTTTAACATGCAGAGTTTTTGTATATTCTTGGAAAAGAAAAGAAAGACTTAGATCTGGTATGATTCTAAATTATAGTTAAACCGATCTCACTCATATTAAGCAGTAAAGCAGGAAATTATCAGCCCAATTCACACACAGCCACAGCAGTAAAATGTGGGGTTAAAGTAAATATGTGTATTTTTTAGGGAGAGAGAACATTAACCTAAAAATAGTTTACACAAAATGCTGAATCAAAAAAGCCTTACTTTAGATCCATCTGACCTTCATATAACGGTATATTCCTTGTCGTAGTTACTAAAAAATCGACTATTAGAAAATCGAAAATAACAGGGCATGTCCACTCAAAAAAAACCTTAAGTAAATAATGTAATTACCCCCCCAAACCTAGGTTTCACATTACTAACTTATGCCAAAAATGCTCCAGAAGTTCCTTACCTGACCCGGTCCCCTGCCACTACTACTCTACTGCTGCTGGCAGCTGTCAGTACCCAATTGCCTGTCAGCTGTGACCAGGAAGTGGAGCTTACTGTCAGTTCAGAAGGCCACTGCTCCTGTTTCAAGCACCTAGACGCAAAGGACCGGGTCAAGTAAGGAAGTTCAGGAACATCTTTGGCATAAATTAGTAATGTGAAACATAGGTTTGGAGAGGTAATCTACATTTTTAGCCCAAGTTTTTTTTGTGGACTTGCCCTTTAATTAAAAGATTGTTATAAAATAAATATCCAAAAAATTTCAGTAGGTTCCCTAGAACCGCTGCTGAAACAATACTTGGCAGATTTGTTCATCTCTACAAAATAAATGTAGTGATTAAGGGCTAGGCCCCACTGGCGCAATTTTCACGTGCATATGATCATGTTTTGCAGGAGAATCGCACGCCAATTTTAATGTCGGTAGCCACATTGTATGTGCTGCAGCCTATTTTATGTGTGTATAACATGAGCTCCAATAACAGATTATTGTCAAAATTGCTTTTCCATACGTTGATAGTGTGGTTGTAGCCTAAGGGTACTATCAGGGTTCTGAGTGCCACCTCTAGCATGCATGCCATAGGTTCGCCACCACTGCTCTACACTATTTCCTTGGGAGATGTCATTAGCTCTTTTAGCTTCAAGTTATATGCAGATGATACACAAATCTATTTGTCCGTCCCTGTGCTGACTCCTGACATCCAATCACGTTTCTCTGACTGCCTCCTTGCCATCTCCTCCTGGATGTTGCGACGCTGCGAATCTTTCTAAAACTGGACTATTCGTTTTCCCACCTAAACCTGGTCCTGTCCCATGTTTCTCTATTTCTGTTGATATTGCCCCCATTTTCCCTATCCAATCGCTGCCTAGAGGTAAATATTTACTCCTCTCTCTCCTTTTCTAACCACATTAACTAAATTGCTAAAACCTGCCAATTTTTCCTGCGCAATATAGTGAAAACCTGCAGGCTCCTCTCTCTCCAGTCTACCGCTATGGTTATGCATGCTCTCATCCTAACATTCCTGGACTATTGTGACCCACTCCTTATATTTCCTCTCTAGTGTCCCCATATATCCCCCCCGCACTCTTTGATCCTCACAGAACCAGCTCCTGTACAGATCCTTCATACACAGTGCTTCCTCTCTTGTGTCTCCCATCCTCTGGAATGGGAGCAACACACACATATATTTAATTATAGATAAATATGAAGCAAACTATGTATACATACCCATTAATAAAAGTAGGGCAGATATATATATATATTTTAATTGATTTACGTTTCCAGATAAAATAGGTTACATTTTTTTATTATTTACATTGCATTAACATTTCTAGTTGATCATAAAAAACAACAAAAACAACAAAAAAAAGTATTCTAATTAACTTCTGTACTGTCTTGTTTACTTTGCAGCTGTTTTACTCCTAAGTACTGTATTTCTAACTCGGTCAGTAGTTTACTGATGTAAATAGGTTAAAACCTTACAGTTCCCAGCTGTATTTCTTACATTTTTTAACTGCAAATTTAATTCACCAGAGCCTTGTCCAGTGGCCTTTGACTTTGCTCTTTATTCTTGCTTGCATTGTAATTTT
Organism: Hymenochirus boettgeri; assembly: GCA_019447015.1. Lineage (NCBI taxonomy): Eukaryota > Metazoa > Chordata > Amphibia > Anura > Pipidae > Hymenochirus > Hymenochirus boettgeri. Next base: position 61,818,359 of record CM033471.1, read on the forward strand.
AATCCATTCTGACAATTACTCTCTCTTTGACGTGTTTGAACAAGTCCTGGGATTACTCAGAAATCACGGCTCAGAAAGCATTTAAGGGTCTTTACAGGGCCAAAAATAAATGTTATAGGCAAAATATCATACCTACAGGGGACTTAACACTTTTTTTAAAATGTTGAAATGAGATTAGTGGAGACATGAAAAAAAAATTAACATTTTCAAACCATTACATGATAGCTTGGAGAATGAACCTTCTGTATGCTTTATGAAATATGTTTCTACCTCCGAATTGAACCGAGAAAGCCACTTGAATGAAAGCATCTTCTAGAGTAGTCAGGGAATCCAAACACATTTGAGAAAATAATATTGTACTTGCATGGTGGAATGAATTTATCTTTAGTTAATTCTGCAATCCAATTATTAGGTTTGAATTGCAACAATAACCTGAACATGATTATCCACAAGGCAACCTAAGCACCTGCCTAGGACCCAGCAAATATTAAGGGGCCCAACCGTAATATTACAGTGCATACAATGCAAGTATATACTGTAGAACAAGAGGGACCCAAATCATCTTAAAACTCAATATCATCTTAATCCATCTCTGTCAATAAGAAAGCCGAAAGCTTTTAAAAGAAGTGAGCAGTGACAGTACCAATGTACAAATAAGAAAAAAGGTTGATATACAGATAACCTGAATTTTTACCAGTTTCCTAAATTTAAACACAATTGGGGCTACTTATGGTGAATAGAGATGTCCGAACTTCGCAAAATCTGGTCCGCTTGAGGATCCGCGAATTTTCGGAAAAATTCGAAAATTCGCGAGCGGACCCATTAAAATGAAAAATATCCTCAAAATTACGAGATTTCTCGTATTTTCGAAAAGTTTCGAAATTACGCGTTTTCACGTATTTTCGAAAATTTTCGAAAATAGGAGAAAACGCGTAATTTCAAAAATTTTCGAAAATATGTATTTTCGAAAATACAAGTAATCCTTGTAATTTCGAAAATTTTCGAAAATACATATTTGCGGAAATAAGAGAAATCCTCGTATTTTCGAAATTACGAGTTTTCTCGTAATTTCGTATAGGGAGAATGCTCGGGACTGTGTGTTTCCATCCCTATAGGAGTCTAGCGCGGCCGATGGAAATTTTCGGCCTTTCCCGAACGAGCGTACGGCCGACCCGATCGTTCGCGGCCGCGCGCTCGTTCGGGAAACGAACGTACACACAGTAACGATAAAGCCCCGATGCCGTCGGATCCGACGGTATCGGGGCTTTATCGTTACTGTGTGTACCCAGCTTTACAGTGAAGAACCATTTATGTTATGTTAAGCTAAAATGCTTTTCCTCAATTCTTAAGGGTTGGCCTCTAATCTTTAGCTCACTCCTATGAGAGAAAAGATTCCCTGCTAATCGGCTGTAGTTACGCTAAAATATTTGTATAGGTTTATCATATCCAATCCAAACCCCAATTTTCATAATCACGCTTAAAGGGTATCTCCACTGATTAAATACATTTTTTTGTAGTCAGTTTTAACAAAAAACTGCCCCTATGGATATATTTCCTATGGGGTGTTCTTGGTTCACTGCATTTTTTTGTGTCATCAGGGAACTATAGATAAGCCTATAAAGTGGCTGGTGGAACGCATTACATCACAAATAGCGCAACATCCACGGAATGGAAAATGCTGCGAGTACAGTATAAATAGTACAAGGAGACACAGGTAAGCATGATTTAATGGGCGAGCCCAGCCCTTAGATTAATAGTTTAAAATCTGAAATATATGTCTAACCTGAAATCCTGCACAATGTCTGGTTTCCCCTGTTTCTGCTTCCTAGTTAGCAACTGTCAGTTATGGATTTGACAGTTGACATCACAAGAAATGACTGAATGCTAATCCCCTAGCTGCCTCTTCTGAGAATGCTCAGGCTCAGTACCAGGTCACTAAATTGTTCAGTTTCCATGATGCATCCAGAAGCATTACAGGCATACAGTAATGAATTAACAGGATTATTCAATAAAAGTTCTTATCATTTAAAATGGTGCTAATTTTGCCCCAACCAATCAGATGTTAGCTTTCAAATGTTAAATAAGTTCTGATTGGTTGGGGCAAAATTAGCATCATTTTAAACGATAAGAACTTTTATTGAATCTCCCTGTTAGAGTACAAAGTAGGATATATTAATATAAAGAGGCCATTCTTTCTGGATGGAGTTGTCAACCAAAATACCATCAGACCTAAAGCATTCGTAAAAGAAGTACTTTGTTTGTATATATCTTTATATCAAAACTAAATATACACGGGGTAGGAGGATTACGCAGATAGGATCAGTAGAGGAATTTTGCACATGAAAAAGAAAATACCTAACTGGTTTTCTAATATAGAGCAGATTCTGCAGGATGCAGAATAAATCACAATTATGTGTGATCACACATAGTGCTGTATACAGCTAGGACGCCATTAAATAAACATATGCTTAAATGCAATTTACTAGTCTTTCCTACAAGAGTACAGATTAAGCTTCCCCACAAGAGTACAGAGATGCAAACCTGCTATAAAAACACAAAAATACCTTACCTCTGTGCAGATCACTTTTGCAAAAGTATTCCTGAATTTTTCTTTTGGGTATACATTTCATTATTGAAAGTAAAAACTATATTTAAGAGAGAAATAAACCTAATTTTTACAATCCTAATGTGAAAAACTTTCTCCCCCATAACACCCATACACTGTAAGTTACTTTTCTAGTAAGTTGCATTCACATAGATGTAGGAAGTATGTGCTGTAACTAAGAAGGCTACCATGTTGTAGCCAGTACAACTCACAGACCATATAGTCTTCAAAATGCCTTGTGAGCACGTGCCCATGTTGGCTGACCTATCCTGACCCTAGTATTTACTGTCTCTGACTACGCTGAATATTTTCTATACAGGTGTTTCGACACCAATATGGAAGTCTCTAATAAGATTTTTTAAAGCTGCTTTTTAAGCTACTTTTACTGCCTTTTGCTTCCATTCTGTTATATTCCTTAGCAACAAAAAACAGCATTTCTGAATGTACATATTTTCATTGTATATGCTGTGGTGGCTCAGCAGTTTAAAGAACTTCTTTATAAACATACAGCCAAGAGGTCACAGGTTCAAATTTCCAGACTTATTTGTGTTTTTTTTATTCAGTGCTTGAGGAAATTAACTGCAAAAGAAAGTTGTTTTTTTTATATGAAAAGCAAAGGAATGTATGTGGAAAAAGTGGTTGTTTTAATACACTATTTCATACTGTGAAATCTCTGCTCTGTGTCTGACAGGCTGAATCTGCTGTAACATTTTCTGTTACAAACAGATGTGGGTCTCTATGCTGTAATATGACTGGCTGTCTGCTGTAGCTTTCTTGTTTTGATCTGCACTAGAGTGCATATGAAGTTTACATGGGAAGACTCACAGAAACCCAGAGAGATGAATTATGAGAGCTGATCCCACCAGTTAATTTCATAAATCAACCAACAGCCACAGCAAAGGAAAAGGAGAAACACAGAGAGGTTAGACACAGCTTGCTGTATCTTTGTGTATGTGATCTGTTTAAAATTAGCAAAAAAATAACAATCCTATGCTAACCCAATATTACTTCAAGTAGCTTGGATTTTACATTCATTTATCCAATAGAGATGGATTTTGCACCTCCCCCCCCCAGTCAACATTATCAATTATATTATGGTTAGGAAGGGATGTCCAATCTGGGCCCTCGTTGAAGTACAATTCTCAGCATCCCCTAACATTTATAGCCAGAGGATTAAGATTAGATATAACTGATTTTAAATAATTTATACTGTTATCAAGATTTTATTACATCGAAAAGGGGGAAATAATTTGTAAGAGGTTGTCTTAGTGTGCCACATATTTTTTTAGATAAAAGTTTCAAGGCTGCAACATGCATTAAAAAAAAAAAAAAAATCAAAATATGAATTTTTGGTTTACCCATTAACTGCTATTATTGTTTTTAGCAAAATCCACCACAACGCATGTATTTATATGTGAGGGCAAAGAAACTCTGGGACCAGTTTTGGTGATTTATTTATTTATTTATTTTTTACCGTTTTTGACGATGTTTTTACCATGCAAACTATATTTTTGTATTATTGACATAATAAAAGCAAATTACAGTATAAATTATGTGCACTGAGCTAAATGTATCCAATTACTTAATAATGCTTTCTGGTAATAGTATTTGTAATGGCATTGTGTCATCATTTGCCATTAGAGAAGAGGTTTTCTGATACAATATGCATCTCCATAGCAATTGTAAGTTCTAATGTATATTACAAGATCGCTGGTGACATGGACGAATTTTAACAATTGCTACTAGTCATATTTTAATATAAATATAGCTATTTGTCTAATTTTCTCAGTGCCACTTATTAAATGGCTGAAAGAAAATGGAGAAATACATTTATCGCTAAATATGCAATTACTGAAATCACAAATGATTCAGGTGTTCAATTCAATTAATATATGAGATTATCATTTTAAAGCACATTACAGCATTTCTCAATTGAATGTAAAACGTTTGTCTGTTGTAAAAACAAGCAGTACTAAAACAAATGCATTTTTTCCTAGGGTAGGTTTTTAGCTGTAGGCTCTGACAGTTACATATTCCAATTGAAATCTTGATGTTTAAAATAAAAGAGGTGAATGAAATGGAAACCATACAAGCCAAAGACATTTAAAACATTAATCAAGAAAAGAGGTGAGTCCCAGGTTTTCGAAACCTGGTTTTGTTTCACAACGGCAGGTTCAGAAAATCTGCAAATCTGGTAACATTTTTAGAAATGGCGAAAAATGGAAGACTCAAAAATCTAAATATATGGAAATCACATCAGAAAAGTAGTACAGATGGGTGAAGGGTGGATAAGGGCCATTTTTTTTTTAAATGTTGTAGTTCCGGCTGTGAATTAGAAAATCTGCTCTGGGTGAAAGTCCTGTACTGTGTCACCTGATCTCCCTGGAGACTCTTCCTTCCTTCAACTTTGTGCTCCGTAGAAGTAGAGGATCATTCCATAGATTGAGTGACATTCCCTATGCACTGTAGAAACAGGTAATTGGCAAACTTGTAGTAATAGCAAAGTGCAGGGAAAGTCACAAATCGAAACCTGCCGAGTTTATGCTGTTTTGTGTGTGTGTGGATATCACTGCTGGGGGGGGGGTTACTGTCACTGCTGGTGTGTTACAGTCACTGGGGGGTTACTGTCACTACTGGGGAGGTTACGGTCACTGCTGGGGGGTTACTGTCACTGCTGGGGGGTTACAGTCACTGCTGGTGGTTACTGTCACTGCTGGGGGGTTACAGTCACTGCTGGGGGGTTACAGTCACTGCTGGGGGGTTACTGTCACTGCTGGGGGGTTACTGTCACTGATGGGTTACTGTCACTGTTTATGTAGACTCATTCCTCCAACCACTCTCTGCCAAAATCCCATACTGCATCAGAGACATAACAGATCTAATCAATAGGCTTAATAACCTAGGGGCCATAAATCCAGGGACATACTTATGCAGCATAGACATACAAGCCCTCTACACATCCATTCCACAGGACGAAGGTATTAAAGCCATAGAGGAGTGCCTACTAGCCACAGACATGCCCACGCCCAGCCCTCTACATGTCCATTCCACAGGATGAAGGGATTAAAGCCATAGAGGAGTGCCTACTAGCCACAGACATGCCCACACACAAGGTATACTTCTTACTAGACTAGAGCTAGTGCTTTAGAAAAACTATTTCATGTTCATTGACCAACATTACTGGCAATGACAAGGTACCTCAATGGGGGCAACAGTAGCACCATAACTAGCCAACTTGTTTGTCAACCAACTAGAGGGCCCTGTGTTCATCAATAACCCTGCATACAGCCAGTAGATCAAAGCATACTACAGATTTGTAGATGACATTTTGGTCATTTGGGATGGCCTTATTGAATTTTTAATACAATGGTTATTCAAGCATACACTATGCACCGGTCCATTAAGTTCACACACACTTACTTACCTTTGGCACTACCTTTTTTGGACGTACTACTCAAAATAACTGAAACAAAAGTCTCCACAGAGTTGTACAGGAAACCAACAGATATGCATAATTTGCTGCACGCAAGTAGTTTCCATAACCCCAACATTTTTAAGGAGATCCCCAGAGGGCAATTCATGAGGGCCAAAATAATAATCTCCGAAAAAGATCAATATGAGAAAACTGACAAAACCCTCTGTAATAGATTCATACAACGGGGATTTAATAAACAATTGGTGTTGAATGCAGAACAAGAAGTGTCCACATTGGCATGGGAGGATCTCCTTAAAGGGGAACTGTGATCTCCAAACAAATTGAGTTTAAATTTAAGGCCAGTTTCCTAACTTTAAAATGAGCCATCAACCACCTCCCTATGTGCCCAAGATATAAAGAAATGACTGACCAGAAAGTTCATGGGTGGGAGGCAGACATGTGACATTCCCAAGGCTTCTCCTGCACAGTGCCGCCGGCGAGCACAGCGTCAGACTTCCTCAGTGTGTGAGGGAGACAGGAAGTCCCTCCTCCTCTCTTCTCTGTGAAGTCCTGACAGAGTAGGTAAGGGAATCTACAACCCTTCTTTCCCACTATGTGAATTTTCTGTAGGGGGGTCTAAGTGGCCAACGGGATTATGCGACCGTGAGTGGGTGGGGCTTAGGCACCCACGGGTAGGCGAGGCCACATGAAGCTGTAAGAGAATGGGCCAAGGGGGGCCTGCAACTGGAGGGACCATGGGGTCCATGAGTGGGAGGGAGCATGGGGGTTGCAACGGGGAGGAGGAGACACAGGGCAGATTGACTGACATGGTTTCAGAGCAGGAAGCAGGAAGTGCAGGGGACCTGGTGATGCTGCTGCCATATCACACACAAAAATATAAATATCTTCAAAACTTTGCAAAATAAACAATGAAAATAAATTGCAATAATTCTCAGGAGAGCAATTCCTATCAATTTACCTAAAGTCATTTTTGGACCACGGTTCCCCTTTAAAGGAAAAGACAGAGATCCAGAAAGTAATAGGCTTACTTTTGTATCTAAATATAGCCAGCATAGCCACCATATTGAATGCATCCTAAAAAAACATTGGCCTATCCTGATGCAGGACAGCAAATATGGACATTTAATCCAAGAACCATTCAGGTTCTGCTATAAGAGGGCAAAACCATCAATGATAAATTATACCCATCTGATCTGTATAGAGGACACAACAAAATTAAAGGCGTCATTAAAAAGATATAAAGATATGGACATTCCCGTGTTTAAATTGCAACTGTTGTGGGTCGATAATAAAAGGTCAAGATGTCCGTCACCCTACAAAGGGGTACAAAATCCCTATGAAACATGTCCACATGCGAAACAAAACATGTAGTGTCCCACTAAAATGCCCATTTGACAAAGTATACGTGGGACAAACCAGCAGAACAGTGAAAACTCGTATACAGGAACACAAAGGGAATACAAGAAATTTTGTCACAGATACTCAAACTAACACCTCTGTTTCCAAACATTTTTATGAAATGAATCACAAATTTACACAATTGAGATGGTGTGTATTAGAAAAAGATACAGCTACCACCTAGAGGAGAGGCTAAGAGGCTACTCCAAACAGAAGCAACATGGATTAAAAGGCTGAATTGTATGGTATGCACCCAGTTGGATTGAATTATAAATGGTCAATTAAACCGTGTCTGTACAAGCAATACTTAAAGCAACACACTTATGTAACTTATCCAGTACCAACAAACGTATATGGCTAAGTATTAAATATAGAATTGGTATGAGGCTCATAGATATTAGGCTCAATATAGTAGTTTTGGTTTTTTATGTTTTTAATGTACAGTGTTTAAGCACATGATATTTTTTCACAGCAGCTCCCTAGTGGTGGTGGTATGATGGATCTGTATGGAGTCTTTGGATGGTCTTCAATATATCTTTTTCACAAACTCATTGATTGGACTTTATACAAAGTTGAACATTGGGATGTGTTTTAGGAATTGCATCACTTGACAAAGGTCCGTTTGTGGACTGAAACATGTCGGAATAAAGCACATGGAGAAATGTGTATCTTGGGAAATATCATTTGGGGGTTAAATTTAGCAGTCTTTGAAAGCCATTGATCCTTTAGATATGAATTGAAGACCCTTACATTAAGGGAAAAGGTATTATTAAATCTCGATCCTTAAATCATCTCAAATTTTTAGAACAATGTTTTCCATGGTCTCCTGCTACTTGCCCCCCAACCCATCAACACCCCACACACATTGTTTTTCTAAAATATAAACATTGTGAAAAAAACAACAATAATAAAATCATTTAAAAATATAACATAGTAGAAACATTAAAAGTGTCACCTATTCCCGTTTCGCAGGCCAGGGGATCTGGAGGATAATTTGTATGCCCACTCATCAGAACTGCATTTAGGGGCTATGAAAATGGGATAATATAAGGTTCTTCTCTTGGTGGTTATTATGTGGGAGATTGTACTGTTATATGTGGCACAACTCCCTTTAACAGGGCTATGTAGTTACACGGAAAGTGGTGGGTTATATAGTCATTTGAAGATATAGGTTTCAGTTCTCTTGAGTAAGGTTTCAAGCAAAGTATATAGTCAAAAAAATATACAAAATTGGCATAAGATGGATTATAATGATACTTATTGTTTCTTGGTGACGTGAGCCAAAACATCAGGTGTTTCCCACTTTTTCCATAGTAGAACTATTAAATTGACTTTCTGGAACCCATACACTTTTTTCCCTGGTGTCTTTTTTGGTGTGTTTGTGATCCATGTTTTTTAGTAGTTGTATTATCTTCTGTAGTAGGTTGTAGTGAATTGCCAAAATTATGATAACTGCCTTCTTGGTAGTTATCGATAGCATATGGTTTGTTATTAAGGAGAAGTTAAGTATGAAAGGATATCTCGAGTGATTATTTGATTTGAGGGTCAATGAGAATTTTAGTGAATGGTTTTAGAAGAGGTTTTAGAAGAGTTTTTAGAAGAGTGATATTGGTATAAACTTAGTATTTGTGGCCATTATATACTGGATTTTATTCTTTTCTTGCCTACTGTCGCATTTATTCCATTGTTGTATAGTTATGGACTTTAACTATTATGTCCCTGAGAAGTGACTCTGTTGGTGGTTTTGTCAACGCTCTGTGTGTACGGTTGCTTTCCAGTTTGGATTCTGGGTCATCTGGTAATTTTTCCTGGACTACTTCCACAGAGTTAGATAATGACTCTGAGATGTCCCATAGATCGCAATGCCTAGATCGGTTTTCTAGATCCTGTTTCTAGGTCTAAGTTTGTTTGTTTGAGCCTGTACTGCTTCCATTGTCTGTCTGTGTAGTTTGAAAGGCCTCAACCAATTTGTCTTGTCTATTCTCCATATCTCCGATTCTCTTGCCCAGTTCCTGCAGATCTGCTTGTATTGGTGCCAGGACCCATTGGAGTTCCTCTTGCAGCATAGAGCATATCTGATGTAGTAGCTCTTGTGAGGTAATGGGATCTGGGGAGGGGGACAGAAAGGCCATGTATTCTGCAGGTGGCTCTTCCACTTTGTGTGCTTCGGGAGAAGGCCATGGATTATGCTGAAAAGCCTGTAGTGCTTTTACGTCTCTGGCACTTTAATTTGATTTGAGTGGCATCTTTATAGGTTCTTTGACCTCTGAGGTAAGAAATCAGACCCTGCCATGCTGATAGTTCTATGAGTGGGTTTAGGAAATTCCTGGATTTGCGGCCATCTCTGAAATTGCTTATGAGCGCCCCCCACATCAGAAAATAGATATACAAAATTCCAGTAACATTTTTTTACAGAATTTAAATAAGTACTGTGGAACCGCTAACGTAATGAAACTCAACAGTTTTTTTAATATCTTACCAAGATTAGCTTTACGTATTTATGAAGCAAAGATAATTTATATTTACATGGTGTTTAATACATTGTATGTGTACTTTCAAATGACAAGTAATATGGTTGCTTTGATGATTGGTTCTAAGCATTTCCTGAATAGATAAACCATTGTATTACAGATATATTAAATACAAATCACAAAATATAACCTTGCTCACAAAATATCAATTTTAAACTCTGTATCCTTCATCTGAAAGATGGAAAATAATTTTCCCCCGTACTGACCTTAAAGTCTGTACATACAGAAATAAATGTGATTGAAACTTGAGTACAAATTTGTGATATCCCTAAATTTAAGACTAAGGAATTTTCATTTATCCATTTTTTTAAACTAATACACTGTTGGTCACTGCTACTGTAACAGAGTGCCAAGCTAAAATACTATCAGTTTGAAATGTATGTTTGTTTATATAGTGCCACTTGGGGACATATTATACAATATCATAATACAAAAAGCCGTGCAATGGGGGGCAAAACATCTAAATAAATACATAAATAAGTAAGAATGAACATCAAAAAGTATAGTGTTTGAATCATGTAACATCAGAAAACATAACCCTGCCCTGTAGAGCTTACAATCTAATTAGGTGTGTAACATACAGATACATAGGGAAGTGTAGAAGTGCCATAGTAAGAACCTATGCAGTGCCCATTTAGTGTATTAAAAGGCAAATGTGGGTGGGTAACCTAAGGATTTTTGCAATATTGCAAAGAAAAATGCAACAGGTTTTAGCAACATTGTTAATGTGGCTAGAAAAAGAGAGAAGAATCAATAATTATTCCTAAACAACGTGCCAACTGGATAGGGAAAATGAGGGTATTGTCAATAGAAATAGAAATGGGTGGAAAAGGACCAGGTTTAGGTGGAATATAGTTAGTTCAATTTAGTGTGTTTAGCTGGAATATAGTTAGTTCAAGTATTGGTGCACAATTTAGGAAATGGCAAGGAGAAAGTCTGAGATGCGTGACTTGATGTCAGGAGTAAAGCTGAGTACACACTTACACGGCCGTTAGAAAATGGCATACAGAATCTGCAATCTCTGCCCAGACAGTCCAATGGGAAGACTAGAATTTGCAGAGTGCATCTTCCTTATGGTTACATTCAGAAGCAGGCAAATGGGTGGAGCAAGACTGCCACTATGGCATGAGAAACTAAAGTAAACTTTAGCAGAACCTAGCAGTTTAGGTCCTCATCCTGGGTACTATTAGTGGAGGGGCTTTGTTGGGAAGCGTTTCTGCTGGAATAGTTTTCCTTTTACATTTGCTCTGTAAGAGGGGATTGTATAAATTGTACAAAAATATCAAACATAATTATTTTATCTGCAATTACATCACAGGAAACCTCTGTATGTGAATCTCTGTTAATGTACTACTATACGGTCTCTCTTCCAAAAGCATGTGTTCAGTAATATTGTTGGTAAATGCACATTTTAATGCAATAGTGATATAAATAGGAAACACAAATGCACAGGAAAATACAGTATCCATGCATCCTAATGAAATAAGTGCCCCCATATGCACACATTTTAAGATTTATTATGCTTTCTGGCAGTAACTGACAGTTTTCAAGCTCCTTTGTTTCCTTCATTAACATATGTTATCCAATGTCAGGGAAGGGAGAATTGTCAGTCATTGTCAGTGACATTGACAGTGGAAAAAGTCAGAAAGTAGACAGTTACTGCATGAATATGGTTCCCCTTTAAGCACTGCACATTAGCCATATTATAGTTTTATTCAAAAGATAAATATAAATCACTTGTGGTGTTGATATAACTATAACTCTTCCTTCAATAACAAACTGAGTAAAGTCAGATTGTGCTGTAAATGGGCGGTCAGAGGGAGGGCATGCATTTTAATGAAATAGGTGCCCCTTATTCACACACTATTTTATAACAGTGAAATAATATTAAGAATGACAGCCTATGGGCTGTCTGCAATAATAGAACATTGTAAAAAAAATGTTTACAGGTTTAATTTTCCATTAAGCAATTTGCATCAATCATACAATGGTTTACAAATATAAATATGCACAAATGTATTTTTTCTAGCATATCCTTTTTTTACTTTTTTTTCAACAGGTTTTTAGGGGTTTAAAAACACTACGTAATTACATTTTTTACATTACAATTTAAATGATAATGTTCACTTAAAAATAACCCTGTTCTCTACTAAGCCACTATACGTCATAAAGTTAGCCATTAGCAATATTTGTATTTAAATTTGAAATATTATCAGGGAGGCATCTTATTTTCTCCAACTTTACTCTGCAGCAGGCCAATGTCCCCAAACATACAGCCAATGTAATTAAAAATGATCTTAATTAAGAACATGTAGTATTGGAAGTATGGCCTACATATCAAATCACATCTTTTCCCACCCTGATCTCAACATCATTGAGTGTATCTGGGGTTACATGAAGAGACAGAAGGATGTGATGTGGGCTACATCCTCAGAGGATCCGTGGTTAGTTCTTCAAGATGTTTGGAACAATCTAGTTAGGTAAGTTTCTTCCAAAACTGTGTTTAAATGTTCCTTGAAGAACTGATGCTGTTTTGAAGGCAAATAGTAGTAATGGCAAATATTGATTTGAAGTAGTCCACTCAATAGTTCACTTTTATCAATTGCAAATTCAAAGTTAATTAACAAAAAAGACTTACATCTGCCTAAACATTTTGCAAAATATTGTACCTTTCTAAGTGAGGGGGTAAAAGATACAGATATTTACAGATTATTAATTCAGACATGCTGTTGCTAATCCTGGGTTCCATTTGTCAAAGATATTATCTGACATTTACCTTAAATTATTTATTTTGACAGCTTCTTTGTGAGTGCAAAAGCTCAGAATACTTAAAGACTAAAGACTAAAGCTAGACCCCTTCCCCCCTACTTAAACAGTGTTATCTTCAATATAATACTAAACAGTCAGCAATCTTGTTTTATAAAGTGTTTATGAATGGTTTCACTAAAAATGTCATTTTATATCAAATTAAGCTTTTACTTACTTAGCAGTGTCAAACAATGCCAGACAGCAACAGCTAGAGCTAGCAATATATTGTCTTGAATAAAGAGGGGAATAGATTCAAAAGAGAAAAATATTATTCTCCCTCTTTACAAGGCACTGGTAAGGTCTCATTTGGAAGCAGTTCAGAGAAGGGCAACTAAAATAATAAAGGAAATGGAGGGGCTCGACTATGCAGGCAGATTAGACAAGTAATGGGCCATACAATAAACTCTCTGGTGTATTATTCACTAATATGTCATATCAGAGGACACGTGGACATCCTTTAAGAATGAAAGAAAAGAAGTTTTATCTTCAGATGTGATAATGGCAAGTTCATTGAATAGCTTTTAAAGAAGCCTAGATAAGTTTCTAAAACTAAAAAATATCGAGAATTAACAGTATTAATACATTTACTGTAGTTTTGGTTGATCATGGAATACTTTCCAAGTGCTGCTTGGAGTCAGGAAGCAATCCTCTCCTTTTTTTATTTTAGCTGGGTTTTTTTGCCTTCCTCTGAATCAACTGTTAGGTAGGGTTAAAAAGGAGGGTATGTCTTTATGCCCTCCTTTATGCAACCTCAGTTTCTATATTACTATACTTGTGGTATATTATTAGTGAATTAAGAGGATACAGCATCCCTTGACATTAATCTGATAGAGTATTATTTAATATTAGACAACACACTACAGTTTAACAGTTGAAATAAACTTTGTTTATTGTGTAAGCAAAATGCAGACATAAACTACAGTAAAATCTCAATATCTTAATTGCGCTATTCTCAAGTACATTTAAGAACAGTTCATACCAGCTTTAGTCAAAATGTTTATTCATTAGCAAACTATCTTTTTTGCTAGTGCTCTTGCAGTAATGTAGATCTCAGTGGTACAGAAGTACAAATCAATTAGTGGGTTTTTCCAAAAAAGAAAAAAAAAAGCTACTTACTGTGAAAATAATGTCCTTGACCGTACAATGAACTTGAACACATATTCTAATGCTTTTAATGTTCTTAGAATCGGCTCACACTGTTCGCCTCTGCTGGAAATATCCAAATATTTCTTCAAAACAGACATAAGTTTTCTGTCAAGAAAATTCATCCAAATATATATTAGTGGATTAGTCGTGTAATGTAGTACTGAAAGAATGCCTTTCACATATTAAATTATTATAACTGCAATGCAATAGCAAACAGTGGGTTATAGTATTTCACCTTCAGTTCTCCTTTAATTTACACAAATGAAAAGAGAAATTTGAATTATAATAATAATATTAATCATAATATTGTACTGTATAATAATATTGAGTATTTGTTGGGGAACATGTTTCATTTTGTTTTCCTTATATTATTTTAGCAGCTGTGCATAAAGATTGTAATGGCCAAAATACACGTATTAAAATTTAAAGGAGAATAGTGAGGGTGAAGACCTACATTATACCACTATTCAGGATACTGTTTAGACTGCAGAGCTACTTAACAAATTTCCTATGTTGCTCTGGTCAACTCTTCTTTTCTCAGATCGGTGACAACGAGGCCAAAGAAAAGATGTGCTTTACAAGAAGCATGCCTTCCCATTGGCCCCATTGCAGGGCAGAAGAGGGAATCTATTACTATAACTAGTCTGCATATTACCGATACTAAAAACTAAAGGGCATGTCCACAAAAGTATATTATTATTATTTTAAATTTCTAAAGAGCCAACATCTTTCGTGGTTCTTTACAATTTCATAGTAATACATGTTAAAAACAAAGGTATTGCATACAATACAAAGTCACACGTTACATACATGGGTAGTGCATATAATACAAAATAATACAAGTATATGCAGCACTTAGAGTGTGGAAAAGTGATGAGTTATTTACTGCAATACCATAATACAATAAGTAAAGGTGGCCATACATTAGGCCGATTTTATGTACAATTCGACATACAATCAGACATTTCCATCGATTGGCCGAAAAATTGTACATTTTCCCATTCTTATCATGCGACATTAGATCGTAAAATCGATCGTAATTACGATCGGGAAAGTCGTTTTTTTAAGTCGATTGGTAAAATGATTGTAGTGTTTTCTAAAGTTCCGATTAAATGTTAATGTAATGTAACCTCACAATGGACGACATTTGACATTAATTCTAAGATGGCTCTGTCTAAGTAAGCTTGCAATTTCAAAGGAAAGGTAGAGGACTCTACCTCGAACTGCTTTAATAAAATTCCAGCTCTGGTCCCAAAAAAGATAACTTTTATTTAAACATAGGCATAAAATCAATAGACAGACATACAGGGTTATTTAATAAAAGTTCTTATCGTTTAAAATGGTGCTAATTTTGCCCCAACCAATCAGATGCTAGCTTTTAAATGTTAAATAAGATCTGATTGGTTGGGGCAAAATTAGCACCATTTTAAACCATAAGAACTTTTATTGAATCTCCCTGTTAGTGTTCACCTGACATGTTTCATGTCTCTAAGGACTCTTCATCAGAGGTGTTAGTAAGCTTGCAGTCTAGAAATGGGGGTGACACACAAGGTGAAGTGAATTGGTAGGCTGTAAGTAGATAATCAGTGTAGTTTAATGAACAGGTAGGATCGTGTTGGCTCACTGGGAGGGGTAGTGTTATATGGTTGCCTGAAAAGGTGAGTTTTGAGGTTGTGTTGCAATATTAAGGGATGTGATGAATAAAGCAAGAAAGGGAGTTCCCAAGAAAAGGCGAGGTGCAAGCAAAGTCCTGAATGTGGGTGTGGGAACGGGGGGACTAGATCATTCGCATAGAGATGGTTATGCCTGGGATGATATATTTGGATCAGCTCTGGTTAGATAGTGCTTTGTAAGATATGGTAAGCAGCTTACACTGCAGAGAGGAGCAGTGTTTGAGAAGCAAAAGGAGAAATGAATGAGCTGAACTGAAAAGAGTTTAAAGTAGAATGAAGTGGTGCCAAGCATTTGCTTTGTAAACCCCAAAGGAGGGCATTACAGTAGTCAACACGTGATTTTATTGGGACATGAACTAAAATTTCAGTAGTGTCAAAGAAAAGGACAAATACAAGATAAGTTTTCGAGTTGACAACGACAGTTTAGTTAGTGTGTTAATATGGGGTTAAAAAAAAATTCTAAAAAGTCTAGTCTTATTCTCAAGCAACATTAGTGAGGAGTTGGGGTTATCGGTGTGTGCTGTTAAGATTAAT
The DNA here is from genome assembly GCA_019447015.1 of Hymenochirus boettgeri. Taxonomy (NCBI): domain Eukaryota; kingdom Metazoa; phylum Chordata; class Amphibia; order Anura; family Pipidae; genus Hymenochirus; species Hymenochirus boettgeri. Next base: position 61,834,490 of record CM033471.1, read on the forward strand.
TGTAATTCAAGGCAAGGGAAAAGATCTTGAGGTTGGGAAAATGACAAGTTCAGTCTTGTCCATATTCAATTTGAGAAATAATCTTTGGTTTGGCATTTCCCACACATATGGTATGTCTTTAGGGGTCTCCACTACCCTTTACCTCAGTCCTGGCAGCAATATCAGCAAACAGGCAAACTTGGAAGGAGACTCCACAAAGCAATCCACTGAAAACAAGTTTTATTCAGTGATCTTAGCAACATGTTTTGAATCGTACATGGGTCCTTTTTTTAAGCTTAGGTCAATTTGAGAAAGCAGGAGGACATCTCTGATGCAGAGTTGTAAATGTGTGTGTCGCCAGCATATACTGTAGGTGATACTGGAATCCAAATGAACAAATATATTGTCCAAGACCAAAAGTGTAAATGGAAAATATAAGAGAACCAAGTATTGAGCCTTGCAGTATCCCCACAGGAAGGGGTAAATTATGCTGACAAGAAGTGTCTTAATATTAAACTGTAATTTTTAGAGACTTAATAATTTAGTAGGACAGAAAAGAGTTTAGTATGAATAGATGTGGGGATTCTGCTGCCACAGATTTCTGATATATTACATTTCTTTTAACTTACTTGTAGGCAAGAGTAGCACTGAAATGCTGCTTAATATAGGCTTCTAAAACAGTGTTGAAATGTTGAAATTTCCTGTCTGCAATTAGTCCAATTATGTAAATCTACAACCCAAAAGATGATTTTATAAAACATTAATATTAAAAGTTAAAAATGTATTAAAAAAATTGACTTCTGTAAACCAATGAGTCAACAAATTACAAACCAATACAGTAATAGGCTAGGTTCACATGAACGTCTGGTTTTTCATTTTGCCAGCATTTTACTGACCTTTATTAAAGTTACTGCTAGAAAAATGGTGCTTGCAATGTTTTCCTAGCAGCAGAACATCTGGAAATGGAAGTAAAATACTGGGAAAACAAACATTTTTGTGAACCTAAACTTAGTTTGTTAAAGACATAAATCCGTAATTGCAGACTTTTCTATTCCTAATGTAATAATATTCAATGCTTTTCATAACAAATTAAACAATTGAATATAATTACTGGAGAAATACCATGCTTCCATGTTGAAACCTGCAGTACGTAAATATAGGGTTTCCTCCATACAATGTCGTGGAGTAACCTGGTGTTCTGTTACTAACACCTTAGTAGTAGTAGTTCAAGATATAATATTAAGTATTCGACGCCCACAAGTAACCTCAACAGGTATTGCAGACAAATTTATTCAAGAATGCCACACAACATGTTTTGGACTCCTCTAGGTCCTTTTTAAAAACAGGACACCTCTTGTACTACTTGATACCTGAAGTACTTTGTGTAATGAAAAAAAAAGAAAAGAACAGCACTAGGTTTCAAGCAAATTCTTTACAATCTTAAAGGACAACTCCACCCTCATAAGAACATCTTTTAGAAAGAATGGCCTCTTTAAAATATGTTGATATATCAAAGTTTGTCCTATGAATTCATTACTGTATGCTTGCTATGCTTCTGGAGGCCTCATGGAAACTGAGCAGTTTAGAAACCTGTACTTAGCCTGTACTGAGCCTGGGCATGCTCAGAAGAGGCAGAAAAGGGATTAGCATTCAGTCATTGGCTGTGATGTCAACTGTCAAATCCATAACAGACAGTTGCTAACTGGAAGAACCAGGAAGCAGAAACAGGGAAAACAGGACATTGTGCAAGATTTCAGGTTATACTTTTTTTGGGTTTTGGGGGGTGATTTACCAGTATGTAAGTTTTCCTTTTGGGGCTGGACTTTAATCTGAAGAAGACTGACTTTTTTAAAATACCCTGATTTTTTTTCAGAATGAAGCTTTTTTTTAACTTCGTTTTTATTGAGCAGTGAAAGCGTAGTACACATTGTTACCGCAATAAATCGAGAGTAGTAGTTGCAGGTTGAACAATACACATATTTTCTATATAAATTGTATACTACATATTTTGTAGATATACAAAGAGATGATTAAACTATTAGAACTATATACAAAGAGAACTTGTCTGTCTTTGTTAATTTACTTGTTGAGTAGCATCTTTAAGGAGGGAAGGGAAGTGGGAAGAGATGGGAGTGGGGGGGAAGGGGGGGAGATAGGGTGCCAACGCGCAGGTCGACAAATCTAAACATCCATATTTTCCAAATTTTCGTGAATTTTTTGGGCATTCTCTTTTGCGGTATAATATCTTAAGGTATGGTAGTGTGGCATTTACCAAAGCCTTCCATTGCGCCAGTGTTGGGTATTCAGGGGCCGTCCATTTGAGTACTATGGTTTTGCGGGCATAGAATAATGTCTCTGTTAGGAAAAGCCTATGGTATTTTGTCATTGTTCCTCGTCTGATATACCTAATATACAGCTTTTTAATAAGTATCTAAACTCTTACCAATGCATCAAAGACAAGTATGTCATAGTTTTCTGTCTGGGAATTTTCCATCATAATGTTGAACAGAGCATCAAGGGTGTCTTGTAAAAACTAGAATAAACATAAAAACAAAATATTCTAAAGGTTTAAGGTTTTAATTAAATATATATATATATTTGAATAAAGCACATTTTAACAAACATACAGTAAGTGAATGTCTTTCATTCTAGAGATATTGCACATACTTTCACAACTTCTTCTCCATCCACAATTTTAAGCTTTTCCAAGTTTTCTTGCAAAAGTTCTGGCTTTGTGCGCCACTTCAGAAGTCCGAGTAAGCCAACTTGAAAGAAAAAGGAAAAATAAATGAAATAATGGTTTTAAATAGTGTAACCAGATTGCAGACATCCTTTAGGATTAGAAGAAAAGATGTTTCATATTCACATTAGGAAAGTTTCTTTACAGTGGGAATGATAAAAGTGTGGAACTGCCTACCAGGAGATGTGGTAATTCAAGTACAATACCTTACATTTAGTTCTGGTTGATCCTTTCCAATTGCTATTTGGATGAGGAAGGATTTTCCCCTCTCCAATGTTATGTAACTATGAATATGTAACTATGTAAAAGAATACACTTTTCCTCCTGTATAATGTGAAGGCAAACAACACATTAATAATCATAATTAAGTAGCAAAAGTAGCAGGGGAAATAGAATAGAAGCTCCTCGCACACAAGAGATCAAAACAAATAATAAAATTGACTGATCTTTCAATTGTTTTGCAAATTTCAAAAATGTTACTGTTTTGCAGATACACTATGTCAAGGAAGATGTTTGTTAATGTTCCTTACCCTTTTTTTGCTGGAGTCAGCAATTATACATGGTGCTAAACATCACATTATCGACACAGTTTGAGAAACCTTTCTTTAAAATGAAGAATTTTTGCATTTAAATACAGAGAACAAACACATTCCGTTTTTTAATGGGCAATTCACTGCTTGACTATTATTTATAATGTTCGCGTCTCTTTAAAGATGTAAAATCTTTTATAAAACATAATTGTTTCCCCTTTAGCACATATTTACTACAGCATATAAAGTTGCAACTGAAACTACTAAATACATATAAATTATGATGGACTTACCATTCTGAGTTAATTTAGTTGAACATACAAGAGTTGAAATAGAGAATGAATCACGAGAACTAATGGACAGCCCTCCAGAACTACTGCTGCTTCTACTAAATGTTGACCCTTTACCGTCCATTTGTTGCCGGGTAAAAGGCAGTTTTAAATAGGTACTGGCATCCTCCATTTTTTTACCATCGCCCTGGAAAGTACACATACATAACCTATTTATTGTATAATTTATTTATTTGAACCTATAAAAGAGCAATATTTTTTACATAAATGAAAAATAAACATTAAAAGGCATGTCCATCCCCTAAACTAAAATGTAACCAACTACTGGCCCCACTGTGTTGTTTAACAGCACAGTGGGGCTCTCTGCAGTGCTTGTCCAAAGTCCAGGAAACTGAAGAGTAGGAATGTTCCTGTTCAAAGGGTTCTGCCTCCTCCCTTGGGGCAAGCGCTTTGCCCTCCCCCCCTTCCTCCCTCCCGATCCCTCCCAGGCTACACTTTAACTAGCATAAAAAAATTTATGTATGTTATAGGACATCCCTTCCCACCCCCAACCGCTAAATTAGATATCTAAAAAAAGAATCTGAACTCTACTTATATCCCCTCGCTCCTGCAGCGTTCTCTATTGCCAGCAGCCACAGCTGTGATTGGCTGCCTTACAACCAATCACAGCCGCAGCTGCCGGTTCAGCCCCTGCATGTAGTTCTGGAAAGCAGGGAGCTAGATTGAGGAGCTGTAAGTAGAGTTCTGCTTAGTTTTTTAGAAATGTAATATAGCGGTTGGGGGTAGGCAGGGTTGGCCTATAACATATTAAAATATTCTTTGTAGGGTGGGAGATGCCCTTTAACCAGAAGATGACAAAGAGTACACAAAGACCAACACTTCAAACACAGCAAACACAACTGGGCAACAGAGATTAAAGGGACACAATACTGAAAAAATGACTTTGCCTCATCTTAATCTATAATTGAATACATGTAAATAGAACTTACTCTGATTTGCATGTGTTGTTGCATGCCTTCAATCCAGCACACATTTTGTTTAGGAGCAGTATCCCCCCTCCCTCTTTTAACCACTCCCACTTCCATCCAACCTGACTTTTTTCCCACAAACCAACTGTCAAACCTGAACACAGCATACAGCATTCGTATTGTCAAAACTCCACATTCCAGCTACAGTAAAACTACTTACAGAAAAATAGTTTTTGAGAGAAAGGAACTTGATTGACAGCTGAAATATAAGAAGTTTCAGATTGGATATCTAAATAAATAGGGGGCAGATCAACAAAAAAGTATACAGTGGTGGTTGGGAAGAATTATATTTTTCAGTTACGGTATATTTAAAATAATCTATTTTTTGGTATAGATGCCCTTTAAGAATCTATTTCAGCTTACTTTCAGTGCATTGTCACAATGCTACCTGTGTATAGTGTTTCTATGCAAAAAAACAATTACAACTGCAATAATACAATACTGTATTATAAACACAAATGTGTGTAAACTCATTTGCAAAAGGCAGGCGTTGTTTGTTTTGTCAATGCTTGTGTATTGTCAGTTCTGAACCTTAGTAGTTTTAGAACATATATCCAGGCTAAAATAACATCAAGGTGTTCTGCTGAAGTGAAGTTCTGAGCTCCTAAAGGAAATATTTATGGTAAATCAACATAAATGTAACAAGGTATTTTTAATCAGTTCTTTCTATTCTCTCTAATGGGATAACTTGTGTTTTTAGGGTGAAATGTTTGTATAAAATGGGCAAGTGTGTAAATCTCAGTTTTTAGAAGTGGTGGGCAACAAGAAGCACAGGCAACAAAAGGACAACTACACTGTAATAAATATACTTTTTAAAAATGAAAAGTACCTGGGGCTAGGGGGTAGGATTGATTATCCCAGCCTCCCAATACTGTTTTGTTTTCAACACCAGCATGCCTACTTTTCATCCGCTAAGTTAGTGTCCTTTGCCCTTTAGTAAGATAGTGCTGAAGCCAGGAAGAATCCTGTCAGAAGCGGTTTTATGCTGACATTCCTCACAGAAATGCCAATCTTACAGTACCTTTTTACCCCAGGTACTATTCATTGTGACTGTTTATTTAAAAAAAACTTTATATGGTCTATATCATTTGTACTTAGTTTGATCAACTGGACTTGAATTTTAGTTCTTGAAGACGTTTCACTGGTCATCTTAACAACTTTCTCAATTTAGAATGACTTGTACAAGAATTTGTTGGCAATAATTACCCTGGAAGGTCCCAATCAGCAAATAAAAGCAAGGTGTTAGGGACCTCTGGAATGCAAGGTATTATATTGTGGTGAAAAGGTGTTACCGAAACTGTCCAGGGTAAGGCAGCAAAAAAGCATTGTACATGGCAGAAAACTGATGTTGAAACCCCCCCCCCCCACCTCTATTCAAGGTTTCTGTTTTGACATTTTGACATTTCAGTCCTGACTGATTTTGCTCTTCTGTGCTGTGCCATACAAAGATGCAGTTGCTGTTTGGTCTCTCACACGTAAAATTGTCACTGCACTGTGTATATTATGTCACTCTTCTTGTGATGTACAATTGTTGGCCCATCTTATGATACTCGTACACCTTATTGTTGGTTTTGTAACAGTAACATTTTCTGTGGCAACTGAATAATTTTTATGTCTTAGGTCATTGTATATTTGGGTTCATTAAATACCATTAGATTTGTTCAGAAAATCATAAGGCACCTGAAAAAATTGAATTATGTATTATGGGACTTATTTGCTAAAATGCAAAAAGGCACACAAACAATATCCATTATGATTAGTTTATTCCCATCTTAGGCACTTGCCATTTTCTGTGTTGTTAGCTACTAGGATTAAAGAGGGGGTGGGGGGTTGCTGAGACTGAGCAAAACAAGCAGCAACACACAAACCTAAGAATAAATGCTAATTAAACATATTTATTTACAGATTAGAATGAGAAGTCATGTTTTCAGTATAGTTGCCCTTTAATTTAATACATACATTTTAATTCCTAATGATAAAGCTAAACTTTAACTATAAAGGATGGCATCTGGAGAATATGTTTTAACAATAAACTAGATGAAATAATAGAGGGACAAAATATTATCAGGCACATAAAATCACAACGCATTAGGTGGCTGGGACATGTAGAGAGAATGGAAGGAAGTATTCCTAAAAAAATTATGAAAGAAAGGCTCTACTTAACAAGAAGAAGGGGAAGGCCACGTGCAAAATGGATAAAGGACGTAACAGCAGACATAGCTAAGATGGAGATAAGAGAATTGAGAAAAAGAGCACGAGAGAGAGAAGAATGGAGGCAAATTGTGGAAGAGAATAAAGCCCACCCAGGGATGTAGCGCTAGATAAAGAAGAAAGGAGTGATCTGTGAGGGTTGTTTTTAAAGTTTTAGGGATTGTTATTTGGTGACTTATATAATTAGTATTTTTATAAGGAGCTAATAAAATTGTAGTTTTACTTTTTTTTAACTATCTGGTCAGTGTGACCATTTTGTATCCATATTTTGTTTTCTTTTTGGTATCACTCTGGGCAAATGGGCCAAAGGTATTTTATGTGCAACAATGATTATTGATTTCTCTACCTTTAAAACCACTAAGTCATGGCAGCCATCATGTAGTGTTGTTCCATCCTCCTTCATGAGTCGCACAAAAGCCATGGCAAAGTTTCTTTCAGCTTTGTCTTTAGCTGAAAATAAAAATTGTACAGATAAAAAAATGAGAAAAGTGAATAAGTAAAACACTGAAGTCTTGTGATTGACAAAACAATACTTTTTCTCAAGAAAAAGCAAAGCAGACTCCATGTTAGCCAGAAAACTAAACAACAGAATGTCACTGAACAGACTACATCCCCTAAAAGATAAAGCCTGGTAGATGGTTTACAGTCCTGTCCAAATTCTTAAAATGTTCACGGATTACTACCGATCCCTATATAATGGGACTACTGTTAATAAAGAAAAAAATAACAGCTGTTTGTCAACAGATACTTGACCACAACAAACTTTCCTAAACTAAACCCTGTAGAAACTAGTAAACGAAACACACTTTTCATAATACTACAGGAAGCTATAAAGACAGCTGTTGAAATGAAAACAGGGAAATTGCCAGGCCCTGACGGCTTTATCATCATGGCTTATTATAAAAAAATTCCAAAAGCTCCTAATCCCATATTTGATAAATATGTAAAATAAAATATTGCTTGTAGGAGATGAACTCCATCGAAACCTCCTGAAAGCAAACACAATTTTCATACCAAAAGAAGGAAAAGACACTTTGAGCTGTAGCAATTACAGACCTATTTCACTAATTAATAATGATATATTATTTACAAAAATGCTAGCGAACCGCCTAGCTGTGGTATTGCTGAATATAGTCCACCCAGACCAATCAGGATTGGTGCCAGGTAGACAAACAACCGATTGCATTAGATGTACACTCCAAGTCCTATACATATGTCACTCAACCGCAATACCAGCAATTGCACTCAACAGATGACGAAAAAGCGGATTTTGAGATGACAGGATTGACTCGTGATACCGAAGCTTTACCCTTACACATTTCGGTTTCTGTAGTCCCTTCAAGAAAGCTACATATAGTCTATACTCCCAAGCAGTAGCAAATATCTCAAATATGGGCTATACTTCTGAAACTATATCTATACAAAACAGCACACGACAGGACTGCCCGCTCTCTTCCCTCCAGTTTGCTCTGTGTATGGAACCTCTGGCTATTAGAATGAGACACAACCCAACTATTAAGGGCATCACAATAGGCTCCCAAGAATATAAAATTTCACTGTACGCAGATGACACTCTACTTACAACGGAATGGGGAAAATAATTAACCTAGATGGGTTGAATTAGAAAATCATATTGTGTCTTCACTGGAAGGGAAAGATACACTATTGCTACCCAATATGAAAACAACACTACCATACCGTTGTCCAAACCTATATTTAAGACACACTATCAATCTCTGGTACACTGCAGTCAGACAATATAAATTAACCAAAGACTCTTCGCCATTACTATAAACTTATAAACCTGATTTTAAAGGTGACTGGACTGAGTGGAGAAACAAACAGATAACCACAGTAGCAAAACTGATAACCAGTGAGGCAATAGATCTGTGGGAAGAAATTAGAAACCTACTCTCTTTGCTCCCATCCAAATGGCATCCAACATCTGCAGATTAGACACTACGGTCAATACATCATGATAGCTCAAGACCCAAGGAGCCTTATACCCTTTAAAAAAACTTTTCTATTATCCCCTAGAGGATCAGGCAAACTTTCAGCTATTTATAAAACAAATTATTCCAGGCAACCCCCAAGTATGCTATGAATAGAGGGGAGGAATGGTTGGGGGAAATGGAAGGAGTATTTTTCATCCCTCCTGAAGTGATTAACACAAAAATGTAGGGGGACATTTAAAAATTCTGCATCGCTAGCATCTCTCACCAGCTAGAACTGCAAACATTAAATATATAAATGTTACAGAGGCTGTAATACTAGGGCAGATCTGAAACATTTTTGGTGGGAATGTGAGGAGGTCCAGAAAATATGGAAACTATACTCAGAACTGATAGAGACCTCCACCTACAGATAGTTTTGAGTCCTTGAACAGCTCTATTTGACAAACCCATACCCAATGTTTCCTCATCAGGTAACAGACTAACCTACCAGTTCCGTGCTGCTGCTAGAACATTAATCACCTCCCTTAGAAACAGGCAGCCCCCAGCAAAACCTACTTAATAAACAAGATCTGGTGGATGTGTGAAAAAGACACCCTAATATGCTCATATAAGCAATATGACCAGATTTTGACATTTTGGCCACACCCCTAGAGTAATACCCAAACTGCATAACTCCACATAGCAACTACATGAGAGGTGTCCTTAACACTTCTCCACAGTTTAAATGCAAAAATTAAAGGTGGAGAGGAGGAAAGAGGAGAGAGGGAGAGAAGAATAAGGGTAAAGAGAAAAAAAACAAAGGAATAGAGAAGCAGATACCAATAAAATGTACCACCATCACTGTTAACTGTTTTTAATTTTTTACTTTTTGTTTCTTTTGATTTATTTAAAGGGCATCTATAGTGGGAAAATGAACTTTTTTTATTTCTTTCCATGTGTCCCCACTACCCCCAAAGTGTCTTCACTTTTTTCAGATTCCCTCTCTGTCCTGAGATACACCAGATAGAAGAATAGGTGATTGCATTCCTCTACTCCTACTTGGACTGCCAATCAAATCCCTGTGAGTGATCCCACCTCCCTGCTCTGTAATAAACATAGAGATAAGAGCGTTAGCAGGGGGAGAGAGGTAGCTTTGATGGTAGATTTAAGGCTGCACTTGACCCCCCTTCTTAATAGCTTTCACTGATTGATGATGGGTCACAAAGTGAGAGATCGTAAACTGTACTGTTCTCCTTCTTCAGAGATAGGATTAAGGCAGGTACATGAATTTAACTTTGCAAAGGGGCAATGTGTTTTTTTCACTATAGAAAAAAATATTCAGTAATAATGACTCCAATATGTAACATTTGAAAAATATACTGTATATATTTGTTGCTGCTATTCAACAAAAATGATTGAAACAAACAAAAAAAAGATAGTATATTACTTACATTCCTGGGATGACCTGTGTCTAAACATAAAGCGAAGATGAATTCGGTGCATTTCTTCTATTGGTACTGCCACCTTAACAGATAAAAAGGGATTATGGCACACTAAATATGAGGTTTATCAACATAGGCCTGCTTTCCTTGTCCATAATTCTACTAGGCACATTAAAGGACAAGTCCAGCCCCCAAATGAAAACTTATATACAGGTAAATCTCCCCCCAAAACTCTACACTGTATGTTTTAGAAGTTAGAAATCTGAAATATAAATGCCTAACCTGAAATCCTGCACAATGTCCTGCTTCTGCTTCCTGGTTCTTTCAGTTAGCAACAGTAAGTTAGTTGACATCACAGCCAATGACTGATACTAACCCCTAGCTGCCTCTTCTGAGCCTGCTCAAGCTCAGAACCAGGCCACTAAATTGCTCAGTTTCCATAAGGCATCCAGAAGCATATCAGGCATACAGTAATGAATTCAGAGGACAATGTAGGATATATCAACATATTTTAAAGAGGTCATACTTTCTAAAAGATGTTATTATGAGGGTGGAGTTGTCCTTAAATAATTATAAATAAGAAATTTAAACTACAAAGGAAATCCAACACCATCTTTTAATATTAAGGACAGTTTGCACTGGTTTGAGTTTTCACAAGTTAATATATAACAGATTGCCCCACAACTATTATTTCTCAAAAGATCTACTTAATCAACGCATCAATACCACAGCACAAAGTCATCTACCTAAACAGACTGTCTGTTTAGGTAGAAATTCCAGAAAGTGTTGACAGCATTGACACTCATACTACTACCTTACTACACCAACAGCTGACTAACTTACCGTAAATCTAAATGCAATCTTAAAAGAATTATAGGACCAAAGGGGCAGATATGATGCTAACTTTTCAGGGAGAACAGATAAGTTAGTTAAACCCCATCTCAATTTGCCACATATTGAAGGAATATTTATTAACTGTTAGGGCATAAAAAGCACTATAAGTTGTACAATAAATGTGAAAAAACATTGGGAAACCAGTAAGACTTATGATTTCATTTGAATTGCACTCTTCATTGGTGACTGTCATTAGTGACTAGAGAAAAATACATTTTCAAAAAAGGCCAGGAGGTCATAATAATGGCATGGGTATTAGAATTAGAACTGCAAATTTACATTTTGCTTGTCAAATGACAATGTCTAGTTTTCGAGAAGGATTGTACATGAGGGCCTGGATACTATTTGCAACTAAAGAAGAATGCTTACAAACAACAAACTGCCACATTGCTAATCTATTTTCTACTTCATTCTTCACTGTAAATTATAAATAATCATCTGCTATGCACTCTTAATTAATACTCTTAATTAATACTTTCAGGGGGAGGGGATAGTGTAGATACATTTTTTTATTATTATTATCTTTTAACAACACTGTTCTCTGAAGAAAAAAAAAAAACTAATTATAAAAACATGAGAAAATATCTTCCCACACTGTGATCACGCATTTATAGATATATTACCTCATAACAGCAAGAACACCAAGCGATTTCCGTCATGTGTTCATGCCCACAGCTATTCTATACTTATGCGCTACTTCACAGGCACTCTTTTTAGCTGCAGTGTTTTGAATTTTATTATCGACAATAAATATTTGATAGCATCTGTGAACACAGGCATTCTCCAGCTAGCATGAATACATATACAATTTAGACATTGCTCGAACTGCTGCAATATGCTGCAAACAGAACCCATTGTTATTCTCTGTGGCTACTGTGAGACTTGCTTTGTCTTATTTATTTTGAGGGATATGTGAAGCTCACATTTTGCATCTTAAATGCACTTTATTGACAGTTTTGTTGCAAAAAATAATGATCTGTGTGGCATTTAGCTAGTAAATACCTTTTAAGTTTTCATTTATATTGTGCTGTCATAAGAAAGAAGAAATAGCAGTAATTTCCTATATAAATATAAAATGAAGAATGTTTTTTTTTTTACCTTTATGGTATCCATCCAGCGCGGTTGTTTGATCTGATAGTAAATAACTGATCTATATTCACTCACAGGTTTGTCTCCAGCTCCCAGGCAAATTGCATTCTGGTTACAACAACAAAAAAAAATTATATATATTATTTTTCCATTTTAGCAAGTTAAATATAATAAATGTTGCATGTCTTTACAAATTGGCAGTACATTTTTAATATGGTTTGGTAAAAAGTAAAAATCTAGAAGAGAAAGGATGCTTGTATGAAGTATGAATGTGGCTTAAAAAGGCCTTAGGCCTCAGCCCCCCTTTGAAAGGCAATGTGACATTGTGTCTATGTATGCTGCAAGTTTTAAAACTCAGTAACTATACTATGGCTATGGCTAGGGTGTGTAAATTTGGAAATTCATTCTGAGATAAATCTTGTGTGTGGGATTGGCAGACATTTTTGCATTTATTACTGTAAAAACAACTTTTTCAATGATTTAAATGAGAGGTGGAAAGGTGGGGCCCATCACAGATGTGGATGCCTGTCCGGCCCCTGCATGCAAGTTCTGGCAAGCAGGGAGCCAGATCAGTGCGCCGGAGGGTCGAGGGGCTGTAAGTACAGTTCTAAATCTTTTTTTCACATTCTCAGTGGTTGGGGTTGGGCAGGGGTGCCCAAAATTTTATATTTAAAAAATTATTAGGGCCGACATGCCTTTTAAAACAAAATGTTACATTTTATTTTGTAATGTTAGGATTTTGATTTTTAAATTATCTGTTTGTTTTGTTTGATTTTTTGTTTCTGTGCCACAAATCCATGTGAAGTTGTTTTTTTTATTATGTATCCTTAAAGGGTAACTGTTGTCTCTATACAAGTGTCATCTATCTCACTCATAACTTTTAAACAAGCCTAGGATGTTGTCTCTAGCTTCTCTGGGTCTTTAGTTATAGGCTATAAATTTAAACTCAGACAGTAAGAATAAACAATGAAGTGTGTAACAGTCACATGATGTGCTGTTTAAAGGAACACTAAATAGATTTTTTTGTACAATGAATGTCACAAGTTACTGGTATTGATGCATAAAGTAGAGTTGATCCAGGGAAATTTCCGATTGCCACTTGGAGTCAGGAAGGAATTTTTTCCCCCTTCATAAATTTGGTGGGGGTTTTTTTGCCTTCCTCTGGATCAACAGTTAGGCAGGTAAGGAGGGTATTGCTAGATAGGTTGGACTGTATGGATGTATGTCTTTATTTAACCTCAAATACTATACTATGTTATACTTTATTAAGTACATAAAATCTCTTTCTATTATTCATATGGAGGTGAGAACGCTTATTCCCATCACCCTGTGAATAATAAGATTGCCTGGGGAACACTACAAGACTTACCTTACCGGTGCTCCACGTGTCTCCCTTCTCTGCTGTCCAGGCGAACTGTCCCGACTGAAGTTAGGCATGCAATCAGGGCAGCATGCCTGTCAGCTAAGGAGCCAGGAGTGGAGCGCCGCTTAATGGTATTACTGTGCTGCTTACAATAAACATTTTAATAGCAATACTGAGGAAAAGTCTGCTGGCACTGAAGAGTATATGACAATAATGTGCTGCTGGCACTAAAAGTGTTAATGGCAATATTGTGGAAGAGTCTGCTGGCCCTAAATTTGGTAATGGCAATACTCAGTGAAAGTCTGCTGACATGGAAAGAGTTAATGGTAATATTCTGTGAAAGTCTGCTGGCACTGAAATAGTTAATGGTAATGTCTGCTGGCACTGAAAGTATTAAAAGTGTTAATGGTAATACTGTGGGAAAGGATCTCAAACTTCTTAAAATCTGTCTGTCCATCTATCCTTCTCTATATATCTATCTTCATGTCTGTCTGTCCCTGTCTATCAATCTATTTGTCCCTGTCTGTCAATTTATCTGTCCTGTCCATCTATCTATCGCAGGGACTGTGTGGGACAATGGGGGTACTTACAATTCTATGTGGGGGCACTTATATTTCAATTTTCTGTGTGTGGGGGGCATTTTTATTATAACACTCTGTGGGAGACACTTATATTACAATTCGTTTTTTTTCTTTACTTTCCCAGTTATCCACCAGTGTCTTTTACCCAGTTAACCAGCTGTTTATTTGACCGGTATCCACTATCTAACTATCTATGCATCTATCTGCTTCCCTGTGCCCCAGCTCCCTTATAAAGATTGAAATCACTAACTCTTTAGCCACGCCCACCACCGAAAGCTTTCTCACCTTGTCACGGCACCATCTATTACTAATTGGGACACCTTTCCGATTTTTGACTCAGCTGCCCAAAATCCTAGGAACGTCCCTGGATCTAGGTATAATTTTTTTATATAATGTATAGTTTTGGTGTTTCAGATTCAGTACATTTAAAAAAGGCAGGAAATCAAAAACAAATAATTATAGGTGTTCTGTGTTATTTAATACATACTGGTACTATTTTTCCTTCCTCATCACAAACACACATGATAACTTCAACATTTCTTTGTGTGGCTCTATCAAAATCTCCTTGCAACAGCGTAATGTAAATGTCATTTCTGACATCACCTGCAGTGAAAAACACATTTAAGAGGTAAATAAACAGACATTTTTCTTTTATTTAATAATTTTGATCTTAAAACACAAGGAAGGGCTCATTAAAAAAAAAAAAAACTTCAATTATATTTATAGACTACAAAGAGTTTATGAAATCAACTCATCTCTCACGTTTTTGTGAGCCATGAGATATTTTTAGAATAAACGCTCTTTTTTGCACACTGGTCCAGCTGATGTTCTTTTGTGCTTTCCATAGCAATGAAATGCATTCTAAAGCCTTGCAAATATGGCAACTTGGTAGGTGAACTGGTATAGATTGAAGTTTGAAGTACAATATGCTTAATGGACATGTTTTACTCACCTTATGTCTTTTTCCTACAAAGCTTTAATTTACCTTGTTCTTTTTGTTTTCCTGTCATTTGTAAATCATAGATTTTACCAGTCTAACTTTATCATATATTAAGGAGTCTTACCACACTGGATTTCAGTGAGACCTCATGCTATCTTTCATTATTGCTAAGTCAACATGGCAGTGCTTGATTGGGATTAATTTGCTCTGAAGATTCCATTCAGCTTTAAATATGTTATGCCATGATCAGGTTTACTTCATTATCCTCCCTCTGTAGTAAAATCAATGCAGCCTGCATCGTGCTACAAGTTTGGGAAGAGTGCAATAATAAAATGTCTCTCCAAAAGTAGAAAGGGACAGTCAATGCATCTAAATAAAAGATATTCAGGGGAGGAGGTCACCTGGGGCTTAAGGGAGAAGCCAAGTCAGATAACATAGTATTCCAAATGACCTAACGGTACTTATGGCCAGCGGCCACATTCTTCACCAGGTGCAACCCTCCATTCTCTCTGTTCTACCGCAGCTCTCCTTGAGCAGCATATGGTGCCATCTGTTCCAAGAGTGGTATATCCTGGAACAAACACTCTCGGGATGGTAAGCCTCCGCATCACCTACACGGGCTTTGCCCCCAGCTACTTCCGCAATGGGGCTTCATCAGACTTTCCTTTTATTAGGATTTTTTTAAAGAGACATGGTTCAGTATTACCCTTTAAACAATATATCACAAGTAATCTTTGTAAGTACATAAAATTATTTTTACTTCAATCACCACTATGGCAACTTCACATTTCTTTATCCTAACATCTCTCTCATAGAAAGCATGCAAACTGCCATTCTTCATTAAGTTCCCAGGGGGCTTGTGTCCTCATTTTATATATCCATGGCAGTTCTTTTTGTATTCATTTTCTATCCAAATCTTTTGCTCTTATTCCTAAGGATACTTGCTCAAACCCCAAAAAATTTACCAGCCAATTTCCTTGTTATTATTGTGTTTGGCCACTGTTGATTTCTCTATATTCTCCCCCAATCGCTCTACTGTGTTCTTGCATTCTAACCGTCAAAGGTTTTATAGTTTCCCCTATGTATTTTTTTACCACAGTTGCAATCAATTACATATACGACTCCCTTGGTTTGACAGGTTGTACACTAACAAATCGTGACATTTTTCCCCATATAATCAATGCCGGAGTTTATCTCCAGCATTTTTAAACACCTTCCACATCTTTTATTACCCTGCTATTTCTTTTTATTCAGCCAATTTTGACCCTCAGCTTGGGGTTCAAAATAATAGCTGGGGTATAATTTATCCCTCAAATTGCACAGCATAGGTATCAGGGCTATCGGTACTGTGTGTAACTAACTTTACACTGTTTGCATAATAAAATAATAGATCCCTGCACAAAGAATGCAAAAACAGAAACTTTTTTTTTAACAGAAGAGGCTGTCTAGTCACTTGCTCTCTCCCTGGAACACAGAAGAGAAATTAAAAAGCTTACTGGAAATTTTCACCAACCAAACGTGACTTTAACCCGAGGTCCCCACTGTATGGCTCTGCGTGATTAGGTTAGTATATGTTATCAGCAGCCCAGTGTTCAAAGTTCCAAGATGTTGGTAAACTGCATTCTAAGTGCAAAACCCCTCTGAATACAGTATTTAACTTTTTTCTGACTATTTTAGGCTGAGGCCACACTGCAACGCACTGAAGCGCGCGCAATTCCAGTGCATTTTTGCACATTGTCTCGCATTTGCGCATGCCATTTTGCGATTAAGCAAAAAATGGATATCTCAAAACAAAAGGGTTGTGCAATCGCATGCGCACCAGAATCATGTGAATTTTTGCATTCCCTGATTTCAATTCTAACCAAACCTGCATAATCTATTGAGTGCGCAAAAAGCACGCCAGTGTGGCCTATCCTTTACAGTGGCAAAACATGGCTGATTTCAGATAGGTTTTTGACCAACCATTGTACTTAGGTAAAGAGACCTGCAAAAAAGTAGTCTACATACATATGCTGCCTGGGTGGGCTATGTAAACTCTGGTGGCTCGTGGTTTTGGAATAAGGCTCTTATAAGGCTACCTATCCAATGTTCTTGATTAATACATAAAAATAGATATAACAAATAATTTGGGCTAGAGTCTATTCCAAAAGCCAGCAAAATAGGATCCTATTAGTTGTATTTTGCATCAGTTTATTTAGAGGAAACACATGTACAAATGTAGGGCAGGACTTAAATTGTATCAATAAGAATAAAAAGGTCAGACCACCTGTGGCAAAGGGTAACAATGTAATATGTGCAAACTGAAACTTTTAAACAGTTTATAATGTATTTTTTATTGGATTATTATATATTGAAATATAATAGATGCACTCTAAATTAACAATGTTGCTTTTATTTAAATAATAATATTTTATTGTTTGTAAGTTGACAAAAGAAGGGTCTCATTCTTCCATAATATATCTGTGGTATTCAATTAGATCAGTTACACATTATTTTACCTGGCATAATTATTTCAGGAAATCCCAGCTTCCTTGCAATTGCAGTTGTTCTATCCACGAGGTGAGGATAATCCTTACGGATTTGTACAGAGTCACCTACAAGCATTTTCACGGTCACCCACAGACCTGTAAAAAAATAATAACGTATGTTTTATCCTTTTTTTTATTGTTAGAATGTATATGTCCTACTATACAGTACTTGTAAAAACATTTTATCTTGGTTTTAGAAATATTATTGTTTATTTAATGGCTTACTATTTTCCAATTATAACATGCTTTGCATCTAATTTGCAACTAATCTAAGGACAGGGGCAGCACATACATCAACAGGAGAATCATTTAAATAATAATAATACAAATTGGTGAGACAATAGGTAATTCTAAAACATATCATAGAACTATCCATACTCATATGTTACCTTGTGCCATGATGGCTACTGACAGCAACAGTGTAAACAGTGAATGCTTTATGAAAGTGACACTGATTAGAAGATAAAGCCACACAATTCTTTGATAAAAGAGTAACATGTTTGACCTTTTATATATTATATAATTTCAAAATTATATTACATAATTCAAAACTGAAACAAATTCAGGTATGCATTTATTCTTTTCATATTCTTTGTACTGATTAGATGATAAAGACCTATGTTAAGATTCATGTTTTATTATGTACTATTTACAGGCAAAGAATATTTTAAATCCAAACCTCTGAAGTACAGAATCTTTTTATCCCTTTATCAACCAGGTTGGATCATCAACAAGGCCTGACCAAGCGCCCATACATTGAACAATAGAAGGAATCGGCCATTCGGTTCAGCACTTCGATTGCACGTGTGTACAAAGCTTAAGAATAGCTGTGCAGAAGGAATACCTACCTCACTTACCAAGTGATTTTTGATTCTGGCATTCATAATTTGACAAGGCTATTAGTACCATTTGTATCCTGTATTTTAAAACAGTTTAGTTTAATTTGTATTTAGCATTTATTTAGAATCAATAGAATGGAGTATATGAACACCAATGTATGTTCCTTTACATTGCACAATAAACAACAAGTAGTAGTAAGAACTACAGTAAGCACAACTATACTGGTGAAACACACACATGGTCAGCAGAGTGTTAAATAGGTTTATAATAAAATACAATAAAACCCTGTGCTGTGTCAGAAAAAAGATTTTAATGTCCAATTCCCATTCCCCAGATGATAAATCCTGCCTTTCCCTCACGGTCAGCTACGAAACATGCTAATAGTGCCCAGAGCTTCCAAGTTTATCGTCCAAGTTTGTGGCTGTAAGGAGCTGGACTTCAAAGTAAGGAATTCTCTAGATTTTTGTATTTAAAAAAAAAAAAGGCAGAGGGAAGGTTGGGGAACTTAGCACAACATACATATACATTTAACGTGTTTCCCATTTTATGAGCAGACAAGGCAGCTAGATAGCTTAGAGAGAGGTAGGCCAAAAGGAGCAAAAAGATATGCAAAATTCTCCTTTATGTCCCTTGGCTTATGCATGTGTCCAGAACCTTGGAATACACTGTATTATATTGATGCATACAGTGCTTCCCTGGTTATTATTATTGTATAATCATTAGTACATTATTTGTCATGAAAGGAATAATCTGAAGGAAGATTATATGTTGTGTAACTAGTCATTACTGTAACAACTGCATTTTAATGAAGTGAGTTACTGTAGGCAAGGATTTGCTGTTGGTGGCTTTATTAAACAGTTTGTAATCATGTAATGTTATATTGAAAGGAGATATATTGCTATTTTAGTTAATCCTCCCTGCACAATTTTTTTTGTAAAACAATCTAAAAATCTATTCATTAATTGTTTTTACCATTTCAAATTTGTTTATTTTTGAAAAACTTCCCCAATTTATCAGCATCTTCAGTCATTTTCTGCCCAGTAATTTCTACATACCTTGTCCCCCACCGTCTCCTTTAAACGCAGTGACCTTATTAAGCAGGCTATGCAAGAAGTCATTCTCAGCACCCACACTAGAAAGCAAAGATAAAAGCAGGAGTAATCATAATATTCGTATAAAAGTAAAATGCATTTTAAAAGAAAATCAAAGGTTTTTCTATCATAGCAGTATAGATTTGTACAATACAAAAATAAAAATGAGAAAATAATAATAGCGCTATTCTTGCTTATGTTAACATTGCTTAAGTCCTGTTAAAACATACTGTGTTGGTGCACGGCTTTAAGAGGTAAAATTCCATTTTAATAAAGTATTAATGAGAATTGTGTGGTAAAGAGTGACAGCAATACAAAATACACACAGCAATATGAAAATGTATTTTAAAATAGATGGAAAGAGGAAAGGAGAAAAGCACCTCATAACTTGCTTTTAAGTAAGTAGTAATTCAGACTCTGGCATAGCAGTAGATGTAGTATACTTGGATTTTACAAAGGCTTTTGATACAGTCCCCCATAAGGGACTAATGTATAAGCTAAGGTCTGTTGAGTCACATTTGTACATGGATAGAAAATTGGTTAATGAATAGGATGCAGAGAGTAGTTGTTAATGGGGCTTCATCATTATGGACTAAAGTGCTAAGTTGGGTGCCACAGGGTCCTGTGTTGGGGCCGCTTCTATTTAATCTGTTTATTAATGATTTGGAAGTGGGTATTGTCAGCAAGGTTTTTTGTGTTTGCTGATGACACAAAACTTTGTCAACCATTTAAAACTTCAAAGGATGTGAAATCATTGCAGGAGGATCTAGATAGATTGTCACATTGGGCTGCTAAGTGGCAGATGAGATTCAATGTTGATAAATGTAAGGTGATGCATTTTGGACTTAAAAATCCTTGTGCTGCTTATACTATAAATGGCTCTGTGTTAAGTGAATCCCTGTTGGAAAGGGATCTTGGAGTTTTGGTGGATAACAAACTTAAAGGTAGCAAGCAGTTCCAGGTGGCAATAGCCAGGGCCAGTATGGTATTGTCTTGTATAAAGAGAGGTATGGATTCAAGGGAGGAAAATGTTATTCTCCCTCTTTACAAAGCATTGGTAAGGCCTCATTTGGAATATGCAGTGCATTTTTGGAATCCTGTGTACAAAAAGGACATCTTTGAAATTGAAAGGGTTCAGTGAAGGGCAACTAAATTAATAAGGGGATCGAGGGAGCTTGAATATGAAGATAGATTGGATAAGTTACAATTATACACGCTAGAGAAAAGGCACTTGCGTGGGGATATGATTACTGTGTATAAATACATTAACAGGCCATACAATAAACATAGAGCATGTCAGAGGACACGTGGAGATCCCTTAAGACTTGAATAAAAAAGGTTATGGAACGGTCTTCCAGTGGACGTTGTTATGGCAGGTTCATTGGTCAGTTTAAAAAAAAGCTGGATGAGTTTCTGCAAACTATCAGGGTTATTCAATATATGTTCTTATCGTTAAAAATGGTGCTAATTTTGCCCCAACCAATCAGATGTTAGCTTTCAAATGCTATTGCTTGGGTGCACCTGTGCATCCAAGCAATAACCCCTCCAATTTAAGCCCTTCTCCCACCCATGCAACTCTTTTAAGAATGGTCAATGAGTTTCTCCCAGGAAACAAGAGATTAGCTGTCAGATTAATTTATTTATATATCCCTGTGCTAGTGAGAGGGAGGAGGGAGGAAGGGCTTATTTCATGTACATCAATGTTTAGAAATTAATAGATAAAGCAAGTGATACACTGTCATTTTATTTAGCGGTGTATAGGCTATAATCAAGGAAATGTGTGTTTTTATTCAAACTTCTAATTTAATGAAGAAACACCCACACTACAATCAGAGGGGATATAATATGTCCTAAATGGAGGAAAGATGGAAGTCTAGAACAAGTAGAAGACTGAAGCAGTCCAGGCTTAAATGACCGAGAGAATGACAGAAAATATATTTAGCTTATTGAAAGGGCAGATCTTGGCAATATGAATAAAAAGATAAAAAGTACAAGATTTAGCAACTAATGTGCTTCTAGATTCAGTTTAAACCATTACTTTACTAGTCAGCAAAGAAATAGAAAAAAATAGGGCATGTTCTGGCTAAGGGAATATTTCAAATAATTCAAGGTGAGAAGGGTTCTCTAAGAAGAAACTTCAAGTACTGTAAATAATTTGAACACATTGAATACATTGAGTGAACTTCAATTTAACTCTGAAACATTTTAAAAAATATATGGCTATATAGTACAGTGAGTGAACTTAAATTAAAACGCTTTGAAAACTCACGGGTGAAAGGGGATAAAATGCTGCTTTTCCTCATCACTTTCTACTTTGCCTTTAATCACATCACTGATGTCCATTACTAGAAAAAAAAATGTTAACAGCTTTTAGCTCAAGGCACATAACACACAAATGTAGGAAACATGGCTGTGACACCTGAGTTAAAAAGTTTAATTAAGCAGAAACAAGGGGTGTAGAAATTGTTTGTTGCTTTAATACAGTTTCAGACCTGTCCCACTGAAACACTCTTTATATGCATTTAATTTTTAGTTTGTAATGTTTTAGCAGAGCAACTATGCAAAACAGCAATCAAAAACAAAACATTACCATTATTAATAGGGTAGTTTATTCCATAAAAAAAAATATATCTGGAGAAAGGGAAAAGTCAAAGTGATACTACATACATGAGAGACCCCCAAGACCTTGATACTTACTTGCTTGCCCGCCATCCATAAACAGAGATATTCATCTTCTTTCTCGTCAGCCCAGGTCCTGAAGCTTTACTCCTCCCTTAAACACTTTACACAGCTTCAAGGAAGGCGGCTTGGGAAGCACCCATAATTGACTGGCCTTGACTAATTATTCAGGGACACCATGGTAGCAGGTAATCATCATTGTGGTGTTGGGGTTTTGGGGGTCCTCCATGTGTGTATAATTTTGAGTGAGAGGGATGGACATACGTGTTAAGTCCTATGTTGCCAGAAAAGGATATGTAGCTTATAACTTGAAGACATCGTTCTGATTTTGTTAAGTAATTAGCTAATGCTGTCAATGGCTTAGTTCAAAGAAAAATAATGTGATAATATTATATATAAATATAAAAAATTAAATATAAGTGTTAGGTAAGCTATTGCCTTCTCCTGAAACGTAACAATATTTGTAACAACTCTTTTCTTGAAACTCTGCCAGGGAGACTGAAAGCTGCAAGCAGTGCAAAACTTTTAAAGCTAATTATTTCTAAGTACATAAGATGTGGGAATACTTATTCTCTTAAAGAATATTAGATTCATGTGAAAAGTTGTCTTTGGGGTATATAGGGGTCCTATAATTTGGCAAAGCCTTCTTCTTTTACCCAACTTTAAGACATTTCCATTTAACTAACATAGAGTATGAAACATTTGGTTGGGCTAGGCATTTTCCAGCCTGACTTATCATTGGCCTTCTTAGAATTATTTAGTTATCCCATAATTTTTAGATGAGCCAAATAGTTAATATTTAGGGTCTGGTTGGATGAGAATAATACGATGTGAACCCAGATTTAATAGCTACCTTATGTAAAATAATCTAATAATGTTATACATGGCCACCTGATTGCAAATTAAGGTACTGTAGAATTTTTATCTGTTCACAAAAATTGGAGAGAGACACCCATTTAACTGTGTCCTATAGGACAATCTTACTAAAGTTGGACATTAAACTGCTGATCATGGTAAGGAGAAAAATAATCCTGAGACTTCTGGCTCCTTACCATTTAGAATTTGTAAAAGACAGGCTTTTTATTGAGGTAACATGACAAATATTAGCAATAGAAAAAAAAGAAACATTAGGACACTTGCAGGCCAGTGCTATAATGGCCATTTTTGGCTGAATTATTTCATGGGTTTTGCAATGGCTACGCCACTTCCAAAAATTTTGGAAATAGCAGCACAGCATAGCCTAAGTGCAAAAGGCTATGTCAAGATTTGCGAAACAATTTTGCGCTAACGTTAACATCTTTACTACTGTGGCGTACAGGGCCAATGCAGAAACCAAAAACTTACTTCTAAACTGACTAGGATTCCACTATACAGAAAGACTCACAAAGGATTGCGGGATCACGGTCATGTAAGACGTAAGTTTTTTGGTTCTGCTTTTATTTATTGGTTCTGGTTTATTTAAGAAGGTTCTGGTTTATTTAAGAAAACAATTTGCCTTTGTCCTTAATTTTGTGAGTAATTTTGTACCTGCAACTCCAAAAGGTCGCCTTAATCCTTGAGTGCATTTTTTCAGGTTGGTGTCTTTTAAATCCATCCGTCCAATCCTTACAATCTGACAGACTAGATAAATTTTATCCCTGTTAAGGTCTTTGTTTCCAAGATCCTATGCAATAGAGAATACATTTTACCAAAGCACTAACACGTTTATTTATTTAAGCAGGATAATATTATATATAATGATGGTTAACATCATGTGATGTTATTCAGAGGAAATGGCCAACCAAATGATATTTAAATTAGTCAGAAAAAAGAGAAAGGAAACAAGAACAATACAATAATTTTACTAATACACTACAGATAGACATATTTTTCTTTAAAATTGTCTACCATGCTAAAGTCAGTTAACGATAGAAAACGTTTACAGAACCTTTTCTAAAACTGCTAGTTGGAGGAACTTGCATTGTAAAAGCATTTAATTTGTTAGGCACAGAATGATAGTTCATACTAGAGCACTGTAAAAATCTTGCTGATTGTATGTACAATATTATATGCCACATATAATAAATACTTTTTGTAATACTGTACACAAGTGTGATATTTTATAATGGGAGCTGCAGTGGTATATATCCTTATAAAAATCACTCAGCTATGTCACTAAGTGACTCATTTCTTATATTTCTTATATCCCACTGCTTCTCCCATTCCAGTGTCCATCCAGTGCCTGGACAATGACTCAGCATTTTTTGCAGTGTTTAACTTCACTAACAGAACCTGCTGGAGCTGCTACCTGTCACTTCATAACCAATGTCTCTTTCCTCTTCCACAAAGATTTGTTTAACCTCATAGATGCGGGGATGCTGATGTTCCTATCTACTGGATTTAAGTTACAGAAGGTAGCTTGGGGGTTTAAATTAAGGCTAGAATTGCACCCCTTACAGTGTAATAAAAGGATATTACATTGTAAGGGGTGCATTATCCCTTATATTATAATTATATATTCAGACCAGAAGAGGGGATCTAAATTACTTTGTCCTCAACTCTGGATTTTGCATTGGTCCCTAGTATTGCACTTGAGGCCTGTCCCCACCACCCAACCCCCCCCCCCCTATAGTCTAGGAACACACTAGGACTAGCCTATGGGAATACATACTTCATAAAAGGCACCTTGCCATTCAACAAGTCCTGGAGTAAGAAGAGAGTGGGAACAGACCAGGACAATGAGAACAACTAGTTTAGTTTTAAAGGTGATCTAGGCAAATCCTGGGGGTAAGGAACTACCAATTTAGGTCCTTGCTCCAAATTCTTTTAAGAGGGGAAGTTAGAGGGGGTTTGAAGAATATAATTCTCCTTTATAGGTTGCTATAATTAGAATCAAAATATCAGCTTTCATATTACAACTCATACTCTAGAAACAAATGAATTGTCACATCTGTCTGTACTACATGAGAAAATAGAACAAATACAATACATCATCATTAAATTTAAAATTTGTTGCTTGTAATTTTCTGCTGTCTACAGTTTGTTAGCAATCTAGCAATCAAATTTTCTATATAAATACTTACTGTGAAAACAACCTTCAGGTTATTCAACATGTCAATTTCTTTTGGAAATCCTTTGCTTCCCCACCGCACCAAGTAATTTTCACTGGTCAACAAATATTAAAAAAAAAAAAAAAACAGGAAAATGTGTCCATATTCTCAAACAAATGTACATTTTCTCTACATATATGTAGTGTCTTACCTTTGTGCTATCTTGTGATAGAATGCCGGATGTAAATGTGATTATGTCCAGTATTGCATCGCAGGATGGCGGAAAGGCAAGGTATCTGGTAAAAACCAGATACAACCCCATGTTAAGTTTCCCAAGGAATTGCTTTGGTTGCACTGTGCTATTTCCAAAAATATTTGGAAATAATGCAGTGCCCTAAATCCTCATAATAATACATTATGGGTTTGGGTTTTACACTAATTTGTCTCGATAGCGCCTCTTATAGTATCAGCATGTAAATCTCCCTGTAAGTATTTTATTTTATTTTTATAGATGTATTTTCATATAATATATATTTAAAATATATTATCACAGGGTTATTTTAAGTATGTACACTATTCATTACCATTGGGGCTGTATCATCCAGTAATTTTGAGCATCATGAAAATGACTGTAATTATAAAATCAATACTTATTATTGTTTAACTCCACTTACCTTGCCCACTTAATTTCTAATTCACGCAGAGCCCATACATACATATTTATGAACTTAATAAACTTATGAACTTAATAAAACTTTAATAAACAATAGGAGTACCATATATACTGGAATATAAGCCTAGGTTTTTAGGTTTTAAAATTAGCCTAAAAAGCTAACCTTGGCTTATACTCGGGTCATTACTTACCTTCCATGTGGCTGCACACCGAAGCAGCAAGGAGAAACGTTGCGAGTATTGCATGAGGGTGCATGGAAGTGCAGGCACATATGTTACGCACCTCTTCTCAGCCCTCACCCGTCATACAGTGAAGCAGGTAAGACCAAGTGCTTCTATGGGGGGTTTAGAGGTGTACAGGTGGATTTTTTTTACTTTTCTTTTGTTTTATTGAACCTTGCCCATCCAGATGATTAGAAACTACAACTCCCATCAACCAAATCATGCTGGGAGTTGTACTTTTCAAACATCTGGAGTGCCAAGGAATTGGGGGTTACTGGATATTAGCACCCATCACTAATTACAGTTTGCAGTAGTGGTCATAATTGATACCCTCGGCTTATACTCAAGTCAATCAGTTTTACTTTGGTCGGTTTATATTTGAGTATATACGGTAAGTAGGTATACAATATATAGTTATATGAATGATAATATGAAATGTTAAGTGGGCCCCAAAACTTGTCCTGGTGGGCCCATGATCTCAGATTTCCTGGTGGGCCCAAACAGTCCAGTCTGTGTGTGTGTGTGACTTATTTGCTTACTTTGCATCTTTTAAGTGGAAACTAAAGTAACTAACAGGCATATTTATAAAGGTGCCATTTGTGGCATTAACTTTTCACCACACTTTAGTTTAATCACTAAAATTGGCATTATTACAATTTATAAAAAAGCGTTAAGGGCTCGTTCACTCTATAGAGATGACATCACACAAAACCACTCTGCACATAAAAATGAATGGCACCGTTCTTACTATTGAGATACAGTGCATGCAGCAGATTTGTGTGTTACCACACAGTGGTGCCATTGAAAATGATGGCCACCGCTATGTTTTAATGCAGCGGAACATCGCACTAAATCGCTAGCCCAATGTTCCACTGCGTTAAAAAATGCCTAGTGTTAACGTAGCCTAAGTCTTTCCACGGCATGTTGTGAAAACTGCTTTCACCACAAATTGCAGCATTAAACTTTCTAAAAGCGAAAAGATCACCATGGTAAAGATGGCGTCGTTTGAGTTCCTTTTTAGGTATTTCCTGTCACAATAATATTATTAATTAATAATTACAAATGAAACTTTCTTAAAAGTTACTGAATTTATTTCTTAATGGCAGTTTAATACAAAACATATTTTTGTAGTAAATTCCTCATTCTTTAATCTCTTCCCATATTTACATGGTTGTATCTTCCAATGCGCTCATCTTCTTTAAAATGTGTCTCTGTTTTTTGTCCCCAGTTTATTGCTCAATTTGTTACTTGTTTTCACCAATTTTCTGGTGTTAAATAATAATAAATAGTGTTTTGCACCAAAAAAAGTAATTTGTCGTCCCTTTGAAAATATAGCAGCAAACCTTTACGTTGATGAATTGTGAAAATAACAGTTTTTTTTTTTTTTAAATATACCCACTTTTTAAACAATAATCTTCTGTAAAATTTAACCTGTTTTTTCATAATCTTAAAGAACTTAAGCATACCCCTCATCTGTACAGGACAATCATGATTTTCAGGCAAAATCCTGCTGTTCCAGTTAACCTTGTTAAAATCCTGGTTTCCAAAGGGTGTCCCAATTTCCATATCTTCTCTTCTAGGGAACTGCCAAAGCTTCTGAATGTGCCAACCAATCAGTGTGCAGAGTCTGCCCACACCTGCCCCAGACACTTTTGCCTAAACTTCTGAACAAAACTACAGCAGCACCATTTGCATATAAAAGAGACTTTAAAGGGCATCTATAGTGAAAATAACACATTGGCCCATTGCAAAGTTAAATTCATGTACTCTGTGCTGCCTTTCTCATATATCTGTCAGTGACTTTGTTTTTCCATTGTGTCAGATCTCTCTGTCAGCACTTCCCCCTCACCTCTGTTACCTCCTCCACATCTCAACTCTGGCTAACCGACAAGCTTATCATGTGCAGTTGGAGTTAAAAGTTCAAAATCCTGAAAAACACACCCACACACAGTGGCCAATAGAAAGCAAGCTGTCCTGGAGACATGGATCTCTCCATGTCCTGATAAAATACGATCTCTCTCTTTGTGACCCATCATCAATCATTGAAAGCTATCAAGAAGGGGGGTCAAGTGCAGCCTTATCTCTGCCATCAAAGCTTCCTGTCTCCCCCTGCTAATGCTCTTATCTCTATGTTTATTACAGAGCATGGAGGAGGGAGGAACTTGAGCAGGGAAGAGGGTCAGGTCACAGGGATTTGATTGACAGTACAAGTAGGAGTAGAGGAATGCAATCACGTATTATTCTAACTTGTGTATCTCAGGACAGAGAGGGAATCTGAAAAATGACACTGGGGGTTGGGGGGAAATTTAAGAACACATGCAAAGAAAGAAAAAAAAAAGTTTATTTTCCCATTATAGATGCCCTTAAATACATACGCCTATAGTAGTATACAACTGTGTCCATAAATTGCAATGTTTCAGGCTAGAGGCCCTTTCTCAAGCAGAAAAAAAAGATCATGTAAGCGTCAATTACAAATCAGCTCATTAAATAGTAACAGACAGGAAATGGGAACAATTGCCTAACTTACTGATACACTGAAAGACACTGCCCTCCCGTGATATACTAGCGGAACTGTACCATCCAACCTTAACACTTATAAATATACAAAAAGATCATAATCTTGGTTTAGTCCCTTAGGTGTCTGTGATCCTAATCGCTGCACCCACCAAACCTCTGTTTTAACAATACAAACTTTGTCTCCAATCCTCCAGTAGAGGC
Organism: Hymenochirus boettgeri; assembly: GCA_019447015.1. NCBI lineage: Eukaryota > Metazoa > Chordata > Amphibia > Anura > Pipidae > Hymenochirus > Hymenochirus boettgeri. The sequence goes on from CM033471.1 coordinate 61,863,290, forward strand.
ACTCCAATTAATACTCCACCTGGTGCGTATACATCCATGGAAGCTCCTCCCCGTGCTAGGCTTATATCAAAGGATTCCTTTCAAGACAGACATTACATGCGAATGTAATGTATAAAAATAACTTTTATCTACCCCCTGAGTGGCGCATCCTATCTCTCTTGATAGAAATCTCTGTTTTAACAATAGTTTGCATCGACTTTTTGCATCGATCTTAACATGTTCAAGTACCATGAAACGTAATTGTCCCACATCATTTTTCATATCACTGTAGTGTTTGGGAACGGATAATGTATTGTTATTATGATATATGGAGGATTTATGCAGAGATAACTGCATCTTCAGCTTCTGTGTGGTCATCCCAACATAAAGGAGACCACATGGGCATACTAAAATATATACTATGTAACATAAGTCACACTACTACAGACGTATGTATTAAAGTCTCCTTTATATGCAAATGGTGCTGCTGTAGTATTGTATTGCATATACTATTTCTGTATACAGCTTTACACAAGACACATGGATTAAGGAGTGCTGCAGCCCTATTGTGAACTCATATATATATATGTTTTCACATGGTTATCTGTAGGAGGGATCTGAGTGGCCCACGGCACGGGTGGGCAGGGCTGAGACACCCGCGAATGGGGCTGAAAGGGATGGGGTTGATGGGGGCCTGCAAATGGATAGGCCATGGGGTCCATGAGTGGGAGGGGCCAGGGGGCTTGCAAGAGGAGGTGGGCTGCAAGATGAGGAGGAGACACAGGGCAGATTGACTGTCCTCCACTAACATGGTTTCAGTGTAGGAAGCAGGAGGTGCAAGGGACCTGGTGATGCTGCTGCCATATCACACACATAAATGTAAATATCTTCAAAACTATGCAAAATAAGCAATGAAAATAAATTGCAAATATTCTCAGGAGGGCAATTCCTATCAATTTACCTAAAGTCATTTTTGGACCACAGTTCCCCTTTAACATATAAACAAATATTTCTCATTCCCAGGTTACCAAGAGATCTGTATATTTTCAACATAGAGATCTAGTTGAAAAACTTTCATCAGAGCACTTTTTAATAACTGATAACTGCTTTTTATTTCAGTATTAAATCCTTGGTATACCTGCCTGGCTTTACCACTAAGCAAAAGGCTAAGGACTTGCAAGCGAGCACCTTTCGCAGACATTAATAGTGTCTGCCAATTTAAATAGTTTTAGCCAATCAGTCTACAACCTAGTTACTCCCTCAAATGGATCAGGTTTAAAAGTAGGTTTAGCAATTGAGCCTGGTAGAGCTACTGAGTCTAATTGGGGCCTTTCATCTGCAGATACAAGGACAAGAGTATTTAAATCAATACTTTCAATAGCAGCCTCCATAGCTTAATACAGAGAACAAATATACAGAGAAAACAGCGAGAATTAATGGTATTACCAGCACCGCTGATACCAATTTGTACCAGATCACTGCTTTCACTGGATAATGAACTGGAGGGCTGATAATACTGGGTAATGATCTGGAGGGCTGATAACACTAGCTAATGCTCTGGAGGGCTGATAACACTGGGTAATGATCTGGAGGGCTTACAGCACTAGGTGATAATCACAGGGGCTGATAAAACTGGGTAATGATCTGGAGGGCAGACGTAACACTGATTAATGAACTGGAGGGCTGACTAATAATAAAGTTGATTATATTCCTGAGAAACACATATATTGCTCGGCACTTAGCATCCTTCAGTGTGCTGCTCAGACTGTCAGTAAGTAATCTGTTAAACTTTAGATATTGCTGTGCTGCTTCTATTAATCGGACAGTCTGGGCAGGAGTTTGAAGAGATTGAAGGGAGCCAAGAGGAGAACAATATGTGTAGTCTCCTAGATAAGCACATGCTATCCCCCAATCATCTTTTAGCATGTCAGCCAAGGCAGACAGCACATAGTTAAGCTTTAAGCTGAAGCAGCGTCTCCAAAACCTCATTACTGACCTCCCATTCTCATAATTTATTTTAATTTAGGCTGTGGTGCATGCCAGCCCCCAATGTCAGTAAAGAATTTTAGCAGCAGAGGAGGAGTTTCTGGTGCCTTGCCAATGTTAGAGCTAAAGGGGCATGCTGAGCCATTTAAGTGTCTAAATTACTAATAGCTTCTGTGGCAGCCCAAATTTTTCATTGGAGAGCAGCCCAGGGGGCATTTGCCCCTCAGCCTATGCCCCTCAGCCTACTGGGCCAGCCCTCCCCTGCTTGGTGCCTAGGATTTTGGCTGCTGGTTTACTGTATTTTCTGATACATTAGATCAACACTTTTCGTGTTTGAGCTGTATGTTTCATGACAGTTTATGTTTGTTTCACAGTGCCTGTGCACTTTTGCTCAAGACAAAATTTTCATTTTTAAAGGCTTCACCTCGCCATGCTGAATGTGATTGCTATCACAGAAAATCTTCCTGAAGAGAACATGCAAATTGTAACAATCCTCTGCCAGAAAAAAAAAGTGAGCATACCAGGGTGGAAATAAGAATGGAGACTTCTGGGTAATTTCATGCCCTTTAGGGAATGTCACACCTTCTAAGAGGTCTTTATAGCATTCCCCAGGCAAAACTTGAGAGCCAGCCACAGACCGGTTTCATCTTTATTGAGTCATCTTCAGTGTATGTATTTGCATTTAACATATACAACCTAAGGTGCATTTCCTAAAGGGCTACCTTTACCCAGTTGTCTCCATTCCTCATTTGCATATGAGTGAAGGGGAGCACTAATACCTTATACTCTCCCTATCTTATTAATTTCTTGCAAAAGGTATACACGTGCCAATCCTTTGTCCCAACAGACTGTTCGGCTCTTCTAACCAGTCAGGCAGAACACAGGAATGTCCGTCGCAAGCGTGCAGTCCATAGATGACCGCACAATCTGTCTTGGTTTTACGGCGCGTCCGAACAAAGAAACCATCCATTAATTCAATCAACTGAAATGTCGGGCCGAATTATTGGATGGTGTGTACCAGGGTGGAAGAATTTATTGCAAATTCTGTCAATAATGTTATGGGAAAGATGGTGGATAAGATTACTGAGGATGTTAATGCAAGAGTGTCACCATCTTGTTTAGCTTAGAGGTACTTTCTAAAGGGGAGAGTAGAATTTATAGATATACAATTGGTAGATACCATGATTAAAGCTATGAAAAAGACATCACTCATGAGTTACTGCATCGCAGGAAAGAGGCAGCTCAGGCGCTTAGAAGGCAGGTGTTACATCAGGCTGTAGGCATACGTTTCTGTGCTACTAAGTAGAGCAAAATGAACAGTTTCTTTTGGCAAGGGCAAGGGGCTCAGGTCCTGGAAAAATCAGGTTAAACACATGCTAACCCATATTACATCAAGAACCTTGAGTTTAACTCCATTTTATCTCCGATTTTTAGATATTAAATCTCCCTGTTAATGTTTTCTGCAAATACATTTTTCAGGTTTTTCATTTACTTTCTAAAAAATGTCAGAGATCATTTCTGAAGAACAGAACAATAATGAAGTTTGCTACAGTACAATATTTAAATAAAATGTATCTATTACCAGATGAAAGAAAAAAGTGGTCAAAATGTTTACATTACAATATAATAATTTCATCTGGTAATGTTTAGCGGGTAACCCTTTTGAAATAAAAAAACAAAAGTGGTATAAAGGTGATACCTAACTAAGATACCGTATATACTCGAGTATAAGCCGACCCGAGTATAAGCCGAGGTACCCTTTTTTTACCTAGAAAAGTAGGAAAAATTTATTGACTCGAGTATAAGCCGAGGTTAGGAACTATGACCACTACTGCCTTCTGATTCAGTATTGTTTGAGTCTTAAGTTGCCCTTTAAATGGACAGCAGAATTCCCATACAGATGTTTGGAAACTACAACACCCAGCATGCTTTAGTTGCTGGGAGTTGTAGTTTCCAAACACCTGTATGGGAATTCTGCAGTTAAAAGGCAGTAGAGCCCCCTTCCCTCCCTCCCCTGAGAGTCCCCTCAGTAAGTTGGTCCTTACCCCGATCGATGGTTGCTCAACTCCAAATCCGGAGGTGACCAGGGCAGTGAAGGAATCAGACCGTCTCCCTCTCCTCTGGGACCCCTTCGCTCTGTTCTACGCGCCAGGAATTCATATGCTGGAGCTGCTGTTCTTTCTCTCCTAGCGGGGCTGTCAGTGCACAGGGATCACGGGCACAAAGCTGCACTCCAGGATGATCGCCGTCTCCTTATGGCCAAATCCGGACCTTGACTCGAGTATAAGCCGAGGTAAGGTTTTTAGGTTTATTTTAAAACCTAAAAACCTCGGCTTATACTCGAGTATATACGGTAATCATAGCAAGCTTTCAGAACATTCTAGTTCCCTTTTCAAGCTGATTACCTTTTTCAAGCTGGTAATCAGCTTGAAAAAAGGAACTACTGTAAAATGAAAGCTTGCTATAATTATCTTAGTTAGCCAATGAAGATATCACCTTTATACCTCTTTTGTTATTTTTTTTTTATTTCAAAAGGGTTACTCTGTAAACATTACCAGATGAAACTATTAAATTTTGGTAAATTTCCAAGAGCTAAAGGGAATGTACACTTAAAAAATATTTTTTTTAATTGCCCATTTCTGGATACTATAATTCTTCCCAACTATCACTGTACAATTTTTGTTTTTGTTGATCTGTCCTCTTTTTCTTTAGATTAAAGGGCATGTGCATGGCTAATCTTAAAGGGCATGTTCACCCCAAAAACTATAATTTCACCCACTACTGGCCCCACTGTGTAGTGCATAAAAATCCTTACCTTACATCCCAGCTCCAAATGGTTCTCCTGTAATGTCCCTCCAAAGTCCAGAAAACTGGCATCCAGGAGCCTGGCAGGGAGGGAAATTGTTGTCGCCTCTGAGACGTCCTCTCAGAGGGTTTTGGCTTGCTCAGAGCAAACCCCCCTCCCTCCCTCACCCATTTTGATCTCCCTCCCTCTAGCATTAAACCCCTTTGATATATAATAGGTCTTCCTCTCCCAGCCCCAACCGCTATAATAGATTTTCCAGAAACTCCCCCCGAACTCTACTTACCTTACCTCTCTCCCCCAGCGTTCTGTGCAGCTGTGGCTGCCTCTCAGCCAATCACGGACGTGGCTGCTGGTCCGGCCCCCAGCTTGCAGTTACATTCAAGCAGAGGGCCGGGACAGTGCGTTGGAGGATAGAAAGAAGGTAAGTAACGATCGGGGGAGTTTCTGGAAAATCTATTATAGGGGTTGGGGGAGGGAGACCTATTATATTATTATATTATCTATTAAAGAGTATGTCCACCCTAGAATACAGTTTTTAATATAAGACTCCCCATGGGCTCCCAGCCCCAACCGCTATATTTTTTTTTTAGAAAGCCCCCCAAACTCTACTTACCTCCCCTCTTTCCTCCGCCGCGCTCCCAGCCCTCTGCTTGCGAGAAAATGCAAGCAGAGGGGCGGGACCAGCAGCCGCGTCTGTGATTGGCTGAGCAGCAGCCAATCACGGACGCGGCTGCCGGTCATTCAGTGCAGTGGAGGAAAGAGGAGAGGTAAGTAAGAGTTTGGGGAGCTTTATAAAGATAAAAATATAGCGGTTGGGGCTGAGAGCCCAGGGGGAATCTTATCTTTTATTGATTTTACGCTAGGGGGAAGGAATCGGGAGAGGGAGGGGGAGAAGGGCTGCAGTACGCATGCCAAACTTCTCCCGGAGGCCAGGTAGCAGGCAGAGTCCTATATGGACTCTGCTAGCCTCCTGGTGGGCAGTTTTTGGGACTTTGTGGGGGGACTACAGGAGAACCCTATGGAGCTGGGATGTGAGGTAAGGATTACACTACACTACATGGTGGGGCCAGTAGTTGGGGGGATTATAGTTTTGGGGGTGGACATGCCCTTTAAAGCTTCAGCTGTCAATCAAGTACCTTATGAAAAACTTTGGGGAATTCCATCTTTCAGTGATAGATGCTAGTGATTACCAAGCATGCTCAGTTTAAAAAGTCAAACCAGAGGAATGTAGGTGTCAGTTAAGAGAGGGAGGGGGGATACTGAACCAGAGCAAAACAAGTACTGTATTAAAGGCATGCAGCAACATACACACCTCAGAGTAATTGCTACATACATGTATTTAATTATAAATTACGGTGAGGCAAAGTAATTTTTTCATTATACATATCCTTTAAGTCTTAACTTAGCATGCTTTTCCCCTGGGGTCGGAGAGGAGGAGCAGATGGTCAGGTTATGTTCCTCAACCTACCAGAAGCAGGAAATTTGAACATTCATCTAAATTTCTTACAAGCTTCAACAAGAGATGTAATGGAACGACTGCAGTCTTAAATTTAAATTGCATGTCCAATCTTAAAACAAAAAAACTGGTCACATGTCAGTTACCTGCCCCTAACCCCATCTGATATATTCAGCACTTTATTAGATGTATTACTAACCATATATTTAACGATAATTATAGCCTCCATTCTGACAGAGTAAGCTGGCTCCTCCTAATATGCAGTCAATTAAGGCTGTGACTGTTGGCATCACAACCAATAATTGACTGCTTTTTTTCTCTGCTGACTTCACTGCCCATGCCCAAGTTTATAAAAAGCTCATTAACAACCACAACAGTTTACAAAGGGCAGGACCATTTCTAGCTATCTTGGTGACCTAGCATAATTAGATTGCAATTCCATTGTTCTTAATATCTCAGTAGTGTGGCCTAGCCCCCCAAGAGTATTGGCATTAAAAATTTCAGTGCCAGCACTTTCCCAGAGTAGTGACATTAACCCTTCAGTGCCAGCAGCCTTCCCCAGAATATTGTGACTACCACTTTCAGTGCCAGCAAAGTATTAGCATTAAACCTTCAGTGCCAACACTTTCTTACTAATAATTTCAGTGCCAGTACTTTCCCAGAATATTGACATTTAACCCTTCAGTGCCAGCAGACTTCCCCAGAATATTGTGATTACCACTTCCAGTGCCAACAGAGTATTATCATTAACCCTTCAGTGCCAGCAGACTTTCTTACTAATTATTTCAGTGCCAGCACTTTCCCAGAGTATTGCCATTAACCGTTAAGTGCCAGCACTTTCCCAAAGTATTGGCATTTACACTATCAGGGCCAGCAGAGTATTACCTTTAATCCTTTCATCTGCCACCATTGACATGATATACAGTATGTGCCTTATTTTCCATTGAATTGTTCACTCCTCACCCACTCTTAGTTCTAGTTGGATGGAAGGAAGAAAGAGGCAAGGATATGGATCTCATGGCTGCTAGTTACAGGGGCCACTGTTAAAAAGTCTGCAGCAACTTTTACCTGGCATTTTAAAATTATTCTCCTTAGTACTATTAGCTGAGGTTATCCACCCCCCCTCCTACCTTCACCTTCAGTTCATTAGCCGCAAGCGATTTAATATTGCATTAGAATTTTAAGTATTTAAGTATTCTCAGAGAGCCACATTCTTTATACTAAATCAACTTAGGGGCTCCATGGGAAGTAATACTGTATCTCTGTCAATCTTCCCATATGTCTTTTAATGTAAATTTCATGAAATTCTTATTTTCTGAAATAAAGCCTCATAGGGATTAAATACAATTCACATGTTTGACAGGAAGTAAGCTTCCTCATGCATGCAGAAAAAGTGGTAATTAAGAAGTCAATGAAATGTTTACAGCACATTGTTACTTTATTCAACCGTGCACTTTTTTTGTACTTAAAACTTTTTTTTTTAGATAACATTGCAACATTTTTCAAAAGCCACAGCATAACAGGTTACAATATACAAACTTTCATCTTTAACCCTGCAGCTCCCACCTACTGAAAGAGCAATAAAAAGTGGGTAAAAAATTAATAATACAAGCTTAAGTAACCATGAGTGCTATGGTCCAAATGGCTGTTCTGTTCATGTGCACTAGAAACAAAGGCTGTTCTCAGCACCAGCATAAACTTTTGAGCGTCTGCTCTCCTGCCTGAGCAATAGAAGGACCACCTGCTACTTCTAATTAAAATAAGGTAATAATAACAGCTTTTAAAAGGAATGCTATAGCACCCCCCAAAAAAGCTTTTTTATTTTAAATCTATATTTGCCAGGGAATAAGGAAAGAATACTAGAAAGTAGAAGTACTTTCTTTCAAGTTACTTAACTAGTGTTTTGAAAAAATAATTTAACATTATCCAGTGAAAATTTGCAGTCAAACTAACAGCTAAATTAAAGGGCAACTATAGTGGAAAAAAAAACTTTGTCTGTATACAATGTATAGATCACTTAGTATAAGCTGCCTTACTTTCATGTTTCTGTGTGGCTTCGTTTCTTCACACTGGCAGAAGTTTGTACCAAGCTGTGTAGTCCCCCTCCCCTCTCTGTCTACTCCCCCTCAAGCAGTGACGGGCTGTATACAGAGTCCGAGCATTGTCAGTTGAAAGGACTTTAAATGAAGTGCTGACATCCTGTTGAGCCCTCCCTTCCAGAGCTAGACTGCAAGCAGTCAAAGTGTGGAATAAAGTAGCAATATGCTGAAAGGAGGGGCAGAGGGGGAGAGAGGAGGACAAGTGGTTCTGAGATTCTTTACAAGTAAGTTACTGAACTCTGCCTGTTCTCTAACTTTGCTAATTGTTATTTATTTTTTACCTAAAGTTCATATCTCTCCCCCTGCTTAGCTGAGATCATAATCACTGAAGACAAGAATCAGTGTAACAGCAGCTTGTAGTGAGACCTTCACAAACACAGTGACACTGCTTGTTGTCCTGATACATTTCATTTGCTTTAGTCTATATATTTCATAGATTGCACTGTGTGTCTTGTTTGGTATATAGTCTGTATTACTGTATTATATATACTGTATTAGTGTTCCATTTGAGTCACTGGTTTTGTATGTATGTATATAAGATATTTTTTGGGGGGGAGGGGCTGTTTTATAGTGTGTTATGCTCATATTGCTGGGTTAATGGTTTATTGATTGTGTTTAGCACTACAGCATTTGACTATATGTTGCACATGGTACATATAGTGTGGGTGAGAGAGTGTGTGACAGTACTGCATGGGAGCTTTGGATTGAGTGGGTGTGTGCCTTTGAGTGACAGATGATGTGTAGCAGCTCCTACAAATCACAGCATATTCAAAGGCTTATATCTCGGGGACTATGTAGAATTTAAAGAAACTAAAGTTACCCTGGTGGATGGGATGACTTATAGGATACATTAGAAGAAATTAAAAAAAAACAATTTTCTCACTATAATTGCCCTTTAAGTATAAATAAACAAGATGTACCAAAAAGCCCCTCCCTATCTCTTTACCACTAACCAGAAGCAGTGATTTTTGTCTAGTATCCAAGTACCTAGTGGAAACCCATGCAAGAACAGGAAGAACATATTAACTCCTTTTATGTAGATGAAGGTAACCTAGGAAGATTCCAGGACTTCAGTACTGCAAGGCATCAGTGCTAACCAGTGAGCTACTGTGCTGCCTTGTCTTTAACAGTCTACAATATATACAATGCCAATGGTCTACAATATGTATCCTAAATTAAACTTGCTAGACACCAATTTGCAGTAACGTGAACCAAGTTAATTTTACAAACATTATATTCTGCATATGTGTATTTTACAAATTTTTTTTAAGTAAGTTACCATAAAAATAAACAAATTACTAACATTGCCAGATGTAGTAAAGTAATGATACACCATGTTCCCAATGCCCGAGATACTGTGATTTATAACACTGGCTTTTTTTACATTTTTATTTTCGCAACATCACATACTGAACTGAGCAATTTTGTTTTGCTAAGTACACAGGTAACACCAAAACCATTTAAACTGCATGACTGATTAAAAGGGTTGGAATTTCACTTAATCGTAGTGAATGCCTTTCATATGGACTGCACTGTTGAGGCCGACCAGAAAATCTGAGACCAAGGGCCCACCTAACATTTCATATATTTGTTATCACTAATTTACATATATATATATATATATATATCTTACTCCTACTCAAAATTTTAGCAGTTTTCTCTGTTTTCTTAGGTGAGCGAGCTGTGGGCCCACCATAGGATTCCCCTGTAATCCTGTGAGCCAGTTCGAAAACTGATTGGAAACAGAGTAATGGAGGTTGAATAAAACATACATCCATCTAGTACAACCTTTATAGCTTACTCATTAACCCTACATAACAGTTGATTCAGAGGAAGGACAAAAAAAAACAGCTGAAAAGGGGGAGGACTTCCTTTCTGACTCCAAATGGAAAGGATCCCTGGATGAAAAATAACTAGCAGGGAGATTTAATAAAAAATCTTACTGTTAAAAATGGTACTAATTTTGCCCCAACCAATCAGAAATCATTTAACATCTGAAAGCTAAAATCTGATTGGTTGGGACAAATTTAGCACCATTTTTTATGATAAGAACTTTTATTGAATAACGCTGTATATGTATTAATAACAGTAATTTTAAATTTTTTAAAGCTATTTAATGAACTTGCCATTACATTTGCTGGAAGACAGTTCCACTGTAAAGAAACCTTTCCTAACCTGTAGATGAAACTTCTTTTCTTCTAATTGTAAAGGAACAGCTCACCCCACAAAATAAATATTTCTTGATTAAAAGTAAAAGGAGGCAGGAGCCCCCCATAGCCCTAAAATCACTACTTATCAATATACAATCCAACGGCGTGTCTCTATCCTGTCAGCTCTCCCCTGCTCTCCCTATGTTAAAGATGTTCATGTGGATTTGAACAAATCAGGAAGAAATAAAATATAAATATCAGGGCTAATAACTTAAAGGGCAATTATGGCCCCTGTCTACCCCCTAGCCCCTTTTCTGGTAATAGTACCCAAGGTAAGGGCCAAAACTGCTAGGTCTTCATCCCCTCCACCTCCCGTTATTGAACCATTAGGGAGGCATGCTCTGCAATAAGGTTACTAGGGTATTATTAACTAGGGTAGGGTTGTATGGAAGGACATATTTGCCCTTTAAAGGGCATGCCCACCCAAAACATTGCTAGGTTTAAAATGGTCTCTGTACCTCAGTGTTCCCCTGGAATTAAAGTGCTGAGTTATGGAGTGCACAAATTGTAATTTTGTATGCACACAGAAAATATATTTTAAGCACAGAGACAATTTTAAATTAGGGGGAATATTGCCATAGCTCCTAAGTATACTTACAAGAACTCGTTGCCTCTGCTCTCTGCTGCTGCTGCTTTGTGCCTTTTCCATACACTAGCAGTAGCAGAAGAGCTTTTCATTTTCTTTAAAAAATCCAAAAATATATAGTTCAGATCTTCATTATAAGCGAAACAAGTTCATTTATTACTTGATTCTCATTCTGCTTTAACTATGCCAGGGATATTTCCGATTGCCACCCAGAGTCAGGTAGAAATTTTTCCCCCCTTCATAAATTTGGTGGGTTTTTTTTGCCTTCCTCTGGATCAACAGTTAGGCAGGAAATGAGGATATTGCTAGATGGGTTGGACTGGATAGACATATGTCTTTATTCAACCTCAAATACTATACTATACTTTGCCAAGGCATCTCAAATTATCATTTTAAAAGATTATCTGAAAAACTGTAAAGGCCATGCCACACTAGCATATTTTTTCTGTATTTTGTGCTCCATTTGTCATCCGCAATGACAATTTTTTTATATATTAAATCACAGGAAGTAGGCCCCACTGTGTGCGATGCAATCTGTTGCAATTTTCTAAATTACACAAATACCAGAGGCCATTCCTCTGTAGTTAATGTTCTCTGAACTGCAGACAGTTCCAACATATTGAATATACGGAATCCATACTAATGTATTTCCTGAATTTTCGGTAGTGATTTTAGGCAGCACAGGGGAAAAGCGGTGGTTAGAGACGTGTTAGCCTCTACTGGCACAATGAGAGAGATAGCTCCTGCCAGCATGTATTGCTGTTTCTTTAAATAAGTAACCCCACCATCATAAAGACATATTTGTAGTGTGTGATTATTTGGTGCAATGACTGGTTAGGATAAATAAACTATAACACAATCAAATGCGTTCAGAAATATTTTGAAAGCTTAACTTGTATTCAATAATAATCCTAGGCTGTCTAAAATTTGTTCACATGCAAAACGCCTAAAATCATTACATACAAAACTTGCATGGCAAAAAAGAAACCAAAAAAACGAAACATATAAAGATCTGCCTTGCACTGAAAGGGTTACAGTCTTTCAATTTAAGATCTTACTAGTGAGAATAATTTCTGCAGATAAGTCACATGTTACTGTAATTTCTTTCATCATCTCAGTTCACAGCAGCCACTATAAAAGCCACATTGCCAGCTTCTTAGATTTCTTTTTTTTTGCCTATAGCTGAGGTGAGCAATAATTTCAAACTCTTTTTAACAAGTATTAATGCAGAAAGACAATGATAAACAGATCACGATTTATCTTATAAACCCCACCGCTTACACAGTTTCCCTTGTTTGAGAAATTTCTGGTAAGGGAAGGTAGAGTAAGTTATAATGTGCGGTGGCGAGGTAGAGGGAGTTATAATGTGGGATGGGGAGGTAGAGGGAATTATAATGTGGGGTGGGGAGGAAGAGGATAGTATAATGTGGGGATGGGGAGGTAGAGGGAATTATAATGTGGGGTGGGGAGGTAGAGGGAATTATAATGTGGGGTGGGGAGGAAGAGGATATTATAATGTGGGGTGGGGATGTAGTGAGTTATAATGTGGGCTGGGGAGGTATAGGATATTATAATGTGGGGTGGGGGAGGAGGAGTAGTGGGAGTTATAATGTGCGGTTGGGATGTAGAGGGAGTTATAACGTTGGGGTGGGGAGGTAGAGGAGTTATAATGTGGGGTGGGGAGGTAGAGGATATTATAATGTGGGATGGGGAGGTAGAGGGAATTATTAATTTGAACCAGGGATGTTGAAATTGTGGTCCTCCAGGTGTTTGAAAATTACAACTCCCATTGTGTATGCAGTTAAGGAATGCTGGGAGTTTTCAATCATCTTGAGGCCACAAGTTCAACATCCCTGATTTAACACAATACAAACGCCCTAAAACTTAACAGAAACACATGTCAGTTTTAATGAGAGTACTGAACCTATTCCAGCAGCTTATGTCATCATAACATATCCCACACCCTATTTTGTTTTTTGATAAATACATTTTTCCCCTTATAATTTGAAAAATAAAATTTAATTATTGTCAGAAAAAATATCTTTATCATACCAGTGTTAGCTATCAGTTTAAGCTTTGCTTGAGCCATAAGCAATGCACCTGCCCACATCCTTCCTGTTTTACTTAAAAGAAGGAAATGAAAACAAGACACAATTTTGCAAAGATTCAGTCAATCTAAACTTACCAACTCCATATCTCTCCTTTCCAGTCCTGCTCCAAGGAGCCATGATGTGCTGCCCACAGTATCTCATGCAACAGCCACTTTATGTCTTGTGACTGACTAGTAGAAGGTGCTGCAGCCACTTCTAGAGCATTAAGGAGACAAAGTATCTTTATCCTCCCGTCTAGTTTCACTAGGTAACTGTTCTTTTCAGTCCCTCCCAGTGACACTCCTACTGTGAACTTCCTATCTTGTGCTTTAAGACACAGTGACTGAGCTTCCTTCTTTCAAAGCTGTCTGTCTATTGTACCAGATCTGCAGATTAAGAAGAAAAATATGTTCATATAGTGTTTGGTTTACTGCAGTTTTGTTTCTTTGTTAACAGAGGGAGAATTAACCATTTAGGGCAGTAAAATAAAAATACAGACCACTGTCATTTATTTCCCACTTAAAATTAAAATCTGTTAAATCAAAATTGTTTCCCGTGTGGAAACATTATAATTAATATGTAGCTAAAACAGCAGTTTGTTTTACATGGCCCCCCATCATTAAACTCTGATCTCTGTGTCTAAAGAGAATAGAAAGCTAACATCTGTGCCTAAAAAGACTTAAAGGAATAGTATAGTATAGTATAGTATAGTATTTGAGGTTGAATAAAGACATACGTCCATCCAGTCCAACCCATCTAGCAATATCCTCATTTCCTGCCTAACTGTTGGTCCAGAGGAAGAAAAAAAAAAAACCACCAAATTTATGAAGGGGGAAAAAATTCCTTCCTGACTCCAAGTGGCAATCGGAAATTTCCCTGGATCAACTCTACTTTATGTATCAATACCAGTAACTTGCAACATTCCTTGTTTGCAGAAACTCATCCAGCTTTTTTTTTAAACTGACCAATGAACCTGCCATTACAACGTCCACTGGAAGACAGTTCCATAGCTTTACCGTTCTCACAGTGAAAAACCCTTTCCGAGCTTGAAGCCTAAACCTTTTTTCTTCAAGTCTTAAGGGATGTCCTCGTGTCCTTTGACATGTTCTATTGGTGAACAATGCCCCAGATAGTTTATTGTATGGCCCGTTAATGTATTTATACACAGTAATCATATCCCCACGCAAGCGCCTTTTCTCCAGCGTACATAATTGTAACTTTTCCAGTCTCTTTTCATATTCAAGCTCCCCCAATCCCCTTATTAATTTAGTTGCCCTTCTCTGAACCCTTTCCATTTCAAAGATGTCCTTTTTGTACACAGGATTCCAAAATTGCACTGCATATTCCAAATGAGGCCTTACCAATGCTTTGTAAAGAGGGAGAATTACATTTTCCTCCCTTGAATCCATACCTCTCTTTATACAAGTCAATACCATGCTGGCTCTGGCTGTTGCCGCCTGGCACTGCTTGCTACCTTTAAGTTTGTTATCCACCAAAACTCCAAGATCCCTTTCCAACAGGGATTCACTTAACACAGAGCCATTTATAGTATAAGTAGCACAAGTATTTTTAAGTCCAAAATGCATCACCTTACATTTATCAACATTAATTTTCATCTGCCACTTAGCAGCCCAATGTGATAATCTATCTAGATCCCCCTGCAACGATTGCACATCCTCTGAAGTTTTTAATGGTCGACAAAGTTTTGTGTCGTCAGCAAACACAGAAACCTTGCTGACAATACCCACTTCCAAATCATTAATAGATTAAATAGAAGCGGCCCCAACACAGAACCCTGTGGCACCCCACTTAGCACTTTAGTCCATAATGATGAAGCCCCATTAACAACTACTCTCTGCATCCTATTCATTAACCAATTTTCTATCCATGTACAAATGTGACTCCCCAGACCAACAGACCTTAGCTTATTCATTAGTCGCCTATGGGGGACTGTATCAAAAGCCTTTGCAAAATCCAAGTAAGTTAGTTTGACAAGATCTATTCCTCCTAAATCCATGCTGGTTACTACTTATAATGTCAGTCCTTGAAACATACTCTAGAACATGTTCCCTTATTAAAATTTCCAGGATCTTCCCCACCACTGAAGTTAAACTTACAGGCCTGTAATTACCCGGCTGTGAACGACTACCCTTTTTGAATATTGGAATAACATCAGCCTTTTTCCAATCCAGAGGCACACCACCGGACATGAGGGAATCAGCAAAAATTAGAAACAATGGCCTAGATAAAACTGAACTTAGCTCCTTAAGTACCCGAGGATGTATTTTATCCAGGAGATTTATTAATATTAACCTTATTTAGTTCTTTCTGTACCATATACTCGGTTAACCAAAGTGAACTTGAATCTTGTATACCTTTATTGCTACTATACTTTATGATATCTGTACTTGGATCTTCTATAGTGTATACAGAGGAAAAAAAATTATTCAAGACATTTGCTTTATCGCCATCCTCCGTAACTAACTTATCCCCATTAATTAATGGTGCCACATTCTCAGTCCTCATCTTCTTACTATTAATATACTTAAAAAATGTTTAGGCTTAGTGATGCTTTCTTCAGCTATCCTAACTTCATTATTAATTTTAGCTAGTTTGATTGCTTTCTTACACTCCTTGTTACAGTTTTTATACTCCCTAAAGGCCCTTTCTGTTCCCTCGGCCTTAAAGGTTTTAAATGCCTTTTTCTTCCTTACCATTTGCCTCTTTACATCAGAATTCAGCCACATGGGCGCGGATTTATTTTTTTTACATTTATTTCCCAAGGGTATAAATTTAGATGTGAACTGGCTTAAAATCCCCTTGAACACAGTCCACTTCTGTTCAGTACCTTTACCTGATAATACATTATCCCAGTTGACATTCTGAAGAGCTGCTTTTAACCTGGGAAAATTTGCTTTCCTGAAATTAAATGTCTTTGTTAACCCAGCGCACTTTTCCTTTCGATAACAAAGTCCAAATGCCACTATTTCATGGTCACTATTCGCTAATCCTCCAGTTACCTTTATATCTATAATGTGCTCCACAATGTTAGATATTACCAGATCCAACAGAACTCCTTTTCTAGTAGGAACCTCAACCACCTGTGAGAGAAAATTATCCTGCAGCAAATTCAGGAACTCATCGCCTTTTTCTGTGATGGCAGTTCCACCACACCAATCAATGTCAGGGTAATTGAAGTCCCCCATAATGAGCACACTCCCCAAACTTGCAGCCCTTGCCAACTGCATATGAAGTTGACTCACCTCCTCTCTGCTAGCATTTGGCGGCTTATAGCAGACACCAACAATTACATTACCCCCTTTCCTGTTGCCTAATTCCACCCATATTGCCTCCACTTTATCATCCATATCACCAGTTATCTCTTCTTTTAAATTTGGCTTCAGTTCTTTTTTAACATAAACACATACTCCTCCCCCTTTCCTTTTTTTTCTGTCCTGCCTAAACAAGGCACATCCTTCTATATTTACAGTCCAGTCGTGAGAACTGTTCAACCACATTTCTGCTATACCTATTACATCATACTTTTCATTCAATGCCATCATTTCCAATTCACCCATTTTGTTAGCCAGGCTTCTCGCATTTGCAAACATACATTTTAGATTATGATCCTGTAATTTATTTGTACACTTTGATACACATTCCTCCCTATCCCCTATGCTAGCCCCACCCACCTTTCCGCCCTCCACTGGCCTACCTGCTTTCCTCCTGGACAATCTATCCCAGTGAGACTGCTAATACCCTCCCCCCCCAAACCTAGTTTAAAATCTCCTCCAACCCTCTAGCCATCTTCTCCCCTAAAACAGCTGCACCACCATCAGTGAGGTGCAACCCATCCCTACTAAAGAGCCTGTAGCCGACAGCAAAGTCTGCCCAGTTCTCAATAAACCCAAACCCTTCTTCCTTACACCACTCTCTTAGCCACGCATTAATGCTCCTAAGCTCCCACTGTCTCCCTGGCTTAGCACGTGGCTGCGGTAGTATTTCTGAAAACACTACCCTGGAGGTCCTTGCTTTTATCTTGGCCCCTAGTTCTCGTAAATCATGTTTAAGGACCTCACCTCCACCTCTAACTTTGTCATTGGCACCAATGTGACCCAAGACCGCCGGGTCACACCCGGCCCCACCCAATAATCTGTCTACACAATCCACCACATGCCGAACCCTAGCACCAGGTAGGCAACACACAGTTCGGCATGTAGGGTCTTGGCGGCAGATTACCCTATCTACCTTCCTTATAATGGAGTCCCCTACCACTACCACCTGCCTTGCATTCCTGACCCTTCGTTCCTCCTCCCTTGTATCAGAGATGGCAGTCCCCTGGGTGCTCAAGGGACTATCCCCCTCCATACACGCTAATTCCGAGGTGTCCTCCTCCACTTCATTACCTAAGGCGGCAAATCTGTTGGGATGGACAATCTGGGAAGAAGCCCCCCTACTCTTCCGTCCCCCACTTCCCCTAGTAACCCTAACAAAACTACCTCCTTCCTCATCCTTTCTTGTCCCTCTTCCACCCACCTCTATACTGGCCCCAGCCAGTGCCTGCTGACCCCCCAGTTCTGCCAATCCCTGCAATGCTGCAAGCTGCCCCCTTAGACTCTCCACCTCAGCTTCCAAACGGGCAACCCACTCACACCTGACACAGACATAGGTTCTCCGGAACGTCTGCTCCAGGTTCCTATACATGTGGCACGATGCACATTGCATGGTACCGACAAAACTGTCCCTTCTAATACACCACACCAACACAGTGACGCACAAACCTTGTTTAATTGCCCTTCTTGTTTCAATGTCCTTCTTTTTCTATGTCCTTGAGATCAAGGTCTTTAAGAGAAAGGGCCACTCACAAGTTCGTTACACTCACAGGAAACTTGTGAATTGTGAACAACTTGTGAACAACTGTGAATCCTATTTAACTAATAGGCCCCAACCCCCACACCAATTAGTGCAAGAGCCAGAAAGAGAGGGAAAAAAACAAACACTTATTAACCTTTCACAGCCTGTTTTGTGATTACAACAGGTACAATACAGAATATAGAAGTCCAGCACACCCCTTTAACTGGAAAAGAAAATTAGTCTGCTTACTCACACTCAGTCCGCACACATAGTCTTAACAGTACAAAACAATCCTTATTTTCAAACTGTCAAACAATCCTTATTTTCAAACTTTCACACACACCATACAACCATCAAATGATTAAGTGTCCTTCTTTTTATATGTCCTTGAGAGCAAGGTCCTTAAGAGAAAGGGCCACTCACAAGTTCGTTACACTCACAGGAAACTTCCTTTTGTTAGGTCCAAACCCAAATGTAGCCTATCATTATGGTAACCCTCGAATGTAGCCTTCGATTTCGGTAACCCTCGAATGTAGCCTTCGATTTCGGTAACCCTCGAATGTAGCCTTCGATTTCGGTAACCTTCAAATGTAGCCTATGATTATGGTAACCCTCGAATGTAGCCTTCGATTTCGGTAACCCTCAAATGTAGCCTTCGATTTCGGTAACCTTCAAATGTAGCCTATGATTATGGTAACCCTCGAATCTAGCCTTCGATTTCGGTAGCCCTCAAATGTAGCCTTTGATTATGGTAACCCTCGAATGTAGCCTTCGATTTCGGTAGCCCTCCAATGTAGCCTTTGATTATGGTAACCCTCAAATTTAGCCTTCGATTTCGGTAGCCCTCAAATGTAGCCTTTGATTATGGTAACCCTCGAATGAAGCCTTCGATTTCGGTAGCCCTAAAATGTAGCCTTCGATTTCGGTAACCCTCAAATGTAGCCTTCGATTTCTGTAACCCTCAAATGTAACCTTTGATTTCGGTAACCCTCAAATGTAGCCTTTGATTTCGGTAACCTTTGAATGTTGCCTTCAATTTCGGTAACCCTAGAAAGAAGCCTTTGGTTTTGGTAACCCTCAGATGATTAGTTTAATTTCAGTAACCCTCAAATGTAGCCTTTGATTTTGGTAACCTTTGACTGTAGCCTTCAATTTAGGTAACACTCAAATGTAGCCTTTGATTTTGGTAACCCTCAAATGTAGCCTTCGATTTCGGTAACCCTCAAATGTAGCCTTTGATTTCGGTAACCCTCAAATGTAGCCTTTGATTTCGGTAACCCTCGAATGTAGCCTTCGATTCCGGTAACCCTCAAATGTAGCCTTTGGTTTCCGTAACCCTCAAATGTAGCCTTCGATTTCGGTAACCCTCGAATGTAGCCTTCAATTTCCTACCCATGGGCCTCTACTGTCCCTTACTACCTTACCATGGGCCTCTACTGTCCCAAACGACCATCCATGGCCTCTACTTCCCCTACTACCTACCACTGGGCCTCTACTGTCCCCTAACTACCTACCCATGGTCCTCTACTGTCCATATACCACTTACCCATGGTCCTCTACTGTCCCCTACCATCTACCCATGGGCCTCTACTGTCCCCTACTACCTAATCGTGGGCCTCGACTGCCCCTACTAAGTAACCCATGGGCATCTACTGTCCCCTACCTACCCATGGGCCTCTACTTCCCCTACTACCTAACCATGGACCTCTACTGTCCTCTACTACCTACCCATGGGCATCTACTGTCCCCTACTACCTACCCATGGCCCTCTACTTCCCCTACTACCTACCCATGGGCCTCTACTGTCCCCTACCACCTACCCATGGTCCTCTACTGTCATCTACCACCTACCCATGGTCCTCTACTGTCCCCTACCACCTACCCATGGGCCTCTACTGTCCCCCTACTACCTAATAATGGGCCTCGACTGTCCCCTACTAAGTACCATGGGCATCTACTGTCCCCTACTACCTACCCATTGGCCCTCTACTTCCCCTACTACCTAACCATGGACCTCTAAGTCCCTCTACTACCTACCCATGGGCCTCCTACTGTCCCCTTCTACCTACCCATGGGCCTCTACTTCCCCTACTACCTAACCATGGACCTCTATTGTCCTCTACTACCTACCTATGGGCATCTACTGTCCCCTACTACCTACCCATGGCTCTCTACTTCTCCTACTACCTACTCATGGGCCTCTACTGTCCCCTACTTCTACCACCTACCCATCGGTGCTCTACTGTCCCCTACCACCTAACCATGGGTCTCTACTGTACCCTACTGCCTACCCTTGGGTCTCTACTGCCCCCTGCTACCTACCCAAAAGCCTCAACTGTACCCACTACCTACCCGTACCCATGGGCCTTTACTGTCCCCTACTTCTACCTACCCATGGCCTCAGCTCATTTTAAATCTGCTATTTTGTTGTTGATCTGTGACA
Source organism: Hymenochirus boettgeri (assembly GCA_019447015.1). Taxonomy (NCBI): domain Eukaryota; kingdom Metazoa; phylum Chordata; class Amphibia; order Anura; family Pipidae; genus Hymenochirus; species Hymenochirus boettgeri. The sequence goes on from CM033471.1 coordinate 61,883,799, forward strand.
AGGGATAGGTACCCAGCAGTTTTCTGGATGGTTTAAAAACTACACTCTCCCAGCTTTCCCTCTATGCAAGGAATTCTGGGAGTTAGATTTTTCTAGAGGTCTACTGTTTACCTATCTATGAATTTATAACTATATCCTGCAGATATACTTTCAATCTACAACCCACTGTGTAAACTGCATTAATGGATTAAAGTTACAACGAGCAGTACCATAACAGAGGACTATGGGTAGGAACAGGTGGAGCTGCAGTGAAATTCTACACCTTTTTATGGGTGAAGATATTTATGATGTTTTAAAATACAACTCCCAGCATTCCCTGTCAGCACTCTGCTGTTGTAAATGCTTGGGAGTTTTAAATGTCAATCACCTGGAGGTCCACATACCTCTGTAGATATAGCGAACTTGTCAAGTGGTAGATTGTTTTTATCATCACTATAACCATCCCATCATCCCATAGATCATGGAAGGATTTGCACAGACCATGAATCAACATGTATCTGTTCCCATGCGACACTTGCGCTCTGGTCCTCATGCATAGGTGCAGATAGAAGTTTGTTACTTTTGTTCATGGGAGATTGTTACTTTACTGGCTCGACCTCTACTAGGTAACACCAAGGTCAGGACCTACCCTGCCCTTTCCCGTCACTCCACGCATTACTGCTTTTTCCCCATGATCTTCTGCAAAACCTACCCGTCACTCTCCCTGTAACTAAAATCTTGCAAACCTTTTCTTTTCTTTACCTACACATCGTTTAAGCCACACATACACCCCCATGACTCACCCGTTGCCCCCATCACACACCCCCCCCCCTCTCGAATGGTATCCAATCGGCACCCCCAACCAATTTTTAATCTCCAGCACCATGCTCGATCTGTCAAAGAAAACTCCCCAAAACTCCCAGAAATCCTCTATAAAGAAATTGCCCTGGCCCCTTTTTCCGAGTGTAGTTTTCTATAAACATCTTGTGTGTAGTGGAATACTTTATCTTTGGCGTACCATCCCTTGCCTGTAACACATCCCAATCCTTCGGTCAACTCCAAATAGGAATGACACAGTTTTTTGATCCTCGGCGATTGTTCACTGTCTGATGTGACCATGACATCCACTACAAAGGCAAATCCACGGTTGGCGGGTTTTTTAACGTAATTTTTTTTTTTCTTTACGCATGATATATCTACGTTTGCCCTCGTTAAAGGACCTTTTTCTTGTTTATCCCCTTGCCCCCTCCTTTGGCCTTGCGTTCTCTTTTAATTTTCCCGAGACACCCATTTCTATTAGCGCATTCTTCCTTCCGTACATTTTTCCATTAACCACAAGGCATTTTTTTTTTTCTCCCCTTCTTGTTAATTTAGTTGTGTTTTTGTGTTTTTAGTGCTTTGCTAATTCAGTTGTTTATAACCTCACACCTTGCCGAAAACTTAGACATTTAAAAAATCCTTTTAGTCGCTGATCCATGGATTTCGAAAATTTGAATGGTTTTTATTTTAAAATTGGGGACTTCATCTTATTTTACATTGTTCCGGTGTGCAAAAAAAAATAAAGGAAAAATAGGGTCAAAGCGAAAAGTGAAAGCTGGTGATTGTTAACAATAGTTTCCTCCATAAAAGTACTGTTGGAAATTGTCTAATGAGCGTTCAGGATATTGCTAACTAATTCTATCCCCCCCGGGCTTCCTCCCATTATTGCCATTCGACTTCCGTCCCCACCACTGACTTTTGGGACATACATTTTCTTCCTGCCTCTATATTTTAATCATTTAAATTTTCAGCTCCCCTTTGTTTTTCCCCCCCCCCTCTTTCCTTTACTCCGTCTCTCACCCCCCCCCCCCCCTTCCCCTCCTATCTCCCCTCCGTCCTAGTCTTGGACTCCAAACACCTCTACTGCAAGCCCCCTCCTCCTTTTCTCCCCCCCGTCGCCCCCGTTTTGGATTATTTCCCTACTACCCAGACTCTGACTTCTTCTAATGTCTTGACCAAATAAAAAGATTAGTAATGAAAAGACCTAGAGTGGGAAAAAAAAATGACTGCCTTTATCCTTTTCTATATTTTTTAGTGCTAGAGTGTGGAGCATGTGAAGTGGAGATAATCTGTGCCCTAATACAGCCAATAGCATTCACCCGGTGATTTTGTGTTATAGTGAAAGTCAAACTACTTTGCTATTGAAAGGTAAGAAGCACTGGGAGCTGTAATCACTGGTTGAATCAAGCAAGATTTTGTTTAACTGTAGGGGTTTCAAGGTAAGTGGTGTGGGGTAGTGGGACATAAGTTTGTACACACAGCAATGCAGGTGCCAATCCGCGAAGAACAACGAATGTTCATTCGGACGATAATCGGCCCACGTATGGGCACTTTATCATCTGAAACGGCCGTGTTTCGAGGATCACGTCCGATCGGCTGGGCGGGAACTCCAAACGAGCGGCCGTTTGACAATAAAGTGCCCATACACGGGGCCGATTATCACCCGAAATGGCTGTTTCGTATACATCGTGCATCGCGGGTCGGTACCCACGAGCGCATGTGTGTACGAACCTTTAGTACAGGTGTACATTGGGATTTCAGTAACACAGACAGCAGCTACTGCAGGATTGGGATAACACTGGCTATGCTCTGGGGGTCTGAAACACTGGCTAATAATCTGAGGGCTTGCTACACTGGACAATAAATTGGAGGGCTGATACACTGGTTCATTTATCTGGAGGGCTGATACCACTGGCTAATTCTCTGGGGGGGCGATATAACACTGGTAATGATCTGGGAGGGCTGATAACACTGGGTAATGATCTGGAGGCTTATAACCTGGCTAATGCTCTGGAGGGTTATAACACTGGCTAATGTTGGAGGGTGATAACATTGGTTAATGATCTGGAAGGCTGATACACTGGGTAATGGACTGGAGGGCTGATAACACTGGCTAATGCTTAAAGGGCTGATAACACTGGGTAAGGCTGGAGAGCTGATAACACTGGATAATAATCTGGAGGGCTGACTACACTGGGTAATGATCTGGAGGGCTGACAACAGGGTAATGATCTGTAGGGCTGACAACACTGGTGTAATGATCTGGAGGGCTGATAACACTGGCTAATGATCTCGAAGAGCTTGATAACACTGGCTAATGATTGGAGGGCTGATAACACTGGCTTCTGATCTGGAGGGCTACAAACTAGGTAATGATCTGGAGGGCTGATAACATTCGGTAATGTTCTGGGGGATTACTCACTGAGTAATGTTTTGGAGGGCCAATAACATTGGATAATGTTTGGGGTGATCATGGGAAGAACTGGAGGTGATAATACTGGGTAATGATTGGAAGGTGATAACCTGGCTTCTGATCGGGAGGGCTTACAATACTAGGTAATGATCTGGAAGGCTGATAACATTCGGTAATGGTCTGGGGGGATTACTACACTGGTAAATGTTTTGGAGGGCCAATAGCATTGGTTAATGTTTTGGAGGGCTGATAATACTGGGTTATAATCTGGAGGGCTGACAACACTGGGTATGATCTGGAGGGCTGACAACACTTGGTAATGATCGGGGGGGCTGACAACACTGGGTAATGATCTGGAGGGCTGACAACACTGGGTATGATCGTAGGAATTACAACACTGGCTAATGATTGGAGGGTGATAACACTGGCTAATTATCTGGAGGGCTGACAACACTGGTAATGATCTGGAGGACTTACAACACTGGGTAATGATCTGGAGGGTGATAACACTGGCTAATGATCTGGAGGGCTGAAAACACTGGCTAATGATCTGGAGGCGAAACACTGGCTAAGATCTGGAGGCTGAAAACACTGGCTAATGATCTGAGAGGCTGATAATACTGGCTAATGATCTGGAGGGCTGAAACTCTGGCTAATGTCTGGGGTCTTAAACACTGGCTACTGACTTGGAGGGCTTACAAACACTAGGTAATGACCTGAAGGGCTGATAACAACTGGCTAATGATCGAGGCTTGCTACACTGGGTAATAAATTGGAGGGCTGATAACACTGGTTAATTATCTGGAGGGCTGATACCACTGGCTAATTCTCTGGGAGGCCGATAACACTGGCTACTGATCTGGAGGGCTTGCAACACTTGGTAATGATCTGGAGGGCTGATAACACTGGGTAATGATCTGGAAGGCTGATAACACTGGTAATTATCTGGAGGGCTGACATAACACTGGATAATGATCTGGGGGGCTTACAACACTAGGTAATGACCTGAAGGGCTGATAACACTGGCTAATGATCTGGAGGGCTTGCTACACTGGGTAATAAATTGGAGGGCTGATAACACTGGTTAATTATCTGGAGGGCTGTACCACTGGCTAATTCTCTGGGAGGCAGATAACACTGGCTACTGATCTGGAGGGCTTGCAACACTTGGTAATGATCTGGAGGGCTGAAACAACTGGGTAATTATCTGGAGGGCTGACTACACTGGGTAATGATCTGGGGCTGATAACACTGGCTATGATCTGAAGGCTAAAAACTGGCTAATGATTGGGGGCTTACAACACTTGGTAATGATCTGGAGGGCTGATAACATTGGGTAATGTTCTGGAGGGCTTACTACACTGGTTAATGCTTTGGAGGGCTTACTACACTGGTTAATGTTGTTGGAGGGCTGATAACACTGTTAAGTTTGGAGGGCTGTAAACACTGGATAATGAACTGGAGGGCTGATATACTGGGTAATGATCTGGGGGGCTGATAACACTGGATAATGAACTGGAGGGCTGATAATACTGGGTAATGATCTGGAGGGCTGATAACACTAGCTAATGCTCTGGAGGCTGATAACACTGGGTAATGATCTGAGGGCTTACAGCACTAGTGTGATAATCCACAGGGGCTGATAAAACTGTGGTATGATCTGGAGGGCAGACGTAACACTGATTAATGAACTGGAGGGCTGACTAATAATAAAGTTGATTATATTCGAGAAACACATATATTGCTCGGCACTTAGCATCCTCAGTGTGCTGCTCAGACTGTCAGTAAGTAATCTGTAAACTTTAGATATTGCTGTGCTGCTTTATTAATCGGACATCTGGGCAGGAGTTTGAAGAGATTGAAGGGAGCCAAGAGGAGAACAAATGTGTAGTCTCCTAGATAAGCACATGCTATCCCCCAATCATCTTTTAGCAGTCAGCCAAGGCAGACAGCACATAGTTAAGCTTTAGCTGAAGCAGCGTCTCCAAAACCTCATTACTGACCTCCCATTCTCATAATTTATTTAATTTAGGCTGTGGTGCATGCCAGCCCCCAATGTCAGTAAAGAATTTAGCAGCAGAGGAGGAGTTTTCTGTGCCTTGCCAATGTTAGAGCTAAAGGGGCATGCTGAGCCAGTTAAGTGTCTAAATTACATAGTTCTGTGGCAGCCCAAATTTTTCATGGAGAGCAGCCCAGGGGCATTTGCCCCTCAGCCTATGCCCCTCAGCCTACTGGGCCAGCCCTCCCCTGCTTGGTGCCTAGGATTTTGGCTGCTGGTTACTGTATTTTCTGATACATTAGATCAACACTTTCGTGTTTGAGCTGTATGTTTCATGACAGTTTATGTTTGTTTCACAGTGCGTGCACTTTTGCTCAGACAAAAATTTTCATTTTTAAAGGCTTCACCTCGCCATGTGAATGTGATTGCTATCACAGAAAATCTTCCTGAAGAGAACAGCAAATGTAACAATCCCTGCCAGAAAAAAAAGTGAGCATACCAGGGTGGAAATAGAATGGAGATCTGCGGTAATTTCATGCCCTTTAGGGAATGTCACACCTTCTAAGAGGTCTTTATGCATTCCCCAGGCAAAACTTGAGAGCCAGCCCAGACCGGTTTCATCTTTATTGAGTCATCTTCAGTGTATGTATTGCATTTAACATATACAACCTAAGGTGCATTTCCAAGGGCTACCTTTACCCAGTTGTCTCCATTCCTCAGTTGCATATGAGTGAAGGGGAGCACTAATACCTATACTCTCCCTATCTTATTAATTTCTTGCAAAAGGTATACACGTGCCAATCTTTGTCCAACAGACTGTTCGGCTCTTCTAACCAGTCAGGCAGAACACAGGAATGTCCGTCGCAAGCGTGCAGTCCATAGATGACCGCACAATCTGTCTTGGTTTTACGGCGCGTCCGAACAAGAAACCATCCATTAATTCAATCAACTGAAATGTCGGGCCGAATTATTGGATGGTGTGTACCAGGGTGGAAGAATTTATTGCAAATATCTGCAATAATGTATGGGAAAGATGGTGGATAAGATTACTGAGGATGTTAATGCAAAGAGTGTCACCATCTGTTAGATTAGAGGTACTTTCTAAAGGGGAGAGTAGATTTATAGATATACAATTGGTAGATACCATGATAAAGCTATGAAAAAGACTCACTCATGAGTTACTGCATCGCAGGAAAGAGGCAGCTCAGGCGCTTAGAAGGCAGGTGTTACATCAGGCTGTAGGCATACGTTTCTTGTGCTACTAAGTAGAGCAAAATGAACAGTTTCTTTTGGCAAGGGCAAGGGGCTCAGGTCCTGGAAAATCAGGTTAAACACATGCAACCCATATTACATCAAGAACCTTGAGTTTAACTCCCTTTTATCTCCGATTTTTAGATATTAAATCTCCCTGTGTAATGTTTTCTGCAATACATTTTCAGGTTTTTCATTTACTTTCTAAAAATGTCAGAGATCATTTCTGAAGAACAGAACAATAATGAAGTTTGCTACAGTACAAATTTTAAATAAAATGTTCTATTAACAGATGAAAGAAAAAAGTGGTCAAAATGTTTACATTACAATATAATAATTTCATCTGGTAATGTTTAGAGGGTAACCCTTTTGAAATAAAAAAACAAAGGGGTATAAAGGTGATACCTAACTAAGATACCGTATATACTCGAGTATAAGCCGACCGAGGAAAGCCGAGGTACCCTTTTTTACCTAGAAAAGTAGGAAAAATTATTGACTCGAGTATAAGCCGAGGTTAGGAACTATGACCACTACTGCCTTCTGATTCAGTATTGTTTGAGTCTTAAGTTGCCCTTTAAATGGAAGCAGAATTCCCATACAGAGTGTTGGAAACTACACACCCAGCATGCTTAGTTGGGAGTTGTAGTTTCCAAACACCTGTATGGGAATTCTGCAGTAAAAGGCAGTAGAGCCCCCTTCCCTCCCTCCCTGAGAGTCCCCTCAGTAAGTTGGTCCTTACCCGATCGATGGTTGCTCAACTCCAAATCCGAGGTGACCAGGGCAGTGAAGGAATCAGACCGTCTCCCCTCCTCTGGGACCCCTTCGCTCTGTTCTAACGCGCCAGGAATTCATATGTGGAGCTGCTGTTCTTTCTCTCCTAGCGGGGCTGTCAGTGCACAGGGATCACGGGCACAAAGCTGCACTCCAGGATGATCGCCGTCTCCTTATGGCCAAATCCGGACCTTGACTCGAGTATAAGCCGAGGTAAGGTTTTTAGGTTTATTTTAAAACCTAAAAACCTCGGCTTATACTCGAGTATATACGGTAATCATAGCAAGCTTTCAGAACATTCTAGTTCCCTTTTCAAGCTGATTACCTTTTTCAAGTGGTAATCAGCTTGAAAAAGGAACTACTGAAAATGAAAGCTTGCTATAATTATCTTAGTTAGCCAATGAAGATATCACCTTTATACCTCTTTGTTTTATTTTTTTTTTATTTCAAAAGGGTTACTCTGTAAACTTACAAGATGAAACTATTAAATTTTGGTAAATTTCCAAGAGCTAAAGGGAATGTACACTTAAAAATATTTTTTTTAATTGCCCATTTTTGTCGGATACTATAATTCTTCCCAACTATCACTGTACAATTTTTGTTTTTGTTGATCTGTCCTTTTTCTTTAGATTAAAGGGCATGTGCATGGCTAATCTTAAAGGGCATGTTCACCCCAAAAACTATAATTTCACCCACTACTGGCCCCACTGTGTAGTGCATAAAAATCCTTACCTTACATCCCAGCCTCCAAATGGTTCTCCTGTAATGTCCCTCCAAAGTCCGAAAACTGGCATCCAGGAGCCTGGCAGGAGGGAAATTGTTGTCGCTCTGAGACGTCCTCTCAGAGGGTTTTGGCTTGCTCAGAGCAAACCCCCTCCCCCTCCCCCTCACCATTTTGATCTCCCTCCCTCTAGCATTAAACCCCTTTGATATATATAGGTCTTCCTCTCCAGCCCCAACCGCCTATATAGATTTTCCAGAAACTCCCCCGAACTCTACTTACCTTACCTCTCTCCCCCCAGCGTTCTGTGCAGCTGTGGCTGCCTCTCAGCCAATCACGACGTGGCTGCGGTCCGGCCCAGCTTGCAGTACATTCAAGCAGAGGGCCGGGACAGTGCGTTGGAGGATAGAAAGAAGTAAGTAACGATGGGAGTTTCTGGAAAATCATTATAGGGGTTGGGGAGGGAGACCATTATATATTATTTATTATCTATTAAAGAGTATGTCCACCCTAGAATACAGTTTTTAATATAAGACTCCCCATGGGCTCCCAGCCCCAACCGCTATATTTTTTTTAGAAAGCCCCCCAAACTCTATACTCCCCTCTTTCCTCCGCCGGCTCCCAGCCCTGCTGCGAGAAGAAAATGCAAGCAGAGGGGCGGGACCAGCAGCCGCGTTCGTGATTGGCTGAGCAGCAGCCAATCACGGACGCGGCTGCCGGTCATTCAGTGCAGTGGAGGAAAGAGGAGAGGTAAGTAAGAGTTTGGGGAGTTTATAAAGATAAAAATATAGCGGTTGGGTGAGAGCCCAGGGGGAATCTTATCTTTTATTGATTTTACGCTAGGGGAAGGAATCGGGAGAGGAGGGGGAGAAGGGCTGCAGTATACGCATGCCAAACTTCTCCCGGAGGCCAGGTAGCAGGCAGAGTCCTATATGGACTCTGCTAGCCTCCTGGTGGGCAGTTTGTGGACTTTGTGGGGGGACTACAGGAGAACCCTATGGAGCTGGATGTGAGGTAAGGATTACACTACACTAATGGTGGGGCCGAGGTGGGGGATTATAGTTTTGGGGGTGGACATGCCCTTTAAAGCTTCAGCTGTCAATCAAGTACCTTATGAAAAACTTTGGGGAATTCCATCTTTCAGTGTAGATGCTAGTGATTACCAAGCATGCTATTTAAAAGTCAAACCAGAGGAATGTAGGTGTCAGTTAAGAGAGGGAGGGGGAGATACTGAACCAGAGCAAAACAGTACTGTATTAAAGGCATGCGCAACATACACACTCAGAGTAATGCTCAATACATGTATTTAATTATAAATTACGGTGAGGCAAAGTAATTTTTTCATTATACATATCCTTTAAGTCTTAACTTAGCATGCTTTTCCCCTGGGGTCGGAGAGGAGGAGCAGATGGTCAGGTTATGTTCTCAACCTACCAGAAGCAGGAAATTTGAACATTCATCTAAATTTCTTACAAGCTTCAACAGAGATGGAATGGAACGACTGCAGTCTTAAATTTAAATTGCATGTCCAATCTTAAAACAAAAAAACTGGGCACATGTCAGTTACCTGCCCCTAACCCCATCTGATATATTAGCACTTTATTAGATGTATTACTAACCATATATTTAACGATAATTATAGCCTCCATTCTGACAGAGTAGCTGGTCCTCCTAATATGCAGTCAATTAAGGCTGTGACTGTTGGCATCACAACCAATAATTGACTGCCTTTTCTCTGCTGACTTCACTGCCCATGCCAAGTTAAAAAAGCTCATTAAAACCAAACAGTTTACAAAGGGCAGGACCATTTCTAGCTTATCTTGGTGACCTAGCATAATTAGATTGCAATTCCATTGTTCTTAATATCTCAGTAGTGTGGCCTAGCCCCCCAAGAGTATTGGCATTAAAAATTCAGTGCCAGCACTTTCCCAGAGTAGGACATTAACCCTTCAGTGCCAGCAGCCTTCCCCAGAATATTGGTGACTACCACTTTCAGTGCCAGCAAAGATTAGCATTAAACCTTCAGTGCCAACACTTCTTACTAATAATTTCAGTGCCAGTACTTTCCCAGAATATTGACATTAACCCTTCAGTGCCAGCAGACTTCCCCAGAATATTGTGATTACCACTTCCAGTGCCAACGAGTATTATCATTAACCCTTCAGTGCCAGCAGACTTTTACTAATTATTTCAGTGCCCGCACTTTCCCAGAGTAATGCCATTAACCGTTAAGTGCCAGCACTTTCCCAAAGTATTGGCATTTACACTATCAGGGCCAGCAGAGTATTACCTTTAATCCTTTCACTCTGCCACCATTGACATGATATACAGTATGTGCCTATTTTTCATTGAATTGTTCACTCCTCACCCACTCTTAGTTCTAGGGATGGAAGGAAGAAAGAGGCAGGATATGGATCTCATGGCTGCTAGTTACAGGGGCCACTGTTAAAAAGTTGCAGCAACTTTTACCTGGCATTTTAAAATTATTCTCCTTAGTACTATTAGTCGAGGTTATCACCCCCCCCTCCTACCTTCACCTTCAGTTCATTAGCCGCAAGCGATTTAATATTGCATTAGAATTTAGTATTTAAGATTTAAGTATTCTCAGAGAGCCACATTCTTTATACTAAATCAACTTAGGGCTCCATGGGAAGTAATACTGTATCTTGTCAATCTTCCCATATGTCTTTTAATGTAAATTTCATGAAATTCTTATTTTCTGAAATAAAGCCTCATAGGGATTAATACAATTCACATGTTGACAGGAAGTAAGCTTCCTCAGCATGCAGAAAAAGTGGTAATTAAGAAGTCAATGTGAATGTTTACAGCACATTGTTACTTTATTCAACCGTGCACTTTTTTTGTACTTAAAACTTTTTTTTTTAGATAACATTGCAACATTTTTCAAAGCCACAGCATAACAGGTTACATATACAAACTTTCATCTTTAACCCTGCAGCTCCACCTACTGAAAGAGCAATAAAAAGGGTGGTAAAAAATTAATAATACAAGCTTAAGTAACCATGAGTGCTATGGTCCAAATGGCTGTTCTGTTCATGTGCACTAGAAACAAAGCGTTTCCAGACCAGCATAAACTTTTGAGCGTCTGCTCTCCTGCCTGAGCAATAGAAGGACACCGCTACTTCTAATTAAAATAAGGTAATAATAACAGCTTTTAAAAGGAATGCTATAGCACCCCCCAAAAAAGCTTTTATTTTAAATCTATTATTGCCAGGGAATAAGGAAAGAATACTAGAAAGTAGAAGTACTTTCTTTCAAGTTACTAACTAGTGTTTTGAAAAAATAATTTAACATTATCCAGTGAAAATTTGCAGTCAAACTAACAGCTAAATTAAAGGGCAACTATAGTGGAAAAAAAAACTTTGTCTGTAACAATGTATAGATCACTTAGTATAAGCTGCCTTACTTTCTCGTTTCTGTGTGGCTTCGTTCTTCACACTGGCAGAAGTTGTACCAAGCTGTGTAGTCCCCCCCCCTCTCTGTCTACTCCCCCTCAAGCAGTGACGGTGTATACAGAGTCCGAGCATTGTCAGTTGAAAGGACTTTAAATGAAGTGCTGACATCCTGTTGAGCCCTCCCTTCCAGAGCTAGACTGCAAGCAGTCAAAGTGTGGAATAAGTAGCAATATGCTGAAAGGAGGGGCAGAGGGGGAGAGGGAGGACAAGTGGTTCTGAGATTCTTTACAAGTAAGTTACTGAACTGCCTGTTCTCTAACTTTGCTAATTGTTATTTATTTTTTACCTAAAGTTCATATCTCTCCCCCTGCTTAGCTGAGATCATAATCACTGAAGACAAGAATCAGTGTAACAGCAGCTTGTAGTGAGACTTCACAAACACAGTGGACAATGCTTGTTGTCCTGATACATTTCATTGCTTTAGTCTATATATTTCATAGATTGCACTTGTGTGTTGTTTGGTATATAGTCTGTATTACTGTATTATATAACTGTATTAGTGTTCCATTTGAGTCACTGGTTTGTATGTTTGTATATAAGATATTTTTTGGGGGGGAGGGGCTGTTTTATAGGGTGTTATGCTCATATTGCTGGGTAATGGTTTATTGATTGTGTTTAGCACTACAGCATTTGACTATATGTTGCACATGGTACATATAGTGTGGGTGAGAGAGGTGTGTGACAGTACTGCATGGGAGCTTTGGATTGAGTGGTGTGTGTGCCTTTGAGGGACAGATGATGTGAGCAGCTCCTACAAATCACAGCATATTCAAAGGCTTATATCTCGGGGACTATGTAGAATTTAAAGAAACTAAAGTTACCCTGGTGGATGGGATGACTTAAGGATACATTAGAAGAAATTAAAAAAAACAATTTTCTCACTATAATTGCCCTTTAAGTATAAAAAACAAGATGTACCAAAAAGCCCCTCCCTATCTCTTTACCACTAACCAGAAGCAGTGATTTTTGTCTAGTATCCAAGTACCTAGTGGAAACCCATGCCAGAACAGGAAGAACATATTAACTCCTTTTATGTAGATGAAGGTAACCTAGGAAGATTCCAGGACTTCAGTACTGCAAGGCATCAGTGCTAACCAGTGAGTACTGTGCTGCCTTGTCTTTAACAGTCTACAATATACAATGCCAATGGTCTACAATAGTATCCTAAATTAAACTTGCTAGACACCAATTTGCAGTAACGTGAACCAAGTTAATTTTACAAACATTATATTCTGCATATGTGTATTTTACAAATTTTTTTTAAGTAAGTTACCATAAAAATAAACAAATTACTACATTGCCAGATGTAGTAAAGTAATGATACACCATGTTCCCAAGCCCGAGATACTGTGATTTATAAACATGGCTTTTACATTTTTTATTTCGAACATCACATACTGAACTGAGCATTTTGTTTTGCTAAGTACACAGGTAACACCAAAACCATTTAAACTGCATGACTGATTAAAGGGTTGGAATTTCACTTAATCGTAGTGAATGCCTTTCATATGGACTGCACTGTTGAGCCGACCAGAAATATTGAGACCAAGGGCCCACCTAACATTTCATATATTTGTTATCACTAATTTACATATATATATATATAATATATATATATATATATATAATAATATATATATATATATATATATATATATTCTTACTCCTACTCAAAAATTTAGCAGTTTTCTCTGTTTTCTTAGGTGAGCGAGCGTGGGCCCACCCTAGGATTCCCCTGTAATCTGTGGAGCCAGTTCGAAAACTGATTGAAACAGAGTAATGGAGGTTGAATAAAACATACATCCATCTAGTACAACCTTTATAGCTTACTCATTAACCCTACATAACAGTTGATTCAGAGGAAGGACAAAAAAAAACAGCTGAAAAGGGGGAGGACTTCCTTTCTGACTCCAAATGGAAAGGATCCCTGGATGAAAAATAACTAGCAGGGAGATTTAATAAAAAATCTTACTGTTTAAAATGGTACTAATTTTGCCCCAACCAATCAGAAATCATTTAACAATGAAAGCTAAATCTGATTGGTGGGACAAATTTAGCACCATTTTTATGATAAGAACTTTTATTGAATAACGCTGTATATGTATTAATAACAGTAATTTTAAATTTTTTAAAGCTATTTAAAGAAACTTGCCATTACATTTGCTGGAAGACAGTTCCACTGTAAAGAAACCTTTCCTAACCTGTAGATGAAACTTCTTTCTTCTAATTGTAAAGGAACAGCTCACCCACAAAATAAATATTTCTTGATTAAAAGTAAAAGGAGGCAGGAGCCCCCCATAGCCCTAAAATCACTACTTATCAATATACAATCCAACGGCGTGTCTCTATCCTGTCAGTCTCCCCTGCTCTCCCTATGTAAAGATTTCATGTGGATTTGAACAAATCAGGAAGAAATAAAAATATAAATCAGGGCTAATAACTTAAAGGGCAATTATGGCCCCTGTCTACCCCCTAGCCCTTCTGGTAATAGTACCCAAGGTAAGGGCCAAAACTGCTAGGTCTTCATCCCCTCCACCTCCGTTATTGAACCATTAGGGAGGCATGCTCTGCAATAAGGTTACTAGGGTATTATTAACTAGGGTAGGGTTGTATGGAAGGACATATTTGCCCTTTAAAGGGCAGCCCACCCAAAACATGTCTTAGGTTTTAAAATGGTCTCTGTACCTCAGTGTTCCCCTGGAATTAAAGTGCTGAGTTATGGAGTGCACAAATTGTAATTTTGTATGCACACAGAAAATATATTTTAAGACAGAGACAATTTATAATTAGGGGGAATATTGCCATAGCTCCTAAGTATACCTACAAGAACTCGTTGCCTCTGCTCTTGCTGCTCTGCTTTGTGCCTTTTCCATACACTAGCAGACAGAAGAGCTTTTCATTTTCTTTAAAAAATCCAAAAATATAGTTCAGTCTTCATATAAGCGAAACAAGTTCATTATTACTTGATTCTCATTCTGCTTTAACTATGCCAGGGAATTTCCGATTGCCACCCAGAGTCAGGTAGAAATTTTTCCCCCTCATAAATTTGGTGGGTTTTTTTTGCCTTCCTCTGGATCAACAGTTAGGAGGAAATGAGGATATTGCTAGATGGGTTGGACTGGATAGACATATGTCTTTATTCAACCTCAAATACTATACTATACTTTGCCAAGGCATCTCAAATTATCATTTTAAAAGATTATCTGAAAAACTGTAAAGGCCATGCCACACTAGCATATTTTTCTGATTTTGTGCTCCATTTGTCATCCGCAATGACAATTTTTTTATATTAAATCACAGGAAGTAGGCCCCACTGTGTGCGATGCAATCTGTTGCAATTTTCTAAATTACAAAAATCCAGAGGCCATTCCTCTGTAGTTAATGTTCTCTGAACTGCAGACAGTTCCAACATATTGAATATACGGAATCCATACTAATGTATTTCCTGAATTTTCGGTAGGATTTAGGCAGCACAGGGGAAAAGCGGTGGTTAGAGAGGTGTTAGCCTCTACTGGCACAATGAGGAGATAGCTCCTGCCAGCATGTATTGCTGTTTCTTTAAATAAGGACCCACCATCATAAAGACATATTTGTAGTGTGTGATTATTTGGTGCAATGACTGGTTTAGATAATAAAACTATAACACAATCAAATGCGTTCAGAAATATTTTGAAAGCTTAACTTGTATTCATAATAATCCTAGGCTGTCTAAAATTTGTCACATGCAAAAGCCCTAAAATCATTACATACAAAACTTGCATGGCAAAAAAGAAACCAAAAAAACGAAACATAAAAGATCTGCCTTGCACTGAAAGGGTTACAGTCTTTCAATTTAAGATCTTACTAGTGAGAATAATTCTGCAGATAGTCAACATGTTACTGTAATTTCTTTCATCATCTCAGTTCACAGCAGCCACTATAAAAGCCACATTGCCAGCTCTTAGATTTCTTTTTTTTTGCCTATAGCTGAGGTGAGCATAATTTCAAACTCTTTTTAACAGTATTATGCAGAAAGACAATGATAAACAGATCACGATTTATTATATAAACCCCACGCGCTTACACAGTTTCCTTGTTTGAGAAATTTCTGGTAAGGGAAGGTAGAGTAAGTTATAATGTGCGGTGGCGAGGTAGAGGGAGTTATAATGTGGGATGGGGAGGTAGAGGGAATTATAATGTGGGGTGGGGAGGTAGAGGGAATTAATGTGGGGTGGGGAGGAAGAGGATATTATATGTGGGGTGGGGAGGAGAGGATATAATGTGGGTGGGAGGTAGAGGGTATATATGTGGGGTGGGGAGGAAGAGGATATTGAATGTGGGGTGGGGAGGTAGATGATATTATATGTGGGGTGGGGATGTAGTGGGAGTTATAATGTGGGCTGGGAGGTATAGGATATTATAATGTGGGGTGGGGAGGGAGGTAGGTAGTGGGAGTTATAATGTGCGGTTGGGATGTAGAGGGGTTAACGTGGGGTGGGGATGTAGAGGGAGTTATAATGTGGGGTGGGGAGGTAGAGGATATTATAATGTGGGATGGGGAGGTAGAGGGAATTATTAATTTGAACCAGGGATGTTGAACTTGTGGCCCTCCCGGTGTTTGAAATTACAACTCCATTGTGTAGCAGTAAGGAATGCTGGGAGTTTTCAATCATCTGGAGGGCCACAAGTTCAACATCCCTGATTTAACACAATACAAACGCCCTAAAACTAACAGAAACACATGTCAGTTTTAATGAGAGTACTGAACCTATTCCAGCCCTATGTCATCATAACATATCCCACACCCTATTTTGTTTTTTGATAAATACATTTTTCCCCTTATAATTTGAAAAATAAAATTTAATTATTGTCAGAAAAAATATCTTTATCATACCAGTGTTAGCTATCAGTTTAAGCTTGCTTGAGCCATAAGCAATGACCTGCCCACATCCTTCCTGTTTTACTTAAAAGAAGGAAATGAAAACAAGACACAATTTTGCAAAGATTCAGTCAATCTAAACTTACCAACTCCATATCTCTCCTTTCCAGTCCTGTCCAAGGAGCCATGATGTGCTGCCCACGTATCTCATGCAACAGCCACTTTATGTCTTGTGACTGACTAGTAGAAGGTGCTGCAGCCACTTCTAGAGCATTAAGGAGACAAAGTATCTTTATCCTCCCGTCTAGTTTCACTAGGTAACTGTTCTTTTCAGTCCCTCCCAGTGACACTCCTACGTGAACTTCCTATCTTGTGCTTTAAGACACAGTGACTGAGCTTCCTCTTCAAGCTGTCTGTCTATTGTACCAGATCTGCAGATTAAGAAGAAAAATATGTTCATATAGTGTTTTGGTTTACTGCAGTTTGTTTCTTTGTTAACAGAGGGAGAATTAACCATTTAGGGCAGTAAAAAAAAATACAGACCACTGTCATTTATTTCCCACTAAAATTAAAATCTGTTTAAATCAAATTGTTCCCGTGTGGAAACATTAATTAATATGTAGCTAAAACAGCAGTTTGTTTTACATGGCCCCCCATCATTAAACTCTGACTCTGTGTCTAAAGAGAATGAAAGCTAACATCTGTGCCTAAAAAGACTTAAAGGAATAGTATAGTATAGTATAGTATAGTATTGAGGTTGAATAAAGACATACGTCCATCCAGTCCAACCCATCTAGCAATATCCTCATTTCCTGCCTAACTGTTGGTCCAGAGGAAGAAAAAAAAAAAACCACCAAATTTATGAAGGGGGAAAAAATTCCTTCCTGACTCCAAGTGGCAATCGGAAATTTCCCTGGATCAACTCTACTTTATGTATCAATACCAGTAACTTGCAACATTCCTTGTTTGCAGAAACTCATCCAGCTTTTTTTTGAAACTGACCAATGAACCTGCCATTACAACGTCCACTGGAAGACAGTTCCATAGCTTTACCGTTCTCACAGTGAAAAAACCCTTTCCGAGCTTGAAGCCTAAACCTTTTTCTTCAAGTCTTAAGGGATGTCCTCGTGTCCTTTGACATGTTCTTTGGTGAACAATGCCCCAGATAGTTTATTGTATGGCCGTTAATGTATTATACACAGTAAATCATATCCCCACGCAAGCGCCTTTTCTCCAGCGTACATAATTGTAACTTTTCCAGTCTCTTTTCATATTCAAGCTCCCCCAATCCCTTTAATTTAGTTGCCCTTCTCTGAACCCTTTCCATTTCAAAGATGTCCTTTTTGTACACGGATTCCAAAATTGCACTGCATATTCCAAATGAGGCCTTACAATGCTTTGAAGAGGAGAATTACATTTTCCTCCCTTGAATCCATACCTCTCTTATACAGTCAATACCATGCTGGCTCTGGCTGTTGCCGCCTGGCACTGCTTGCTACCTTTAAGTTTGTTATCCACCAAAACTCCAAGATCCCTTTCCAACAGGGATTCACTTAACACAGAGCCATTATGTATAAGTAGCACAGTATTTTTAAGTCCAAAATGCATCACCTTACATTTATCAACATTATTTTCATCTGCCACTTAGCAGCCCAATGTGATAATCTATCTAGATCCCCTGCAACGATTGCACATCCTCTGAAGTTTTTAATGTCGACAAAGTTTTGTGTCGTCAGCAAACACAGAAACCTTGCTGACAATACCCACTTCCAAATCATTAATAGATTAAATAGAAGCGGCCCCAACACAGAACCCGTGTGGCACCCCACTTAGCACTTTAGTCCATAATGATGAAGCCCCATTAACAACTACTCTCTGCATCCTATTCATTAACCAATTTTCTATCCATGTACAAATGTGATCCCCAGACCAACAGACCTTAGCTTATTCATTAGTCGCCTATGGGGGACTGTATCAAAAGCCTTTCAAAATCCAAGTAACAATCTACTGCTATACCAGAGTCTACATTTCTACTTACTTCCTATAAAAGCCAAGCAAGTTAGTTTGACAAGATCTATTCCTCCTAAATCCATGCTGGTTACTACTTATAATGTCAGTCCTTGAAACACTCTAGAACATGTTCCCTTATTAAAATTTCCAGGATCTTCCCCACCACTGAAGTTAAACTTACAGGCCTGTAATACCCGGCTGTGAACGACTACCCTTTTGAATATGGAATAACATCAGCCTTTTTCCAATCCAGAGGCACACCACCGGACATGAGGGAATCAGCAAAAATTAGAAACAATGGCCTAGATAAACTGAACTTAGCTCCTTAAGTACCCGAGGATGTATTTTATCCAGGAGATTTATAATATTAACCTTATTAGTTCTTTCTGTACCATATACTCGGTTAACCAAAGTGAACTTGATTTGATACCTTTATTGCTACTTACTTTATGATATCTGTACTTGGATCTTCTATAGTGTATACAGAGGAAAAAAAATTATTCAAGACATTTGCTTTATCGCCATCCTCCGTAACTAACTATCCCCATTAATTAATGGTGCCACATTCTCAGTCCTCATCTCTTACTATTATATACTTAAAAAATGTTAGGCTTAGTGATGCTTTCTTCAGCTATCCTAACTTCATATTAATTTTAGCTAGTTTGATTGCTTTCTACACTCCTTGTTACAGTTTTTATACTCCCTAAAGGCCCTTTCTGTTCCCTCGGCCTTAAAGGTTTTAAATGCTTTTTCTTCCTTACCATTTGCCTCTTTACATCAGAATTCAGCCACATGGGCGCGGATTTATTTTTTTTACATTTATTTCCCAAGGGTATAAATTTAGATGTGAACTGGCTTAAAATCCCCTTGAACACAGTCCACTTCTGTTCAGTACCTTTACCTGATAATACATTATCCAGTTGACATTCTGAAGAGCTGCTTTTAACCTGGGAAAATTTGCTTTCCTGAATTAAATGTCTTTGTTAACCCAGCGCACTTTTCCTTTCGATAACAAAGTCCAAATGCCACTATTTCATGGTCACTATTCGCTAATCCTCCAGTACCTTATATCTATAATGTGCTCCACAATGTTAGATATTACCAGATCCAACAGAACTCCTTTTCTAGTAGGAACCTCAACCACCTGTGAGAGAAAATTATCCTGCAGCAAATTCAGGAACTCATCGCCTTTTCTGTGATGGCAGTTCCACCACACCAATCAATGTCAGGGTAATTGAAGTCCCCCATAATGAGCACACTCCCCAAACTTGCAGCCCTTGCCAACTGCATATGAAGTTGACTCACCTCCTCTCTGCTAGCATTTGGCGGCTTATAGCAGACACCAACAATTACATTACCCCCTTTCCTGTTGCCTAATTCCACCCATATTGCCTCCACTTTATCATCCATATCACCAGTTATCTCTTCTTTTAAATTTGGCTTCAGTTCTTTTTTAACATAAACACATACTCCTCCCCTCTTCCTTTTTTTCTGTCCTGCCTAAACAAGGCACATCCTTCTATATTTACAGTCCAGTCGTGAGAACTGTTCAACCACATTTCTGCTATACCTATTACATCATACTTTTCATTCAATGCCATCATTTCCAATTCACCCATTTGTTAGCGGCTTCTCGCATTTGCAAACATACATTTTAGATTATGATCCTGTAATTTATTTGTACACTTTGATACACATTCCTCCCTATCCCCTATGCTAGCCCCACCCACCTTTCCGCCCTCCACTGGCCTACCTGCTTTCCTCCTGGACAATCTATCCCAGTGAGACTGCTAATACCCTCCCCCCCCAAACCTAGTTTTAAAATCTCCTCAACCCTCTAGCCATCTTCTCCCCTAAAACAGCTGCACCACCATCAGTGAGGTGCAACCCATCCCTACTAAGAGCCTGTAGCCGACAGCAAAGTTGCCCAGTTCTCAATAAACCCAAACCCTTCTTCCTTACACCACTCTCTTAGACGCATTAATGCTCCTAAGCTCCCACTGTCTCCCTGGCTTAGCACGTGGCTGCGGTAGTATTTCTGAAAACACTACCCTGGAGGTCCTTGCTTTTATCTTGGCCCCTAGTTCTCGTAAATCTGTTTAAGGACCTCACTCCCACCTCTAACTTTGTCATGGCACCAATGACCCAAGACCGCCGGGTCACACCCGGCCCCACCCAATAATCTGTCTACACAATCCACCACATGCCGAACCCTAGCACCAGGTAGGCAACACACAGTTCGGCATGTAGGGTCTTGGCGGCAGATTACCCTATCTACCTTCCTTATAATGGAGTCCCCTACCACTACCACCTGCCTTGCATTCCTGACCCTTCGTTCCTCCTCCCTTGTATCAGGATGGCAGTCCCCTGGGTGCTCAAGGGACTATCCCCCTCCATACAAGCTAATTCCGAGGTGTCCTCCTCCACTTCATTACCTAAGGCGGCAAATCTGTTGGGATGGACAATCTGGGAAGAAGCCCCCCTACTCTTCCGTCCCCCACTTCCCCTAGTAACCCTAACAAAACTACCTCCTTCTCATCCTTTCTTGTCCTCTTCCACCCACCTCTATACGGCCCCAGCCAGTGCCTGCTGACCCCCCAGTTCTGCCAATCCTGCAATGCTGCAAGCTGCCCCCTTAGACTCTCCACCTCAGCTTCCAAACGGGCAACCCACTCACACCTGACACAGACATAGGTTCTCCGGAACGTCTGCTCAGGTTCCTATACATGTGGCACGATGCACACATTGACTGGTACCGACAAAAACTGTCCCTTCAATACACCACACCAACACAGTGACGCACAAACCTTGTTTAATTGCCCTTTTGTTTCAATGTCCTTCTTTTTCTATGTCCTTGAGATCAAGGTCTTAGAGAAAGGGCCACTCACAAGTTCGTTACACTCACAGGAAACTTGTGAATTGTGAACAACTGTGAACAACTGTGAATCCTATTAACTAATAGGCCCCAACCCCACACCAATTAGGCAAGAGCCAGAAAGAGAGGGAAAAAACCAAACACTTATTAACCCTTTCACACCTGTTTGTGATTACAACAGGTACAATACTAGAATATAGAAGTCCAGCACACCCCTTTAACTGGAAGAAGAAAGATTAGTCTGCTTACTGCACACTCAGTCCTGCACACATAGTTCTTAACAGTACAAACAATCCTTATTTTCAAACTGTCAAACAATCCTATTTTCAAACTTTCACACACACCATACACCATCAAATGATTAAGTGTCCTTCTTTTTATATGTCCTTGAGGCAAGGTCCTTAAGAGAAAGGGCCACTCACAGTTCGTTACACTCACAGGAAACTTCCTTTGTTAGGTCCAAACCACAGGCCCAACAACTGTGAATCCTATAACTAATAGGCCCCAACCCCCACACCAATTAGTGCAAGAGCCAGAAAGAGAGGGAAAAAACCAAACACTTATAACCCTTTCACAGCCTGTTTGTGATTACAAACAGGTACAATACTAGATATGAAGTCCAGCACACCCCTTTAACTGGAAGAAGGAAGATAGTCTGCTTACTGCACACTCAGTCTGCACACAGTTCTTAACAGTACAAACAATCCGTATTTCAATTTTCAAACTGTCAAACAATCCTTATTTTCAAACTTTCACACACACTATACAACCATCAAATGATTAAGTGTCCTTCTTTTTATATGTCCTTGAATAAAAAGAAGGACACTAATCATTTGATGGTTGTATAGTGTGGTGAAGTTTGAAAATAAGGATTGTTTGACAGTTTGAAAATAAGGATTGTTTGTACTGTTAAGAACTAGTGTGCAGACTGAGTGTGCAGTAAGCAGACTATCTTCCTTCTTCCAGTTAAAGGGGTGTGCTGGACTTCATATCTAGTATTGTACCTGTTTGTAATCACAAACAGGCTGTGAAAGGGTTATAAGTGTTTGGTTTTTTTCCCTCTCTTTCTGGCTCTTGCACTAATTGGTGTGGGGGTTGGGGCCTATTAGTTATAGGATTCACAGTTGTTGGGCCTGTGGTTTGGACCTAACAAAGGAAGTTTCCTGTGAGTGTAACGAACTGTGTAGTGGCCCTTTCTCTTAAGGACCTTGCCTCAAGGACATATAAAAAGAAGGACACTTAATCATTTGATGGTGTATGGTGTGTGTGAAAGTTTGAAAATAGGATTGTTTGACAGTTTGAAAATAAGGATTGTTTGTACTGTTAAGAACTATGTGTGCAGGACTGAGTGGGCAGTAAGCAGACTAATCTTTCTTCTTCCAGTTAAAGGGGTGTGCTGGACTTCTATATTCTAGTATTGTACCTGTTGTAATCACAAACAGGTGTGAAGGGTTAATAAGTGTTTGGTTTTTTCCCTCTCTTTCTGGCTCTTGCCTATATTGGTGTGGGGTTGGGGCCTATTAGTTAATAGGATTCACAGTTGTTCACAGTTGTTCACAATTCACAAGTTTCCTGTGAGTGTAACGAACTTGTGAGTGGCCCTTTCTCTAAAGACCTTGATCTCAAGGACATAGAAAAAGAAGGACATTGAAACAAAAGGGCAATTAAACAAGGTTTGTGCGTCACTGTGTTGGTGTGGTGTATTGAAGGGACAGTTTTTGTCGGTACCAGCAATGTGGCATCGTGCCACATGTATAGGAACCTGAGCAGACGTTCCGGAGAACCTATGTCTGTGTCAGGTGTGAGTGGGTTGCCCGTTTGGAAGCTGAGGTGGAGAGTCTAAGGGGGCAGCTTGCAGCATTGCAGGATTGGCAGAACTGGGGGGTCAGCAGGCACTGGCTGGGGCCAGTATAGAGGTGGGTGGAAGAGGACAAGAAAGGATGAGAAGGAGGTAGTTTTGTTAGGGTTACTAGGGGAAGTGGGGGACGGAAGAGTAGGGGGGCTTCTTCCCAGATTGTCCATCCCAACAGATTTGCCGCCTTAGGTAATGAAGTGGAGGAGGACACCTCGGAATTAGCGTTGTATGGAGGGGGATAGTCCCTTGAGCACCCAGGGACTGCCATCCTGATACAAGGGAGGAGGAACGAAGGGTCAGGAATCAAGGCAGGTGGTATGTGTAGGGGACTCCATTATAAGGAAGGTAGATAGGGTAATCTGCCGCCAAGACCCTACATGCCGAACTGTGTGTTGCCTACCTGGTGCTAGGGTTCGGCATGTGGTGGATTGTGTAGACAGATTATTGGGTGGGGCCGGGTGTGACCCGGCGGTCTTGGGTCATTGGTGCCATGACAAAGTTAGAGGTGGGAGTGAGGTCCTTAAACAGATTTACGAGAACTAGGGGCCAAGATAAAAGCAAGGACCTCCAGGGTAGTGTTTTCAGAAATACTACCGCAGCCACGTGCTAAGCCAGGGAGACAGTGGGAGCTTAGGAGCATTAATCGTCTAAGAGAGTGGTGTAAGGAAGAAGGGTTTGGGTTTATTGAGAACTGGGCAACTTTGCTGTCGGCTACAGGCTCTTAGTAGGGATGGGTTGCACCTCACTGATGGTGGTGCAGCTGTTTTAGGGGAGAAGATGGCTAGAGGGTTGAGGAGATTTTAAAACTAGGTTTGGGGGGGGAGGGTATTAGCAGTCTCACTGGATAGATTGTCCAGGAGGAAAGCAGGTAGGCCAGTGGAGGGCGGAAAGGTGGGTGGGGCTAGCATAGGGGATAGGGAGGAATGTGTATCAAAGTGTACAAATAAATTACAGGATCATAATCTAAAATGTATGTTTGCAAATGCAGAAGCCGGCTAACAAATGGGTGAATTGGAAATGATGGCATTGAATGAAAAGTATGATGTAATAGGTATAGCAGAAATGTGGTTGACAGTTCTCACGACTGGACTGTAAATATAGAAGGATGTGCCTTGTTTAGGCAGGACAGAAAAAAAGGAAGAGGGGAGGAGTATGTGTTTATGTTAAAAAAGAACTGAAGCCAAATTTAAAAGAAGAGATAACTGGTGATATGGATGATAAAGTGGAGGCAATATGGGTGGAATTAGGCAACAGGAAAGGGGGTAATGTAATTGTTGGTGTCTGCTATAAGCCGCCAAATGCTAGCAGAGAGGAGGTGATCACTTCATATGCAGTTGGCAAGGGCTGCAAGTTTGGGGAGTTGCTCATTATGGGGGACTTCAATTACCCTGACATTGATTGGTGTGGTGGAACTGCCATCACAGAAAAGGCGATGAGTTCCTGAATTTGCTGCAGGATAATTTTCTCTCACAGGTGGTTGAGGTTCCTACTAGAAAAGGAGTTCTGTTGGATCTGGTAATATCTAACATTGTGGAGCACATTATAGATATAAGGTACTGGAGGATTAGCGAATAGTGACCATGAAATAGTGGCATTTGGACTTTGTTATCGAAAGGAAAAGTGCGCTGGGTTAACAAAGACATTTAATTCAGGAAAGCAAATTTTCCCAGGTTAAAAGCAGCTCTTCAGAATGTCAACTGGATAATGTATTATCAGGTAAAGGTACTGAACAGAAGTGGACTGTGTTCAAGGGGATTTTAAGCCAGTTCACATCTAAATTTATACCCTTGGGAAATAAATGTAAAAAAAATAAATCCGCGCCCATGTGGCTGAATTCTGATGTAAAGAGGCAAATGGTAAGGAAGAAAAAGCATTTAAAACCTTTAAGGCCGAGGGAACAGAAAGGGCCTTTAGGGAGTATAAAAACTGTAACAAGGAGTGTAGAAAGCAATCAAACTAGCTAAAATTAATAATGAAGTTAGGATAGCTGAAGAAAGCATCACTAAGCCTAACATTTTTTAAGTATATAATAGTAAGAGATGAGGACTGAGAATGTGGCACCATTAATTAATGGGGATGTTAGTTACGGAGGATGGCGATAAAGCAAATGTCTTGAATAATTTTTTTTCCTCTGTATACATATAGAAGATCCAAGTACAGTATCATAAAGTAAGTAGCAATAAAGGTATACAAATCAAGTTCACTTTGGTTAACCGAGTATATGGTCAGAAAGAACTAATAAGGTTATATTATAAATCTCCTGGATAAAATACATCCTCGGGTACTTAAGGAGCTAAGTTCAGTTTATCTAGGCCATTGTTTCTAATTTTTGCTGATTCCCTCATGTCCGGTGGTGTGCCTCTGGATTGGAAAAAGGCTGATGTTATTCCATATTCAAAAGGGTAGTCGTTCACAGCCGGGTAATTACAGGCCTGTAAGTTTAACTTCAGTGGTGGGGAAGATCCTGGAAATTTTAATAAGGGAACATGTTCTAGAGTGTTTCAAGGACTGACATTATAAGTAGTAACCAGCATGGATTTAGGAGGAATAGATCTTGTCAAACTAACTTGCTTGGCTTTTATAGGAAGTAAGTAGAAATGTAGACTCTGGTATAGCAGTAGATTGTTACTTGGATTTTGAAAGGCTTTTGATACAGTCCCCCATAGGCGACTAATGAATAAGCTAAGGTCTGTTGGTCTGGGGATCACTTTGTACATGGATAGAAAATTGGTTAATGAATAGGATGCAGAGAGTATTGTTAATGGGGCTTCATCATTATGGACTAAAGTGCTAAGTGGGGTGCCCACGGGTTCTGTGTTGGGGCCGCTTCTATTTAATCTATTAATGATTTGGAAGTGGGTATTGTCAGCAAGGTTTCTGTGTTTGCTGACGACACAAAACTTTGTCGACATTAAAAACTTCAGAGGATGTGCAATCGTTGCAGGGGGATCTAGATAGATTATCACATTGGGCTGCTAAGTGGCAGATGAAAATAATGTTGATAAATGTAAGGTGATGCATTTTGGACTTAAAAATACTGTGCTACTTATACATAATGGCTCTGTGTTAAGTGAATCCCTGTTGGAAAGGGATCTTGGAGTTTTGGTGGATAACAAACTTAAAGGTAGCAAGCAGTGCCAGGCGGCAACAGCCAGAGCCAGCATGGTTTGACTGTATAAGAGAGGTATGGATTCAAGGGAGGAAAATGTAATTCTCCTCTTCAAAGCATTGTAAGGCCTCATTTGGAATATGCAGTGCAATTTTGGAATCCGTGTACAAAAAGGACATCTTTGAAATGGAAAGGGTTCAGAGAAGGGCAACTAAATTAAAGGGATTGGGGGAGCTTGAATATGAAAAGAGACTGGAAAAGTTACAATTATGTACGCTGGAGAAAAGGCGCTTGCGTGGGGATATGATTACTGTGTATAATACATTAACGGCCATACATAAACTATCTGGGGCATTGTTCACCAAAGAACATGTCAAAGGACACGAGGACATCCCTTAAGACTTGAAGAAAAGGTTTAGGCTTCAAGCTCGGAAAGGGTTTTTTCACTGTGAGAACGGTAAAGCTATGGAACTGTCTTCCAGTGGACGTTGTAATGCAGGTTCATTGGTCAGTTTCAAAAAAAAGCTGGATGAGTTTTGCAAACAAGGAATGTTGCAAGTTACTGGTATTGATACATAAAGTAGAGTTGATCCAGGGAAATTTCCGATTGCCACTTGGAGTCAGGAAGGAATTTTTTCCCCCTTCATAAATTTGGTGGTTTTTTTTTTTTCTTCCTCTGGACCAACAGTTAGGCAGGAAATGAGGATATTGCTAGATGGGTTGGACTGGATGGACTATGTCTTTATTCAACCTCAATACTATACTATACTATACTATACTATTCCTTTAAGTCTTTTTAGGCACAGATGTTAGCTTTCATTCTCTTTAGACACAGAGTCAGAGTTTAATGATGGGGGGCCATGTAAAACAAACTGCTGTTTTAGCTACATATTAATTAATGTTTCCACACGGGAACAATTTGATTTAAACAGATTTTAATTTTAGTGGGAAATAAATGACAGTGGTCTGTATTTTTTTTTACTGCCCTAAATGGTTAATTCTCCCTCTGTTAACAAAGAAACAAACTGCAGTAAACCAAAACACTATATGAACATATTTTTCTTCTTAATCTGCAGATCTGGTACAATAGACAGACAGCTTGAAGAGGAAGCTCAGTCACTGTGTCTTAAAGCACAAGATAGGAAGTTCACGTAGG
Source organism: Hymenochirus boettgeri (assembly GCA_019447015.1). Lineage (NCBI taxonomy): Eukaryota > Metazoa > Chordata > Amphibia > Anura > Pipidae > Hymenochirus > Hymenochirus boettgeri. The sequence continues at coordinate 61,911,091 of CM033471.1, forward strand.
AGTGTCACTGGGAGGGACTGAAAAGAACAGTTACCTAGTGAAACTAGACGGGAGGATAAAGATACTTTGTCTCCTTAATGCTCTAGAAGTGGCTGCAGCACCTTCTACTAGTCAGTCACAAGACATAAAGTGGCTGTTGCATGAGATACGTGGGCAGCACATCATGGCTCCTTGGACAGGACTGGAAAGGAGAGATATGGAGTTGGTAAGTTTAGATTGACTGAATCTTTGCAAAATTGTGTCTTGTTTTCATTTCCTTCTTTTAAGTAAAACAGGAAGGATGTGGGCAGGTCATTGCTTATGGCTCAAGCAAGCTTAAACTGATAGCTAACACTGGTATGATAAAGATATTTTTTCTGACAATAATTAAATTTTATTTTTCAAATTATAAGGGGAAAAATGTATTTATCAAAAAACAAAATAGGGTGTGGGATATGTTATGATGACATAGGGCTGGAATAGGTTCAGTACTCTCATTAAAACTGACATGTGTTTCTGTTAGTTTTAGGGCGTTTGTATTGTGTTAAATCAGGGATGTTGAACTTGTGGCCCTCCAGATGATTGAAAACTCCCAGCATTCCTTACTGCTACACAATGGAGTTGTAATTTCAAACACCGGGAGGACCACAATTTCAACATCCCTGGTTCAAATAATAATTCCCTCTACCTCCCCATCCCACATTATAATATCCTCTACCTCCCCACCCCACATTATAACTCCCTCTACATCCCCACCCCACGTTAACCCCTCTACATCCCAACCGCACATTATAACTCCCACTACCTACCTCCCTCCCCACCCCACATTAATATCCTATACCTCCCAGCCCACATTATAACTCCCACTACATCCCCACCCCACATTTAATACACACCTCCCCACCCCACATTCAATATCCTCTCCTCCCCACCCACACATATATACCCTCTACCTCCCACACCACATTATATCCTCTCCTCCCCACCCCACATTACAATATCCTCTTCCTCCCCACCCCACATTATAATTCCCTCTACCTCCCCACCCCACATTATAATTCCCTCTACCTCCCCATCCCACATTATAACTCCCTCTACCTCGCCACCGCACATTATAACTTACTCTACCTTCCCTTACCAGAAATTTCTCAAACAAGGAAACTGTGTAAGCGCGTGGGGTTTATATAATAAATCGTGATCTGTTTATCATTGTCTTTCTGCATAATACTGTTAAAAAGAGTTTGAAATTATGCTCACCTCAGCTATAGGCAAAAAAAAAGAAATCTAAGAGCTGGCAATGTGGCTTTTATAGTGGCTGCTGTGAACTGAGATGATGAAAGAATTACAGTAACATGTTGACTATCTGCAGAATTATTCTCACTAGTAAGATCTTAAATTGAAAGACTGTAACCCTTTCAGTGCAAGGCAGATCTTTTATGTTTCGTTTTTTTGGTTTCTTTTTGCCATGCAAGTTTTGTATGTAATGATTTTAGGGCTTTTGCATGTGACAAATTTTAGACAGCCTAGGATTATTATGAATACAAGTTAAGCTTTCAAAATATTTCTGAACGCATTGATTGTGTTATAGTTTTATTATCTAAACCAGTCATTGCACCAAATAATCACACACTACAAATATGTCTTTATGATGGTGGGTTCCTTATTTAAAGAAACAGCAATACATGCTGGCAGGAGCTATCTCCTCATTGTGCCAGTAGAGGCTAACACCTCTCTAACCACCGCTTTTCCCCTGTGCTGCCTAAATCCTACCGAAAATTCAGGAAATACATTAGTATGGATTCCGTATATTCAATATGTTGGAACTGTCTGCAGTTCAGAGAACATTAACTACAGAGGAATGGCCTCTGGATTTTTGTAATTTAGAAAATTGCAACAGATTGCATCGCACACAGTGGGGCCTACTTCCTGTGATTTAATATAAAAAAATTGTCATTGCGGATGACAAATGGAGCACAAAATCAGAAAAATATGCTAGTGTGGCATGGCCTTTACAGTTTTTCAGATAATCTTTTAAAATGATAATTTGAGATGCCTTGGCAAAGTATAGTATAGTATTTGAGGTTGAATAAAGACATATGTCTATCCAGTCCAACCCATCTAGCAATATCCTCATTTCCTCCTAACTGTTGATCCAGAGGAAGGCAAAAAAAACCCACCAAATTTATGAGGGGGAAAAATTTCTACCTGACTCTGGGTGGCAATCGGAAATTCCCTGGCATAGTTAAAGCAGAATGAGAATCAAGTAATAATGAACTTGTTTCGCTTATATGAAGACTGAACTATATTTTTGGATTTTTTAAAGAAAATGAAAAGCTCTTCTGTCTGCTAGTGTATGGAAAAGGCACAAAGCAGAGCAGCAAGAGCAGAGGCAACGAGTTCTTGTAGGTATACTTAGGAGCTATGGCAATATTCCCCCTAATTATAAATTGTCTCTGTCTTAAAATATATTTTCTGTGTGCATACAAAATTACAATTTGTGCACTCCATAACTCAGCACTTTAATTCCAGGGGAACACTGAGGTACAGAGACCATTTTAAAACCTAAACATGTTTTGGGTGGGCTGCCCTTTAAAGGGCAAATATGTCCTTCCATACAACCCTACCCTAGTTAATAATACCCTAGTAACCTTATTGCAGAGCATGCCTCCCTAATGGTTCAATAACGGAGGTGGAGGGGATGAAGACCTAGCAGTTTTGGCCCTTACCTTGGGTACTATTACCAGAAGGGCTAGGGGGTAGACAGGGGCCATAATTGCCCTTTAAGTTATTAGCCCTGATTTATATTTTTATTTCTTCCTGATTTGTTCAAATCCACATGAATCTTTACATAGGGAGAGCAGGGGAGACTGACAGGATAGAGACACGCCGTTGGATTGTATATTGATAAGTAGTGATTTTAGGGCTATGGGGGGCTCCTGCCTCCTTTTACTTTTAATCAAGAAATATTTATTTTGTGGGTGAGCTGTTCCTTTACAATTAGAAGAAAGAAGTTTCATCTACAGGTTAGGAAAGGTTTCTTTACAGTGGAACTGTCTTCCAGCAAATGTAATGGCAAGTTTCTTTAAATAGCTTTAAAAAATTTAAAATTACTGTTATTATCATATACAGCGTTATTCAATAAAAGTTCTTATCATAAAAATGGTGCTAAATTTGTCCCACCAATCAGATTTAGCTTTCATTGTTAAATGATTTCTGATTGGTTGGGGCAAAATTAGTACCATTTTAACAGTAAGATTTTTTATTAAATCTCCCTGCTAGTTATTTTTCATCCAGGGATCCTTTCCATTTGGAGTCAGAAAGGAAGTCCTCCCCCTTTTCAGCTGTTTTTTTTTGTCCTTCCTCTGAATCAACTGTTATGTAGGGTTAATGAGTAAGCTATAAAGGTTGTACTAGATGGATGTATGTTTTATTCAACCTCCATTACTCTGTTTCAATCAGTTTTCGAACTGGCTCCACAGATTACAGGGGAATCCTAGGGTGGGCCCACGCTCGCTCACCTAAGAAAACAGAGAAAACTGCTAAATTTTTGAGTAGGAGTAAAATATATATATATATATATATATATATATTATTATATATATATATATATATATTATATATATATATATGTAAATTAGTGATAACAAATATATGAAATGTTAGGTGGGCCCTTGGTCTCAATATTTCTGGTCGGCTCAACAGTGCAGTCCATATGAAAGGCATTCACTACGATTAAGTGAAATTCCAACCCTTTAATCAGTCATGCAGTTTAAATGGTTTTGGTGTTACCTGTGTACTTAGCAAAACAAAATGCTCAGTTCAGTATGTGATGTTCGAAATAAAAAATGTAAAAGCCATGTTTATAAATCACAGTATCTCGGGCTTGGGAACATGGTGTATCATTACTTTACTACATCTGGCAATGTAGTAATTTGTTTATTTTTATGGTAACTTACTTAAAAAAAATTTGTAAAATACACATATGCAGAATATAATGTTTGTAAAATTAACTTGGTTCACGTTACTGCAAATTGGTGTCTAGCAAGTTTAATTTAGGATACTATTGTAGACCATTGGCATTGTATATTGTAGACTGTTAAAGACAAGGCAGCACAGTACTCACTGGTTAGCACTGATGCCTTGCAGTACTGAAGTCCTGGAATCTTCCTAGGTTACCTTCATCTACATAAAAGGAGTTAATATGTTCTTCCTGTTCTGGCATGGGTTTCCACTAGGTACTTGGATACTAGACAAAAATCACTGCTTCTGGTTAGTGGTAAAGAGATAGGGAGGGGCTTTTTGGTACATCTTGTTTTTTATACTTAAAGGGCAATTATAGTGAGAAAATTGTTTTTTTTAATTTCTTCTAATGTATCCTTAAGTCATCCCATCCACCAGGGTAACTTTAGTTTCTTTAAATTCTACATAGTCCCCGAGATATAAGCCTTTGAATATGCTGTGATTTGTAGGAGCTGCTCACATCATCTGTCACCTCAAAGGCACACACACCACTCAATCCAAAGCTCCCATGCAGTACTGTCACACACCTCTCTCACCCACACTATATGTACCATGTGCAACATATAGTCAAATGGCTGTAGTGCTAAACACAATCAATAAACCATTACCCAGCAATATGAGCATAACACCCTATAAAACAGCCCCTCCCCCCCAAAAAATATCTTATATACAAACATACAAACCAGTGACTCAAATGGAACACTAATACAGTTATATAATACAGTAATACAGACTATATACCAAACAACACACAAGTGCAATCTATGAAATATATAGACTAAAGCAATGAAATGTATCAGGACAACAAGCATTGTCCCTGTGTTTGTGAAGTCTCACTACAAGCTGCTGTTACACTGATTCTTGTCTTCAGTGATTATGATCTCAGCTAAGCAGGGGGAGAGATATGAACTTTAGGTAAAAAATAAATAACAATTAGCAAAGTTAGAGAACAGGCAGTTCAGTAACTTACTTGTAAAGAATCTCAGAACCACTTGTCCTCCCTCTCCCCCTCTGCCCCTCCTTTCAGCATATTGCTACTTATTCCACACTTTGACTGCTTGCAGTCTAGCTCTGGAAGGGAGGGCTCAACAGGATGTCAGCACTTCATTTAAAGTCCTTTCAACTGACAATGCTCGGACTCTGTATACACCGTCACTGCTTGAGGGGGAGTAGACAGAGAGGGGGGGGGACTACACAGCTTGGTACAACTTCTGCCAGTGTGAAGAACGAAGCCACACAGAAACGAGAAAGTAAGGCAGCTTATACTAAGTGATCTATACATTGTATACAGACAAAGTTTTTTTTTCCACTATAGTTGCCCTTTAATTTAGCTGTTAGTTTGACTGCAAATTTTCACTGGATAATGTTAAATTATTTTTTCAAAACACTAGTTAGTAACTTGAAAGAAAGTACTTCTACTTTCTAGTATTCTTTCCTTATTCCCTGGCAATAATAGATTTAAAATAAAAGCTTTTTTGGGGGGTGCTATAGCATTCCTTTTAAAAGCTGTTATTATTACCTTATTTTAATTAGAAGTAGCGGTGTCCTTCTATTGCTCAGGCAGGAGAGCAGACGCTCAAAAGTTTATGCTGGTCTGGAAACGCTTTGTTTCTAGTGCACATGAACAGAACAGCCATTTGGACCATAGCACTCATGGTTACTTAAGCTTGTATTATTAATTTTTTACCACCCTTTTTATTGCTCTTTCAGTAGGTGGAGCTGCAGGGTTAAAGATGAAAGTTTGTATATGTAACCTGTTATGCTGTGGCTTTGAAAAATGTTGCAATGTTATCTAAAAAAAAAAGTTTTAAGTACAAAAAAAGTGCACGGTTGAATAAAGTAACAATGTGCTGTAAACATTCACATTGACTTCTTAATTACCACTTTTTCTGCATGCTGAGGAAGCTTACTTCCTGTCAACATGTGAATTTGTATTAATCCCTATGAGGCTTTATTTCAGAAAATAAGAATTTCATGAAATTTACATTAAAAGACATATGGGAAGATTGACAAGATACAGTATTACTTCCCATGGAGCCCTAAGTTGATTTAGTATAAAGAATGTGCTCTCTGAGAATACTTAAATCTTAAATTTAAATTCTAATGCAATATTAAATCGCTTGCGGCTAATGAACTGAAGGTGAAGGTAGGAGGGGGGGGTGATAACCTCGACTAATAGTACTAAGGAGAATAATTTTAAAATGCCAGGTAAAAGTTGCTGCAACTTTTTAACAGTGGCCCCTGTAACTAGCAGCCATGAGATCCATATCCTGCCTCTTTCTTCCTTCCATCCCTAGAACTAAGAGTGGGTGAGGAGTGAACAATTCAATGAAAAATAGGCACATACTGTATATCATGTCAATGGTGGCAGATGAAAGGATTAAAGGTAATACTCTGCTGGCCCTGATAGTGTAAATGCCAATACTTTGGGAAAGTGCTGGCACTTAACGGTTAATGGCATTACTCTGGGAAAGTGCGGGCACTGAAATAATTAGTAAAAAGTCTGCTGGCACTGAAGGGTTAATGATAATACTCGTTGGCACTGGAAGTGGTAATCACAATATTCTGGGGAAGTCTGCTGGCACTGAAGGGTTAATGTCAATATTCTGGGAAAGTACTGGCACTGAAATTATTAGTAAGAAGTGTTGGCACTGAAGGTTTAATGCTAATCTTTGCTGGCACTGAAAGTGGTAGTCACCAATATTCTGGGGAAGGCTGCTGGCACTGAAGGGTTAATGTCCTACTCTGGGAAAGTGCTGGCACTGAATTTTTAATGCCAATACTCTTGGGGGGCTAGGCCACACTACTGAGATATTAAGAACAATGGAATTGCAATCTAATTATGCTAGGTCACCAAGAAAGCTAGAAATGGTCCTGCCCTTTGTAAACTGTTTGGTTTTAATGAGCTTTTTTAACTTGGCATGGGCAGTGAAGTCAGCAGAGAAAAGGCAGTCAATTATTGGTTGTGATGCCAACAGTCACAGCCTTAATTGACTGCATATTAGGAGGACCAGCTACTCTGTCAGAATGGAGGCTATAATTATCGTTAAATATATGGTTAGTAATACATCTAATAAAGTGCTAATATATCAGATGGGGTTAGGGGCAGGTAACTGACATGTGCCCAGTTTTTTTGTTTTAAGATTGGACATGCAATTTAAATTTAAGACTGCAGTCGTTCCATTCCATCTCTGTTGAAGCTTGTAAGAAATTTAGATGAATGTTCAAATTTCCTGCTTCTGGTAGGTTGAGAACATAACCTGACCATCTGCTCCTCCTCTCCGACCCCAGGGGAAAAGCATGCTAAGTTAAGACTTAAGGATATGTATAATGAAAAAATTACTTTGCCTCACCGTAATTTATAATTAAATACATGTATTGAGCAATTACTCTGAGTGTGTATGTTGCGCATGCCTTTAATACAGTACTGTTTTGCTCTGGTTCAGTATCTCCCCCTCCCTCTCTTAACTGACACCTACATTCCTCTGGTTTGACTTTTAAAATAGCATGCTTGGTAATCACTAGCATCTACACTGAAAGATGGAATTCCCCAAAGTTTTTCATAAGGTACTTGATTGACAGCTGAAGCTTTAAAGGGCATGTCCACCCCCAAAACTATAATCCCCCACCTGGCCCCACCATTAGTGTAGTGTAATCCTTACCTCACATCCAGCTCCATAGGGTTCTCCTGTAGTCCCCCCACAAAGTCACAAACTGCCCACCAGGAGGCTAGCAGAGTCCATATAGGACTCTGCCTGCTACCTGGCCCTCCGGGAGAAGTTTGGCATGCGTATACTGCAGCCCTTCTCCCCCTCCTCTCCCGATTCCTTCCCCTAGCGTAAAATCAATAAAAGATAAGATTCCCCCTGGGCTCTCACCCAACCGCTATATTTTTATCTTTATAAACTCCCCAAACTCTTACTTACCTCTCCTCTTTCCTCCACTGCACTGAATGACCGGCAGCCGCGTCCGTGATTGGCTGCTGCTCAGCCAATCACGAACGCGGCTGCTGGTCCCGCCCCTCTGCTTGCATTTTCTATTTCTCGCAGCAGGGCTGGGAGCCGGCGGAGGAAAGAGGGGAGTATAGAGTTTGGGGGGCTTTCTAAAAAAAATATAGCGGTTGGGGCTGGGAGCCCATGGGGAGTCTTATATTAAAAACTGTATTCTAGGGTGGACATACTCTTTAATAGATAATAAATAATATATAATGGTCTCCCTCCCCAACCCCTATAATGATTTCCAGAAACTCCCATCGTTCTTACCTTCTTTCTATCCTCCAACGCACTGTCCCGGCCCTCTGCTTGAATGTACTGCAACTGGGCCGGACCGCAGCCACGTCGTGATTGGCTGAGAGGCAGCCACAGCTGCACAGAACGCTGGGGGGAGAGAGGTAAGGTAAGTAGAGTTCGGGGGAGTTTCTGGAAAATCTATATAGCGGTTGGGGCTGGAGAGGAAGACCTATATATATCAAAGGGGTTTAATGCTAGAGGGAGGGAGATCAAAATGGTGGGGGGAGGGGGAGGGGGTTTGCTCTGAGCAAGCCAAAACCCTCTGAGAGGACGTCTCAGAGGCGACAACAATTTCCCTCCTGCCAGGCTCCTGGATGCCAGTTTTCGGACTTTGGAGGGACATTACAGGAGAACCATTTGGAGGCTGGGATGTAAGGTAAGGATTTTTATGCACTACACAGTGGGGCCAGTAGTGGGTGAAATTATAGTTTTTGGGGTGAACATGCCCTTTAAGATTAGCCATGCACATGCCCTTTAATCTAAAGAAAAAGGACGATCAACAAAAACAAAAATTGTACAGTGATAGTTGGGAAGAATTATAGTATCCGACAAAAATGGGCAATTAAAAAAAATATTTTTAAGTGTACATTCCCTTTAGCTCTTGGAAATTTACCAAAATTTAATAGTTTCATCTTGTAAGTTTACAGAGTAACCTTTTGAAATAAAAAAAAATAAAACAAAGAGGTATAAAGGTGATATCTTCATTGGCTAACTAAGATAATTATAGCAAGCTTTCATTTTCAGTAGTTCCTTTTTCAAGCTGATTACCACTTGAAAAAGGTAATCAGCTTGAAAAGGGAACTAGAATGTTCTGAAAGCTTGCTATGATTACCGTATATACTCGAGTATAAGCCGAGGTTTTTAGGTTTTAAAATAAACCTAAAAACCTTACCTCGCTTATACTCGAGTCAAGGTCCGGATTTGGCCATAAGGAGACGGCGATCATCCTGGAGTGCAGCTTTGTGCCCGTGATCCCTGTGCACTGACAGCCCCGCTAGGAGAGAAAGAACAGCAGCTCCACATATGAATTCCTGGCGCGTTAGAACAGAGCGAAGGGGTCCCAGAGGAGGGGAGACGGTCTGATTCCTTCACTGCCCTGGTCACCTCGGATTTGGAGTTGAGCAACCATCGATCGGGTAAGGACCAACTTACTGAGGGGACTCTCAGGGAGGGAGGGAAGGGGGCTCTACTGCCTTTTACTGCAGAATTCCCATACAGGTGTTTGGAAACTACAACTCCCAACTAAGCATGCTGGGTGTGTAGTTTCCAACACTCTGTATGGGAATTCTGCTTCCATTTAAAGGGCAACTTAAGACTCAAACAATACTGAATCAGAAGGCAGTAGTGGTCATAGTTCCTAACCTCGGCTTATACTCGAGTCAATAATTTTTCCTACTTTTCTAGGTAAAAAAGGGTACCTCGGCTTTCCTCGGTCGGCTTATACTCGAGTATATACGGTATCTAGTTAGGTATCACCTTTATACCCCTTTGTTTTTTTATTTCAAAAGGGTTACCCTCTAAACATTACCAGATGAAATTATTATATTGTAATGTAAACATTTTGACCACTTTTTTCTTTCATCTGTTAATAGAACATTTTATTTAAAATTTGTACTGTAGCAAACTTCATTATTGTTCTGTTCTTCAGAAATGATCTCTGACATTTTTAGAAAGTAAATGAAAAACCTGAAAATGTATTGCAGAAAACATTACACAGGGAGATTTAATATCTAAAAATCGGAGATAAAAGGGAGTTAAACTCAAGGTTCTTGATGTAATATGGGTTGCATGTGTTTAACCTGATTTTCCAGGACCTGAGCCCCTTGCCCTTGCCAAAAGAAACTGTTCATTTTGCTCTACTTAGTAGCACAAGAAACGTATGCCTACAGCCTGATGTAACACCTGCCTTCTAAGCGCCTGAGCTGCCTCTTTCCTGCGATGCAGTAACTCATGAGTGAGTCTTTTTCATAGCTTTATCATGGTATCTACCAATTGTATATCTATAAATCTACTCTCCCCTTTAGAAAGTACCTCTAATCTAACAGATGGTGACACTCTTTGCATTAACATCCTCAGTAATCTTATCCACCATCTTTCCCATACATTATTGCAGATATTTGCAATAAATTCTTCCACCCTGGTACACACCATCCAATAATTCGGCCCGACATTTCAGTTGATTGAATTAATGGATGGTTTCTTGTTCGGACGCGCCGTAAAACCAAGACAGTTGTGCGGTCATCTATGGACTGCACGCTTGCGACGGACATTCCTGTGTTCTGCCTGACTGGTTAGAAGAGCCGAACAGTCTGTTGGACAAAGATTGGCACGTGTATACCTTTTGCAAGAAATTAATAAGATAGGGAGAGTATAGGTATTAGTGCTCCCCTTCACTCATATGCAACTGAGGAATGGAGACAACTGGGTAAAGGTAGCCCTTGGAAATGCACCTTAGGTTGTATATGTTAAATGCAATACATACACTGAAGATGACTCAATAAAGATGAAACCGGTCTGGGCTGGCTCTCAAGTTTTGCCTGGGGAATGCATAAAGACCTCTTAGAAGGTGTGACATTCCCTAAAGGGCATGAAATTACCGCAGATCTCCATTCTATTTCCACCCTGGTATGCTCACTTTTTTTTCTGGCAGGGATTGTTACATTTGCTGTTCTCTTCAGGAAGATTTTCTGTGATAGCAATCACATTCACATGGCGAGGTGAAGCCTTTAAAAATGAAAATTTTTGTCTGAGCAAAAGTGCAAGGCACTGTGAAACAAACATAAACTGTCATGAAACATACAGCTCAAACACGAAAGTGTTGATCTAATGTATCAGAAAATACAGTAAACCCAGCAGCCAAAATCCTAGGCACCAAGCAGGGGAGGGCTGGCCCAGTAGGCTGAGGGGCATAGGCTGAGGGGCAAATGCCCCCTGGGCTGCTCTCCAATGAAAAATTTGGGCTGCCACAGAACTATGTAATTTAGACACTAACATGGCCTCAGCATGCCCCTTTAGCTCTAACATTGGCAAGGCACAGAAAACTCCTCCTCTGCTGCTAAATTCTTTACTGACATTGGGGGCTGGCATGCACCACAGCCTAAATTAAAATAAATTATGAGAATGGGAGGTCAGTAATGAGGTTTTGGAGACGCTGCTTCAGCTAAAGCTTAACTATGTGCTGTCTGCCTTGGCTACTGCTAAAAGATGATTGGGGGATAGCATGTGCTTATCTAGGAGACTACACATTTGTTCTCCTCTTGGCTCCCTTCAATCTCTTCAAACTCCTGCCCAGACTGTCCGATTAATAGAAGCAGCACAGCAATATCTAAAGTTTAACAGATTACTTACTGACAGTCTGAGCAGCACACTGAGGATGCTAAGTGCCGAGCAATATATGTGTTTCTCGAATATAATCAACTTTATTATTAGTCAGCCCTCCAGTTCATTAATCAGTGTTACGTCTGCCCTCCAGATCATACCACAGTTTTATCAGCCCCTGTGGATTATCACACCTAGTGCTGTAAGCCCTCAGATCATTACCCAGTGTTATCAGCCCTCCAGAGCATTAGCTAGTGTTATCAGCCCTCCAGATCATTACCCAGTATTATCAGCCCTCCAGTTCATTATCCAGTGTTATCAGCCCCCCAGATCATTACCCAGTATTATCAGCCCTCCAGTTCATTATCCAGTGTTTACAGCCCTCCAAACTTTAACCAGTGTTATCAGCCCTCCACAACATTAACCAGTGTAGTAAGCCCTCCAAAGCATTAACCAGTGTAGTAAGCCCTCCAGAACATTACCCAATGTTATCAGCCCTCCAGATCATTACCAAGTGTTGTAAGCCCCCCAATCATTAGCCAGTTTTTAGCCTTCAGATCATTAGCCAGTGTTATCAGCCCCAGATCATTACCCAGTGTAGTCAGCCCTCCAGATAATTACCCAGTTGTTCTCAGCCCTCCAGATCATTACCAAGTGTTGCAAGCCCTCCAGATCAGTAGCCAGTGTTATCTGCCTCCCAGAGAATTAGCCAGTGGTATCAGCCCTCCAGATAATTAACCAGTGTTATCAGCCCTCCAATTTATTACCCAGTGTAGCAAGCCCTCCAGATCATTAGCCAGTGTTATCAGCCCTTCAGGTCATTACCTAGTGTTGTAAGCCCCCCAGATCATTATCCAGTGTTATGTCAGCCCTCCAGATAATTACCCAGTGTTATCAGCCTTCCAGATCATTACCCAGTGTTATCAGCCCTCCAGATCATTACCAAGTGTTGCAAGCCCTCCAGATCAGTAGCCAGTGTTATCTGCCTCCCAGAGAATTAGCCAGTGGTATCAGCCCTCCAGATAATTAACCAGTGTTATCAGCCCTCCAATTTATTACCCAGTGTAGCAAGCCTCGATCATTAGCCAGTTGTTATCAGCCCTTCAGGTCATTACCTAGTGTTTGTAAGCCCTCCAAGTCAGTAGCCAGTGTTTAAGACCCCAGACATTAGCCAGAGTTTCAGCCCTCCAGATCATTGCCAGTATTATCAGCCTCCAGATCATTAGCCAGTGTTTTCAGCCTCCAGATCTTAGCCAGTGTTTCCGCCTCCAGATCATTAGCCAGTGTTTTCCAGCCCTCCAGATCATTAGCCAGTGTTATCACCCTCCAGATCATTACCCATGTTTGTAAGTCCTCCAGATCATTACCCAGTGTTGTCAGCCCTCCAGATAATTAGCCAGTGTTATCACCCTCCAATCATTAGCCAGTGTTGTAATCTCCTACGATCATACCCAGTGTTGTCAGCCCTCCAGATCATTACCCAGTGTTGTCAGCCCCCCGATCATTACCAAGTGTTGTCAGCCCTCCAGATCATACCCAGTGTTGTCAGCCCTCCAGATTATAACCCAGTATTATCAGCCCTCCAAAACATTAACCAATGCTATTGGCCCTCCAAAACATTTACCAGTGTAGTAATCCCCCCAGACCATTACCGAATGTTATCAGCCTTCCAGATCATTACCTAGTATTGTAAGCCCTCCCGATCAGAAGCCAGTGTTATCAGCCTTCCAATCATTACCCAGTATTATCACCTCCAGTTCTCCCATGATCACCTCCAAACATTATCCAATGTTTTGGCCCTCCAAAACATTACTCCAGTAGTAATCCCCCAGAACATTACCGATGTTATCAGCCCTCCAGATCATTACCTAGTTTGTAGCCCTCCAGATCAGAAGCCAGTGTTATCAGCCCTCCAATCATTAGCCAGTGTTAATCAAGCTCTTCGAGATCATTAGCCAGTGTTATCAGCCCTCCAGATCATTACACCAGTGTTGTCAGCCCTACAGATCATTACCCTGTTGTCAGCCCTCCAGATCATTACCCAGTGTAGTCAGCCCTCCAGATTATTATCCAGTGTTATCAGCTCTCCAGCCTTACCCAGTGTTATCAGCCCTTTAAGCATTAGCCAGTGTTATCAGCCCTCCAGTCCATTACCCAGTGTATCAGCCTTCCAGATCATTAACCATGTTATCACCCTCCAACATTAGCCAGTGTTATAACCCTCCAGAGCATTAGCCAGGTTATAAGCCTCCAGATCATTACCCAGTGTTATCAGCCCTCCCAGATCATTACCAGTGTTATATCGCCCCCCCAGAGAATTAGCCAGTGGTATCAGCCCTCCAGATAAATGAACCAGTGTATCAGCCCTCCAATTTATTGTCCAGTGTAGCAAGCCCTCAGATTATTAGCCAGTGTTTCAGACCCCCAGAGCATAGCCAGTGTTATCCCAATCCTGCAGTAGCTGCTGTCTGTGTTACTGAAATCCCAATGTACACCTGTACTAAAGGTTCGTACACACATGCGCTCGTGGGTACCGACCCGCGATGCACGATGTATACGAAACAGCCATTTCGGGTGATAATCGGCCCCGTGTATGGGCACTTTATTGTCAAACGGCCGCTCGTTTGGAGTTCCCGCCCAGCCGATCGGACGTGATCCTCGAAACACGGCCGTTTCAGATGATAAAGTGCCCATACGTGGGCCGATTATCGTCCGAATGAACATTCGTTGTTCTTCGCGGATTGGCACCTGCATTGCTGTGTGTACAAACTTATGTCCCACTACCCCACACCACTTACCTTGAAACCCCTACAGTTAAACAAAATCTTGCTTGATTCAACCAGTGATTACAGCTCCCAGTGCTTCTTACCTTTCAATAGCAAAGTAGTTTGACTTTCACTATAACACAAAATCACCGGGTGAATGCTATTGGCTGTATTAGGGCACAGATTATCTCCACTTCACATGCTCCACACTCTAGCACTAAAAAATATAGAAAAGGATAAAGGCAGTCATTTTTTTTTACATCTAGGTCCTTTATAATTACTAAATCTTTTTATTTGGTCAAGACATTAGAAGAAGTCAGAGTCTGGGTAGTAGGGAAATAATCCAAAACGGGGGCGACGGGGGGGAGAAAAGGAGGAGGGGGCTTGCAGTAGAGGTGTTTGGAGTCCAAGACTAGGACGGAGGGGAGATAGGAGGGGAAGGGGGGGGGGGGGGTGAGAGACGGAGTAAAGGAAAGAGGGGGGGGGGAAAAACAAAGGGGAGCTGAAAATTTAAATGATTAAAATATAGAGGCAGGAAGAAAATGTATGTCCCAAAAGTCAGTGGTGGGGACGGAAGTCGAATGGCAATAATGGGAGGAAGCCCGGGGGGGATAGAATTAGTTAGCAATATCCTGAACGCTCATTAGACAATTTCCAACAGTACTTTTATGGAGGAAACTATTGTTAACAATCACCAGCTTTCACTTTTCGCTTTGACCCTATTTTTCCTTTATTTTTTTTTGCACACCGGAACAATGTAAAATAAGATGAAG
Organism: Hymenochirus boettgeri; assembly: GCA_019447015.1. Classification (NCBI taxonomy): domain Eukaryota; kingdom Metazoa; phylum Chordata; class Amphibia; order Anura; family Pipidae; genus Hymenochirus; species Hymenochirus boettgeri. The sequence goes on from CM033471.1 coordinate 61,926,235, forward strand.
TCCCCAATTTTAAAATAAAAACCATTCAAATTTTCGAAATCCATGGATCAGCGACTAAAAGGATTTTTTAAATGTCTAAGTTTTCGGCAAGGTGTGAGGTTATAAACAACTGAATTAGCAAAGCACTAAAAACACAAAAACACAACTAAATTAACAAGAAGGGGAGAAAAAAAAAAATGCCTTGTGGTTAATGGAAAAATGTACGGAAGGAAGAATGCGCTAATAGAAATGGGTGTCTCGGGAAAATTAAAAGAGAACGCAAGGCCAAAGGAGGGGGCAAGGGGATAAACAAGAAAAAGGTCCTTTAACGAGGGCAAACGTAGATATATCATGCGTAAAGAAAAAAAAAAATTACGTTAAAAAACCCGCCAACCGTGGATTTGCCTTTGTAGTGGATGTCATGGTCACATCAGACAGTGAACAATCGCCGAGGATCAAAAAACTGTGTCATTCCTATTTGGAGTTGACCGAAGGATTGGGATGTGTTACAGGCAAGGGATGGTACGCCAAAGATAAAGTATTCCACTACACACAAGATGTTTATAGAAAACTACACTCGGAAAAAGGGGCCAGGGCAATTTCTTTATAGAGGATTTCTGGGAGTTTTGGGGAGTTTTCTTTGACAGATCGAGCATGGTGCTGGAGATTAAAAATTGGTTGGGGGTGCCGATTGGATACCATTCGAGAGGGGGGGGGGTGTGTGATGGGGGCAACGGGTGAGTCATGGGGGTGTATGTGTGGCTTAAACGATGTGTAGGTAAAGAAAAGAAAAGGTTTGCAAGATTTTAGTTACAGGGAGATGTCCTTGAGAGCAAGGTCCTTAAGAGAAAGGGCCACTCACAAGTTTGTTACACTCACAGGAAACTTCCTTTTGTTAGGTCCAAACCACTTTGAGTTTACTCTCAACGTGAACTATCCCTTTAATTTATTAATTGAAGCCCAGGAGGTTAAGGAGCTATGCCTTACCCCCCTTCTTCAATCAAATGTGCAGTTCTTCTATCAATATATTAAAGGAATAGTTCACTTTAAGAGTGAACTATTCCTTTAAGGTTCCCATACACTACTTATATATTAAATGCATTAGATCAATGACTCTCAAATGGTGTGCCTCCAACTCCTAGCACAACCACAGAGGGAAGCCAGGGAATGCTAGGAGTTAAACTTTTCAAACATCTGGAGGCACACCGTTTGAGAAACCCCAGATTAGATGGTTGTCTATAGATGAAGGTCTAATCTATCTAAGAACTGCCTATCCCATATTGTTTTGCAATTGACTTGCAATCACAAAATACTGTAGGTCAGATGAGAATGCCGCAAGGTAAGAACCGCTGCTTGTAAATTGCAGTCTTTAGACATTAGAAAGATTAGATGTTCAACTAAAGTCTGCTTGTGTATGGACATTATTAGGTGTTGTACAATCGACTAGCGATCAGACATAGCAGTAGATTTAAACCAATTAAAAATGCCTATCGCCCTTTGGGTTGAAATATCAAACCTTGTTTACCCAGCCATAAGTACAAAGGTTTGAATTCTGTCACACAATTTCTTTGTATATTTTCTGCTGGTTTGACCATGCCTTTCTTAACCTTATGTAAATGTTGCCGTTGTGTAGAACTTTTTTAGGAGATCTGGTACCTGGAGGAGATCTAGTTATTGGGTAATTTTAAGAGAGGGATGGAAAACCTTTAGACTTATTCAGTGGGCAAATTTGTAAGTGCCAGTCACAGTGGGCAAACTTGTAACTGCCAGTCACAGTGGGCAAACTTGTAAGTGCAGTCACAGTGAGAAAACTTGTGTCAGTCACAGTGAGCAAACTTGTAAGTGCCAGTTACAGTGGGCCAACTTATAAGTGTCAGTCACAGTGAGCAAACTTGTCAGTCACAGTGGGCAAATTTGTAAGTGCCAGTCGCAGTGATCAAACTTGTAAGTGCCAGTCACAGTGGGCAAACTTGTATGTGTCAGTCACAGTGGGCAAACTTGTATGTGTCAGTCACAGTTGGCAAATTCGTACATGCCAGTCACAGTGGGCAAACTTGTATGTGCCAGTCACAGTGAGCAAACTTGTAAGTGCCAGTCACAGTGGGCAAACTTGTAAGTGCCAGTCACAGTGGGCAAACTTGTAAGTGCCGGTCACAGTGGGCAAACTTGAAGTGACAGAGTGAACAAACTTGTAAGTGCCAGTTACAGTGGCCAAACTTGTATGTGCTAGTCTCAGTGGGAAAACTTGTAAGTGCCAGCCACAGTGGCCAAACTTGTAAGTGCCTACCACAGTGGGCAAACTTGTATGTGTCAGTCACAGTGGGCAAATTTGGAAGTGCCAGTCACAGTTGGCAAACTTGTATGTGCCAGTCACAGTGAGCAAACTTGTAAGTGCCAGTCACAGTGAGCTAAATTGTAAGTGACAGTCACAGTGGGCTAACTTGTATGTACCAGTCACAGTGTGAAAACCAGCATGTACCAATCACACGGTGGGCAGACTTGCATGAACCAGCCACACGGTGGGCAGACTTGCATGTACCAGTCACAGTGGAAAAACTTGTATATGCCAGTCACAGTGGTCAAACTTGTCTGTACCAGTCACAGTGGAAAAACGTGCATGTACCAGTCACACAGTGGGCAAACTTGCATGTACCAGCCACATGGTGGGCAAACTTATATATGCCAGTCATAGTAGGCAAAGTTGCATGTGCCAGTCACAGTGGGCAAACTTGTAAGTGTCAGTCACAGTGAGAAAACTTGTAAGTGTCAGTCACAGTGAGCAAACTTGTATGTGCCAGTTACAGTGGGCCAACTTGTAAGTGTCAGTCACAGTGAGCAAACTTGTCAGTCACAGTGGGCAAATTTGTAAGTGCCAGTCGCAGTGAGCAAACTTGTAAGTGCCAGTCACAGTGGGCAAACTTGTATGTGTCAGTCACAGTTTGCAAATTCGTACATGCCAGTCACAGTGGGCAAACTTGTATGTGCCAGTCACAGTGGGCAAACTTGAAGTGACAGAGTGAACAAACTTGTAAGTGCCAGTTACAGTGGCCAAACTTGTATGTGCCAGTCACAGTGGGAAAACTTGTAAGTGCCAGCCACAGTGGCCAAACCTGTAAGTGCCTACCACAGTGGGCAAACTTGAATGTGTCAGTCACAGTGGGCAAATTTGGAAGTGCCAGTCACAGTTGGCAAACTTGTATGTGCCAGTCACAGTGAGCTAAATTGTAAGTGACAGTCACAGTGGGCTAACTTGTAAGTGCCAGTCACAGTGGGCTAACTTGTATGTACCAGTCACAGTGTGAAAACCAGCATGTACCAATCACATGGTGGGCAGACTTGCATGTACCAGCCACACGGTGGGTAGACTTGCATGTACCAGTCACAGTGGGAAAACTTGTATATGCCAGTCACAGTGGTCAAACTTGTCTGTTCCAGTCAGTGGAAAAACGTGCATGTACCAGTCACACAGTGGGCAAACTTGCATGTAACAGCCACATGGTGGGCAAACTTATATATGCCAGTCATAGTAGGCAAAGTTGCATGTGCCAGTCACAGTGGGCAAACTTGTAAGTGTCAGTCACAGTGAGAAAACTTGTAAGTGTCAGTCACAGTGAGCAAACTTGTATGTGCCAGTTACAGTGGGCCAACTTGTAAGTGTCAGTCACAGTGAGCAAACTTGTCAGTCACAGTGGGCAAATTTGTAAGTGCCAGTCGCAGTGAGCAAACTTGTAAGTGCCAGTCACAGTGGGCAAACTTGTATGTGTCAGTCACAGTTTGCAAATTCGTACATGCCAGTCACAGTGGGCAAACTTGTATGTGCCAGTCACAGTGGGCAAACTTGAAGTGACAGAGTGAACAAACTTGTAAGTGCCAGTTACAGTGGCCAAACTTGTATGTGCCAGTCACAGTGGGAAAACTTGTAAGTGCCAGCCACAGTGGCCAAACCTGTAAGTGCCTACCACAGTGGGCAAACTTGAATGTGTCAGTCACAGTGGGCAAATTTGGAAGTGCCAGTCACAGTTGGCAAACTTGTATGTGCCAGTCACAGTGAGCTAAATTGTAAGTGACAGTCACAGTGGGCTAACTTGTAAGTGCCAGTCACAGTGGGCTAACTTGTATGTACCAGTCACAGTGTGAAAACCAGCATGTACCAATCACATGGTGGGCAGACTTGCATGTACCAGCCACACGGTGGGTAGACTTGCATGTACCAGTCACAGTGGGAAAACTTGTATATGCCAGTCACAGTGGTCAAACTTGTCTGTTCCAGTCAGTGGAAAAACGTGCATGTACCAGTCACACAGTGGGCAAACTTGCATGTAACAGCCACATGGTGGGCAAACTTATATATGCCAGTCATAGTAGGCAAAGTTGCATGTGCCAGTCACAGTGGGCAAACTTGTATGTGCCATCACAGTGGGCAAACTTGCTTGTGCCAGTCACAGTGGCCAAACTTGTATGTACCAGTCACCGTGGGCAAATTTGTATGCACCAGTCACAGTGGGAAAACTTGCATGTAGCAGTCACCTTGGGCAAACATGTATGTACCAGTCACTGTGGGCAAACTTCTATGTACCAGTCACTGTGGGAAAACTTGCATGTATCAGTCACATGGTAAGCAAACTTGCATGTACCAGTCACACAGTGGGCATACTTGCATGTACCAGTCACACTGTGGGCAAAGTTGCATGTACCAGTTACACTGGTGGGCTGACCTAACAGTGTTTCCTGAACTGGAGGGCTGACCTTAAAGTGTCTGCTGAATTTGAGGGGTGGAGGGTTCAGCAGCCACTTTTTAGTCAGACCTTAATTTCAACAGACACTGTTAAGTCATCCCTCCAGTTCACCAGTCACTGTTAAGTAAACACTGGAAGGTGAACTGTAAGGACTGACCTAACAGTGTCTGGTGCACTGGAGGACTGACCTACAAATGTCTGCTGAACTGCAAGGCTGATCTACCAGTGTTTGGTGAACTGGAGGGCTGACCTAATAGTGGCTTCTGAACTGAAGGGATGACCGGACAGTGTCTGGTTAACTGGAGGGCTGACCTAACAGTGGCCGCTGAACTGGACCACCATGCCCACCTCCACAGATCATGCCCACTTACATAGGTCACTTCCCTGTTTTTGCTGCACCTAACAAAACTCACTGCAGGAGTGCCAAAAGGTCTCCTGGAAGTGATCACTACCTTCTGTAAATAGGGGAGTGATTGCTGTACTTTCTGCATATGAGAAGTGATCACTCTACCATTTGTATATAGGAAAGTGATTGCTGTACCTTCCAGGGTCCCCCTTTCCCAAATCCAGGGTCACCCCTGTCACAAATCCAGCCCCTCCTATGTCCCAAATGCAGGGTCCCCCCCTCTGTCCCAAGTCTAGGCCCCCCTCTATCCCAAATCCAGTCCCCCCTGTCCCAAATACAGGGACACCCCTTCTGTCCCAAATACAGCCCCCCTTTGTCCCAAATCCAGGGGTCCCCCCTTCTGTCTCAAATCCAGGTCCCCCTCTGTCCCAAATCCATGGCCCCCTCTGTCCCAAATCCAGCCTCCAACCCCTCTCAAATCCAGGGCCTCCCTCTGTCTTAAATCCAGGGGTCCCCCCCTGTCCCAAGTCCAGGGTCTCAAGCAACCTTACATGCAGTCTGTGTAATTGCTGTGTTCTGCCTCCGTGCGTGTTTCCCCCTCTAGTGGTGAGTCAATAGGAACTGCAGAGACACACACAGATCATAGCATGGACGCAGCACTTTTATTATATAGGATATAAGTGCTTAGATTACAACTGGTGAAAATGGGAGGGTTAATCTCTGAATAAATTGGTTCTTTAATTCCTCAAATTGTATATTATTTGCTCTCTAGGGGCAACTTTGATTTGGTTTTAAACCATTTCACATCTAAATTTATACCCTTGGGAAATTAATGCAAAAAAAACAAAAGGCCATACTCATATGGCTGAATTCTGATGTTAATGGGTTACTATATTCACTGAAACAACTGTGCATTAGCTGGAACTCCAATTCTAGATAAGGAGAATGGTAGCTGTCTGTGCCTGCTTTGTTAGTCATTTTTTAATATATAGTAATTGCTCCTAACTGGCCCCCCTCTTATACTCATGTTTACATCCTTTTAGGGTTAAACTCTTACCCTATGTCGCTACGTGTAGTTGTGGTAAACAGAACCCCATCCACAAGTCCCCCAGCTACATTCCTCTCAGACTTTGAGACCTGGCCTACCTTCTTCACAGACCATGTGATTTAACAAGTCATGTGACCAAACACTCGGTCATCTCCTCTCACTTGTGGTTTGCCCAGAATCAAGATTGAGAGGAAAATTGACCAATCCAAGATAAGTCTCTTGCACTGGGGGTTGGGCAGGCAACTACTCATGGAGATCACAGTTGGCTAAGGAAAATGTAATTGTACAGCAGAAGGTAATAAATCCCATTTTACTTAAGTAAAGACAATAAGAACAGTGAATGAGATGGAGCTGCCACACTGCAATACAACTGCACTGTTCATTTCACTTCACACCTTGTCTTTTTTCCCCCACAAACATTTTTTGCAAACAAATTGTTTTTTCTGGGGGCCATTGTGTTTCAATAATTCAATTTGACTGATTGCAGTAAAAAAATAAGTTAATGTGAGATGTTGTAACCCATTGTTAAGGGGAAGTTGATGAGATAAACACTAAAGGGGAAGTTGATGCGGTACGTACTAAAGGGGAAGTTAATGCGATGCGCGCTAAAAGGGAAGTTGATGCGATACGTGCTAAAAGGGAAGTTGATGCGATACGTGCTAAAGGGAAAATTGATGCAATAGGTGCTAAAGGGGAAGTTGATGCGATATATGCTAAAGGGGAACTTGATGTGATGCACGCTAAAAGGGAAGTTTGTGAGATACGCGCTAAAGGGGAAGTTTATGCGATACCCAATAAATGGGAAATTGATGTGATAGCCGCTAAAGGGGAAGATGCTAAACGTGCTAAAAAAAGTTGATGCGATGCATCAAGGGGAAGTTGATGCGATACGCTTTAAAGGGGAAGTTGATGCGATATATGTTAAAGGGGAAGTTCCTGCAATACGTGTTAATGGGGAAGTTGATGCGATACGCGCTATAGGGGAAGTTGATGCGACATGCGCTAAAGGGGAGTTGATGCAATACATGCTAAAGGGGAGTTGATGCAATACATGCTAAAGGGGAAGTTGATGCAATACATGCTAAAGAAGTTGATATGATGCTCGCTAAAGGGGAAGTTGATGCGACATGCGCTAAAGGGGAAGTTGGTGCGATATGCGTTAAAGGGGAAGTTAGTGTGATACTTGTTAAAGGTGTAGTTGATGCGATATGCGTCAAAGTGGAAGTTGGTGTGATACTGAATCCTCTATTGTGTTGCTGGGTAAATAAGAGATGCTGGAATGCACCCGGGAGTCGTGTACTTCCCGTAGAACCAACAGTAATTGAAAACTAGGGAAAGTTTAAATATAAACTTTGAATTTGGCTTGAAAGACTGCATTTTGGAAGGGATTTTGTGTGTTTGTGCTGCAGATTTTAAAACTCAATAATGTCAATGAAGAGGACATTGTTGTTTTTTACTTACCCTTTAAATATGTCACATGCATTAAAGGTAGGTCAATTGGTGTGTGTGTATTCATATCAGGTTGGGGTATAAAATACTAACTTTTTTGATGATTGGTCAAAATGAGTTTTTTTTACTTTAGTTACCCTTTACGTATGGCTGCCAAAGTAATGGATAAGTAGATCAGTAGGTGTGTGTTCCCGTGTAATTTTGATGATTGGTCAAAATTAGTTTTTTTGACTTTAGTTACCCTTTAAGTATGGCTGCAACAGTAATGGAGGGGTAGGTCAGTAGCTGTGTATACCTGTATCACGTTGGGATTTAAATAAAACAAAGTTTTTTGATTATTGATCAAAATTTGCTTTTTTGACTTTAGTTACCCTTTAAAGTATGGCTTCCACAGTAATGGATAAGTAGATCAGTAGGTGTGTGTACCTGGGTCTGGTTGAGGGGTATGTCTTTTTTGTGTTTACAACCATAAATCTATTTTTTATTGAGGATAAATCTAAATTAGTTTTTTTTTACTTTAGTTACCCTTTAAGTATGGCTGCCACAGTAATGGATAAGTAGATTAGTAGGTGTGTGTACCTGGGTCTGATTGAGGGGGTATGTCTTTTTTGTGTTTTTAACCATAAAACTATCTTTTATTGAGGATAAATCTAAATTAGTTTTTTTTTTACTTTAGTTACCCTTTAAATATGGCTTCCATGGGAATGAAAAGGTAGGTCAGGTGGTGGGTGTACCTGGGTCTGTGTGGGGGGTTGGGGGTATCACCATTTGTATTTATGACCATGAAAATATCCACATTTGAGGATTGTTACTGTTATAATCCTGGTCCTACCTTGGGTTGAGCGTGGGGGTGCGCAGGCGCGCTCACCGCGAGCAGGCCAAGCGTCCCTCTGTGCGTGCGTCCCTCGTGACACAGGGACGCAAGCGTCGGGATTCCCGGTCTTGCATTCCTGACTCAGGACAGGTTCCTTCTGGTGCGCGCGCATCGCACCCAGATGACGCTCCTCTCCCTTCTTAAGCTCCTCCCCAGAGCCTGTTTCTTGCTGCCGGTTCAGTTACTTTCTCTGAACCTTAGCTCCTGTGAGCTGTGTCTTAATCTGTTCCTGACTTGTGCTTCCAGTGTATTATTGGTCTCCATTCCTATCTGCCTGCTCCTGCTTTCAGTGTACTATTTGGTCTCCATTACCACAAGCCTGCTCCCAGTGTACTATTTGGTCTCCATTACCACTAGACTGCTCCTGCTTCCAGTGTAATATTGGTCTCCATTCCCACCTGCCTGCTCCTGCTTCCAGTGTACTATTTTGTCTCCATTACCACCAGCCTGCTCCTGCTTTCAGTGTACTATTTGGTCTCCATTATCACCAGCCTGCTCCTGCTTCCAGTGTATTATTGGTCTCTATTCCCACCTGCCTGCTCCTGCTTTCAGAGTACTATTTGGTCTCCATTCCCACCTGCCTGCTCCTGCCTTCAGTGTATTATTGGTCTCCATTACCACCTGCCTGCTCCTGCACTCAGTATATTATTGGTCTCCATTATCACCTGCCTGCTCCTGCTTTCAGTACATTATTGGTTTCCATTACCACCGGTCTGCTTCTACTTCCAGTTACATCCTTGATTGACAATACCCCATCTCCTGCCTACTTGTGTTTATTTGCCTGAGGCTTTCCTGCTTCCTCCACATTGTGGGATAGGCTTCTGTGGTTCTTTTCTTGGTGTCGCGACCTGGTGTCTGTTTCGCCACATAACATCCTCACCATTAGAGGCTCTGGTGAAGACTGGCAGGCACTTAGACTCCGCGGCCTAAAGGAGTTCCACAGTGGCCGTCGCCTGAAGATTCATAACAGTTACCATTATAGTCTATGGGAAAAAAAGTCCGGGAATTCGCCGATAACGCCGTAACACTTCTGCGGATTCCTTAGCTAGAAGATAGCACACTTTTCCTATATGCCCTGCATGCCTGACATTTCATGTCTCTAGCTCAAAAACTGTGGGAGGAGATATAGTCCAAAAAAGTGGAAGAATAAAACGGAAGAAAAAGAAGAAGAAATAGAAAGAACAGTAATTTGGCTTTTTCAAGCCAAATTAATGATTTTCCGCACCTTCAACTCTTAAGCTAGGTACACACAGTACAGATTTCTGAAAGATGACAGACAGGATCTGCAAGATCCTGTCTGCCATCTTTCAAAGATCTGCATACCCCGAATCCCCAGCATTGCGCCTAATAGGGAGAACGCTCGGGACTGTGTGTTTCCATCGGCCCGCCTAGCCTCCTATAGGGAGTCTAGCGGCGCCGATGGAAATTTCGGCCTTTCCCGAATGAGCGTACAGCCACCAATCGTTCGGCGGCTGCGCACTCGTTCGGGAAACGAACTACACAGTAACAATAAGCCCCGATACGTCGGATCCGACGTGTTCGGGGCTTTATCGTTAATGTGTGTACCCAGCTTTAGAAGCATAAATCCTTTATTTCAACATGGTTAAAAAGAGCATATCAGGTTACAGTTGCCTGATGCGTTTCGGCATGCACAATATAGCACACCCTTTTTTAATTTAGAATGACAGAACACAATATAAGCAAACCTATACGAAGGAAGCTTATACAAATATACAAAATGTAAAAACATACTGGAGCCAATAGGCTAGTTAAATATTATATAAATAGGGAAATATCCCATCTGGCATAAAATCCAACAGGGACCCTCGTGTCCAGATGGTATATCCAATGTATCTCCCTGGTATCCAATAATCTGGTAGTCACCTCCTCTAAGACCTTAACACTTAGGTCAAAAATTCCCATTCGCTTTACAGGTGGCAAAATGTCTGCTCACTGGGGCATGTCACGTTCAATATGCCGGTCAAACGAGACACACTCTACGGAGTCGTATTGGCAAGCATATTAGAGCGATACAATCTTCTGATCCAGCTACCCCAGTGGGCAGACATTTTGCTACCTGTGGTCGTTGTTATGGCAGGTTCATTGGTCAGTTTAAAAAAAAAGCTGGATGAGTTTTTGCAAACAAGGAATGTTGCAAGTTACTAGTATTGATACAATAGTATTGATACAGTAGAGTTGATCCAGGGATATTTCAGATTGCCACTTGGATTCAGGAAGGAATTTTCCCCCCTCTTCATTAATTTGATGGGTTTTTTTTGCCTTCCTCTGGATGAAAAATTAGGCAAGAAATGAGGGTATTGCTAGATGGGTTGGACTGGATGGACGTTATGTCTTTATTCAACCTCAAATACTATACTATACTATCACAACCAGTTTTCTACGTAGTTGCACACATGCTGCTGAGTGGATGTGGAGAAGGTTTCGTAGGCAGACTGACTTTCTCCATTACAAGTTTACGCTACAATGCCTCAAACCTGCACTTTTTCTAGCAAAACAAAAATACTATAAGAAGTTTATAAATAACAAATCAAACCCACGCCACCTGTTCTCCATCTTTAATGCCCTTCTCCGTCCCTCACCCACAGATTTTCTTGTCCCTCCACACTCTCCCCAAGACTTTGCTGACTACTTCATAAACAAGATTGAGCCTGTCTGTATGCAGATTCCTAGTCCTCAGCATAGCACTCAGATTCTTTTACCCACACCCCCTTCTACTGCTCTTGAATCTTTTAGTCCCATGACCCAGTCAGAGGTTTCTTATGTTCGCTCACCTTTTTTTCCCTCAATCCCATGCCCTCTTTCCTACTGAAACACTGTAAACAGGCAGTCCCCCCTATAGTAACCCACATGTTCAATGCCGCCTTGTCATCTGGTATTTTCCCTTCCTCCTTTAAACATGCCCACGTTGAAACCCAATAATCAAGAAAGCCTCCCTTGACCCCTTTTGTCTTGCTAACTACCGCCAGTCTGTCCCGTATTGCTAATTATCTTTATTCTCGTAACTTACTGGACCAGGGTTTTGTCCTGCACACTTGAGTTGTGAATGACCTTCAGGTTGCTAAAGGTCACTTTTCTATTCTCATCCTTCTCGACCTCATGTGCTTTTGACACAATTACGCCTAGCATTCAGAAGGTCCTTAAGACCTGGCTGGGATATGCTAATTGGGACTTTCCAGGATACATAATTGCCAGCAGATTCTTGTACAAGTCATTCTGAATTGAAAAAGCCAGTTGGATGACTAGCAAAACATCTTCAAAAACTATACTTTAAGTCCAGTTGATCTAACTGAATACAACAAATATACCATGACCTGGATGAATGAGATACTTCACAAGCATAACTGACCAATATCTGCACAATTCAATTTGCTGTGCAGACCCAGACTGTCTCTCGTGAACAGGCCCCCTCCCTCTTATCAACTAAAAAGAAAACACCGGGAGCAGCAGCAACAGCTTCTAAGGCTGGGTACACACCAGCCAACAAAATGACTGTCAGTCACAGAAAGTGGCCACAGCAGACAGATTGTGGGGCCCCATAAGGAACCACATGATTGGCCATGATTTACCATCAGTCCCGATTACCTGTTCATCTTATACGGACGAACAGGTGACCAGTCGTGGCTGCCCGCCCAACACCATCAGATCATTCCGACCGGCCAATACATGGCACTATCGGCCGGTTGATAATGTCTGCTGGTGTGTACCCACCCTAAGGTATTTACAAGAAGTGTTATAATCTGCATCGATCGTGAGGGAAGGGAGGTTTGTGTTGCATCTTTGAAGTTCAGACTGTGCAGACTCAGCTTTCCCCTTCCCTGTGTACTGCAGTAGTGCGGAGGTCCAGAGTGAGTGATGAAAGCTGAATGTTAAGCTGGGAACACACAGTAGATTTTTGAGTGAAGATAGACAGGATCTGCAAGATCCTGTCTGTAATTTTTTTTAAGATCTGGATACACATATAGTAGTCCCAAGCGGTTTCCCTATGACTGTGCGCTTCCCTCGGCCGTGGCTGACTCCCCTATGGGAAGACTACCACAGCCCAGGGAAATTTTAGTTTTTTCCTGAACGGGATCATTCAATGGCCACACGCTCGTTCGGGAAAGCCACTACACACACTAGCGATAAAGCCCCGATACCGTTAGAACCAGCTTTATCGCTAGTGTGCGTGCCTAGCTTTACTGGCAGTTTAGTTGTGACCCGGTTCCTAGGCTTACACCTCCCCCCAACACATCAACTAAACAAAAGTTAAAAATGCAACTTTCAGGAGCAACAACGGCAAATGGGTATTCCATTACTAACAGCAAGGGAGAGGTTTGTGTGAGAGAGAGAAGACACCAGATTGGGGGTTTGGCACTGGCAGAAGGTAGGTGGGTGTGCAGATAGTAATGCTATGCTGGAGCTGAATCTTTATAAGCAAAAATGTTCTTTTCCTAGTCCGTAGCACAGCAGTGAAGATAAATGGGTTAATCTCTGTAACGGCACGTGAACAGGCCCCTCCCCAAGCTATTAAAAGTTTAATTTCGCCTCCTCACCTTTGAACGACTGTTGAGTAATAGGTTTGAATTAAGATAGCTAAAGCAGAGAAAGGGTAGGGGAACTTGCACTGCTGTGCTACGAACCAGGAAAATAAATTGTGGTAAGTAATAACCAAATGGATTTCTCAGTAGGAAAGCCGTCAGATGAAGGTGCACGGAATTCTGAAGAGTAACCAGGCCTTGGAGAAGAAGGTCCCTCCTCTGTGGTAATCTGATTGGGGGAGCTATGCACATCTGGAGTGCCCATGCGAATCACAGGCCACCACAGTAGAATTGTTATAATTTCGCCTGGTCTTCCCTGATTTTCTTTAGTACTTTTGGGATGATGGAGATTGGCAGCAAGATGTACATCAGGTGAAACAACCATCTGATTGAAAAGGCATCTGAATGCCATATTGAATCTCTCCAGATGGGTATTGTGCCTGGTGGCCATCAGATCTATAAATGGGATCCCCCAGATTTGAGTGATCTGGTGGAAGATTTGAGGGTTGAGCGGCCATTTCCCCTGACAAAGGGGGTTCCTGCTAAGAAAGTCTACTTCTTTGTTGAATATGGCACAAGCTTATATCCAGTAAGCATTTCTTTATGCAGTTGAGACTCTTCGATATTTTCTATAGATGGGAATTCTGAGTCCCCCCCTGTTGTTGATATACACTACCATTGTTGAATTGTCTTACCTGATTTGGACAGATTTCACCTGTAGTAACAGGTGAAAATGATGAAGGGCTTGAAAAACTGCCATAATCTCTTTTTGATTTTGTGAGGCCAATAGCATTGTCCCAAGACACCTAGGCTACTTGGTTCTGGAAAGTGGCTCCCCAGCCATAAAGGGCTGGCATCAGTCATGAACTCCCATTATGGAGTCTCCAGAGAAACAGGTTTGAAGTTGTTTGGTATTGTCCACCACTTCAACTATTACTGGGGAAGAAAGATTAATCAGTTGATGTGGGCCCTTTAGGGAAGAGAACTGTTTCAAAAAGGCTATTTAAAATGAATGAATGTGGACAATGGCCTACTTTACCGAGTCCAGGGTGGCAATCAACTTCCCCATGATATGCTGACACATCCATGCTGTTAAAGCTGGAAGGGATATAAACTGACATCGAAGGTGTTTATATTGTTCCCCAGAAACAGATGGGATAAGGCATGATTTCTCTTTGTTCAATATCCAGCCCAAGTTGTCCAGGCACAAGAGGACCAGCTGAGTATGGCTCTTGAAGACGGCTTGATTTTCTGCCTTGATCAGAACATCATCCAAATAGGAGTTAATTTGGATCCTTTGTAATTCGTGGGTAATCATGGGGGCCAACACTTTGTTTAATACCCTTGGAGCTGTGGTAAGGCCAAATGGAAGAGCCTTGTATTGGAAGCGGAGGTTCCAAATACAAAAACAGAGATATTTTATGTGAGCGATGTTGACATCCATTCCCCTTTGGTCCGTTGAATGGTCACTGATTTTTAAGATATTTAAGGTGTTTGAGGTTTAGAATAGGCCGGAAACCTCCGGATGTTTTCTTCTTAGTATAGAATAGAGGGAAATAAATTCCCCTTTTGATGTCTGCAATTTAGGGGTTTTGTCCCAGAACTATGAATCAGCTTGAATGATGTGATATGTATTGTTAAAATAAGAGATGGAATATCTTCCATCTGGTAAATCCCATTGCTTTCGAATAGTTTCCTGGATATGTTAATGAACTTGTAAAAAGGGGAAATCATCTCTTATTGGAGAACATTAGATCTGACGTGGAGGGGGGTTTATGTTAGAGGGACTTCCTCATCTTCTTGATAAGCTGACCTAGAGCTTCACGGGTAAGGGAGGGTTCTGGTTGATTTTCTGTCATAGCAGAATCCCCTTCCTGATCAGTAGTCTACCCTGGTTCCAAACAGTTCAGCGACAGATAGATTAGGCAATAGAGATCTTGACTGAGATGGTCCTCCTACAGGTGCAGGGGGGTGAATCATAGCCGACACCTGTGCTAACATAGAAGTAGAGAAGGACTTAAGAAAGACCATAAATTTCATTTGGCTGCAGTAGACTTCCTATAGAGGGAGTCAGCCGTGGTTGAGGGAAACACACAGTCCCAAATGTCCTCAATATGCTGTGCATAGGGATAACGCTCGGGACTGTGTGTATCCTGATCTTTGAAAAATGATAGACAGGATCTTGCAGATCCTGTCTGTCATTTTTCAAAAATCTGTACTGTGTGTACCCAGCTTAACATACAGCTTTCATCACTCACTCGGGACCTCAGTACTATACAGGGGAGGGGAAAGCCGAGTATGCAGATTATTGAAAAAAGGCTGAAGCTTATCTGGAGTGATACTCCAGGATGCAAGGCCGAACCAGTTTGCACAGCACTTCCAGGTGCCACCGAGCCACCATTCCCCTTTAAAAAAACAACTCTTCCTACCTCCTGGGGGTGACGCGGAGCATAGCCCAATGACATCAAGCATCTCGTGCTAGGCATCCGGAAATAGAATGGCGCCTCCCCCTAACCCATGAGCCAGCGTTAGGGTTTCACTAAAGGGAGTAGAGAGACGCGAGACAGGTGAGAAAAAGACAAAAGTGAGGAGGTGGAAGTAAAAATGTTTATTAGCTTGGGGAGGGGCCTGTTCACGTGACATCACAGGGATTAACCCATTTATCTTCACTTCCGTGCAGGACAAGGGAAATTACTGGTTCTGCAGCCTCTCCATTCTCTGTACCAGGATGATTGCCAGCCTATTCCCAGGTCCCAGTGTGTCTAAAGCTGGGTACACACCATCCAATAATTCGGCCCGACTGACCGACACTTCAGTGTTTCGGTCGATCAGGCCCTTTCCAGGGCTGGCCGCATCCAACTGATGACCTTTCTTCCAAATCGGACAAACGGAGAATCAGACACGTCAGAAAAACCACAGATGATCTTGCAGTGCAATACGTACTGCACGCTTGGTTGCAGCTGTCGTCCATGACTACTTTTGCCACGACCATCAGTCCTTCGTCCTGGCTGACTGTTCGGAAGTGACAAAAGGATTGAAAGGTGTGTACGCAGCTTAACTCGCCTGTCAAAAAAGCCAATAATAAATAGAGACAAAATAGATTTAAGCCTCATACATTCATTTTGAGCGAGACACATCTGCTTTGGCAGATTGTCACGTGTGTGGCTAATCATTCGGGGGTCGTTTATAGATTGCATTCTATCTACACATTCTATGAAAGAACATTTATTTTATTTTTAGCAGATAAAACCAGTGTTAGAGATTTCTTTTATGTATTTTACTAAAAGTACCAGGCATGAGCAGGGTTAATTATTTTGATTATGGATTTATATAGCACCAACATCTTCCGTAGCGCTTTACAATTACATGTATACATTCACATCATGTTAGAGCTTACAATCTAAGCACATTTATTTGACAAAAACAACCTATCAGTATGTCTTTATGAATGTGGGGGAAACCAGAATGCCCAGAGGAAACCCATGCAAGCATACAAACTCCTTGTGTGTCCAAGGGTGGATTCAAACTCAGGACCTCAGCACTGCAAGGGATCAGTGCTAACCACTGAGCCACCATGCTGCTACCTGTAAGCAGAGTTTCTTGTTGCAGAAAGTGTGCTGGATCATTTGCATTTTTGGAGAGAGATCCTAGTGAAAGGTCAAGGGAGGGGCGCATTAATTAGAATTATCTAGTGTAAGTGACAGGTAATGCTGTAAATTTAAACTAACATTTCAGGATCTACAGCTTAGAAATGAAATTCTGAAAAAGTGTTGGATTAGTGGGATTTTGCGCTAATGGTACTGTTTTTAAAAAATTTATTTTTTTAAAGAAATGGAAAGGAAAAGGATGGCATTTAAAACCTTTAAGTCAGAGTAAACGGAACAGGCCTTCAGTAACTAATTTTTTTTTGACCAATTTAAGTAAGAAAGCAATTAAGCTAGCTAAATTAAACAGTCAATTTAGCATAGCTGAACAAAGCAAGACTAACCCTAAACAATTTTTATGTACAAAGCATATTAATAGTAAGATGAGGACTGAAAATGTGGGGTCATTAATTAATGAAGATAAGTTAGTTACAGAGGATGTCGGTAAAGCAAATGTCTTGAACATTTCTTTTCCTCTGTATACACTACTAAAAGGTTCGTACACACGTTATACATTATCGTTTATTCTCACAATTACCGTAACACCACATCTGTACACACAGTGATAGTTGTTAGCTGTTGAAAAAATGTCACTTTTCTGAAGACGGCTCCTGTGAGAGCGGAAAAGCGTGTGTGATTTAAGTAATAAACTTCAATGTGGTGATGTCAAGTCCTGAGAGTGCTATCTTTTATGAACGTACTGGATGAATATTATTTGATGTGCACCCAGGTGTAAGTGATACTGAAGTTGGAGTGCCTCCAACTATTCTATGCATATTAGTTAGGATAAACCTGCGGGTCTGAAAATCCTGCCCCAATGTGCAGTTCAACCTAAACAGCACTAATTTTTTTTTTAATCGCTCAGAGTCATGTTTTCTGTGATACCAACACCAAGTACACAAACATGCAAGTGGTTTAGGATCCGTCTGCCTCTTCCTTATGCAATCCTGCCACAATATGCAGTTCAACCTAAACAGCACAATTTTTTTTTTAATAGCTCAGAGTCATGCTTTCTGTGATACCAACACCAAGTACACAAACATGCAAGTGGTTCAGGATCCGTCTGCCTCTTCCTTATGCCCATAGCTGTTAAGCTGCAGGCCAAAGAGAGGCCACTTAGGTCCCTTCAGCCGGTAGGCATCAGGAATCATTCCAAGCTTGTCCTCCCTTTCTGCTCCCAGTTGTCACCAGGAAGCATCCAGGGAAGGCCCAAATAGGATAAGCTTAAAGGTCCTAAAAATGACCCAGGCAATCCCACAATTTATGAACCAACACACACAGTTAGATAGAGGGTCTAAGTAGAATAAACCTGCAAGTCTGAGAATTGATCAGGCAATCCTGCCACAATGTGCATTTCAAGCCAAACAGCACCACTGGACTACCAAAGACCCAAAACAGTATGCAGGTTAACATGCTAGATTTATACATCAACAAGTTCCAGTTTTACAGTCACCATGGGGTTAGGACCACACAGGATACTGATTAGCTTTATAGGTTAGGGAGAGGTGTAGTCAAAAGAGTTAAAAGCTCCCCACAGGGTAATGTAATATAACTCCCAGAGTAATGGGCAGGGACATTCAAAGCATTTTATTTATGGCCTGTAGTTAAGGCATGTTCCCAGATGTAATACAGCTTAAAGAATAAGTACCATAAAAACAAGTTAAGTGTAATTGGAAGCAGCAGCTTTAACTAATCACCCCCCTTTTTTTCCTTCCCCCTAGGTCCCTCCTGAGCCTACCTGTGCTGATGGAAAGTTCCTGGCATCTTGGATCTTCATTCAAGTCTCCTCAGCTCTGCCCTCCTTGATATCATGGATCTCCTCCAGAAAAAGCACAGTTTGTGCGCGTGTGATGTCAGTGCGCCGCGCTTGTACAGCTTGGCCCGCCGCGTTCGCACGCGTGTGACGTCACGGCGAACGTGTTGTCAGCATGTGCATAGATGTGTGAGTGTGACGTCAGCGTGCCACACTGTGCTTGTACAGCATGACGCAGCACGCTGACGTCAGGTGCAACAAAACTTCAAATAATTCTGTTATGTTGGAATAATGGGTAGGATATACTCATTCAGTGCATTTCTTAATATACCATGGTCAACCATTCAAACCAAAATGTAACATTTTTATTTAAAAAAAAAAAGTGAAACCCAACTATAATGTATTAGACTTCCATATAGGGAACCTTCTTGCTTTAATGAGAATTATAATGAACAAAATAATTAAAATGATCAAAAAAGAAAACTAGCAAAATAATTTTCTTAAACATTTTTATTATTAAATAATTTTGTAGTTGCACAGAGTGTTAGGAGCGAAGTTTGACAAAGGCCTGTGTGCCGAAACTTTGTGTGTGTTTTTGCTGTGTCTGCACCAATAAATGGGAGCACCCCTGATTGCATTCTAAAAGGACTGGACAGCCCTCATTTCTTTACCTACTGTTAGGAGCGAAGTTTCCTAACTAAGAGTAAATGGTCTTTGCTACCAGGAATAATAACTATTTTGACATAATAGAAAGCAGTATTAGAGTGCAATCAAGGTAACATGCACACAGGCCGATGTGAAAAGTAGGAATTAGTTACTCACTTCTTATGTCATTTAAACAAATTCATAAAGTTTAAAATACAAATATTAATTGACAAACCACCCCCCCAAAAAAAGTTGTGAAAGTTCCTTTAAATCAACAATTACCAAAAAATGTCATTGATGTAAAATAATCTGACGTAAGGGCACTTCAACGCTAATGCAATCCTAAAAGCTTTCTTGCCCATGCACCATTTAGAAATGTTGTTCACACAAATATTTTACTCATTTTTATTTTTTTATTTTTAAGAACTAATAACTAAAATAAGGAATTAAGACCTGATTCCTTTTTATTCCTTTAAAAAAGAAACACATGAGATCAAGTACATTGACCTCTCTCTCACTTCTGGTTCTATAACATAAAGCAGACCCAAGTTTAAATAGGGAAAACTTCTTTATATTCTTTAAAGGGGGAGATGTATGTATATAATTGTTTTTAGACTTTGGTTATCCTTTAAATTAGTTTTCCTTTGATACTGTTCTCAACATTTTAAGAATTGTTTTAGCAACAATAATGTAATTTTTTTGCCCTGTTTAAAAGATATGCAAAATGCATTAATCTGCACTATGACCGGTACACACTTTCACCAAAAAGGCACATAAAGTTAAAAAAGTAAAAATTCTGAATTTTAGGGGAAGAATATTTTTGTTGTAAATACCAAAAAAAAAGAAGGGAATTTGAGATTATTGTTGTGGACACTGTGTTTCTGCAGCAGGCTTGGATGACACATGGAGAACAGGATGAGTCTTGAGGCGAGATTTCCTCTCGTGCGTTCGCTTCTCTCGCTCTTCATCAAATTTATTTGAGTCAAATCTGGAATCCACAGAAGCTGACCTATAGGTAAACAATCATTCTAATTTGAAATGTATTATACTAAATGAATATGTCAATACTTCTAAAATAGAAATACTTCTTAAATCTTCCTCCAAATTTGGTGAATAAATTCAGGTCTTTTGAGAGGTGCCATTAATACAATTAATATTACATTTAAAAAAAGGACTGTGGTCTCTATACAAGTGGCCTTGTATAGGGCCACTCCTAAGTTTAAAATGACTCCAGGAATATGCTTCTAACTGCAGTCTAGCCAAAGTTACAGAATTATGAAGGATGGTTTTTCCTACATGCATTTCCTACAAGCTGTATAGATACATATAAATAGGGAACTGGAACAATAAACCCTATAGTAGGGGAGGTGCAACTATGGCAAATATTGCAACTAAAACTAACATAGAATTACCATAATGCAACACTCAATTTATTTAGATAATGTATAAAAATCCTTTATTGTAACAGCGGCTTGAGAAAGGGACCTAGAAAGGTACCGAAACGTTGTCTACACAATAATGTATTGAACACAATAAAGGTTTGGATGAATAAGACCTGAGAGTGCGTTGAATCCTACAGCTAATGTTTATGATCTTTGATAACCTCAACAGCACCTAGGCTTCTAAAGAGGTTGGTGAACTGAGTGCCTGTACTACTGCATTATTATATATATATATATCCAGCAGTTAGGTGGAGAGCTAGGTGTACCACATGTAGGTGAGAGATAAAAAAAAAAAAGAAGGGCAGCCAGGTAGGATGCGTTTCGCCCCACACAACGTATTAGGAGCTTCCTCGACTACATTTACTACCGTGTGTCCTACCACTATTTATGGAACTAGGCAGGGACGCCATTTGGGTCTTCATCACGCGCGTAAACCGTTACTATCCATAAGTGTGTCAGGCATGATTGTGTCATCACGCTCTACGTCTGTAGCGTCAATACGTCAGTATTCTAATGCACATAAGCATCATGTTACCTAGTTCCATAAATAGCGATAGGAAACCCGGTAGGAAATGTAGTTGGGGAAGCTCCTAATACGTTGTGTGGAGCGAAACGCGTCCTACACGGCTGCCCTTTTATCTCTCACCTACATGCGGTACACCTAGCTCTCCACCTCATTGCTGGACCCTTATATTTACCTTAGGTGGACTGGATACATGAGACTAGACTCATAGATTGTATATAATATATATATATATAGACACTTACACAAATACATTTATATATATATATATATATATATATCTACACACACCACACACACACTAAGGACTTATGTAGGATGAGTTATGTTTTAAATGTTGATATCCCTGTTACAATAACAGATTTTTATAAATTATGTAAATAAGTTGAGTGTTGCATTATGGTTATTCTAAATAAGTTTTAGTTTCCTAAAAGCTGTGACATCACCAGCACTTGGAATATGCCTACTGGTTGGACAGGGCATCATCAGCTGCACCATAAACCCCACCCTTGAACATCTAAACAATTTTTAAAGCTAGCCACAAGCCAGAATATATATTTTTTTCTTTACCGAAGGTGTCCATGGTAGAGGAATAGAAAGAGAATGGTTGCAGGGCTGTAACTAGCTTCAGAAAGATTGCATATAACCACCCATATATAAATATTTAATACCATAAAAAAGTTAAACACAAACATATTATGTATATTATAAACATATTCGTCCAAACTGATTTGCCGCCTCAGGTGATGAAGTGGAGAAGGACAGCTTGGAATTAGCAGGTATGGGGAGGGGCTAGTCCCTTGAGCACCCAGGGGACTGCCAGCTCTGATACAAGGGAGGAGGAACTTAGGATCAGGAATGCTAGGCAGGTGGTAGTGGTAGGGGACTCCATTATAAGGAAGGTAGATAGGGTAATCTGCCGCCAAGACCCTACATGCCGAACTGTGTGATTCCTGCCTGGTGCTAGGGTTCGGCATGTGGTGGATCGTATAGACAGATTATTGGGTAGGACTGGGAGTGACCCGGCGGTCTTGGTTCACATTGGTGCCAATGACAAAGCTAGAGGAGGAGGTGAGGTCCTTAAACATGATTTCCAAGAGCTAGGGACCAAGTTAAAAGCAAGGACCTCCAGAGTAGTGTTTTCAGAAATACTACTGCAGCCACGTGCTAAGCCAGGGAAACAGTGGGAGCTTAGGAGCATTAATGCGTGGATAAGTGGGTGGTGTAAGGAAGAAGGGTTTGGGTTTATAGAGAACTGGGCAGATTTTGCTGTCGGCTACAGGCTCTTTAGTAGGGATGGGTTGCACCTCACTGATGGTGGTGCAGCTGTTTTAGCGGAGAAGATGGCTAGAGGGTTGGAGGAGATTTTAAACTAGGTTGGGGGGAGGGTATTAGCAGTCTCACTGGGAAAGATAGTCCAGGAGGAAAGCAGGGTGTAGATAGGCCAGTGGTGGGTGGAAGGGGTGGGTGGGGCTAGTATAGGGGATAGAGAGGCATGTATATTAAAGTGTATGAATAAATTACAGGATCATAATCTAAAATGTATGTTTGCAAATGGGAGAAGCCTGGCTGACAAAATGGGTGAATTGGAAATTATGGCGTTGAATGAAAAGTATGATGTAATAGGTATAGCAGAAACGTGGTAGAATAGTTCTCATGCCTGGGCTGTAAATTTAGAAGGATACGCCTTGTTTAGGCAGGACAGAGAAAAAAGGAAAGGGAAGGAGTATGTGTTTATGTTAAACAAGAATTGAAGCCAAATTTAAAAGAAGAGATAACTGGCGATATGCATGTTAAAGTGGAGGTAATTGAGGTGGAATGAGGCAAAAGGAATGAGGGTAATGTCATTGTTGGAGTCTGCTATAAGCCGCCAAATGCTAGCAGAGAGGAAGTGAGTCAGCTTCATATGCAGTTGGCAAGGGCTGGAAGTGTGCTCATTATGGGGGACTTTAATTACTCTGACATTAATTGGTGTAGTGGAACTGCCATCACAGAAAAAGGCGATGAGTTTGCTGCAGGCTAATTTTCTCTCACAGGTGGTTGAAGTTCCTACTAGAAAAGTAGCTCTGTTGGATCTCGTAATATCTTACATCATGGAGTGCATTATAGATATATAGGTAACTGGAGGTTTAGGGAATAGTGACCATGAAATAGTGGCATTTGGACTATGTTATCAAAAAGAAAAGTGAGCTGGGTTAACAAAGACTTAATTTCTGGAAGGCCAATTTTCCCAGGTTAAAAGTAGCTCTTCAGAATGTCAACTGGGATAATGTATTATCAGGTAAAGGTACTGAACTGTGTTCAAGGGGATTTTAAGCCAGTTCACATCTAAATTTATATCCTTGGGAAATCAATGTAAAAAAAAATAAATCGGCGCCCATGTGGTTGAATTCTGATGTAAAGAGGAAAATGGAAAGGAAGAAAAAGGCATTTAAAACCTTTAAGTCAGAGGGAACGGAAAGGGCCTTTAGGGATTATAAAAACTGTAAGGAGGAGTGTAAAAAAGCAATCGAACTAGCTAAAATTAATAATGAAGTTAGGATAGCTGAACAAAGCATCACTAAGCCAAACATTTTTTTAAAGTATATTAATAGTAAGAAGATGAGGAATGAGAATGTGGCACAATTAATTAATGGGGATAAGTTAGTTACGGAGGATGGTGATAAAGCAAATTACACTATAGAAGATCCAAGTACAGATATAGTATAGTAGCAATAATGATATAAAAGATTCAAGTGTACTTTGGTTAACCCGAGGATATGGTACAGAAAGAACTAAATAAGGTTAATATTAACCTGGACCGGATAAAATACATCCTCAGGTACTTAGGGAGCTAAGTTCAGTTTTATCTAGGCCATTGTTTCTTATTTTTGTAGATTCCTTCATGTCCGGAGGTGTGCCTCTGGATTGGAAAAAGGCTGATGTTATTCCAATATTCAAAAAGGTAGTCGTTCACAGCTGGGTAATTACAGGCCTGTAAGTTTAACTTCAGCGGTGGGGAAGATATGGGAAAGTTTAATAAGGGAGCATGTTCTAGAGTATGTTTCAAGGACTGACATTATAAGTAGTAACCAGCATGGATTTAGGAGGAATAGATCTTGTCAAACTAACTTGCTTGGCTTTTATGAGGAAGTGAGATTCAATGTTGATAAATGTAAGGTGATGCATTTTGGACTTGCTTGTGATGAGTTTTGGTGGATAACAAACTTAAAGGAAGCAAGCAGTGCTATACTATAGAGTATAGTAGCAATAATGGTATAAAAGATGCAAGTGCACTTTGGTTAACCGAGCATATGGTACAAAAATAACTAAATAATGTTAATATAAATAAATCTCCTGGACCGGATAAAATACATCCTTGGGTACTTAAGGAGCTAAGTTCAGTTTTATCCAGGCCATTGTTTCTTATTTTTGCAGATTCCCTTATGTCCGGTTGTATGCCTCTGGATTGGAAAAAAGCGGATAGAAAATTGGTTAATGAAAAGAACGCAGAGAGTAGTTGTTACTGGGGCTTCATCATTATGGACTAAAGTGCTAAGTGGGTTGCCACAGCGTTCTGTGTTGGGGCTGCTTCTATTTATTAATGATTTGGAAGTGGGTATTGTCAGCAAGGTTTCTGTGTTTGCACATCCTCTGAAGTCAAAGTTTTGTGTCATCAGCAATCGTTGCAGGGGGATCTAGCTAGATTTTCACATTGGGCACAAGTTGCAGATGAGATTCAATGTTGATAAATGAATCACGCATTTTGGACTTAAAAATCCTAGTGCAGCTTATACTATAAATGGCTCTGTGTTAAGTAAATCCCTGTTGGAAAAGGATTTTAAAGTTTGTTATCCACCAAAACTCCAAGGAAGCAAGCAGTGCCAGGTGGCAACAGCCAGAGCCAGCATGGTATTGTCTTGTATAAAGAGAGGTATGGATTCAAGGGAAGAAAATGTAATTCTCCCTCCTTACAAACCATTGGTAAGGCCTCATTTGGAATATGCAGTACAATTTTGGAATCCTGTGTACAAAAAGGACATCTTTGAAATGGAAAGGGTTCAGAGAAGGGCAACTAAATGAATAAGGGGATTGGGGGAGCTTGAATATGAAGAGAGACTGAAAAAAAGTTAAATTATGTA
This sequence comes from Hymenochirus boettgeri, assembly GCA_019447015.1. Classification (NCBI taxonomy): domain Eukaryota; kingdom Metazoa; phylum Chordata; class Amphibia; order Anura; family Pipidae; genus Hymenochirus; species Hymenochirus boettgeri. The sequence continues at coordinate 61,951,333 of CM033471.1, forward strand.
CACTGGAGAAAAGGCGCTTGCGTGGGGATATGATTACTGTGTATAAATACATTAACGGGCCATACAATAAACTTTCTGGGGCATTGTTTCCCAATAGAACATATTAGAGGACACAAGGACATCCCTTAAGACAAGTTCGGAAAGGGTTTTTCACTGTGAGAACGGTAAAGCTATGGAGCGGTCTTCCAGTGGACGTTGTTATGGCAGGTTCATTGGTCAGTTTTAAAAAAAAAAAGTTGGATGAGTTTCTGCAAACAAGGAATGTTGCAAGTTACTGGTGTTAATACATAAAGTAGAGTTGATCCAGAGAAATTTCCGATTGTCACTTGGAGTCAGGAAGGAATTTTTTTCCCCTTCATAAATTTGGTGGGTCCTTCCTCTGGATCAACAGTTAGGCAGAAAATTAGGATTAGATGGACATATATCTTTATTCAACCTCAAACTATACTATACATATTACTCTGTAAACGGCATGCACTAACTGCACAAACCCCAGCTACCAGCTGATAAAAATAGAACACCAGTTGAAGAAAAGCTCCATGGAGCAGGAGCAGTCACACAAGTCCCAGGTTGTGATTAAGGAGGGATGTGGGGGATGTTAAAAATGGCAGTTACCAAGAGAAGAGTTGGCCATTCATAGTGGACTGTATATTTATGCTAAGTCCTGCAGTTTACCATTATAGATGATATCCATGTTAAAGGTACCAGTTGTGGCTCACTAGAAATTGTATAAAGGTTCTGGATGATTTTCATTTGATTTATACTGCAATAGTGATTGACATTTGTCTATTCAGAATGCTACAACATCTTGAAGGGCTCTCACCTTCCATCTACAGAGTGATATGTACATCATATGTTTGTGTTTGTCATTTTTTGATTCTAATTAGGGTTGTTTTTATATGGGCATATTAGTACTGTATATTTATATATGGGTGGTAATATTTGTGAGATATACTCGCCATTTTTTCTAAATTTGGCTGCATTTATGGTATGGTATTTGGGACTAATTCCTTGTTCTAAGGGTTAACAGTTTATATAGTATTTATATTCCCTAGAGGCAACCCCATTAAAGAGGAACTGTGGTCTATATCACAAAATTCTCTACCTTCATAGAAAATGTCCTAACAAATTCCTTAGGGTCTGGAAATCCTGGATTGATCTGGGAATAACTAAAATAGAAGGAACTATTTACCACCTCTCAGGGGCACGCACACACCCACCTTTTTTCCCTCTTATACTCCTTTTTTTTCCATCTCTCTCCCCCGTCCCACTAACTCCATTCACTAACCTGCCCTCTCTGTTTTAACCACTAGACTTACGTCACATACAATGCATTTAAGGGTATGTCCACGCTTTAAACTAACTTTTCCCATAATATATATATTGATCCCCCAGCCCCTTTACTATTAGAGAAAGAATGTGCCCCCCGATCTTTACTTACCTTACCTCTCTCCTTCGCCGCACAATCCCGGCCCTCTGCTTGCATAGAACTGCAAGCAGGGGGCAGGACCAGCAGCCGCATCCGTGATTGGCTGAGAAGCAGCCAATCACGGACGCGGCTGCTGGTAGTGTAGAACGGCGAAGGAGAGAGGTAAGGTAAGTAAAGATTGGGGGACTTTCTTGCTCTAATAGTAATGCAGTTGGGGCTGGGGGACCGATATCTATATTATGGGAAAGGGGTTTAATGGGGGAGGGAGACCAAATTGGGAGGGAGGGTCCTATATGGACTCTGCAGTACTCCTGGTGGCCAGTTTTTGTGACTTTGGGGAGGGATTACAGGGCATCCATTTGGATCTGGGATGTAAGGTAAGGATTTTTATACACTACAGATTGGGGCCAGTAGTGGGGGGGATTATAATTTTGGGGGTGGACATGCCCTTTAATAATCTAGCTAAGAATATGTATCTGCTATAAAAGAACAAGTAAAATGCTAATTTGATATGTTATAATGTTTCTAAATGTAAATAAATAGTTTACGGAACTGGTATTAATACCATGATACACTCAAAAACACTAAAGAGTTGTTTACGGATCAACAGTGCAAAACATAAATTCTGGACATATGTACTGTACAAAATTCCATTTTGAGTTTAAAATAAAACAGATTAAAAAAAAAACAAAAAAACAGTACAGGGTCAATTGGGAGGGCACGCATGCCAATAGGAGGCTTGAGTGGCAACCTCAAAATCTCAATTACAGATATGCCTCCAGGAACAAGTGCAACTTATAGAGGCTGTATTCCGAAAAACAAAAAAGCACTCTGGAAAACAATCAGCTCCTACAGCGATGTATCTAAATTCAATGATTTTATTTTTACATCAGGTTAAAAGGATACACGGTTCTTAACGGCAGGTGCTCCCTAGGGGTTCGGGGCAGGCAGTACCCAGACCACCGCCCGGAAGCGGCGAGTCCATACTGTGTGTTAATGAAGTGCATCTGTTTAATGAAAAACTTAGAATCGAAATAAGGTGAAGTGACGGGCTCAGGGCTAAAGCAACCGAACCACAAATTATAGAGGTGGGAGTCTTTTCTAGTTTTTAGCAACCACTAAATGCACCTATACTAAAGCTTTATTACACTTACAGCTGGCTATAGAAGCTGTTACTTTGTTGATTCACAACTTATAGAGGCTGCTGCAAAGAATTGGCACAGATTTTTTTTTTTTTTTTTTTTTTTTTTAATGGTTGTGGGGATGGCTACTATATTACGTTCAATTTTTTTTTTGTATTTCTGTGAATGGACACACTTTTTTAAAAACATACAGTTACGGTCAATTCCCTTTAGTCTGTCTCACACACATTCTGCTTTACCTTACCATCATAATACTCCAACTTTTCTCCTTTTAAATTGTCTGACTGTGGATTGGGGATAGCAAAGGAAAGCCTTCACTAGAGCTTATACATCTATTAAAGTTATTGCACCAATTCACTGATCTTGCTGGAAAGAGCCTTTAAACTAGGCCTACACGGGTCCATTTTATCCCCTTTTGGACGAAGGAAAACTCAACCAGAGAACTTCTTGAAATTTCCCACCTTGCACTGCTGATCTTCCATAGATTACAGCTTGAAATCTGCAGAAGATTGGGTAAACGGAAACATTTTTTTTGTAAACCAATCAATATTGGTTTATCAAGCAGCTGAGCATCTATATTTCAGTGAATCAATTGAATTTGCCAAATCCAATGAAATATCCATGTATAAGTTATGGCCAGATTTATTTCAAAATTTTTAAAAGCATAATATACCATGATCGATAAAGCCAACTATAGATGCCTAAATCAGGTGCACAATGGCGCATCCAAATGATATATAATATTGCACCAGCAATATTGAGCATATTTCAATTTAAGGTGACTTGTAAGTTATCCGCCTGCATCCCCAACTGCTATTTTTACCAGTTCATTACATGTTTTTGTAACCAGATATTTAATAAGTTCTATTCCTTTCTGGCAAAGTTATTCGACTTCTCCCTCAATGAGCTTTTTATATGCATGAGCATGTGCAGAGGAGGCAGCAGATAAAACAGCAGTCAATCGTTGGCTGTGATGTCAGTTTTCAATGCCTTGATTGACTACATATAGGTAGAGGCCAGCTTAACAGCAAAATATATCAGCTGGGGTTGCTGGCAGGTAAAATTCTGCTCAATATTATACAGCCACAGCTGGATCATCAGAAAATTTACGATTGCTAAACTGCTCATTTTAAAAGGCAACTATACTGAAAAATTATTTTCCTAATCTTAAAGGTACACTAAATCTGTAATTTTATGTAACCTGCACCTATTATTCACAAGGAGGTGACATTGCTTACTTTCTCCTCCCTGCGAATAAAAGAATGCCTGGGTTCTGTCCAATCCACTCATGGCTTCCTAACAGCAGATGGCTGTCCTGACCAGCTCCTATCTTTTGCACATGCGTGCCTACAATAAAGATAGGAGCAATATCGGGACAGTGTGCCGGTCAGTTGTAGAAAAGATGTGACCGGAGGTTAGTTTAATTAAGGAACCCCAGCGTTCTATTATACCAACTTAAAAAATTGCAGACAGCTCTGTCACCATTTCAGCTGCAGTTGGCAATTGATTGAACGCTGAAATGTAAGAATGTCCAGATGGGATATCTAAAGAAATATGGGACAGATCAACTAAAAAATGGTACAGTGGTTGTTGGAAAGAATCAGTTTCCAGGAATTGGTCAATTTAAAAAATATATTTTTTTTTTCAGTATAGATGCCCTTTAACTATTCAATAGTTTAAAAATTGCGCTGATCATTTGTGCTTTAGAAATCTTACATTTTACTTTAAAGCCTTACTGTTTTAACTCAAACTGAATAGGGTAAACATCACAGATAAAGGTCTTCAGCCACCATCCACATACTTACTTCAGCCCTCAACTACATACTGATCCATCAATTCCCAAATTTTTAGAGATGACCATGCTCACTGGAGAGGACAAATTCAAATCTAAGAATCTTGCTTTTTCAGGTAGCTTATTTGATAGACATCCATAAAAAATACTTTAACATTTTATCACCAGACACCACGTTTCCATTTCTTTATTGGCTACCTGGCTTCAAGAATTTGTCAAGCTTTAATATACATGTATATGAGCAACATAAACTTGCATGACAGAACAAAGGGTCTGATTGTATATATGGCACCTTTTCAAAAGACACATTAAATGACATGTCCATCCCCAGAAAGAAAAACTATAGCGTTACACTATTTATGTAAACGCTATTTACATAAATATAACTATCTCTGGATTCATGGAGGGCAACGCAAGTATAGATTCTCTCTCTGGTTGTAGGAATGCCCTTTAATAATAAAAAAAAAACAAAAAAAAAACACTTTACAATGTGGAGTTTAAATTAGTCCAAACTTGTCTATATTACTTTTATATGTGGTTGTTTTTAAGTGCCTAAAAGCAGGTACACACCATGCATTATTTTGGTTCGATTGACCGCAAGTTCAACGTTTTGGTCGATTGAAATAATTGTATGGGGTTTCGGCAGTGTCCAACTGACCTTTCGACTGAATAGGACATGGTGGAAAACCATGTCAGATCGTGTGGTCCTCACGCTCAGTCGTGGTAAACTGTTGGCTGCGACCGACAGTCCTTCCTCCTGGCCGACCCGTTGGTCAGAAGGAAAAGTCCAATGGTGTGTACCATGCTTACTTGCTAAAGGACATTGGGGAGCCTAGGGGGTCTCGTGGATGCTACTCCCCCCGTCACTGTAGATTTACAGGCTGCATGGCTTCTGCAGAGGAGCCTACTTTTAGTGTCAGGTTGTTAGGACAAATCATCTATAAAAGTGAAAATGATTGTGCTTAACCATTTCAGAATAAGATACTTGTTTTTATGTTGGTAGAAATTAGACCAGTATCCTATAAAATGTAAATCATTAAAATTAAATAAAATATTTTCTTTGCTGGGCAACCACATTATATTATTAAGTGGAATGGTTCTGGTTGGGAAGGGGGAAGCTACATTACAGAAAAAGGTTTTGACGCTGCATTATATGGACAGCCCGATGGATCTAGATGGTGGGAGGGAGGGGGGGAAATCGGCTCCACAGAGCATGTCACTTTTCTCCCGGAGGCTACAGGAGAGGCAGATACCTTTATATAGGAAGACAACCTTCTACTATTTACTTTGCTGGACTTTGTACAAGCACTGCAGAGGAACCATTTGGAGCAGAGCTGTAAAGTAAGTTTATTTTAATGCTAAACACTGGGGCTAGTATGGGGTTAAAATTCTAGTTTTGGGGGTGGACATGCCCTTTAAGTAAAATAGTTGTGTAAACTTAACAAAAGCAAAACTTTAAAAGCACAGATTTCACCACATATTTAATATCAGTTAAACTGGAAAATAGACTTTTTCTCTAAAGTGCAGGATACGTCAGATTAAAATAAAATTGCACAAATATAATTACATGAATTTGGCTATTTATAGGGAAATTTAGACCATTTACAGAATATTCCAATATTGCAATTCTGATAAAACAGTAGTAATATTTAGTACAGTACAGCCAACTTAAACTATCGCTAATAACTATGCCCAATGTCAATGAGAAGCAAATTTAGATTAATATTCTTTTCTTAAAAGGAGACTTCTGTATTGTTGGGAAGAGTTACTGTACAGCATGGTTTTACCTTGTATTGTGACTGAAGAAAATTTAGATATTTAGTAGTCATAGCATGCTATTGTAGGTCCAAATGTGCCAAACAGTAGAGAATTTAAATCTGAGGATGATCAAAATCTCAATTTGAATTTACCAAATTGATTTACACTCGCTACTTACTAGGTAGGATTAGGTATCACGACTGCTTGATACAAAATAAAGAGAATATGTTCAACACTGTAACTACTTTTTTCAGGTTCAGCAACAATGCTCAAAACATAGCTTAGTAATCATGCAAGACTGATTGCTAACCCATGTGCAGACACTAGATTTGGGGTCAAATCAGCTAACATTAATTCAGCCTCTGTAAGGGGCTTTAGGGAGTCCTTACGTTACAAGAATATCAATAAGACATTAGAAAAACATTTTAATAATTTTAAATATTCAGAACTAAATTCCATTTAAGGCATGTACCTATGCAAGGACTGTGAGAATGTTTCTGAAGCTAGCTATACATGGGTCCTTTTTAAAATTTGATTGATTTGTAAAAGTGATCCTTCCAATCGAATTGCATGAAAAATTATTTCTTGCTTTGCATTCAATTGACCGAAAGTGATCAATATCAAGTGAATAATCAATCAATCAAAACTTTGTTACAAGGTAACAAGGATACTCATCCATAGGTACAAATAAATGCTTTTATTGGTGTGGTTTACACTAAATGTTTTGTTCTTGCGCAAGTCCGAAACATGTAGTGTAAACAGCACCAATAGAAGCATCTATTTGCACCAATGGACGAGTATCCTTGTAACTCAACAAGTTCATACACAAACTTTGATCTAACCTATCAAAGTACTTTGGGCAATCAAAAATAAATCATTTTTAAAGCAATTTGTATGAAAATCACTTTTACAAAGTATATGGGGGTATAGAATTATAAGATAAACCCCAAATTCCAAATAATACTTTTATAAATCTTAGAGAGAAGTGGTTACTGATACTAAAATCTTTAACAAGCATCTTATCTAATTCACTCAAGGCAGTTGGAAAATTTTCTAATAAGAAAAAATACTTGTAAAGGACACAAAGCAATGTTTAATAAAATACCACAGACAATTTTGAGAGGAGGCAACTACCCCCACCCAAAAAAAAAACAACCTAAATGCACTATAAGATAAGTTTTAATGTAAGTGCTTAATACTAGCTTATCCAAACAAGTCCTACCTACACACACATGGTTCCATATATACTCTTAATTGATGAGACTAAACATATCTGCAATTGTGTCCAATGGTTACATATCATTAAGCCAACTGCTCTGGATACATGGTTAGCCATAGGAGCATATAGGAGCCACTTTGCATGTCCCTACCCACAGTGCTAGATTATATTAAGCATGGGCAAATGTATATTCACAATCTAAAAAGTTTTCCCTTAGTATTAACTAAAATTTAGTGGAGTGATTAGTGGGTTCGATAAGCACAATTTTAAAAACACCATAGTCAAACTATTTAAAAATATTAAAAAAAAAAAAAATGAGTGCAAATTGCTAAAAATTTAAATACAGTTTTAAAAACCTATACAAGGTGCTCTTACAATATTATATTTAAATATCACACAAAACTAAATCATGCAGACCTATTAAAAATCTCTAATAATTACAGGGCAATTATCTACTAGCAGGCTAATGATAAAAAGTTTCTTTTCAAGAACTCTCAGCCACAGCCTTAAAGGGCATATCCACCCCCAAAACTATAATCCCCCCCACTACTGGCCCCAATCTGTAGTGTATAAAAATCCTTACCTTACATCCCAGATCCAAATGGATGCCTTGTAATCCCCCCCCAAAGTCACAAAAACTGTCCACCAGGAGTACTGCAGAGTCCATATAGGAATCTGCCTCTGTCTCCCCCCGGGAGAATTTTGCCATGCGCAGAAGAGCCCTCCCCCTTCAATTTGGTCTCCCTCCCCCTAGCATTAAACTCCTTTCCCATAATTTAGATATTGGTCCTCCAGCCCAAACCGCATTGCTATTAGAGCAAGAAAGTCCCCGGATCTTTACTTACCTTACCTCTCTCCTTTGCCGTTCTACACTACCAGCAGCCACGTCCGTGATTGGCTGCCTCTCAGCCAATCACGGTCACGGCTGCCGGTCCCACACCCTGCGGCGAAGGAGAGAGGTAAGGTAAGTAAAGTTCGGGGGACTTTCTTGCTCTAATAGTAAGTGGTTGGGGCTGGGGGACCAATATCTATATTATGGGAAAAGTTAGTTTAAAGGGGGACATACCCTTTAATGGAAACGAATATCATATTCCTAGTTCATAGCCCCAAGATGATCACCCATATTTTCCATGGCTCTTGCTACTGATGGCCCAGGTTGGACACATTCTCTTACAGTTTTTCCATCCTGGTTTGGCTGCTGCTTTCCCTTTCCAATGAGCAGTCCTGAAAATTGATCACATATTGTCAGACTGCCAAATAGATGTAAACAGCATACTGCAGGGAAGGAAAGGCAGGCACTGTGTCTCTTTGTATTGCCTGTACAAAGCCATACATTCTCTGCTAGGGTCATTAATAATTACACCCAGGCTGAAAATTTGTAAAATCTACATTATATCCCATGACCTGAATATAATATTCAGTAGGGTAAGACTGAAAATGTGTGTCAATCTATTTTCATGCATTCAAATGGATGGATGGGTTAAGTGCAAAATCCCCGGGTGACTTACCATATATACTCGAGTATAAACCGAGTTTTTCAGGTGTAAAATCAGCCTGAAAACTTGAACTCGGTTTATACTTGAGTCACTTGTCTTTACCATTCCGGCAGCCGCACGCTCATTCCTTGTACTGGCACGCCGGCTGACGTCACTGCCCGGCGCCAATTAGTGACATCAGCCAGCGCGCCAGTACAGGGAATGAGCGTGCGGCAGCCGGAATGCTTACCGTACCTACGAGCACAGGGTAGCTCTACCTGCTTACCGTACTTACCTTCAATGCTGGCACACAGGCTGCAAAACAGGATCTTCAATGCTGGCACACAGACTGCACAGCAGGTACACACTGAACTGGGTGGGAGGGTGAGGGTGCAGATGATTGGAAACTACAACTCCCAGCTAATAAAGCATGCTGGGAGTTGTAGTTTCCAAACATCTTGAATGCCAAGGAAGAACTTTCTTAGCTGGGAGTTGTAGTTTCCAATCATCTGCACCCTCACCTCCCACCCAGTTCAGTGTGTACCTGCTGTGCAGTCTGTGTGCCAGCATTGAAGATCCTGTTTTGCAGCCTGTGTGCCAGCATTGAAGGTAAGTACGGTAAGCAGGTAGAGCTACCCTGTGCTCGTAGGTACGGTAAGCATTCCGGCTGCCGCACGCTCATTCCCTGTACTGGCGCGCGGCTGATGTCACTAATTGCGCCGGGCAGTGACGTCAGCCGGCGTGCCAGTACAAGGAATGAGCGTGCGGCTGCCGGAATGGTAAAGACAGCAGTGACTCAAGTATAAACCGAGTTCAAGTTTTCAGGCTGATTTTACAGCCTGAAAAACTCGGTTTATACTCGAGTATATATGGTAAGTCACCCGGGGATTTTGCACTTAACCCATCCATCCATTTGAATGCATGAAAATAGATTGACACACATTTTCAGTCTTACCCTACTGAATATTATATTCAGGTCATGGATATAATGTAGATTTTACAATTTTTCAGCCTGGTGTAATTATTAATGACCCTAGCAGAGAATGTATGGCTTTGTACAGGCAATACAAAGAGACACAGTGCCTGCCTTTCCTTCCCTGCAGTATGCTGTTTACATCTTATTTAGCAGTCTGACAATATGTGATCAATTTTCAGGACTGCTCATTGGAAAGGGAAAGCAGCAGCCAAACCAGGATGGAAAAACTGTAAGAGAATGTGTCCCAACCTGGGCCATCAGTAGCAAGAGCCATGGAAAATATGGGTGATCATCTTGGGGCTATGAACTAGGAATATGATATTCGGTTCCATTAAAGGGTATGTCCACCCTTTAAACTAACTTTTCCCATAATATAGATATTGGTCCCCCAGCCCCAACCACATTACTATTAGAGCAAGAAAGTCCCCCGAACTTTACTTACCTTACCTCTCTCCTTCGCCGCAGGTGTTGGACCGGCAGCCGTGACCGTGATTGGCTGAGAGGCAGCCAATCACGGACTGGCTGCTGGTAGTGTAGAACGGCAAAGGAGAGAGTAAGGTAAGTAAAGATCCGGGGACTTTCTGCTCTAATAGCAATGCGGTTTGGGCTGGAGGACCAATATCTAAATTATGGAAGGAGTTTAATGCTAGGGGAGGGAGACCAATTGAAGGGGGGAGGGCTCTTCTGCGCATGGCAAAATTCTCCCGGGGGGAGACAGGAGGCAGATTCCTATATGGACTCTGCATGTACTCCTGGTGGACAGTTTTTGTGACTTTGGGGGGGGATTCAAGGCATCCATTTGGATCTGGGATGTAAGGTAGGATTTTTATACACTACAGTTTGGGGCCAGTAGTGGGGGGGATTATAGTTTTGGGGGTGGATATGCCCTTTAAGGCTGTGGCTGAGAGTTCTTGAAAAGAAACTTTTTATCATTAGCCTGCTAGTAGATATTGCCCTGTAATTATTAGAGATTTTTAATAGGTCTGCATGATTTAGTTTTGTGATATTTAAATATATATTGTAAAGCACCTTGTATAGGTTTTTAAAACTGTATTTAAATTTTTAGCAATTTGCACTCTTTTTTTTTTTTTTTAATATTTTTAAATAGTTTGACTATGGTGTTTTTAAAATTGTGCTTATCGAACCCACTAATCACTCCACTAAATTTTAGTTAATACTAAGGGAACCTTTTTAGATTGTGAATATACATTTGCCCATGCTTAATATAATCTAGCACTGTGGGTAGGGACATGCAAGTGGCTCCTATATGCTCCTATGGCTAACCATGTATCCAGAGCAGTTGGCTTAATGATATGTAACCATTGGACACATTGCAGATATGTTTAGTCTCATCAATTAAGAGTATATATGGAACCATGTGTGTGTAGGTAGGACTTGTTGGATAAGCTAGTATTAAGCACTTACATTAAAACTTATCTTATAGTGCATTTAGGTTGTTTTTTTTTTGGTGTGGGTATTTTGCCTCCTCTCAAATTGTCGGTGGTATTTTATTAAACATTGCTTTGTGTCCTTTACAAGTATTTTTTCTTATAAGAAATTTTCCAACTGCCTTGAGTGAATTAGATAAGATGCTTGTTAAAGATTTTAGTATCAGTAACCACTTCTCTCTAAGATTTATAAAATTATTATTTGGATTTGGGGTTTCTTATAATTCTATACCCCCATATACTTTGTAAAAGTGATTTCCATACAAATTGCTTTAAAAATGATTTATTTTTGATTGCCCAAGTACTTTGATAGTTAGATCAAAGTTTGTGTATGAACTTGTTGGTTACAGGATACTCGTCCATTGGTGCAAATAGATGCTTCTATTGGTGCGGTTTACACTACATGTTTCGGACTTGCGCAAGAACAAAACTTTAGTGTAAACCACACCAATAAAAGCATTTATTGTGTACCTATGGATGAGTTTCCTTGTTACCTTGTAACAAAGTTTTGATTGATTGATTATTCACTTGATATTGATCACTTTCGGTCAATTGAATGCAAAGCAAGAAATAATTTTTCATGCAATTCGATTGAAGGATCACTTTTACAAATCAATCAAATTTAAAAAGGACCCATGTATAGCTAGCTTCAGAAACATTCTCACAGTCCTTGCATAGGTACATGCCTTAAATGGAATTTAGTTCTGATTATTTAAAATTATTAAAATGTTTTTCTAATGTCTTATTGATATCTTGTAACGTAAGGACTCCCTAAAGCCCCTTACAGGCTGATTAATGTTAGCTGATTTGACCCCAAATCTAGTGTCTGCACATGGGTTAGCATCAGTCTTGCATGATTACTAAGCTATGTTTTGAGCATTGTTGCTGAACCTGAAAAAAGTAGTTACAGTGTTGAACATATTCTCTTATTTTTGTATCAAGCAGTCGTGATACCTAATCCTACCTAGTAAGTAGCGAGTGTAAATCAATTTGGTAAATTCAAATTGAGATTTTGATCATCCTCAGATTTAAATTCTCTACTGTTTGGCACATTTGGACCTACAATAGCTGCTATGACTACTAAATATCTAAATTTTCTTCAGTCACAATACAAGGTAAAACCATGCTGTACAGTAACTCTTCCCAACAATACAGAAGTCTCCTTTTAAGAAAAGAATATAATCTAAATTTGCTTCTCATTGACATTGGGCATAGTTATTAGCGATAGTTTAAGTTGGCTGTACTGTACTAAATATTACTACTGTTTTATCAGAATTGCAATATTGGAATATTCTGTAAATGGTCTAAATTTCCCTATAATACCAAATTCATGTAATTATATTTGTGCAATTTTATTTTAATCTGACGTATCCTGCACTTTAGAGAAAAAGTCTATTTTCCAGTTTAACTGATATTAAATATGTGGTGAAATCTGTGCTTTTAAGTTTTGCTTTTGTTAAGTTTACACAACTATTTTCTTAAAGGGCATGTCCACCCCCAAAACTAGAATTTTAACCCCATACTAGCCCCAGTGTTTAGCATTAAATAAACTTACTTTACAGCTCTGCTCCAAATGGTTCCTCTGCAGTGCTTGTACAAAGTCCAGCAAAGTAAATAGTAGAGGTTGTCTTCCTATATAAAGGTATCTGCCTCTCCTGTAGCCTCCGGGAGAAATTGACATGCTCTGTGAGCCGATTTCCCCCCCTCCCCCCCACCATCTAGATCCATCGGGCTGTCCATATAATGCAGCGTCAAAACCTTTTTTGTAATGTAGCTTCCCCCTTCCCAACCAGAACCATTCCACTTAATAATAATGTGGTTGCCCAGCAAAGAAAATATTTTATTTAATTTTAAGATTTACATTATAGGATACTGGTCTAATTTCTACCAACATAAAACAAGTATCTTATTCTAAATGGTTAAGCACAATCTTTTCACTTTTATAGATTGATTGTCCTAACAACCTGACACAAAAGTAGGCTCCTCTGCAGAAGCCATGCGCCTGTAAATCTACAGTGACGGGGGGAGTAGCATCCACGAGCACCCTAGGCTCCCCAATGTCCTTTAGCAAGTAAGCATGGTACACACCATTGGACTTTTCCTTCTGCCCAACGGGTCGGCCAGGAGGAAGGACTGTCGGTCGCAGCCAACAGTTTACCACGACTGAGCGTGAGGACCACACGATCTGACATGGTTTTCCACCATGTCCTATTCAGTCGAAAGGTCAGTTGGACACTGCCGAAACCCCATACAATTATTTCAATCGACCAAAACGTGGAACTTGCGGTCAATCGAACCAAAATAATGCATGGTGTGTACCTGCTTTTAGGCACTTAAAAACAACCACATAAAAGTAATATAGACAAGTTTGGACTAATTTAAACTCCACATTGTAAAGTGTTTTTTTTTTTGTTTTTTTTTATTATTAAAGGGCATTCCTACACCAAGAGAGAGACTATACTTGCGTTGCCCTCCATGAATCCAGAGATAGTATATTTATGTAAATAGCGTTTACATAAATAGTGTAACGCTATAGTTTTTTCTTTCTGGGGATGGACATGTCATTTAATGTGTCTTTTAAAAGGTGCCATATATACAATCAACCCTTTGTTCTGTCATGCAAGTTTATGTTGCTCATATACATGTATATTAAAGCTTGACAAATTCTTGAAGCCAGGTAGCCAATAAAGAATGGAAACGTGGTGTCTGGTGATAAAATGTTAAAGTATTTTTTATGGATGTCTATCAAATAAGCTACCTGAAAAGCAGATTCTTAGATTTGATTGGTCCTCTCCAGTGAGCATGGTCTCTCTAAAAATTTGGGAATTGATGGATCAGTATGTAGTTGAGGGCTGAAGTAGTATGTGGATGGGCTGAAGCCCTTTATCTGTGATGTTTACCCTATTCAGTTTGATGTTAAACAGTAAGGCTTTAAAGTAAAATGTAAGATTTCTAAAGCACAAATGATCAGCGCAATTTTTAAACTATTGAATAGTTAAAGGGCATCTATACGAAAAAAATATATTTTTTAAATTGACCAATTCCTGGAAACTGATTCTTTCCAACAACCACTGTACCATTTTTTAGTTGATCGGTCCCATTTTCTTTAGATATCCCATCTGACATTCTTACATTTCAGCGTTCAATCAATTGCCAACTGCAGCTGAAATGGTGACAGAGCTGTCTGCAATTTTTTAAGTTGGTATAATAGAACGCTGGGGTCCCTTAATTAAACTAACCTCCGGTCACATCTTTTCTACAACTGACCGGCACACGGTCCCGATATTGCTCCTATCTTATTGTAGGCACGCATGTGCAAAAGATAGGAGCTGGTCAGGACAGCCATCTGCTGTTAGAAGCCATGATTGGATTGGACAGAACCCAGGCATTCTTTTTATTCGCAGGGAGGAGAAAGTAAGCAATGTCACCTCCTTGTGAATAATAGGTGCAGGTTACATAAAATAACAGATTTAGTGTACCTTTAAGATAGGAAATAATTTTTCAGTATAGTTGCCTTTTAAAATGAGCAGTTTCAATCGTAAATTTTCTGATGATCCAGCTGTGGCTGTATAATATTGAGCAGAATTTTACCTGCCAGCAACCCCAGCTGATATATTTTGCTGTTAGCTGGCCTCTACCTATATGTAGTCAATCAAGGCATTGAAAACTGACATCACAGCCAACGATTGACTGCTGTTTTATCTGCTGCCTCCTCTGCACATGCTCATTCATAAAAACTCATTGAGGGAGAAGTCGAATAACTTTGCCAGAAAGGAATAGAACTTATTAAATATCTGGTTACAAAACATGTAATGAACTGGTAAAAATAGCAGTTGGGGATGCAGGCGGATAACTTACAATCACCTTAAATTGAAATATGCTCAATATTGCTGGTGCAATATTATATATCATTGGTGCGCCATTGTGCACCTGATTTAGGCATCTATAGTTGGCTTTATCGATCATGGTATATTATGCTTTTAAAATTTTGAAATAATCTGGCCATAACTTATACATGGTATTTCATTGGATTTGGCAAATTCAATTGATTCACTGAAATATAGATGCTCAGCTGCTTGATAACCAATATTGATTGGTTTACAAAAAAAAGTTTCCGTTTACCCAATCTTCTGCAGATTCAAGCTGTAATCTATGGAAGATCCAGTGCAAGGTGGGAAATTTCAAGAGTTCTCTGGTTGAGTTTTCCTTCGTCCAAAAGGGATAAAATGACCCGTTTAGGCCTAGTTTAAAGGCTCTTTCCAGCAAGATCAGTGATTGGTGCAATAACTTTAATAGATTGTATAAGCTCTAGTGAAGGCTTTCCTTTGCTACCCCCATCCCGTCAGACAATTTAAAAGGAGAAAGTTGGAGTATTATGATGGTAAGGTAAAGCAGAATGTGTGTGAGACAGACTAAAGGGAATTGACCGTAACTGTATGTTTTTAAAAAAGTGTGTCCATTCACAGAAATACAAAAAAAAATTGAACGTAATATAGTAGCCACCCCACAACCATTAAAAAAAAAAAAAAAAAAAAAAAATCTGTGCCAATTCTTTGCAGCAGCCCTATAAGTTGTGAATCAACAAAGTAACAGCTTCTATACCAGCTGTAAGTGTAATAAAGCTTTAGTATAGGTGCATTTATTGGTTGCTAAAACATAAAAGACTCCCCCTCTATAATTTGTGGTTCGTTTGCTTTAGCCCGGAGCCCGTCACTTCACCTTATTTCGATTCTAAGTTTTTCATTAAACAGATGCACTTCATTAACCCACAGTATGGACTCGCCGCTTCCGGGCGGTGGTCTGGGTACTGCCTGCCCCGAACCCCTAGGGAGCACCTGCCTTTAAGCCCGTGTATCCTTTTAACCTGATGTAAAATAAAATCATTGAATTTAGATACATCGCGTGTAGGAGCTGATTGTTTTCCAGATTGCTTTTTTGTTTTTCGGAATACAGCCTCTATAAGTTGCACTTGTTCCTGGAGGCATATCTGTAATTGAGATTTTGAGGTTGCCACTCAAGCCTCCTATTGGCATGCGTGCCCTCCCAATTGACCCTGTACTGTTTTTTGTTTTTTTTTTAATCTGTTTTATTTTAAACTCAAAATGGAATTTTTGTACAGTACATATGTCCAGAATTTATGTTTGCACTGTTGATCCGTAAACAACTCTTTAGTGTTTTTGGAGTGTATCATGGTATTAATACCAGTTCCGTAAACTATTTATTTACATTTAGAAACTTATAACATATCAAATTAGCATTTACTTGTTCTTTATAGCAGATACATATTCTTAGCTAGATTATAAAGGCAAAGGCTCCCCCCCAAAATTATAATCCCCCCACTACTGCCCCATCTGTAGTGTATAAAAATCCTTACCTTACATCCCAGATCCAAATGGATGCCCTGTATCCCTCCCCAAAGTCACAAAAACTGGCCACCAGGAGTACTGCAGAGTCCATATAGGACCCTCCCTCCCAATTTGGTCTCCCTCCCCCATTAAACCCCTTTCCCATAATATAGATATCGGTCCCCCAGCCCCAACTGCATTACTATAGAGCAAGAAGTCCCCCATCTTTACTTACCTTACCTCTCTCCTTCGCCGTTCTACACTACCAGCAGCCGCGTCCGTGATTGGCTGCTTCTCAGCCAATCACGGATGCGCTGCTGGTCCTGCCCCTGTCTTGCAGTTCTATGCAAGCAGGGCCGGGATTGTGCGGCGAAGGAGAGAGGTAAGGTAAGTAAAGATCGGGGGGCACATTCTTTCTCTAATAGTAAAGGGGCTGGGGGATCAATATATATATATGGGAAAGTTAGTTTAAAGCGTGGACATACCCTTAAATGCATTGTATGTGACGTAAGTCTAGTGGTTAAAACAGAGAGGGCAGGTTATGAATGGAGTTAGTGGGACGGGGGAGAGAGATGGAAAAAAAGGAGTATAAGAGGGAAAAAAGTGGTGTGTTGCTTGCCCCTGAGGGTGGTAAATAGTTCCTTCTATTTTAGTTATCCCAGATCAATCCAGGATTTCAGACCCTAAGGAATTTGTTAGGACATTTTCTATGAAGGTAGAGAATTTTGTGATATAGACCACAGTTCCTCTTTATGGTTTGCCTCTAGGGAATATAAATACTTAATAAACTGTTAACCCTTAGAACAGGAATTAGTCCCAAATACCATACCATAAATGCAGCCAAATTTAGAAAAAATGGCGAGTATATCTCACAAATATTACCACCCATATATAAATATACAGTACTAATATGCCCATATAAACAACCCTAATTAGAATCAAAAAATGACAAACACAAACATATGATGTACATATCACTCTGTAGATGAAGGTGAGAGCCCTTCAAGATGTTGTAGCATTCTGAATAGACAAATGTCAATCACTATTGCAGTATAAATCAAATGAAAATCATCCAGAACCTTTATACAATTTCTAGTGACCACAACTGGTACCTTTAACATGGATATCTCTATAATGGTAAACTGCAGGACTTAGCATAAATATACATGTCACTATGAATGGCCAACTCTTCTCTTGGTAACTGCCTTTTTTTACATCCCCACATCCCTCCTTAATCACAACCTGGGACTTGTGTGACTGCTCCTGCTCCATGGAGCTTTTCTTCAACTGGTGTTCTATTTTTATCAGCTGGTAGCTGGGGTTTGTGCAGTTAGTGCATGCCGTTTACAAGTTATGTATAGTATAGTTTGAGGTTAATAAAGATATGTCCATCTAATCCTAATTTTCTGCCTAACTGTTGATCCAAGGAAGGACCCACCAAATTTATGAAGGGGAAAAAATTCCTTCCTGACTCCAAGTGACAATCGGAAATTTCTCTGGATCAACTCTACTTTATGTATTACCACCAGTAACTTCAACATTCCTTGTTTGCAAAACTCATCCAACTTTTTTTTTTAAAACGTGACCAATGAACCGCCATAACAACGTCCACTGGAAGACCGCTCCATAGCTTTACCGTTCTCACAGTGAAAAACCCTTTCCGAACTTGTCTTAAGGATGTCCGGTGTCCTCTAATATGTTTCTATTGGGAAACAATGCCCCAGAAAGTTTATTGTATGGCCCGTTAATGTATTTTACACAGTAATCATATCCCCACGCAACGCCTTTTCTCCAGTGTCATAATTTAACTTTTTTTTCAGTCTCTCTTCATATTCAAGCTCCCCCAATCCCCTTATTCATTAGTTGCCCTTCTCTGAACCCTTTCCATTTCAAAGATGTCCTTTTTGTACACAGATTCCAAAATTGTACTGCATTTCAAATAGGCCTTACCAATGGTTTGTAAGGAGGGAGAATTACATTTTCTTCCCTTGAATCCATACCTCTCTTTATACAAGACAATACCATGCTGGCTCTGGCTGTTGCCACCTGGCACTGCTTGCTTCCTGGAGTTTTGGTGGATAACAACTTAAAATCCTTTTCCAACAGGGATTTACTTAACACAGAGCCATTTATAGTATAAGCTGCACTAGGATTTTTAAGTCCAAAATGCGTGATTCATTTATCAACATTGAATCTCATCTGCAACTTGTGCCCAATGTGAAAATCTAGCTAGATCCCCCTGCAACGATTGCTGATGACACAAAACTTGGACTTCAGAGGATGTGCAAACACGAAACCTTGCTGACAATACCCACTTCCAAATCATTAATAATAGAAGCAGCCCCAACACAGAACGCTGTGGCAACCCACTTAGCACTTTAGTCCATAATGATGAAGCCCCAGTAACAACTACTCTCTGCTTTCTTTTCATTAACCAATTTTCTATCCGCTTTTTTCAAATCCAAGGCATACAACCGACATAAGGGAATCTGCAAAAATAAGAAACAATGGCCTGGATAAAACTGAACTTAGCTCCTTAAGTACCCAAGGATGTATTTTATCCGGTCCAGGAAGATTATTTATATTAACATTATTTAGTTATTTTTGTACCATATGCTCGGTTAACCAAAGTGCACTTGCTTTTTATACCATTATTGCTACTATACTCTATAGTATGCACTGCTTGCTTCCTTTAAGTTTGTTATCCACCAAAACTCATCACAAGCAAGTCCAAAATGCATCACCTTACATTTATCAACATTGAATCTCACTTCCTCATAAAAGCCAAGCAAGTTAGTTTGACAAGATCTATTCCTCCTAAATCCATGCTGGTTACTACTTATAATGTCAGTCCTTGAACATACTCTAGACATGCTCCCTTATTAAACTTTCCCATATCTCCCCACCGCTGAAGTTAAACTTACAGGCCTGTAATTACCCAGCTGTGAACGACTACCTTTTGAATATTGGAATAACATCAGCCTTTTTCCAATCCAGAGGCACACCTCCGGACATGAAGGAATCTACAAAAATAAGAAACAATGGCCTAGATAAACTGAACTTAGCTCCCTAATGTACCTGAGGATGTATTTATACCGGTCCAGGTTAATATTAACCTTATTTAGTTCTTTCTGTACCATATCCTCGGGTTAACCAAGTACACTTGAATCTTTTATATCATTATTGCTACTATACTATATCTGTACTTGGATCTTCTATAGTGTAATTTGCTTATCACCATCCTCCGTAACTAACTTATCCCCATTAATTAATTGTGCCACATTCTCATTCCTCACTTCTTACTATTAATATACTTTAAAAAAAGGTTTGGCTTAGTGATGCTTTGTTCAGCTATCCTACACTTCATTATTAATTTTAGCTAGTTCGATGCTTTTTTACACTCCTCCTTACAGTTTTTATAATCCCTAAAGGCCCTTTCCGTTCCTCTCTGACTTAAAGGTTTTAAATGCCTTTTTCTTCCTTTCCATTTTCCTCTTACATCAGAATTCAACCACATGGGCGCCGATTTATTTTTTTTACATTGATTTCCCAAGGATATAAATTTAGATGTGAACTGGCTTAAAATCCCCTTGAACACAGTTCAGTACCTTTACCTGATATACATTATCCCAGTTGACATTCTGAAGAGCTACTTTTAACCTGGGAAATTGGCCTTCCAGAAATTAAGTCTTTGTTAACCCAGCTCACTTTCTTTTTGATACATAGTCCAAAGCCACTATTTCATGGTCACTATTCCCTAAACCTCCAGTTACCTATATATCTATAATGCACTCCATGATGTAAGATATTACGGATCCAACAGAGCTACTTTCTAGTAGGAACTTCACCACCTGTGAGAGAAAATTAGCCTGCAGCAAACTCATCGCCTTTTTCTGTGATGGCAGTTCCACTACACCAATTAATGTCAGAGTAATAAAGTCCCCCATAATGAGCACACTTCCAGCCCTTGCAACTGCATATGAAGCTGACTCACTTCCTCTCTGCTAGCATTTGGCGGCTTATAGCAGACTCCAACAATGACATTACCCTCATTCCTTTTGCCTCATTCCACCTCAATTACCTCCACTTTAACATGCATTCGCCAGTTTATCTCTCTTTTAAATTTGGCTTCAATTCTTGTTTAACATAACCACATACTCCTTCCCTTTCCTTTTTTCTCTGTCCTGCCTAAACAAGGCGTTATCCTTCTAAATTTACAGCCCAGGCATGAGAACTATTCTACCACGTTTCTGCTATACCTATTACATCATACTTTCATTCAACGCCATAATTTCCAATTCACCCATTTTGTCAGCCAGGCTTCTCCCATTTGCAAACATACATTTTAGATTATGATCCTGTAATTTATTCATACACTTTAATATACATGCCTCTCTATCATGCTGGGAGTTGTAGTTTCCAAACATCTTGAATGCCAAGGAAGAAGAATGTAGTTGTCTTTTAAATGAACAGCAGAATTCTCATACAGTAATGTCTATTACTGTATGGGAATTCTGCTGTGCATTTAAAGGGCAACTAAAGCCTCAAAACAGAATCAGAAGGCAGTAGTGGTTAGTACATTTTCTACCCTCGGTTTATACTCAGGTCAACCACTTTTATTAGGTTTTTAAGGTGAAATTGGGTACCTCGGTATATACTCGGGTCGGTTTATACTCGAGTATATACGGTATTTAGGCTTTTAAAAATTACCCTTTATGCATAAATTAGATGTGATAAAGCAGCACTTCTGAACACTGAACTGTAAAATATATTTGAACCAGTTGTGATTTGATTTCCTTACACAGCAGAACACACACAGCTTATTCTTAAATGTAACCTGAACATGGTTTTGTGGTTTAGATTACATGTCAAGGCTAAATAAATATTTCTCTTCACTTTCACTGCTTTATTAAAGGGTAACGGTGCCCTCCATACAAGTGTCCTCTATTTATAAAAAGCTCTCTAGCTTTACTGGATTTTAATTTATAGGCCAGCAAAGTTATACTCCCTAGCCTGGGCGTACCGATTTATGGGAAACTATGCTTCAGGAACCAAATTTCAGCTGCTGTGAAAGATTTCTTCTTTCACCTAAGGAACATTGCAAAAAAAAAAAAAACATTGCATCATTCCTCCAGCCCTGTTGCATGCATTCATCACATCACGGTTGGACTACTTCAATGTTCTCTATACAGGCCTTCCAAAAAAAGACCTGCACCGCCTGCAACTAGTACAGAATGCCGCTGCAAGGCTATTAACAAGCCAAGCCCACCATTGCACCAACCCATCGCTCACTTCACTGAATCGAAACTGAAAATCCACCTGTTTAGTCTGGCATTTATGAACACCTGACTATTTCCTCTGTAACACAGACTGCATTGATCTGAGACATATCTATGCACTTTGAGTCCTTCAGCAGAAAATGTTATTGTATTGAATTGTCTGCCCGGTCTGTCTGAGTCTCTGTAACAGGCACATGATGTGCTGTGTAAAGATCTCCACACTACCTATGGGCACCATAAGGCAGCTTTGTCCCACCAGTAGGATATCAGTGGGCATGCTCATGCCTAAAACTTGGGGGGGAAATAATGGTGATGTCACAGCTCACAGTGCTAGCAGGAAACACCACGCTTTATACTTTAGTCAGGATAGACCGGAGCTCGAAGCATGCTCCTGGAGTCATTTTAAAGGTGCTGTTTTAAAAAAGGAAACTTGTATGGTGACCACAATTCCCCTTTAAACAATATTTTATTGTAGGCATCCTAACTATTTAATAAAGTTGCTAAAATTCTACCAATTCATCTTAAAATCTAAATTTAAATGAAAAATGACAACCACAGTTCTTTAACAAATAACATACCTTGATTTACAATAATTTCACTACAAAACTACCCTACCTTTTTACTTATTTGCTCTCTCTTTGTTCTTGAGTGACAAACCTTTTAACACGTACATGCAGAACCTTATTGGCCACCTGGCGCCACATTAGCATTAAGAATGCTCTTCTCTGCCACGGGTCTAAGGGTTTTCTCTCTCAACAGTTCAAATAACAATATTAGTTTCAACATAATTTATATATAGTATGGCTATGCAATTAATCAGAATGAATTCTATACACTATTAGAAATATTTCCTGAATTGTACATATAATAGGAATTGCTAATACAGTAACCTGTAACCTAAATTATGGCTTAGAGGGCATGTCCAGTTTAAAATTGAAGTTTGGCCATATCATAGATCCCCCCTGCCCACCCCCAACTGCGGAGATATTTCTTTAAAAAAATCCACCTGATCGCTACTTACAGACCCTTCTCTCCCACAGAGTTCAGATCTGGCTCAATGCTTGCAAGCAGGGGATGGACGGGCAGCCGTGTCTGTGATTAGCTGAGAGGCAGCCAATCACAGAGGTGGCTGCAGTCAATGGAGACGCCACGGGAACGAAGGTCTGTAAAGTAGCATTCAGATTTTTTTTTTTTAAAGAAAATACCTCTGTGGTTAGGGGTGGGAAGGGGAGATCTATGATATGGCCAAATGGTTACAAGCTAGGTGCATTGGCTGCAGAGGATGGATCTGGATGGTGGGAGGGAGGGGGGAAAGGGCTCATCTGCGCATGTCACCATCCCTCTCGGAGGCAAGACAGGAGGCAGAGATGTTTGGACAGCCACTACTCCTCATTTTCCTGGACTTTGCACTGGCACTGCAGGAGAACCATAAGGAGCAGAGATGTAAGGTAAGGATGTTTTTAAACTACACAGTGGGGCCAGTATGGGGTTAAGATTTAGTTAAGATTTAGGGTGGACATGCCCTTTAAGATTGGCATACTGCAGTAAGAGAGAAAAATGTTTGTTTTGTTATTATTCAAGACTTTCTAAATGAACTAAAAATTTCCAGTTGAGGAAATCGGAATGGAGGGAAAAGACGCCATGCAAAGCTTAAGAAAAACAGAAAGAAACGGATAGCTAAGCTTATAAGGCGAAAGAAAAAAGAAGGTCTTTCTTGAATAGCGTGTGCAAGAATGCGAGGTGACACTGACCTGGGGGAGCTAGAATTAATGGAGATGTTATTGGAGTTTCTTTTATTTAAATATTCATTTTCATCTTCCATAATTCTAACTTTCTTGCGCTCTTTTACAGGATGCTCAAATGATGGCTCTTCTAGCTTAATGGAATCTTTACCGAAGGAACCCATCTCTGTAATAGATAAAGACCTATCTCCAGAAACAGTCCTGTCTTCTGATAATGTAGGCAGAATAGTTTCTCCCCGTGATGCCTGTAAAAGCAGAGTAGGTTGGTTTTCTGGAGTTAGATTTGAACTTTTATCTTCTAATGGGCCATCAAGGGGGAGCTGTTCTCTTCTTCTCCTTTGGGTCCGTATTTTAGCCATTTCTAAAAAAAAAAGAATATATTGCATTTCACAAAAATGTTTCTTTAGCAAAGATCTGATCAAGAAAATGGCTTTCCCCCCCCCTACTTTTGCGTTTTTTGAAGTCTTTTTGTTACGAGACCTAGAGCACTGCTACGCAGAACAGGACACAAACCCAGGTCTAGTTTATCATGTTTTACATTAAAGGACAACTATAGTGTAAAAATGAACTTTTTGAACACTAAAAGTACATGGCACAGGGAGGTAGGGCTGATTACTCCTACCTCCCAATATTGTTTTATTGAGGAGCTACAGCAATACAGTTCTCATCTGCCAGGTAAATGCTCTGGGCATTTCTGTATTAAAGGATATGTCCATCAAAAAAGAGGATTTTTATGTTTTACTCACCGGTAAAATCCTTTTCTCCTAAGCCGTAAGGGGGACCCAGCAACACAGGGGTTAAGTACCCTCACTTCAGGAGCGGACACTTTAAAACTTGAGGCTCCCGTGCTCCTCCCCTCCTATATTAACTCACCAGCACCGGAAGCCTCCTCAGTTGGTCCCAAAGAGGGAGCGAAAGATAGGAAACAATAGAAACAAGAAAGTAACAGGCAACAGGCCAACGACAATCATGTCAACGAAGGGTGGGAAGTACCTGGGTCCCCCTTACGGCTTAGGAGAAAAGGATTTTACCGGTGAGTAAAACATAAAAATCCTCTTTTCTCCTACAGCCTACAGGGGGACCCAGCAACACAGGGGACGTCCCAAAGTCCCGACAGGAAAGTAGGGTGGGACAAATTAAACCGAAAAACTTAAGCTTCGGCGGTTCTAAGGATAGCGCAGCTTAAGGCAGTATCCCGTTCTGTAAATACCTGTAGGCGGTAAAACTTTATAAACGTGTGGATTGAAGACCAAGTTGCCGCCCGACATATCTGGTCCACCGAGGCTCCATGAGGAGCCGCCCAGGACGCTCCAACTGCCCTGGTAGAGTGAGCTGTAACCCGCAGGGGAGGAACAGCTCCAACCGCTAAGTAACAGCGGACAATGGTAGATCTAATCCACCTAGCTAGCGTTGCGGGAGACCCCCGGCGAGGTCCTGCCAGGAGAACGAATAATGCCTGAGAGGAACGTATGCCCTCCGTGCGAGCCAAGTAAATCTTCAGGGCTCTAACCACATCGAGACAGTGTAAGTCGCGCTCCCTGGAAGAAGAAGGATTAGGAAAGAAGGCCGGAACCACTATCTCCTGATTAATGTGGAAAGATGAGACCACCTTCGGCAGAAAGGAAGCGTGAGGGCGGAGAACCGCCCTGTCTGAATAGAAAGTTAGACATGAGGGTTCCACCGACAGAGCTGCCAGTTCCGAAGCCCGTCGTATAGAAGAAATGGCCAAGAGAAAAAACGTTTTCCAGGAAAGAAGAGAAAGAGGAATACACCTTAAAGGTTCAAAAGGAGGTCTCTTGAGTGCCCTCAGAACCAGCGATAAATCCCAAGGTTGGACTGGAAAGCGGACCGCTGGACGTAAATGAGTTACTCCTTATAAGAAGGTTTGAATGTCCTTCCTGTTTGCTAGTTTTCTATGGAAATAAATTGACAAGGCTGAAACTTGTCCTTTCAGGGCACTAAGAGAAAGCCCCCCGTCAAAACCCTTTTGAAGAAAACTAAGGATTCTGGATAGAACAAATCTGGAGGGAGGGAATCCCTTGGACGAGCTCCACAAAACGTATCTTTGCCAAATTCTGTAATAAACCTTAGCTGAAGAAGGTTTTCTAGCCGCTAACATCGTCGGAATAGCCGAAGAGGGAACTCCGCGTTTTCTCAGTATGGCGGATTCAAGCGCCACGCCGTTAAATGGAGGCGGTGGAGGTCGGGGTGTCTGAAAGGACCTTGTACCAGCAGGTCTGGCCTTAGCGGAAGAGGCCAGGGTTCCTCGATTGACATAGATAGAAGATCCGAGAACCAAGCCCTCCTCGGCCATCTCGGAGCAATGAGGATGACCGGAGCTCTTTCCCGTTTGATCCTCTTTAGGATCCGGGGAATCATAGGTGCCGGAGGGAACACGTACCCCAGGTGAAAACACCAAGGCACCACCAGAGCATCTATCAGGACCGCTAGAGGATCCCTTGTTTTGGCGCAGAACACCGGAACTTTTCGATTGTGTCGGGAAGCCATCAGGTCGATGTCTGGGATTCCCCACCTCCGCGTCAGTTCTAGGAACACCTCCGGATTCAACTCCCATTCCCCGGAATCGAGAGTGACTCGACTGAGGAAATCTGCTTCTGTGTTGGATTCTCCGGGAATGTAGATTGCTGATATTGCTGGCACGTAACACTCTGCCCAGGTTAAGATCCTGTGAGCTTCTGCCAATCGCAAAAGCACTTCTCGTGCCCCCTTGATGATTTATATATGCCACAGCCGTGGCATTGTCTGATTGCACGAGCACACTCTTGTCCTTCAGCCAGTCTGTCCAGTGTGACAGAGCTAGGAAGATCGCTCGCAGTTCCAGGGCGTTGATCGGCAACTGGACCTCCTCCGAGTTCCATAGACCCTGGACTTGGAGAGAGTCGCACACCGCCCCCCATCCCCGAAGACTGGCGTCCGTGGTTACCACAGTCCAAACAGGGAAACAGAGTGCTTTTCCCGTCGACAGGTGGTTCTCCAAAGTCCACCAAGTCAGTGAATTTAGAATCGGACGCGGAAGGCGAATCCAAGAGTCAGGACTGTGGAGACTGTCCCAACACTGAGAAGATATCTCTGAAGGGGGCGAAGGTGAAATAGAGCGTACGGAACCGCTTCCACTGAGGACACCATCTTTCCTACTAGGCGCATAGCCTGCCGAATGAGAGGGTCTTGGCAGTTAGGGTCTGAACTGTTAAGTTTCTCAGGGAAGTGATCTGTCTTGAGGGAGAAAGATCTTGTGATCGGCCGTGTTGAACTGCATTCCTAAGAACATCATCTGTTTCGATGGAATTGGAGAAGACTTTGCCTGATTGATGATCCATCCGAATCTGGATAAGGTCGCCATGCACTGCGATACCTGACCTGGTCGAAGGAATCTGCTTTTCAACAGGTCGTTAGGTAAGGAAGCACGAAGAGTCCCTTAAGTCGAAGAAAACGCCCCTGGCATGTCATCACTTTGGTGAAGACCCGGGGCGCGGAGCTAGTCCGAACGGCAGGACCGTGAATTGGAAGTGTCGGGTCCCTATAGCAAACTGAGATAACGGTGAGTCCGGTCAGATGGAATGTGGAGATACGCATCCTGAATGTCCAGGGAAGCGAGGAAGTCGTTTGGTTCGATCGCCAAGATCACTGAACGCAGGGATTCCATTTTGAATCTGAACGTTTGTACGTAACCATTGAGCGCCTTGAGATCCTGTACTGGTCGAAAGGTTCCGTCCTTCTTTGGAACAAGGAACAGATTTGAAATAAAACCTTGGAAATTTTGAAGTCTGGGACCGGGGATATAACTCTCGCTAGTAAAAGAGCTTGCACGCAGGATGTTTAGGGCCTTGCGCTGTTTGAGGCAGCGGGGACCGAGAAGGAAAGAAACGAGGGGGAGGTCGGAAGAGAATTCTATTCGGTAGCCTTGGATATTACCTCCATAGTCCAAGAGTCTGTGGATGGCAGCTGCCATTCCTTGAAGAAAAAACGAAGACGACCCCCGACCCAAGGAGGAGGCAGACAGTCATGCCTGCTTGTGTTTGTCGCCCCCTGTCTTAAAGCCCCCCGCTTGGCAGGCCAGGGGGTAAAGGGTCTTTGTCCCTGTCGTGCAGGAAAGGGGTAGTAGCCTCCGGTCTTGAGAGATTTGTAGAACGGGAAGTTCTGGGTGGGCGAAAGGAAGACGAACGTCGAAAGGATGGAAAACGACGTGCTCTAGTCTGAGGGAGGAAGGTACTCTACCGCCAGTTGCTTGTGCAATAATCTTCTCAGTTCACGGGCAAACAGGAGGCGCCTCAAAAAGGAAGGCTGGTCAGTGCCTTCTTGGATGCAGGGTCTGCCGCCCAGCTTAAGCCATAAGGATCGCCTAGGCCTAGCCGCAGTAGAGGCCGCAGATGACCGAGCAAGAGACGGCTAGTTTCAAGAGCTGCATCCCCAATATATATGGCCGCATCCGATAATTGCTGGATGACATCAATTAAGTGGCTGTCTGCTGATTCCTTCGCACCCGCTTGATGAGCTGGTCCAGCCACGCTTCCATCGCTTTGGCCACCCAGGCCGAAGCAAAGGTTGGTCTGAGGGCTGCCCCTGAAGCAGCAAAGGATGTTCTCAGCCGGCCCTCCAAACGTCTGTCCGTGGGTCCTTAAAAGTGGCGGCCTTGCCAAGGGAATGGCCGTGGCTCTGGAAAGCCTAGCCACTGGGGGATCGACTACTGGAGGCAGAGACCATCTATCCCATCCTCTTTAGGAAAAGGGAACATCGTCTGGAAGTTTCTGGAAAAGTGAAGTTTCTTTTCTGGCGATGCCCATTCTTCCAGTACGATCTGTTCCAAATGATCGTATGAAGGAAAGGTAGCAGTCGATTTCTTAGGACGACTGAATAGGGATTTTGTGGGATCTACCGGTTCACCCGGATCCTGTATATTCAGAACCTGTAGAACCGATCTAACAAGATCGTCGATCGTTTCTGGCGTGAATGTGGTCTGAATTTCCACCTCGGAAGATAAGGAGTCTAGTTCTCCTTCTTCCGATTCCTCACCTTCCTCTAAGGGGCTCTCTTCCACTGCGAGAGAAGGCATGGGCCCTGAAGCCTTGACCGCTCTTTGTGGTCTGGCCGTCGCTCCAGTGGAACTAATCGACTGAAAAAATTGTGACATAGAAGCCGATAGCACCGACATGGAGTCTGACAATGATCTGGCCCAGGCCGGTTCAGACTCCTGAGAAGGGGCCCCCAAAGGGTCTAGGGCCAACCCCGACTTAGCGGGTGGATTTGGCATGGAATCAATAGATGCCCGGAGAGTCCTAGCCCACTCAGGCTCTTGACTGGCCATCGCCATCTGCGCAGGCTGAGGATCCTGGGAAACACTGCAGGGATCACAAAGTGGCCCAGAGTGACCGGCTGGCAACTTAGTCTGGCAAGAAGCGCAGACGTAGGAGATAGCTTGTGCGGATTTTTGTAATTTGGCGCGGGAGGCGGACTTCTCCTTGTTTGACATGACTGCAGGACTACCTGAAAACCCCTACTATCTATAGAACTAAGGACAAGGAGGAGCAAAGTTGTCTTCCTTACAAGGAGAAAGAAAATTAAAGACAAAGATAAGAAATAAAGAATCCCCTTAAGCTGGGGAACTTATCTGTATGAGGAGAGACGGAGACTCCCGATGCTGGCTATACGCGGCTGAGCAGCAGAGAGAACAGCCGGAAAGAGGAAGTCTCCGGAAGTCCCGCCCCCTAAAAGCCCGGGAGAAAAGACCGGTCCGCCTCCAGCTAATTCCGCGGCGATCTCCCTCAGCCTACCAGGATCCCCTGCGGCTGACCGCTGCTCTCGACGTTCCGTGCGGAAGGGGGGGCTCTGGCCATTTTAGACCCGCGGGTCATGATGGCCAGCCCTTCCGCCGCATTCGCAGGAGGAGAGCCTCTGCTGAATGCGTCCCACGTGGGGAGCCGGTATCCCGAGGATTCACCGGCTCCTTGAAGTTCGTCTGGAAGAGGGGGAGAGAGGTCCTCACTCCTGAAGCGGACACTTTAAAAACTGAGGAGGCTTCCGGTGCTGGTGAGTTAATATAGGAGGGGAGGAGCACGGGAGCCTCAAGTTTTAAAGTGTCCGCTCCTGAAGTGAGGGTACTTAACCCCTGTGTTGCTGGGTCCCCCTGTAGGCTGTAGGAGAAAAGTTAGTTTCTATCTGAATTACTGAAGAACAGGAGGTAAATGCACTCTCTTACCTCCCGTTCTCCAGTAAATCTTACAGAAGAGGAGGAGACACTTACCCACGGATCCGCTCCAGCACCGACTTCACTGACAGTCTCCGACACGTCCTCGCTCCTTCTCACTGTGTGCGCATGCGCGCACAGTGCAAAGGACTGGAGACGCGTCGGAGATCGGAAAAAATTTACAATCTGAACACGTTCGTTTATCAGGCAGCAAAGAGCGTTTGGGGGGCTGCATTCAAGTACCGTCTTGCCCATCCTGAACATTATCCCCTTCAAAGCTGGATCGTGTAAGAGAGCAGTGTAAACGACTTTTTGCAGAGCTGCAGCAGAAAGGAAGTCCCCGGGGATGTCAGAGGACATCCTCTGATATCCCTTAGTCTTCCCAGGTGGTCTAGTTGCGGTACTGAACGCTTATCAGCTGCTTGATTGCAGTTCAGTACCACCTATAGTATTTAGCTATTTAATAGTGGCTTACTATGGTGTTTGTGAATGAATTAAAGAGATTCATCCCCAAATATTTTTTTCTTTAATCAAAATCAAGTGAACACACTTTTTTCTTTACAATAAAACCACGGTCAGTGATAAACTTGGCCTTTTCCAAGCTGTGGCAAAGTTCCAAGGGAATTCTGAAAGTTAACACAGATTAGTAGTGCAACAATTACATGGGAAACTAGGTAAAAATAAAAATTGTTTTGCCGTATTAGTCCAATATATGTAGTAAAAAGTAGAGTACTGTGATACTTTTAATGGACTAACAGTTTATTTTAGTAGACAAGCTTTCGAGGGATCTACCCTCTTCCTCGGGTCAGAGCAGTACTGATAAAAACAAAGGTTAACAAAGTAAGGAGCTAATTACATTAGATAACAAGATAAAAAAGGCAAAAAAAAGTTTAAAAAAATCCAGAATATACTGAGGAATGAGAGGGGGTAATAACAGAGAGATAACAGCATACTAGGGCAGGCAACCAAATGGAGAGGAGAGGTAGCAGGGGGTGGGTGGGGGAATAATGAGGGGGGATGCTGGATGAGAGAAAAGTAGACACTGAGAATATATGTGCATATTCTCAGTGTCTGCTTTTCTCTCTGACACGAGGTAGAGGGTTGATCCCTTGAAAGCTTGTCTACTAAAATAACGGTTAGTCCATTAAAAGTAACACAGTACTCTACTTTTTACTACATGGCAAACTAGGACTCAATCACACATGCAGAAATTTTAGGATCAGTAGCGGCTAGGCCACACTAGCGCATTTTTTGACTTTCACGATGTGTTTGCTCTTTACAATCCACACGTCATTATATTTATAACGTAAATTGTGGGCAGTAAGCCTCCACTGTGTGAGCTGCGTTCTGCGTTGTGATTTGCTAATGCATGTGATCAACATTTTTTTTGTCAAAATCACACATAATACAAGTCTACTGAAGCACAATCAACATGACATATGATTTTTGTATTACCCATGATTCTCAAGAGCTATTGCATGTAAAAGAGGACACAAGCAGATGGCAAAAGCGGACAAAAATGCACATCACTTTTTTGTGCATTGTAGTGTGGCCTCAGCCTAAAAATTGCAAAATGAGTGTGTCACTACTATTTGTTTTCCACCAAAACACTAAAAATGCAGATGAGTAATATTGGCTCCGGACAATCTCGTAAACCAATACTCAAATGTTTAATGATCAATTGTTTTTATTTTTGTGAAAGAACCTAATTTTGCTATCAAAAACTGCACAATGCTCCGATTTTAAGCTTTAGTAAGTGAAATAGACTGTTCAGGTCTGAAGTGTGCCCCAAAATTAAACTTTGGCTCAAAACACCCGCCTGATTAGTTTCGTAGGCGTACCCACTTCATCAGAGGTACCATTTGGGCTTCATTGATAACAATGTCTCTGTGTACACCTTTACATGTGGCAATGTTTGATTCAGGATACATGGTGGATTTTCCTGTTCTCCTAGACTGGAATATGGGGTACCTACATATGTCAGATATCTTTGTACTCAGGAGAATATGAGCATTTACAGTAATATTTCTGTTTGTAAACCTAAATTTTCTATAAATAATTTTTTTTTAAAATGACATTTTGTTATTGCACTGGAAAAAGAAAAAACTGTAAAATTTGTTTAAACTGATTGAGTGCAAAATACTGAAAATTCTCTGACAGAATGCGTTAAAAAAAATAAAAATAATAAAAGAATTATACCTTCAGGCTCATATTTCATTTTCATCTCATCCAAGCTGACACGAAGTTTCATGTTTTCACCTTGTGAGAGTTTAAGATGTCTATCATTTGCGAAAAGCTTCCGTTCTAACTCCAAGACACGCTGGCTCTCTGCTAAAGCTTTCATACGTTGCAAAGACAATTCATCTTTTATCTTGTCAATTTCCTTACTGTAAACAATGAAATAGTTCTTCATTCTTTTATAGTCTGATAATTTTCTATTATTCTGACAACACCTACAGTAATAGTTTGTTTACAATTTTAAACTGCACCTACACCTAAAGGCTATACTTGACCCATCTCCCTGTGGTCTCCGAACAGGTTATGGTTAAATAAAGCCTGTATTCGTTCCTAAAATTAGCCCTGGATCACATCTCTGGCTGCAGCCTGTAAGAAATGATATTGCGGTGAATATTCAAATTTCCTGCTACCAGTTGGTTGAATAGCCTGACATCACCTGCCACTCTGCTCCTCTCCAAGGGGAGAAGCATGCACACTAGACTTAATGCTGGAAAACCAGGAAGTACATGCAGACAAAAAAAAAAAAAAAAAAAAAAAAGACAGTAGAGAAGGGGAGCCCTTTAATTCAGAAAGAAGCTGGTCACACAGTGGCAATTTATTTTTAACCAATCACACAGTAATTAGGATAATTTTTTTTGTTTTTAAAGAGGGTGGGGCACAGCTAGTAAAGATGACCCTATCCATGACCCAGCCCCTCCAACTGACACACTTCATGTAGAAACTTTATATTCTATAAAGAAAAGCTATTTCTCTGTCCCTGCATGGTTAATTGCTTCGAATAAAGATCAGGAAAAGGAATAAACTTATCTGTGCTCTGTGCAGATACACACCAATCCTGCAATTAGCTGATGTCTGTGTTACTTAAAGAACTGTGGTCTCCAAACAAGTGGATTTTAAATGAAAGGCCAGTTTCCTACCTTTAAAACGAGCCATCAACCAACTCTCTACGTGCTCCACAGCCCAGTTAAAGAAATTCTGACCAGAAAGTTAATGGTTGGGAGGCTGACGTGACATTCTTAAGGCTGCTCCTCCACCACGCCACCGGCGAGCACAGCCTCAGACTTCAGTGACAGGACAGGAAGTCCCTTCCCCTCCCTGCTGTGTGAAGGTCCCCAAAGAGAAAGTAAGGGTATCTACAGCCCTACTCTCTCACTATTTGAAAACAACCTTTTCAGAGTTCTCACTCTGCCCGAAAAGGCAGTTTTTACAGTTTTCTGTGGGGGGGGGGGGTATTTCTGAGCGGCCCACGGCACACACGAGTGGGCGGGACTAACGCACCCGTGAGTGGGTGGGGCCACGGCACTCGTGGGTGGGCAGGGCTAAGGCACACATTAGTGTACGGGGCTAAGGCACCCGCGGGTGGGCGGGGCCACATGTGGCTGTAAGGGAAGGGGTCAAGGGGGGTCTGCAAATGGAAAGGTCATGGGGTCCATGAGTGGGAGGAACCAGGGGGGCTTGCAAGAGAGAGCAATTCCTATCAATTGACCTAGTCATTTTTGGACCACAGTTCCCCACTAAGTACCAATATAGCACTGTACCTAAGGAAATCAATACCAAAGCCACCTGCACCCCCCTCCCCCCACACACACACCCCCTCAAACTCCAACAGCTAAAAGAAAATCTTACTTGATTCAACAGTTATTACAGCTCCCAGTGCTGCTTACCTTCCCATAGCAAAGTCTTACTTTTACTTAATGCAATCACAAAATCACTGGGTGAATCCTATTGGCTGTAGGGGGACACAGATCATCTCCACTGCACATGCTCCATACTCTAGCTGTGCCTCTGAGAGAGGTGGATACATATACATGCATACTAACTAGGAGTGAGCTTAACAGGACATGAGGAGATCTAGTGACAGTAAGCACTGAGAGCAAAAAGGGATCAAGTTCCTGGGAGCAATAAAAATAGAAAAGCATAAAGGCAAGTAATTTCTTTCAGTTTAGTGTCCCTTAAAAACTGTTTTTACAAATACTAAGACAGGCACAGACAGTGCACCACTTTCCCTACAGTATTCCCATTGGCATGCAGTTGGTCTTTCCCCTGCTAGCAGTTCCCCAGTGTTGGAGTAATTTAATTAGCATTTAGTTGTCCTTCCTACACTAACTATTGTTTTTGTCATAACATTTTTGCCCACACAGTCGTAATTAGACAAAAATCATTAAAATTACCTGATCACCAAAACGTCATTGTGTCACCAATTGGAGACACACACACACAAAAAAAAAAAACCTAAACATCTTGTATATCCTACTTTTTTCCTTACAGTCATACAGATATTTTACTGATAGACGAAATAGAATGTTATCTTTCTCAAAAGCTAAATATTAAAAATACTGCCACTTAAAGCACCACAATTAAGACAAATTGAGACCAAATTCTTTTAATATACCTGGAATTTGCAAGCTTCATTTTAAGTAAGTCCACATAGTAAGTTTCATCAATCTGTCCCATACCATCGGTGCAGTTGGCTGTTGGTCCATTTTCATAATTTTGCTATAATAAAAGCGAACAGGAGATATAAGTGTTGTTTACACAGAAGAAAACTAACTTTTTTTCTATACAAACTGTTATATTACTATTTAACTAACTTTTTATGTTATGAGCACGTCAGGCATTTAGAGACAGAGCAGCATTTAAACCTAAGGATCAAAGTAAGCTCATCGAACTATTCTTCGCCAACAACTCAAATGTGAATGTTCAGCTTTGGCATGCACATACATTGCAAAGATCCGTCAGAACCTGTCAGATGAACAGTGGAGGAGCGTGATGTTGCAGGGTTCTGATGACACCCAGCTTGTGATCTAAAGGGTGTCATCAGAACCCTGCAACACAGAGCAGAGAACATCCCCACTAGCACAGAGGCGAAGGCTAAAGAAATGAAACATCTCAGAGGAGCCCTTAAAACTTGTGGATATCCAGACTGGGCCTTTGTCAAAAGAAGTAGAAGGAAAGAAAAGAACACGAATACCAACAGTGAAGGGAAAAGCAAGACAGGAGGAGAACATGTCATCCCATATGTAGCAGGGTCTCCGAGAAATTAAGAAGAATTTTCAAAACATCGTATCCCTGTCTGCTTTAAACCGAACAACACACTGAGGCAGCAATTGGTACATACCGAAAGACCCAATACCCAAACACAAGAAAAGCGACATCATATATGCAGTGCAGTGCAGTGAAGAATGCTGATTTGTATGTGGGGGAGACCAAACAGCAACTGCATCAACGTATGGCCCAGCAACGAAGAGCCAATTCCTTGGGTCAGGACTCAGCCGTGTACCTGCATCTTAAGATAAAGGACATCCTTTGAAGATTGTAATGTAAACATATTGGCGAAGGAACGTGACTGGTTCAAGAGAGGTGTTAAGGAGGCCATTTATGTGAAAATAAAGAAACCACTAAATAGAGGTGGGGGGGTTCGACACCAACTGTCTGCCATGTACAATGCTGTTTTAACACCTTACCTCTGGTGTTCCTATAACACCTCTTAGCCACTATCCAATCATACCCTTAACACCTGGCTGTGATATGCTAATTGGGATTTTCCAGGGACTATTTGCCACAGATTCTTGTACAAGTCATTCTGAATTGAGAAAGCAGTCGGATGACTAGCGAAACGTCTTCAAGAACTACATTCAAGTCCAGTTGATCTAATTAATACAACAGATATACCATGACCTGGATGAATGAGAACCTTCACAAGCAGATAACTTCCATAGTTTTACCTTTCTCACAGTGGAAAACCCCTTCTGTAATTAAAGACTAAACTTATTTTCTTCCAGTCTTGAGGGTGTCCGCGATATGTTCTACTGGTGAAAAATGCACCAGATCACCTGGTGTGTATAACTAACCTATCCAATCTATCTTCATATTTAAAATCTCCCAGCCACTTATTTAGTTGCCCTTCCTGAGCCCTTTCTATATCCTGCTGGCTTTAGCTGTGCTGCCTGGCACTGCCTGCTACATTTAAAGTTTGTTATCTATCAAAACCACAAATCCTTTTCCAACAGAGCCTTAAAGGGCATGTCCACCCTTCTGATAAACTTTTGAGATAATGTACTGCTCCCTCCCGCAACCGCATTACTATTATTCACAGAAAGTGCCCCAATCTTTATTTTCCATGCCTTTCTCCTCGCGTACTGCCCCGGCCATCTGCTTGCACGGAAATGCAAGCAGGGGGCGGACCAGCAGCCGCGTCCGTGATGGCTGAGAGGCAGCCAATCATGGACGGGCTGCTGGGAGTTCAGACCGTGAAGGAGGAGGCATGGTAAGTAAAGATCAGGGCACTTTCTGTGAATAATAGTAATGCGTTGGAGCTGGGGGAGGGAGCAAAATCGGAGGGAGGGGGAGAATGGCTGCAGTGCCCATGCCAAACTTCTCCCAGAGGGGAGACAGGAGGCAGAGTCCTATATGGACTCTGCAGTACTCCTGCTGGCCAGTTTTTGGGACTTTGGGGGGGGGGGCGGACTACAGAGAACCATTTAGTTGGGATGGATTTTTACACACTACATAGTGGGGCCAGTGGTGGGTTAAATTATAGTTTAGGGGGTGGACATGCCCTTTAACACAGGACCATTTATAGTATAAGCAGCACAGTACTTTTAGAGCAGCCCCTGGAAAATCCCAATTAGCATATCACAGCCAGGTGTTAAGGGTGTGATTGGATAGTGGCTAAGAGGTGTTATAGGAACGCCCAGAGTAAGGTGTTAAAACAGCATTGTACATGGCAGACAGTTGGTGTCGTTCACAAGGTACTGCCTTGGGTTTGCAGAACCCTGCAACACAGAGCCGAGAACATCCCCACTAGCACAGAGGTGAAGGCTAAAGAAATGAAACATCTCAGAGGAGCCCTTAAAACTTGTGGATATCCAGACTGGGCCTTTGTCAAAAGAAGTAGAAGGAAAGAAAAGAACACGAATACCAACAGTGAAGGGGAAAAGCAAGACAGGAGGAAGAACATGGTCATCCCATATGTAGCAGGGGTCTCCGAGAAATTAAGAAGAATTTTCAAAAAACATCGTATCCCTGTCTGCTTTAAACCGAACAACACACTGAGGCAGCAATTGGTACATCCGAAAGACCCAATACCCAAACACAAGAAAAGCGACATCATATATGCAGTGCAGTGCAGTGAAGAATGCTCTGAGTTGTATTGGGGGAGACCAAACAGCAACTGCATCAACGTATGGCCCACACAGAAGAGCCAATTCCTTGGGTCAGGACTCAGCCGTGTACCTGCATCTTAAGGATAAAGGACATACCTTTGAAGATTGTAATGTAAACATATTGGCGAAGGAACGTGACTGGTTCAAGAGAGGTGTTAAGGAGGCCATTTATGTGAAATAAAGAAACCAAGCCTAATAGAGGTGGGGGGTTCGACACCAACTGTCTGCCATGTACAATGCTGTTTTAACACCTTACTCTGGGTGTTCCTATAAACACCTCTTAGCCACTATCCAATCATACCCTTACACACCTGGCTGTATAATTCTAATTGGGATTTTCCAGGGTACATATTTGCCACAGATTCTTGTACAAGTCATTCTGAATTGAGAAAGCCAGTCGGATGACTAGCGAAACGTCTTCAAGAACTACATTTCAAGTCCAGTTGATCTAATTGAATACAACAGATATACCATGACCTGGATGAATGAGAACCTTCACAAGCAGATAACTTCCATAGTTTTACCTTTCTCACAGTGGAAAACCCCTTCTGTAATTAAAGACTAAACTTATTTTCTTCCAGTCTTGAGGGGTGTCCTGCGATATGTTCTACTGGTGAAAAATGCACCAGATCACCTGGTGTGTATAACTAACCTATCCAATCTATCTTCATATTTAAAATCTCCCAGGCCACTTATTTAGTTGCCCTTCTCTGAGCCCTTTCTATATCCTGCTGGCTTTAGCTGTTGCTGCCTGGCACTGCCTGCTACATTTAAAGTTTGTTATCTATCAAAACCACAAGATCCTTTTCCAACAGAGCCTTAAAGGGCATGTCCACCCTTCTGATAAACTTTTGAGATAATGTACTGCTCCCTCCCGCAACCGCATTACTATTATTCACAGAAAGTGCCCCAATCTTTATTTTCCATGCCTTTCTCCTTCGCCGTACTGCCCCGGCCATCTGCTTGCACGGAAATGCAAGCAGGGGGCAGGACCAGCAGCCGCGTCCGTGATTGGCTGAGAGGCAGCCAATCATGGACGTGGCTGCTGGGAGTTCAGACCGGTGAAGGAGAGAGGCATGGTAAGTAAAGATCAGGGCACTTTCTGTGAATAATAGTAATGCGGTTGGAGCTGGGGGAGGGAGACAAAATCAGGAGGGAGGGGGAGAATGGCTGCAGTGCCCATGCCAAACTTCTCCCAGAGGGGAGACAGGAGGCAGAGTCCTATATGGACTCTGCAGTACTCCTGCTGGCCAGTTTTTGGGACTTTGGGGGGGGGGGCGGACTACAGGAGAACCATTTGGAGTTGGGATGGATTTTTACACACTACATAGTGGGGCCAGTGGTGGGTTAAATTATAGTTTAGGGGGTGGACATGCCCTTTAACACAGGACCATTTATAGTATAAGCAGCACAAGAATTCTTAAGCCCCAAATCCTTCACCTTACATTTATTAACATTGTCAAAATGGGCTACTAAGTGGCAAATGAGATTCAATCTATCTAGATCCTCCTGCAACAATTGCACGTCCTCTGCAGCTGTTAATGGTCGACACGTTTTTGTGTCCTCCACAAACAGAAACATTGCTGGCAATACCTACTTCCAAACCATACCAAGTAGCTATATAGCTTAAGGTGAGGTGAGCTGTGATATGTATGGGATGAGTATGGGAGAATGTCTGTGTAATAGCTAGAAAGTATAAGTATCACAGATAGTAATGGATCTGTCTTTCGCCATAGTCTAAACTAACAGAGGGTTATGATATCTCACAGCTTGCCATAAGATGTGGTGGCTAAAGGTTATTACAGTTCACAGATATTTTTCTCAAAGGAGAGCAACATCTTCTGATCCTGTGCAAACAGATAGTATTTTATTGGTCAAGGTGATATCACGCGCCAACTCCCCTTGAAGGTGAGAGCTGTGCAGCTGCGACGCCTGAAAAGTGTGAACAGTATTGCTCATAAGCGTAAACGCGTACCTTTTATAATATTGCTCAATTGCTCATAACCATAAACACGTACCTGTAATATTAAGGATAATATTGCTCAATTACTCATAACCGTAAATGTGCACCAGTTAAACGACACTAACGCGCATGACTGCGCGCATAAGATACGCTTGCTCAATAATAAACAGCCAATGCCTTATATTGAGTATGTACCAGAGGGGATTTCCACAGGAGAGCGGGACTTAACTTGTTTTCTGGAAGCGACAGACGTGTCTGCAGTCTCCCGGGTCCTCCTCTGATTGTGGAAGTCCCCCAGTCACGGAGAGATGCTACAATATCCGGTGATGTATTGATGCTTACTCTATCAATGTGTAGTGTAATATGAATGCATGTTATAGATAATTTACATTAAATTCACAAATAAAGAGTTATAATAATCTAATAATAGATCATTATACTGCCTATTTTGCATTATAGTGAGCGAGCTGAGATACCGTAAGTGTCATTGAACTAGCTAGACATGAGCAAAGAACATAAAAATGGGACAGAGCCTTCTTAAAACAGGAGGTATTTTGCAGCCTCAAGCTATACGAATAGCATTGTCCACGAAACAAGTCATTTCTTTTTAGTTCAATAATTTTTATTAAAGCATAATATTTATGTCAACTTATTTTCAGTGTTTTTCTTTTTTCCATACATATCTTCTCGTAGAGTTATTTAATTACATACAAACTGTTATTCACTCTTAGCGTAGTGATATTTAACAAACTAGTTGAACATCTACAATTTGGTCAACAATATAGATTTATATAACCTGGTTCTTATGTACCTAGGTACTTTTTTCTATTGCCGTCAACCTGAGAGGTTTCTTATCATACCATAGTAGATTATATATGTATGAGATTAGGCCTGGGCCCCATGGGGATCTGCTACAAATTTTGCCTAATTTTGGGTAGTCTGTCATACTGGGTTTAGGGCAGGTTCCTCTTACGAAATGTATAATTTAGAAGTATTGGAACCATATCCTCGGATGTATTTTAAACTTTTCCGTTGCTTCCTCCCAGGTCATGGGCCTATCAGCTGTTACCAAGTCCTCCACTCTATATACATACCAGGCAGAAATAAAGCTTAAGGTGAGGTGGGCCAAAAGGAGCACAGAACATAAACAGACTAGAGTCTTCTTAAAACAAAAGATATTTTGCAGCTTCATGCTATATGAATAGCATTGCCCACAAAATAATGAAACAAGGAGTAATTTCTCACTCCCAGGTTTGCCTACTTCTAAATCAATAATGAACAGATTAAATAGAAGTGGCCCCAAATATGGGAACGGGAAATGGGACTTACTTATACCCCATAACAATGGGATAAGAGCCTCATACGAACACAAATTATCTTTAGCATGTAAAAGCACAAGAAAAAAAAACAAACTAGAAAATCCTGTCAAGTTGGTACAGAGCTCCTACATTGTTATACAAAATAACACCAGCTATATCAGACAGATGATGGAGGTGCCACACTAACAGGGATTTCTATGTTTGTTTGTTTTTTAACAGTCAGCAGGGCAGTTTTTCCCAAACTCTGGAAAAAAAAAAAGACACTTGTGCCCCAATATAACTATGGATTACAGAAATAAATAATTTAATGAGTATGGAGGAGCTCACTACATCAGCTCACCACAGAGAGAAAAGATATATACAAAAATGGACCCCCTGGGCATTATTTATGGACTCGGACCAATATAAAGCAATGTTATAGATTTGTTCTTCTGTCCATATATGAACTAATTATCCTCTTCACAATTATTTTGGTTATAAGACTTTACCCTGGACCATTAAAAAAAGTCCCGTGCTATGAAAACTGTATGTGCTGTAGCTTCTCAACAAAATGATATTGTACGGTAGGAATATTAAATCCTACCTCCTTGCGTCAGGTACATCCTATTTTTTTTTAAAAATACATTTTTAGGAGAATAGTTTTCAATAAATATCGGCTATTTGTTTCTTAAAGTTACGTTAGCCAATGTACCAAGCATCTACGTGACTATAAGACAACGTACGGCACTTGCTTGTAATGCAACTGGCGCCACCAATGTACTGAGCCGTTAACGTCTCTTTAAGAAGTAATCTCTAACGCCAACAGATAGCTGGCGATTAAGATTCACAAAAGGCAAACTCCATTCGCAATGCACTGAGGGCCACTATGAGCTCAGTGCATTGCCTAAAGGGTGCAATAGAGAGCGATAGCGACTCTCGGTACATAGCCCCTAAACTATTTTCTATCCCTTAGGGGACTATAATTTGACCGAGGGATAGACTGTTGCAGTTATGCCATAATTCTATATTATCAGCTTGGTCTTTCAACTCCATAATTAAAGGGGAACTGTGGTCTCCATACATTAATGAAAGGCCAGTTTCCTACCTTTAAAACGAGCCATCAACCACCTCTCTACGTGCTCTACAGCCCAAGATATAAAGAAATTACAGACAAGACATTTAATGGGTGGGAGGATGACCTGTAACATTCCT
The DNA here is from genome assembly GCA_019447015.1 of Hymenochirus boettgeri. Lineage (NCBI taxonomy): Eukaryota > Metazoa > Chordata > Amphibia > Anura > Pipidae > Hymenochirus > Hymenochirus boettgeri. The sequence continues at coordinate 61,993,016 of CM033471.1, forward strand.
AAGGCTGCTCCTCCATGTCGCCACCGGCGAGCACAGCCTCAGACTTCAGTGTGTGAGGGAGACAGGAAGTCCCTCCCCCTCTCTGCTGTGTGAAGATCTCCACAGAGTAGGTAAGGAAATCTACAGCCCTACCCTACCACTGTGTGGCAAATTGGGCTGTAAGGGAAGGGGCCAAGGGGGCCTGCAAAGGAGGGGCCATGGGGCCCATGAGTGGGAGGGACTGCAAGGGCAGGTGGAGACATAGGGCAGAGTGACTGTCAAATGGTTTCAGAGCAGAAAGTGCAGGGGACCTGGTGATGTTGCTGCCATATCGCACAAAAATGTAAATATCTCCAAAAATATGCAAAATACTGTATATACTCGAGTATAAACTGTCCCGAGTATAAACCGAGGTATCTAGTTTTAGGTAAAAAAGGAGGAAAACCACACCGACTCGAATATAAACCAGGGGGTAGTATTGTCCACTAAAGAGGTTTTGGAACTACAACTCCCAGCATGCTTTATTGCTGGGGTTGTAGTTTTTTCAAACATCTAAGTTGCAAATACTTACAAATAAGAGTAAAACCTTCTTTATTTGTGCATACTGTATGCACAAATATAGGAGGATTTACCCCTATTTGCCACTTAAGATGTTTGAAAACTACAACTCCCAGCATCCTTTATTGCTGGGAGTTGTAGTTTTCAAACATCTTAAGTGGCAATACTTGCAAATAGGGGTAAATCCTCCTATATTTGTGCATACAGTAGCACAAATAAAGAAGGTTTTACTCCTATTTGTATGTATTTGCCACTTAAGTGCAATAAATGTTCCACAGCCCCTGCGCATCCGATGATGTCACTACCCGGCGCCTCTCACTTTGCGGCGCGGGTAGTGACATCATCCGGATGCGCCCAGGCTGTGGAGCGGATGCGGATCGCTCGGCCGCCGACAAGGTACGGGAAACATTGACTCGAGTATAAACCGAGGTAAGATTTTCAGGCTTTTTTTAAAGCCTGAACCCTCGGTTTATACTCAAGTATATATGGTAAACAAAATAAATTGCAAAATTCTCAGGAGAGCAATCTCTATCAATTTACCTAAATATTTTTTAAAGCACAGTAGGTGTTATGGCTTTTTCATATGCTCATAATTAAAAACTGGATGACATTTAATACTGAAAATACAAGCAGACTTTATAGGATCTGTAACGGGTGAAGAAAGCTTTGTAGAGACTTACCTGATATTTTTCAAGCTGGCGCACTTTTATAACAAGAGATTCGATTTCACTGTTCTTTTGGGCAACCATAGCTTGCAAACGCTCTAGCTGCTCAGGGTCACTTTGAGAACCTTTAAGCTGCAATAATGTTGCTATCTGCACCTAGTAAAAACACAATGCGATTATGCATTAGCAAGTGTGATCTCTACCTCCATATAAAAGAAAGAGTATACATAATTTAGAGAATTAGAAGATCTAGGAATAAATAATGGGTGATGTATAGAAAGCTGCTACCAGCTATTTCCATCTTAAAGCCCCGTTAACCAATACATCAAGGGATAACACGGCTTTAAAAGGAATTTGGTGGCATTGCCAATAGCACCTTTTTAGGACGAAATCGAACTGTAACAATTAAAATTTACATTTGCATATTTTTATTGAATATTTGAAAATTTCTATTGAAAATCCAAATTCAATTGGATTTTCGGAACTGCTGTTGAAGTAAAAATGTAGTTTCATTCATCTCTATATATAACAAGAAACATATGAAAACCCCAAAATATTCTTTGCTTCACAGTATTTTGTTAAACTGCAACAAGAACAGACAAATATGCTCTGGATTCCTTTCTGCTTTTAGCTGGTCACTCACTCAATGACCACTTCTTGCACAAGCAAGGTTCTATTCACTATTCATTGCATTTTACAATTCTCAAAACAAAAAAAGATGAAAAAAAAACCCACTTTACTTACTTTCATTCTGTGCATTTGTTGTCTAGAGAACGCATGTTGTTTTTGAAGCGATTGATTTTGAACTTTCAAACTAATCATCTGACGCTCGATTTCCGCTCTTCGATCTTCCACCTAAAATAAATATCATCAGAATAAAAGTATATCTGACAACTTGCGGTTGACTGCGTATTTTATAAGACAGCAATAAGGCTTGTTATACAGAAATATTTACACAAGAACAAAATGAGGTTTTCAAACTTCTTTGAGTAAAGTTTTAAAGGGTAACTGTGGTCTTGAATTTTTCCAAACTAGTAAGGATTGTATAAAAAGCCTTCTATTATACCTTCGAAATAAAACCTAAATCCCATCTCTAGATAAAATTGGTGAAAAGTTATTGCTGTAAAGGTTTAGCAATATACTTCCTGCTTGATCACTTCCTGTTTTCAGCCATGAGACCAGCTTGTAGTCATGTGACCAGCCTCTGCTGCCTTAATAGGCTCCCCTTCTCAACTGTAAATTTTTTCCCCAGGTACTTCCCGTTTCCCCCAGCATTTAGTCTTAACTGAGCATGCTTCTCCCCTGGGGCGAAGGGGTGGGGCAGAAGTCTGGTGATTCCACACAACCTACTGGAAGCAGGAAGTTTGAACATTCATCCTAATGTAATTTCTCACAGGCTGCAGCCAGAGATGGGATTGTCGGCTCATTTTAAAGGAAATACTGCAGGCTTAGAACCCTAACTTATTTTGAGACTTGCCCTTTAAGCTGAGGCTACATTAGCAACACACAGAAATGCAGTGCATTTCACATGCGTTTTTGCTGCAATCTTCCAAATATTCAGTTATCAGTTATAACAAAGCCTATCGGAGCCCACACAGTTGGGTCCTGTCACATTAGAATGTACTGGCATGAGATTCTCCCATGCAACTGGAAGCATGCGAGAATCAAGCAAGTATGGCCTAACCAGATCTTTTTGAAATATATGAGAAATAAACAATTGTAGATAAAAGCAATGGTGTCTTCATACCAAAATATAATCTAGTCATTCTTTTGGCAACGTAAATCAAATGATGTGTTGGAAATGATTTTTCCCACAAGTGCTACCCTTGTAGTTTCCTTTACTTCCACTCTTCTGCCTAGTTCTTGCTAAGCCAGCTTGATGGGTATGAAAAAAGAACTTATTCTAATTTTTTAAAAATAAATATAAAAGCTTTTATCCCCAGAACACCCATTGCATTGCATTTACGTACATAAAAGAATATTCTGTAAATAAAAAGGCTTCCATGTTGTTACCAGTATAGGGTTCAAAGAGCCTTGCGAATATGTGCACCTATTAGCCACGAACCCTGACTTGACTATTCATAGTCTCTGTGTACATTTTATTTTTATACAGATGCCTCCACACCAATATTAAAGTACCTGATATGACTTTGAAAGCAGCTAGTTTCTATTTAGTTTATTTTCCTGCCATCATGCATTGCAGATAGCTGATTTTACTGCCATTCTGTTTAATATACTGGTTTTCTTTGTATTGGGTTTGGTGGATACTATACTATTCTAGAAATACACAATGAGTTTCCAGGTTTAAATTCTCTAGCTTGAAATTATTTTGTTTTCGTATGAAAGGCAAAGAAACGCATGGTGGGGGGGGGGGGAAGAGAATTTTTATATTTACGTAAAATGCTTCTCTCTGAAGCCGAAGGGGGACCCAGGCACAACGGGGTTAAGTTTCTACCCCAAAGAGTGGAAACTTTAAATTCTTAAAAAATGGGGCTCCGGTCCCGCCCCTGGCTTTAAGAACCTGGGTGCCGGAAGCCTCCTCCAGTTTGACCCAAAGAGGGAGCGAAGGATTAACAGATAATAACAAACTCCAAATCTCAGAAAATTGTGGCAACAAGCCAAACCACAGCACAAAACCTAGGCCAAAATTACTGGGAGGGAGTGCCTGGATCCCCCTTCGGCTTCAGAGAAAAGCATTTTACGTAAGTATAAAAATTCTCTTTTCTCTTTCAGCCTCAGGGGGACCCAGGCACGATGGGGACGTTCCAAAGTCCTAATAGCAATAGGGAGAGACAAACTACCCCACCGCAGCCTGCAACACAGAACGTCCCAATGAAACTTCTGCGGAAGCAAAGACATGGAGTCTATAAAATTTTATGAACGTCATAATGAACAACCAAGTTGCTGCTCGGCATATCTGATCCACAGAGGTTCCTTTGTAAGCAGTCCATGAAGCTCCCATGGCCCTGGTTGAATGGGCTGCAACCCGCCTGGGAGGAATAGCCCCAGCAAGATGGTAACAGCGTATGATAGCCGATCTTACCCATCTTGCCAGAGTCTGTGGCGAGGCTCTGCATATCGAGGAGATAGTTATCGAGGAATACCATCTTTCTATTGGCTAAGTCAAGGGAGTTGACTCTAGGGGCTAGAAGGGGGGAGACCTAAGGGCCCTGAGAAACAATGTTAGGTTCCAGGGTTGAATAGGTGTCCTTTTGGGAGGGTGAATGTGAGCCACCCCTTGCAGAAAGGTGCAAACGTCCCTTTTCTACGCTAGCCTACAATGGAAGAAAACGGACAGAGCCGAAACTTGACCTTTTAGGACACTTAGGAAGAGACCCCTGTCTACCCAATAGCAGGAAATGGAGCAGTTGAGAGAGCCCAAACGACCTCCTAGGGAGGCCAAGCTCCCTACACCAAGACACATAGCATTGACAGACCCCAAAGTAAAGCCGGGCTTTCTAGCTGCATGCATGGTTGAAATTACTTTTCAGTTTCCACGCCACCAGGTGGAGGCATGGTAATCTTGATGGAGGAGAGAACCCTGCAACAGAAGGTCGAGTCGCTCTGGAAGTTGTAGGCAGTCTAATGTCTTGGCTAAGAGGTCTGAGAACCATGCACTGGAGGGCCAAAGTGAGCAATTATTATGGTGGGAATAGGATCTTCTAAGTTCTGGATCTTCTAAGTTTCGGCAATGCCAGGGTCTCTGTGCGTTACCCCTTGGTGGTTTAGGTATGCCACCGCCATTTTCTGACGCATTTCCTGTCAGGAAGGTGGTCCATTGCAAATGGCACGAAGCTGCAGAATGTTGATGGGCAGAGTGCTTTCCCTTTGAGACCACTGCCCCTGAGCTTGACCCGCCTCCGATAGAGCTCCCCAGCCCAGAAGGCTGCTGTCTGTCGAAAGGCCTGTCTGATATGGAGAGGAATGGGCAGAGAGTCTGGTCCAGAGAGAGGGAGGACTTGTCCCAATATTTTAGGACGTGTCTCTGCAGAGGTCTTAGGTGGAATATCCCGGTCTCCAAGGCTTTTGCCACCCATGGACATTGGTCTTAATGCGGTTCCAGTTGAAAGGTGCTTTTTTAGCAAGACCCCAGTGCGGTGATCCAGAGGATCCTTAAAAGTTTACCACCTTTGATAGGGGAATAGCAGTTGCCCGAGTCTGGCCACAGGAGGGTCGACTATGGGAGAACTTGCCCAGCAGTCCACATCTGACTTTGAAAAGGGAAAAGAGTTTTGAAACTGTTGGCTGAGTTTTAGCAGTTTATGATAAGGGTATTGGTATATATGGATGGATGAAAATCGTCAGCTACTGCCTCTGGGTCTCTCTCGCCTTCCTCAGAGAACTCATCCTTGTCTGATAAGTTAACGGCTTCTGCCTGAGAGGTGGAAGGTATGGGCTCTGGAACTGTGTTGTCAGTTCTCGACGTAATATCTGCATCCTGTTGGGCTATTTGGCATAGGGAAGCACAGAGAATAGACTTATTTTCAGCTAATAATCTAGCCCAAGCAGGTTCAGTCTCCTGAGGGAGAACCACGGGAGCTGCCTGCACCACAGACCCTGTATTTTTATTCCTAAGGGAATCTCTGGAGGTTCTGGGGGATTTAGCCCACTCAGGCTCCTAGTCCTGCCTGGGACCTTGCTCATGAGATGTAGAAGGAAAGAATTTACCATAGGCCACTGACTATGCATGAGCCTCAGTGGGGAGGTGCAGGACTATTATTAAATAATAGGCACACAAGAGGAGAAAAAGAGCTAGCCCGCAACATTCTAATAATCAGAACACAGTGGATACCATAGTTGTGCAAAAATATTACAAAACAGAGCTTTTTCAACGGTTAAGTTGTTTGTCTGGCATCCGTATTTATAAAGAAAGCTTTACGCCTATGTGTGTGACGTCATTCTCGCAAGATTACGCTCGATATTCTTTGGACTTGCCAGCTGACTCACTGCATGTAACTGAACTAGGAAATGCTACAAATTAAAGGGCAAGTCCAGCCCTAAAATGAAAATTTGACATCACAGCCAATGACAATGTTAATCCCTTATCTGCCTCTTCTGAGCAGTGGTACAGGTTTCTTAATTGCTTAGTTTGCATGAGGCATCCAGAAGCATAGCAGGCATACAGTAATGAATTCATAGGAAAAAATATAATATAATCAACACATTTTAAAGAAGCCATTCTTTCTAAAAGATGTTCTTATGAGGGTGGAGTTGTCTTTAACCCTATCAGTCTCCGTCAGTTCATAAGAGGTCCACACACAAACTTTTTAATACAATTGATAACAATAATGACTTAAACCCTTCAAAATATAACTAGATCATGATTGTTGTTATAAATAGAAATATATATATTCCATAGCAATATGCTATTGCTTGCTCCACCTATACTATAGGATTATTAACTTCAAGTTATCTTGTCTTCCAGATAATAATTCCAGTTAATAATCCTTAACTTGAAGTTCTCTTGGTGCATCCACATAAATCATTGTCTTTTAAACTTTCTCCTCTAGATAAGTATATACTAATTAGAACTTGTAATCTTGTAGTCCATCAGGTAAGTCCATCTTTATCCTTGTCCATCTTGGAGGCTTACATAGGCTTACATAAACGTATGAAGATACTTGTTCTTCAAACGTAATATCCAAGTTTTATGCTTGTAGATTATTTGGATATAAATAAATAGGTCCATTTCCTTATGTGGAGGTAGGAGTCCATGAATCCCATATACAGTCAGACCATTATATTTATCCTGTTAGGAGACATACTGTATAGATTAAATTACTGTTATATGAAAACTGTGAAATCCATTTTTTGGTTTAAACCCTTAGGGTGCATGGTATAGTCTATAGATCCACTGTCTCCTTTCTCATTAATCTATTTTACATCTCCTCCTCTGATATATATTACACAACGTATCTATACCAAAGCACTGTATACTGTGAGTCTGACCCCCATGATGCTCAAGAAAGTGGTCTGCTACGGATGTCAATGTTTTATTATCCTGTCTATCTCTTGAAGCAAGCCTTATGTGTGACAAATGTCTGGATAACCTACATCTCAATTGCTGAGTAGTTTCTCCATGTACATTTTATTACAAGGACATAGTATGCAAGACACAAAATGTGATTTACTGTATCAACAATCATGATCTAGTTATATTTTGAAGTGCTTAAGTCATTATTATTGTTATCAATTGTATTAATAAGTTTGTGAAACTATTTGTGTTTGTGTGTGGACCTTTAATGAACTGAACATGGTAGTATAGAGTCGCACTCCAAAGTGAAATAGTGGGTTTATTCACAATCTATTATCAACAGCAACAACATTTCGAGGGTACAGTCCCCCTTCATCAGGTGAAGAGTGCGCAACACAGAAAGGGTTTAATAAAAAATTTCCTTTTCATCTTCTCCAATCTTACTCTACACCTGTTGTCTTCCTGTACTATTCTCCTAATCCTTAGGAATGGGAGACCTTTCGTTACACTTTTGGGGGTGATGACTAGGGGCTAGGAGCAAGTTGTTCTTTAATATATATATATTTAATATATAAATCAGTGATCAACTCATTGCCCTCTTTGTTAACCAATACGTCCAAATAGGTCACACTGTGGAAATCATATTGCACTGTAAATTTCATAGTGGGGTGTACACTCCCTTTAAGCCAATTGATCATTATTGCACTTATTAGCACTTTTATTCCATTATTTATAAGAATCCAGCTATCTCACTGTATTAGCATTTATATGGTTTTATATCTGTTTTACTCGGTATTAGCCTTTTAGTGATATTATACTTTTAGGACATTATCATGCACTTTATCCCCTTTTCATGATGGATACAATATGCTATTTTGCACCCTTTAGTATTTCTATGATGTTTACTATATGCTAATTTTTCCTGGACCTACCCAGGATGTGATGTCACACATACTTTGCACTAGGCTATTTAACCCCACTCATACCTGATGAAGGGGGATTGTACCCTCTATGATTGGTTATGAATAAACTCACTATTTCACTTTGGAGTGTGACTCTATACTACCTTGTTGAATTATCATGTTCCCTTGGAAGTGGGGAAACAGGACGTCTGCACCCACCAGGTTAGTGTGCATATGGACCTTTGTTGATTTTACTTTTTATGAACTGACAGAGACTGATGGGGTTAATATGTAGCATTTCCTGGTTCAGTTACATGCAGCGAGTCAGCTGGCAAGTCCAAAGAATATCGAGCGTAATCTCGCAAGAGTGTGACGCCCCACACATAGGCGTAAAGCTTTCTTTATAAAGACGGATGCCAGACAGACCACTTTACAGTTGAAACGGCTCTGGTTTTACCGACAAACAGAACGAAACACATCCTGCCATGTGGACCTGGATGAGTTTTTAACCCATACCTTTTTCCATTGTACTCTTCTGTCTTGTGTCTTCAACCGGGAGTCATGAGTAAGGGGAACCCCCATGATGCCCACTGACTTAATGACTTTACTGTACTTTTTGAATAGACCTGTTTTGATACTAATGCTTATATGTATATAATACTTTTGGTGAAGGTATAGAGTGTTTTAAAGATTATTAATGTTCTGTCCCAGTTAGAATTAAAGGATTTTTAATATTTTTGCACAAATATGGTATCCACTGTGTTATACAATATATACACTAATATAATAACACTCTAATAATGTTAAAAAACATTATTAGAGTGTTGCGGACTAGCTCTTTTTCTCCTCTTGCTTGCTCATGAGATGGGCCTTGCTGCAGGAACCACATAGTGGATCAGGGTGACTGGCTGGCAACTTTGCATTGCATGTAGTGCAATTGTAATGCTGGATTATAGGCCCTACTGCATTTTAGCCTTTTTGGTGTCTGGGGCAGACTTTCTCTGTAGCAGACATAGCTGTTTGAGGGATAGGCAGGAGGAATAAAAAGAAATAAATAAAGACTTTGCTTATCTGGAGGAGACTTCAGGACTCAGATCCTTGTGGGCTGGAACAGTTTTCCTTCTGCAGTAGCTGTATCCAAGATGGCCACCGCCATGTGTAGCTGGGAGGTATAAGCTACGCCCCTTAAAGCCATCCAGTCTAGCAGTGCGGATTAACAGGGGCACGGTGGCATGTTACCCTTGCAGGAGAGGGGAGAGTTCCCCGATGCCTTGCTGAAAAGCAGCGCGGTGTTAGGCACCCTCTCCATGGTTTTTAAAGTAACGTTTGTTCTGAGAGCGTTCATTTCTACGTGCGCTAGTGATCCTACTAATGAGCGGACACTTAAACTGGAGGAGGCTTTTGGCGCCCAGGTACTTATAGCCAGGGGGTGGGACCGGAGCCTCATTTCTTAAGAATTTGAAGTGCCGGCTTCTTGGGGTAGGAGCTTGTGCCTGGGTCCCCCTGAGGATGAAAGAGAAAAAGATGGTTTTCAACACAGAGTTGGGTCTCTGGGCTGTAATATTATTGGCCTTCAGCTTCTAGGAGCAAGGCTGCAGCTTTCTTGTTTTGATCTGCTGTGCAATAGAGAGCATGAGACGTGAAGGCTTTCAACAAAACAAAAAAAGAGTTGGATCATGAAAGCTGGCACTTATTACCCACTGGTTAATTTCATTAATTCTCAGCAACAGCAAAGGGAGAGGCAAGACGCAGCCAGGTGACTTTGTTCTATCTATTGGAACAATGTTGTGTGGTGACGTTAGTTCCCCCTCCCCTAAATCTACAGACTGAATCTATATTTATAAGATACAATATTTATTAGATAAAATATTTATAAGATAAAATATTTATTAGATAAAATATTTCTTAAGCACCAAGCAAAAAACTCTTAATAGGTCTTATATTTAAGGATGTCAGTTACTCAAATCCCCATTAACCCAATACATGTGGAGTATTAGTGTTGTACCTACAAGGGAAGAGGACAATGCTAATTACTAATTTTTACCCTAGTATTTCATTAAGCCATTAGAAATCACGAAGGACAGTAAGCACTGGAAACAGTCCTTTAACATTTATTTCCTTGCAGACTGCCCCTTAAAAGGGAACATTATAACTATAATCATAATACAGTATGCTTTTTAATCACAGGAATGCTGAGCGGCTTTTCCAGGCTTGCTTATAATTTGCACCTATGTTGTTTAATGCGGCAATCACCGACATTCACTGGTGTATAAAATTTCTGTAATGGCAAAACTAAATACCTTTCGGCAGAAGAGAAAAGATTCTGTGAAAAATAAAAACAAAAAGGAATGGCTCTAACCACAATTTTATTTTCTTGATCTATCTCTGGCAAAACCGTACGTATCTTAAAAGAAATATGAAGTTGCTATCAGTCCATTACTTCCTACTTTGAAATAGTATAGTATTTGAGGTTGAATAAAGACATACGTCCATCCAGTCCAACCCATCTAGCAATATCCTCATTTCCTGCCTAACTGTTGTCCAAGGAAGCAAAAAACCCCACCAAATTTATAAGGGGGAAAAAATTCCTTCCTGACTCCAAGTGGCAATCGGAAATTTCCCTGATCAACTCTACTTTGTATCATCCCAGTAACTTGCAACATTCCTTGTTTGCAGAAACTCATCCAGCTTTTTTTTAAACTGACCAATGAACCTGCCATTACAACGTCCACTGGAAGACAGTTCCATAGCTACCGTTCTCACAGTGAAAAACCCTTTCCGAGCTTAAAGCCTAAACCTTTTTTCTTCAAGTCTTAAGGGATGTCCTCGTGTCCTTTGACATGTTCTCTTGGTGACAAATGCCCCAGATAGTTTATTGTATGGCCCGTTAATGTATTTATACACAGTATCATATCCCCACGCAACGCCTTTTCTCCAGCGTCCATAATTGTAACTTTTCCATTCTCTCTTCTATTCAAGCTCCCCCAATCCCCTTATAATTTAGTTGCCCTTCTCTGAACCCTTTCCATTTCAAAGATGTCCTTTTTGTACACAGATTCCAAAATTGCACTGCATATTCCAAATGAGGCCTTACCAATGCTTTGTAAAGAGGGAGAATTACATTTTCCTCCCTTGAATCCATACCTCGCTTTATACAAGACAATACCATGCTGGCTCTGGCTGTTGCCGCCTGGCACTGCTTGCTACCTTTAAGTTTGTTATCCACCAAAACTCCAAGATCCCTTTCCAACAGGGATTCACTTAACACACGAGCCATTTATAGTAATGTAGCACAAGTATTTTAAGTCCAAATGCATCACCTTACATTATCAACATTGAATTTCCCTGCACTTAGCGCCCAATGTGATAATCTATCTGATCCCCTTGCAACGATTGCACATCCTCTGAAGTTTTAATGGTCGACAAAGTTTTGGTCGTCAGCAAACACAGAAACCTTGCTGACAATACCCCTCCAAATCATTAATAAATAGATTAAATAGAAGCGGCCCCAACACAGAACCCTGTGCACCCCACTTAGCACTTTAGTCCATAATGATGAAGCCCCATTAACAACTACTCTCTGCATCCTATTCATTAACCAATTTTCTATCCATGTACAAATAGGTCATTTAGAAGTAAATCTACTGTAAATATCCTTTTTATACTTCCTCTACTGCCAAAAAAGCTGTTTATCATTTCTAACACAAGCATTTTAGCAGTTACTTGTTAGTTGCTATATACCGTATATACTCGAGTATAAACCGACCTGAGTATAAACCGAGGTACCCATTTCTACCTAAAAAAACTAGTAAAAACGATTGACTCGAGTATAAACCGAGGGTAGATGTAAATTCATTAATAATGCCACCCAGCAGCCATTCCCACTGCAAGGAAGACCCAGCACCCCACCACCACCCCCGCCCCATCTACCCCCCCACCCCCAAACCACCCCTTGCATAATTAAATTGAAAAACAGGACCCACATAATTAAATTGAAAAACAGCAACAACCCATACTGGTGCTGGTAGAAGGGACTGGTTCTCCTGTGTGGCTGTCTGCAGGCTCCTCCATTATACCGGTAGGAAAGGTTCGGTACAGATCGGGGTCCAGGCTGATGACGTCAGCGGAGCGCGCGGGCACATAACTTACGCACGTCCCACGCGCTCTGCCTTCTACAGCTCCCGGTCTGCCTCTTACAGCCCCTCTCTGCCTCTCCGGGTCTCACAGCTCCCGGTCTCACTGCTCCTGCTCCAGCTCGCCTATCAGCATTCGGTCCGGACTGCGATGATAAGGTACTGGTACACAAATTTTTTTTTCAGCCCGATTTTCCCTAATGACTCGAGTATAAACCGAGCCTAGGTTTTTAAGGTATTTTTTAAATATTTTCTTAAAAACTCGGTAATTCAATCATGGAACACTTCCGTCGCATAGATTGTTATAACAGCAAAAAGTTACCATACCTCTGCAAATAATGAATTTCCTTTACTGTTTGGGTCATGAGCTTGCTGTAAAGCCTGGTCAAGCTGAACTTGCAGGTCTTGATTTGTTTCACGGGATTTCTGTTTTCAAAAATAAACACAAAACCTGTTGGTTAAACTCTGGCCTTTCCCATCCAACTACTCAAATATCTATAGTCAATTATTTAAACAGTTAAAAGGACAATCATACTCGCCTCCCATGCTCCACTTCCTCCATAACTGCATAGCACTCAGCGTTTTAGGTCCTCACTCTAAGGCTGAGGCCACACTGCAACGCACAGGAATCGCGCAAGTCGCAGTCGCAAGCGTTATCACATGTGATTGTGTGCGCGATTCTTGTGCGTTTCACGGCTGCATTTTGCAAATGTGATTTTGACGTTTTCAGTTATGGAAACGCATGCGTTAAGGCACCAAATATTGTGAACGTATGCATTACCAAAACGCCCCAGGTCCGTTGCAAGGACCCAAACATCCAAGGTAAGTCAAATAAATAAATAGGTTCCGCACCTTCCAAAGTCAACGTGGTAAGGAAAACAAGACCGCCTGAGCTTCAATTCATCAAGTTTATTCGATTCCGCCGAATAATGGCGGAATCGAATAAACTTGATGAATTGAAGCTCATGCGGTCTTGTTTTCCTTACCCCAGTTACTCCGGAAGGTGCGGAACCTGTTTATTTATTTGACTGTCACCGACAGTGGAATACGAAGGAGAGCGCCAAAGTAGAATTTGAACAAGTACTGCAAGAGTTAGGTAAAGTACCCAGAGGTGAGGATGATTTAGTGAGAGATTTAGGTCCTACCCTTGGGTACTATGCAGCTAAGAATTGGGGAAATGTGAGCATAATTGTCCTTTAAGCTGGCCATACATTAGTCGACATACCTACCAACATTCCCAACATTTTTTTTAAACACTGTCCAATATTTTAAAATTAAAATTATGATTGTAATCCTGACTGTAAACTGACTGCAGATCGGGAAACATTAAAGAAATGTACACAAGTAAAACCACCACTCTGTATAACATTGCGATTGATTTGACGTTTAATAGAGCCTTATTTTCCGTGGGTTTTACATTCCTCTTCCTAGCCTAACGATTTTATGATTAAATATCCATTGCAAGATGATTGGCAGGCATTGTCCAAACATGTGAGAATTTTGAGAAGGTTTCTAGTGTATGGACAGCATAAGATATAATTCAGCTAAAATTCAGCTGTAAGGTTACCCAAACATGTTAACATGTCATTTCAGGGGTATTGATGGACTACGCAAATGTGAAGTCTATAAACAGAACTCAAAAGGCCCATTTATAGTAGAGTGTGTACAGACTTGCTTATCTAGGCAATTTTAATGCTGCTTGTAAATATTCACATGAAATTTGACTTCTAAATATGAATATAAAATAATTATGTATTTGCTACAACAACAATCAGGCTAAGACTAATTGGCACATTAAAAAGAATAGGTTTATGAGCCTTACTGTATATGTGGTCTATAATAGTTAGGCAGACATGTATAGTTCTGAAAAATTTCTTAAACTAGCAAAAAAAGTTTTTCAAAAAATACAACTATAGCTTTAACGTTCCTGTAAATGCATAATTATATAAGGCACTTCTGCGAATTACCTCTAAGGCAGTAAAATATGCAACAGCTTCCTTTTCCCGCTCTTCTTTTTCGGACTCAAGGCGTTCCAGGTGTCGGCTCTGGTTGCTATTTGCAAGTAAAAGCTGTTGTTCTTTATACTGTAGTTGATTCATCTCTTGTTCTAAAAGGGCCTATTTGAAAAATATGTGCATAAACTAATTGTCTCTATCAGACTAATTATAATTTAAACGTAGGACACAAATCAAGTACAAAGAAAAACAGAAGGTCTCTTAGAGTTTTCCCTTTAAGTTAAAATTTAATTTATGAATTAGACTACCATGTGCATATATTGTGGGTATTTAAGTTGCCTATGCTATGGTTGCCACATAGGTAAGGCGCAGATTGCTCCAAGATATTGAATGTATTTGGTTTGCACAACAAATCATTGGATTTCAACTATAGCGTGTATAAAGATTTATTTATTATTATTTTTTTAAGTTAAACTGAAAAGTGATTGGGGCAGGGATATAGGACTGTTAATTCCTAATAACTCCCAATGTTGTTTCTATGAGGAGCACTAGCCAAAGAAAACCGATTCTGCAAGTCTTCCTCTTCTATCCTTTTCACAGGAATGGTCCAGGAGTAACCTGTCAAATGGAAACTGTACATGCTATATAGCTCCTCAACGAAACAATATTGTGAGGTACGAAAAATAAATGCTACCTCCCTGCCCCAGGTACATTCTATTTTTAATAAGTGATTTTTTTTTTAATCCTTTCAAATATGCAGCTTCTCATTTTTTATTTTAGACAAATCGGATTCCACCGGATGAATTCACGTACTGGTAAGCAGAAAAATACACAAACTGCTAGTATGATCAATTTGAAAGTTTGAACTGCAGAAAAACCTGCACCAATAAGGGACACAAGCTAAGGGGAGAAGCAATATAGTATGGCAAAATCAATGTAAAGCTACTAACCGATGTACTGTAGTAACCCTTGCAATGAAACAAACCTTTACTTTCATGCAAAGTTATTACTGTATCCCAGGAATGAGGAAGGTAAGAGGTCTCTGCATAAGTTATACAACAGAGTGATTTACATATAAATATAGTTATTTTTTCAAACTGTATACATTCATAAAAATGTGATATCCCATAAGCAGAAGACCAGAAGATAAACAAGCAAAGCTATATTATAGGTGATAGGTAGAGGGTGAAATAAGGTAGAAAAATATTTTGACATTTTTTACATTTTAATTTTTAAAAAAAATATAAGTTACTTATATTATTTTCATCTAAAGTATAAAACATACCACAACTGAACTGCAGGAATCATTCAAAATACCTTTTTAACTAGGACTGCAAGATGGTGGATTTAATAGGGTCAAAAAATGAATCTATTAAAACATGCACCTTTTTAAATGTCTGCATAATGTGTGGTATATATACCTGCTAAATGATGGCTGTTTAAAATCAATGAATATGAACACTACTAGCTCAACTATGTTCCTTTGCCAAACATATCTCAGTTATGGACTCGCCCTCCCAGTTATAAAGAAACAACAGGTATATAGAAAGACTTAATGGACTCTATAAGCCGTCACACATGGTCTTAACCCAACTATACGATAATATTGTTATAATCGGCGTGCTACTACATAGTAGCTCGGCCGATTATAGCATTCAGGAACTGTACTGACCGTTTCGCTGCCGCTCATGCTCGTTCCTCTTACCCTTACGGTACTGCAGTGACTTCTTCCAAACTGGTGTGTGTGTGGTGTAGAGAGATAGTGGGTGCATGGGCTGGTGTGTGTGTGGTTTAGAGAGAGAAAGGGTGCATGGGCTGGTGTGTGTGTGTAGAGAGAGAGGGTGAAGACATGGACTGGTGTGTGCGTAGAGAGAGAGGCTGAAGGCATGGGCTGGTGTGTGTGTGTGTAGAGAGAGGGTGAAGACATGGGCTGGTGACAGTACAGGATCATTTAGGAGAAAGATATATTTGATACAAGGGGTACATTATAAAAGATAATGTACCCCCTACTATCTGATATCCATATACATTTTATGGATATCATATGTCACCTTGGAGTTCCGTGCCCTTTATAAAAAGCACTCGGCCTGTGGCCTTGTGCTTCTATATGGTGCTCCTCGGTAACATCGAATATCCTTAGAATTTACAGTAGACATTATCACTATATAAACATTTTTATTTTATGCCTGTATCCAAATAAGGAGGAGTTAAAAAAAAAACAACATCAAACATATACCTTTAAACTACATCTTACCTTGCAGACTGTAGTGAGGTAGAAGTTATGCTGCAAGCACTTATGTTTTATAGCTGCCCATCCATTTCCCAGCTTTTGCACATTTAATTATAGTACAACCAGCAATTCACTCTCTTCAAACTGCTGTTGTATCAATAATATATATAAAAGGATGCAACAGACATTTCAGCATAGCCTGTGCCATATGCATTTAAAAAAGAATGCAGTTTTCTCTATGCTTTTGAGTAAGTGATATGATGATTAAGTATTGACAAATTAAAGGCTATAAAGCAGCAAATCTAAATAGTACTTAGTAGAAAAAGATGGGGTCATAAATAAGCTTAAAAATCTAGGTATATAGAATTTATACTGGAATATTCTTATCGTAGGAATGAACTGTTCATATAGTACATGGCTGATGGTATTGGGTTTGAAATGCCGAGCTGCTGCATTAGTGAAAATTTCACAGCTCATTGCTCCTGTTAGCAACCACCTAGGGAGGTAAGAATCGGCTGAACTTTTTACAATATTAAATCTGCCATCTAATTCAAACAGAAGATGATCATCAGGCAGCAGATATTCATATACCTTAAAGGACAACTAAAGCCTCAGAACAACACTCTTTCAGAAGGAAGAGCACCTTAATATAAAAGCTGTAATCTGTTTTCACTTTTCATTTTCATATGGTTGTTGGAAAATTTACCTTTATAACATGGGGTTTGTGTTTTATTTCCCAAGATCCCAGTATCACACAGTGTGGTCATTGACCATTGTGCTCTTTATATATGCTCAGTCCTAAGATACTGCAGGAACTTGTAACAGTTAGTTCAGTTGGTCACACCCACAATAAACCTCTAACCAATCCTTTTACATCCTTTGACTGAGAACAGGAGTGTGGACAATCATTTTACATAAACACAGTTATTTCATCTAGTTCTTCAGGGGGTTACAATTACTTTAATGCTAATTGTAGTGCTTTTGGAGGGGATATTTTCAGATTCTGGAGTATAAAAAATTGGGTTTAGTTCTCTTTTACATAGGCTCAACCATGTGGAGAGGGCACACCAATCCTCAAACTTGATAATCATAGAAAAAGGTATCACACGGGAACCAAATCACAGTGTTTTAGTGATATTTATTGGAGATGTAGCACAATATGTTTCAGACCTTACTGGTCTTTTATCAGGTGTGGTTATTACAAAAGAAACCCAATACCCTCATATATACACATGATACCAGCTCCCTCTTTTGGCCAGGTATCACATAGAAATTACAGGTGTATATTAAAGGGCATGTCCACCCCCAAATCTATAATCCCCCCCAGTAATGGCCCCATCATGTAGTGTAAAAAAATCCTTACCTCACATCCCAGCTCCATATGATTCTCCTGTAGTCCCAAAAACTGCCCACCAGGAGGATAGCAGAGTCCATATAGGACTCTGCCTCATATCAGGCCTCCGGGAGAAGTTTGGCATGCGTACTGCAGCCCTTCCCCCCCTCCCTCCCTCTCCCTCCCGTTTTGCGATCCCTCCCCCTAGCGTAAAATCTTTTCCATATAATATTCCCCCTGTCCCCCCAGCCCCAACCGCTATATTTTTATTATTAGAAAGTGACTGAAACATTACTTACCTTCCCTCTTTCCTCCGCCGCACTGGACTCCCAGCAGCCGTGTCCGTGATTGGCTGCCGCTCAGCCAATCACATGCGACTGCCGGTCCCGCCCCTCTGCTTGCATTTTCTCGCAAGCAGAGGGCCTGGCAGTGCGGCGGAGGAAAGAGGGAAGGTAAGTAAAGTTTGGGGCACTTTCTAATAATAAAAATATAGCGGTTGGGGCTGGGGGGACAGGGGGAATATTATATAAAAAAAAAATTGGAAGGGTGAACATGCCCTTTAACCTTAACATGTATATATAGACAATACTATTAACACAGTCCGTCCAAATTTGAAAAAGTGTAGTACTTTACCATAAACTTGGAGGATGCATAGTTGGGAAGCCATGTAATTTAGCCATTAACACATTTACATTTGGAATTTTTTTTACCCCTTATTACACCTTTAGTGCATACCCAAATCCATTACGTTTGAAAAGTTTTGCACAATTTTATGCACATGTCAAATATAACTGCTATTGATACTTTTGAAACAGAGTTTCCTACTTTGCACAAAATAATATTCCAGGACTTGTGCCCAGTAAGTAATGCTTTAAAGGAAAACTAGTACACAAGTGGCAGAATTTCTAATTTTGGTTTGAGAAATAATAACATGCCCGACCTTTGCATTTTCTAGCTCAGTTTTCTCCAGCTGAAGAGTCAACATTTCAGATGACATGGTTTCATGAACTCTTTCAGACATCATGCGTATTTCTTCTGACTTATTGGCAAGTACTTCACTCTGATAGTCTAATTTATGCTTCAACTGCTTCTCACTTAGTCTTGCTTCATCTAGTTCTGCTTTCAGCTTCTCTAACTGTAGGTTAAAAGTACAAAAGAATAAGGAATAACTGGAAGTAAGATGATTAAAATGATAGATGCACACATTATCTTCTATATTGTTCATTTTAATGATGAATTTAACACACTAAGCAACAAAATAAAGAAACAAGCAAATCTGTGACTACTATATAATTTGAAAAAGCAAGGAAGTATGAAGTCCTACCTTTCCTTCATTACAGGTGAGCCCTGGATAAATACAAGGCTTTTGTAATTTAATGTTAAACATATATGCTAATACAAATCCAATGTTTGCACTTTAAAAACTAGAAACATTTTTTAGAACCAAAAGGATAGGATCCTCCACTAAGAACGCATTTAAACATTTCTCTTTGTCTAATAAGTTAGTTATAAAATATTGTGAAGCAGAAACAATAAATAAATTATTTTAAATAAATTATTTTGTTAAGGGGCAACAATATAAAAAAAAACTACATCACCCCCATTACATGTCCACGCTTCCAGCAGCTGAAATTGCTTACCAGTACTCACATTTACAACTGTGCTGCCCTCCCTTAGATATGACACAGCAAAGATAAGTGCTAAAAGCACGCCATGGTTAACACAGCACTTGTCATTGGCTGGTGGGAATGTCTGTTACCACCTCCTCCTCCGAACAGCCAAAAAAACTTGAAATGTCCTGTTGCTAGGATACAGGCTATATACCGTATATACTCGAGTATAAACCGACCCGAGTATAAACCGAGGTACCCAATTTTACCTAATAAAAAAGTGGTTGACCCGAGTATTAACTGAGGGTAGAAAATGTACTAACCACGACTGCCTTCTGATTCTGTTTTGAGGCTTTAGTTGCCCTTTAAATGCACAGCAGAATTCCCATACAGTAATAGACATTACTGTATGAGAATTCTGCTGTTCATTTAAAAGACAACTACATTCTTCCTTGGCATTCAAGATGTTTGGAAACTACAACTCCCAGCATGTACCTATATGCGAGCATCGAATCCGCAAGTAAAATGTCTATTATACCAATACGCAAGCATCGAATCCATGAGTAAAATGTCCAATATATCTAGACATGAGCATCGAATCCAGTGTAAAATATCCATTATACCTAGAGGCAAGCATCGAATCTGCGAGTAAACTGTCTATTATTCCTATACGCGAGCATCGAATCTGCGAGTAAAATGTCTAATATACCTATATGCGAGCATCGTATCCGCGAGTAAAATGTCTATTATATCTATACGCGAGCATTGAATCCGCGAGTTGTTCATGGGATAATTATCGAATGTTCGAACTCAAGAGCTCGAAAGTAGCCACGTGAGAGTAAAATCAAGTTTTCAAAAGTCCTGGATATTCTAACATGTTCCCCAGACCATTTCCCAGGTCCCACAGCCATTTACATTAAGTTACCATTGATATTTTAGTTGTATTTCATTCAAACTTTTCAAACTATTTGACTCCCCTTGACTTTAATGGGGTCCGTTTTCAAACTTTCAAACATTTGAAATTTCGATATAGTTCGAAAGTTCGAAAACGGACCGAACTTTTGAAAGTTCGGCCATCTCTAGTGTTGATCAGCTTCTAGAAGCTCCCTAGTGCCAGCGCACGTTCTAACCCACATTCTGGAGTTGACCAGCTGCTAGAAACAATAAAAAGCTATTATTTGTACACACAAAAAAAGGGGGAGATTGCCAGCAAATGGTTTGCCTTGTTTAAAAATAATTTAAACAACAATGAGGTGTTAGTACCACACTTTGGCAAAAATATGTAAGATTGCCATGTCAACACACAAAAAGTTATTACAATGATGCAATTGTAATAACAATCACAACAGTATATTTTTACTGCCCACACTGTAAAAAAAATACCAAGAAATCCCAACGTTTAAACAAATCTGTTTAGCGCATATTCAGTACATGCATACACGGATAAGTAATATAGAAAATTAAATTATTAACTCACAGTATAAGATATATAATGTATATTATTATATATAATACTGATTGAAAAATGTATTGTTATCATAGCTATCAATATTAGAAAAACATTTTCATAAGTAAAATGTAGAGTTTTTCAGTCAGAAAACTTTGAACTTGTCTGTTTAAGTTAGTAATTATATTTCCTCTTAAATGGAATATTGCACATTGTATTGTGAAGAAAAAACAGCTTTGCTGTAAATCCAACTTATCAGCATGCAATTATCGGAGATTTGGGCTGAGAATTAATGGTTGTAGCACTGCAAATCTAAAATGCTGTGAATCTAAATTGCAGAAAGTGTAGCAAGTGACTTTAGCTTTTTTGAATCTACTGTACCTACTGCCATTAGGTGCTTTTTCAACTACCACCGCTCACAAAGCATTCAAAGCACCTGGTTAAGATTTTCAAAATAAATAAAACGTTCATGTACTTGGTTTCTGAAACATGAATATGGAAAAAATAAAATGGTTTGTTGACTAAATTTCACTGTAACAAATTTGTGGAAAAATACAGTTAAAATATATACCGTATATACTCGAGTATAAACCGACCCGAGTATAAACCGAGGTACCCAATTTCACCTTAAAAAACTAATAAAAGTGGTTGACCCGAGTATAAACCGAGGGTAGAAAATGTACTAACCACTACTGCCTTCTGATTCTGTTTTGAGGCTTTAGTTGCCCTTTAAATGCACAGCAGAATTCCCATACAGTAATAGACATTA
Organism: Hymenochirus boettgeri; assembly: GCA_019447015.1. Lineage (NCBI taxonomy): Eukaryota > Metazoa > Chordata > Amphibia > Anura > Pipidae > Hymenochirus > Hymenochirus boettgeri. The sequence continues at coordinate 62,014,571 of CM033471.1, forward strand.
CTGTATGAGAATTCTGCTGTTCATTTAAAAGACAACTACATTCTTCTTCCTTGGCATTCAAGATGTTTGGAAACTACAACTCCCAAAATGCTTTATTAGCTGGGAGTTGTAGTTTCCAATCATCTGCACCCTCACCCTCCCACCCAGTTCAGTGTGTACCTGTTGTGCAGCCTATGTGCCAGCATGTGTGCCAGCATTGAAGATCCTGTTTTGCAGCCTGTGTGCCAGCATTGAAGGTAGGTACGGTAAGCAGGTAGAGCTACCCTGTACTCGTAGGTACGGTAAGCATTCCGGCTGCCGCACGCTCATTCCCTGTACTGGCGCGCTGGCGGATGTCACTAATTGGCACTGGGCAGTGACGTCAGCTGGCTTGCCAATACAAGGAATGAGCGTGCGGCTGCCGGAATGGTAAAGACAGCAGTGACTCGAGTATAAACCGAGTTAGCACAGTGGTAGCCTCTACCGGCTTACCGTACCTACCTTCATTGCTGGCACACAGGCTGCAAAACAGATCTTCAATGCTGGCCCACAGGCTGCACAACAGTACACACTGAACTGGGTGGGAGGGTGAGGGTGCAGATGATTGGAACACAACAACTCCCAGCTAATAAGCATGCTGGGAGTTGTAGTTTCCAAACATCTTGAATGCCAAGGAAGAATGTAGTTGTCTTTTAAATGAACACAGAATTCTCATACAGTAATTCTATTACTGTATGGGAATTCTGCTGTGCATTTAAAGGGCAACTAAAGCCCAAAACAGAACAAAGGCAGTCGTGGTTAGTACATTTTCTACCCTCAGTAATTACTCGGGTCAACCACTTTTTTTTATTAAAATGGGTACCTCGGTTTATACTCGGGTCGTTTATACTCGAGTATATACGGTATATACCTGTATCCTAGCAACAGGACATTTCAAGTTTTTTTGGCTGTTCGGAAGGAGGTGGTACCAGACATTCCCACCAGCCAATGACAAGTGCTGTTTTAACCATGGCGTGCTTTTAGCACTTATCTTTGCTGTGTCATATCTAAGGGAGGGCAGCACAGTTGTAAATGTGAGTACTGGTAAGCAATTTCAGCTGCTGGAAGCGTGGACATGTAATGGGGTGATGTAGTTTTTTTTTTATATGTTGCCCCTTAACAAAATAATTTATTTAAAATAATTTATTTATTGTTTCTGCTTCACAATATTTTATAACTAACTTATTAACAAAGAGAAATGTTTAAATGCGTTCTTAGTGGAGGATCCTATCCTTTTGGTTCTAAAAAATGTTTCTAGTTTTTAAAGTGCAAACATTGGATTTGTATTAGCATATATGTTTAACATTAATTACAAAAGCCTTGTATTTATCCAGGGCTCACCTGTAATGAAGGAAAGGTAGGACTTCATACTTCCTTGCTTTTTCAAATTAATAGTAGTCACAGATTTGCTTGTTTCTTTATTTTTTTTGCTTAGTGTGTTAAATTCATCATTAAAATGAACAATATAGAAGATAATGTGTGCATCTATCATTTTAATCATCTTACTTCCAGTTATTCCTTATTCTTTTGTACTTTTAAACCTACAGTTAGAGAAGCTGAAAGCAGAACTAGATGAAGCAAGACTAAGTGAGAAGCAGTTGAAGCATAAATTAGACTATCAGAGTGAAGTACTTGCCAATAAGTCAAAAAATACGCATGATGTCTGAAAGAGTTCATGAAACCATGTCATCTGAAATGTTGACTCTTCAGCTGGAGAACTGAGCTAGAAAATGCAAAGGTCGGGCATGTTATTATTTCCACAAACCAAATTAGAAATTCTGCCACTTGTGTACTAGTTTTCCTTTAAAGCATTACTTACGGGCACAAGTCCTGGAATATTATTTTGTGCAAAGTAGGAAACTCTGTTTCAAAAGTATCAATAGCAGTTATATTTGAATGTGCATAAATTGTGTGCAAAACTTTTCAAACGTAATGGATTTGGGTATGCACTAAAGGTGTAATAAGGGGTAAAAAAATTCCAAATGTAATTGTGTTAATGGCTAAATTACATGGCTTCCCAACTATGCATCCTCCAATTTTTAGGTAAAGTACTACAGACTACATTTTTCACAATTTGGACGGACTGTGTTAATAGTATTGTCTATATACATGTTAAGGTTAAAGGGCATGTTCCACCCTTCCATTTTTTTTTTTATATAATATTCCCCCTGTCCCCCCACCCCCACCGCTATATTTTTTATTATTAGAAAGTGCCCCAACTTTACTTACTTCCCTCTTTCCTCCGCCGCACTGCCAGGCCCTCTGCTTGCGAGAAAATGCAAGCAGAGGGCGGGACCGGCAGTCGCATGTGATTGGCTGAGCGGCAGCCAACACGGACACGGCTGCTGGGAGTCCAGTGCGGCGGAGGAAAGAGGAAGGTAAGTAATGTTTCAGTCACTTTCTAATAATAAAAATATAGCGGTTGGGGCTGGGGGGACAGGGGGAATATTATATGGAAAAGATTTTACGCTAGGGGGAGGGATCGCAAACGGGAGGAGAGAGGAGGAGGGGGGGAAGGGCTGCAGTACGCATGCCAAACTTCTCCCGGAGGCCTGATATGAGGCAGAGTCCTATATGGACTCTGCTATCCTCCTGGTGGGCAGTTTTTGGGACTACAGAGATCATATGAGCTGGGATGTGAGTAAGGATTTTTTTACACTACATGATGGGGCCATTACTTGGGGGGATTATAGATTTGGTGGGTGGACATGCCCTTTAATATACACCTGTAATTTCTATGTGATACCTGGCCAAAAGAGGGAGCTGGTATCATGTGTATATATGAGGGTATTGGGTTTCTTTTGTAATAACCACACCTGATAAAAGACCAGTAAGGTCTGAAACATATTGTGCTACATCTCCAATAATATCACTAAAACACTGTGATTTGGTTCCCGTGTGATACCTTTTTCTATGATTATTCAAGTTTGAGGTTGGTGTGCCCTCTCCCAATGGTTGAGCCTATGTAAAAGAGAACTAAACCCAATTTTTTATACTCCAGAATCTGAAAATACCCCTCAAAAGCACTACAATTAGCATTAAAGTAATTGTAACCCCCCTGAGAAACTAGATAAATAACTGTGTTTATGTAAAATGATTGTCCACACTCCTGTTCTCAGTCAAAGGATGTAAAAGGATTGGTTAGAGGTTTATTTGGGGTGGGACCAACTGAACTAACTGTTACAAGTTCCTGCAGTATCTTAGGACTGAGCATATATAAGAGCACAATGGTCAATGACCACACTGTGTGAATACTGGGATCTTGGGAAATAAAACCAACCCCCATGTTAAAAGGTAATTTTCCAACACCAATTGAAAATGAAAAGTGAAAACAGATTAAGCTTTATATTTAAGGTGCTCTTCCTTCTGAAAGAGTGTTTTCTGAGGCTTTAGTTGTCCTTTAAGGTATATGAATATCTGCTGCCTGATGATCATCTTCTGTTTGAATTAGATGGCAGAATTTAATATTGTAAAAAGTTCAGCCGATTCTTACCTCCCTAGGTGGTTGCTAACAGAGCAATGAGCTGTGAAATTTTCACTAATGCAGCAGCTCGGCATTTCAAACCCAATACCATCAGCCATGTACTATAGAACAGTTCATTCCTACGATAAGAATATTCCAGTATAAATTCTATATACCTAGATTTTTAAGCTTATTTATGACCCATCTTTTTCTACTAAGTACTATTTAGATTTGCTGCTTTATAGCCTTTAATTTGTCAATACTTAATCATCATATCACTTACTCAAAAGCATAGAGAAAACTGCATTCTTTTTTAAATGCATATGGCACAGGCTATGCTGATAATGTCTGTTGCATCCTTTTATATATATTATTGATACAACACAGCTTTGAAGAGAGTGAATTGCTGGTTGTACTATAATTAAATGTGCAAAGCTGGGAAATGGATGGGCAGCTATAAACATAAGTGCTTGCAAGCTAACTTCTACCTCACTACAGTCTGCAAGGTAAGATGTAGTTTAAAGGTATATGTTTGATGTTGTTTTTTTTTTTAACTCCTCCTTATTTGGATACAGGCATAAAATAAAATGTTTATATAGTGATAATGTCTACTGTAATTCTAAGGATTTCGATGTTACCGAGGAGCACCATATAGAAGCACAAGGCCACAGGCCGATTGCTTTTTATAAAGGGCACGGAACTCCAAGGTGACTATGTATCCATAAAATGTATATGGATATCAGATAGTAGGGGTACATTATCTTTTATAATGTACCCCTTGTATCAAATATATCTTTCTCCTAAATGATCCTGTACTGTCACCAGCCCATGTCGTCACCCTCTGAGCTACCCTGTGCTCGTAGGTACGGTAAGCATTCCGGCTGCCGCACACTCATTCCCTGTACTGGCGTGCTGGCTGATGTCACTAATTGGCGCCAGGCAGTGACGTCAGCCGTCATGCCAGTACAAGGAATGAGCGTGCGGATGCCGGAATGGTAAAGACAGCAGTGACTCGAGTATAAACCGAGTTCAACTTTTCAGGCTGATTTTACAGCCTGAAAAACTCGGTTTATACTCGAGTATATACGGTAATCAAGCTGATCAAGGATGGATGGAGGAGTGTTTTCCCGCATGCTAGCTTTGAGTGACATAGCAGACAGAATAGTTACTCCCCCTTCACAGAATGACTAATTGAAGGCAGAGAGGCTCGAAATCAGTAAAAAAATGCATTGAGGCAATACAATTATCCTAATTATAATAAATTAATAGTGTGTATAGCTCTGTGCAGTTCATGTGTACATGGTACGTCCCTATACAAACAATATTGACTATTGTGTATAAGATTTAGTATGCCCGTGTGGTTTATAGTACGCTAGTGGCCAAGGCTATGATCACATTTGTTTCTAAGAATCAAAGTGGTGACAAATACTTTTAACTTCATAATTTTTATCATATAGATCTCAAGTTCCTCAGGTTTTTTTTTTTTTTTACAATTTGTTATTCTGAGAGAGGGTGGGTGTTTTTAGATAATGGGGTATTAAAGTTTGGGTCAGTTCAATGAAAAAAAAAAATGAAAAAAAATTCTATTCCACATGCCCAATTAAAAGGATAAGTGCACTGTAAAATCAAGTTATGCTCAATTGGAAGCTGCAGCTTTAAAAATACTTCTGCCATATTTTTTTTCCCTAAGCCCCTCCAGAGCCTACCTTTGTAGATTCAAAGTTGTTGACATCGTGTTTCTCCTTGAATAGTTAGCTCCGCACAATACAAGGGTTGTGGAAGCACTCCATTTAGGCTAATTTACAACTACATTTAGCTGAAGTTCTACTGATCTGGTCAAACATTTATACAAACATAGAAAAGATCATCAATGCACATTCCTAGGCCCCATACAATTTCATTATCTGCACACTGGCATACTTTATAATTGGAGTGCTTCCAAAACCTTTGTATTATAAGTATTTATTGGGAAGCCTGTTTAAGCTTCCATGTGGTAATAGCACTCCCAACACGACCCTTTTATGGGAGGTCCGATGTCTTTAAGATAAAGCACTGGATGGATGGTCTCTTCCCTCATTTTAAAAAAAACAAAGGGCTGGGGGGGGATTCAGAAAGCCTGTTATATGGATCCAGTGCACAACTATGAGAAATGCTAAAGTTTGCTAATGGTAATTGAAGTAAAAAAAGGTTAGAAGTTAGAACCTTCCAGACTGGGGTTACCTTGACGTGGTTGGAAAGCTTTTCATTCATGTGATCACAGTAATGTATGCTAAAACCCCTTTGTTTATAAAGTATGCCAGTGTCCAGATATTATATTTTATGGGGCCTAGGAATGTGCATTGATTATCTTTTCTATGTTTGTATGAATGGTTAGCTCCGCCCTGCACGTGGAGTGAACGGCCCGTATCAATTGAAGCCAACGAATCAGGAGGTAGCTGAAAATCTCGGAGTGGGGCGGAGCTAACCATTCACAAGATGTCAGCAACTTTGAATCTACAAAAGGTAGGATCTGGAGGGGCTTAGGGGGGAAAAAAATGGCAAAAGTATTTTTGAAGCTGCAGCTTCCAATTGATCATAACTTGGAAAGTGGAAAACCGTCAAAGGGTGGTGATCCCAGTTTTAGGTTATTACAGAAAGAATATCTTTATATCAAAATTATTAGTGGAACACTGCTTGTTGTTTATAAGCTATTTTCTCTCTTTACAGATAATAAAATATGCATCCTGAATTGTTTAACAACAGAAGGTACATTCTAGCCAGTATGCCTTACAGGTGTGGAAGCTTAAATTTGTGACTCTGAAGGTTTATTATTTTTAGAAATACTCAGCAGCGTAACTAGTAATCACTGGGCCCCTCAGTAGAACAATGATGGGGCCCCTATCTGTGCTTCATCCACAGTAGTTTGCTGGGAGGAGGCTATATCTGTCATAGGAAAAATATGATATGACGGGTCCCCCTTGTCTCCCGGGCCCCCTGCAGTTGCCCCCTCTGCTCCCTGGTAGTTACGCCCCTGGAAATACTATATATAGAAATGTGAGATCACAAAAAGTTACTTTCCATTTGGGATGTATTCAGATTGCATAATATTCGGTAGAGCCAAGTTCATTGATAGGCCACTAAGTGTCAGTTTCAGACAGCTATGTTTTGTTCTTATAATTATTTTATTACCGGTCTTGAAGTTACATATTGTATTATTGGATTTATTCTTTTCAATAACTTAGTATTTGGTTATGCATATTTATTATGGATTATGCACCATGCACTAAACTATGTGAATTGCGACAGACACTGAATTGAATTATGGAAAATATTGGAAACTTTCTCGCAATTTACTATAGATGGACTGGTCCTTTAACATTGAGATGGGGCCATAAAGTACCGATTTGTGCTTTTTTTCTTTTTTTTTTTAAGTCAACAGTAGAGAAATGGTGGAATAGTCCAGTTGGAAATTAAGACTAAACAATATTTTTCAGCAATAATGGCAACAAACATTCCTACATATTCTATCAATTGCGGAAAAATCAGACGGTTTTAAATCTTTTGCTACGTCCTGCTGTGTTTGGTATTAAGCTGCTATTTCAGGTTCTACAACGGCAGTGTCGGACTGGCCCACAGGGTTACTGGGGAATCCCCCAGTGGGCCCACAGCACATTCACCACAAAAAAAACAGTGAAAACTGCTTAAATTTAAACACAGAGCCAAAGGGTAATTTTATATGAATGCATTTTAATAAACAATAGGAGTTATATAGATGTGAAAATAAGTGATAATAAGTATTTGAAATGTAATGTAGGCCCCTAAACTCCTCCTAGTGGGCCCCTGGTTTCAGATTTCCTGGTGGGTCCCAAAGCCCAGTCCGACACTGTGCAACGGTTCTTTATTGGAGTTTCTAACGAGTGCCTTAAGGTATTAAAACTAATCACCTGAAAGTTCCACTAAAAAATGCAAAAAAATGTGGTTCAGACCTTATCTTTGAGCTCATTCATTTCACGATGATGGTTCATTTCAAGCTGTTGATGGAGTTGCTCAAGACTAAGCTTCTGTTGCTGTCTTACATTTTCACATTCTGAAGTCAGACTTTCTAGCATGCGAACTTTTAGCTCAACTTCTCTTTGAAGGGAATATTTTTCTTGCTCTAGGCTCTGAAAAAAATAAAACCATTTGAAGATTTTTTACATTTTAGTTTAAATCCAGTCGTCGTTGTAGAAAAATTTAAAGAGGTCACATTTAATCATTAGAAGCGTCCCCCAGTTCATCAATATCTTGTCTAACAGTATTGGTAGGTTTAAATAAAACAGAAATTCAAAGATTCTCAGACATAACATCAACATCTTGGCTGACTATATACACATACATGTGGTGTCTCTTCGCTATAATTTATAGCAGGGCTCTGAAGCTTTAGTTGTGGAGTCGCAAGCAATTATTGGGTACCTAAATGTCAGTCCCTACTTGCCTGGCGCCCGTACCTACGGCGTCCTCCTGGCTTCTCTTCCAAGTTTGATCATGCAACAGTCCATGAGTGTGCGTGGCTGTCAGCTCCTATTGGCTGCTTTCTGTTTGGCGGCAGATTTGAATCCTATTCTGCCTTATTTGGGTCCTGCTCTGCTAGTACAATTCCTGGCTCTACCTGGTCACATTTTCCATTATAGCCTGTAGTTAACCCTTGCTCATGGTGTGATCTTTGTCTAGCTTTTCTGATTACCAATTCCTGCCTGTTTTACTGTTAAGATTGCTCACCACCTGTCCTGACCTTTGCCTGACCCCAACTACTTTTGCTCTACATTTCTGTACCTCACCTTGCTGACCGACCTTCTGTTACTGACCCTTGGCTCTGTGTCCCTGATTTCGATTTTGTACTACACTATTGCCCAGCTCTGGGCTGTTTTTGCCCTGTCCTCCTGTTGTGCTTCCAGTTTCCTCAGCTCAGATACACACACTATAAAGTCCAGGAAAGAATACACGGGGATACAGAGCGTCACAATGAGGTTGGCAAAAATGGCTCAGCTTGGACTCCTAATAACTTCAAATTGTAATGAAAAAATTTCACAGATAACAGTCAGTTATATCCTCTCTGTTGTATGACTAAAGCCTAGTGCATAGCTGTTTCACTAGGATTACCAGGTTATTTTTTTAGATATAATTTTAATCTGGATTATAGTACATAACGTTTGAGATGCAATTTGTTTAAACAAGTTCATTAGAGTGTAAACCTATGTAATTATTGTCAGCTCTATTATTAATTCCCACATAAATGTAACTCTCTTGCTTGAATAAATGTTTTATTCTAAATATACATTTCATGCAGCTATTTTAAATACCCTAAAAATGTTGCACAAAATAAAGTCACAGTTGTTGATTTATGGACTGACTCCACAGCCCAGTTTTTTAGTTTAGTTTTTTGCTTGACTTGTCATTGAACAAGTTAGGATTTAATAAGGACTTGCAGTCTTTCCTTTAAAATGAGCCCTGGATCACATCAATGGCTGCAACCTGTAAGAAATTATATTGTGAATAATATTCAAACAAACTGCTTCCAGTAACTTGAGTGACATCACCTGACCCTCTGCCTGCCCCCCCCAGTTCTAAACATTCTGTGCAGAAAGGAAAAAAAACAACTGGGTGTTGGTTAATGCAGGCAAAGTCTGTTCACATGGCTACAAGCTGGTGAAAGCAAAAAGATAAAGCTTTTCCAGCTATTTAACTTTTCACAGGTTTTACCATGGTTAATTCTAAAAGGTACAACAGAAGGGCTTTTATTTGACCCTAACAAATTTACCCTGAAAGTCTGGGATCTCACAAGTAGATAGAGCAGGAAAGTTTCTGTAAAGAGCACCAGCATGAAGAAAACTGCTTCTGCCAGGCTTCCTCTTGGCTTCAGCACCATCTTTAAAGGAATAGTTCATGGCAAAGGTCCTTTAATGCATAGATTGAAGACCGGGAGTTTAAGGAGCTATTCCATACCTTCCGTTCTTCAAATCAATGCCTGTGGAGCCAGGAACGAAGGTAGAACAAAATTACCTTTCTTGCGATCCTCCGCATCATGCATGGGTGTTACAGTTAAAGGGTAACTGTGATCTTGAATTCTTCAAAATAAAAATAAAATAAATAAAAAATACAAAATAAATTGTACCTTCAAAATAAAACCTAGCGAAACCTAAAAGACTAGCGAAACGTCTTCAAGAACTACATTTCAAGTCCAGTTGATCTAATTGAATACAACAGATATACCATGACCTGGATGAATGAGAACCTTCACAAGCAGATGGAAAGATCGCTAGATAGATATAGAGAGGAGGACAGACAGATATAGGACTGGTAATTCCTACCTATGAATATTGTTTCTGTGAGGAACACACGCCCAAAGAAAATTGCTCAGCACGATCTTTAACACAGAACTAGTCCAGGACTAACCTGGCAGATGAAAACTGCATGTTAACCTTTAGAATTAGCCAGGCCATTGTTCCTTATTTTTGTAAATTCCCTCTTGTCCAGAAGTGTGCCTCTGGATTGGAAAAAAGCAGATGTAATTCCAATATTCAAAAAGGGTAGTCAATGACAAAGTTAGAGGAGGTGAGGTCCTTAAACATGATTTCCGAGAACTAGGGGCCAAGTTAAAAGCAAGGACCTCCAGGGTAGTGTTTTCGGAAATACTACCGCAGCCACATGCTACGCTAGGGAGACATCGGGAGCTTAGGAGCATTAATGCGTGGTTAAGAGGGTGGTGTAAGGAAGAAGGGTTTAGGTATAGAGAGAACTGGGCAGACTTTGCTGTCGGCTACAGGCTCTTTAGTAGGGATGGGTTGCACCTCACTGATGGCAGTGCAGTTGTTTTAGGGGAGAAGATGGCTAGAGGGTTGGAGATTTTAAACTAGGTTTGGGGGGGGTGGAGAGCGGAGAGCATTAAAAATTTAGAAGATTACACCTTGTTTAGGCAGGACAGAGAAAGAAGGAAAGGAGTATGTGTTTATGTTAAAGAAGAATTGAAGCCAAAATTTAAAAGAAGAGAACTGGCGATATGGATGTTAAAGCAGAGGCAATATGGGTGGAATTAGGCAACAGGAAAGGGGGTAATGTCATTATTGGTGTCTGCTATAAGCCGCCAAATGCTAGCAGGGAGGAAGTGAGTCAGCTTCATATGCAGTTGGCAAGGGCTGCAAGTTTGGGGAGTGTACTCATTATGGGAGACTTTAATTACCCTGACATTAATTGGTGTAGTAGAACTGCCATCACAGAAAAAGGGGATGAGTTCCTGAATTTGCTGCAGGATAATTTTCAAGGTGGTTGAAGTTCCTACAAGAAAAGGAGCGCTTGAATCTGGTAATATCTAACATTGTGGAGCACATTATAGATACAAAGGTAACTGGAGGCTTAGGGAATAGTGACCATGAAATAGTGTTGTTTGGAGGATGTTATCGAAAGGAAAAGTGCACTGGGTTAAAGGGTAACTGTGGTCTCCAATTCTTCCAAACTAGTAAGAATTATATAAAAAGCCTTCTATCACACCTTCAAAATAAAACCTAAATCACATCTCTAGATAAAATTAGTGAGAAGTTATTGCTGGAGAGGTTCAGCAATATTACTTCCTTCTTCCTGTTTTTAGTCATGTGACCAGCCTATCTGCATTAATAGGCTTCCCTTGTCAACTGTCAACATGCTTCTCCCCCGGGGAAGAGGGGCTAGCAGAGGTAAGGTGATGTCACTCAACCTACTGAAAGCAGGAAGTTTGAACCATCACCTTGATATTTCTCACAGGGTCATTATAAAGAAAATACTACAGGCTTTCATTTAACCCTAACTTGTTTGGAGACCACAGCTGCCCTTTAAGACAATTTCATGGAAGCAAATTTTCCCATGTTAAAAGTAGCTCTTCAGAATGTCAACTGGGATAAGGTATTATCAGATAAAGGTACTAAACAGGTTGACTGTGTTTAAGGGGATTTTAAGCCATTTCACATCTAAATTTATACCCTTGGAAAATAAATGTAAAAAAAAAATTAACCCCGCCCATGTGGCTGGAAAGGAAGAAAAAAGTATTTAAAAAGGGACAGTTCAGTGGAAATTATCAATATTTGTAAATTGTTACTTTGAGTAATACCTTCTTAGTTATTCTACATATTCTCTCCCATTTTGAAAAATCAGTTGATTTCATACCCTTTGCTTTTCCCTGCTGTTGACATTAGTGAGCTGACATTTCATGTTCTAATGGCCCTTCTTCTCTTCCAGGGTGCACCACATCCTTGGAATGTTCCTAACAGTAATTTCTACTGATTGGCTGTTGGATGGGTCAAACATGCTCAGATCTCTACTGAGCAACTGAATCAAATCAGGCACTGGGTCAAGGGCAAGACCATAATGGTCTCTACTAGGGGTCCTGCAAACAGGAAGTCAGCATTTCGTTTGCATTTATTTATACACAGACAAAATGCTGAATTGGCAGATTAAGGTCATTGGGATGAAAAAAATACTGCTCTTTTTTCTGAAAAGCATATGTATTTGCACTGAACGGAGTATATTAATATTAAGAATATGAGGACTGAAAATGTGGCACCATTAATTAATGGGGATAAGTTAGTTACGGAGGATGGCGATAAAGCAAATGTCTTGAATATTTTTTTCCCTCTGTAAACACTATAGAAGTTCCAAGTACAGATATCATAGAGTATAGTAGCAATAATGGTATAAAAGATTCAAGTGCACTTTGGTTAACCGAGGATATGGTACAGAAAGAACTAAATAAGGTTAATATTAATAAATCTCCTAGACCGGATTAAATACATCCTCAGGTACTTAGGGAGCTAAGTTCAGTTTTATCTAGGCTATTGTTTCTTATTTTTGCAGATTCCCTCATGTCCGGATGTGTGCCTCTGGATTGGAAAAGGGCTGATGTTATTACAATATTCAAAAAGGGTAGTCATTTACAGCCAGGTAATTACAGGCTTGTAAGTTTAACTTCAGTGGTAGGGAAGATACTGGAAAGTTTAATAAGGGAACATATTCTAGAGTATGTTTCACGGACTGACATAAGTAGTAACCAGCATGGATTTAGGAGGAATAGATCTGGTCAAACTAACTTGCTAACAAGGTTTCTGTGTTTGCTGATGACAAAACTTTGTAGACCATTAAAAACTTCAGAGGATGTGCAATCGTTACAGGTGGATCTAGATATATTATCACATTGGGCTGTTAAAGGGCATCTATAGTAGGAAAAGGAACTTTTTATTATTTCTTTCCATGTGCTCTATAATTCCCACAACCCCCAGAGTCTCTTCACTTTTTTCAGAATCCCTCTCTGTTCTGAGATACACCAGTTAGAAGAATACGTGATTGCACTCCTCTACTCCTACTTGGACTGTCAATCAAATCCATGTGATGTGATCCCCCCTCCCTGCTCTGTAATAAACATAGAGATAACAGCATTAGCAGGGGGAGAGAGGTAGCTTTGATGGTAGATATAAGGCTTCACTTGACCCCTCTTCTTAATAGCTTTCACTGATTGATGATGGGTCACAAAGTGAGAGATCGTAAACTGTACTGATCTCCTTCTTCCGTGTCTCCAGGACAGCTTGCTTTCTATTGGCCACTGTGCATGTTTTTCAGGATGTTGAACTTTTAACTCCTATTGCACATGATAAGCTTGTCAGCAAGCCGGAGTTGTGACATGGAGGAGGTAACAGAAGGGAGGGGGAAGGGGGGAGTGCTGCACAGAGATCTGTCACCATGGTTAAACATGATTCAATGTTAATAAATGTAAGGTGATGCATTTTGGACTTAGAGTATAGGACTTTATAGTATAAGCAGTATGTGTAAATCCCTGTTGGAAAAAGAACTTGGAGCATTAACAATTTTAAAGGTCACAAGCAGCACCAGCTAGAGCCAGCAAGATTGGCCTTGTATAATGAGAGGTATGGATTCAAGGGAGAAAAATGTAATTCAACCTCTTCACAAAACATTGGTAAGGCCTTATTGGGAATATGCAGTGCAATTCTTTAATCCTGTACAAAAAAAGAACATCTTGGAAATGGAAAGGGTTCAGAAAAGGTCAACTAAAATAATAAAGGGAATGGGAGAGCTTAAATATGAAGACAGATTGTATAAGTTACAATTAATTCACTAGAGAAAAGGCGCTTTCATGGGGATATGATTATTCTGTAAAAAATTAATTAACAGGCCAAACAATAAACTGGGGCATTGTTTACCAATAGAACTTGTCAGAGGAAATGTGAACATCCCATAATAGTTGAATAAAATAAGTTTAGTCTTTTAAGTTTGGAAAGGGTTTTTTACTATAGGAATGGTCATGAAACATGTTCATTGGATAGTTTAAAAGAAAAAAAAAAAGCTAGAGTTTCTAAAAACAAGGAATGTTGCAGGTTACTGGTATTGATATATAAAGTAGAGTTAATTCAGGGATATTTCCGATTGCCACTTGTCAGGAATGAATTTTTTTCTCCTTCATAATTCTGGAGAGTTTTCTTTCCTCTGCATCAACAGTTAGGCAGGAAATGTGGGTATAGCTGAGTAGGCTGGATTGGATTGATGCAGGTCTTTATTCAATCCTTTAAAGCATCAACTATAAAGGGTTTCTCACATTTGTTCAATAAAGGATAAATATAAGTAAAATAAATAAAATTGTATGTGTACCTCCATATTATAGCTGCTGTAACACATATATGTAGCTCTATTGACCATTACTCCCTGTCAATAGAGCTACATGTGTTCCAGCAGCTATAATATGGAGGTACAAATAAAAAAACATTTAGGGCAGGAATTAATAGGTCTACATCTCCCAGCATCCCTTACAGGACAGAGTTACTTAAAGGGTATATCCACCCCAATAAATTTTTTTCTGTAGTGTAGGGTAGGGTTGGGGGGGTCCCCTACAATACAGTATTTTTTTAATTTACTGCAGAGCCGAAAGAACCGGAGGAGGGGGGGGAGGAGAACTACCCTGAGCATGCCAGAGTCCTCCAGGAGGACAGGAAAGGGGCAGATACCAGATTACACACAGAGAGGCTCCCACTCTTCCGAAACATTGTGCGTTATGTTGATGGTTCAATAAAAAAAGTGTGTTCACTTTTCTACAAGGTGTGCGATTCTTCACAATATTGTTTACCAATAGAACTTGTCAGAGGAAATGCGAACATCCCATAAGAGTTGAAGAAAAGAAGTTTAGTCTTAAGTTGGGAAAGGGTTTTTTTACTATAGGAATGGTCATGAAACATTCATTTTGCATGTCCAATTTGCTGACCATATTGGATATTATTAACCCTTTTTATTAACCCTTTAGGGGTAAGGGTTGGAAGAATCTGTACCCCCCGCTCTTGGATGTGCTGAGGACATTATTTGTTGTACTAATCCCAGCATCCTTTACAAAAAAAGGTATAAGAAAAGGTATAAAAACTTCATTTTCCTTTATTGAAAAACTGATATTTACTGCCAAATAGTTGAACAATAGGTCCCACCATTCCTTACCACCTGATCAAGGTGGTATGGTATAATTTATTTTGCTATTCATACCCTCCAACATTAGCCTTTAAATAGGTACACTGCTGAGAAAGGCATTGCACAGGGCTGTGCTAAGATCAGGTTCACTTAATTATCCTCTGCCTGCAGGTCTGCACTGTTTTTTTCTGTAACTATTAAAAGGCTAATGTTTGAGGGTATGCATTTAGTTAAGTGTTTGAAGTAACATTTTAATTGTTAACATTTAAATTGACAGATTGTATGTTCATATCAAAGCATAGTTTAGCATTAAATTATAAATAAAAAATATTTTTTTAAATAAAGCGAGAGGAAATGCAGAAGCAATATTTAAAAGGAATAGTTTACTGGAGAAGTGAACTACTCCTTTAATGTATTTATTGAATAACGGGTGCTTAAGGACCTATGCCTTACCTTCCATTCTTCAATCAACTTCACAGGAGCCAGAAACTAAGTCCAATATATTTACCTTTTGCGTGATCCACCGCGGCTGCACTGACAGGTTCCGAGCGCTTCCTGCTTCAATTTAACTGTAGTGTGCATGCACACTAATATGCGCTATAGTTTAGGTGAAACAGGAATCAGTCGGGACCTGTCAGTGTAGCTGCAGTGGATCGTGGGAAAGGTAAATATCTTACACTTTGTTCCTGGCTCCTGTGAAATTGATTGAAGAACGTGAGGTAAGGCATAGCTTCTTAAAGAGTATGTATAGTGAAAAATGTACTTTGCATCAAATTAATCTGTAAATACATGTAAGTAGTACTTACTCTGAAGCATGTGTGTTGCTGCATGCCTTCAATAGAGTACATGAAAAAAACTGCATACAGCACACAAACTGTCAAATTATTCCAGATACAGCAAAACTGCTTACACAAGAATAGTTTGACAGTAAAGCTGAAATGTAAGATGTTTCAGACTCGCTATATGCAGGAAAAGGTGGTTTATCGTGTTAGCCAGTAAAAATGTTTACAGGGTAACCCCTTTGAAATAAAAAATAACAAAAGTGGTATATAGGGGATATTTTTATTGGCTAACTAAGATAATCATAGCAAGCTTTCAGAACATTTTAGTTCCTTTTTCAAGCTGATTACAATGAAGCTGGAGAATGGACTAAACCTGAGCCTTTTTTTTGCCAAACTATATACATTTCTATTATGATTATACTAATTAAAGGAAATGTTTATTGTGCTATTCATACCATCCAACAGTACCCTTTAAATAGGTACACTGCTGAGGATAAAAGCCAAAAGAGCTAAGATCAGACTCACTTAATTATCCTCTGCCTGCAGGTCTGCACTGTTTTTTTTCTATAAGTGTAACTATTAAAGGGGTAATGTTGGAGGGTATGCATTTAAGTTAAGTGTTTAAAATAATATTAAATTGACAGATTGTACGTTCACATCTAGACACCTTTGAAACTGACCAAATAAATCAACACCGGTGATTTTTTTTTTTTAATAAATAACATTCTACTGTAGAAATACTACATACTATATAACATTCCCATTTAAAAGCTGCAATCTGTGCTGCACCCTTTCAGGTGTACATAATTAGTCAATTAAAACTAAACACTTGCATTGAAACCAAATTCAGTCTGCAGCACACATTGTGGGTAAAGGATTAAAAATGTTTCATAGCCCCTGAGGAACAAAGCACCATGGGGAATTCAGAGCTTAGCTAGCAAGCAAGTCTATAGCTGAAAAATGGAGGTCCTCATCTGTTTAACTTCAAATACCTCAGATGGATCCATTGTCACTATGACACTATGGATGAATCTATAGGTCAGTAAAGTTAGCGTAATGTGTTTAGTGCAGCAATTCTAGCCTTCAAGCCTTAAGGGGATTCTTCCACTATTTCCCCTTTAATCAGAGTATTCGTATAATTATGAAATTGATTTAAACATAGCATTTTCTGCTCCACTTACCTCAATAGTATGTGTCATTTCATTGCGCTGCTCTTCCAGCTGATTCTGGAGATCTGTCTGACTTTCCAGTAATTCCAGTCCATATTGTGCAGCTCTTATTCTTTCCTCTTCTGCCTCCTTTAGCTGACGACGAAGCTTCAATACAACTTCTGATTCTTCCATCATAGAGAATGCTTAAGTATAGGTAGGGAAAGATTAAGATGTTTTTAGATTTGGTTAAAGGTAAAAAAATGCAATATTCATTAATTAGTATCAAGTAGAGAAAGATGCAGAGTTCAGTTTGCAAATGTTTCTAAGATTTTGATAGCTCTAAGTTTGTTACAAACTCCATTGCAGAAAATGGGATGGAACGCTAACACTTAAATATATCAGTGAGAAATGCTATTGGGACACGTGTTATTGGTTAATTATATTTTATTCTTTTAACTTTTACTACTAATGTTAATGTCTGAAAGGAAACTGTTTTCCCCGCCTATGTGTATAAATGTAAATGTTATGCAAAAGAAAAAGTGGTATTGGGGGGGGGTGTTAAACAATTTATCTATAAATACATATAAGTAGCACTTACTCTGAGGCATGTGGGTTACTTCATGCCTTCAATACTGTACATGTCAAAACTGCATACAGCACACCAACTGTAAAATTATTCCAGCTACAGCAAAACTGCTTACACAAGAATAGTTTGACAGCAAAGCACTTGATTGACAGCTGAAATGTAAGATGTTTCAGACTGGCTATACGCAGGAAAAGGTGGTTTACCGAGTTAGCCAGTCAAAATGTTTACAGGGTAACCCCTTTGAAATAAAAAAAATAACAAAAGTGGTATATAGCAGATATCTTTATTGGCTAACTAAGATAATCATAGCAAGCTGACAATGAAGCTGGAGAATGGACTGAACCCAGGCTTTTTTTGCCAAACTATATAAATTTAGAATTGCCTGAACTCAGACAGTAATACAAACATCCATAGAGACAATAGACCAGTTACATGGAATTCATTTTAGTTCACACTTCTGTAACTTACTACAATTTATATCAGCCACTTTCATCCACAGTACCTTGTACTTTATCTGCCCCTTGCAGGCTCCATTTTATATTACTTTGTTAACAACTTCCACTGGTATATTGTAAACTCAAACAGTCCCCCCAGCATTCAGGGGAACGAAATAGGATAAACCTGCAGGTCTGATAATAGACCCATGCAAGCCTGCCACACTATGTGGTTCAAAATAAACAGCACTATTGGGTGACCTGAGACACTAAACATGATCCAGATAAACATGATATGTTCATACTTATTAGTATTCACAATAGCAAGTTTCACATTTATAGCTGCTTATTTTAGGACTTGGGAGCACAGGATACAGATTAGCTTTATAATGTATACAGATGTAATACAGCCTAATGATAGAGCTGTGGGCGTTGAACTTTTTACTTGTTTAAAAAACTACAAATCACAGCATTCCCTGGCTACAGAGAATGCTGGAAAATAGTTTTCATATTATATCCTAGAATAAAGCACTCAGGGTGATAAGTAGGTACCGGCTGTCCGTACGACATATCACATTATTCCCTATAGCCAGTGACTGCGTGTTAGTGAGGATGCTGGGAGTTGTAGGACAGAAGCAGCTGCCGCTGGGTGGCAGATTTTAAGTTTTGTTTCCAAAACAAACCCACAAGGTTCTGCGCCCTTCTCCAACACATGTGCCTCACCAGATTCCCTTTAAACATAAACTGCTCTGAGTTACACACATACCTACCTAGTCACGTGGGGGGGGGGGGGGGGGGGAGGGACACACACCCTTGCGTAGACTGGCAAGAGGAATTTACAATACAACCTGTAGTCTGAAAACCACAACTCCCAACATACAGTAACAAAATACAATGAAGTCATACAAGGAGAACAAATAGTTCAGTACATAAATATATAAATTATATAAATAAAAGTGCTAGAGCTTTGCCACAAGATGTAAGGAGAAAGATGGGACAGGACCAGGTTTAGGTGGAAAAATAATCGGTTCAGTTTTAGAAAGATTTAATTTGAGGTAGCGTTGAGACATCCAGGAGGAGATGGCAAGGAGGCAGTCAGAGACACGTGATTGGATGTCAGAAGGTGTGGACAATTAGATTTGTGTATCGTCTGCATATAAATGTTACTTGAAGCCAAACGAGCTAAAAACATCTCCTAAGGAAATAGTGTAAAGGGAGAACAATAAGAATCCCATGCAGTACCCCCACACCAAGAGGAACTGGAGAAGAGGTATTGCTAGCAGAAGATACAGAGTAAGTTCGGTCAGAGAGATAGGATAGAATCCACTTAATTCCGAATGTCCAAAGAGTGAACTCTCTGCATAAGAAGGGAATGATCGACTGTGTCGAAAGCAGAGGATAAGTCAAGGAGGATAAAAATAGAAAAGTGACCATTGGTCTTTGCAACCTGCAGATCATTCACAACCTTACACAGAGCCGTCTCAGTGGAATGCGCAGGGCAAAGGATCCAACAGGTTATGAGCATGAAGGTAGTTAGCAATTAGGGAGAAGACTAATCATTGTAGCAGTTTAGAGGCTATCGGTAAGAGAGAGACCGGGCGGTAGATGGCTAAACATGAGGGGTCTAGCGAGGGCTTTTTTTAGTATGGGCTTGCTTAAAGATGGAAGGGAAAATTCCAGATGTATGGAAGGCATTGAATATGTGGGTGAGTATAGGGGTAAGCACATGATTACAGTGCTTCAGTAATACAGAGGGCATGGGAACAAAAGGACAGGCTGTGAGCGGCCATGATAGAAGCAGGTAAGAGACTTCTGAACAGGTCAAAGGAGCAAAAGATCCAAGAATAGTCCAGGGAGGACAGGGCAACCTAATCTGTGAGTCATCCCGAGGACCAGAGATCTGCATGCGGATGAACTCCACTTTTTGTTGAAAGTAATGCGCAAGGTTCTGTGGAGAGTGTGGAGAAAGGAGTGTCAGGGGGGCGAGGAGTGCAGAAGGGAGTTGAAGATGAAGGTGTGTTAGATTTCTTGTTATGTATAAGTTTCCGATAATAGTTCTGTTTTGCCAACAGGAGCCCATAGCAAATCATTGCAGCATGAACTTGTAATGGAGAAAGTCAGCCTTTGTACGGGACTTTCTCCACGCACGTTCAGCAGCATGTGCGCACCTGCATATAAAACGGGAAGTGAGGTTAAGCCATGGACGAGGATTAGAGGTTCCTCGTCTTAAGGGAATGCAAGGGGGCAAAAGAGTCTATAGTGTTAGTCAGGATAGAATTATAGGAATTAGCAAACGAGTCAGGGCCACTAACTGTGAAAAGAGAGGAGAGACTAGAGGACAGGAATGAGGCGAGTGCAAGTGTAGGAAGCCAGGAGAGAGGGACAGGAGAAGGAGGAGTCGTCAATGTGACAGTTGAAGTCCCCCAGAATCAGAACAGGACAGTCTGCAGAGAGGAAGAAAGTAAGCCAAGTTTCAAAGTCAGAGAGGAATGCGGCCGGGACACTGTAGATGGCGGTCTGTACACCACAGCTATTCGTAGCGAGTGCGAGAGCTGAATTGAATGAGCCTCAAAAGATGTGAATGAAAGGTCAGGCAGGGAATGTTAGTAAATCGACAGAAGGAGGAAAGTAAAAGGCCAACACCCCCCCACCACGACCCGAGGAGCGAAGCGAATGGGAAAAATAGAGCCCACCAAGAGCAAGCAAGGCCTCGATAGCAGAGTCATGTTGGGAAAACCAGGTTTCAGTAAGGGCAAGAAGATGAAAATTATTAGAGCAGAAGAGATCATGGATGAGGGTAGATATGTTAACTAGCGAGCGAACATTAAGCAGAGCACAGGAAAAGGGCAGACAAGGTGGCAGAATCGGAGGAATAGATAGAAGGTTGGAGAGAATTGAACCACAACAAGGGGCAAGAGAAGGTGACACAGGGAGTGGACAATGGCAAACCGAGGTATTACATGGCCCAGGATTTGGGGACACATCACCAGCAGACAGAAGTAGGAGGACGAACAAAGACAGAAGGTGGGAGGCGGATTTGTAAGTGTTTTTTTTATCTATATTTGAACGAGAGGGAAGAGCAGTGTTAGCGAGGAGCTGATATAACGCATGGGAGCAGTAAGAGGGGGTAGAGAGAAGAGATGGAGAGATATTAACAGAGTTGGGAGATTGGTAAGGAGGGGGTGGAATACAAATACAATTTAGGGAACATGGTGCAGAAAAAAGTGAGACCCAGCCACAGTATACCATACATAATGTTACTTTTTTTTTTTTCTCCTTCCGGTCTTCTCCTCTCTCCCTTCTACTAGGGACACTCAATGTTGGAGTTTGGTACTGGTTATGTTTTTATAAGCTGGGTATTTAGTCCATTTATATTTCCTTCTGATTTATTATGTGTGTGAGATGGATGAGTTGTATTGTATTTCTTATTAGCGTAAGTTCATGTAATGAGTTTCGTTTTGTAAATGGAGTCTCGTCAGGTAAATGGAGTCTAGTCAGGTTTATTATGAAAAGATGATGGGTTCAAAGAAAAGGTATGAGAGATAGAAAGAGAAAAGAAAAAAAAAGGTAGGGGGATGGGGGGGAGGGAAGGGTGAGGGGGGGGTGGGGGGGTTAGGGGGGGGGGGATAATAGTATTACTATTATTATCTTTATCCTGAGAGGAGGTGGGTGAGTCGCCCATTTTTAGTAGCCATGGGGACCAAATTTTGTCAAATGTTTTAGTTGTATCTTTAAGTGAATGAGTTAATCTTTCATTCTGGAATATCCACAAGATCTTGTTTATCAGTTGTTGGTGCGGTGTGTTTAGCTTCCATGATATAGCTATTGTGCATCTAGTTGCTGCATAGATTGACAATATAAATTTTTTTGGTGTGATAGGCTGTTTTCAGGGGGGGGGGGGGGGGTTGTCAAGGAACACAATCCAAAGGTTGGGGAGAACATATAAAGACACAGGTCTGTAGCTGTGAATATTGCAAAACATGCGTGCTACATGTTTCAGACCCACTCAAGCACTTGAGGAAGGACAAGTGGGTCAGAAACATGTAGCACGCATGTTTTGCAATAAACCTGCACTATTCAAAGTATGTTTTACCTGCAATGTATTGTTTAAGTGTTGGAGGGCCATATTTAAAAACTTGTGATACCACGGGTTTTCGTTACTGTATGACCGTGGTAGTAGTATACCATGCTGTAAAGTACCGTAATAATATTCTACGGGTGGTCGTAGATTTACGTTCACTATCGTACATTTACAAGATTTCCAATAGCGATTATAAATTAACGAACGCCATAACGATCTCTAAAGAAGGCGATACCTTACCATTATAAATATGGCCGGTAGTGTGAAGGTCTCTAGCTCTCCCTGTCATCTGCAGCAATATTAGTGGAACGTGTAGCTTCTTAAAGGGGAATGTTGGAGGGTAGGAAGAGTGTTTTTATAGAAACCACATGGTGCAGAACTGTAGGGGGACGATAGTCAAGTGAACCTGATTTTAGCACAGCTCTATGCAATGCATTTCATATCATTGTACCTTATTAAAGGGAAGGTAGGAAGAGTGTTTTTATAGAAACAACATTGTGCAGAACTGTAGGGGGAGGATAGTGAAGTGAACCTGATTTTAGCCCAGCACTGTGCAATGCATTTCTCATCAGTGTACCTTATTAAAGGGAATGTTGGAGGGTAGGAAGAGTGTGTTTTTAATTCAGCTGTCTGTATAAAAACAACAAACTGTAGTACAGAGCTAAGCTAAGAAATGCATTACACAGAGAAATGTATTGCACAGAGCTGTGCTAAGATCAGGGTCATTATATTATCCTCCACCTGCAGCACTGCACCATGTTCTAGAAGTGTACGTATTAACCCTTTCACTGCCACAGATCGTATATTCACGATCTGTGCAGTGAATGCTCAAACTGCCACAGATCATGAATATACAATCTGTGGCTGGTCCTTTAAAAAAAAAAAAGCGGCGCTAGGGGCGATCGGGGGCAGTATTCAACTGACCCCCTAGCCCCCTCGATCCCCCCTCGGTTTCGTCCAAATCCGATGGGGGGATCGGGAGATATCCCTACCTTTAGCCGGGTCCGCAAGGAGGAAGCCTGTCCCACGTGGAGTCTGTGGAAAGGGAGACCCCGGTGACGTCACGGAGCTTCCTCCTTCACCGGAGTCTTCCCTTGAAGAGGTACGATGCTGCCCCTGGTGGTCTAGTGGAGGTACTGCACTGTGATCTCCATTCAGATCACACTGCAGTACCTAGTATAGTAAAAGCTGTCATGCTGACAGCTTTACTATACTTTTTGTGAATGGAACTCAAAGTTCCATTCACAAATAGGATTTTCTAGCGAAGACTTAGAAAAAAATGGGGACAGAGATCAAAATTTGGTGATTATTTCTGATCACCAAATTATTGATCTTTGCCAATGAATGAAAAATCACTTCCTGGAAAATGATTTCCGGGAATTGTTTTCCGATCGGATTTCGAATCGGAAAAAAAAAAAAAAAAAAGAAAAAAAAAAAAAGGGGAAATGCACACAAAAAAAATCTTAAAGTGATAAACACACCTTTTTTTTTCTTACCTAAAAAAACTATAAATTAGCAAAAAACTTTGTCTTCTCCAAGCCTCCCAATGTCCCTGGTGATATCGGTAAAGTAAACGCGGATCATTATTTGTTCGATTTCAAGGGAAACTAAGCCTATTTTAGTAGGAAAATTTCCAAGAATATATAGCTTGTGGGGGTTATTTCTAAGTTACGGGGGTGTTTTGTGGAAAAAACTGCAGACTGTCCAAATTCGGAGTTGGCTAAATATTTTCGCCGTTTCTGAGCCATCGTGCATTGTCTCACTTTGTGGCTTTTCGCTTCCACGTCCGCGTGTGTAACCACACATATGGCATACCATTTGATTCAGGACAATTGGGAGATTGATATTTGGTAACTTTTTTTTACATTCCATGGGGTTTTGGCATGATTTCTACCTTTTTGAATGTTGTTTGATGTTCATTTTTTTGGAAAATCTGGTAAAAGTGCAAACTTCTACGAAGAACTGCACCCACACCATTAATGGTATGAATGAACGAACTACAGCGTTACATAGCTGAAGGTGTGTAGATTTCAGGAATATATATTGTGGGGGTATTTGTGAGTGGGGGGGTGTTTTGTGGAAAAACAGCAGACTGTTCAAATACAAAACTGGCTAATTTTTTTTTGCTGCTACTGACATTTGGCACTGGTCACGCTCTGGGTTAGTTGGTAGCCATCTCTCTGGGTACACCCATGAATGTGGCATACCGTTTTATTCGGGAGGGGTTAGGCTTTCATATTTGAGATACATTTGAACTTTCCTCCACAGTTTTTAGCTGAAATTTGCATTGGATTTTGTCTCTGATTTTACAGTTGAGGAAAAAAAGGAAAATGTGAGAAAATAACTTTTCGGACGGAGAGCTGCACTGAACTATCGGTCGATCGGACCGAAATATCTAACCGTGTGTACCCAGCTTTACTCTACCTTTCTTCTTCCGTCCAATTATCAGTATTCCTTATTTGGAATAACACTATCAGTACTTACAAAATGCTGATCCTCTCAAGTCCAAACATCCCAGGAAACTTAGGTATAAATCCTTAGCCCACGTACACTCTGTTTATTATTCTCCTTCTTGCTGCTGGGGATTTTGCGCCCAACCATGGACCCTGCAATATTTTCATCTGCCGGCGTGCTCGGCTTTCTACCCCCCTACTTATTCCTTTGGAGGCTCTAATCTTTCTAATATTATAACCGTCCCTAGTCTTTTGCCTTCACTTCTTCCTTTTTCCTGAGGCCTCCTTAATACATGCTCTCAAGCTAACAAAAACACTTTTTTATGATCTGTTCTGTTCTAACGCCTTTTATCTCATGGCTCTTACGGGGACTTGGATCTCCCACCATGATACTGCAGTTGAAGCTTTGAGTACGCATGGTGGTCTATCTTTCTCTCATTTACCTCATTCTTCAGGACAGGGTGGAGGGGTAGGTCCTCTGTTTTCCCCCTATCTGCCACTTCAAACCACATATTAGATATTACAGGACCGGCAGGTTAGTAAATATATAAAACCCACCTGGAATTACAATTAATATATTTCGGGATGGTGTAAGTTTTACCAGACACTGTGCCCTGGTATTGATTACCTGTTTTGATAACCGAGCAGGTAATATATCTTGTAGCCCCACATTTAACGCAGCCTAAATGTTTCAACCAAATAGGCAGCATGTGTTTGTCAGTTTGTATCCATTTTTTCACTATGTGTATTCCATAGATTTCTATAGAAAATGCATGAAAAAACAGACAGAAATGCTGCATGCAGTGCGTTTTTTAAACGGACTGGAACGGATTATAACGCAGCAGGTGTGAACGATATGAAATCCTATGGGGTTTTACTGTCTGTCCATTTTTTTAAACGCACCTGCGTTTGAAAAACGGATACAAACTGATGTAGTGTGAACGAGCCCTTAAAGATTTTAATAAATATAAGAAAGATCTAAATAAAGTTATTAGACGAAATGGGAAATAGCAAGTTTAGAAAATTACCACAAATCACAGATGATACCTAGGGGTTTGAGGTGGGAAATAAAACAACCTTGTACCAAGACTTTTAGGTGATTTCAATTCCCAATGAGAAGAAATCCTAAATGAGGCTTCATTTAAACTTATGACCCTAATAGTTAAAGAAAACCAGACACAGATGATAGAAATAGAGACTGAAGTGAATAAGAAAGCAGATGATTTGGTAAAATGGAGGGAGCATAAGGATTATACGACCCTTAACGATAAAGTTAAGGTTAGAAACAGACTACAAAGCAATATTAAAGGGTATGTCCACCCTTAAAATGAATTTGTTATATTAATCCCCCTGTCCCCCCAGCCCCAACCGCTATATTTATTTCATTAGAAAGTTCCCCAAACTTTACTTACCTCCCCTCTTTCCTCCTCCGCGCTGCCAGCCCTCTGCTTGCGAGAAAATGCAAGCAGAGGGGCGGGACCGGCAGTCGCATCTGTGATTGGCTGAGCGGCAGCCAATCACGGATGCGGCTGCCGGTCATTCAGTGCAGCAGAGGAAAGAGGAGAGGTAAGTAATGTTTGGGGAGCTTTCTAATCAAATAAACATAGAGGTTGGGGCTGGGGGGACAGGGGGATTGGTTTAGCAAAAGGGATTTACACTAGGGGGAGGGAATCCTAAGAGGGAGGGAGAGGGAGGGGGAGAAGGGCTGCAGTACACATGCCAAACTTCTCCCGGAGGCCAGGTAGAGGCGAGTCCATATGGACTCTGCTATCCTCCTGGTGGGCATTTTTTGGGACTTTGGGGGGGGGGGGGGACTACAGGAGAAACAATGGAGCTGGGATGTGAGGTAAGGATTAAGCTACACTCCATGATTGGCCAGTAGTGGGGGGATTATAGGTTTGGGGATGGACATGCCCTTTAAGATCAGGAAAAAGAACAAAGGGACTGCAATGATCACCAGCAGGAAATTGTGTATTCTTTCCACAAAAGATATACAGGGAGATTCAATAAAAGTTCTTATCATTAAAAATGGTGCTAATTTTGCCCCAACCAATTAGATGTTAGCTTTCAAATGTTAAATAAGATCTGATTGGTTGGGGTAAAATTAGCACCATTTTAAACTATAAGAACTTTTATTGAATCTCCCTGATAGTTCCTATAGCTACTCCTCTGAATCTGACACTAATGAGGGAAATGATCCTTAAAAAATTCCCTAGACAGAGATACTAGAGGAAAACTAAGAACAACAACAGTACATCCTTTTTTAGACGAGTCAGAAGAGGGGGGTGGAAAAGACACCCCAAAAGAGTCAAGAAACAAGAACTACAATCTGAGGCAGAAAAAGAAAGTAGTCAAGTAGTAGTGAATCTCTTAACTCCAACTTTCCACTGATCAAGTCAAGGTACTTTCAAAGTTTGAACTTTGCGATCACCAACATTATCGACAAATTTCAGCTGGTTAAAGATACCCATCTATTTGCCCCGTAAATTAACTTTGGCAAAGATGTTTAAAACGGAAGATATTAAATCTGACAAAGAAGCACCCTGGCATATCAAAGATATTTTAGCTTTGGATACCCTTATCGCACTTTCAGAAGAGTCAAGGGATAGAGATGACTAAACCCTTATAAACCTGGAGGATTTATTTCATGCAAAGGAGGGGAATAAAATTGGCTACCTGAATTTAAAAGGTACAACCCTTTGTGTCAAGTGTGGAGGATGAAATTAGAAAATACTAACCCAGTGTAGTTCATCCTAACTTAACACACGGAGAAAGAATTGTTGAATAACTAAGAAACCGTAATAAAACCAGCCAAGGGGAGAATGTGGTGGTACTAGTTGAAGAACAAACAGGGAGATGTAATAAAAGCTCTTATAGTTAAAAATTGTGCTAATTTTGCCCTTAACCAATCAGATGTTCACTTTCAAATGTTAAATAAGATCTGATTGGTTGGGGCAAAATAAGCACCATTTTTAACGATAAGAACTTTTATTATATCTCCCTGAAAATATGAAAGAGGTTTTACACCAATTAAGAACGAAGTCTCAATACAAAATATTAGATAAGAACCCGCTAGTTTCAACCAATTAAAAAGTACTGAGGGCACAGAGTATGTACCCCACCCCGGGACACCCATGGGGCAGTACCTCCGTCTTTGGAGAAATTGCACAGATAATACCAGTTTTGAAATTGCAGCAAAGCACTCCATCCAACATACAAACACATACAAACTTATCAGAGGCTAACAGAGTTCTTTTAGAGCACCAAAGACAAACTTATTAAATTTTAGATTTAATATTCCAAAAGGTGGACAGAGCATATAATACAAAAATAAAAGAAAAATGGTGTTACAATAAAATGACATACAATATAGGTACAACAGTTATATAAAATAAAAAAGGAATATTCAGATCCCAACTACTCACTATAAGAAGTCCTGTGTCTCGGGCAAGAAGGAAACATATGATCCATACCCATTTAGCATGTCCCCTCAGTATGAAAAAAGTTAAAGGGGTTACAGTGACTTTTTAAGCCCCTTGTTGAGTTTGATATTTTATTTATAAAACACCATCAATTACCGTGTTTTTATTGTCTGCCAAAGAATCAAAGACATTCAGAACCCTTCGGGACGCCCTATTATTTCGGGCATCGGTAGCCCAATGGATAACATTTCTAAATATGTTGATCATTTTTGAGACCCTTTTTACACACCTTGCTCTCATATTTAAAGGATTCTTTTAAAGTTGTAAAGAGGTTGGATGGACTTAGGGCTAGGCCGCACAAGCGCGTCTTTCGCGCGTTTGCGCACGCGTTTCGCGCGCGATTTTGGCTAAAATGGAAATCGCGGGAACTCAAAAATTCCCGCGATTTCCGATGCACATGCGATTGCGCGTCCGTTCGCATTTTGGTAACGCATGCGTTCACCATTTTTGGTGCGTTAACACAGCGTTTCCATAACTCGAAAACGCATGCGCAAAACGCAAACGAAAAGCGCACACAATTGCGTGCGATAACGCTCGCGATTTTGTGCGCGATTCCTGTGCGTTGCAGTGTGGCCTCAGCCTTAAGGTCAGCCAGGAAACTATGCTGGTTAGTATTGATGTCGAGGCCCTGTATCCGTCAATACCACACGATAAAGGTATCGACTCAATTTCTAGGTTTCTACAAACGAGAGGATAGAAGTATAAAGAACATTCTGACTTTGTTCTAAAACTACTGGATCTGATACTTTATAATAATTTCTTCATCTTCAATAACAGGTACTACTATCAATTAAATGGTACTGCCATGGGTACGGCCTGTGGTCCGACCTATGTCAACTTGTACCTCGGCCTGTGGGAGCAAGAAGTCATTATGGGTGAAAAATATTCCTGGGTGGCACCGTTCATTTTATAATGGGCTAGATATTTAGACGATGTAATTATACTATGGGATAGCCTTGAAAAGGATCTGAATGTCTTTATATCAAGCATTAATCAAAATGATTGGAATTTAAAATTCATGTGCCAAAAAAGTTACCCTTTTTAATCAAAAAAGTGGGTGAAACATTGAAAATTGAGGCTTTCCGTAAACCTACAGCGGCCAACTCTTTACTGAGGGCACAGAGTATGTACTATCTACTTCTAAAGGGGATACCCATGGGGCAGTACCTCCGTCTTTGGAGAAATTGCACAGATAATACCAGTTTTGAAATTGCCGCAAAGGACCTAGAAAGAATGTTCATTGAGAGGCGATACCCTAAACAATGGCTTAAAAAAGCATATAAACAGGCTAAATACAGTAATAGAACAGTTATTATTTAATAAAATCAAAAGGGACACTGAATCAACAAAGATAAGTTTGATTACACAGTACAATAACGATTGGGCCTGGATTAATGCAATGCTGAACAAATATTGGTTTATTCATAAATCAGATCAAAAATTGAAGGAAGTTCTATCCGATAGGGCGAGCTTAACAGCTAGAAGGGCACCAACAATCGGCCAAACTTTGGGACACAAGTTATTTTGAGATGCGAAAGAAAACTTGGCTGGATGAAGGTAGTCTTAAGGGTTCATACAAATGTGGACATTGTAAAGCATGTGCATTTATGGAAAAGAAGTCCCATTACACATATAGAACACTTGATGAGTGTGACTATGTGATAAGGGAGTTCATAAACTGTAAAACTAAGGGCGTCGTGTATGCCCTTAGAGTGTCTTTGTCCTATAAGGTATGTTGGCAAAACTATTAGGTCTTCGGCCACAAGAGTTTTAGAACATGTTAGAAACATTAAAGGTAGAAATCAAGAGAGCTCTGTAGTTAAACATTTTGAATGTGCACATGGAGCTAAGCCTGCTGGACTGAAAGTATGGGGCATTGAAACGGTTCATCAGCCTCCTAGGGGAGGAAATTGGAATAGAATAATCCTCCAAAAGGAGACAAACTGGATTTATGAAAAACACACTAGCCCCTATTGGATTAAAGGAACTGTAAACCTAAAAAAATAAGTGAAATAAGTGTTTGCCAATCGTTTCTATTATTCACAGGGAGGTGAGAACGCTTATTCTCACCTCCCTGTGAATAATACTTTGCTCAGGGGACCCAGCGGCACTGTCGCTCCGCTCGCAGGTCCTACTGAACTGACAGCCGCGCTGTCCTTCTCTCCCGATCGCACACCTATCTTTTGTATTGGCGCGCATGCGCAAAGATAGGCGCGTGGTCGGGAGACAGGGGCAACGTGGCTGTCAGATCAGAAGGAGCGAGCGGAGCGCCAGGTAAGGTAAGTGCCGCTGTGTCCCCTAAGCAAACTATTATTCACAGGGTGGTGAGAATAAGCGTTCTCACCTCCCTGTGAATAATAGAAACGATTGGCAAACACTTATTTTTTTAGGTTTACAGTTCCTTTAAATGAGAAGATTGAGTTTCAGAGCATACTTTAGAATGTAATTAAAAAGAAAAAAATTCTCTGTAAGATTCTGGATATCTAGGTCTGATTTGGATTACCACCGGTATACTACAGCAGGCTCCTAATGCACTGATGTATCTGTACGACATGGTTGGGAACTTTGATTCACTGCTACTTGTCTTGAATTCTATAAGTGAACTAAACTTTGAAAGCCACTCATTGACTTACTTACATATACTTGTTGACTGCCTTAAGGCTAATGTGGTGAGGCCACCCAGGGTAATGTATGAAGTTACAATCACCAAGTTAACTAAAGATTTCTAATGGCAGTTTCCCAAGCGCACAGAATTGTGAACCGGGAGGCAAATAAAGGTACATGTGACTGCACATACCTACAGGACCCAGAAGAAGGAAGTGGAACTTCCGAAACGTGCGTAGGTTTGTTTGGTGACCTGCGGTGATAGCAGTTGGAGGTATAGGGGAATGATGGAGTCTCTCAAGCAGTGGATGTGGATTGGGACCAGGTCTGAGATGAAGTATACGTCTTTAGTTATCCCCGTTTTTGTTCTGTGCTTATGTTTTACTAATCACTTTGGCATTACACTGTGCATGCTGCATCTACCCGTGTACTGTTGCTGGCGGGTTACTCTGACTTCCAAAGAGTTTATTGGGGGTTGCACGGAAGGCCCTGCATGTGATATTTAGCTGCTTCAGCCGCTCAGTTAATTTTGCATTGCTCCTTACTGCTTAATACTGCGGGTCACCTTTTTATTTATCTGGGGACTCCCAGCTGTTCCATCTCTATATTTCTATATCTATGAACTTTTTAGGTGTGGCATCATCATGGTTTTTATGCGTTTATTTTTTATATTGATTATGTTAGGATTAAAAATTTACCTTTTATGAATTCACAACCTTACCTAGTTGACGAGTATTTATTGTTATACCCCCCGATTGAGGGGGCTTATTTCCCTTAGGATATAGGTGGAGTGCCTCCCTTTTGGGAGTCTAATGGGTTACTTAGGTTGAAGTTCTGTTTCGACCTATTCTTGTTTGCTTGGGATTTTTAGCTTTTTAGCCATAGCACCCACACTTAATATGCTGGTATTCCGAGTCTAGGGTCTAGTGGATGCTTGTGAAGGTTCTCATTCATCCAGGTCATGAAATATCTGTTGTATTCAATTAGATCAACTGGACTAGTTTAGTTCTAGCTAGTCATCAGACTGGCTTTCTCAATTCAGAATGACTTGTCTAGTGGATGTTTCAGTATGCTATTTTCCAGATTGGAACCTGATGGGGGGCTGTATTGGAGAGAGCCATGTAGAGTAAGGCTAGCAGCTTAAATTGGATCCTTTGTGTAAGGGGATGCCAGTGGAGTAGAAAGAGGCAGTGTGTAAGAAGTGGGAAGAGAGCCTGACAGAGTTAAGGATTAATTGAATTAAGGATTAGTTGAACCAGCACTGCTGCTGGTTGCCCCCATTACTGCCAGTCGGTTGCTTGGTAAACCTCATGAGGGTATTACAGTAGTCCAGCCAAGATATGATAAGAGCATTCTTTCTTTAAGAAAGAATGCCTGTTTAAAAGGGCAAGTCCAGCTAAAGAAAAGTTTACATTAAGAATATTGCGAAACCTGCATTTGGGTTAAAGGACAATTATACTCACCTTCCCTCCACTCCTCGTCCTTAGTCAGTACTTTCTACCCAGGGTGAGGACCTGAACCGCTAGGTCCTCACCCCTGGGTTCGCTTAACTTTCTGCATTTACTTACTTAGGGTGAGGCCACACTGCAACGCACAGGAATCGCGCACAAAATCGCGAGCGTTATCGCGCGCGATTCTTGCGCGTTTTGCGCTCGCGTCTTTTCGCCTTATGGACACGCATGCGTTAACGCACCAAAAATGTGAAACGCATACGTTACCAAAACGCGAACGGACGCGCAATCGCATGGCATCGGGAAACCGCTGGAATTTTTGCGTTCCCGCGATTTCCATTTTAGCGAAAATCGCGGGCGCAAACGCGTGAAAAACGCGCTAGTGTGGCGATTCTTGCGCGTTTTGCGCTCGCGTCTTTTCGCCTTATGGACACGCATGCGTTAACGCACCAAAAATGGTAAACGCATACGTTACCAAAACGCGAACGGACGCGCAATCGCATGCGCATCGGAAACCGCTGGAATTTTTGCGTTCCCGCGATTTCCATTTTAGCGAAAATCGCGGGCGCAAACGCGTGAAAAACGCGCTAGTGTGGCCTAGCCCTAACTCGCTGCTCTGGTAGACTCCGCCCCTCCTATCCTTGCGTGAAGAGGCCAATAGTAAAGCATGCTCTTTGCTGAGCGTGTCTTCCCATTGGCCTTGTCGCCGATGGGGAGGAGGAGGTGGGGCTCAGCAGAGCAGCATGTAAGTAAGTAAATGCAAGTTTCCCCTATAGGGACTTGCCTGACCCTGTACCTCGCCACCAGCCCCTGCTTCAAACAAAAACAGGAGCAGAGTGTTTCTGCACTGACAGCCGCTCTAATTCCGGGTCATGGCTGTCAGGCGATTGGGGCATCTTCTCCCAAACTAGTAAAAATTACATAAAAAGCCTCCATTGTACCTTCAAAATTAAACCTAAATCGCATCTCTAGATACAATTTGTGAGAAGTTATTGCTGGAAAGGTACAGCAATATTACTTCCTGCTTGAACACTTCCTGTTTTCAGCCATGTGACCAGCTTGTAGTCATGTGACCAATCTCTGCATGCATTAATAGGCTCTGCTTCTCAACTGGCAATTTTTTTCCCCGGTACTTCCTGATTTCTCCAGCATTAAGTCTTAAAGGAGAACAAAACCCATTTTTTATACTCCAGAATCTGAAAACACCCCCCTAAAAACACCAATAAGCTATAAAATAACACTTTAGTAAATTGTGTTAAAGTAAATGTAAGCCTGTTAAGAACTGTATGAAGAGTCTGTGTGTATGTGCCGTGTCAGACTGTATGTGCAGTGTCAGACCACACCTCCTGGCCTCAGTCACATGCTTCCTTGCTTTATCTGTCCTGTAAAAGGATTGGCTACAGATTACTAATGGGTGTGACTAACTGTAACAAGTTTCTGCCATAGCTAAGGACTGAGCATGTGCAGAACATAATGGTCGTTGACCAAACTGTGTGATACTAGAATGCTGTGAAGAAAAGCACAAACCATATGTTATTTAGGTAAATTTCCCAGCACCTGTATCAAAATGACAGGTAAGACACAGATTACTGGTTTTATATTATGTTCTGCCTTCTGGTTCAGTGTTGTTCTGTGGCTTTAGTTGTCCTTTAACTGAGCATGCTTCTCCCCCTGGGATGGATGGGCGGGGCAGAGGTCAGGTGACGTCACAACCTACTGGAAGCAGGAAGTTTGAACATTCACCCCAATGTAATTTCTCACAGGCTCCAGCCAGAGATGTGATCGTTTTAAAAGAAATACTGCAGGCTTTCATTTAACCCTAACTTGTTTGGAGACCACAGTTGCCCTTTAAGCAAAGTTTATTTTAGGATGGACATTCCCTTTTAATATGTTGATATATCCTACTTTGACTTCTAGAATCATTGCTTTATGCCTGCTACACTTCTGGAAGCCTCATGGAAACTGAGCAATTTAGTGACCTGTACTGACCCTGAGCATGCTCAGAAGAGGCAGCTAGGGGATTAATTCATTTATTGGTTGTGATGTCAACTGTCAAATCCATAAGTGACAGTTGCTAACCAGGAAGCAGAAACAGAAGGACATTGTGCAGGATTTTATGTTGGATTTATATCTTAGATTTCAAACTATTACAGTTAAGGGATTTGGTGGGGTGATTAACCTGGTCCTGTATGTTTTCATTTGAGGCTTGGATTAAGTCACATTAACCTAAGTACCAAGGGTAAACACAGCTTTAAGACACAAATAATGGCAGTGCCCAAAAACGTTGTGCCACAATGTAGTTAGTAGAGTTCATTACTAATAGAATAAGCACATTAAATAAGGTAGGTAAAGAATTCAGGCTTTGATACAACATGGTAAATTCCCAGACGTCTTTGTTCCTTATTTTAATAGAATAAGTAGAAATTCATTATTGGGAACAATTTAACACCATTTGCTTGGCTCTCAGTACATAGCCCTTAATAAGTCTCTGACCACAACAGTGTCTACACAAGAAGCCATCAACCGTACTGTGTCTAATATATGGAAACAGCCGCGATTCAATAACATTACTTGGCCATCGTTAAGGACTAACAAACAAAAACAGTGCAGCCTAAACGCAGTCACGGTTGACTTTAGCCAGGTGCATTAATAATGGTGTTTTATCGCTATTTTTATATCAGCCCCCCATTAGGAGTAACTTACTACTGCACCGGTTTTGCACTTCGCCGCCGCTCACTGCTGTTTGAATGGAGAACAAGCATGTAGCATCTCGCGAGAGCAGATGAGCGATCTAACCTTTCATCTTCCGATTGGCTACCGGGTGACAAGTGGTTATTTTTTTTTTCTTGCGTGCGCAGGCGCCATTTTGCGTTACGGCTGTAAATTCTAATTTAAGCGTTTATTGGTGGGTACAACCATGGGCGTACGCAAGAGGGAGGGGGCGGACGCTCCCCTGGAACTCTGCCTAGAAAAGTCCGTAATCTTCTACACTCCGCCCCATTCTGTTCCTCATTATGTAGCACACTCACCGATTTCAACCTCCTCTTCCTGTGCTCCCCACCCAACAAAAGAGGTTGAGTCAGACATTGGAAAGGATGCAGGGCTCCTTTGTAAATATTTGAAGGGCATGTCCACCCCAAATAAACTGCACCGTGTAGTGATTAAAGATCCTTATCCTTCTTCTCTGCTCCTTATGGTTGTCCTGCACAGCCTGATGAAAGTCCAGATACCAGTTAGTGCCATTCATATACCAGTTACCTGACTGCCATTAAAATGCCATTTAGTGGACAGTGCCATTCATATGCCAGTTACCTGACTGTGCCATTAAAATGCCATTTAGTGGACAGTGTCGTTCATATGCCAGTTATCAGACTACACCATTCATATGGCCAGTTATTGGACACCATGCCATCAATATGAAGGTTTTCTGTATTGTCATTCGTACAGTAAAGCCTAGGCAAATGGAAGAGATACTACACTCCTTTTTGCAGTTTGCAACATTTTATTTATAGTACGAAACAAAATGATTATCAGTGGCAGGTGAGATCGAGGGGTCCAGTGGCATGCTCCACCCCAAACCAACTCCAAGCGGAGACAGCAATCCACAACCCTAGGGGGTTACAGCTTGACACGTTTTGTGGGGAGACCCCACTTTATCGGAAGCTAAGTTTTGTATGCAAACAGATTTTCAATAAAGGCTTTTTTATTTCTTGCACTGCTGCTGGTTTCCCCCATTACTGACCATATTGATGTGGATTTTATTAGTAGTGTAGGTTGTGGGAAGTAAGCTCCACTGTGAGCGCTGCGATCCATTTTGATTCTCTGGCTCATGCACTCACCATTTTTGGTCCATTTCTGGCAAAATCTCACAAAAAAAGTCTATGGAATCACATGAAAAAGCAGACAAATCAATGTAACATGCAAGTTTCTTTTTACCCATAATCCACCAGGAAACACAAGCACAAACACATGTAAAAGTAGATACAAGCAGACACAAGCACATGACAAAAGTGCACAATTGCATGTACATTGCCATTCATATGCCATTTAATGTACAGCACCATTCATATGCCTGTTGCTTGACAGCTCCATTCATATGAGAGTTACTGTAACCATTGAGAAATGCCTGGATGACAGCAATAACAAAAAAACTTCTAAAATATATATAGCCTTAAAAAAAATGACACTGCTCAATTTTAGTGTATGACAAAATGGGAAGTGGATGTGGGAATTGAGATATCTGCAGAACAACAGAAGCATGCTTTTACATTAACTTTTAAGCTTTTGAAATGTATCATACACTGGGAAGTCAAAAAAAAGATTTTCCACAGATACTATAGGTGCCCCAAGCTCCTTCACAGCTGTTTTTCTTGTTTGTTCTAAGGTTTTGGTCATATCAGTAGCACTTCCACTATTTGTTATAAAGTAATTTTGCCACAGGAGTGCTCCCACAGCCCCCCTTTTGTGTATATATTGTAGTAGAGTTTCTCTGCAGGAAGATTGACCAAGCTTCCATGTGGTAGTAGCAGGTCTTATGCCTTGAATACTAAGCATTGGATAAGAGGCATCTTCCCTTCTTGTTAAAAGCCAGTAGCCTTTAATACTAATCCAATGCAAGATCAGGGAGACAACCTTCCCAAGAAAATGCAACCAAGCAGGGAGTGTCAGCCCAGATAAATGGCCCAAGGTAAATTATTAGGACCTTCCATACTGGGGTTACCTTGATGTGGTTGGAAAGCTTTTCACTTTTATGCATAAAATTGTAACTAAAACACTGGTGGCAGGTGTGAGTCAATGGGGAGGGTTTGTAGTGGAGAGCCTTATGGAACTTGCCACTTAATCTATGACAGGGAAGATAGATTTGAGCTTTGCACAGCAGTTGTACTTCACTGTATTCTCATTGAATTACAGTTACAGACAAAAACAGATACTTCCTGGCCATCCCCAGGCAGCATTCAAAACATATGGGTAGCTTCCCTTGTGCCCATTGGTTATAAGAAAAGAACAACCTCTTTAAAGTCTCCTCCCTGCCTCCTCACCTCAGTCTTTTTTTCCCAGGTCCTTGCACAGCAGTGGTCACTTAAGGGTTAATTCCACCTGTGGAGCGAGTGACAGGAACCCTTCCTATAGCATATAAAAAGGTGTCTGGTAGCCCCTGCTATCGTCTTTTTTCTTTCCTGTGTGTGACCCGTGGGTCTCTGATGAAGCGGCGGGAACGCCGGGAAACGCGTCAGACCACTGGTTTGTTTGCACCTTTGTGATGCTTTTACAGCTTTGATTGATGTTTACATATGGTTGAAATAAAAGTTTTGCGATGACACCTACCAAGCTTGAGTCCTAATTCCGGAGCGGTCCACTCCCTGATGCTCGCTCTTCGTACTAAGTATCGTGAGACCCCGCTGAGGTCTCGTCTTTTGGGGGAAGTGACCTGCACGACAGGACGCGGCATAGTGTGGAATCAACACGGATACCACTGGTGAGCGCTCCTAATCTGGATTCTGGTATGTGTTTTTCTATTTATCTCCAATGGAGCTTGAATGGCAAAGTCTATCAGGAGATTATAGACAG
Organism: Hymenochirus boettgeri; assembly: GCA_019447015.1. Classification (NCBI taxonomy): domain Eukaryota; kingdom Metazoa; phylum Chordata; class Amphibia; order Anura; family Pipidae; genus Hymenochirus; species Hymenochirus boettgeri. Next base: position 62,052,086 of record CM033471.1, read on the forward strand.
ATGGGGGAGCCAGGAGTGGGACCTCATGGCTTCAATACAAAATTCCAACTGGGAGAAGTGGGGAAGCAAGAGCCACGGATGCCCTCAGCCAAGATTGGAATTATTTGAGGGTATATATTTTCCCCTTTGTTTCCCCTAATCTTCAGAGTGTTGAGGAAGATCTTAGCCTGCAAGATTTGGGTGATAGCAGTCATTCCAGACTGTCCACGCAGGCCTTGGTATCCTCTGTTGAAGAGGTTGGCGACAGGGCCACCTTTACATCTCCCACCATTGAAGGACTAGCTTCAACAGGGCCAACTGCTTCACCCCAATCCAGGGAGTTACAATCTGGCAGCCTGGAACTTGAGAGGGGAAAGTTGAGTGATTTGGGATGTTCTTCCCAGGTCATTGAGACACTCTTAAAAGCCCAGAAGGTATCCACTTTGTCTAGGTATACAAACATCTGGGAGACATTCAGTGTATGTGCAGAACATAGACAAATACCAATTCTGCAATCATCAATACCACAGGTTCTGGAGTTCCTGCAGGACGGGCTGGATAAGGGGTTGAGCCTGAGTACCCTCAAAGTACAGGTCTATTCCTTAGCTGCTAATTTAGATATCAAGCTTTTTGAAGACAACCTTATTAAAATATTTTTTTCGAGGAGTTGTGCGCATCAGGCCACCTAGACGCCAGTTGCTTCCAACCTGGGATTTGTCTGTGGTACTAACAGCTTTTACTAAATCTCCTTTTGAACCCTAAGAGGAAGCCTCATTGTGGGATCTGACCCAAAACTGTGTTATTGGTGGCTCTGACATCTGGAAGAAGAGCCTGCAATGTTGCTGCCATGTTTATCAGTTCCCCTCGTATGAACATTCTGCCAGAGGCAGTCATTTACCACTTGTCGCATAAGTTCTAAGTGATTACCGAAGGTAGTGTCACGGTTCCACTTTGACGAACCAATTGTGTTGCCTGCATTTGACCCGGAAAATCATCTAAATGATAAAGACATGCGTAAGTTGAATGTGAGTCCATCAGATCATGGATTGTTAAGGCTATTCTTAGTGCTTACAAAAGAGATACAAAAATTGGCACCCTACTCGAGGAGTAAGGACGCATTCCAACAGAGAGATTGCAACTTCTTGGGTGGCAGAAGAAGTAGCCACTACCAAGGCAGTCTGTCAGGCAGCCATATGGGCGGCGCCCAGTACCTTTGTTAAACATTATAAGTTAAATCTTTAATTTCTAAAGCAGACTTTGGACGAAGAGGGAGTCCATGTCGGATGTGCAGGAAATTACTTTGCAAGCATTTGTCTGACTTTATTTCCCATCTTTTGATTGCTGGGGTATGTCCCATATGTTTTGAATGCTGCCTGGGGATGGCCAGGAAAACTGAAACTCCTATCATACTTACGGAGATTTTTCTTTCCTGGCCATCCCTACAGGCAGCATCCCTCCCTCTCGGATTGAGGTGAGAAGGGGGAAGGAAACTTTAAAGGGGAGGTTCTTTTCTTCTAACCAATGGGCACAAGGGAAGCTACCCATATGTTTTGAATGCTGCCTGTAGGGATAGGAGTTTCAGCTTTCCTGTACAATCCAAAAGGTGGCACTGTTGTGTATAAATAAAGATGTTTGATATTAATAGCCCTGCATAGGCTCAAATACATGATGAAGTTAAATATGTTGTATTCAGTTAGTTCAACTAGACTTAAAGTTTAGTTATTGAAGACGTTTCACTAGTCATCCAACTGGCTTTCTTAATGACTCAGAATGACTTTTACAAGAATCTGTTGGCTATTATGTACCCTGGAAAGTCCCAATTAGCATATCACAGCCAGGTGTTAATGACCTTCTGAATGCAAGACATGATTGCATTGTGGCTAAGAGGTGTTATAGGAACTGCCCAGTGTGAAAACAGCATTGTACATGGCAGACAATTGGTGTCGAACCCCCACCTCTATTCAGACTTGGTTACTTTATTTTCACATAAATGGCCTCCTTAACACCTCTTCTGAACCAGTCACGTTCAAAGGTATGTCCTTTTTCCTTAAGATGAAGGTACACAGCTGAGTCCTGACCCGAGAAATTGGCTCTTCTGTGCTGGGCCATACATTGATGCAGTTACTGTTTGGTCTCCCCCACATACAAATTAGAGCACTCTAATTAATGGGGATAAGTTAGTTACGGAGGATGGCGATAAAGCAAATGTCTTGAATATTTTTTTTCCCCTCTATATATACTATAGAAGATCCAAGTACAGATATCATAGAGTATAGTAGCAATAATGGTATACAAGATTCAAGTGCACTTTGGTTAACCGAGGATATGGTACAGAAAGAACTAAAGAAGGTTAATATTAATAAATCTCCTGGGCCGGATAAAATACATCGTCGGGTACTTAAGGAGCTAAGTTCAGTTTTATCTAGGCCATTGTTTCTTATTTTTGCTGATTCCCTCATGTTCGGTGATGTGCCTCTGGATTGGAAAATTTATGTTATTCCAATATTCAAAAAGGGTAGTCGTTCACAGCCGGGTAATATATGTAGAACTAGCCCTTAATAACAATGAAACTGGAGATAAGAATTTTAAAGGACACACACACACCTGATTGTAATCTGGGTAAGAACCTAAATGGGTTCTCTCTGTATGGAAACCAAGCCGCCAAAATTGTCCGTCCAGCCCTCCCACAGTGTGACTTGGTGATAACTTTAACAGCATTTTAGAATATTTTTTCAACTTTATTCAGCTGCATTTAATTGCCATCCTCCATCACAGACTTGCTGGTCAGGATTCATTATTGCTGTATAGCTGCTGTTTCATTTCTTTGCTATAAAAGTAAATGTTCACTGCTGCATCAATGTTTGTAATCTGTAGGTAGACTATCAGCCAGTTCCTTGGGATTTCTTTGTTATTCTGCAACTGAAACAGCGCCTTGGGGATGTATTTGAAGTCAGTTTTGTGGAACAAAGTAATTGCTTTCTATTCCAGAATGGCTGCATCACACTTTATAAAGACGTCAATAAATTTAGTTTACAGGTGAGTATGTGTCATATAATTACCCTGAGCGGAATCAAATCAAATTACTTACCGAGTTATGGCTTTTTATTGGGTTTGGTAAAATATTAATGATTTGTATAGATCCTACTGGGTACCCTTTACTTCAGGTGTTGTAAATACATTGATGACAACAAAATGAAAGTAGAGCGAACGTCGTAAAACACATTACAGCGATACTAACGGCAATCACTGCCAATTTGAACATATGGCTTCCTTGACGCCAATTTTATCTGGATGACTATGCTAGATCTCAATATAGCTATGGAACTGCATTAAAATGGACAATGTTCCCTGTAGCTTAGAATGTTTGGAATCTGGGGCTGTATTTATAAAACTGCAGTACTGTAAAAGATTTAAACCGACCGTTTTATCAAGCGTTACCCTCATTTAAGGACGCAGATGTAAAATAACGATCATTATAACATTGTAGTCATTGTTAAATGTCTTATATCCATAGTGTTAAATAGCTCCCATTAGTGTAAAATAATGCCCTATAATATAAAATAATGCTCAGAAGTGTAAAATAATTATCACCATGGACAGAAAATAAAGCATTTTATTCCTCTTACCACTCTTTTATAAGCAGACTGATTGTTCTCATGTGTTAATGCTGAATTAAGTAAGCGTTTCTGGTGCGCATTGGTGTGTGCTGCAAAAAAAATGCATAACACATGCGGGCTTGGCATCGCAATGCAGGGGAGCGCACCTAGTGTGCCAGACCAATTTAACGCATGATCTAAAGATGTAGCAGTGTGGCATAGCCCTTAATGGTCCTTGCGGTTGTTTTTTTTATTTTTAGGAGATCCTTCTGGATTCTGAGGAATTCATTATGGAAGTAATCGTGTTAGTCACCTACAACTTGCTGAGTCTGGTGGAGAAACTTCACTCTGTAGAAATTGTCCATGGAGATTTGAGACCAGAGACTGTACTTCTGGATGACAGGTCATTCACCATTCATCCTATTATAAACATTCCCATAGTTACTACACCACCATTTACGGTTGTTAACTTTTCCTTTTTTGTCTAAATTTAGGCTTTTTGATTTGTCATCTTTAGCAGAGCTGGATGGGTTGTTCAGGTTGATAGATTTTTCACACAGCATGGACCTAAAATTGTACCCAGCAATAAAGTCATTGTGTTTCCCAACTGGAAAAACTGAAATAGGTCAACAATTTTTGAACAGCCAGTCCTCGCCTTACATGGTATGTATCCTGGAACATACACTATTAGGGAGATTCAATAAAAGTTTTTATTGTTAAAAATGGTGCTAATTTTGCCCCAACCAATCATATATTATTTAACATTTGAAAGCTAACATCTGATTGCTTGGGGAAAAATTAGCACCATTTTTAATATAATATATAGATAAGAACCTTTATTGAATAACCCTGTATATTTATTATTATAGTTTGTACTTGTGGATTTCACATCCAAGGTGTTAAGAGTAACTTTGGTCTCCAAGGGCCATAGTAATAAAGGTGCAGTATCGCAATTAGCAATTGGTTTATTTCATTTACAATACTTATCGTTAATTAACGATAATGATCGTAATTTCCAATACCGATCGTAAATCTACGATCATTCGATCTTCGATCCCCATAGAATACCATTGCAGTAGTTCACTACCTCAAGGTATTCCATGATGGAACGTTCGTTAATGTAAATGTACATTAGCGATAACACGTGGTATCGCTAACTTGCAGTACCACACATCTACGAATATGGCCCCAAGTGTTGTACATTCAAAAAGAGTTACCTTATACCTTTCAAGCCAAAAATGATCTCTAGATTCTCTGGTTCTTCAGTAATAGGCTTATAAAGTTACACTCAGACAGTCAGGATGAACCAGGATGTGTGTAACAGTGTGTAACACATAAAGCAAACAAGGCTGTGCCTTTTGTTTTTGTATTTTTAGTTATTTTAGATAATAGTATAAACATGTGCTTCAGGAGTGTAAGGCCTTCTTACACATGGACACAATGCACTGATGATTCCTACACAAGGGTCAGGTCCTTACAGAATTTAGTTCTTATTGTTTTATTTCTGCTGCCTCCAGGTGGATCTTTTAGGAATTGCAGACATTGTTCACTTAATGATTTTTAGAAAACACCTGCTGTTACATCAGGAAAATTCTGTTTGGACAATCAGCGAAAAAGTCTCCAGGTAACTCAAACTTTACTTATATGTACATACTGGTAACATTTACTGCAAAACCGTTCATTAAAGAAAAATTTAAAAGAATAGATGTAAGTGACTTAAAAATAATTCCATTTTTTCTGCTTCTACATATAGTTCTAAAATTGCTTTTAAAAATGCTGTGAAATTATTCAATTTATAATCATTGTCATGAATGTGCTGTGTGCGCTCCGTCTCTGTTGTGAATACAGTTTATAGCCCACCATAATTCACCACTGAAACAGCAATGGATTTCCACAAATGGAGAGGCTGCATATATGTATATCTTGTCTAATCAAGGGGATACCTGGAATTTTTGGATGTCAAGGTCTGCGCTATTTCTTCTTGAAGCTCATTGCCAGCTCTATAGGGAACTGAGGGAGGCGGCAACTGAAGATTTTGGTAGGCAGTTATATAAAAAGGGTGACTTTCCTCCATCTTTAAGGGAAAGTTCAGTGGAAAATATCATTATTTTTAAAATTCTTAGTTTATTTTGTGCATACCTAGTTTTTCTACATATTCTCTTCCATTTTGAAAAAGTCAAATTTATACCCCTTTCTATTTCCTGCTGTTGAGCTGACATTTCTGGTTCTAAAGGTCCTTCTTCTTCCCAGGATGCACCACATCCTTGGAATGTTCCTAATAGTAATTTCTACTGATTGGCTGTTGGATGGGTCAAACATGCTCAGATCTCTACTGAGCAACTGAATCAACCCAGGCAATGGGTCAAGGGCAAGACCATAACGGTCTCAACTAGGGGTCCTGCAAACAGGAAGTCAGTATTTTGGAAGCATTTATTTATATACAGACAAAATGTTGAATGAGTTTGAATGAATTTAAGCTCATTAAGATGAAAAAATACTGCTCTTTTTCCTTTCAGGTATTTGTATTTGCACTGAACTTCCCCTTTAAAGTGATTGTGCAGCAAAAAAAAATACCCCCAATCACCCACTTTATTATCACCCACCATTATAGACAGATTTAAACTGCGCTTGAATCACATTTTTTTTGTTATTTGTTTCAATTCTAGACTGCATGGTGGAAACCTGTGGAACAGATTCTTTACAAAGATCCTCAATTCAGATGATCCCTCAGTGTGTGTTCTGAGGGAGCTGAAAGGAGAACTGGTGGAATTATTTGACAGCTGCTTTCAAGACAAACTTTGCAGCTATTTCATTGAGTTGGATATGCGGCTTAACCCCCTATAAGGTGCACCATAGACTGTTTCATTCTTTGCTGTCTCGGTATGTCTCTATAGATTTCCAAGGACAAGTAAATACTTTTTTTTAAAAGAACATCCTAATATTTATAATATTTGTATAGTAAATGTACATGTGTAACCTTTTTTCTTTCATATTCTGTGTTTAGTCTTGCACTCTCTGTCAGTTTCCTTACTGGTATTGTGTTGTCTGTAGGCAATATCCCTGTATATATGAGTAATGTTGTAGTTGCCATTAAAATCACAAAGTGCACAAGCAGGTGTCATTTGTTTTGTTAGATTTGCCTTTTTCTTAGGGGATTGTCATCTTGTAAGGGAGCAGATTTTAATGAGGAATTCTACACAGGTCAATTGAATAAACAGAATAAATCAAATGGATAATTTAAAGGAAGACTAAACTGAAATATTTCTACCCACATAATGGGAAATCACTTCCACGGGAACATGACTGGAATGTAAGATCACACTCAACCTAATAGCAGTTGTTTATATGCAACCCTTAACGGGTAAGTGCACTGTAAAATAAAGTTATGTTCATTTGGAAGCTGCAGCTTTAAAAATACCGTTTAAAAAAATCCTGCTTGAGCCTCAAACTTTCAAGGCACAAAGGTAGGCTCTGGAGGGACATAGGGGAAAAAAAATATGGCAACAGTATTTTTAAAGCTGGCAAACAATTCTCTATCCAAAGATTTTTTTTCTAGGCCAACAGACCTTTTGATGCTGTGTGGCACAGCATCAAAATCCAAGTATACTACATCCACTGCTAAGTTGGAATCTAAATTGTAAACTCACCTCCTCATAAAAACCACTGACAGGTTAAGTGACGAGACCCATATAAATTTCTGGATTAATGAGCGAATACATGCTACGATATGTAATAACATTGATTGATAAGTCCATTTCCAGACATTTTCCAGAATATTATCAATATGATCAGTAGATTATTAATTAATATTGATAGGTGCATGTCCTTATTTTACTAATGGATTGTTCTCTAAAGTGCTTATATCCATAGCGTGTTCCCATGTGCTAAACAAAACTGCACCAAAATGATAGAAAAAATCATCTTGGCCAAACCAAAACGTGATTTAATGCGTCTTTGTCACTTGAGCGCATCAATGTCATTAACTGCTTTTATTACAGGCAAGAATAAAGGGCAGGGCTGGTTGAATACCAGTTAATGGGTAGCCATTGCACCTAGAAGTTTGCATCTGGCAACTAACTTTTTACAAATGCAATCGTCCGTAATTAACCAACATGCCTTATCATCCACATTGGACATTTCCCTGCACCTTGTTTGCTGCAGTTTTCTGTTCCCAGGGATTTGGTGCAATGAGTTCTCCTCTTCCATAACAAACAGGTAAACAGACAATGGGCAAGAGATTCTTATTCCTGCTCACGGTGCACAGTCAATCCTCCTGTCATCTGGGCATAGGGGACTAATGGGAGATTCAGACTCATGCAGCCTCCTGGTGGGATCACTGAGCTGTTTACACTTACTTGTCTTCATATGACTTCTTTTGGAGAGATGGTTAAAAACTCTAAACATGAAAGATGTCATTTCAGGGCCCCTTTTCATTGAAACCATCTGCCCCATGCAGGGATTTGTCACTGGCCACTAAAGGACATTAAGCTTTAAAATATATATATAGTTAAAAAAATTTCCAGGAAGGTAGGAAACCCACCTTCCATTCTTAACAAGCAAGAAAATCTCATCACATTTTTGTGACACAAGGTGGTACAACTATTCCCTGATTGGGCACGCGTGGATTTAAAAAAACAAAATAAAAAACACGCTACATCACAACATAACAACATCACGTAACATTCTGTGACACCAATAACTGGAGGGCAGTGAGCATAGCTGGGCCTTGCCCTAATTCCTACACAAAGATCCACCAGTGCAGTGGAAAATGTTGGTAACATAAGATGCACTGCACTGTTGAAATGTAGATGTGAAGGTCATTGGTGTACATTGTGGATGCTATATTAAGTCTAATCCGCCTATCCCTTCCACACACTGTGCAGGTGCTAATTAAGTCATTTACATAACTACCGTTCTATTTAAATTGCACATCTGTAATCATTGGATTATTTTGGTTGCCTTAGCGTGTAAAGTGGGGGTACTCCTGTATGTGGCACGGAGAGTTAGGGAAAGGGGGGTTTTCCTGCATTACTGCAATTAGCCACTACAACACAGGAGTTCCGTTCTTAGATGAAGAGAAGGAGGGTGTGTGCTTCCTGGATTTCCTTGTGTCTGCTGCGTGGCCCCTCGACTCATTCAGTAAGTGGCTTTAATGTCTATGGGGCAATACAGGTCAGTGTGTACTGTTCATGGCATTTTATGTATACAGGTCATTGTGCGCTGCTGGACATGGGGCATATAATAATGTGCCAATGATTTACCAGTGTCTATGTGTCAACCCTATAGCAGAGCCTGTCTCAATGATTTTATTTTGTGTGCCAAACATTTATCAGATTCTGTGCTAATGATTGCATGAGTGACTGGGTTCCAAACATTTATTAGAGTCTGTGTCAGTTATTTTACCGGTGTCTGAGTTCTACCTATTTAGTGTAACATAAGTGTTATTGTAACAATTGTTATTGTGTGCAAAAATGTCTGTTTAATATGTGTTCTAGTCTAGTTGGTGCGTGTTATGGGGGGCCCAGAAAAAACTGATGGCGGCCCTGCGTCAGGTCCAGTGTGGCCTCAGTCTTAACCCAAAAATGACATTTGCATCAATACTTGAATCAATTTGACACGGTCACATTGAATTATTTGAAACATTGAATTAGTGTATGGCCAGCATGAAGGAATAGTGTCAACTTGGGTCAGAAAGGCATGGTCTCCATTTTAAATGGGCAAAGAAAGAACAGAAAGAACTATACAAGGTTAATATTAATAAATCTCCTGGACCGGATAAAATACATCCTCGGGTACTTAGGGAGATAAGTTAAGTTTTATCTAGGCCATTGTTTCTTAATTACAGGCCTGTAAGTTTAATTTCAGTGGTGGGGAAGATCCTGGAAAGGTTAATAAGGGAACATGTTCTAGAGTATGTTTCAAGGACTGACATTATAAGTAGTAACCAGCATGGATTTAGGAGGAATAGATCTTGTCAAACTAACTTGCTTGGCTTTTATGAGGAAGTAAGTAGAAATTTAGACTCTGGCATAGCAGTAGATGTAGTTTAATTGAATTTTGCAAAGGCTTTTGATCCAGTCCCCCATAGGCGACTAATGTATACGCTGAGGTCTGTTGGTCTGGGGAGTCGCATTTGTACATGGATAGAAAATTGGTTAATGAATAGGATGCAGAGAGTAGTTGTAAATGGGGCTTCATCACTATGGACTAAAGTGCTAAGTGGGGTGCCACAGGGTTCTGTGTTGGGGCCGCTTCTATTTAATCTATTTATTAATGATTTGGAAGTGGGTATTGTCAGCAAGGTTTCTGTGTTTGCTGACGACACATAACTTTGTCGACCATTAAAAACTTCAGAGGATGTGCAATCGTTGCAGGGGGATCTAGATAGATTGTCACATTGGGCTGCTAAGTGGCAGATGAGATTCAATGTTGATAAATGTAAGGTGATGCATTTTGGACTTTAAAATCCTTGTGCTACTTATACTATAAATGGCTCTGTGTTAAGTGAATCCCTGTTGGAAAGGGATCTTGGAGTTTTGGTGGATAACAAACTTAAAGGTAGCAAGCAGTGCCAGGCGGCAACAGCCAGAGCCAGCATGGTATTGTCTTGTATAAAGAGAGGTATGGATTCAAGGGAGGAAAATGTAATTCTCCCTCTTTACAAAGCATTGGTAAGTCCTCATTTGGAATATGCAGTGCAATTTTGGAATCCTGTGTACAAAAAGGACATCTTTGAAATGGAAAGGGTTCAGAGAAGGGCAACTAAATTAATAAGGGGATTGGGGGAGCTTGAATATGAAGAGAGACTGGAAAAGTTACAATTATGTACGCTGGAGAAAAGGCGCTTGCGTGGGGATATGATTACTGTGTATAAATACATTAACGGGCCATACAAGTTTCTGCAAATAAGGAATGTTACGAGTTACTGGTATTGATACATAAAGTAGAGTTGATCCAGGGAAATTTCCGATTGTCACTTGGAGTCAGAAAGGAATTTTTTCCCCCTTCATAAATTTGGTGGGTTTTTTTTTGCCTTCCTCTGGATCAACAGTTAGGCAGGAAATAAGGATATTGCTAGATGGGTTGGACTGGATGGACGTATGTCTTTATTCATCCTCAAATACTACACCATACTAATTGGTTACATTACCTGTGAAGCAATAACAATACAGCTCTGAAATTGGGGCAGAAAATGAATTGACGTTTTTTTACATGTGACAAACTTGATATAGAATTGTACATATTCATTGCCAATAGGTGCTATAAAACTGCTACATGTTGATATTGAGGGTTATTTTGTTAGCACACTGAGTAATGTGCACGGGTACATCAGGAAATTTTTAGAGATTGCTTTTTTCAGCAGGACCTTGCCTTCAAGCCTTTATAGATGAGAGATATGGCTGTGTATAGATGCTCTCCAAGATGTTATTATGTAAATTATTTTGTACCAAATTTTCATTTGATTAGAACTGAATTGATGAATATAAATTGAAAATGCACCATAGTCCCCTACAGAGTCATCTGAAACCTGCCTCTTAGGCCTGAATATCAACTATTTCAGTGGTCTGTGTAGCAAAGAACATGCTGTTGCATGAATAGAACTGTTTGCTAACTTTTCATAGAATGTAAAAAATGTTTGAATTCCTAGCTATGGAGCACAGAAGGGTTGGGGTCGGTAAAGGGGGAATTGAATTAAATGTGCAAAAACCTGCTTTCAGCTTTTGCTGTTTGATCTTTTGTAAGAGTTTGGGGAAATGTATATTGGTAATAATAACTGTGCTTACCTGTCAGGCTGGGGGAGTAATGGGATGCCAATGTCTCTTTGTAGCCTCCTATATAGTGTTGGTGCTAATTAATTTCCTCTCTTTAGATGCACAAATCAGGATTAAGGGCACGGCCACACTGCAACGCAAACGCAATAGCATGCAATTTCATGTGCGATTTTCGTTGCGATTTCTTCAATAAGTATAGGAAAACGCATGCGATTGCGATTAAAAATGCAGAACGCAAAACGCAATTGCAATGAAAAACGCGCGGTTTTTTTTTGCGTTGCCGCGTTTTCAATGATTTTGGAAAATCGCAAACGCAAAAAAAAACGCAGCAGTGTGGCCTAGCCCTAACTCAGAATTAACTGAAAACAAAATGGTAAATAAAACAAATCATGTTTGGATCTATTGCTTTTATATCTGTCAGGGATCTCCAAGCTGACTTCATATAGTGGGGGTGCACGATCTATAATACAAGCACAATTTATAAGAAAATAATACATAAGCCACAATTATCCTATAAATGATATCCTTATAAAACAGTGCTTAGCTCTATCGGTCTCATGTTACTGACTTTAATTTGTGCATTAAATAACTATAAATAAAATAATGTACCTCCTGTTAAAAATATTGGACATCACCTTGAAGTTTCCTGACCTTGTGAAAGAAAATGGTTTATTTTATTTGAACGGTTTATTTGAGAATAGATTATTTCATATTGAATGGGCAATTATACTCCATCTGTCCCCAATATACAGGTCCTTGTCCTGATGCGTAAGCTTATTTTTCTATATGGCAGGATCCAGGCACAAATAGGGTGAAATTTGAGAAATTAAAGGGAGAATAATTTGCATTCACTCTGAATGAATCTCCCGAATTACATTCACCAGAGGCTATGCAGCTATTAACTGGCGTTAAATAAGTACACATGATCTGCTGCACAATTGACACTGCAATGTGCATAAAATCTGGGTGTACTGCAGTTCGAAAAAGTTTAGGTACCACTGGTATAAATAACCGAGTGTATAAGTAACCGTGTATGTAATACCAGTCATGCAGTCAAGCTATTGAAATGGTCAGATGATAGAGTTGTGATGATGGGCGAGTTGTAAAATAAACAATAGTATCATCCCAGTTCTATTTGTTATGGTCTAGCAAATGTGGGAGGAAGATGGAATCCCCACCATTTCCTAACTGATGACAGATGGGCTTATAAGGGACATTGTCTAAAGGCTTTTTTAGCCTAGTGAATTCAAACTGAACTGCACATCAGCAGTTCCAAATGAATGGCATTTAAACAGACAGAAATGTTTACCGCTTCTTATTATTACAGAGGTATGGGCGCTTGGTAGTCAGTAAATTGTCAGATCGGAGTCAGTAAATGTCAGATAAGAGTTTGTCATACTACGCAAGAATATGGATTTCCCCTAAGTAAGGGCGGTATTTATAAAGGTAAGTTATCGGCAAAATCAGCTAACGAACCTATATAGCGATCGTAAAAACTTCTGCTCCTATCGGGCATTTTTATGATGGCGATTGTGCTTTCAGGCACTACAAGCAGTAGTTTTTCCCTAGTCACCATGGCCGCCACTCACAAACTGAGTGAGCTCCTCCCACTTGCCTGCTGACAAGAAACTAATAAAAGACCTCCTCTTTCCTCTCTGGTTGTCTTGTGAAGAGAACCGCATAGAGTCAATTTTCTATCCATGTACAAATGCGCATAGAGTCAAAGAGTCTTCGGGCTATCATCCGCAACAATCCAATTGATAAGGTGGGCACAGTGGCATCTAAGACCACTGCAGTCTTACCTGCTTTGTCAAGTAAAAAACCCTCGCAGCGCACAATCATCCTTCCAGCCAACATAAAACAGCAACTCATGTGGTGGCTTCGCAACATCAATCTTTAAATGGGTTATCCGTTAGGAGAACCTACCTGGGTATCGGTAACAACTGAAGCCTCAATGTCAGGCTGGGGTGCAGTACTCGCAGGAAAGCATGTCCGGGGAGCCTGGAAAGGCGAGGGAGTCCCCTCCAAGCTTCTGGAGTTGAGAGCTGTGAGGTACGAGTTAGTAACGGGGGACTTAGTAATTAGTAACATCGGGGGACGTCCAGTAAAAATAAGGTCAGACAACACCACAGTGTCCTTGATAAGATGGCAGGTAGGCACAAGAAGGTGCCTTGGCACCTTATCAAGGACACTGTGGTGTTGTCTGACCTTACCTAAGGCACTCCTCTACTCGAAAAAAACAAACAAGATTTTTTTGTGGGCGGAAAAGAAGCTGTTGGATACAACGGCAATATATCTTCCAGGAGTCCAAAACACTCAAGTAGATTATCTAAACCAAAATTTAATACAGCAAGGGGAGTGGAGTCTAAATTCACATGTATTTCATCAGATAACTGAAATGTTGGGCAGGCCTATTATATATCTAATGGCAACACAAAATGCAGAAAATTTTACTGAAGGGGAAGGTGCTTCGAAGCCTTAGTGGATGCATTAGACCAGAACTGGAGCCAAGGACTACTTTATAACTTTATATGTTTCCACTGCTCAACCTAGTCTGCAGGGTATTTCAAAAAATAAAGAGAGACAAAGCAACAGTAATTACGATCATTTCCCTCTGGCCAAGAAGGCCCTGGTTTGCTCTTTTATTATCCCTGGTGGAAGAGGGTTTTTACCATCTGAATCCCAGTCAAGAGCCCAGTGCAGTACTCAGACCTTCAGCTATCATTAGCAGCTTGGAGACTGAGGCAAAGGCTAAAGAACCACAATCTACAGGACGGACTGGTAAATATGCTTCTACAATCCAGAAAAATTTGTACCTATTACTACAAGGTCTGGACTCACTTTGCACAATTGCCGCAGACAAAATTAAAACAACTTGCCGAAATTTTGGTTTCTATCTGATTTACTGAAGAACAGGAGGTAAATGCACTATCTCTTACCTCCCGTTATTCAGTAAATCTTACAGGAGAGGTGGATACACTGACCCGCTCCAGCACCAAATTCCCCGATGCATCTCCAGTCCTTTGCACTGTACGCGCATGCCAGTCAGTGAAGTCGGCGCTGGAGCGGGTCCGCGGGTAAGTGTCTCCTCCCCTCCTGTAAGATTTACTGAAGAACGGGAGGTAAGAGAGTGCATTTACTTCCTGTTCTTCAGTAAATCAGATACAAACCAAACCAACAAAATACCATTCTGCTTCCTTCAGATACCTGCTGTCAGTTATGGATGTGACAATTGACATCTCAGCCAATCAATGAATGCAGTTTCATTAGCTGCCTCCTCTGAGCATGTGTGAGCTTGTAAAAAAGATTGGAGATCTATAAGAGGAGATGGAAACCTTTTGACAATATTAAGAAGAAAAGAAAAACTGTCTGCACTCCTTAGCAATATTACGTTAAAAAGGTCCTTTATTTTCAATCACATTAGGGACAAGACACAAGTTAAAAACATCTAAAAACAGCAGCTGAGGAAGCTCCGGAGACTCTTTTGGCATGGAGCGAAACGTGTCCTGCGCTCAGTACCTGCTCTTTTAACTCTGCCTCATCCTTACCTCACCGGTAACTCCTGGTAGCAGCACTTTGTAAGTAGGGTTGTACACTCATGCACAGTGTTATGACTTGCCAATAGATGCTGATCTTTCTAGTACCCTATGTTATTGAGGCATGTTTTTAGATGTTTTTAACTTGTCTTGTCCCTAATGTGATTGAAAATAAAGGACCTTTTTAACGTAATATTGCGTAGGAGTGCAGAACGTTTTTCTTTTCTTCTTAATATTCTGTATATTTTATTTATTACTGTCTTTACACCCACCCTCTATAGGGTTATATCTAAGTCAGTGCCCTTAGCCTTTAACTTTGTGAAAACCTTTTGAGAGGCAGGTAGAAGGGGGAGAATTTGCTACAGGCTAACAGGTCTTAAATCAGTCAACTTTCTAACTATTATGGTCTTGAGGGGTAATTTTTTTCTTTGGAAGGGTGTGCATGCCTTTTAACTCTCTATTTTTACCTTTGACTGTTCTATATTTTGGTCATGAAGGTGTTAAAAATCTGTTTAGCAAAGTAACATTGCTATCATTTTAATGTGCTGCCAACACTTTTATTTTCCCTTCCATGAAGGACAATGTTTTTCCATTATTACATTCCTGTATAGATTAGGACAGTTTCAAGGGAAATTCTGTGCAAGACTGAACATTTGTGTTGGGATTCATAATAGGCAAAAGGTTACAAATTCTCCTGCCATGCCAGTCTGCTGGGAACACCCATGTTACTAGCCTACATAGCCGTGTTTTTCATCCACAAGGCACAGTTGTCCTTTCCTTTTGACTTTTAGAACACTTTGTTGTGGTCTTCAGACAGAAGAAGTTTCTGTGTAGATACCTGACGAGTTTCTCCCAGATAACCGTACGTTGGTAAGTTTCCCTTGCATGGGAACAAATTTAACATTGTTACATGGTACTCCATGCACTTAGATATTTGGGTTAATATATTGTATATTGGAGCCTATATTCTTCTTGTATAAATGGTGAAACCTAAAAAATTCTCGTTTCCTATTAAGGAGAAGTCGATATTTCAACTTGATTAACTGGGAATTGGTTGTCTTTACCAAAAGGACTGTTCTTTCCCAGCTGATTTTCTGTAAATTCCGTTACTTCAAATGATTAAACATGTTGGGAAATTATTGCTGATCATCTATGTTTCAATAGGCTGTGCAAGCAGTTGGGGTGAGATATTGTGCTATAAAATGCAGACAGATTACCAATCAGTATATGGAAAGGTAAATCTATCTGGGATTATCGGGCAAAATTGCACTCCATTTACTGCAACTTTTTTCTTATAGTTCCAAACAAATGAATTTGTATATGGGTTTGGTCTTTCCACACGGTCATTATAGTACCTGAACCAGTTAAGGCCCCAAGGATGAAAGAGCCCAGTAAACCTGTATAGTACCGCCTTATGGTTCCATGACATAATATTTACAGTAAGTTCTAAGCAAGAACACTTAAAATAAATTTAGGTTAGAATTTGAATAGAACTGTAGGTCTGTATCAGTTCTTTAAATGACTTGGCTTTGTGGGGAAGATCAGCTCTAGACAGGGACATTTAGCTCTTTAAAACTCCAACCTAACACTGCCCCCCTTTAACAACAGATCCTGGAAGAAGCAGTTTTCTTTTTGTTGGTGCTCCTGACAGTATTGGTTAGAGATAATCAATCCTACCTCCTTGCGCCAGGTACTTTTTTTTTTTTTAAAAAACTTTATTTGCCCTGTAGTTCTCCTTTAATCTGTTGCATGGCATGCCTGGAATTACCGGGCAAAATAATGTTTTATGTTTTAGTTATCTTTGTCATGTATTAATATAACAGTATTGATGTCCTGTACCATCAGATATGTTATTTATTATATATATTATTTCCCCAGATCACCATGTCAGCAGTCACCAAAATGGGTTAATCCCCACAGATCCTATGGACAGGAAGTTAAAAAGCATAAAGGTATAAAGGTACCCTCCCCCAACTATACCTTGTCTTTTTTCCTTCCAGTCCATGGACACCATAGGGAGTTCTTACCTCGCCAGCTCGCCGTCCATCGCGGATTTCTTCCAGGCCTGTGTCTCCCCACTCTCTGGCAGGCCTGATGCTCCCCCGTGTCGCCTCCTCTTTAGGAGCATCCTGTGGGGTAGGAAGCCCAAGGTGACCGGGCTTGGGGCAGTCTTGCACGCTTCAGTGCATGCGTTCCCCATCCAAGATGGCGCCCGCGTCTCGGGCATGATGTCATCTACAGGCGCAGCCGCGTGTGATTTTGTCCGGACGCTCTGATTGGTCAGGCGTCCGCGAATGGACGCACCTCTGCTCTGCCGCCGCCGGAAGTTCCAATAAGCTTGTCGGATGGGCAGCGGGGAGGAGCTATGCGGGGTTTAAACTTCCTGGCTGTTTGACGCATGGCTGCAGCGCTGGGACCAGGGAAACAGTGTGGATTGCAGCTGTGTGTCCTCTCCCACTTTGCCAGGAGCCTTTTTTCCTTCTAAGAAGGTAGGTAGATGGCTAGGGGCTGTGAAGTTTTTTGTGTTAACAGTTTTTAAGTATAGGTTTGTGCCTGTCTTTTTTTTCTTTCAGCCTCTTATTGCAGATTAAGCCATGGAGTCTGGTAGCTCTGCCAAGAGTCACCCCAAGGGATCTAGGTGAGCTGGGGGTATGTATGTAGAGAGTGGGGAATGTGTGCTAGCACAGCCATTAATGACTGTATTCACTTTGTGTCTTGCAGCCTCTCTACCCAAGAGCCTGTACAGGAGTCTGACAGCAATAAAGCTATAGACGAGTCAAGCCTTCCACATCGGAGAATAAGTATTTCGATACATTGATGCGCTGCATTCAGCAAGCAGTGGATAAGGGAATGGAGGCTTCCAATTCAAAGGAAAGATCGGAGGAGCAGTCATTTCTTTCGAAAGACGAAGAATTGGAGATTGAGACGAACTTTGACGCCTCCGTAATTGAGCCACTGATAAAGGCTGTAAGAAACTCTCTATCGCTTACTGTAGAAACTCCAAAAAACTGTTTCCTTCAATCAAAAGGAAGTCGGCTACTTTTCCACTGCATTTTTCCATGAGAGAAATAATGGAAGTAGAATGGAAAAAGACTGATAAAAAATTTGCAGTAACTGGAAGATTTCTTAAAAAGTATCCCTTTGAGGAGGAAGATTCAAGATTCTGGGATGTTCCCCCAAAGGTGGACGCGGCAGTGACAAGATTAGCCCGCAGGTCTACCCTACCGGTAGAGGATGCGGCAATTTTCAAGGACCCCATGGAAAAGAGAATGGAGTTCTCATTAAAAAAGCTTATGGGGCTGCAGGGGCGTCATGTAGGCCAGCTATGGCTATGACCTCAGTATCCAGGGCTATGAAATTATGGGTCCAGAAAATGGAAGAAGCTATTGGTACAAATGTTAAGCGTCCAAAACTTGTTGAGATGCTATCAGAGATCAAAATGGCAGCAGATTTTTTCGCTGAAGCCTCAGTCGACATGGTACGCCTATCGGCCAGGTCAATGGCCCTGTCAGGGGCGGCTCGTAGAGCACTGTGGCTTAAGTCGTGGTTTGCAGACACAAGCTCAAAGACAAACTTATGTTTGCTTCCATATGACGGAGATATGTTATTCGGCAAGAAGCTGGATTCTATTATTAGCAAGGCTTCAGGGGGAAAGTGCGCCTTTTTACCGCAGGATCACAGAAACAAGAAGCCAAGATTTGAGTCGTCCTTTAACAGGGAGAGATCCTTTCGAGACTCCAAATTTTATAGACCTGAAAAAGAGCAGAACAGATCAGCCGCTTGGAAGACAGGGAGACAGTCTTCAGGTGCCCCAAAAAAGGGTACGTTTGGAGCGCAATCCTCCCAACAATAGGGGTATGCTGGTCCAGATGGAGAAAGTAGGAGGAAGATTGAAACTTTTCTCCAAGATCTGGGCCGCGACGATTTCGGATTCCTGGGTGCTGAGTATAATTCAGCAAGGCTACAAAATACAGTTTCGAGAACTACCGAAAAGACATCGTTTCCTCCCATTGAAAGCCCCAGCGACCCAGGAAGGACTAGGACTAATGAGAGACTATGTATCTCAACTTTTACAGAAGGAAGCCATCGAGCCTGTGCCGATAACAGAACATTGAAAGGGCTTCTACTCAAACCTGTTTCTAGTAAAAAAAAAGCCCCAGGATCCATAAGACCAGTGCTGGATCTCAGAAATCTGAATTATTACATCTACAATCAAAAATTCAAAATCGAGTCTCTAGCCTCCATCATTCAGGCTGTGAAAAGAGACTCATGGTTGGTCAGTATCGACCTAAAGGAAATCTCTACGCTTCACGGTAGAGAAAAACCACTTCTAGTTTTCAAGTCTGCCATTCGGACTATCACAGTCCCCGAGAATATTTACCAAGACTCTCATAACATTAAGTTAGATTAGAAAGGTAGGCGTACATATCTACCATTATTTGGGCAACATACTAATAGTAGCCAAGTCAAAGTCCATAGCAGAACAGCAGACCAAAGCAGTGAGCACAATTCTTCAAGACCATGGGTGGCTCATCAATCTAGAAAAGAGCAATCTCGAACCAAGCCAAGAAATCATTTATCTGGGGGCATTGTTTCGCAGTCATCTGAACGAGGTAAAATTGCCGATAGAAAGGCAA
This sequence comes from Hymenochirus boettgeri, assembly GCA_019447015.1. Lineage (NCBI taxonomy): Eukaryota > Metazoa > Chordata > Amphibia > Anura > Pipidae > Hymenochirus > Hymenochirus boettgeri. The sequence goes on from CM033471.1 coordinate 62,071,606, forward strand.
CTCAAGATAATACAGGCCGTTCAACATCTGAGACAAAATCCTCGAGTATCAGTACGCTAGACACTGAGGATATTAGGCCTAATGGTGGCAACAGTTTTTCTCACAAGGTGGTCGAGATGGCACATGAGGTTACTGCAGCACTTTCTTTTGTCCAGAGTCAGAATACTTCACCAGAATATCAACAAGATACTATTCATCCCGGCACCAATACAGAAAGATCTGGAATGGTGGTGCAAGCAAAGAAATTTGGACAAGGGGTTTCCATTGGAACAACCAAGCTGCCTCTCGATAACAACAGATGCTTCCGAAACCGGATGGGGAGCCCTCTTTCAGGACCGCTTCACTCAAATAAGGTGGCAGAGGAGGGGAGAATCTTCAAATCTGCTGGAGTTAAGAGCAGTAAGGATGGCTCTGGAAAAATTCCAAGGTGCACTCAAAGACCAACATGTGCTGGTCCGAAGCGACAATATGACCACAGTGACATACATACGAAAACAGGGAGGCACGAGAAGCAAAGCTCTCCTCAAAGAAGTGGAAAAGATCTTTGTATGGGCGGAGAGAAATCTTACACCTGTCAGTCCTACACTTGGCAGGAACAGAAAATGTTCAGGCAGATTATTTGAGCCGTCAGGAAGTACATCCATGGGAATGGAGCTTGCATCCTCAAGTATTCAAAGATCTAACAAAAAGATGGGGGCAGCCTACGATAGATCTTATGGCAACCCATCAAAACAAAAAATGTCAACAGTTCTACAGACGCTTTTCATGCCCAGAAGCCCTGGCAGTGGACGCTCTCCAAGAGGATTGGAGTTCGGGACTTCTATACGTATTCCCCCCAATACCACTGATATGGAGAGTCCTACAGAAGATTCAGAGCCAGAGAGCGAATGTGATCATAATATTACCAAAATGGCCGAGAAGACCTTGGTACCCACTTCTGCTGTCCCTGACAGCCGAGCCTCCAGTACAGTTGGAGTACCAACCTCATCTCTAGTCCCAGGGTCCAATATTATATCAGGATTATTCCAATCTCAGCTTGACGTCTTGGAGGCTGAGAGGGATCGATTGAGAAGCATAGGGTTCCAGGAAGAAATGATCAACTTTCTACTAAAATCAAGAAAGTTGTCAACATCCAAAAAATATTATAAAATATGGAAAGTTTTCGCAACTAGAGCTGATGTCGTAAACTTCTCGTTCACAGGTTTTAAAAAGAATCTAAGTATTAATACTTTAAGAGGTCAAGTGTCAGCCCTCTCAGCAATCATGGGTACAAATAGTAAAGAGATTCTTTGCAGCAATGATAAAAATCAATCCAAGATCTTTTTCGAAACCTCCACCATGGAACCTTCCGCTTGTGCTACAGGTGCTAACAGAGACGCCTTTTGAGCCATTGGAGAGGTTATCCTTATGGCTTCTTACAATTAAAGTTATTTTCCTTGTAGCAATTACCTCATCGTGCCGAGTAGGCGAAATTGGAGCATTGTCAATAAAAGAACCTCATATTCAGTTCTTTGAGAATAGAGTTAGGCTGAGACCAGCGTTTCAATTTTTACCTAAAGTTTTATCGGAATTTCATTTAGATCTGGAAGTGATTCTACCCTCATTTTATCCTAAGCCTAGGTCTGAGTTAGAGAAAAAGTGGCACTCTTTGGACCTAGCAAGGGCTCTAAATATTTATATGAGCAGAACCAAGAAAATCAGAAAGTCTGATCATCTTTTCATTGCTCCTGGTGGCTATAGAAAAGGTCAAGCTCCAAGTAAGAAAACGATAAGCAACTGGATTGGGACCTGCATCAGGAAAGCATATCAAATAAGAGGCATAAAGGTCCCTGACGGGTTAAAGGCACATTCTACCAGAGCATTAGCCTGCTCTTGGGCGATGGAAGCAAGAGCATCAAAAGACCTCATCTGTAAGACGCCAATGTGGTCTTCCATAAAAACCTTTGTACGTCACTACAAGCTGGACCTGGTGGCCTCAGGAGACGCAAAATTTGGACAAAGAGTCCTGCAGTCTGTGCTGGCCGACATAAAATAAATATTGTGTGTTTAAGCATATATCTTGCCTGCCCATTATTTAGCTTTGGTATATCCTATTTTGGGGACTTGCTGCCATGGTGATCTGGGAAAAACAGGAAATCAAATCATACTCACCGAGATTTCTGTTTCCCAGACACTATCATGGCAGCAGTCACCAAAATGCCCTTCCCTATTTCTGTGATGTATCTAAGATTGAGCATGTTTAGCTTGGAAGGAAGACAAGGTATAGTTGGGGGGAGGGTACCTTTATACCTTTATGCTTTTTAACTTCCTGTCCATAGGATCTGTGGGGATGAACCCATTTTGGTGACTGCTGCCATGATAGTGACTGGGAAACAGAAATCTCGGTGAGTATGATTTGATTTCCTGCTATCTTGCCCCTTCCTCAGGTCACCTTAGGGAGGGGCAAGAGCCCCGAAACGTTATGATATTGATGTGTGTGGTTCACCATTAAATCGAATTGCTTGGAGTGCGACTCTCATCTTTGTTTTGTCAATAAATAAACTGCTAAATAAATGCCTTAAATGCAGGATTATATATCATAACATATGTACCAGACATGGGACGTCAATAAAGGCAAATTGTTATTACAGTGGGAAACTAAATGGATTTTCAGAATTGATATTGTGAGCCCTAGGGCAACATGAACAATTTTCTTTACATTGTTTCATTGACTTTTAGAAGGAAATGTTGTAGAACCCATGGAATCTGTGATTATCTGTATTCTGTATTAGTTAACATGTAGTTTTGTCATTCATCAGTTTTACGGTATATTATATTGTATATAATATAGTTTAATTGTGTATTATAGTTTTATTATATAGGCTCCTTTCCATGTGATGTCCATAGTGGCTCGGTGGTTAACACTGATGCCTTGCAGCGCTAGGTCTTGAGTTCAATTCCACCCTTGGACACATCTGCAAGGAGTTTGTATGTTCTTCCCTCATGGGTTTCCTCCGGGCCCTCCAGTTTCCCCCGCAATCATAAAGACATACTGATAGGTTGTATGTGTACATAAAGTGATTAGATTGTAAGCTCTTCGGGGCAGGGCCTGATGTGAGTCGCCTGCCGTCGGCTAAAAATCTTGATGCTCTCCCCTATACCAGTAGATAATTTTTTTTCTGCCATATATCCCCTTTAACAGGATATACAATATGGTGCCTTTTCAATATTGATTTGTAAATTATGCCTGAAAAGGGTTATCCAAAATCTTGTGTTTTGTATTTCTACATTATTGCACATTAAGTCAAGGTGTGTATGTATTCCTGAAAAACTTCCAAATGGCTGGGAGACTTGGTATACACATGTTTTCATGACCCCAAAACCTCCCTTTTTTCGACCCCCTTTATGTTAATTGTGAATTGTAATTTGTGCTGCCATTTGTTCGTGAATCAAGCGATCGCAAAAGTTAATTGGGGGTGAGAACTGATCTTTGTGCTGTCATTTGTTTGTGAATGAAGTGATCAACTAAGTTAATTAGGGAAGAGCTCTGACCTTTGTGCTGCCATCTGTTGGTGAATCGAGTGATCACTCAGCTGAGAAATGACTGAGCCTAACAAGGTTTTGTTTGGAAAAGAACAAGCAATGCTGCGTATGCTGCTAGTCTTTAATAAAAGAAATGTTTTGGGGTTTAGTCTTCCTCTAACCAGGACAATTAAATAACAGAAGATTGAAAGCATTACTAGTTATGATTACTATCATGCTTCTTTCCCATTTACCACACACACCAGAAGACAATGATGGGCAGAGAACAATCTTCAGTGGCCATTATATTGTAACAGAATCCGTGTGTGGGTATATTTTCCTAATGCCAGGTTATTCGTCTGAATATTTTTTACCAGCTCCATATTAACAAACAGACCAAATAAATAATTCTATTTGGACAAACTCTTGCATTTTTTGGTGCCGTTATGACAGTGCAATAACGTGTGTATAGGATTGTTAAGATAGAATGGTTTTCACTTTACAAGTACTGTATATGTGAGCCTATAAATCTATCAAAATGGTTTGCAATTAACTAGTATGTGTAAGCATATCTATCTAATCCAAGGGAGGACTGGCCCAGTAGGCTGAGGGGCAAATGCCCCCCAGGCTGACCTCTAATTAAAGATTTGGGCTGCCTCAGATGCTATTACTTATTTACCTTCCTGAAAGGCACAGCAAACTCCTCTAGCTCTAACATGGGCAAGGAAAAGAAAACCCCTCCTCCAGGTACTCCAGTTCATTAGCCAGTGTTGTCAGCCCTCGCTGCCCTCCAGTTTATTAGCCTTTGAGATCATTAGACAGTGTTGTCAGTCCATCAGATTGTTAGCCAGTGCAAGTCAGCCATCCAGTTCATTAGCCAGTGTTGTCAGCCCTCCAGTTTATTAGCCAGTGTTGTCAGCCCTCCAGTTTATTAGCCAGTATTTTCAGCCCTCCAGTTTATTAGCTAGTATTGTCAGCCCTCCAGTTTATTAGCCAGTATTGTCAGCCCTCCAGTTTATTAGCCAGTATTGCTTGCATTTGTAAACATACATTTTAGATTATCATTGATTTACTTCCATACATGGTCGTACATGCCTCCTTATCCTCTATGCTCCCCCTCCCTCCTTCTCCTCCCTCCGTTGTGTTACTAGCCCCCAGATCCCTAACTTCTCTATCTACCCCTGTGTAGTTAAACGTTTCCCTCCCCCCCATACCTAGTTTAAAATCTCCTCCAACCCCCTAGCCATCTTCTCCCCCAAAACAGTTGCACCACCACCATTGAGGTGCAATCCGTCACTACTAAAGAGCCTGTACCAACAGAAAAGTCAGCCCATTTTCTCTAAAAACCCCAAACCCCATCTCCTTACACCACTCTCTTAGCCACGCATTTATACTCCTGAGCTCCCGTTGCCTCCCTAGCGTAGCACGTGGCTGCGGTAGTATTTCTGAAATCACTACCCTGGAGGTCTGCTTTTAACTTGGCCCCTAATTCTCGGAAATCATTTTTAAGGACCTCCCCTCCACCTCTAACTTTGTCTTGGCACCAATGTGAACCAAGACCGCCGGGTCACTCCCAGCCCACCCAATAATCTGTCTACACGATCCACCACATGTCGAACCCTGCACCAGGCAGACAACACACTGGTTCGGCATGCAGGGTCCTGGCGACAGATTACCCTATCTACCCTTCTAATAATAGAACCCCTACCACTACCACCTGTCTATCCTTCCTAGCCCCCAGTTCTCCCTCCTTGTATGGAGATGGCCGTCCCCGGGTGCTCAAGGGAAAGGCCCGCTCCATACATGCTGCTTCCGAGCCATCGTCCTCCACATCTTCACCTAAAATGGCAAATCTGTTGATCGACCAGCTGGGAAGAAGCCCCCCTATCCTTCCGTCCCCTACTTCCCCTGGTGACCCTTACAAATCTATCTTCCTTCTCCACCTTATCTGCCCCATCTCCACCCACCAGTTTACTGGCCCCTGCCAGTACCTGCATTTCCCCCAGGTTTGCCAAGTCCTGCAATGCTGCAAGTTTACCCCTTAGACTCTGTACCTCAGATTCCAAATGGGCAACCCACTCACATCTGACACATACATAGGTCCCCTGGGGCGGCTGCTCCAAGATCCCATACATGCGGCAGATGCACATTGCACGGCCCCAACAAAACTGTCCATACAAACAGCAATACACAGCGAGACACAGCAGAGAAATAGTGTTGTTCTTAAACGCTTTCTTGTTTTAAACGCTTTAGTTTTTTAACGCTGTCAATTCTCTTAAAAACAGAAAAATCTCTTAAAAACAGAAATCGCTCAGAGCTAATCGCTCATGGGAAGTGCCTTAAATGAGGTTCAAAACCAACCAGAGCCAACAGGCCTCAGCCATTTAAACCAATTAGTTACACCCCCATCCAATCAGAGAAGAGAGAAAAAAAAAAAAACTTTCCTTTGTCTCCTACCAGCCCCCGCCCACAGGTAACAGTGTTTTTTAAACACAAGTATTTGTTTAGTAATCCAGTGCTTTGAGTTTACTCAAACAATTCCTACCACCTTATTCAAGCAGTAAGTAGTAAAAAAAATAAAAATACACTAGTGATTAATTACTAACACAGCACCCTCCTAGAAATAAATAGTGTTAGGTTAGTACATTTACTAGGCTGCACCCACAGTTAATAAACGCTTTAGTTTTTTAACGCTGTCAATTCTCTTAAAAACGAAAAATCTCTTTAAACAGGAAATCGCTCAGAGCTAATCGCTCATGGGAAGTGCCTTAAATGAGGTTCAAAACCCCATCATTATGCAGTGCAGTATAGTATAGTATTTGAGGTGAATAAAGACATATGTCCATCCAGTTCAACCCATCTAGCAATATCCTCATTTCCTGCCTAACTGTTGATCCAGAGGAAGGCAAAAAAAAAAACAAATTTATGAAGGGGGGAAAAATTTGTTCCTGACTCCAAGTGGCAATCGGAAATTTCCCTGGATCAACTCTACTTTATGTATCAATACCAGTAACTTGCACATTGCTTGTTTGCAGAAACTCATCCAGCTTTTTTTTGAAACTGACCAATGAACCTGCCAAATACAACGTCCACTGAGACAGTGCCATAGCTTTACCGTTTCCACAGTGAAAAACCCTTTCCGAGCTTGAAGCCTAAACCTTTTTTCTCAAGTCTTAAGGGATGTCCTCGTGTCCTTTGACATGTTTCTATTGGTGAACAATGCCCCAGATAGTTTATGGCCCGTTAATGTATTTATACACAGTAATCATATCCCCACGCAAGCCCTTTTCTCCAGCGTCCATAATTGTAACTTTTCCAGTCTCTCTTTTTATTCAAGCTCCCCCAATCCCCTTATTATTTAGTTGCCCTTTTCTGAACCCTTTCCATTCTAAGATGTCCTTTTTGTACACAGGATTCCAAAATTGCACTGCAATATTCTCTGTCTCGTTTTGCATGCTTCAGGTTGACGTGAGCTTACAGCTTCCTCGGGGGCGGGGCCCAGTTACAGTGTGGTGCTTCACGACTAGATCCAAAATCTCTGCTGGATATAAATTCCGGGCCAGTATAAACTCCAGTGTATATACAAGACCAAAAAAATCCAGCGACCGAAACAAACCAGGCGCATTATGTCTGGAATAAAAAAGTAAAATATAAAAACATTCATTAATTTTATTAAAATTTTCGGCTTTTAGGGGGTTAATTTTGTTTTTTTTAAAGACCCGTTCATACCAGAAAAAGTACAGTTCAGCTTAAGACCAAAAAATGTTTTTCACTTTTATAGAGTCTCTTGTAGAATGGTTTATTTGTATATCTGTTGTATTCAATTAGATCAACGGACTGAAATGTAGTTCTTGAGACGTTTCGCTAGTCATCCGACTGGCTTTCTCATTAGAATGACTGACAGAATCTGTGGCAATTATGTACCCTGGAAAATCCCAATTAGCAATCACAGCCAGGTGTTAAGGGTGTGATTGATGTGGCTAAGAGGGGTGTATTAGGAACGCCCAGAGTAAGGTGTTAAAACAGCATTGTACATGGCGACAGTTGGTGTCGAACCCCCCACACTCATTTAGGCTTGGTTTTTTATTTTCACATAAATGGCCTCCTTAACACCTCTCTTGAACCAGTCACGTTCCTTCGCCAGTATAACATTACAATCTTCAAGGGATGTCCTTTACTTAAGATGCAGATACACGGCTGAGTCCTGACCGAGGAATTGGGGATGGCTACTTCTGTGCTGGGCCATCGTTGATCTGCAGTGCGTGGTCTCCCCCACATACAAATCGAGCATCTTTCACTGCACTGCACGATATATGATGTCGCTTTCTGTTTGATTGGGTCTTTTGTGATGTCCAATTTGCTTAGTGTTGGTCTGTTGGTTTTAAAGCAGACAGGGATACGATGTTTTTTGAAAATTCTTCTTATTCTCGGAGACCCCGGCCAACAATGGGAATGACTCATGTCTTACTCATGTATGCTTTGTCCCTTAACTGTTGGTTCTGTGTGTCTGTTCTTGCCTTCTATTCTTTTGACAAAAGGCCCATGTCTGATACTCCACAAGTTTTAAGGGCTCCTCTGAGATGTTTCATTTCTCCTTAGCCATCTGTTGCTAGTGGAGATGTTCTCGCTCTGTGTTGCAGGTTCTGATGAACCCCAAGCTGGATCTAAAGGGTGGTGGGGTAAACATCAAATAATGATCTGTGGTGTTTGTTTCTGTAAACCCTATACCCAGTTTGTACCATTTCCTTAATTCTACAAGCAGTCAAGAAAGCCAGTTTGTTGGTTTTGTACCTTTCCCTTGTCATTGTAATGTTTGGCCCTTATCATTAAGTGTTATCTGTGAAAGCTCACTTCTCGGTGGGATTTTTAACCCCAGGTGTCATCACACTATGAACCCAGTGGGATGGGTGCTTTGCCCTTTAAAGGTATTAAGGCGCCTGTGTTTCTACATCCTCATAGTAAAGGTTGGCCCAATAGGTGATGATGAAAACTGAGAGATCCCATAAGAACATCCATGTTTTTTTTTTTTTGCTTATAGAACTTATCACTGTATGTGAAAATAGGTGGTATTCATGGCACAAGTCCAACAAGGAACACACCTGTCTGGGTGAGATCAGTCTGATTGGAAGGAGTGCTGTCTTGGCCAGCCGTTTTATCACATGTCACCAGCCTCTTGGTGGGTATACAAGTTGAAGAGAGATTGTCACATCATAGGACACCATAGTTTCTTCTACACCGAGTACTATATTATTCAATCTGTTGGTTGAAATCCTGAGAGTTGGATGTGATGCTTAGCAGGAACCTCACACAAAGTCCAAGATGTTAGCTAGAATTTTGCCACCTTGTATTTTAAAGAGTGATGCTGCTGACTATAGGCTCTTAGTGGGGCCCCTCCTTATGTTCTTGGGAGTCCATATATGACATGGAGTGTGCCTCACAGGGGGTAGAGGCGATGTGTAATTGATTCATTGATCGGTTCAATGGCTGTATCTATTTTGAAGCTGTTTGTAGTAAGTCTAGGACTCTTTTCTTGTAACGGCCTGGTGGATCCTTGTTAAAGCCTCATAGTGTTGTTATCGGACAGGAGCATGGTTCACCTTATAATGGTAGTATGAGTTGTTTGGTGTTGAGTACCCACTGGAATCTTCTTATTGCCGGTTAGAATGGTGATACTGGAATCTTTCTGAGGGATGTTAAGGCTCTTCTTTTCATGTGTAGTCAGGTTAGATGAAGGAGTTTAGAGTTTTAGCACTGGCTAAGGCTTGAGATACATTAAGGAGAAGAGTTGTTCTGCCTCACTCGTGGTACCTTATTATTGTGGATTGAGGCTTCTGGGCTGCTTTAAATCCACCACAGGGATTGGCTTTAGGGGGAGCTGGCACAAAATCAAGCCCTTACCAAGGACTTCATTTCTGGCGGGTCAGGGTCCTGTTAGACAAGGTTTCTCACCATTCCTCCTGGTTGAGGAAGTAGTAGTGACATTCCATACCTTTTGTATCCAAGTAGTTTTCTACCTTTGGGGTGTTCTGGGATGACAGAATAGAGACTTGTCTGTTGCATTTGTTTGACCTTACAGTGTGCCTGAGAAAGCTGTGCTTGTTGGTGTGAACCCATCACTCTTTCCCAGATGAACAGGTAGCTTGAGGCCAGGCGGTTCGTTCTAGTTGACTATGTTGTGCATTTAAAGCATCGACTGTTAAAAATGGTTGTCGTTACCCTTTTCACTTAGGAGCTGGTTGAGCCTTTTGCAGTATCGGTTGGCTATGAGGATTTTTTAACCGGGAATCCAGACGTATACTGCACATGGTACTAGCACTTTGTTGTCCTGCATCGGAGGTTAAATTAGTAGGTTAGTTTCTGTATATGTCTGCCAATTCCTTTGCTGCTCTTTTATATTGCCGTACAAGTTTGAGGGGTTTCTCCCAAAATGAGTTATAGAAAAATATGCTTGTGAAGGTCTCAGTATCCCAGGTCATGGGATCTTGTTGTAGTCAATAGATCAAACTGTGACTTTGAATGTAGTCTTGAAAGACCCAGTTTCGAGTCATCCGACTGGCTTTCTCAATCCAGGTGTTAAGGGTGTGATTAGATATTAGATAGTGGCTAAGAGGTGTTATAGGAACGACCAGGAGTAAGGGTTAAAGTAGAAGGAAGAAAAAACACCAAATACCAACAGTGAAGGGGAAAAGCAAGACAGGAGGAAGAACGTGGTTATCCCATATGTAGCAGGAGTCTCCGAGAAATTAAGAAGAATTTTCAAAAAACATCGTATCCCTGTCTGCTTTAAACCGAACAACACACTGAGGCAGCAATTGGTACATCCGAAAGACCCAATACCTAAACACAAGAAAAGCGACATCATATATGCAGTGCAGTGAAGAATGCTCTGATTTGTATGTGGGGGAGACCAAACAGCAACTGCATCAACGTATGGCCCAGCACAGAAGAGCCAATTCCTCGGGTCAGGACTCAGCCGTGTATCTGCATCTTAAGGATAAAGGACATACCTTTGAAGATTGTAATGTTAATATACTGGCGAAGGAACGTGACTGGTTCAAGAGAGGTGTTAAGGAGGCCATTTATGTGAAAATAAAGAAACCAAGCCTAAATAGAGGTGGGGGGGTTCGACACCAACTGTCTGCCATGTACAATGCTGTTTTAACACCTTACTCTGGGCGTTCCTATAACACCTCTTAGCCACTATCCAATCACACCCTTAACACCTGGCTGTGATATGCTAATTGGGATTTTCCAGGGTACATAATTGCCACAGATTCTTGTACAAGTCATTCTGAATTGAGAAAGCCAGTCGGATGACTAGCGAAACGTCTTCAAGAACTACATTTCAAGTCCAGTTGATCTAATTGAATACAACAGATATACAAATAACACCATTCTCCTACAAGAACTCTATAGCCAGGGAATGGTTTTCAAACATCTGGAAATCTACTGGTACTTGGCTACATGAGCTGACTGCTTCTCCTGTGTGGCTTATTTGCTTGAAGCATACTCACTTGTTTAAAGTACTTTGCTCAAACGAGCACATGACCTAACTCTGGGTGGAGTACAAAGCTCATGCAGCCAAGTAGGCAAGTACCAGTAGGTTAGGACCCAGTTAAAGAAAGCAACCTTGGTGTGTTGACTAGGCTTAAAATAATTTGGCCAACTTATTGAACTAATTGCCTTTATTTATCCAGGGTTTAGCAGGCTGTTTGTAGCAGCAACCTTATGGAATTAGAATTGGTTGTGCACTAGAATTCTATTTTTTGTATGTATTATATTTTTGGTCTCTAGTTGCACTTTAATATGGATGTACAGCAGACTTGTTTATATATTAACAAGTCTGTGTTGGGGGCACTTCTATTTAAGCATCGGTTTGGGGCAGATCTACCAGTTCACCAGCCAGAGTAAAGTCTGCCCTCCAGTTCACCAGACAGTGTAAAGTCAGCCCTCTATTCACCAGCCAGTGTAAAGCCAGCCCTCTGTTCACCAGTCAGTGTTAAGTCAGCCTTCCACAAGCCATGTCCACCTGTGTAAGCCACACCCACTTTTCCACAAGCCACAGGAAGATACACGGGGAGGCTTTAAATATTTGTTTCAGGTGACAAAAGGTCTAGGAACACCCCTGGCAGGTACCATAACAGAGGCTTATGGGTAGGGAGTAGTTGGAGCTGGGGACAGCAGATCTATAAAACAATTGTATATTACAATGATATCCTCATTCCCTATATCCCAGTCAGGCCTGAATCTTTCCAATTTATTCAGTATTTGTATAAATTGTCCTTGTGCTTTTATTTATATATATCTAAATTTATATTGTTTTGGGTAATATCATAGATCATAATGGTCAGAAGGATTGTTTTTGGCTTACCAAAAAGGAGCAATAAAATTGCATGTGTCATTTGTTTCCATGCAGACACTTGCTCTGGTCTGCTCATTCAAGGTAAAAGGTCAGTGCATGTGCAGGTAGAACTGGCAGGGTGTGTTACTTTTTTCTGTGGGAGATTGTTACTTCCCTGGCTCTGCAACTGCAAGGTCAGAGAAGTTGCCATGAACACTGCACATTGCCCTGGATTGACAATGTATTCTCAATTCCAGGTAATACAGTGTGGATTATTACAGATCTTCTTTTTTGATAATGTGCAGAGCTACATACCCAAGTGGCACTTTATAAATAAAATTATACATACAAATTGATAGGAACAAAAGCCTTTTTATTTTGACTGTAATACTGTTTACAAAGCGTTGGTAAAGCCTCGTTTGGAATTTTGGAATCCTGTGTACAAAAAGGACATCTTTGAAATGGAAAGGGTTCAGAGAAGGGCAACTAAATTAATAAGGGGATTGGGGGAGTTTGAATATGAAGAGAGACTTGAAAAGTTACAATGATGTACGCTGGAGAAAAGGCGCTTGCGTGGGGATATGATTACTGTGTATAAATACATTAACGGGCCATACAATAAACTGGGGCATTGTTCACCAATAGAACATGTCAGAGGACACGTGACCATCCCTTAAGACTTGAAGAATAAAGGTTTAGGCTTCAAGTTCGAAAAGGGTTTTTCACTGTGAGAACGGTAAAGCTATGGAACTGTCTTCCAGCGGACGTTACATAGTTACATAGTAATTAAGGTTGAATAAAGACAGACGTCCATCAAGTCCAACCTATTCACTTTTTTTTTTAACCCTACCTAACACCAGAGGAAGGCAAAAAACCCCAGCTAAAAAGGGGGAAAAAAGTTTTAGAAACTTATCCAGGCCTTTTTTAAAATTATTCAATGAACTTGCCATTACCACCTCTGCTGGAAGACAGTTCCACAGTTTCACCGTTCTCACTGTAAAGAAACCTCTCCTAACCTGAAGATGAAACTTCTTTTCTTCCAACCTTAAAGGATGTCCACGTGTCCTCTGATATGACCTATTAGTGAACAATGCACCAGAGAGTTCATTGTATGGGCCATTAATATATTTGTATAAGGTTATCATGTCCCCATGCAACCGCTGCTTCTCCAATGTAAACAGCCCTAACTTGTCTAATCTGCCTGCATATTCAAGCCCCTCCATTCCCCTTATTAATTTAGTTGCCCTTCTCTGAACTGCCTCAATTTCCAAGATGTCCCTTTTGTATATGGGATTCCAAAACTGCACCGCATATTCCAAATGAGGCCTTACCAGTGCCTTGTAAAGAGGGAGAATAATATTTTTCTCGAATCTATTCCCCTTTTTATACAAGACAATATCTTGCTAGCTCTAGCTGTTGCTACCTGGCATTGTTTGCTACAGCTAAGTCTGTTATCTAGCAGAACCCCCAAATCTTTTTCCATTACCGATGAACTTAACACAGAGTTATTTATGGTGTAGATGGCACAGGGATTATTAAATCCCAAATGCATCACCTTACATTTATCTACATTGAATCTCATCTGCCATTCTGCTGCCCATTTTGATAATCTATCTAGGTCTGCTTGCAGCACTTGCACATCATTGGAAGTTTCCAAAGCTCTGCATAATTTAGTGTCCTCAGCAAACACAGAGACCTTGCTCTCAATGCCCCCTTCTAAGTCATTTATAAACAGATTAAACAGAAGCGGCCCCAGTACAAGACCCTGAGGCACTCCGCTTAGAACTTTAGCCCACATAGATGTAGCTCCATTAACCACCACTCTCTGTTTGCGCCAGTACAGAACCCTGAGGCACTCCGCTTAGAACTTTAGCCCACATAGATGTAGCTCCATTAACCACCACTCTCTGTTTGCGCCAGTACAGAACCCTGAGGCACTCCGCTTAGAACTTTAGCCCACATAGATGTAGCTCCATACCACCACTCTCTGTTTGCGGTCCAATAACCAGTTCTCTATCCATGAACAAATGTTTCTTCAAGGCCAACAGTCCTCAGTTTATACATTGTCCTACTTGTGGCACAGTATCAAAAGCTTTTGCAAAATCCAAATATACCACATCCACTGCTGTGCCTGAGTCCAACTCTTACTCACTTCTTCATAAAACCATTAAATTTGTCTGGCATGATCTATTTCTCATAAATCCATGCTGACCTACTAATAAGATGATCCCTGGAAACAAAGTCAAGGATATGATCCCTTAACAAAGTTTCCATCACCTTCCCTACCACTGATGTTAGGCTTACAGGTCTATAGTTACCAGGCTGTGAACGACTACTTTTTTGAATATTGGTATTACATTGGCTTTTTTCCAATCCAGTGTGCACGTCCCCAGACAAACGAATCTGAAAATATGAGAAACAGTACTCTAGCTAGAACTGAACTAAGCTCTTTTAAAATCCTAGGATGCGATCCATCTGGTCCTGGCGCTTTATTGATATTAACTTTGTCTAATTGTTTCCGTACCATATCCTCTGTTATCCAATGTGAAAACTCTTCATTTCTTCCCTGCACATTGCTACAATCCCTACTGTAAGGACAAGGATTCTCAACAGTAAAAACCGATGTAAAAAAACGGTTTAGCAGATTAGCCTTTTCGCATCCTCTACAACCACCTCACTCCATTATTTAATGGTCCCACATTCTCAGTCCTCATCTTTTTACCATTTATATACTTAAAAAACATTTTGGGGTTGGACTTGCTTTGTTCGGCAACCGTATTTCATTTTCTATTTTAGCTAGTTTAATTTCTTCTTGCACTCTTTATTACAGCTTTTGTACTCCCTGTAAGCCTGTTCTGTGCCTTCTGTTTTCAAAATTTTAAAAGCCCTTTTCTTTTTTTCCATTTCCCTTTTTACCTGAGCATTAAAGCCATGCAGGACTGGACCTAATTTTTTTACACTTATTACCTAAAGTACCAATTTGGAAATGTAATAGTTTAATATCCCTTTAAAAGTGGTCCACATCTGCTCAGTTTCTTTACCAACAGTTCCCCCCAGTCTATGAGCAGGAGCGATCCTTAAAAGCATAAATTAGCTTTCCTAAAGTTAAAAGTTTTTGTTAAGCCAGTGCACTTTAGTTTTCTGCAACCTATATTAAATGACACTATATCATGGTCACTATTCCCTAAGCTTCCCATTACCTTCATCTCCAAAATGAGCTCAGGGTTATTAGATATCACCAGATCCAACAACGCATTCTGTCTAGTAGGAACTTCTACCATCTGTGAAAGAAAATGCTCATATAGGAAATTTAAGAACTTTAAGAACGTTGTTATGGCAGGTTCATTGGTCAGTTTAAAAAAAAGCTGGATGAGTTTCTGCAAACAAGGAATGTTGCAAGTTACTGGTATTGATACATAAAGTAGAGTTGATCCAGGGAAAGTTCTGATTGCCACTTGGAGTCTGGAAGGAATTTTTTTCCCCTTCATAATTTTTTTGCCTTCCTCGATCAACAGTTAGGCAGGAAATGAAGATATTGCTAGATGGGTCAGACTGGATGACGTATGTCTTTATTCAACCTCAAATACTATAAACTATACTAATACTGCTACCTGGCCCACACCTGCAGTTCTTTCTAACCGACCCACACCCATTTAAACTCAATACAGTTTACCCAAACCTACCTGCAAAGCGAATTTCCGTGGTACCCATCCCAATGCAGGACTCTACTGTATGTGCTTTTTAATATAATGAGATTTCTGTAGATTGGCCGAAATATCAGGGAAATGTTTGCCATGAACAAAATCTCATCCAATCAGGTGGTTTTAATGGGCAATGATGGCCTTACAAGCTTTGTAAAGAGGGAGAATTACATTTTCCTCCTTGAATCCAACCTCTCTTTATACAGACAATACCATGCTGGCTCTGGCTGTTGCCACCTGGCACTGCTTGCTACCTTTAAGTTTGTTATCCACCAAAACTCCAAGATCCCTTTCCAACAGGGATTCACTTAACACAGAGCCATTTATAGTATAAGTAGCACAAGGATTTTAAAGTCCAAAATGCATCACCTTACATTTATCAACATTGAATTTCATCTGCCACTTAGCGCCCAATGTGACAATCTATCTAGATCCCCTTGCAACGATTGCACATCCTCTGGAAGTTTTTAATGGTCGACAAAGTTTTGTGTCATCAGCAAGACAGAAACCTTGCTGACAATACCCACTTCCAAATCATTAATAAATAGATTAATTAGAAGCGGCCCCAGCACAGAACCCTGTGGCACCCCACTTAGCACTTTAGTCCATAATGATGAAGCCCCATTAACAACTACTCTCTGCATCCTATTCATTAACCAATTTTCTATCCATGTACAAATGTGACTCCCCAGACCAACAGACCTTACTTATACATTAGTCGCCATGGGGGACGTATCAAAAGCTTTTGCAAATCCAAGTAAACTACATCTACTGCTATGCCAGTGTCTAAATTTCTACTTACTTCCTCATAAAAACCAAGCAAGTTAGTTTGACAAGATCTATTCCTCCTAATCCATGCTGGTTACTACTTATAATGTCAGTCCTTGAAACACTCTAGAACATGTTCCCTTATTAAACTTTCCAGGATCTTCCCCACCACTGAAGTTAAACTTACAGGCCTGTAATTACCCGGCTGTGAACGACTACCCTTTTTGAATATTGGAATAACATAAATTTTCCATCCGAGGGCACATCACCGAACATGAGGGAATCAGCAAAATAAGAAACAATGGCCTAGATAAAACTGAACTTAGCTCCTTAAGTACCCGACATGTATTTTATCCGCCCGGAGATTTATTAATATTAACCTTCTTTTATTCTTTCTGTACCATATCCTCGGTTAACCAAAGTGCACTTGAATCTTGTATACCATTATTGCTACTATACTCTATGATATCTGTACTTGGATCTTCTATAGTATATATAGAGGAAAAAAATATTCAAGACATTTGCTTTATCCCATCCTCCGTAACAACTTATCCCCATTAATTAGAGTGCTCTAATTTGTATGTGGGGGAGACCAAACAGTAACTGCATCAATGTATGGCCCAGCACAGAAGAGCCAATTTCTCGGGTCAGGACTCAGCTGTGTACCTTCATCTTAAGGAAAAAGGACATACCTTTGAACGTGACTGGTTCAGAAGAGTGTGTAAGGAGGCCATTTATGTGAAAATAAGTAACCAAGTCTGAATAGAGGTGGGGTTCGACACCAATTGTCTGCCATGTACAATGCCTGTTTTCACACTGGCAGTTCCTATAACACCTCTTAGCCACAATGCTCATGTCTTGCATTCAGAAGGTCATTAACACCTGGCTGTGATATGCTAATTGGGACTTTCCAGGGTACATAATAGCCAACAGATTCTTGTAAAAGTCATTCTGAGTCATTAAGAAAGCCAGTTGGATGACTAGTGAACCGTCTTCAATAACTAAACTTTAAGTCTAGTTGAACTAACTGAATACAACATATTTACTTCATCATTATTTGAGCCTATGCAGGGCTATTATATCAAACATCTTTATTTATACACAACAGTGCCACCTTTTGGATTGTACAGGAAAGCTGAAACTCCTATCCCTACAGGCAGCTTCAAAACATATGGGTAGCTTCCCTTGTGCCCATTGTTAGAAGAAAAAAACCTCCCCTTTAAAGTTTCCTTCCCCCTTCTCACCTCAATCCGAGAGGGAGGGATGCTGCCTGTAGGGATGGCCAGGAAAGAAAAATCTCCGTAAGTATGATAGGAGTTTCAGTTTTCCTGCCATCCCCAGGCAGCATTCAAAACATATGGGACATACCCCAGCAATCAAAGATGGGAAATAAGTCAGACAAATGCTTGCAAGTAATTTCCTGCACATCCGACATGGACTCCCTCTTCGTCCAAAGTCGCTTTAGAAATTAAAGATTTAACTTATAATGTTTAACAAGGTACTGGGCGCCGCCCATATGGCTGCCTGACAGACTGCCTTGGTAGTGGCTCCTTCTTCTGCCACCCAAGAAGTTGCAATCTCTCTGTTGGAATGCGCTCCTTACTCCTCGAGTAGGGTGCCAATTTTTGTATCTCTTTTGTAAGCACTAAGAATAGCCTTAACAATCCATGATCTGATGGACTCACATTCAACTTACGCATGTCTTTATCATTTAGATGATTTTCCGGGTCAAATGCAGGCAACACATTGGTTCGTCAAAGTGGAACCGTGACACTACCTTCGGTAATCACTTAGAACTTATGCGACAAGTGGTAATGACTGCCTCTGGCAGAATGTTCATACGAGGGGAACTGATAAACATGGCAGCAACATTGCAGGCTCTTCTTCCAGATGTCAGAGCCACCAATACCACAGTTTTGGTCAGATCCCACAATGAGGCTTCCTCTTAGGGTTCAAAAGAGAGATTTAGTAAAGCTGTTAGTACCACAGACAATCCCAGGTTGGAAGCAACTGGCGTCTAGGTGGCCTGTGCGCACAACTCCTCGAAAAAAATATTTAATAAGGTTGTCTTCAAAAAGCTTGATATCTAAATTAGCAGCTAAGGAATAGACCTGTACTTTGAGGGTACTCAGGCTCAACCCCTTATCCAGCCCGTCCTCAGGAACTCCAGAACCTGTGGTATTGATGATTGCAGATTGGTATTTGTCTATGTTCTGCACATACACTGAATGTCTCCCAGATGTTTGTATACCTAGACAAAGTGGATACCTTCTGGGCTTTTAAGAGTGTCTCAATACCTGGGAAGAACATCCCAAATCACTCAACTTTCCCCTCTCAAGTTCCAGGCTGCCAGATTGTAACTCCCTGGATTGGGGTGAAGCAGTTGGCCCTGTTGAAGCTATTCCTCAATGGTGGGAGATGTAAAGGTGGCCCTGTCGCCAACCTCTTCAACAGAGGATACCAAGGCCTGCGTGGACAGTCTGGAATGACTGCTATCACCCAAATCTTGCAGGCTAAGATCTTCCTCACACACTCTGAAATTAGGGGAAACAAAGGGAAAATATATACCCTCAAATAATTCCAATCTTGGCTGAGGGCATCCGTGCTCTTGCTTCCCCACTTCTCCCAGTTTGGAATTTTGTATTGAAGCCATGAGGTCCCACTCCTCTCCCCATCTGTCTATAATCTCCTGATAGACTTTGCCATTCAAGCTCCATTGGAGATAAATAGAAAACACATACCAGAATCCAGATTAGGAGCGCTCACCAGTGGTATCCGTGTTGATTCCACACTATGCCGCGTCCTGTCGTCAGGTCACTTCCCCCAAAACGAGACCTCAGCGGGGTCTCACGATACTTAGTACGAAGAGCGAGCATCAGGGAGTGGACCGCTCCGGAATTAGGACTCAAGCTTGGTAGGTGTCATCGCAAAACTTTTATTTCAAACCATATGTAAACTCATCAAAGCTGTAAAAGCTCACAAAGGTGCAAACAAACCAGTGGTCTGACGCGTTTCCCGGCGTTCCCGCCGCTTCATCAGAGACCACGGGTCCACACCAGAAAGAAAAAAGACGATAGCAGGGGCTACCAGACACCTTTTTATATGCTATAGGAAGGGTTCCTGTCACTCGCTCCACAGGTGGAATTAACCCTTAATGACCACTGCTGTGCAAGGACCTGGGAAAAAAAGACTGAGGTGAGGAGGCAGGGAGGAGACTTTAAAGAGGTTGTTCTTTTCTTATAACCAATGGGCACAAGGGAAGCTACCCATATGTTTTGAATGCTGCCTGGGGATGGCCAGGAAGTATCTGTTTTTGTCTGTAACTGTAATTCAATGAGAATACAGTGAGTACAACTGCTGTGCAAAGCTCAAATCTATCTTCCCTGTCATAGATTAAGTGGCAAGTTCCATAAGGCTCTCCACTACAAACCCTCCCCATTGACTCACACCTGCCACCAGTGTTTTAGTTACAATTTTTATCAATAAAAGTGAAAAGCTTTCCAACCACATCAAGGTAACCCCAGTATGGAGGTCCTAATAATTTACCTTGGGCCATTTATCTGGGCTGACACTCCCTGCTTGGTTGCATTTTCTTGGGAAGGTTGTCTCCCTGATCTTGCATTGGATTAGTATTAAAGGCTACTGGCTTTAACAAGAAGGGAAGATTGCCTCTATCCAATGCTTAGTATTCAAGGCATAAGACCTGCTACTACCACATGGAAGCTTGGTCAATCTTCCTGCAGAGAAACTCTACACAATATATACACAAAAGGGGGGCTGTGGGAGCACTCCTGTGGCAAAATTACTTTATAACAAATAGTGGAAGTGCTATTGATATGACCAAAACCTTAGAACAAACAAGAAAAACAGCTGTGAAGGAGCTTGGGGCACCTATAGTTCTGTGGAAAATCTTTTTTTTGACTTCCCAGTGTATGATACATTTCAAAAGCTAAAAGTTAATGTAAAAGCATGCTTCTGTTGTTCTGCAGATATCTCAATTCCCACATCCACTTCCCATTTTGTCATACACTAAAATTGAGCATGTCATTTTTTTTTAAGGCTATATATTTTTAGAAGTTTTTTTGTTATTGCTGTCATCCAGGCATTTCTCAATGGTTACGTAACTCTCATATGAATGGAGCTGTCAAGCAACAGGCATATGAATGGTGCTGTACATTAAATGGCATATGAATGGCAATGTACATGCATTTTGCACTTTTGTCATGTGCTTGTGTCTGCTTGTATCTACTTTTACATGTGTTTGTGCTTGTGTTTCCTGGTGGATTATGGGTAAAAAGAAACTTGCATGTTACATTGATTTGTCTGCTTTTTCATGTGATTCCATAGACTTTTTTTGTGAGATTTTGCCAGAAATGGACCAAAATGGTGAGTGCATGAGCCGAGAATCAAAATGGATCGCAGCGCTCACAGTGGAGCTTACTTCCCACACCTACACTACAATAAATCCACATCAATATGGTCAGTATGGGGAAACCAGCAGCAGTGCAGAAATAAAAAAGCCTTTATTGAAAATCTGTTTGCATACAAAACTTAGCTTCCTATAAAGTGGGGTCTCCCCACAAAACGTGTCAAGCTGAACCCCCTAGGTTGTGGATTGCTGTCTCCGCTTGGAGTTGGTTGTGGGGTGGAGCATGCCACTGGACCCCTCGATCTCACCTGCCACTGATAATCATTTTGTTTCGTACTATAAATAAAATGTTGCAAACTGCAAAAAGGAGTGTAGTATCTCTTCCATTTGCCTAGGCTTTACTGTACGAATGACAATACAGAAAACCTTCATATTGATGGCATGGTGTCCAATAACTGGCCATATGAATGGTGTAGTCTGATACTGGCTATGAACGACACTGTCCACTAAATGGCATTTTAATGGCACAGTCAGGTAACTGGCATATGAATGGCACTGTCCACTAAATGGCATTTTAATGGCAGTCAGGTAACTGGTATATGAATGGCACTAACTGGTACTGGACTTTCATCAGGCTGTGCAGGACAACCATAGGAGCAGAGAAGAAGGATAAGGATCTTTAATCACTACACGGTGCAGTTTATTGGGGTGGACATGCCCTTCAAATATTTACAAAGGAGCCCTGCATCCTTTCCAAGTCTGACTCAACCTCTTTTGTTGGGTGGGGAGCACAGGAAGAGGAGGTTGAAATCGGTGAGTGTGCTACATAATGAGGAACAGAATGGGGCGGAGTGTAGAAGATTACGGACTTTTCTAGCAGAGTTCCGGGGACGTCCGCCCCCTCCTCTTGCGTACGCCATGGTTGTACCCACCAATAAACGCTTAAATTAGAATTTACAGCCGTAACGCAAAATGGCGCCTGCGCACGCAAGAAAAAAAAAATAACCACTTGTCACCCGGTAGCCAATCGGAAGATGAAAGGTTAGATCGCTCATCTGCTCTCGCGAGATGCTACATGCTTGTTCTCCATTCAAACAGCAGTGAGCGGCGGCGAAGTGCAAAACCGGTGCAGTAGTAGTTCCTCCTAATGGGGGGCTGATATAAAAATAGCGATAAAAACACCATTTAATGCACCTGGCTAAGTCAACCGTGACTGCGTTTAGGCTGCACTGTTTTTGTTTGTTAGTCCTTAACGATGGCCAGTATGTTATTGAATCGGGCTGTTTCCATATATTAGACACAGTACGGTTGAGGCTTCTTGTGTAGACCTGTGGTGGTCAGAGACTTATTAAGGGCTATGTACTGAGAGCCAAGCAAATGGTGTTAAATTGTTCCCAATAATGAATTTCTACTTATTCTATTAAATAAGGAACAAAAACGTCTGGGAATTTACCATGTTGTATTCAAAGCCTGAATTCTTTACCTACCTTATTTAATGTGCTATCTATTAGTAATGAACTCTACTAACTACATTGTGGCACAACGTTTTTGGGCACTGCCATATTTGTGTCTTAAAGCTGTGTTTACCCTTGGTACTTAGGTTATAGGTGACTTAATCCAAGCCTCAAATGAAAACATACAGACCAGGTTAATCACCCCACCAAATCCCTTAACTGTAATAGTTTGAAATCTAAGATAAATCCAACATAAAATCCTGCACAATGTCCTTCTGTTTCTGCTCCTGGTTAGCAACTGTCACTTATGGATTTGACAGTTGACATCACAACCAATAAATGAATTAATCCCCTAGCTGCCTCTTCTGAGCATGCTCGGGTCAGTACAGGTCACTAATTGCTCAGTTTCCATGAGGCTTCCAGAAGTGTAGCAGGCATAAAGCAATGATTCTAGAAGTCAAAGTAGGATATATCAACATTAAAAGGGAATGTCCATCCTAAATAAACTTTGCTTAAGGGCAACTGTGGTCTCCAAACAAGTTAGGGTTAAATGAAGCCTGCAGTATTTCTTTTAAAACGATCACATCTCTGGCTGGACCTTTGAGAAATTACATTGGGGTGAATGTTCAAACTTCCTGCTTCCAGTAGGTTGTGACGTCACCTGACCTCTGCCCCGCCACATCATCCCAGGGGGAGAGCATGCCTCAGTTAAGGACACTAAAGCCACAGAACAACACTGAACCAGAAGGCAGAACATAATATAAAAACCAGTAATCTGTGTCTTACCTGTCATTTTGATACAGGTGCTGGGAAATTTACCTAAATACATATGGTTTGTGCTTTTCTCACAGCATCTAGTATCACACAGTTTGGTCAACGCCATTATGTTTCTGCACATGCTCAGTCCTTAGCTATGGCAGAAACTTGTTACAGTTAGTCACACCCATTAGTAATCTGTAGCCAATCCTTTTACGAAATAAAGCAGGAAGCATGTCTGAGGCCAGGAGGTGTGGTCTGACACTGCACATACAGTCTGACACGGCACATACACACAGACTCTTCATACGTTTCTTAACAGGCTACATTTACTTTAACACAATTTAATAAGTGTTTTTTATAGCTTATTTGTGTTTTTAGGGGGGTGTTTTCAGATTCGGGAGTAAAAATGGGTTTTTGTTCTCCTTTAAGACTAATGCTGGAGAAATCAGGAAAGTACCAGGGGAAAAATTGCCAGTTGAGAAGCAGAGCCTATTAATGCATGCAGAGATTGGTCACATGACTACAAGCTGGTCACATGGCTGAAAACAGGAAGTGTTCAAGCAGGAAGTAATATTGCTGTACCTTTCCAGCAATAACTTCTCACAAATTGTATCAGAGTGCGATTTAGGTTTATTTTTGAAGGTACAATGGAGGCTTTTTATGTAATTTTTACTAGTTTGGGAGAAGATGCCCCAATCGCCTGACAGCCATGACCCGGAATTAGAGCGGCTGTCAGTGCAGAAACACTCTGCTCCTGTTTTTGTTTGAAGCAGGGGCTGGTGGCGAGGTACAGGGTCAGGCAAGTCCCTATAGGGGAAACTTGCATTTACTTACTTACTATACTCGCTGCTGCTGCTAGCCCCACCTCCTCCTCCCCATCGGCGACAGGCCAATGGGAAGACACGCTCAGCAAAGAGCATGCTTTACTATTGGCTCTTTCACGCAAGATAGGAGGGGGGTAGTCTACAGAGCAGCAGGAGTTAGGGCTAGGCCACACTGCGCGTTTTTCACGCGTTTGCGCCCGCGATTTTCGCTAAAATGGAAATCGCGGGAACGCAAAAATTCCAGCGGTTTCCGATGCGCATGCGATTGCGCGTCCGTTCGCGTTTTGGTAACGTATGCGTTTACCATTTTTGGTGCGTTACGCATGCGTGTCATAAGGCGAAAAGACGCAACAAACAACACAGCCAAAACATCGCCCATCTCACCTATACACGCTTCCGTTTTCACTCGGTTTTGCGCCGCTTTCGCTAAAATGGAAATCTGCGGAACGCAAAAATTCCAGCTTTTTCCCGATGCGCATGCGATTGCGCGTCTCGCGTTTGGTAACGTATGCGTTCACCATTTTTGGTGCGTTACGCATGCGTTCCATAAGCGAAAAGACGCGAGCGCAAAACGCGCAAGAATCGCGCGCGATAACGCTCGCGATTTTGTGCGCGATTCCTGTGCGTTGCAGTGTGGCCTCACCCTAAGTAAGTAATGCAGAAAGTTAAGCGAACCAGGGGTGAGGACCTAGCGGTTCAGGTCCTCACCCTGGGTAGAAAGTACTGACTAAGGACGAGGAGTGGAGGGAAGGTGAGTATAATTTCCTTCCCAAATGCAGGTTTCGCAATATTCTTAATGTAAACTTTTCTTTAGCTGGACTTGCCCTTTTAAACAGGCATTCTTTCTTAAAGAAAGAATGCTCTTATCATATCTTGGCTGGACTACTGTAATACCCTGCATGAGTTTACCAAGCAACCGACTGGCAGTAATGGGGCAACCAGCAGCAGTGCTGGTTCAACTATCCTTAATTAATTCTCCTTACTCGTCAGGCTCTCTTCCCACTTCTTACACACTGCCTCTTTCTACTCCACTGGCATCCCCTTACACAAAGGATCCATTTAAGCTGCTAGCCTTACTCTACATGGCTACTCTCCAATACAGCCCCCCATCAGGTTCCATCTGGAAAATAGCATACTGAACATCCACTAGACAAGTCATTCTGAATTGAGAAAGCCAGTCTGATGACTAGCTAGAACTAAACTATCCAGTTGATCTAATTGAATACAACAGATATTTCATGACCTGGATGAAGAGAACCTTCACAAGCATCCACTAGACCCTAGACTCGGAATACCAGCATATTAAGTGTGGGTGCTATGGCTAAAAAGCTAAAAATCCCAAGCAACAAGAATGGTCGAAACAGAACTTCAACCTAAGTAACCCATAGACTCCCAAAGGGAGGCACTCCACCTATATCCAAGGGAAATCAGCCCCCTCAATCGGGGGGTATACAATAAATACCGTCAACTATTAGGTTGTTGAATTCATAAAAGGTAAATTTTTAATCCTAACATAATCAATATAAAAATAAACGCTAAAACCATGATGATGCCCCACCAAAAAGTTCTAGATATAGAAATATAGAGATGGAACAGCTGGAGTCCCCCAGATAAATAAAAAGGTGACCCGCAGTATTAAGCAGTAAGGAGCAATGCAAAATTAACGAGCGGCTGAAGCAGCTAAATAATCACTGCAGGGCCTTCCGTGCAACCCCCTAAACTCTTTGGAAGTCAGAGTAACCCGCCAGCAACAGTACACGGTAGATCAGCATGCACAGTGTAATGCCAAGTGATTAGTAAACTAAGCACAGAACAAAAACGGGGATAACTAAAGACGTATACTTCATCTCAGACCTGGTCCCAATCCACATCCACTGCTTGAGAGACTCCATCATTCCCCTATACCTCCAACTCTATCACCGAGGTCCCAAACAAACCTACGCACGTTTCGGAAGTTCCACTTCCTTCTTCTGGGTCCTGTAGGTATGTGCAGTCACAGTACCTTTATTGCCTCCCGGTTCACAATTCGTGCGCGCTTGGGAAACTGCCATTAGAAATCTTTAGTTAACTTGGTGATTGTAACTTCCATACATTACCCTGGGTGGCCTCACCACATTAGCCTAAGGCAGTCACAAGTATAGGTAAGTAAGTCAATGAGTGGCTTTCAAAGTTTAGTTCACTTATAGAATTCAAGACAAGTACCAGTGAATCAAAGTTCCCCACCTGTCGTACAGATTACATCATTGCATTAGGAGCCTCCTGTAGTATACCGGTGGTAATCCAAATCAGACCTAGATATCCAGAATCTTACAGAGAATTTTTTTCTTTTTAATTACATTCTAAAGTTGCTCTGAACTCAATCTTCTCATTTAAAGGAACTGTAAACCTAAAAAATAAGTGTTTGCCAATCGTTTCTATTATTCACAGGAGGTAGAACGCTTATTCTCACCACCCTGTGAATAATATTTGCTTAGGGACACAGCGGCACTTACCTTACCTGGCGCTCCCGCTCGCTCCTTCTGATCTGACAGCCACGTTGCCCCTTCTCCCGACCACGCGCCTATCTTTGCGCATGCGCGCCAATACAAGATAGGTGTGCGATCGGGAGAGAAGGACAGCGCGGCTGTCAGTTCAGTAGGACCTGCGAGCGGAGCGACAGTGCCCTGGGGTCCCCTGAGCAAATATTATTCACAGGGTGAGAATAAGCGTTCTACCTCCCTGTGAATAATAGAAACGTTGGCAAACACTTATTTCACTTATTTTTTTAGGTTTACAGTTCCTTAATCCAATAGGGGCTAGTGTGTTTTTCATAAATCCAGTTTTGTCTCCTTTTGGAGGATAATTCTTTCCAATTTCCTCCCCTAGAGGCTGATGACACCGTTTCAATGCCCCATACTTTCAGTCCAGCAGGCTTAGCTCCAGTGTGGCACATTCAAACTGTTTAACTACAGAGCTCTCTTGATTTTTCTACCTTAATGTGTCTAACATGTTCTAAAACTCTTGTGGCCAAGACCTAAACGTTTTTGCCAACATACCTTGAGGCACAAAGACACTCTACGGCATACACGACCGCCCCTTAGTTTTACAGTTTTATGAACTCCCTTATCACATAGTCACACTCATCAAGTGTTCATATGTGTAATGGGACTTCTTTTCCATAAATGCACATGCTTTACAATGTCCACATTTGTATGAACCCTTAAGACTACCTTCATCCAGCCAAGTTTTTCTTTCGCATCTCCAAAATAACTTGTGTCCCAAAGTTTGGCCGATTGTTGGTGCCCTTCTAGCTGTTAAGCTCGCCCTAATCGGATAGAACTTCCTTCATTTTGCATGATTTATGAAACCAATATTTTGTTCAGCATTGCATTAATCCAGGCCCAATCGTTAATTGTACTGTGTAATCAAACTTATCTTTGTTGATTCAGTGTCCCTTTTGATTTTATTAATAATAACTGTTCTATACTGTATTTACCCTGTTTATATGCTTTTTTAAGCCATTGTTTAGGGTTCGCCTCCAATGAACATTCTTTCTAGTCCTTTGCGGCAATTTCAAAACTGGTATTTCTGTGCAATTTCTCCAAAGACGGAGGAACTGCCCCATGGGTATCCCCTTTAGAAGTAGATAGTACATACTCTGTGCCCTCAGTAAAGAGTTGGCCGCTGTAGGTTTACGGAAAGCCTCAATTTTCAATGTTTCACCACTTTTTTTGATTAAAAAGGGTAACTTTTTGGCAAATGAATTTTAAATTCCAATCATTTTGATTAATGCTTGATATAAAGACATTCAGATCCTTTCAAGGCTATCCCAAGTAAATTACATCGTCTAAATTCTAGCCCATTATAAAATGAACGGTGCAACCCAGGAAATTTCACCCATAATGACTTCTTGCTCCCACAGGCCGAGGTACAAGTTGACATAGGTCGGACACAGGCCGTACCCATGGCAGTACCATTTAATTGATAGGTAGTACCTGTTATTGAAAGATGAAGAAATTATTATAAAGTATCAATCCAGTAGTTTTAGAACAAAGTCAGAATGTTCTTTATCTTCATCCTCTCGTTTTGTAGAAACCTAGAAATTGAGTCGATACCTTTATCGTGTGTGATTGACGGATACAGGGCCTCGACATCAATACTAACCAGCATAGTTTCTGGCTGACCTTAAGGCTGAGGCCACACTGCAACGCACAGGAATCGCGCACAAAATCGCGAGCGTTATCGCACGCAATTGTGTGCGCTTTTCGTTTGCGTTTTGCGCATGCGTTTTCGAGTTATGAAACGCTGTGTTAACCACAAAAATGGTGAACGCATGCGTTACCAAAATGCGAACGGACGCGCAATCGCAGTGCATCGGAAATCGCGGGAATTTTGAGTTCCCGCGATTTCCATTTTAGCCAAAATCGCGCGCAAACGCGTGCGCAAACGCGCGAAAGACGCGCTTGGTGCGCCTAGCCTAAGTCCCCAACCCCTCTTTACAACTTTAAAAGAATCCTTTAAATTGAGAGCAAGTGTGTAAAAAGGGTCTCAAAAATGATCAACATTTTAAATGTTTATCCATTGGGCTACCGATGCCCGAAATAATAGGGCGTCCCGAAGGGTTCTGAATGTCTTTGATTCTTTGCAGACAATAAAAACACGGTAATTGATGGTGTTTTATAATAAAATATCAAACTCAACAAGGGGCTTAAAAAGTCACTGTAACCCCTTTAACTTTTTTCATACTGAGGGGACATGCTAATGGGTTATGGATCATTGTTTTCCTTCTTGCCCGAGACACAGGACTTCTTATAGTGAGTAGTTGGGATCTGAATATTCCTTTTTATTTTATATAACTGTTTACCTATATTGTATTCATTTTTATTGTAACACCATTTTTCTTTTATTTTTGTATTATATGCTCTGTCCACCTTTTGGAATATTAATATCTAAATTTAATAAGTTTGTCTTGGTGCTCTAAAAGAACTCTGTTAGCCTCTGATAAGTTTGTATGTGTTTGTATGTTGGATGGAGTGCTTTGCTGCAATTTCAAAACGTGTATTATCTGTGCAATTTCCCAAGACGGAAGTACTGCCCATGGTGTCCCGGGTGGGTACATACTCTGTGCCCTCAGTACTTTTTAATTGGTTGAAACTAGCGGGTTCTTATCTAATATTTTGTATTGAACTTCGTTCTTAATTTGTGTAAAAACTCTTTCTATTTTTCAGGGAGATAAATAAAAGTTCTTATCGTTAAAAATGGTTGCTATTTTGCCCCAACCAATTCATATCTTATTTAACATTTGAAAGGAAACATCTGATTGGTTAGGGCAAAATTAGCACAATTTTTAACTATAAGAGCTTTTATTACATCTCCCTGTTTGTTCTTCAACTAGTACCACCACATTCTCCCCTTGGCTGGTTTTATTACGTTTCTTAGTTATTCAACAATTCTTTCTCCGTGTGTTAAGTTAGGATGAACTACAATCGGGTTAGTATTTTCTAATTTCATCCTCCACCACTTGACCCAAAGGGTTGTACCTTTTAAATTCACGAGCCAATTTTATTCCCCTATTTGCATGAAATAAATCCTCCAGGTTTATAAGGTTTGTCATCCTCTAATCCCTTGACTCTTTCTGAAAGTGCGATAAGGGTATCCAAAGCTAAAATATCTTTGATATTCCAGGGTGCTTCTTTGTCAGATTTAATATCTTCCGTTTTAAACATCTTTGCCAAAGTTAATTTACGGGGCAATAGATGGGTTCTTTTACCCAGCTGAAATTTGTCGAAATGTGGGTGATCGCAAAGTTCAAACTTTGAAAGTACCTTGACTTGATCGTGGAAATTGGAGTTAGAGATTCACTACTACTTGACTACTTTCTTTTCTGCCTCAGTTGTAGTTCTTGTTTCTTGACTCTTTTGGGTGTCTTTTCCACCCCCTCTTCTGACTCGTCTAAAAAAGGATGTACTGTTGTTGGTTCTTAGTTTTCCTCTAGTATCTCTGTCTAGGGAATTTTTTAGGATCATTTCCCTCATTAGTTCGATTCAGAGGAGTAGCTATAGGAACTATCAGGGAGATTCAATACAAAGTTCTTATAGTTTAAAATGGTGCTAATTTTACCCCAACCAATCAGATCTTATTTACATTTGAAGCTAACATCTAATTGGTTGGGGCAAAATTAGCACCATTTTTAATGATAGAACTTTTATTGAATCTCCCTGTATATCTTTGTGGAAAGAATACACAATTTCCTGCTGGTGATCATTGCAGCCCTTTGTTCTTTTTCCTGATCTTAAGCATGTCCATCCCCAAACCTATAATCCCCCCACTACTGGCCCCATCTGTAGTGTAGCTTAATCTTACCTCACATCCCAGCTCCTCTGTTTCTCCTGTAGTCCCCCCCAGAATATGCAGTGCAATTTTGGAATCCTGTGTACAAAAAGGACATCTTAGAAATGGAAAGGGTTCAGAAAAGGGCAACTAAATTAATAAGGGGATTGGGGGAGCTTGAATAAAAAGAGAGACTGGAAAAGTTACAATTATGGACGCTGGAGAAAAGGCGCTTGCGTGGGGATATGATTACTGTGTATAAATACATTAACGGGCCATAAACTATCTGGGGCATTGTTCACCAATAGAACATGTCAAAGGACACGAGGACATCCCTTAAGACTTGAAGAAAAAAGGTTTAGGCTTCAAGCTCGGAAAGGGTTTTTCACTGTGAGAACGGTAAAGCTATGGCACTGTCTTCCAGTGGACGTTGTTATGGCAGGTTCATTGGTCAGTTTCAAAAAAAAGCTGGATGAGTTTCTGCAAACAAGCAATGTTGCAAGTTACTGGTATTGATACATAAAGTAGAGTTGATCCAGGGAAATTTCCGATTGCCACTTGGAGTCAGGAACAAATTTTTCCCCCCTTCATAAATTTGTTTTTTTTTTTTGCCTTCCTCTGGATCAACAGTTAGGCAGGAAATGAGGATATTGCTAGATGGGTTGAACTGGATGGACATATGTCTTTATTCAACCTCAAATACTATACTATACTGCACTGCATATATGATGGGGTTTTGAACCTCATTTAAGGCACTTCCCATGAGCGATTAGCTCTGAGCGATTTCCTGTTTTAAAGAGATTTTTCTGTTTTTAAGAGAATTGACAGCGTTAAAAAACTAAAGCGTTTATTAACTGTGGTTGCAGCCTAGTAAATGTACTAACCTAACACTATTTATTTCTAGGAGGGTGCCTGTGTTAGTAATTAATCACTAGTGTATTTTTATTTTTTTTACTACTTACTGCTTGAATAAGGTGGTAGGAATTGTTTGAGTAAACTCAAAGCACTGGATTACTAAAACAAATACTTGTGTTTAAAAAACACTGTTACCTGTGGAGCGGGGGCTGGTAGGAGACCAAAGGAAAGTTTTTTTTTTTTCCACCTCTCGCTCTGATTGGATGGGGGTGTAACTAATTGGTTTAAATTGGCTGAGGCCTGTTGGCTCTGGTTGGTTTTGAACCTCATTTAAGGCACTTCCCATGAGCGATTAGCTCTGAGCGATTTCCTGTTTTTAAGAGATTTTTCTGTTTTTAAGAGAATTGACAGCGTTAAAAAACTAAAGCGTTTAAAACAAGAAAGCGTTTAAGAACAACACTATTTCTCTGCTGTGTCTCTGCTGTGTATTGCTGTTTAGTATGGACAGTTTTGTTGGGGCCGTGCAATGTGCATCCTGCCGCATGTATGGGATCTTGGAGCAGCCGCCCCAGGGGACCTATGTATGTGTCAGATGTGAGTGGGTTGCCCATTTGGAATCTGAGGTACAGAGTCTAAGGGGTAAACTTGCAGCATTGCAGGACTTGGCAAACCTGGGGGAAATGCAGGTACTGGCAGGGGCCAGTAAACTGGTGGGTGGAGATGGGGCAGATAAGGTGGAGAAGGAAGATAGATTTGTAAGGGTCACCAGGGGAAGTAGGGGACGGAAGGATAGGGGGGCTTCTTCCCAGCTGGTCGATCCCAACAGATTTGCCATTTTAGGTGAAGATGTGGAGGACGATGGCTCGGAAGCAGCATGTATGGAGCGGGCCTTTCCCTTGAGCACCCAGGGGACGGCCATCTCCAATACAAGGGAGGGAGAACTGGGGGCTAGGAAGGATAGACAGGTGGTAGTGGTAGGGGATTCTATTATTAGAAGGGTAGATAGGGTAATCTGTCGCCAGGACCCTGCATGCCGAACAGTGTGTTGTCTGCCTGGTGCTAGGGTTCGACATGTGGTGGATCGTGTAGACAGATTATTGGGTGGGGCTGGGAGTGACCCGGCGGTCTTGGTTCACATTGGTGCCAATGACAAAGTTAGAGGTGGAGGTGAGGTCCTTAAAAATGATTTCCGAGAATTAGGGGCCAAGTTAAAAGCAAGGACCTCCAGGGTAGTGATTTCAGAAATACTACCGCAGCCACGTGCTACGCTAGGGAGGCAACGGGAGCTCAGGAGTATAAATGCGTGGCTAAGAGAGTGGTGTAAGGAGATGGGGTTTGGGTTTTTAGAGAACTGGGCTGACTTTTCTGTTGGCTACAGGCTCTTTAGTAGTGACGGATTGCACCTCAATGGTGGTGGTGCAACTGTTTTGGGGGAGAAGATGGCTAGGGGGTTGGAGGAGA
Organism: Hymenochirus boettgeri; assembly: GCA_019447015.1. Classification (NCBI taxonomy): domain Eukaryota; kingdom Metazoa; phylum Chordata; class Amphibia; order Anura; family Pipidae; genus Hymenochirus; species Hymenochirus boettgeri. The sequence goes on from CM033471.1 coordinate 62,103,948, forward strand.
TTTTAAACTAGGTATGGGGGGGGAGGGAACGTTTAACTACACAGGGGTAGATAGAGAAGTTAGGGATCTGGGGGCTAGTAACACAACGGAGGGAGGAGAAGGAGGAGGGGGGAGCATAGAGGATAAGGAGGCATGTACGACCATGTATGGAAGTAAATCAATTGATAATCTAAAATGTATGTTTACAAATGCAAGGAGTCTGGCTGGAAAAACCGGCGAACTTGAAATAATAGCGTTAAAGGAAAGGTATGATGTAATTGGTATAGCAGAATCATGGCTTAATGATTCACACGACTGGACAGTAAATATTGAAGGGTACTCCTTATTTAGACATGACCGAGTTAATAAGAAAGGAGGAGGAGTATGTATGTATGTTAAACAGGAATTGAAGCCAAATTTAAAAGATGGAATAGATGGGGGAGCAAACGATGCGGCAGAAACATTATGGGTGGAACTGTGTACAGGAATCAAGAAGGTAGGTAAATTAATTGTTGGAGTGTGTTATAAGCCCCCAAATGCCGGGGAAGAGGTGGAAATGAATCTCCATATGCAGTTGGCGAAGGCTGCTGGTATGGGGCATGTTCTGGTTATGGGGGATTTTAACTACCCTGAAATAGATTGGAGTAATGGAACTGCCAGCACCTCAAAAGGTATAAAGTTCTTACATTTCCTATATGAGCATTTTCTTTCACAGATGGTAGAAGTTCCTACTAGAAAGAATGCGTTGTTGGATCTGGTGATATCTAATAACCCAGAGCTCATTTTGGAGATGAAGGTAATGGGAAGCTTAGGGAATAGTGACCATGATATAGTGTCATTTAATATAGGTTGCAGAAAACTAAAGTGCACTGGCTTAACAAAAACTTTTAACTTTAGGAAAGCTAATTTTATGCTTTTAAAGGAATCGCTCCTGCTCATAGACTGGGGGGAACTGTTTCTAGGTAAAGATACTGAGCAGATGTGGACCACTTTTAAAGGGATATTAAACTATAACATTTCCAAATCGGTACCTTTAGGAAACAAGTGTAAAAAAATTAGGTCCACTCCTGCATGGCTTAATGCTCAGGTAAAAAGGGAAATGGAAAAAAAGAAAAGGGCTTTTAAAATTTTGAAAGCAGAAGGCACAGAACAGGCTTACAGGGACTTCAAAAGTTGTAATAAAGAGTGCAAGAAAGCAATTAAACTAGCTAAAATAGAAAATGAAATACGCATTGCCGAACAAAGCAAGTCCAACCCCAAGATGTTTTTTAAGTATATAAATGGTAAAAAAATGAGGACTGAGAATGTGGGACCATTAAATAATGGAGCTGAGGTGGTTGTAGAGGATGCCGAAAAGGCTAATCTGCTAAACCGTTTTTTTACATCGGTTTTTACTGTTGAGAATCCTTACAGTAGGGATTGTAACAATGTGCAGGGAGGAAATGAAGAGTCTTCACATTGGATAACAGAGGATATGGTACGGAATCAATTAGACAAAGTTAATATCAATAAAGCGCCAGGACCAGATGGATTGCATCCTAGGATTTTAAAAGAGCTTAGTTCAATTCTAGCAAGACCACTGTGTCTCATCTTTTCAGATTCGCTTTTGTCTGGGGATGTGCCGCTGGATTCGAAAAAAGCCAATGTAATACCAATATTCAAAAAAGGTAGTCGTTCACAGCTTGGTAACTATAGACCTGTAAGCCTAACATCAGTGGTAGGGAAGGTGATGGAAACTTTGTTAAGGGATCATATCCTTGACTTTGTCTCCAGAGATCATCTTATTAGTAGTAGTCAGCATGGATTTATGAGAAATAGATCATGCCAGACAAATTTAATTGGTTTTTATGAAGAAGTGAGTAAGAAGTTAGATTCAGGCACAGCTGTGGATGTGGTATATTTGGATTTTGCAAAAGCCTTTGATACTGTGCCACATAGGCGACTAATGTATAAACTGAGGACTGTTGGCCTGGAAGAAAACATTTGTTCATGGATAGAGAACTGGTTATTGGACCGCAAACAGAGAGTGGTGGTTAATGGAGCTACATCTATGTGGGCTAAAGTTCTAAGCGGAGTTCCTCAGGGTTCTGTACTGGGGCCGCTTCTGTTTAATCTGTTTATAAATGACTTAGAAGGGGGCATTGAGAGCAAGGTCTCTGTGTTTGCTGATGACACTAAATTATGCAGAGCTTTGGAAACTTCCAATGATGTGCAAGTGCTGCAAGCAAACCTAGATAGATTATCAAAATGGGCAGCAGAATGGCAGATGAGATTCAATGTTGATAAATGTAAGGTGATGCATTTGGGATTTAATAATCCCTGTGCCACCTACACCATAAATAACTCTGTGTTAAGTGCATCTGAAATGCAAAAAGATTTGGGGGTTCTGGTAGACAACAGACTTAGCTGTAGCAAACAACGCCAGGTAGCAACAGCTTGAGCTAGCAAGATATTGTCTTGTATAAAGAGGGGAATGGAATCAAGAGAGAAAAATATTATTCTCCCTCTTTACAAGGCACTGGTAAGGCCACATTTGGAATATGCGGTGCAGTTTTGGAATCCCATATACAAAAGGGACATCTTGGAAATTGAGGCAGTTCAGAGAAGGGCAACTAAATTAATAAGGGGAATGGAGGGGCTTGAATATGCAGGCAGATTAGACAAGTTAGGGCTGTTTACATTGGAGAAGCGGCGGTTGCGTGGGGACATGATAACCTTATACAAATATATTAATGGCCCATACAGTGAACTCTCTGGTGCATTGTTCACTAATAGGTCATATCAGAGGACTCGTGGACATCCTTTAAGGTTGGAAGAAAAGAAGTTTCATCTTCAAGTTAGGAGAGGTTTCTTTACAGTGAGAACGGTGAAACTGTGGAACTGTCTTCCAGCAGAGGTGGTAATGGCAAGTTCATTGAATAACTTTAAAAAAGGCCTGGATAAGTTTCTAAAACTAAAGAATATTGAGAATTACTGGTATTAATGCATATAGATCTGGTTGATCCAGGGATACTTTCCGATTGCCGTTTGGAGTCAGGAAGGAATTTTTCCCCCCCTTTTTTAGCTGGGGTTTTTTGCCTTCCTCTGGATCAACTGTTAGGTAGGGTTAAAAAAAAAAAAAAAAAAAAAAAAAAAAGTGAATAGGTTGGACTTGATGGACGAATGTCTTTATTCAACCTTAATTACTATGTTACTATGTTACTATGTTACTATGTCGCTTTTCTTGTGTTTCTGTACTGGGTCTTTCGGATGTACCAATTGCTGCCTTAGTGTGTTGTTAGGTTTAAAGCACACAGGGATACATTTTTTTAAATTCTTCTCAATTTCTTTCTCCTGTCTTGCTTTTCCCCTTCACTTTTGGTATTCATGTTCTTTTCTTTCCTTCTACTTCTTTTGACAAAGGCCCAGTCTGGATATCCACAAGTTTTAAGGGCTCCTCTGAGATGTTTCATTTCTTTAGCCTTCGCCTCTGTGCTAGTGGGGATGTTCTCTGCTCTGTGTTGCAGGGTTCTGATGACACCCAGCTTGTGATCTAAAGGGTGGTGGGAGTCAGACATCAAATACTGATCTGTGTGGGTTGATTTTCTGTAAACCTCTACTTCCAGATTACCATTTTCCCTGACTTCTACCAAGCAGTCCAAGAAAGCCAGTTTGTTGTTTTGTACCTCTTCCCTTGTAAATTTTATGTTCTGGTCTACAGCATTGATGTGTTCTGTGAAGGCTTTTACTTCCTTCTGGTGAATTTTAACTTCTGGTGAACTTTTAATTCTTCTGCACCGAGTACTATATCTTCAATCTTGTTAGTAAAATCCTGGGAGTTCCCGGATGTGATGCTTCGAACTTCCCACCAATGGCCCTATGATGTTGGCTAGGTATTTTGCCACCTTGTATGTTAGAGTTGATGCTGCTGACTTTAGGTCTTAGTGGTGCCCCTTCCACTTCAAGAACTAAACTTTAAGTCCAGTTGAATTAACTGAATACAACAGATATACCATGACCTGGATGAATGAGAACCTTCAGGAGTAGGAAAGTCCAAAAACAAGTTAGGTTTAGATGATTCCCCATATAATAAAAACATGATCTACGATATTCTTAAGCTTAGAAATGCTATTAGTTGCCTTAAAATTAATACATTTGTGAGAGTTCCCCTTCTTCCCAAGCGCTTGTAACACCCATAGACTTAAATAAGGAATCAGTGTATCTGGGTGGGTGTGAGTAGCTAGTAGTTAATGCTGCAGTGAATCAGTGTCTGACTGGAAACCATCTGCTCCATTCTCATTGGTTGTTTTAAACAGTGATTTTGCATTTGTCAGCACTCAGGTTTAGGTGACTCTATAGACATTTCTATCCCTAATTTTAAATATCAGAATATTTTTGTAGTGTTACCTGTTTATATTGTTAGGGGATATTTACTGTATATATAGTTACCAGATCATATTGAGTTTGTAGGAATGTAGGATAGTAGTAACTAGCAATTGCTAGATGCATTGCAAACTAATTGCATTTAACCCTTTAACTGCCACAAAATGTATATATACGTTCTGTGCAGAAAATTATTAAACTGCCACAGAATGTGTATATGTTCTGTGGCTGTCTCTTTAAAAAACAAAAAAATGGAGTGTGCTAGGGGTGATTGGGGGCAGCATTAAAGTGCCCCCTAGCCCCCTCAATCCCCCATCAGTTTTGTCAGAAACCGTTGGGGGGATCAATTGTAAAACACTGAAGAAATGCGTGATCGTATAGGGATTCCCTCCCCCCTCGCTGCACTTCCTTAATCGCAGAGCCGCAGTGGAAAGGGAAACCCAGTGATGACATTGGACATCCGGGGCTTCCCTTTAGTGTTCCACCACATCACGCCTAGTGGTCTAGTGGAGTAGTAAACTGCGATCAGTTCCGATCACAGTTTACTACTAAGCTTAACTTAGCGTGCCTGCTTGCTATTGTGTCCGGCAAAAAAATCTGAAGTGCTAGGGGCAATTAGCAGGCAGCATTCAAGTGCCCCCTAGCCCCCCTCGGTTTCATATAAATCCGATCGGGGGATCTGAAGGATGCAGTGGCTAAGGTAAGTGCCCCCTCTCTATTGTTGGCCCATGCTGGATCTAGGATCGTCGGTAAGGGAGACCCCGGTGACGTCGCCGGGCTTTCCCCTTCACTGGGGTCTTCCCTTACAATATGTGCTCTGCTCCATTCAGATCTCAGTACAGTACAAGCTATAGTAAGAATGCAATTAGAGAATGCTGGGATTATTAGTCCAACTGTAGTAATATTGGTCAAATCTACAGCATAATGCTTGGCCAGAGATGGATATATATATATGGTTACATATTCAAAAAACTAAAAACCAATGAAGTTATTGTGATCATTTATTTATTATACCGATAATCAAGTACTGAGCTGTTGGTTTTGTATAGCAAAGAGACACTTCTTCACAGTAACTATTTGGTATGAGAAAAGCAGCCCAGCTATGGGACATATTTTTATCCATACTGCACCTTTAACGATCAGTTTAGCAAAAAAAAAAAAACTTGGCCTGCCAAACTACAGCTGGGTTTCTTCCTTTTGCTTCTGACACGGTCTACTGCAACTGTTCTTTATAGTGGAACCGCTTTACTAGTTGGTAAGAGGGACACTCTGTACCAGGTGAGGCGGGCATGTATACATACTTTTGCAGCGACACTGCCACAAATGAAATACTGATTGGAAGGACAGGATAGGTTTCAGTGGATGTGCAGTATGTGGCACCAGTGTTTCCCCCAGAAATTGTTTCCAGCCTGTAAGGCAGAACAGGGAAATTTGGTGAGAACTAAGATGTTTTACTCTTTCAGTGCTTTTCCATGAATATTGGCATTAATAATTTCAGTGCCAGCAGAACATTACCATTAACCCTTTAGTGCCAGCAGACTTTACTATTAATACTTTCAGTGCCAGCACCTTTCCAGAGAATTGCTATTAATGGGCATGTCCACCCCAAAAACTATAATTTAACCCCACTCTGCAGTTTAAAATAAACCTTACCTTACATTACCTTTTGGTTCCCAAGATAAGCCTTTTCAAAGTCCAGTAAACTGAAGACTCCAGGCTGTCTGTGAGGCTTCTGGTCCACGCTGTTTCCTTGTCTTCATCAATGTCTGGAGCATCCGGATCCATCCTCCGCCATCGTTGCACCTAGCGTGTAATCCTTTTGGGGGAAGGTAAGTAACCCCTGCCGCGGCATTTCTAGTGATGTCAACCTCGTCTGCGATTGGCTGCCTCTCAGCCAATCACAGACGCGGCTGAGGTCTGGCCCCCGCTTGCAAGAATGGAGCGCCGCGGGAGAGAAGGCAGTGTAAATAGAATTCATTTTTTTAAAGAAATATGCCGGTGGTTGGGGGTGGGTAGGGGGGTTGGACATGCCCTTTAACCCTTCAGTGCCAGCAGACTTCCCCATAGTATTGCCATTAACACTTTCAGTGCCAGAAGAGTATTACCATGAACCATTCAATGCCAACAGACTTTCTTAAACAGCTGATCACACGTACCAGAACAGCTGATCGCGGCAGAGGTTGTGGGCTTGTGGCCTTACTACCGTCTGGACTCGCCTGCGGGGGTGGTAGTTAAGCCAATGATGCTTTAATAGACCATATCCTGCAAGCTCAGCTGTTGAACCAAAAGTGTGCTTCACTAAGCAACACTATCTGTTTTATAGTGTCATGCCATGGCAGGACATGTTATTGTAATTTAGTATGAAATCAGCAAGGTTATGGTTGCTTGGTTAAATCAGCATGGTTATGCGCCGGACACATTTGTGGGAGAGTTGGAGGAGGTGCACTGTGGGGTTTGCTAGTAATTATACAATCTAGCCAATTATTATATATTCTCTAACCGTATAAGCAGGTTATAGAACAGTGATGTACAACTTAAAGTACACAGATAAATAAAAACTACAGTTCCGAGCATTCTCTGCCCTCTGCTGTTTGTAGAGTGATGCTGGGAGTTGTAGTTTTCACTTATCTGGAGATCTACTAGGTGCATATCCCTGATATAAACAGAAGCATGCAGACAAAGGTAGAATCTACATGTCTCCAGAGCTCTGCATATCCAGAAAAGTAAGGTGGATAGCTCAAAATACAGAAAATCAATGATTGGAGATTCTTTTGTATAGTATATTAACTTATTAACTCTTTTGTTGCCTCCACTCCAGTGGCAAAAAGCACATAAAAATGAATGACTGGGTACACACAAGCAGATTTTTCAGCCCAACTGACCGATATTTCCGTGTACTGGTTGGACCAAATATTCTGTGCTGCTTTCGCCTGGGTGATTGGGTGAAAGGGTGATTGGACACTTCGGAAAATTATCCTGTGTGTACCCAGCCTAAAACACTGCAAAATATTTAATTGACGTACTGCGAAAGTCATCAGTAAAGCATTTGCTTCAACAAGCCGACAAGCCTTTCATTCTCAAGTGTAGTACTTATTTATTCACTAGCTCTTATCCCCTCACCCTTCCTGCTTTTTTTTTTATTATTATTATAGTATTTTTTTTTCACTGTATGTGGCGGGACAGTCTGGGTCCTTTTTTGTACCTTACATTTTCCAATTGAACTCTTCCTTCTAGTATCCTTCTAGCAAAAGGATACTATTGTTACCCTCTTCGTGGTTCCAGTTTCAGCTGGAGAACAAAGGGGGTAGATGGTCCTGACCACTGCATGGGTACTTGTGTGTTCACTGTGGTGTTAGGCACAAAAGCACCATATGGGCTTTCAATAAAAAAAAAAATCTGAGAGCCCCTAGATTGAGAGCCCTAGATGGAGGGGGCTGATCTCCCCACTCCAAAGTTTATAGCAGATCTGCCCCTATACATTTTGGTTGAAGCTGGGCCTCTGTTGTGCACTACTGTTCACAATGGGCACGTAATTTTATTCTCTTTACAACCTGGTTCCCCCCAGGTAATTTTTTTGCTGGCTATGCCTCAGGCCTCAATTGGCACCCTTACAAAATTGAAAGGCCTTCTGAAGCTTCCTGGCAAAGGGAGGCCCTATTTATCCCCTCTTGGTAGGTTCATTTGCAGCTGGACGGTCCTGACCACCTAGGGGAAGATGGTCCTGACCATCAGAAAAATTATTGAAAAATGTTGTATTTGGTCCTATTTTGTATTTTGGTGTATTTCAGGATTCTAATTGTGAGAATCTCCATACAAATTGTCTATTGGGGTCTCCATAGCCTTCCATCAAATGGATGTCTAATGTTTTTTCTACTGATTTGTTTGACATTTGCCTGAAAAGTGAGAAGGGAGGATGGTCATGACCACCGTACGGTACTTCACAGAGCTTCACTCTGGTGTTGCATGAAAGCACTGAGATATCTCCACCCAAACTAGCTCCAGGGCATTTATAGTGTGCATACATAAGTGAACATTTCACATGATATTTCTATGAATAGATACTTGTAAAACTTATAAAGTCCAGAAATACCATATATCTGATCCACCCTGAAAATAAACTTTTAGTATAAGGTAGGTAGAACACATGATCGGAGAGGTCAGAAAACCACGGCCGATCGTGCGTCCCTCTATGTGACTGCAAGCTCTGGTTTTACTGTCGTATGAGGCTGCTTTTTCCGCGACCGACAGTCCTTCTTCCTGGCCTAATGGTTGAAAGCCTCGAATAGTCGGTCAGAAGGAAAAGTTATATGGTTGCCTTTTGTTTTTTTATTGTGCAAAACGCTGCAATTTTATAGGGTGTGTTAATATTTTATATCCACTGTTTTCACACATAGATAAACATATACAGACATAATCCCCACTGTGTACCAATGGGTACACTTTTGCTAGTATTGTTTAAGTAGGATTTTGGGGGTCCTGCTTTTGCTGTAGAAAGTGTGATTGAACATGCCCTTTAACGTTAACTTAAAGGGCATGTTGGAATGTCTCTGCTTAACATACACTCTAACAATTGCCCTTACAATGTGTAAAAACATCTGTAAACCCGTAATTTTTTTCCTCTCACTTTAAACAGTATTGTAGAATAGTAATGATTTTAAAACCCACATTGATTTTAGGGGGGATATTAACATGTATGTTAAAAGGCAAATTGTGTCAGATTAATGTCACCTTTTTTTCCTTTATTTATTTGCAATAAAAGACTTACAGGGATTTAATAAGCAGAAATCACGCTACTTACCTTTGCATGATCCCGTGATACCAGACGTAAACGATATTACGCCTGGTATTGCATCGTGTGATCGCATACAGGTAAGAAGCTCCGGGTTGTGCTGCTTTCAAGTCCCCATACTAAGCCCTGTTATGTTTTGTGCTACGTTAACTTAACCAAAGGGGTTTTGTATCTGGTTTACTGTGCTATTTCCAAAAACATTTGGAAATGGCGGAGTGCCCTAAAATACATGTAAAACACACGTTAAATCCATATTAGTTCGGGTTAATGTGGGTTTTACACGTATTTAATGAATCTTCCTGAAACTTTTTTTTTGTCCCTGAAAGACTTAAAAATTACATTTCAATCTCTTTAAACTTTCACTGCATTTATAAAGCAGCAACAAGATTTCACGTTATTATCTCAGTGGTGAAAGGACGGGTTAAAAAAAAAAAATAGGCCAGCAAAACCAGGACATTACCAAGTAAGGGCACAAATGATATTAAATAGATAAGACAGAAAGGCAAATGTTATGTTAAATATAGCAAAACCACTCAGGAGATGCAGTTATATTAAAGGACATGTCCATCCCCCCCAACTAAAATTTGCCCCACTGCTGGCCCCACTGTGTAGTGTTAAACAATCCTTTTCTTTCTCCTCCTCCTCTGCTCCCTATGGTTGTCCTGCACAGCCTGATGAAGTTCCTGAAAAGTGAAGAGTAGGAGCCTTCCTGTGTATAATCCGGTGCCTGCTAATTCCTGCTCCTGTAAGAGGACTCTGGAATGTGCAGTAGAGCTCTCCCCCCTCCAGATATCTCTGCACTGATTCTGTTTTTTTTAAAAAATCCTCCATACAATGTAGCTGCCCCCCCCCAACCCTAAACGATATCTTTTAAAATGTTAAAATCAGCACCGAAATGTACTTACCCAACCTTGTTCCCTCAGCTGTCAGCTGCGTGATTGGCTCTCAAATAGAAATCAAATAGAAATTTAGTCTATGCTTTCTCTGTTTCTGATTATTGGAACAATGCACTTCTGATTAATCCCAGGTAAAACTGACATTTTTTCAGAAAACAAATTTATAGGGTTTTTTCTATAAAGACGTTTATACAATAAAATGTTATTCATAAATAAGCCACTGGATGTCACTGTAGAAAAAGAATATGACACAAAGTTTAACACATTAGCTCAGTGTCTGTGGCAGGGAGCAGAGCAATGGTGCTGGAGATGTCACAGTGCTAGTTGGAAACACCACTCTTTATTAATAATTATTGATTTATATGCCAAGAATGATAAACTCAGCATTCTGGTTGAGATAGAGTAGTGGGTTTGTGTCAGATCACAGTACATCATTTTGCACCATAGAACTTAGAATACAGAATACAGCCATAAAGTTACCGTAAATTGAAATATATATTTTCCAGCTCTTACAATCTGCTTTATTTGAAAATAAGCACTCGATGTTGATGAGCAGTTGGTAAAACTGAATTGTATATGAAATAGATTTTTAACCTTTATTCATTCTTTATTATTACTTTATTCATTCAGGGTGATTTACCCAGAGCCGCTATCTCTCTGGGTAGATATCCTGTGCACAATTTAATATCATGTGTATCGCTAAGGGGAATCCCCAACAGGTTTAATATGCTTTAATCATGCAAAAATTTGGACACATGCGATATTGAATCTCTTGTACCGTCTTTAGCAAGAGGTTAAAGATGTGCTAACTGATATTTTAAAAAAGTGGTAAAATCTGCCCCATTATTCCTAGAATAGGACTCAAATAGACTTAAAATAATCTGTAGCTTTTTTGCAACTGAGTGATTATAAGGGGGGCTGATTATCACCTCATAAAATTGAGACTTCTCCAGCTCCATCTGTTCTGCAGCTATAGTGCACATATAGTGCCTACCTTCCTTTTTAAGCTGGGTATACACAGTACAGTACACAGTACACAGTCGGCCGAGTGAACACAGAGTCCCGGGCGTTCTCTCTATGCTGTGCATAGTGAGGAGAGCTCGGGACTGTGTGTATACTGATCTTTCAAAAATCATTTAAGTGTGTACCCAGCTTTAGTTGCTGTGCCATTACATTTGTGGGAGCTCCCACTGTAGTTGACAGAGTGACAGCTCTGTCTATTCCATGTTCCAATGTGGAAGAGACCTTTTAAAACATTTTTACTATAGTAACATTATTAATTAATTTTTAAGCTTCACAATATATAAGGAGATGCTTGGTAACCGCTTCAAAGACTTTTTTTAATGATTTTTTTTTTTTTAAAGCTTACCTTTTTATTACTTAAAGGAGAACTAAATCCATTTTTTATACTCCAGAATCTGAAAACAACCCCCGTAAAAACACCAATAAGCTATATAATATGACTTCAGTAAATTGTATTAAAATGTAAGCCTGTTAAGAACTGGATGAAGTATCTGTGTGTATGTGCAGTGTCAGACCACACCTCCTCACCTCAGTCACATGCTTCCTTGCTTTATCTGTCCTATAAAAGGATTGAATAGAGATTATTAATGGGTGTGACCAACTGTAACAAGTTTCTGCCATAGCTAAAGACTGAGCATGGGAAGAACATAATGGTCGTTGATCAGACTGTGTGATATTAGAATGCTGTGATGTTAAGCACAAACCATATATTATTTAGGTAAATTTCCCAGCCCCCGTATCAAAATGAGAGGTAAGACACTTATTACTGGCTTTAAATCAAGGTGTTCTGCCTTCTGGTTCAGTGTTGTTCTGTGGCTTTAGTTGTCCTTTAACCCTAACCAATTCAATGCAAACTAAATGAATTATAAAATATTATACATGAATTTGTGCCAAACCCTTAGCAATCTGTACCAGAAAAATAGTATAATAAAAGTCAAGTCATTGTATAAAGTTTGAGCAAAAAACAATTTTGACATTGTTAATATACTGTAGATCTATACACCAGCATGTGTAAACCATCCATTCTGGTTATCAAAAGGAGCATGTTAGTGGGTCAGTATACATATATTTATATTTATTTTCTGTTTTTATTTTTTGCCTTTAAAATACAGTGTAAGATACTTGTTAAAGTAACAGATAATCAACTTCCTTGCTACATGATTACAAAAATGTTCAACACACATTTAAACATTTTCTGCCAACTTTCTGCACATTTAAAGGGAAATTCTACTTTACAAAACACCCCCTTCCCATATGCCTTTATTTAATGTACCCAGGATGTAGACTTGAAACATTTGGTTCTCATCTCTGTGAGTATATTGAATCCCTTGGAATACTTTGGGGCATATTGATAAAGGTTTGTTAACCTTTTGCCGCTGTTATCGCCGCCGTATTTGCCAAATGTGGACAAAATATGAAGCTGGGATGAAAAGTCATTACCGCTGCAATCGCCATTTTATTTATAACAGCAGTAGCTGCTTGATTGTATTTATTAAATGGCGATAAGTGTTTCCTTGCATTAAGATCGGCCATTTAAAATCAACAAGTCTGAGGTGGTGAAAATGCATAAGTGCCCATACAGGTAGCCTGCCAGTGGGTCCTTGGAAGGTGTCAGTACAGTGTGGAGTGTTTCTCAGTAATAATAAGGTTTCAGGGAGTGTAAGACTATTTTCCAGTATTTACTTTAATACAATTGTCGATTTCCGGTTTTACCAAGATTGCTTTTTTACCTTTGCTTTCAGACATCTTTTGTTTTTTGCAGCAAGACAGGCACTTAATGCTACGAATACAATACTGTCCGTTGAGGAGAAAAAAAGAAGATATTAGCATGACAGTGGTGATACTTTACATAATGGCTTTATAAATATGGAGAAAATAATGATCTTTGCCGTTAATAAAGCATTCCTTTATAAATATAGTATAGTATTTGAGGTTGAATAAAGACATACGTCCATCCAGTCCAACCCATCTAGCAATATCCTCATTTCCTGCCTAACTGTTGATCCAGAGGAAGGCAAAAAAAAACCACCAAATTTATGAAGGGGGAAAAAATTCCTTCCTGACTCCAAGTGGCAATCGGAAATTTCCCTGGATCAACTCTACTTTATGTATCAATACCAGTAACTTGTAACATTCCTTGTTTGCAGAAACTCATCCAGCTTTTTTTTGAAAATGACCAATGAACCTGCCATAACAACGTCCACTGGAAGACAGTTCCATAGCTTTACCGTTCTCACAGTGAAAAACCCTTTCCGAGCTTGAAGCCTAAACCTTTTTTCTTCAAGTCTTAAGGGATGTCCTCGTGTCCTTTGACATGTTCTATTGGTGAACAATGCCCCAGATAGTTTATTGTATGGCCCGTTAATGTATTTATACACAGTATTCATATCCCCACGCAAGCGCCTTTTCTCCAGCGTACATAATTGTAACTTTTCCAGTCTCTCTTCATATTCAAGCTCCCCCAATCCCCTTATTAATTTAGTTGCCCTTCTCTGAACCCTTTCCATTTGAAAGATGTCCTTTTTGTACACAGGATTCCAAAATTGCACTGCATAATTCCAAATGAGGCCTTACCATGTGCTTTGTAAAGAGGGAGAATTACATTTTCCTCCCTTGAATCCATACCTCTCTTTATACAGACAATACCATGCTGGCTCTGGCTGTTGCCGCCTGGCACTGCTTGCTACCTTTAAGTTTGTTATCCACCAAAACTCCAAGATCCCTTTCCAACAGGGATTCACTTAACACAGAGCCATTTATAGTATAAAGCACAAGTATTTTTAAGTCCAAAATGCATCAACCTTACATTTATCAACATTGAATTTCATCTGCCACTTAGCAGCCCAATGTGATAATCTATCTAGATCCCCTTGCAACGATTGCACATCCTCTGAAGTTTTTAATGGTCGACAAAGTTTTGTGTCGTCGGCAAACACAGAAACCTTGCTGACAATACCCACTTCCAAATCATTAATAAATGATTAAATAGAACGGCCCCGACCAGAACCCTGTGGCACCCCACTTAGCACTTTAGTCCATAATGATGAAGCCCCATTAACAACTACTCTCTGCTCCTATTCCTTACCAATTTTCTCTTCATGTACAAAGGTGACTCCCCAGACCAACAAGACCTTAGCTTATTCATTAGTCGCCTATGGGGACTGTATCAAAAGCCTTTGCAAAATCCAAGTAAACACATCTACTGCTATACCAGAGTCTACATTTCTACTTACTTCCTCATAAAAGCCAAGCAGTTAGTTTGACAAGATCTATTCCTCCTAAATCCATGCTGTTACTACTTATAATGTCAGTCCTTGAAACATACTCTAGAACATGTTCCCTTATTAAACTTTCCAGGATCTTCCCACCACTGAAGTTAAACTTACAGGCCTGTAATTACCCGGCTGTGAACGACTACCCTTTTTGAATATTGGAATACATCACCTTTCTCCAATCCAGAGGCACACCACCGGACATGAGGGAATCAGCAAAAATAAGAAACAATGGCCTAGATAAAACTGAACTTAGCTCCTTAAGTACCCGAGGATGTATTTTATCCGGTCCAGGAGATTTATTAATATTAACCTTATTTAGTTCTTTCTGTACCATATCCTCGGTTAACCAAAGTGAACTTGAATCTTGTATACCTTTATTGCTACTATACTCTATGATATCTGTACTTGGATCTTCTATAGTGTATACAGAGGAAAAAAAATTATTCAAGACATTTGCTTTATCGCCTAATATGTATACTATTATCCTATACAGGGCTAGAAAATGTTGGTATAGCGATATGTAAAAATAACATGTAAAATCCCCTCCAGCCACGAGGCTCTCTTACTTGTAAAACTCTGAGGCTCAGGTGCATATGCCCCCCCGAGCCTTCAACCAGTAATTCATGATGTAACAATGTAGATGTAGTTGCCTTTTCTCACCAGGACTAGCACCAGTCCTTAATCATAGGCCTGTGCGTCTGCCATGAGGAATTCCTTTTGAGAGGTTGTGACAAGGCATCTCTCCTCCCTAAGCCATGCCCCTTTTCCTCCCCCGAACACATAACCAAGTGAAGAATGACACCAATACCAACTGCAACTATGCATGTATTCTTTTGCAGTAGAGAAATATTTAAAAATAAAAAAATAAGTAACAAATGATACAAAGTTAAAACCATAAGTTAAAAACAAAATGCTATTAGGTTATACCACTCTCAAGAACCTGAGTACAGAAGTTTATTATATTGTCTAGATGATATCTAAATAAGGAAAGATGGACATGGAAAATTCTTCTTTACTATTAATGTACTCATAGACCTTACAAACATAGAAAAGATAATCAATGCACATTCCTAGGCCCCATACAATATCATATTATCTGCACACTGGTATTTTATAACAAAGTGTATACATTACTGTGTAGTATACACAGTATACATTACTGTGATCACATCACATCATGACCACATCAAGGTAACCCCAGTCTGGAAGGTCCTAACTTCTAACCTTTTTTCCTTAAATTACTATTAGCAAACTTTTGCATTTCTCATAGCTGTGCACTGGATCCATATAACAGGCTTTCTCACTTCCCCCCAGCCCTGTGGCTTTTTAAAATGAAGGAAGGGGCCATCCATCCAGTGCTTTATATTAAAGGCATAGGACCTCCCAAAAAAGGGGCATGTTGAGGGTGCTATAAACACATGGAAGCTTGACCTGGCTTCCCAATAAATACATACAATACAAGGATTGTGGAAGCACTCCAATTAGGCTAATTTACAACTACATTTAGTGGAAGTGCTACTGATCTGGTCAAACATTTATACAAACATAGAAAAGATATTCAATGCACATTCCTAGGCCCCATACAATGTGATATTATCTGCACACTGGCATACTTTATAAACAAAGGGGTTTTACTATACATTACTGTGATCACATGAATGAAAAGCCTTCCAACCACATCAAGGTAAACCCAGTCTGGAAGGTCCTAACTTCTAACCTTTTTCCTTAAATTACCATTAGCAAACTTTTGCATTTCTCATAGTTGTGCACTCGATCCATATTAGAGGCTTACAAATAGACCTTACAAATTTGACAATTTGTTACGAGTATGGTAATTAGTGGGAATACATATAGTGGAGCACATGGCAAAGTGGAAATAAATTGGCATATTATTTCAGTATATGGATATTAAACTTGCTGAACTAATATTGTGATCTAATCTATATAACTACAATCGTATATAAAATTAGGACCCTGTTATTCTTGTATCTAAATTAAAAATCCATTTGAATTCAGCTTTACATAGGAGTAACATCCTGTCCTTATTTCTTTTGGACCCCCTGTACTTTCAAGTATTTACATAACCCTCCATTGCACATTGAAAAGTGATGTGCCACTGGACTTTTAACATTATTATTCCAAACATCTCTAATATGCTCCTGTACTTGAGACTTAAGTGGTCTCGGCGTGCACCCCACATATTGTTTCTCACATTTAGTGCACATCAAGACATATACTACAAATTCTGAATTACAATTAATATGCAGTCTCAAGTTAAACTTCTTGCCTGTGGATGTGCTCACACAAGTGGAAATCTTGTTGCTGTATTTACATGTAATGCATGTGGAATAATAATAAATGTGGGGGGAACGTTAAGACCACTTAAGTCTCAAGTGCGTTGGGTCCCTTTTGAATTACTTTGTGTGACTTTATAAATATGCCCCTTAAAGTTATAATCATTGATCCAAGCATACGCCACCCCTTTCCTCAGTCTGGGGCCTTCTGTGTAGAAAGAAACATTTTACTTGCAACATTCCTTGCTTGCACAAACTCATCCAGCTTTTTTTTTAAACTGTCCAATGAACAGTGAAAAACCCTTTCCGAACTGGAAGCCTAAACTTCATTTCTTCAAGTTTTAGGGGATGTCTGCGTGTTCTATTGTTGAACAATGCCCCAGATAGTTTATTGTAAGGCCCGTTAATGTATTTATACACAGTAATCATATTCTCACGCAAGTGCCTTTTCTCTAGCGTACACTACTAACAACTACTCTCTGCATCCTATTCATTAACCAATTTTCTATCCATGTACAAATGTGACTCCCCAGACCAACAGACCTTAGCTTATTCATTAGTCGCCTATGGGGGACTGTATCAAAAGCCTTTGCAAAATCCAAGTAAACTACATCTACTGCTATACTAGAGTCTAAATTTCTACTTACTTCCTCATAAAAGCCAAGCAAGTTAGTTTGACAAGATCTATTCCTCCTAAATCCATGCTGGTTACTACTTATAATGTCAGTCCTTAAAACATACTCTAGAACATGTTCCCTTATTAAACTTTCCAGGATCTACCCCACCACTGAAGTTAAACTTACAGGCCTGTAATTACCCGGCTGTGAACGACTACCCTTTTTGAATATTGTATTAACATCAGCCTTTTTCCAATCCAGAGGCACACCACCGGACATGAGGGAATCAGCAAAAATAAGAAACAATGGCCTAGATAAAACTGAACTTAGCTCCTTAAGTACCCGAGGATGTATTTTATCCGGTCCAGGAGATTTATTAATATTAACCTTATTTAGTTCTTCTGACCATATCCTCGGTTAACCAAAGTGAACTTGAATCTTGTATACCATTATTGCTACTATACTCTATGATATCTGTACTTGGATCTTCTATAGTGTATACAGAGGAAAAAAAATATTCAAGACATTTGCTTTATCGCCATCCTCCGTAACTAACTTATCCCCATTAATTAATGGTTCCACATTCTCAGTCCTCATCTTCTTACTATTAATATACTTAAAAAAATGTTTAGGCTTAGTGATGCTTTCTTCAGCTCTCCTAACTTCATTATTAATTTTAGCTAGTTTGATTGCTTTCTTACACTCCTTGTTACAGTTTTTATAATCCCTAAAGGCCCTTTCCGTTCCCTCGGCCTTAAAGGTTTTAAATGCCTTTTTCTTCCTTACCATTTGCCTCTTTACATCAGAATTCAGCCACATGGGCGCAGATTTATTTTTTTTACATTTATTTCCCAAGGGTATAAATTTAGATGTGAACTGGCTTAAAATCCACTTGAACACAGTCCACTTCTGTTCAGTACCTTTACCTGATAATACATTATCCCAGTTGACATTCTGAAGAGCTGCTTTTAACCTGGGAAAATTTGCTTTCCTGAAATTAAATGTCTTTGTTAACCCAGCGCACTTTTCCTTTCGATAACAAAGTCCAAATGCCACTATTTCATGGTCACTATTCCCTAAGCCTCCAGTTACCTTTATATCTATAATGCGCTCCACAATGTTAGATATTACCAGATCCAACAGAGCTCCTTTTCTAGTAGGAACCTCAACCACCTGTGAGAGAAAATTATCCTGCAGCAAATTCAGGAACTCATCGCCTTTTTCTGTGATGGCAGTTCCACCACACCAATCAATGTCAGGGTAATTGATGCCCTGTCCCTTCCTCAGGTATAACCAGAGTGATAAAACCACCATTTAAAAACCAACATTTAAACCCATGAAACTCCTCCTACCATATGTGTGTCACAGTGAATGACAGGTCTGGGGCCAAAGTGAGGCTCCCAGTAAAGTGCATTAAACAGTAAAGTGCATAAAGAACAAATTGTACAGTACTATATCATAAAGTTCAACATGCTTATGTTACACATATGAAAAATCAATTCAAAGTGCGAGGGTAGGGTAGGATAGAAGCAATCCTTTTTATTGTAGGGAATATCTGAAAAACAACAGGAACATTCTTAGTCCTGCACATGGTAACTGGTGCAACAGATAAAAGTTCCTAAAATCTTAATCATATATTTTTAACACATATATTTCAGTATAATGTTACATCATATAAAACTGTATTAACAACAATATTCTGGCAATCAGTTGTAAGGGTTTACTTGTATGTAGACAGGAGAAGTCAGGACCAACAAGCAAGCCACAGGAACGAATACCGAAATAATGGAGTGAGGCAAAGTTCAGAATTAATAATGCAAGCACAGGATTCCAGACAAGGATAGCAGGGAAGCAGGATCAGGAACTACAATAGAAATCCAGGAACTAGAGGAAGAATAGGGAGCAAGAACCCAGCACAGCTCGATAGGGAAAGCAGTGCTATTTTCGGGTATCTGCCTGCTGTTTCTGGCCCTTTTTAAATCTTTGTGCCACTTCTGTGAGCCTGGGCGCCGCCATCTTGGAAGGTCCCGAGCGGCAGAGGAGGTAAGTATTTGTTCTTACATCTGTGTCCTGTAACATCAATCAGTATAAATATAACACAGACCAATCTATATCTTACTGCATTATGGGCCTGTTACATACATGAAATACTGTACACTAACTCTGCAGGTATATCTGCCTGTCTGCTGACACTTACTGCAGGCTTTATATGCTAGGGACACTATACAACTATTTTGCAGAGGCATATATACAGTTTTTAATATCTTTATAAAAGATTAAGATAGTGATTACTACCTGGAAAACAACAGGAACATTCTAAGTCCTGCACATGGTAACTGATGTGCATATAGGTTCCCACTGCTGTAGCAGAACAGGAAGTGTTCCTTCCATTTTATTATGGGTGTATCATAAACTTAATCCTCTTACACTCTCCCCCACAAAATGAATGTCGTCCCGACATATGCAAAATTGGTATTACCAGCCATTTTTATAGGGTCTTTTAGGGTCTTACTATTTGTCTCAGGAGCTATTGACACCTAAGAAAACATTCTCCTTGTGACATTTGCTCCATTATATATTTAATCACAAGTTTACAAAAGCGCTTTGGTACCAAATAAAGTATATTTGCACTTAAGTGCAAGGAGTAACCCATTTTTCACAAGATTGTGCAGACTTTAATAGTTAGACCCACATGATGATGGTAGGATAGGGAGCACATATATTTCGACCCTTTGTTCCTTTGTGTATGGTGAAATACAAATCATAAAATAAAGCACAAAATCCCAAAACAATTATCTTCACCAACACCATATTATCTTACCTAGCATCATCACCATTCAAAATACCATATCATTTCAAGGAAAGAAAACATTTCAAATGTATATCAAATAGTGCAATATAAACATAAAATTCTTATGACTACACATGGAATTTTACAATGAAACACACACAATTTCTTATTACCACTGCCTATAGTCCTCAGACTGGTAATCAGGTGATAGATACCACATTGGTGTCACTTCAAGTTCTCACATGCTATACTTTGCGTTTTGGTATCTCTGAATATAGTAGTTGGGTTCTTTGGCTTTGTCTTGGTCCTTTTTGGCTGTATCCTTTTTGAAGGTAATAGGTTACTAGTGTCCTGACATTAATTTGTGTTTTGGTATCTCTGAATATAGTAGTTGGGTTCCCCAATGTATCATAGGTTAGAGTCTTTGGCTTTGTCTTGGTCCTATTTGGCTGTATCCTTTTTAAAGGTAATAGGTTACTAGTGTCCTCACATTAATCTGAGTCACTTTCACAAGACTCATGTACAGCTTCTTGCTGAGAATGTCCTTCACTGCTAATGTTGTTAGGATCTTCTGTTGTTTCTGGATCTTCTGTTGTTTCTGGATGACAGGGATAGAACTCTTTTGCTTCTGGGTTTAACTCCACTAGTGTTTCATATGGATAGTCTTCCTGACTCAAAGGAATGAGTGATCTTCATTGATCCTGTTCATCTTCTGATTCACTGTCTGAATCTTGGTTGGGACTCTGTACAGGCAGTTTTTTGTTCAGTACCTTATGATGCTCAATTTTGTTTGGTGATCTCTTGGATATTGCTAGATTATCTGGCTCTACTGGTAGAAAGTCACATGGTAGTAATATATTTCTGTGTAGGATTCTTGTTCAACCTTTTCCAGTTTCGGGTTTTACTTAATAAACTGGACTGTCATCAAGTTCTCTTCTGGTGACAACATAGATTGTCTTCTTAAGTTTCCAGGGCCCCCTCTCTCCGTGAGATTTCTTACTAACAATCTACTACCTGGTGTTAACTCAACCCAGTGAATTTTTCTATCATAATAGTCTTTACCTCTAGCTGCTCCTTTAGTTGCAGTTCTTGAAGCAAGCTGATAGGCCTCATTCAATCATGTTATCCAGGTTTTTACATAATCTGTATAGTTATCACACTTTTCTGTGACTGGAGTATCGAACATATGGTCAATTTGTAGTTGTTTGGACGCTTGTCTTTCAAACAACGACACTGATTGGTGATATAGTGCTCTATATCATGCATATGTGGCCATTAAAATTGGTCTCTTGCTAAATCAACAGTTCTTTCTACTCCTAGGTGTCCCATATCCTCATATAGCTCTTTATATACCAAGTTGTGATATATCTTAGGCTCTATTAGTTGAGAACCAATTAAATTTTGTGAAATTGGCGTATTAGTGCAGAAAGTCCATCAGTTTCTCCTTTACTCAAATGTCTTAATGTTAGTCTGTTCTACTTTTTATACTGCCATACTTTTCCTATTATTGGATCCTCTTTCTGTGCCTTTCTTGTGGCCTCCTTGGAAAATTGGACATTTTTTAGAATAGAACACACATCCACATTGGTTGTAGATTTTCTTATTGTTAATGGGCACAACCATGGCATTCTGTCTTCTTGCTGTACTTAAATACCTTGAGCTGTACTGCTGATAACTTTGGGGTTGATCCATGTATCGTTCGGGAGTTAACAGCATACTGGAAAGTATATCTGCATCAGTGTTTCTTTTACCTGGTCGATATCTGATGGTACAGTTGAAATCCGCAAGTTTTGCCACCTATCTATGACCTGTTGCATTGAGTTTTGCTGTGGTCAAGATGTAGGTTAGTGGATTGTTGTCTGTGTACACTAGAAAAGATGGACAATAATAAAGATATTGACCATTTCAATGCTAGGAATTCAAGTTTCCCTGAGTGCATATGGTAGTTTTTCTCAGCTGGGGTCAAAGTTCTTGAACCATAAGCTATGACTCTTAGCTTGCCATTCTGTTCTTGATACAGAACCGAACCTAGTCCTTTTTGTGATGCATCACAATGAAGCATGAATGGTTGCGAGAAATCTGGATAACTCATTACTGGTGGATGAGTCAGTACTTCAATTATCTGGTTTAACACTTCCTGATGCTGGTCTGTCCACATAATGGAATGATGGGATGGTAACTGGCCATTCTGTTTTGGCTTAGGCTGAGATGGTTCCCTTAATTTATTTAAAGGTTTAATACCAGATATAGGTTGTGGTATTGCAGATAGCAAATCATATAGTGGTCTTGCAGTTCTGGAGAAATCTTTAATATAGGGGCGATAATATGAAATAAAACCCAGTAGTCTCCTAAGTTCTCCAACATTCTCAGGCTTTTTCTCCTTCAGTGCCATGACAGGTGCAATTTCCGCTGGATCCATTGAGTGACCATCTTTTGACACAATTTTTTCAAGAAATCCTAATTGCTCTTTAAACAGTTCACATTTTTTGGCGGTTAGTTTGATACCATGTTTCTGATACTCCTGTAATACTGCCCGGACGTCTTTGACATGGTCATTAAATGATTTACTATGAACCAAGTTGTCATCAAGATAGGATTGGCAGATTTCATCTCTTAGTCCTCTTAGACATTCTTCCATGCTTCTTTGAAATTCTGCCAGTGCTGAGCTGAGGCCAAAGGGGATACGAATCCATTCATACAAACATCATGGTCTGATAAAGGCGATAAGTGGCCTGCTGGATTCTTCTACAAAGCCCTGATAATAAGCCTTTCCTTGGTCAAGCAATAAGAACCATGAGCTTCCTCCCAAACTATCAAGCATGTCTTGTATCCTTGGTAGTGGGTGACGGTCTGGAATTGACCTTTTGTTCAGCTCTCTATAGTCACAACAAAGTCTTAAGCTTACATCTTTTTTTCTTACACATATGATTGGTGAGGACTATGAAGATTTTAATGATGTGATTCACCCCCGGTTCAGTAAATCCTGCAGATATTCCTTCACCTCCTTGTGCAATGGCTTCGGGACTGACATATAAGTTCGCTTAACAGGGGTGTTATTCTTGAGCTAGATACTTAACTGTAATGAAGGGATGCATCCCACATCTAAGTCATCTTTGGCAAAGGCATGACATTCCTCTCTTAACATCTGCCTCACCATGTCTTGCTGCGATTCTGTTACGTGTTCTAAGGACACTGGTGAATCCTACAATTCTTCAGTATAGTTAGGTCTTCTGTCAGTAGTCTCTTTTGAAGTTACTGTAGAAACCTTTGTCTCTTGATCAAATGAGGTGTCTTGTGCTACTGAACATCCATGAGGTTCAACCTCTGCATGGTAAGCAATCTTAATGTGTTGAATACTCCCTAGTCTTGTTTTGCATTTCAGAATGATGTCATGTTTGCTTGAAGAGAGTCTGGAAAGTATCCCTCTCTGCAGAGTAACTAATCTTTCATTTATACAGACGCCAACAGGTATCTGGCCCCAATTATGAGGCGTGAATAGCATGGTCTGGCCCCACTGGGATGGCCCAGTGCATGCAGTACATTTTATTCTGATGGTAGACTTTCAGGGATCTTTTGGTCTCTGGTACAAGTCTTTACTATTGGATCAACAGTTTCTGTACAGTTTGCTTGCACCAATTTAATGAAACTATTTGCCTTTACTTTTGGCAGAGAAAACGATGATCCTATAGCTTCCACTAGACATGGGACTTTTCCTTTTTTGCCCTGGATTGTTTGATATCTTTTTCTAGCACATTTTAACCAATAATTGGCTGTTTAGATCTTTAGAAACCAATACTGGCACTAGCAAATCTTTGGTGCAGTTGGCCTTTGAAGTAAGCTGGAACTGGACTTCAATCCACCCAGTTAAAGGAATGTCTGATTTATTGGCTGCTTTTCCACACAGAGATGATTGTCCTAGAAGTTCCTCTACTGCTTTTATTTTAGTGTGTGGGATTACTTTTTCCCTCCAAGCTTCATTTACTATAGTCACTTGGGAGCCTGTGTCCCACAAAGCCTGAACAGGAATTCCATCAATTTGACAGTTTACAAGGCATCTCTTTCCAACCAGTTTCAAAAGCTTTGGCTGATAATTAGGAGCAATACAATTTACTTGGCCTGTTATACTTGCAATTGATTGCCTTTTTGAGGGATTTTTGCCCTCAAGTCTTGCATACTGTATCTGTACTCCTGGCTTTCTGGTTTATTTCTGATGTGTAACTGCTAGCCATTTGTATATTGTTCTGGGACTCTGGGGTTTGGCAGGCTACTGCATGTCCCTCTGCTGTAGCCATGATCCATTTCACGACTGCGGTCCTGTTACTTTGCAACCTCTAGCTAGGTGTCCACACTGGCCACATTTAAAACAGTGGTTATACTTTTGCTCCTGATTAGATATTTTGCAGGTTTCACAGCACTGTTGTATTGTTCTTTGCATGGCCACTGGGCGTTTGGATGGATTATCCCTGTTACTTACAGTGTTTAGCAAAAGTAGCTTTATCTCTGTCATTTCTTTTTTGTAGCTGCAGGATTGCATTCTGCATGTCACACTTGGTGTCTTGATGCCTCCGCATCTTAAAGCCATTGGTATCTGCCTTTCTGTTCTGCAGTCCTGAAGCTGCACTGGTAGTAGGGTTTGACTCCACAGAACTGGATTGGGTAGTCACTTGGCACTCACTTGTTTTTGATGATTTACTTGGAGGTGCCTTCTTCTACTTTTGTTCCCTTTCCAACTCCATATTTGTTGCTTCATTCATTTTCTCTATCAGTAACTTCTCAGTAACTGAAGGGTTGTCCAAATACGGCTTTAAGTGGAACTTAATATTGTCATTAATTTGTCCAGTACTTACGGACCTCAGAAACCTTTTCTGTATGAGCTCAGTTCCAAATTGTTCTTCTGCTCCAGCTTCTTGGGATGCAAACAGTAGCCTGTCCTTTAATTCAATAGCTCTGAACAGAAAATTCTGAGGAGATTCTTTGCTATCCTTTGCTATACTGTATTCACCAACTGGTGGTACAAATCAGAAGCACTGTCCTCCTTGTAATGGCTCTTTAAGATCTAATTCACTTTTCATTAAGCATCCCTTCTAAGACTTAGGCCTGGATTTATGGCTTTTACCACAACTTCTACAATTTCAGATTCTGTATAGCCCCTCTGTAGTCCAGTGTCAATCTGGTGGATTAGGTTAGTATAGGACAGTTTCTCTTTCTGCCCTTGTTTACATATTTGGCCACAGATCTTAAAGTCTTTGCGTACAGCAACTTCTGATAACCTACTGTACAAGGAGGGTTTTGCAGGAATAGCCTTCTGTTTTCGCAACTGGTTGCTCTCAACATACTTTACTTTTTTACTAACAGGGAGATTCAATAAAA
This sequence comes from Hymenochirus boettgeri, assembly GCA_019447015.1. Classification (NCBI taxonomy): domain Eukaryota; kingdom Metazoa; phylum Chordata; class Amphibia; order Anura; family Pipidae; genus Hymenochirus; species Hymenochirus boettgeri. The sequence continues at coordinate 62,129,344 of CM033471.1, forward strand.
GTTCTTAGCATTAAAAAAAGTGCTAATTTTGCCCCAACCAATCAGATGTAGCTTTCAAATATTAAATAATATCTTATTGGTTGGGGCAAAATAAGCACCATTTTTAACAATAAGAACTGTTATTGAATCTCCCTGTAAGTGTTTTTATCTCTTCCTCATTGTGCAAAATGTGGTACTGTCCCTTTTAATTTTCAAGCTGCTGCTGTTCAGCTTGGAGGTCACTACTTTTGTTACTGTGGGGTTCATCTGGTAACCTCTTTTGTATGTCCACAATGAACTGCTCAGTTGGTTTTAGGAAAGACATGACAATGTTAATCAGCATGATTAAATGGCGGCGAGACTTTCGTTTTGCCTTGCTGTCTTCTGACACTTTAACAAACTGCCATATCTCGATCAGGTCCTCCACTGCCATATCAATTAACAATTGGCTGATTTCATTTTGTAATCTTTCTAGCTCAATTTTGGATTTAAATGCTGAAATCACAACACAGGCAAATAATATGACAGGTATTTTACTTGTCACTCCGTTTCTCTCTTTTGATGGAAGTTTGCTTTTTAGGCTAAGTGAATTTCTCTCTATTACCCAGCCCCACGTTGGGCGCCATTCTTGTTACACATATGAAAAATCAATTCAAAGTGTGAGGGTAGGGTAGGATAGCAGCAATCCTTTTTATTGTAGGGAATATCTGGAAAACAACAGGAACATTCTTAGTCCTGCACATGGTAACTGGTGCAACAGATAAAAGTTTCCACCTCAGCTGTGCACATAGGTTCCCACTGCTGTAGCACAACAGGAAGTGTTCCTGACAAATACAGTCTTGCAGGAAACAAATTATAAGTAAGTGCTGAACACTAAGGTGGAGATACAATATACACCACAAAAGGAAAGATGGTCGCTCCAAGTTCCGGAGGACGCGCCAATAGCACGGTCGCGTCTCACCTCACAGCCATCCCGAACCGGCTCCACTTCGTCTCCTCCCTCTTCCCGTCTCTCGCGGGATCTGCCAGACTGCTTCGGCAAAAGGTAAGAGGAGGTGCTGAAGCGTCACGGGACTCGTGCGTCGCCCGTCAATACAATAGAATGAAATAGGAAAAGACGCTCTGCACCTTCAACTCTTCCAAATAAAAACATTACTTTATTGAATCAGGTTAAAAGTCAATATATAGAGCCATAACAGCTGACGCGTTTCGGGCAAGCGCCCTTCCTCACAGGCATAAACAAGAGCAATGTTCAGTCCCATATTTATGGGCATGATTCGCCCTGCCCACTTTGACTTTAAAGAGACAGAACACACAAAAAAATGGCTTATGTAACAACAGTGCCCCTACTGATACAAAACTATATACAAGTTATATATATATATATATTCATACAGAAAAATCCATATTATTTAGTAAAAAAGGGAGATATCCCATCTTGCATTGAGTCCCTTAGGGACCCTGGTATCCAAATGGAATATCCAGTAGATCTCCCTATCCAAAAGTCTAATCCAGTCCCCACCCCTGCGGGACATAGTGATTTTTTCAATGACCTTAACACTTAGGTCTAAATGGTATTACCCTGACAGGTAATAAAATGTCTCCCCAGAGGGGTGGCTGGATCAGAAGATTGTATGGCCCTAATATGTTCACCAATACGACTACGTAGAGTCCTTCTTGTTTGACCGACATATTGCACATGACATTTTTTACATTCTAACAAATAGATTACTTTTTTAGTACCACAATTAGCAAAACACCTATTGGTATAGGTTTTACCCGTAGATGTAGATGAAAATCCAGAACTTGTCTCAATTACCTGACAGGTTCTGCATCTACTGACACCACACCTATATGTCCCAGGAAGAGTGAGCCAGGTGTTCTTAGTGGGCTCTGCTTTACTAGGATCATTAACTAGGCTAGGAGTCAGTAAACTCCCCAGAGTGGGAGGTTTTTTAGAAACAAATTTGATATCAGATTTCGAAATGACATTCTGTAGTCTCTGATCTGCCAGTAAAATAGGTAAATTTTTTCGAATAATATCACAGATTTTGTTATACTCCTGACTATATTTTGTGGTAAAGAATACTTTCCTTTTCGCTAGACCCCCCTCCACTTTCTTGAGTCTACTCTTAGAGTGTAGAAGGTCAGTCCTATTCTACTGACTGGCCCTATTATAGGCCTGTTCAATATTACTGGCCGAATATCCTCTCTGGATGAGTCTAAATTTAAGATCTTCAGCCTGAGTCTGGAAATCTGTCTCATTAGAGCAGTTCCTACGGACTCTAACAAATTGACCCATCAGGATCCCTCTTTTTGTGTGTACAGGGTGGCAACTGTCCGCCCTCAGAAGGGTATTACCCGAAATGGGTTTTCTATAAATAGTAGTATCTATATTACGACCTTCAGTATTAGCTCTAAGTGTCAGATCTAAAAAACAAATGGATTGGGGATCACTCTGCATAGTCAATAGTATAGTTATTGTTGTTTAAATGTTCAAGGAACAAGTGGAGCCTTTCTGAGCTATCCTGCCACACCAATAACAGGTCGTCTATATATCTAGCATACCATGCAACAGACGACCTGTATGGGTTGCTTTTATGATAAATATAGTCCAGCTCCCACTTGCCCATGAACAAATTCGCGTAAGACGGGGCAAACGAAGCCCCCATTGCCGTACCACGGCGCTGCAGATAATAACAATCATCAAACATAAAATAATTATTTGTGAGAAGAAATCTGACACTTTCCGTAATAAAGTCAACCAGTGTACTGGAATATAGATTACTGCACAATAGCAAATCTTTAATTGCCTGAAGCCCATCTTTGTGGGAAATACAAGTATATAAGGACTTAACGTCCATAGTGACCCATATAAAATGGGGTTCCCATTTGAAAGACTCCAGTTTCAGAAGTACATGACTCGTATCTCTCAGATAAGAGAACAATGATTTCATCACTGGTTGGAGTAGGGAATCAACCCAATCAGATAAACCTTCCAAAAGGGAGCCAATGCTGGCTACAATGGGTCTACCCTCTGGTTTTATTTGGGACTTGTGTAGCTTGGGGAGATGGTGAAAGATGGGGGATGATAGGATTATCTTTCATAAGAACCTTCACTTGTTCCTCCTTTAGAATCCCCATCCTAACACCTCTATTCAAGAGAGCCCCAAGCTCCACCTTAAATCCTATAATAGGGTCCCCTCTCAAAATGGTATAGGTTTCTTTATCATAGAGTTGACGCATAGCCTCCTCTATATATTCAACCGTATCTAGAACAACCACGCTACCACCTTTATCAGCATTTCTGATGGTGATAGCGCGGTTGCTCTTAAGATCTTTCAACGCCTCACGTTGAGGCCTAGAGAGATTATTAAAGGACTTCTTCTTGGTGTCCTCTGCTAGTTTACAAATCTCCCCCTCTACAACATCTTGAAAAATATCAAGATAAGGGCCTCTAGTGGCTATAGGATAGAAATTGGAGGTAGCTTTTAACTTAAAGGGGGGACACCCCCTGGCCTCACTATTATCCGATACAGACTTAGACTGAAGACTAAATAAATTTTGCAAACAAGCAATATCAGTGAAATCCAGATTTTCAGTAACTGAGTGTATTTCAAGGTTACCCTCCTGATACTCCAAAGGATCAGGGTTAACTTCCCCATTATCAAAATGTTTTAACAAAGTTAGTTTGCGAGCAAATTTGTTAACGTCCAACAATGTCCTAAGGACGTTGAAATGATGGGACGGAGCAAAGGAAAGTCCTTTCGATTGAAGTTCCATCTGTATAGGTGAGAGAGTCACTTTGGATAGATTCACCACATTTAAATAAACTTCCGATTGTACCTGGGTTTGTCCCATAACTTGTACCCATGACAATAGCCCATTTCCGTCTAAAACCCACGTTAACCCGAAAAAATTTTGGGTTAACGTGGGTTTTAGACGGCTTTTAGAGCACAGCGCCATTTCCGAATGTTTTTGGAAATAGCGCTGTGCCAACGATCCAAAACCTGTAGCATTAAGTTTTGCGTTACTTCGTAGCGCGAAACCTAATGCTACGGCTTTTGGAACATTAAAGTCCCGCTCCTTACCTTAGCCCGATCCCGCAATGCAATAACTGACGGAATCCAGTTTACGTCAGTTATTGTATCGCTGGATCGGGCTAAGGTAAGTTACGGGAGCGCAGATATTGAATCTCCCCGTTATTTTATTATGAGGTGTATCATAAACTTAATCCTCTTACACTTACAATATCATAATGAACATAATACTCAACATACATCTACTTGAGTGTCCATAATGATGATAAAAAAATCATGTAAAAACGAGTTAAAACACAATCAGGGTTATTCAATAAAAGTTCTCGTTAAAAATGGTGCTAATTTTGCCCCAACCAATCAGATGTAAGCTTACAAATGTTAAATAAGATCTGATTGGTTGGGGCAAAATTAGCACCGTTTTAAACGATAAGAACTTTTATTGAATCTCCCTGAATGTGCTAAATAAATATCATAGTGGCAATAATGTATCAATATACGTGACCTAAAACCATCCACCTTAAAATACACAATAAAGGCAAGTATTTATGTACTAAAAGGTAAAATTGTCCATTTGTAACCATCACAGAAAGATACTTATGTTTCTCTCTAATAATAATCATATACATGTCGTGTATTATATTCATTTTGATATTGTAAGCATGTTGAACTTTATGATATAGTACTGTACACTTTGTTCTTTATGCACTTTACTGTTTAATGCGCTTTACTGTTTAATGCACTTTACTGGAAGCCTCACTTTGGCCCCAGACTTGTCATTCACTGTGATACACGTATGGTAGGTGGAGTCTCATGGGTTTAAATATTTGGTGGTTTTATCAGGTTAAACCTGAGGAAGGGACAGGGTGTCCCAAAATGTTGTAGTTGTTGTTTCAATAAACAAAATTTTGGATTCACCACAGTAGTGTGCTCCTCTATCCTTTCTTGTGCTATAGAATTGTCTGGCCCTTGGAGTACAGGGCAGGGGGATTGCACCTACCAAATTGTCTGACATAAAGCCAACAGCGGTGTGCTGGAGTGTTTTCTGGACTGTATTGTGATACTTTTACCTATTCCTACACTCGTTCAAGCACCTGCAGAATGTCCTTTGCAGACATTGTGCAAACAACCACTAAAAAGCCAACTTTGGCCTACACCGATGCTGATAAAAAGAAGATTTTGTATTCGCTGGCTGAGGATACAGACACACTCTTCAGACACTCTGAAACGGATTTCCAAATAAGGCTGGAGGCTCTTAGAAAGCAAGAGGTCAGTTTGTTACTGCACAGTCTCGCCTTAAAAGAATATGCTGTGGCAGAGAGGATTCCGCGAGGTCTAAGGGTAAATCTGTGCCCGATCTTATGCCAGGACGACGCAGACTATATACAAAAATGGTACATGATCCTCAATAAATGCAGTCTGGACTTAGTATATTAAACAATTGAACATTTACAACCAGCAATCAGGAAAACTAAACAAGAAATTGCCTCCACAGAAGCTGAGCTGAAAACACTTACTACTCTTGATCAAACTTGTGCAATAAAAGAAAAATTGGAAGCTTCAATCCTTACATTGAAGGAGCAGTTGATGCAATTCCAGTTGAAGAAGTTTTGCCGGGACACCAGGCATTATGAGCTAAAGCAGGTCTATAATTGGTCCCAAGTATGCCAAAAGCGGCACAGACTAAGAGGAAACTGAGGGGAGAGACTTGCGTCAGAGCGCTTAGCAACAGGCATAGCAACTGGCAAGTCCAGAGGACGTTATCACCCGGCACCATCCTACAATACGAGCCCAGACCGATCCTCGGCACACTCCTCCACATCCTCAGCGTCTGAAGGGGATTTTTTAGTAACGGCCAGAGGACACGGCCCCAAGTAAAAATCAAAAGGATCCGGAGGGGTAAAGGAAGGCACCGCAAGACCAAGGAAGGATTTTCCACCGGAGCTTCCACCAAGGCCCAAGAGGCAGAATGGACACCAGCTGTGACCACCATGGACAATCTTGTGGTAAATATTAATATAATTAATCTTTTCAATATACAGCAAAGTGTCTTAGAAAGGGGTTTAGGCTTTGTTCCTACCAGTAGGGGTAGTTATTTAAATTTTAAGGTTGACTGGTACAAATTTGTACGAACATTAAAGTTAAAGATGCACTTTCCCATCAGGAATATCGTGGGCACCCCTACATATTTAAGAAAAAATCCTCCTTTACCCCCAATATACAAAACAGTTCCCTGGATGTATTTAATAATGTGGTCCTTGCTAAGACAGCCAAAATTAATTGGGAGAAAGGTAAATATGTTCATTTTAATTTAACACTTAAAGAAAAAAAATGGCCCTTCAGGAGTTACATAATGAATCTATCATTATTAAAAAAGCTGACAAAGGGGGTGCCATTGTGGTCATGGACAAAATTACCTATATGGAGGAAGGCCACAAGACAGCTGAATAATGTGACTCATGATAAAAGTATTTAACAAGACCCCACACAAATGGTTAAAAAGGAAATAGACATAATTTAACAGGAGGCTTTGGCACAAGGTACTTTAGATAGGGCCACTGTGGATTTTTTAACTTGTACACACCCCAGGATGCCAGTCTTCTATTTATTACCAAAAATCCACAAATGTCTTACAGCACCACCAGGATGCCCCATAGTATCAGGGGTGGACTCCCTATTGCAAACTTTAGGCAAATTTATTGACTTTTACCTCCAACCCCTTGTGACTAATAATAAAACCTGTTTAAAGGACACAACACATTTTTTACAGCACCTAGAAGGACTGGGTCAGGTTAAGGAAGGTGCCTTCCTGTGCATTATGGATATTGAGTCCCTCTACACCTCCATCCCACATACTTTAGGGATGGAGGCGGTAGAGGAAGCCCTACTAGACTGGGGCTACAAGGTTAAACTGGTGTACTTTATTTTGGATCTTATGAACATTTGTCTCACTAAAAACTTTTTTCGTTTTAACAAAACGTACTTCTTTCAAACACAGGGCACAAGAATGGGTGCTAATTTTGCCCCTACACATGCCAATCTGTATGTGGCCAGTTTTGAAAAAAGGTACGTCTTGGATAATGTTCTGTTTAAAGAAAAAATGAGAGGTTACACGTGATACATGGATGATATTTTATTCGTATGGGAAGGGGATCTGGCATCTCTGATGGAAATGGGGGAGCATATGAATAATGCTCACCCCACATTGAAGTTCACATTACTGTATAACCAGGCACAAATGACTTTCTTAGACATACTGATTGTTAACAAAAATGGTACATTGGTCACAGACATTTACACAAAACCCACCAACAGGAATAATTTCCTATTGGCTAGCAGCCACCACCCTGCAGGCACCATCAAGGGCCTGCCTCACAGTTAACTCTTAAGGGTGAGGAGAATTGTAAGTGAGAGTGACCAATGTAAAGTGAACTAATGGAAATGTGTGAGAAGTTTGTGAAAAGAGGGTATGATGCCACCAGCCTTAAAAAGGATTGTGAAAAGGTTATGAGGATATTAAGATCCTCCCTCTTAGAGGACAAAAAAAGAAAAATTAGACAGTCCTAGAATACCATTGGTAACTACCTTCAACACACATTCCAAAGAGATACAATTGTACACAGAAACTGGATAATTCTACAAAATGCATTGAAAAAACGTTTTCGTCTCCTCCTCTATTTTCATATAAAAGGTCTAGGAGTATAGGAGACCAGATCGTCCATACTGATTTGAGTCCAACTGAGAAAGGGAAGAATTTCCTTTTAGGCCCCCTCAAGGCAGGTACATTCCCGTGTAGGAAATGTCGTGTTTGCAACGCGATTATTCCTGGAGAGATCCTACATCATCCCAGTAAGGGTTATAAAATCCTCTTAAGGGACTTTGCCACATGTTCCACTGTATACCTCCTTAAGTGCTCATGCGGTAAAGGGTATGTTGGTAAAACAGAAAGAGAATTAAGAACACGCATGGGCGAGAATAAATGGGACATCAATAATATACTGGTGAACAATCCAAATATGAAACCCCAGTGAGCAGGCACTTCTTCCAGAACCGGCATTGTGCTTCCCAATTGAAATGGCAGGTGTTGGAGGTTGTTCAGCTAGACAGGAGAGGAGGTGATTACAGAGAAGAAGATGTGGATAGACAAATTGCAAACACTATGTCCCACTGGTATGAATGAGGAAACGGTCTCAGCAGTTTTGTTTAGGCAGATGGTAGCTAGCCCTTAAGAATCTATAACCAGTTTGATTCATTTGCTTCTAGGGAATATTTCCAGTTTAGTAACTGCAGATTTCCTATACAGGTGAGACACTGCCATCTACAGGAGCAAGACAGAAACATAAGCATCTTTCAGTGATGGTTACAAATGGACAATGTTACCTTTTAGTACATAAATACTAGCCTTTATTGCGTATTTTAAGATGGATGATTTTAAGTCACGTATATCGATACATTCTTGTCACTAAGATATGTATTATTGTCATTTATTGGATACATTATTGCCACTATGATATTTATTTAGCACATTCAGGGAGATTCAATAAAAGTTCTTATCGTTTAAATTGGTGCTAATTTTGCCCCAACCAATCAGATGTTAGCTTTCAAATGTTAAATAAGATCTGATTGGTTGGGGCAAATTTAGCACCATTTTAAACAATAAACTTTTATTGAATAACCCAGATTGTGTTTTAACTCATTTTTACATGTTTTTATCATTATTGACACTCACTGTATTATGACATGTCGTGTATTATATTCATTATGATATTGTAAGCATGTTGCACTTTATGACATAGTACTGCGTCTGTACATTTTGTTGTTTATGCACTTTACTGTTTAATGCACTTTACTGGGAGCCTTACTTTGGCCCCAGACCTGTCATTCACTGTGACACACATATGGTAGGTGGAGTCTCATGGGTTTAAATGTTTGGTGGTTTTATCACTCTGGTTATACCTGAGGAAGGGACAGGTTGGCCCAGAACATTTTAGCTGTTGTTTCAATAAACAAAATTTTGGATTTACCACAGTAGTGTGCTCCCCTATCCTTTCTTGTGCTATAGAATTGTGTAGAGTGGTACCATGTCTGACTATAAGTAACCTGGGGGACTCCAAATATGCCATATATTGTCCTGTAAGGTATGAAGCCAGCATTAAATCAGATGCTGTGGGTGTAATGTAGGGGTTAGTCCAGCATTGTAGGTGTTTAAGCGAAGATGCCCTGTAATATAATTGAAAGTTGGGGAGTGCTAATCCTCCTAGTTCTTTGGGTGATTATACTGTAGTTTAGTGAGTTTCACTCTGGCCCCCCTGTTGCCCCATATAAATGAAATTATTAGGCTGTTCAGTTGTTTAAAGAAGGATGTGGGAATATATGATAAGGAGTGTTGAATTGTATATACGATTTCAGGTATCAGGAATATCTTTTTGCACCCTGCTCCATAGGTTTAACGGTACACATATCCAGGCTTGTTATTTCCTTGTGCGTAATATCGAATAGTTATAGTAAATAGTATATTTTGTTACTATAGGCATTGGTGCCAGGAATACAAAGTTGTGGATCGGGAAATCATCAACAAGAATAAAGCCAATTAATGGTGAGTCCTGAGAATGTTCCAAATGTGAAGGAGATGTTTCACCTGGGTCACTAGGGATGCTCTTTTCCTTGAGAGGAATATGTAATGGATTCTGGAGAGAGAGTTATGGGTGTGGGAGTGGTGTGGGGGTGGCATGAGTATTCTAGGCCCCCAGGGTGCCTCTGTCCCCAAACATGCACCCTGTCCCAGGAGCAAATAAGCGATGCCAAAGGTGTTTGTAGGGTGGGGCATGGCGAGTGGTCCATATATGTACACATGACACTATGGCGCGGCACCCGTACTGGTCAGACGGGAAACAACTTTTAATGTAACTATAGAAACATAAGCATATATATACTGGAAACTTAGTAAAGTTAAACAACTGCCATTTATGGGTAACATATTCAACTGTGCAAATCAATATGGTGGCTCACGTCCTGTTCCGATCGCGGTCCTTATATTACCTTGTTATTGTTTCAACATCCAGTCGGGTGTGCTCGCGGATCGGAGAGCCCCATCTCCGTGTGGAAACACTTACAGAAAAAGAAAGAGAGATTCCGCCGCACCTTCCTCCGCTGGTATCACGCTGAGCAATCAAATCAGGTTAGCTATTTTTGTTTAAAATCCATAATATTTATTTCAATCATTAAAACCCAGCCAGGCTACCGGGGAACAGTTACAGTGATTAGTCTAACGCGTTTCGGGTGAAGACCCTTACTCATAGACCATGTTACACTCATACTGGTACAATCATTATATACATAGTACAACCAATAAAAAAGGTTCAAACCTTAATTAGATCTTTAACCCTCTATATTCTAAATGGAGTTAAGTGACCTAAGTCCTTTAACCCCTGCCTATCCTAATTGCTAGATACAAAATACTTTTCAATACATACAATGTAGTATGAAGGGAACATATTTCAAAAATAGAAGGTTAGATCAGAGGAAATAATGGCAAACTTCAAGAGGATTAATGTTACACACTGTTATTATTTTTATCTTAGATGTTTCATTTTCAGTCACTAACTGTTTAATGTTGATATCACATTCATCATTAATAATAGATTTAATAATAAATTTAAAGTCAATAGTGGATGCTCTGTTCACATTTTATTGAAGATATCAGACTATTAGAGAGATATCCCATCTACGATTTAGTCCATTGGGGGACCTAGTATCGAGTTCTAAAATCCAGAACGCTTCTCTTTTGTTTAAATGAACCAAAAGATCTCCCCCTCTAAGACTCCTCTTAACATGTTCAATACCTTGAAACATGCAGAGTGAGGGATCACCCCCAGAACAATCACGAAAGTGTCGTCCTACAGGGGTCCTCGTATCGCTTTTTGTTATACTACTTAGATGTTCACGAATACGTTCTTTGAAGGGTCGCGTTGTGCGTCCCACATATTGTTTGTTGCATTTTTGACAAGTAAGTAAATATACCAACCCACGGGTACAACAATTAATACAATCACGTATTTCATAAATTTTCCTTGTTGTTTCGGACTGGAAAAAGGCATCTACTTTTATGACTTTACATGATTTACAACGTGTATGTCCACAGATAAATGTTCCTGTTGAGGAGAGCCATGTTTTTCGTTTCCCCCTATTCCTGTCAGACCAACATAAACTAGGGGCTGTGAGATCACCTATAGTTTTTCCTCTCCTTGCTACTACTTTCATGCCTCCCTTTAGAATCTCTTCAGTGTCCCTATCTCTGCGGAGAATGTGTAAATTCCTCAACATACTATACCCATACTATACTGAGTAGTGAAGTATGTGGGATTAGTTTGATTCCTCCCTTTATTTTTGCTTTCAACCGTGTATGGTACCCTTTCTTTCTCTTTATATAGTAAATCCTTTCTATTCTTTCCTTTAACTATTTTGTATGCTCTATCTATTCCTTCTTTTTTATAACCCCTTTGTAGAAATCTCTTCGTTAAATCTGTTGCTGCATTTTCAAAATCTATTTCTTCAGAGCAGTTTCTTCTAATTCTCGTAAACTGACCAATGGGGACACTCTTTATTGTATGATTTGGGTGACAGCTTTTAGCTTGCAATAAAGTATTACGTGCTATAGTTTTCCTATAGACATTGGTTTCAATCCTACCACTAGTTTCATTACCAAACAGTGATAGGTCCAAATACTGCACTGTATCCACTTGTATATGTGCAGTAAATTGTAACCCTCTGTTTACATTGACATATTGGACAAATTCTAGGGCCGATTCTTGTGACCCACTCCATATGAGGAGTAGGTCGTCTATGTATCTCCCATACCAAACTATTTTGTCCTTAAATGGGTTATTATCTCCAAAGATGTGGGACTCCTCCCACCAACCCATGAACAGGTTGGCGAAGGTAGGCGCAAAAGACACGCCCATGGCAGTCCCACACCTCTGGAGATAATATACACCATCAAAAAAGAAATAATTATGCTGCAACAGAAAATCAATTGATTCACAAATAAATTCACACAAATGGTCAGAATAAGATGACTGATATTTCAAAAAATATTCTATTGCTGATAGACCTAAATCATATCTAATGATGGAATATAATGATTTTACATCCAGGGTAATCCAAAGGTTACCCTTTAACCACTGTAATTGGTCCATCTTTTGTAACACATCTTTTGTGTCTCTCAAATAGGATTTAAGTGATTTGACCAAGGGTTGTAAATAGAAATCTATTAGCTTGGAAAGATTTTCTCCCAACGATCCTATACTGGAAATAATGGGTCTACCTTCTGGTTTGACCGCATTTTTATGTATTTTTGGCAAATGGTGGAATATGGGTGTACGTGGTGCTTCTATCGTGACAAAATTTTTGTCCATCTCTGAGAGAACACCCTTTTCAAAATAGGTATCTATAAGTGATCTTAATTTTTTGTTAAATAATTGTGTTGGGTCACCTCTTAATTTACAATATGTGTCCAGATCGTTCAGTTGTCTATATGCTTCATCCATGTATTGGATGGTATCCATAACCACGACAGCTCCACCCTTATCTGCTGCCTTAATGGTGAGGGATTCATCACACATAATTTGTTCTAACGCTTTGCGTTCTTTACCTGTTAAATTGTTTACTGATCTGGTTCCACCACTTTTTACCTTTTCTTGTAATTTCCTCAAGTCATCCTCCACAATCTGCTGAAAATATTCAATGTTATCTGTGCGTGAATGAACAGGATAAAAAGTGGATTTTTTGATTAAGCCACTTTCTAAGCGAGTTATTCGACACTCGCCAACTTTATTTGATTCATCTTGTAAATCCTGTAAATCACGCACGAGACACTGATCAGAAAAATTCAAATTAACCATAGTATTAATGTCACCCTTGTCTTCATTGTTCAAGATATCTGTACCATTTGCAATCACATCATTATACAAAAAATGCTTTTTCAAACCAAATTTCTAATGAAACGATTTACATCTATAAGAGTATTAAAAAGGTTGAAATGTTTGGTTGGCACATAGGTTAAATCTTTGGAAAGAAGCATCAATTGTGGTTCAGTTAGTTCACGTGAGGAAAGATTTATCACAGTTAATAGTTCCCCTTGGGCCATTTGTTCCTTCTCCTCAACATGTATCTCCTTATGTCCTGATCCTCTCCTTCCTCCCCGTCTGATCCGCTTGTAGACAAAGTCCCTTGGTGTTTTTTGTCCCAAGTGTGTCCCTTTTTTGACGGTTTGGGTGTATCATAATTGGGGCGTCTACTAGATCTTTCGTATTCTGATACTGGTGTTGTGTTTTGTCTGGGAGTATAGGGGGTTTTTGGGGTTCGGGATGTTTTCCACTGTTGGCTACGATATTGATGTTCCCCCTCCGAGGTCGAATCCTCTCCACTCGAAAAAGCCACTGATTTTCTACCTGTTTTTAATATGGATTTCAGTCCCTTATTGTATCTTTTGACCCGATTTAGATTTTTCCATACATATACTTTATTCTGATCATAATCACTTTTATCTCGTTCAAATTTTTTTAATTTGCGTTCCTGTGTTTCAATTTCTACTTGTTGTATTATCTCTTTCAATTGTTCATCATATTGGTGAAAGTGTGTTACGTTTTCAACACCTTCTATTTTTTGTTGACATTTATTAATTTGTTCCCTCAATAATTTAATTTCATTTTCCTTATATATTATTATCTGTATCATCAGTTTTCGAGAACAGTCTGATAGTGTTTGATTCCATTGCTCCATGAATTCTACATTGGTAGGTTGGAAGGTTGGTCTTTTATATAACCTGAGAATTATATCACTCTCAAGATACTGTTTGAAGCTTATAATGTCGAAGTATAGGAACGTTTCCCTCTTCATTAGTTGCTCCAAATTATCAAACAGTATTTTCACAGTGTCCCCTTCCATTGAATTCATGGAGTTTCCATGCTGAAGTAAACATTCATTTGTATCTTTAAATGTGCGTTTGAAAAAAGAGGAAGAAATAATGCTTAACTCACCGTCCCCGGCGCCTGCTTTAGATTTGCTTTTACCTGATGTTGCCTGCATCGTTACGCTGTCTGCTGCCTCCCAATACTTATCACAAGGTTATTTGTATGAAGTTACACTTACTTCTTGGATCCGCACGGAATAGCTACGGAACAGATTCCTCTGTCTTGTTGTTGTATATAGGACGGAGCTCCAGCCGGGACTTCAATAACACACGTGCAAATCAATATGGCGTTATTATTTTTATCTTAGATGTTTCATTTTCAGTCACTAACTGTTTAATGTTGATATCACATTCATCATTAATGATAGATTTAATAATAAATTTAAAGTCAATAGTGGATGCTCTGTTCACATTTTATTGAAGATATCAGACTATTAGAGAGATATCCCATCTACGATTTAGTCCATTGGGGGACCTAGTATCGAGTTCTAAAATCCAGAACGCTTCTCTTTTGTTTAAATGAACCAAAAGATCTCCCCCTCTAAGACTCCTCTTAACATGTTCAATACCTTGAAACATGCAGAGTGAGGGATCACCCCCAGAACAATCACGAAAGTGTCGTCCTACAGGGGTCCTCGTATCGCTTTTTGTTATACTACTTAGATGTTCACGAATACGTTCTTTGAAGGGTCGCGTTGTGCCTCCCACATATTGTTTGTTGCATTTTTGACAAGTAAGTAAATATACCAACCCACGGGTACAACAATTAATATAAATATACCAACCCACGGGTACAACAATTAATATAATCACGTATATTCAACCTCATAAACATCCTAGTTATCACTAGGAAATATTTGGGCCAGTTCTTGGTCCCTATGCCTTTATGGCAGTGCCCCGATTAGCACATTGTTATTTTCATGAGTGGGTATTGTCAGTATATGTCACAACCTGGCTAGTCTGGCTAGTCCACAGTCCCCTCCATCCCCCAAATGTAAGCTTTATCATTTATGCAAATATTTTTTTTCTATATTCCACAAACACAAGAGGAGGGGAGTGTGGACAAAGAGTGGCATCCAGTCTATGTTAGCTAATTCTTCTGTATATCACACATTAAACATCCCCCCTCCCACCAAAAGAACAGAGCCAACCAGCCCCCCCCCCCCCCCCAAGACTCCGACTCAAAATCTCAACATCACTGGATTCTTGTTGACAATCTAGTCCATATCAGTCCCCTGGGTGCCTCAGTTATTCACCAATCACCAATGGGTATTCTGTTAAATATTAAAAGGTCAATGTTCAGTCAGTGTTAATCTTTAGTTGGACTTCTTCAGTTGTGTACAAGGTTGGTCAACCAAAATCATATAGACCTATGTCATCCGCTCAAATTTATATATATAACTAAGTAAGTCATTTGTGTTGATGATTATAAAGAATATTGCATTGGCAGGTTAAGAGTTTTTTAGGGCATACGCAGCTATTGAGTTTTTGTCATCCACTCAAAGCCAAAGTCTCCCCTGGCCATTTGCTTCCAGCAGTGTCAACCAAGAGATGGGTAAGAAAGGCAGGAAGGAAGGGGAAGCAAAGAGGGGGCATCACCACAAACCTCCGGGGCCTCAAATTTTTCCTCCAGCCTTATGTCTGATAAACTATTAAATTGAGATTTTTTCATCTCTATATTGTCCACTATGGCAAACAGGTTCCAAAGCAAGTTTATAATCCACAGCTCAGCGACTGGGAGCTGGGCCGAGTCTTGTAGAATTCTGTAGCATCCAATAAAGTTTTAAACATTTTTTTGTACAGTTCTCATATTGGATTTGTAGCCTCTCTGGGTACATCATTGCATAGGGGATATTAAAACCTCACAGGTGCTGCTTAACAGCCATAAAGGTGGCCCGGCGCTTCAGGAGATCTGCAGAATGGTCAGGGAATATTACAACTGTAGCATTTTCAATCCTTATTTCCCCCTTCTCTTTGGCCATTCGAAGGATTGCATCTTTGTCTCTAGCATTTATCAAGCGAGCCAGCAGAGGCCTGGGCCTAGAGCCAGGGGGAGGGGCCTGGTCGGGACAGGATGGGCCCTTTCAACCGTAAAATAGAAGTTGCGCCCAAATGTCTCTTTAAGCCACGTTTCTAAGTAGTTTTCAGGATCCCTACCTTCCAGACCCTCCGGTATTTCCACCAGACGAATTTCTTCTACGCGAGCCTGCTGGGCCTGAATCTGCTGTTAGAGGGATGTCATCTTATCAGGCAATGGACGGACAGTGTCCTCTGTAGTTCAGACCCTGTCCTCCAACTCACCCACTCTGTGCCTCAGTGTCTGCAGGTCATGCCTCACCAGACCCACGTTAACCCTAACCTCCTCTATGAGCACAGTGAGTGAGGTCTTAGTATCTTGTATGTCTGCCAACAGCTGTGAGGTTAATGGTTCAGCGGCACCTGGCTTTGCAGTGTCCTGGGCCGTAGGTCCTGGGTCCACGTGGTCCAGCCCGGCTACAGCAGCCTGCGCCATATTGGAGGAGAAGGGCTGTGTCTGATCCTTACCGGAGTGTGCAAACTACCCCAGTTTCTCAAGGCACGGTGTACTTTTGTTGTGCTTTCCATTCTTAGTCATTCCCGCAGGCGCAGATCTTTAATTTTGTGGCTCTGGATAAAGGAAAGCCCCTCTCAGGATGGTGTTTGCTGTTTGAGACCGAGGGGAGCTCAGATTCCCACTTCAGCTCAACACGTCATCTTGGCCTCACCCCTGTGTTTTAAAGGTTAAGGTAGGTAAAAGATAAAAGGCACCTGTAAGATTCTGTCTGTCATCTATAAAAGATGTGGTTACACACAGTCACAAGCATTCTCCCTATATAAATTACATATAAGTAAAGGAATATCGCTTGTGACTGCCGTGGACCCTACGATTCTGTTCAACTCCCTATACTTTCGTACAGGGGGCTGACTGCAACTGAAAATTTTTTGTTTGTTTTTAACAACCGTTTCCGATGCAGATGATAAATGTTCATCAGCATTGGAAACTATTGTTAGGTACATACACATATTAATGGAAAAGGACTGTTACCATCTGTATTGATTGGCCATTTATGGATAGTGTGTGTACCCAGCTTTACCATAAACATTTTTTAAGTATATTAATTGTAAGAAGATGAGGACTGAAAGGTATGTCCATTAAATAATGTGGATAAGATAGTTACAGAGGATGCCAATAAAGCAAATGTCTTAAGCAATTTTTTTCCCTCTGCATGCAAAAAATTGAAAATCCGCAAGCGAACCCATTGAAGTCTATGGAAGTTGAAAAGTCTGAAAGTTCTACCTAAAATTAAGGTAAATAGCAATGATAGCTTACTGCAAATGACTCAGGGACCTGGCAAATGGTCTGGAGAACATATATCAATGCTCAAAATCTTTAAAAAAAACTAAAAAAACCACTGCCAATTACTGGAAACTTCATGTGCTTCCTGTTTTGGCATTCACCATTTTCAAGATTTCTACAAATTTAAAAAAAAATTGTATTGGAAAAATTTTGATTGTTCGAAATTTATCAAAAACAGTTCGTTTGTAAATCCAAATTCAGGCTGGAAACTTTATGCGCTTCCTGTTTTACCATTCCACGTTTTCAAGATCTGAATTTGGGCGGATCCATGAAATTTACTTTAGAATCAGGTTTAGGTAAGACTCCATCTCTACTATAGAACATCCAAGCACAAATAGTATAGAGTATAGTATGTATGTATGTTTGTATGTATGTATGTAAAATTGAATTTATAAAGCGCCACTTGGGTACGCAGCGCTGTACATTATAAAATACAGAGTATACAAACAAGGGGATAAGTGCAAGCCATTATACAGATAGATAAAAATTAAATTGAGATAAATACAATTTCATACATCCGTTAAGAAAGCATATTTATAAATTATGTATAAATGGATATAAGTGCAACAAGCCTCGACACATTAGGAATGAGATTACTGCCCTGAAGAGCTTACAATCTTAGTGGGGGGACAACATAGAGGTACAAGTGGGGGGGTGGGTTCAAAGTGCTTAAAAGGGCCAACAATCATTTGTTGTGCTGATGCTCAGAAAGGTGGCAGAACAGTCTAGATTTGAAACCATTAATGGATGTCACCAGGCAGCAAGAGAGAACGGTTTAAGGCAGGAGGCAACAGATTTTGTTGGGGGTTTGTGGAAAAGATTTCCTTGTGAGGAACGGAGGGCGCAGCCTGGAACATAAAGGACCAAGAGAAAAGTAGGGAGGTGCAGTAGAGCGAAGGGATTTAAAGGTTAAAAGCAGGGTATTGAATATGATTGTTTGTCTTTGTTTGATGTGAAGCCACCCTATTGACTGAAGTATCGGGGTTGCGGGTTCTCTTTTGGAGGAGAGCGGGATGATCCAAGCTGCCGAGTTTAAGATAGACTGGAGAAGAGAGATGAGAGGCCGGGAGTCCAAGCAGTGGAATGCTTAAGTAATTGAGACGGGAGATTATAAGGGCATGGAGGAGCATTTTAGTAGTGGAGAAAGAGCGGATCTTGGCAATATTGCAATGGAGAAAACGACAGGTCCTAGCGACATTGTTAATATAATGATGGAAGTATAATGATGGAAGGAAAGAGAGGAGACAATGATTACTCCAAAGCAGTGTGCAGATTCAACTGGATTAATGACCATATTGTCAATAGAGATGGAGTATGGGGGACTAGGTCCCAGTTTAGGGGGGGGAATGACTAATTCTGTTTTGGATAAATTGAGTTTAAGGCGGCGGTGCGCCATCCAGGAAGAGATAGAGAGCAGACACTTATTTATGTACCTTGATACCATACAAAATGTTGGTTTAAAAACTTTATACAATGTATGTTACTGTCCACAACTATGGATGTTCTATCTTTGCTTAATAAAAAAGTTAATAATTTAAAAAAAAAAAAAAAGGTAGTTGTTTGCAGCCTGGTAATTACAGACCTGTGAGTTTAACTTCAGAGGTGGGGAAGGTACAGCAGCATATACTTAATTATGTTCGCATGAACATATGAGAAGTATATCTAGTCATACAAACTTGCTTGGTTTTTAAGTAAATAGGAATTTGAACTCTGGCATAGCAGTAGATGTGAAATACTTGATGGTGATGGTCTTTTAGGCTTGAAGGGCATTTCAAGCAAAGGGCATTACATGGATAGAAAATTGTTTGTTGGATCAGATACAGAGAGTAGTTTTTAATGGTGCTTCTTTAATGTGGACTAAATTTCTAAGTGGTGCACCACTGGGGCCACTTCTATTTAATCTATTAATTGATTTGGGAGTGGTTATTGTCAGCAAGGTCTCTGTGTTTGCAGGTGACATATTAAAGGCAATAGTGGCAGGTTGATCCATATTTGTCACATTGAAGTGGCAGATGAGATTCAGTGTTGACAAATGTAAGCTGATGCATTTTGAGCTAAAAAAAATCCTTGTGCTGCATATTCTATAAATGACTCTGTGTTAAGTGAATCCCTGTTTGGAAAGGATCTTGAAGTTTTAGCAGATAACAAACTTAAATGTAGCAAGCAGTACCATGCAGCAACAGCTAGAGTCAGCTTATTCTATAAATGGATTGTATAAAGAGGGGTATTGATTCAAAGAAGGAAAATATTATTCTCCCTCTTTAAAAAGCATTGGTAAGACCCTTTTTTTTTGCCTTCCTCTGGATCAACTGTTTGACAGGAAATGTGGGAATTGTTGAGTAGGTTGAACTGGATAGACTGTCTATATTCAACCTCTAAGTACTGTACTATACTAGGTTTCCCAGTAAATATATTTGTTTAGAAACAGAACAGAAAAACAAAAAACCTTTCTTTCAAAAGGGGGCGCTACTACATTGCCCGAATGGTTTTAAACTTCACAATTTCAGCAGTGAAACATTTTAAAACCAGATGTGTTATATATGTTACCCTACATTTCTGAAAAACAAAAGGAATGAAAAATTTAGTTTCCCACAAGACAGGCAAAAATAGAGAAAACATCTGCAAATTTTCTAGTCAAGGCTGAGCCTCGATGAATTATTGTTATTGAACTATACATAATTATGCCTTCACTTGGCGATATATGCAATGATTGAATACAGAAAAAACCGTAATAAGCTAACAATCCCAAAGGCCGTTTCTCATATTACATACAGTAAGATTGAGAAATCCTCATACAAAACATATTATTAACCCCTTAATAATGCATATATGAAATATGGAACACAAGATTTTTTTTAATGATTCAATCTGCCAGATTTCATCTGTTTGATATTGTTTGATTCATACCAATATGCAAGCTAAATGCATTGGTCTATGCAATTGTCCTAGACCAAATGACACCTGTTTTATCCCTTGTTTTAACGGTTTGGTTTTCCTGGAATAAAATGATTGTTACAACATACATTAACTGTTTGCCAGAGGGCAAACGTAGCTTAATCAGCTTCAACATAATCTCCAGTGCTTTTTTGTGACACAATGCATCCTCTACATGCATGTTGGGGTGTTTTGATTGAGAAAATTGGCTTTAGAGAATAGAAGTAGCACCACTTATGTATGTGTCAGCTTTGTACTTACTTAAATGCACTATGGGGGAGATGCAGCTGTGGGGTTAAGTTCCAAAGTGAAAGACACCTATTGTCTTTCTCTGCAATGAATCTACAATTGTCGACAAAGCCAATTACCACACATTGTAAAAACTGTGACACAGTGATACTTTTTGTTTGCCTACTAAGCAAAGAAGCTTCAGATTTTTATATACAAGCAAATCAGATTTTGAGTTAGAGCTGGTATACACCATTACATTCTATGTCATGGCTGCCTGCAAAAAACACTGCAGATTTTTTGGCCTGATCGACCAATACATGGAAGTTTGTGCGTGTTTCCCTTCCAACACTTGCCATTTAAAGTCTGTAGCTCTGTTTGCCCACCTCCAAACTGTCCCTGAAGTCAACAAAAAACTTGCAGCTAGTGACAGAAATAATCCTTTATCTGACTTTTAGGGTGTTTAAAGGGAAAATAAATAGGTTAACCATGAACAGACTATTTTGAATAAGCTCAATCCTGTAACAGAATGTTACATTTCTGAATAACATTGCAATAAATTTAAAGAAACTATTACCATGTTTTGAAAGCTAGTATGTGTAATTATCATTAAATAAGGAAAATACAATTTAACATACAATTTCACAGTTTTTTCTGAAGATTTTGTGGGAATATTTGTGTAATTTTTTTTCCCAGTGTGGAAGATGTATCTTTGATGAGGAAACTTTGGCTAAGATCTTATATGAAAAATGCTTTTGAGGGGTATTTGGGAAGATGCCAGTAACAGTACATTTCTGGTGATACAAATGGAAAATGTCATTTTTAGAAAGCTTAAGTAAATAATGTCTGGTAATCCTACATTTTTCAATTAATACTAAGCATCGCACTGTGACAAATGTTCATTGTTTGTTTTCTCTAAATGGTTTATTAAAACCTTACTAACCTCAAACACTTTCTTTGTTACATAGAGTTGCCAATTTCTGATGGAAAATTTCTGGATAGGGCACAGAGATCCTGCACCATGCAATGCACACCATTTTAAAATGACCATACCCATTTTTAACTTGGACCATCAAGAGACATGCCCAACATGCATTTTTTTCTGATCCCTAAGAAGAAGACTAATTTTAGTTTGGATAACTGCAGGCAAACCCAGCACTATACACTAAGAAAGTAATGGGTACTAGCACCATAATGTGCCAAAATGCAGTGGTTTTCCCCTTCTTACCCCTCAAGTAACATGAACAGGGCGATTTAGGAAGAGTGGCAACCGGCCTTTTATATCTTAAAGATGTGTTAACCATTTGTATAAAGCTGTGTTAACCAATGTACCAACGGTTAACAAGGCTGTAAAAGAGTCTGTGTTTTTGCACACCGTCGCAACCGAGCCAATAGCAGCTTTTAAGAGCAGACTATTTAATGCCAGCTAATAGCTGGCGTTAAAGATTTGGAATGGGTTGGCCACATTCAAGATGCATAGAAAGATGCTATTGGCTCGGTGCATTGCCTTACGGGGGTAATAAAGAGCGATAGCCTCTCTTTATACATCGCCCCATTTGTCTTTCCAGCCTGTATGTTCTATTTAGCCTTTTTAAAAAAAAATTTAACTGGGATGTGTAGAAAGTTAACAAAGACCATTTTGCCCTCTAGCTTGATAAGATTAGAACTTAGAGAGGTACTTACAACAAACAGCTATGTCAGGCTAAGCACTGCATACATGAATGGTTAGCGCCTCTGGAATGAATAGGGCAACTTGAACCATATAATGGAATTAGCATTTACTTATGAGCCTATGAGTAATGGAGAACGAAATGAGTAAGGCAATGTTTTTTGTTTAAGTTCCAAACAAAAGTTGCTTTTACTTAACTGGTTCAAGTTGCCACGTTTGTTCCAGAGGAGCTACCCATTCACTTATGCAGTGCCTTGATTGTGAGATAGCGACAGGTCTGGGATGATCGCACTTTTTACCACCAACGGCTTGAGGTGAGTTACTGCAATTTAAATTGCTTCCTACTGTTTTTATGCATTGAACTACTGCAGAGGAGATTACTCTAACTTAGAGACTTGGGACTTATGCACCTGGGTCTTCAATCACTTTCTGAGAGTTGATATAGCGGGATATGCTGATTTACTGACCATAGCTAGGGTGGAATTCCACAATTGTTCCTCTTTGTACCTGTCAACCGAAAGCTGGTCATACATTTTAAGATAATACTTAGATCATCAAGTCTATCTATATCTAAGAAAACCAGCACTGCTCCTCTAGCTTGATAAGATTAGAAATTAGCGCCTTTGGAATAAATAGGGCAACTTGAACCATACAATAGCATTAGCATTAACTTATAGGCCTATGAGTAATTGAGCACAAAACGCATAAGGTAATGTTTCTTGTTTAATTTCCAAATAAAAGTTGCTTTTGCTTACCTGGTTCTGGAACATTTGTTCCAGAGGAGCTACCCCTTCACGTATGCAGTGTCTTGATTGTGAGACCTAGCAACAGGTCTGGGGTGGCCACACCCAGACCACCAACGGCCTTGGGTGAGTGTCCCTAATTTAAATTGCTTCCTCTTGTTTTTATGCATTGAACTACTGTGGAGGAGAT
This sequence comes from Hymenochirus boettgeri, assembly GCA_019447015.1. NCBI lineage: Eukaryota > Metazoa > Chordata > Amphibia > Anura > Pipidae > Hymenochirus > Hymenochirus boettgeri. The sequence goes on from CM033471.1 coordinate 62,152,470, forward strand.
TACTCTAACTTAGAGACTTGGAGCTTATGCACCCAGGTCTTCAACCACTTACTGAGAGTTGATATAGGGGATATGCTGATAGGGTGGCGTTCCACAATTGTTTCTCTATGTACTTGTTAACCTAATACTGGCCATACATTTTAAAGTAATAGATCATCGAGTCTATCAATAGCTAAGAAAACCAGCACTGCCCCTTAGGTTATTTCTAAGGGGAAACACAGATAGATTCAGTTTTAATAGTGAGCACTGCATCCCTAGAACAATGAATAGGCGTTATATTTATACAAAATAGATTTTTACAGTTCAGACCAAATTAAATAAATACTACTACATAGGATTATATCAAAATCAATTATTCATTAACCATGTCCCAATAAATAACAGTGAGATATAAGGCAGGTCCATTCACTGCTTTCCTTCTCCCTACATTAGGGAGTGACTGTAATCAGTTGGAAGATTAGTTACTAATAACAAAACCCCAATTCTTCAAAGAATCGCAAATTCACCGCTGTGAAATTTTCATACTGAGACTGTTAAAGTGGCTGCCAGAATAGTGAAATTATTGGCAAAATGAGACTGTTCAAATAACTGGAAAACTGAGACAGTTCAAATGGCTGCCAGACTGGTAAAATTGTTGGCAAAATGACACTGCTCAAATAACTGTCAAAGTCAGACTGGTGAAATGGTTGTCAAAATGTGACCGTTCCAACAGCTGGAAAACAGCCTGGTGAAATTGATGGCAAAAAAAAACCAGAGGAAATCAAACTGCATGAGTTGGGAGTGGTGCATCCAGCAGTAAATAAGAGACACTCTCCTGGATGCCCAGGTGTATTTTTAATGTTTACATTGAACATGTCTAATCACACTAAAAGAAAAATATTTTCTTTTTAATGTTTCAGTCTAATATATCTATTGCTTTGATTCCCTCTTTTTTATATGTTATTTAGCTAGTACTAGGGAAGCATAAACAGTTCACATATTCAACCTTTTCCATACCAGTTGGTTTTTGGATTTAATGGTCTTGTTTGGCTAAGAATCATTTTAAAAATATTTTTCCTGGGGACATATTACCATGCAAATATGTATCAATTCCGTGGGTGCTCCATCAAACACATAAATATATAATAAAAGTACTGAAAATAACAAGATAGACTTGTACTGTATATAAAGTTGCACTTTGTATTCTAAATTTAATTGTACCAATAAAGTGTAAGAATAATATTGTTCTTCCTTGAATATATACAGCTCTTTATACAAAACAATATTTTGGTGGCTTCGGGTGTTGCTATCTGGCAATTTTTACAAAAATTCCAAGTACACCTTCCATTTGATACATTACATCTTATGTGGCCATTTTGAGAGATTATTAATTGCAAGGATTGCCTGATAACTTAATGCCGTGCATCGACATTTTATTACCAGTATACACATTCTTTGCTATTAATTTCATCCAAAATCTACAATAATATAATATATGGCAGCAAAATGAACGGCAATAAAACAGGCTGCCAACACTCAAAGTGGCAGATACCGGTCATAAATACCAAACTCTCTCATCAAAAACATCCCATGTCATATATATATCTAATATATCTAATAACCCTGAGCTCATTTTGGAGATGAAGGTAATGGGAAGCTTAGGGAATAGTGACCATGATATAGTGTCATTTAATATAGGTTGCAAAAAACTAAATTGCACTGGGTTAACAAAAACTTTTAACTTTTAAGCTAATTTTATGCTGTTAAAAGAATCACTCCTGCTCATAGACTGGGGAGAATTGTTTCTAGGTAAAGATACAGAGCAGGTGTGAACCACTTTTAAAGGGATATTAAACTATTACATTTATAAATTTGTACCTTTAGGGAACAAGTGTAAACAAATTAGGTCCACTCCTGCATGGCTTAATGTTCAGGTAAAAAGGGAAATGGAAAAAAAGAAAAAGGCTTTTAAAATGTTTAAATCGGAGGGAACAGAACAGGCTTACAGGGAGTATAAAAGCTGTAATAAAGAGTGCAAGAAAGCAATTTAATTAGCTAAAATAGAAAATGAAATATGGATTGCGGAACAAAGCAAGTCCAACCCCAAAATGTTTTTAAGTATATAAATGGTAAAAAGATGAGGACTGAGAATGTGGGACCATTAAAAAGTGGGGCTAAGATGGTTGTAGAGGATGACAAAAAGGCTTATTTGCTAAACCGTTTTTTTACATCTGTTTTCACTGTTGAGAATCCTAGTACTTACAGCAGGGATTGTAATAATATGCAGGGGAAAAATGAGGAGTATTCACATTGGCTGACGGAGGATATGGTACAGAAACAATTAGGCAAAGTTAATATCAATAAAGCCCCAGGACCAGATGGATTGCATCCTCGGATTTTAAAAGAGCTTTAAAATATACTGTGTAAAACATAAATACGGTAATGTTAAGTATTTGACTCTACCCCACCTTTTTTATTTATCCCACCCTATTCTCCGTGAGCCCACCTAAACTAACATGTAAAGGATAATCCTGTAAGAAAAACAAAGACAACATCATATCTAAAATGTTAAAAACACTATTTTATTTTAAAGGTCTATATTATTCCTGTTTCTAACCATGCTTGATTTGTCTCGCCAGTTTATTATCTTTTCTATCAATAAAAACAAATTTAGTAGGGATGGGTTGCATCTCACTGATGGATGTTTTAGGGGAGAAGATGGCTAGAGGGTTGGAGGAGATTTTAAACTAGGTTTGGGGGGGTATTAGAAGTCTCACTGGGAAAGATAGCCCAGGAGGAAAGCAGGGTGTAGATGGGCCAATGGTGGGTGGAAAGGGGGTGGGGCTAGCATAGGGGATAGGGAGGCAAGTGTATGAATAAATTACAGGATCATAATCTAAAATCTATGTTTGCAAATGCGAGAAGCCTGGCTGACAAAATGGGTGAATTGGAAATTATGGTTATGGTTGAATGAAAAGTATGATGTAATAGGTATAGCAGAAATGTGGTTGAACAGTTCTCATGACTGGGCTGTGTTTATGTTAAAAAAGGATTGAAGACGAATTTAAAAGAAGAGATAACTGGCGATATAGATGGTAAAGTGGAGGCAATATGGGTGGAATTAGGCAACAGGAAAGGGGGTAATGTCATTGTTGGTGTCTGCTATAAGCCGCCAAATGCTAGCAGAGAGGAAGTGAGTCAGCTTCATATGCAGTTGGCAAGGTTTGCAAGTTTGGGGAGTGTGCTCATTATGGGGGACTTTAATTACCCTGACATTGATTGGTGGAGTGGAACTGCCATCACAGAAAGAAAAAGGCGATGAGTTCCTAAATTTGCTGCAGGATAATTTTCTCTCACAGGTGGATGAAGTTCCTACTAGAAAAGAAGATCTGTTGGATCTGGTTATATCTAACATCGTGGAGCACATTATAGATATAAAGGTAACTGGAGGCTTAGGGAATAGTGTTGTTTGGACTATGTTATCGAAGGGAAAGTGTGCTGGGTTAACAAAGACTTTTAATTTCGGGAAGGCAAATTTTCCCAGGTTAAAAGTAGCTCTTCAGAATGTCAACTGGGATAAGGTATAATCGGGTAAAGGTACTGAACAGAAGTGGACTGTGCTTAAGGTGATTTTAAGCCATTTCACATGTAAATGTATACCCTTGGGAAATAAATGTAAAAAAAATTAATCCACACCCATGTGGCCGATTTCTGATGTAAAGAGGCAAATGGAAAGGAAGAAAAAGGCATTTAAAACCTTTAAGTCAGAGGGAACGGAAAGGTCTTTAGGGATTATAAAAACTGTAAGAAGGAGTGTAAGAAAGCAATCAAACTAGCTAAAATTAATAATTAGGTTAGGATAGTTGAACAAAGCATCACTAAGCCTAAATTGTTTTTTAAAGTATATTAATATGAAGATGATATTAATATCACAGGGTGGTGAGAATGCTTATTCCCACCTCCCTGTGAATAATAGTTTGCTCAGGGGACCTAGAAATTACCTTACCGTGCTCCTCTCGCAAGCCGCTCCTTCACTGACAGCCGCTCTCTCCCGACCGCGTGCCCTATCTTAGTCGCATGCGCGCTAATACAAAAGATAGGGCGCACGATCAGGACAGAACAGGGAATAAGCGTTCTCACCTCCCTGTAAATAATAGTAACGGATGTCAAATACTTGTTTTTTTAAGTTAAGTATTCCTTTAAAATCCCTTTTTGGTTTCTTCCTCATCCTTTGTTGGCAAAATTACAGTTTACAGTTAATGTATATATCTTTTTATATTATGCAAAATACATTTGTTTTTTTCCAGCCTAGAGGCATATATCTAGGCAGGGGAACCTCTGAAGAAATAAATTAATAGTAAAATAAAGGTAAAAATTAAACTCCTTAGGTGTATTCCACCTTATGTAGGAGAATAATTTGCATTTATAACCACACAGAGTGAATGTATGACATCAGAACAAAATCAGTGAGCAGCTTGCCAAGATTAGGTAATGCAGTTCCAGTAGGTAGTGCTACCCAATCTTATTAGTATAATACACAGCTTTGGCTTTTGATGGTGCTGTATATCAATCATGCCTGTACTGTGATGTGAATTGAGATTTAAAAACAATTAATTCAAGCTTCATTATTATCAATTGTTGAACATGTTACAAGTGCCTAGAGGAGGACAAGGAAGAGGCAGATACGGATTACACACAGAGAGGCTCCTATTCTTCAGTTCCCAGGAATTTCATCAGGTCCTGCAGTACAACAATAGGGAGCAGAGGAGAAAGGTTAACCCCAACATTGGGGCACATTTTTGTTTTGGGGGTGGACATACACTTTAAAAGTAAGTGTTAACTGTTTCAGGACCGGTGTAAAAATGATCACATACACAATAACAGGAACCAAACAGTACCTCAAATAATAACTTATCAACTTCATACTTATCTTTATTGATTCAATGAACCTTTTTTGTACAGCTGCTACCCATAGCACGGACCACTGAGCTTTTACACACTAACCAGGACACAAGGATTTATATGACAATTTTGTTTTTAGTATAATGATGTTTGCGTCTGTACAAAAGTAATAAAAAATGTGTACATTCCTGTATGTACTTTTATATGGTTATGGAACTTGTAAACAAATGTATCAAAGCCAAGGGGGCTCTTATTTGACCTTTTAATAGCAGCAAAAGGTCAGGCAGTAACTAACATGGGATTGTAGTGTGCCACTGTGCCAAGAACTTAAGTAGCTTTGGTACAAAGGGGCAAAGGAGAAGTATAGCAGCCCTTCATACATTCGTCCTACAATTTGCCGGACATAGAAAAGCACAGCTTATAAATTAAATTGAGTTAAATAAAGAAAAAAGGATCAAACACTTACTGTGATTGACACCTTGAGTTAAGTATTGGAAGCACAGAGACATAAGGGAACTTACAATATATAAGTCCTTTCCACAAGGGTTTTACATTCTTTTTAAACTTTGTTTTGTAAATAAGTCTTAGATGAAATGTTACTACTTGGAAAACAGCATGAGAGTTTATTGGAACAGGATGTTAAAATGAAGAGTTTTCCCCTTCTAAGCCAACACATTTTAAAGCACAACCTAATTATTTCACACTTTATGAAAAACTGTATAATGTTTTGCCAGCATATTTTTTTAAATGTAATTTCTATAAAATCAAATAATTGAAAGGAATGCAAACAAATCTATATAACAAAGACATTAAAATGGCTTATGAAATTAGCATAAGTGCAACTGATGCAGCTAAGCAATTAGGAAAATTTGTCTTTTTCCAAAGAATTCTAGCTTAAAATTATTTAGAGCAGGCATTATGCTTGATCTTGGGAAATAATCCCACCAGCAGCAATATTTTTACCAGAAGACTTAGACACGTCCTCGTTCACACATCCGATGCAAGGACTGATGAACGACCCCCGAGCACACAACACGTGCAACGAACAGGCGTTTCATGTGTATGAATTCGGTTGCGCGTCGTTCGTTGATGTGTGATTATCAGTCCGAAACGGCCATTCATCATCCGCGTGGCTGTGCTCGGGGGTCAATCATCGGTCCGTGTGGCAGATGTGTGTACAAGGCTTTACTGATTCAATACAGTAGGCTGTTACTAAGCATTTTAAAGCAATGGACATTTGTCAGGGATATAACCATTAGGGGTTTGCATAGTGTCTGTGTGCCCACTTATCACATTTTTATCATCTAGGCTGCTGTGAGTAATGCAGTCATTCCTATAGACCCATGTGACATCTGTTTGTTGTTTTCATTTAGAGACGTTTTTGCTAAAATCTGATGCTCCCCAATTGATTTCTGATCAGGGAGTAATGAATCATTTGTAGTAATGGCCACCTGTTAACTCACATATGGCCACCATAAGTGGGATTTTGGCACATTTCTGAAAGCTACTGTATTTTGATCCACCAGAGGATGCAACTCTGGGCAAGTACTTTTGTTATTTAAAGGGAAAGTTCAATGGTAAAAAAAAAAACAATTATTTTGAGAAATAAGTTTTTTTTGCTATGCCCTGCTGTGGTCAGTAATCAGCTGCCATTTAAGGTTTTCCAACCATCCATATTTTCCCCAGGGTGCTCATTTACTTGGAATGTTCACAAATGTTTTCCTTATTGGCTGTTGGATGGGTCAAACATGCTTAAATCTCTACTGAGCAACTGAATTGCCCTAAGGACTAAGTCAAAGGCAAGACCGTAACAGACATTATTAGGGGTCTGGCATACAGTACTTTTGAAGCATATATTTATGTACAAAGAAATCGCTTGATGGGCAAATGAAGGTAAGTGGAATGAGCAAACAATTCTTGCTTTCTTAAAAGCAAATGTGTCCCATACTTCTGCTTTAAAGATTCTCGGGCCTTCAAGCTTTGTAGATTCAACATATTTTATTAGTGCTATTTTCATTTTTCTGTTGCATATTTGGATTGTCTGGCTACTTTATTATTTTCTGCTTTCCACTAAGCTATGTTTCCATTTGTTTATCCATCCTTTATTTTAACTTGCCACTGTCTGTCTTACATATAAAGTAGATTGTAGCTACTCACACACTATGTTCAATGTTCGGCCTCTTCCCCTTGTCCCCTTTGGAAAGATCCCCGCTTGAACAATTCAATTGTTCTAATCAATTACCCTCCTCTGAAGTACAGTTGTGGTTTAGAAACTGCACTGCAAAGATAATTTTGGAAAATAATAATTTTGTGACAACAAAAATGTTTTCAATTGCCAACATTGTCACTCTGTAGTGCATAAAAATCCTTACCTTACATCCCTGCTCCAAATGGCTGCCTTGCAATGTCCCCCAAATCTAAAAAACTGTCCACCAGTAGCCTAGCAGAGTCCATATAGGACTCTGAATCCTGTCTCCCCTCCGGGAGGATTTTGCCATGCGCACTGCAGCCCTCCCCCCCTCCCTCTCCCAACCGTTTTGGTCTCCCTCCCACTAGCACAAAACCCTTTGGAGATATTGTAGGGCTTCCTCCCCAACCTCATTATTATTATCTCCAGAAACTCCCCCGATCTTTACTTACTTTCCCTCTATCCTCCATCGTTCTGAACTACCGGCAGCTGCGTCTGTGATTGGCTGCCTCTCAGCCAATCACAGACGCGGCTGCCAGTCCGGCCCCCTGCTTGTAGTTTCATGCAGGGAAGGTAAGTAAAGATCTGGGAGTTTCTGGAGATAATAATAATGCGGTTGGGGCTGGGGGAGGAAGCCCTACAACATATCAACATTTTTTTTAAAGGGTGGACATGCCCTTTAAGTAATACAATTTAGTAGCAGTGCAAGTGAGTGAGTTAGACATTTTATAATAATATATAATAATTAAAATATATAATATTTTTCCCAATGGAGCAATAGTTTTGTTTCTGTAAAATCACAAGATTATTTTCCTTTTGAGCCAAGTTCATGTGAGAGAATGCATATCTTTCTCAGTAAAAAGTATGTCTTTATATAATAGCATAGTTCGTCTGTGAAGTACTTCAAAGTATAAGGTCATAATGAATAAGTTAAGACTGGAAAAATGCCCTTCTGATAAATCATGCCAGAGATTATCTTGCTCACTCATAAAATGCTGATTACATTCATATGTACACACACAAGTAAGATAATCAGTTGCAAACCTTCGAAGTTTCATGAATATTTCTAAATACAGCATATTTATTTGTAACTTCTCCACCATGTCTTGGGATTTGGCTATTTCCCTAGCTACACTGTCTGCTAGCTGATCTCCCCTTGAAATGCACAGATAAGCGCGCTCCTGACTTATACTCGAGTCAATCACTTTAATTAAATTAGTTAATTTAAAAAGTTTTTAAATTAATTAAAATTAGGTATGTCTAAAAGTAGGTTTATACTCAGGTCAGTTTATACTCGAGTATAAACTGACTGTGTTTGTTCACATTTTCAGACTTATATAATTTTGTGTCAAAAATTCATAAAAGCAATCCATCGACTTTTGTGCTAAAATCATATAAAACTTCAGTGTAAAGATTCATTATTATAAAAACATGTCTTTTTTTTTAAACGACAACATTTTAGACAATGTGATATTTGAAACAAATCTGTTTCTCTAAAGTTATTAACAATATAAAGTGCTATGACTTAATAATAATGAGTGCTAGTGATTATAAAGTGCTTATATAATGATAAGAGGTGATCAAGTGCTATAATATTAAAAACTTTAATCTTCATTAAATAAAAACATATAGCTCCTAGGTATCGTTATCTCCCTTGGTGAGCTATATTAAAGAGATATGGGCAAAATGCTATCTTTTGAAATTGTATTATCTCCTTTCATAGTAGCACTCGTGGTTCTAGTAAGATAAGACAAAGGAAAGTAAAATATATAAAATAAGTGTAGCTGTTGGCATTAAAAAACTGTAAAAAAAACCAGCAGTTAGGAGATATTATTCATAAAGATATTCCAAAAAGCTATAAAAATATGATATACGGTACTCATTGTTCATTAAGACCATTCGGTGTCGTTGTATTCAGCATCTTTATCCAGAAAGATTCCCGTTGGAGCAGTTTTTTGTTCATGCCCCCCTCTATTGTCTCTCCTCACAGATTCTATGGCTGGTTACACACGGGGCTATTATTTGTCCCAACTGAGCATTCGCTGTGAGCGAATGCTCATCGGGGACAAATGACTGTTGGTCGTGGCAATAGTGGGGGAAGCCAACAGTGCGCGCGACCGATCATGCGGTTCCCTATGTGATTTACCAACGGAGCTCGATCGTGGCTGTCCGCCCCACACCATCAGATATTTCTGATCCACTGCACTATTGGGGGGTCATCCGGAAATTTCTGCTGGTGTGTACCCAGCCTAAAATACACCATCTGAGTTGGGAAACAGTGTGTCTGTACAATAATGGTATCCGAATAGGTATTCACTTTGAAATTGCGTATGTCATTCTTATGCTCCTTGATCCTGGTTTTGGCACTCTGACTGGTTTGGCCAATGTATGCCAAACCACATGGGCATTTTAACATATAGATAATGTTTTTGTAGGTGGGACTGGATGGACGTATGTTTTTATTCAACCTCAATACTATACTAATTAAAGTTTTTAGTATCACAAGCCGCATAATCCTTGTGTTTTAACTTGAAGCCCTGTGTTGGGTGGCAGAAATATTTGCCCTTTATAATTGAATTACGCCTAAGCAGTACAACCTGACACTTAACTATTATTGGCTGTCATTGAACTTAGGGCTGTGCTGTGGGACATGCCAGCCAGTAATGTAAAGTTATGCAAGGGGTGAAATCTTATGCACTGGCAGGGAAAAAAAGAACTCAGAGAGAGAAAGTTAATAATATACTGTAAACTGCTGGTGCTGTGAGTTTTTTTTTTGAAGGGCAACTGTGGTCTCTGAACAAGTTAGTATTAAGTCCTTCCGCCATACCTTTAAGATACAATCTCTGCGTACATTAAAGGGGATGTTCAGTGCAAATATATATGCTTTTAAGAGAAAAAGTAGTATTTTTCCATCCCAATGACCCTAACCTGCCCATTCATCATTTTGTCTGTGCATAAATATATGCTTCCGACACTGAAATAACTAGCTATGCATAATATAAACTAAGACTAAGAATAAGGACATTTCACACTGAACTTTTATCTTAATTGGCTCCCTTCTCAACTGTCAATGTTTTTAAAGTCTGTGCAGGTACTTCCTGCTTTTCCCAGCATTAAAGGGATACTAAAGCAATTTTATTAAGTAATCTTAAAGGTAAAGTATATGCCGCTGCACCACTGGATGGCCCAATTAGAGCAGAAGACAGCACGGGTTAGACAATCTAATTAAAAAAAATACATTTTATTGAATTCCATTTAAAAACACAGCCTTTATCTGGGAAACGTCTTCAGTCTTACATGTTTCAGGCACAACAGTGTATCACTGTTACCCGGGTGTTCTATTAATTACAGGGAGGTGGGAATAAGCATCCTTACCTGCCTGTGAATAAAACCTACTTAATGAAGTACATACTGTACTGTAAAATCAGTTTATTGACCCTTTATGTCTAAATTAAGCAAGCTTAAATACCAGTGACAGGAAAGGAGCATTGGGTCAGTCACTGGATCTACTGGAAGCAGAAGGTTGGACATTATCTGCATTTTCACAGGTTGCAGCCACAGATGTGATACAGGCTTTTATTAACCCTAACTTGTTTTGAGACCACACTTGCTCTTTAAAGAATAAATATGCTGAAAAATCAAGTTAAGTTTAGGTAGAAGCTAGAGCTTAAAAAAACCTGTTGTCATTGTTTTTATTACCTATGTCCCTCCAGAGCCTAACTTTGAAGCTTGCAAGTTGCTGACATCTTGCTTGTGCCTAGCTCAAGGCTTAGCTCAGCCCCTCCGAAATTTGTAGCTTCCACCTGATTTCTTCAGCCTCAAATGGTAATTGTTTGCAGAAATTGCAAGCAGACCAAAGTTCTGCATTTTTTAGGGTCATCAGCAAAGACAGAGACCTTGCTCTCAATGTTTATAAACATAAAAAGAAGTGGTCCCAGTACAGAACCCTGAAGTACTCCACTTTAGCCCACAAGGATATAGCTCCATTGACAGGGAAGGACTGGGACCTTTTGGCCTGGGTGGCAAATACAACCAATTGGCCATTTTACAGAAGATTGTATATACCTACAGGCCTTTCTTATTTGAAAATTTTTAATATAAAGCATCAAAAAATATCAAAAACATAGTTAAAGCATTTTGATTGGCAGCCACGGTATTTACATACATTGTTACAAAACAAACCCACCACCCTTCTCCACCCCCACAGTTTTCGGGCCCATTCACATCTCTCTCAACATTTTGAAATATTGAAATTGAAATGTAATGCAAGAGGGACAGATACTGATATACTGACACACACACACATACACTGTTATACTGACACACACTGACATACTGACTCACACACACTGAAATACTGACTCACATACACTGACACACACTGACACGCATACAGTGGCATACATGTCATTAAAGTGGCATTCTGACACACATACACTGTCATACTGACACACACACACACACTCTGACATAATGACACATACACATACTTGCATAATGACACACACACACACACTAACATACTGACACACACAGACACACACACATGCACACTGGCATATTGACACATACACTGACATACTGACAGACACATACATTGACATAATGACACACACTCACTTACTGACTCACACACATACTGACACACACACACACACACACACACACACTGGCATATTGACACACATACACTGACATCAACACACACACACTGACATACTGACACACACACACTGACATACTGATACACTAACCTAGTGACACACATACACTGGCATACTGACACACATACTCTGGCATACTGACACACATGCACTGGCATACTGACACATGCACTGGCATATGGACATACCCTGACATACTGACACACACTGGCATACTGACACACACACACTATCATACTTACATACACTGACATACTAACACATACTGACACGCACACTGGCATATTGACACAAACATACACTGGCATACTGACACACACTGACATAGTGACACAAACATACACTGACAATAAACCAGTGACACACACACACAATGACACACACACACACTGGCATACTGACACTAACATACTGACCCACACACTAACATCCACAGACATACTGAGACACATGTATATACTGACACACACATGTACACTGGCATATTGACACACACATACTCTGACATATTGACACACTCACATACTGACACAAACACACACTCACTCTCTTTTGTATGTTTTTTATTTTGATTATTTTATGTTACTTCTGAGTAGCTACAGCAGCTTATAATAAAAAATGCACATTAATTTAACCTCTTTATAAACTTTTATTGCATTTTATATAGATGTAAAATTAATGTTGATCATAAGATTAACCTATCGTTCTGGCCCTTCCACAACAGTCTCAGTTTCTAATGCGGCCTCTTGGGAAAATCAATTTCTTACCCTTAACATATGGATAATGTACCCTACTGTAAATTCCAATAATAGTATTCACAGACGAGTTTTGTGACCATAGATAAAGCACAAGGCTGCAGGCTGTTTGTAACATAAAAGTTGTGCTGCTGGTTAGGGGGTGAAGATGGTATAGCTCGGTTGTGCAACTGGACTGGACCACATGCAACTGAAGGCTGAAGGTTGCAACCAGAAGAATTAGCAGTAGGAGGGGGTTGCATCTCCATGAAATAAAAAAGGGCTTGCCAACTGGTGGTCTTTAAAACTGTTAGGGGGTGGTTGGTGAGAACTGTAGGCAGTGAAAGGTACCATGGTGCAATAAATTTTGCATTCCCAACCTACCTGCACTTGTTCCCCCAATGTATTAACCACTTTGCGACCGTTAATACATTGTGAAAACGCTAGCAAAAAATAGCGCAACAACCATCGAAAAATGTATTGCATCGCTTGCGCTGCGCAAATGTAAAAAAATTGGCAGTGAAAAACCTTTGCTAACATGTTAGTACATAGTTTAGTGTGAATTTAGTAGTTCTTTTCCCATTAGTGTGGTAAATTGCATCTCCCTGCATATTTTTAGGAAAAGGGGATGGGAGAAGGAGTGTTGGAGTGGGCTTGATTACAAGAGCACATCTCATTAAGCCATAGTGGGAGATATGGGGGGTCATGTGTCTTTAAATGACAGGGAAAAGGGCGGATTTTAATGAATAATGTGCCCCATACAAGAAAGATGTTAGAAGTCACCTTAAAGTTCTATTCTTATGGTAATGGAGTCCCTTGGTGACTTCTAAATCATTAAAAAATAGGAGGTACATTATCTACTATATATTCCACTGTTGCCCCCAGCAGAAACCTAAAATAGTATGTACCGTATTATCAAAAAATTAGTTTGTCAATAATTTGCTGTAATCAATACACAATAACCAAAGAACCACTATAAAAATCCATAAATGTCAAATTATTTTTAAGGAAATATTCACTGGCTTATTCTCCTTTTTTAAATACCTCTTTTAACTACATGCAGACTGAATAAAATGTTGTAGCCATTACCAGTGAACTAAGACCTGGTAGGCAGCTCTAGATTTACTGCTGTTAAGAAAGGTCAAGTCTGTGAATGTGGAGCAAAAATAAGAAAAGGCTCAAAGACAAGGGCAGCAGAAACGGATGTAGAAGAGACACACATGTTTATGAAAGAAGTATATTTAATGTGATATTTTGCGGTAATTATGCCTATTTATAATCACTGATAAGCTGCCTAAAACAACAGGGATGAAGCTGATTAAAATCCCTTTAATGGCAACGTATTAAAGGAAACCTTCTGACACAGCTCATTCCTTTGGAACAGATCAATGTGCACATATATTTAGACATTGCGCAACACATGCAGTGTTACTGTAATAGCTTATTATGGTTACAAGATGCAGGGGTTTGTTTTATTTTTATGTTTCTACAAAGCATTTAAAATCCATTTGATACCTATGCTTGATTGTACAAAAATAAACACAGTGTTTATGGAGTCAGGGGTTTTATTGCCACAAAAATGAATGGCATTTGGAAAAATTAAGTAAATCTAAAGGACAACTGATCAGCGCTAAAGCTGTGTGTTTTGATACAATCCCATTAAATGTGTACTTATTAACATGCTTGTGAAGGTTCTCATTCATCCAGGTCATGGTATATCTGTTGTATTCAATTAGATCAACTGGACTTCTTGAAGACATTTCGCTAGTCATCCGACTGGCTTTCTCAATTCAGAATGACTTGTAAAAGAATCTGTGGCAATTATGTACCCTGGAAAATCCCAATTAGCATATCACAGCCAGATGTTAAGGGAGTGATTGCATAGTGGCTAAGAGGTGTTATAGGAACGCCTAGAGTAAGGTGTCAAAACAGCATTGTACATGGCAGACAGTTGGTGTCGAACCCCCCCACCTCTTTGTCAAAATAAGTAGAAGGAAAGAAAAGAACACGAATACCAACAGTGATGGGGAAAAGAAAGACAGGAGAAAGAACATGGTCATCCCATATGTAGCAGGGGTCTCCAAGAAATTAAGAAGAATTTTCAATAAACACACTGTCTGCTTTAAACCTAACAACACCCTGAGGCAGCAATTGGTACATCCGAAAGACCCAATACCGAAACACAAGATAAGCGACATCATATACGCACTGCAGTGCAGTGAAGAATGCTCTGATTTGTATGTGGGGGAGACCAAACAGCAATTGCATCAACGTATGGCCCAGCACAGAAGAGCCAATTCCTCGGGTCAGGATTCAGCCATGTACCTGCATCTTAAGGATAAAGGACACACCTTTGAAGATTGAAAAGTAAACATATTGGCAAAGGAGCATTACTGGTTCAAGAGAGGTGTCAAGGATGCCATTTATGTGAAAATAAAGAAACCAAGCCTAAATAGAGGTGGGGGGGGTTCGACACCAACTGTCTGCCATGTATAATGCTGTTTTGACTCCTTACCCTGGGCGTTCCTATAACACCTCTTAGCCACTATGCAATCACGCCCTTAACACCTGTCTGTGATATGCTAATTGGGATTTTCCAGGGTACATAATTGCCACAGATTCTTGTACAAGTCATTCTGAATTGAGAAAGCCAGTCAGATGACTAGAGAAACATCTTCAAGAACTAAACTTCAAGTCCAGTTGATCTATGACGCTAGTTAAATTAATGTGTCCCACTTCTGGACAAGCCACACCCCAGACTTAGGAGAAAAATATAAAAAATGTTGCCAAGAAAGCTTCATACAACTTATATAGAAACAATTGCTTTGAATTAAACCATATAACAATGGGGATTTCTATGTGCTTTTCCTTTGTGTTTCAATAAAGAGCGATTATTTTGGAGGTTATCCATGGTAGAATACATTAACAATATCATCTATTTACATAGTATGGTCAATAGCACTTATTTAAACTAAAGCCAGTGTAATTTCTGATGCTCTGGGTGATGCACCCACATTGGTAAAAAAAAATGCTACTCAATTTACTGTTGTTTTTACAAAGGTTTTGCATTGATTGTGCAGTGTCTGCAATATTTTTTTAAAAGTGCACTTGATACAATATATTTTTTGATACTTTGTTCACGTCTATTTAAGGTGAAAATAAAAGAGTAATTGTTGCTTAAAAACAACTGTCTTTTTCCTTAACAAAAAAATACACATCCAGCAGGGCCACTCTGACAGTTCCCGACTGCTTCCGTTACGCTATAACGCGCATGCCCGATAATGCATGCTATAGCAGAACAGAGGCAGGAAGCGGTCGGGGATTTCAGAGCGGCCCCGCTGGATCACGCGAAAGGTAAGATTTTCAGAAGTTTGTTCCTGGCTATACAAACATTGATTGAAGAACGGTAGGTAAGGCATAGCTCCTTAACCTCCCTGGCTTCAATAAATGTAGAAAAGGAATAGTTCACTATTGCAGTGAACTATTCCTTAAACTTACCGTAACGACCATACAACAAATATTCCCAGGTTATTTTATTAAGTTTAATAGAAATACATTTACAATAATTCTTGGCTCTGAGATGATGAGGACATAAAACCACATGGATTACCTCAACTGACTTGTATACCTCAAATTAACTAGACATTACCATAATTTAACAATAGTCATAATTGCTTCCATTTTGTTGGTGTTTGAAATACCAAGTGTCATAACCAAACATGAAAGATTACACAGATTAATATAATGGGTTTTTGTTGGCATGGTAGAATTGTATTGGCAATTATGGACATTGCTAGGATTTCATTTTTCATACAGCCTGTTTAATTAGATATATTTTTAAACCATTGTGTGGGCTGGAAGCTGATACTCAAGTTAAGTATTTTTAGTTGCTCAAACAATACATCATTTATTAAAAGACAGCTCAATAGCCTTCTAAAAAAGCCTAAGGTGATGTTGGCAGCTGTTACACAGGGAAGCCCTCTGTACATATAGCCCCCATGGGGGTGTGCACTAACAGGGGGGCCTCCCGCACCCACCAGGGGCCCTTAAAAGAGCCTTTTGGGGCTTAAAGGGGTCCCACAGCATATATAAGTGCCTTTGTTAGGGGTCCCGCAGCTCAAAACAAGGACCAACATCGGCTCTTAAAAGAGCTCTTATTGCTCTAATAAGGCCCAAGCCCTTTAGGATAAAGGGTCAAGCAGCTAGAAAGCGGGAGCACCTCTGGTCCTAAAAAGGACCTTTTCAGGTCTCCGATATCTTCTTTCTCCTCCCTGCCAATGTCAACGCAGCCGGCGATAACATCAATGCCACAGATGTCACCGCCGCCACCAGTGTCACTGCCATCTTGATCACAGAGTCTTCTGTCATCCATCATCATTATTATCCCAATGACTAATTAGTTCTGTACAGGTTTGCACCTCTTTCTATAAAATTGCTAAAAGACCAAATCCATTTTTGATTGCTTAAGATTTAAATCCTAGAAATCATTTGGTCAGATAATGACCAATCATATTTTAATATTTTATCATATTTTATTAAAATATGATTGCTCAATATCTGACCATATGATTGCTAGGATTGAAATCTTAAGCAATAAAAATTGGATTTGGTTTTTCAGCAATTCTATATAAGAAGGTGCAGAACTCAGAAGTCTTTGGGATGATGAAGACAGAAGGCAGAATAATCCGTCATCCAGATGCTGGCGGCGGCGGCGTCAGTGACGATGTCTGTGTCATTGATGGTCATGGTGACATGCAGTCATTGCCGACGCCGGCAAATAACACGTCAGACACTTAAAAAGATTCTTTTTACAACCAGGAGTGGTCCCAATTTTAGCTGCATGCCCACCTTTTCCTAAAGCCTCTTATTAGAGCCTCTTGGGCCTTTTTAAGGGGGACCTGGTTTCGAGCTGCGGGGCCCCTAACAAAGGCATTTGTCAGTGCCACAAGGGCACTTATAAATGCCAGGGAGGGAGGTCCAAGTTTCCAGCTGCGAGACCCCTTAAGCGCCAAAGTTACTTCTTAGTGACACAAAGGCACTTCTCAGTACCACAAGGGCACTTATAAGTGCCTTAGGGGGGCCCTGGTTTTCAAGCAAAACACACTTCAAGGATAAGTATGCTGAAAAATCAAGTTAAGTTCAGTTGGGAGAGATGGCGTCACGCATGCACACTTCTGTGCATGCACTGACGTCACATTGCATGCACCGCCACGCCATGCGGAATGAATGGGCCTTACCATTTGAGGCTGAAGAAGCTGCAAATCTCAGGGGCGGAGCTAAACATTCAGCCAAGCGTAATCAAGATATCAGCAACTTTCAACCTGGAAAGGTAGGCTCTGGAGGGGCATAGTAAAAAAAACCAAACAGGCATCCTGAGACCGCCCCAAACTCCTGCGACCTGAACTTACCTTGCAGCTCCGCCTCCGGAAGGCCTTCTTTCTTCAGCACGCCTCTTCTTTGAGGTAATTTACGTCACGCTCCCCCTAACCACACCTCTTCTGTGACCTAAATTATGTCACATGTAGGGGCCTGCCCATAACCCCACCCCCTTTGTGACATCATTCACATCTGCTTGCCCTAGCCCCACCCCCTTTGTGACATCATTGACGTCACGTCAGTCTGCTCTGCCCCCTTCTCCCCACCCTGCCCGGAAGCCAGATTCTGCAGGGTGGGATGTCTGAAAAAACAATGACAAATAACTTAACTTGATTTTACAGCATACTTATCCATTCAGCCCCTAAAGGCTTTCTTAGAGGCCCCTTAAAAGAAACCTCCCTACTAATGTGTACCCTCCCATGAAACCCCTCACATCCTCACCTTGCAACCACCCTCCATTTCCAGCAGCACCTTGCATCCCACAACTTTTACGTCACCTCAGACTTGGCAATTCGAAACGCCCAAACTTATGTCGACATTGGCGCTTTATAAATGTGATCGAGCAGTAAGGACAGCAATATGTGGTAATAAGCCATAATGACTTTTTTTCTGCCAGGTAAGTCCAATTTTCTCAATAACAATGGGGGAAAGTTAATGCAGCATTAAAAATATGCCGCAATATCTTGCTTGCTCTATTTGTTGCTATCTGGCACTGCTTGCTACTTGTAAGTCTGTTATCTACTAGAACCCCCAATTTTTTTTCCAACAGAGATTCACACCAAACAATTTAATAGGGTAGGTGGCACAAAGATTGTTAAATCACACCTTACATTTGCCAACATTGAATCTCATCTGCCACTAAGCTGCCCATTTTTCTCTAGGTCCACCTGCATAGTTTTGCACTCTCAATACCCACTCTTATGTCACTTATATACACATTAAATATCAATGCCCCTCTAACAGAACGCTAACGCACCTCACTTAGAACTTTAGTCCACATTGATGAAGCATTGTTGACAACTACACTCTGTATGTGATCTTATAGCCAATCCTCTGCCTATGTACAAATGTTGTTTAAAGCCAACAGACCTTATATATAAGGTGTCTATATGACACAGTAAGGTTTTTGCAAAATCTATGTAAACGATGTCACTATTGCACAATCTAAATTCTTACTTACTTCTTCATAAAAACCAAGCAAGTTATTTTGTCAAGATCTATTTCTCATGAATCCATGCTGATTACTACTTGTAAGGTACATACTTTGCTATAAGGATTAAGTTTCCTTTTGGTACATACAGAGGAAAAAGCACATTTGCCTTTTTAGAATACTATATAACCATTTTAGCCCCATTATTTAATGGACCCACACTCTCTGTCCTCTTCTTTTTACAATTTATATACTTGATCTTGCTTTGTTCAGCTATCTGTACTTGCATTTTTATTTTAGCTAGATTAATTGCAATCATTTTTACAGCTTTATGAAGGATTGTTCTAATCTAAGCTTTTAAATGGCCATTTCTTTCTTTCCATTCCTCCTTTTACCTGAACATTAAGCCACGTAAGTGTGGACCTCATTTTTTTACATTTGTTCACTAAAGGTATGAATTTAGAAGAGTAATAAATCAATACCCCTTTAAAGAGTAATAGTTTAATACCCCTTTAAAAGAATAACTGGAAAAGTGAACTATTCTTTTAATGCTTTGATTGAAGAACGGGAATGTTAAGGAGCTATGCATACCTCTAAGCCACACATTAATACTTCTAAGCTCTTGTTGCCCTTACATAGCACGTTGATGGAGGTCCTTGCTTTTAACTTTGCCCCTAACTCAAAGAAGTCAATTATAGCTCCTTAACCTCAGGTTTCAATCAATTCATTAAAGGACATGTAAACTGTGCCAAATCATTTTTTAACTAATCACAGTAATTAGGATTAATTACCACCAATCTTAAATCTGCTTTTTTTTCTTCTCTGACCTTCCCTATCCCTTGTTTTTTAGCTCTGGGAGTTTCACTTTTTAAAGAGGGCGGGGCACAGCTAGTCAGTAAAGAAGTGTCAATCACGCAGCCCCTCCCCCTGGCACACTACATGTAGAAACTCTCCATTCTATAAAAGTAAAGCTTATTTCTCTCACTGCATAGCTAATTGATTTAGTATTAAGATCAGGAAAAGGAATAAGCATTGTCTGTTACTCTGTGCTCTTTCTGTGCAGATAAACCCAATTCTGCTGTCGGTGTTACTGGGGTCCCAATGTAGCACTGTACCTAAATAAATCAATTACACCCCCCACACACACACACACATTCAAACTCCTACAGCTAAAAGAAAATCTTACTTGATTCAAGCAGTTATTATAGCTCCCAGTGCTGCTTACCTTCACATAGCAAAGCAGTTTTACTTTCACTTTCACTATAACACAAAATTACTGGGTGAATGCTATTGGCTGTAGGGGGCACAGATCACCTCCACTGCACATGCTCCACACTCTAGACGTGCCTCAGTTTTGGGAGGGGGTGGATACATAGAGAGGAGACATGCATACTAACTAGGAGTGAGCTGAACAGGACAGGAGGAGATTTAGTGATAGGGAGCACTGAGAGCAAAAAGGGATAGTTCCTGGCAGCACTAAAAATATAGAAATGGATAAAGGCAAGTTATTTTTTTTTTAGTTTAGTGTCCCTTTAAAGAAATAGTTAACTTTGTATTTGGCACTAATGTGAACCAAAAACCACAGGGTCCATCCCAGCCCCACCCAATAATCTGTCCACACAATACACCACATGTAGAACTCTAGCACCAGGTAGGCAACACACTGTTTGTCATGTTTCCCACATGTAGGTTTACCACTACAACCTGCCTGGCCCTCTTGGCACTTGGTTCCCCCTCCCTTGTATTAGACAGTCTTGTCTCCTGGGTGCTCAAGGGATTGGTCTTTTTGCCCACAAAACAGATTGCACACTCCCTCTGCAAACCAGATATATAAGGTGAGGTTTAAATACCTCCAAGTGTAACCAGTTAACTACACACCCTTCCAATTAGCAAAGAGAGGAAAGAAAAAAAGTTCATTTTCTCCCAGGCTCCATCTTACAGGTAATATTACACATACAGATATGTTAATTTAGAAATCCAGGGGCAAAAGTTTCACTAAATAACCCCAAAATCTTATCCCAATAGTAAGTAAAAAGTTTTTGTTTTGTGTTTTTTTTTTACTTTATTTACACTCAGCAATCCCAGGAATAAAATAGTGATGGTTTAATACATTTATACAGTCTGCAAACTACAATTACTTAAACACCTTTTTTCATGCCTTAATGCCCTTACACAGTCAGTTTACTGGGGAGAAAGGTACAATTCATAATACTGTATTCCTGTAAAAAAATAGTGTTTAAATGAGCAATGTATGGTTAATAAGTCATAAAAAGTGTATTTCAAAGATTCTTTTAGGGCTAGGCCACATTAATGCGATTTTAAGTGTGATTCGATGTGATGAAGTGGCCACACTAGTGCGCTGGTGCACGCGTGATCCATTAACCAGAGCGCATGGAATCAGCATTTTTCGCACAATCGTATTCACTCCGATTGTGCAATATTGCACAATCACAGTGCAACTGTGCCGGAAATGTGTGCCCATATTTGACACGCTCAGCCGTGTTACAGTGTGGCCTCGGCCTTAAGGCCATATTTATACCACGACTTTAACGATCGGTATTGTAAATGTACGATCGTTAAACCGATCGGTGATTAACGATACCGCGGGTTTATAAATAAGGCCCTAGGCTTCAAAACCCTATCAGAATGCATAGGAAAAAATGCACAGTAATTTTACAGTGTGTTTGTGTTTTCCATTCATATCACTAATATGCATACATTTCCAGATGCAAATATGCTTGAATACGTTCCCTTTGCAAAGTCCATGTCGCTGTATTTTATCAGAATACCACTAGCATGAACAAGCCCTTGACTTTTGCACTTGTCCCTGTGTCTTTTCCCCAATGTATCAGTATATATTTATATTACTGTGGCCAACTCACATGTAGTGCACATATTGTATACCGTAGTTGCGTAGTTTTACAATAGAATATTTTGTAATGCTGATTTTTATTTTCTTTGCCTTTCAGTTTTTTGGACTGTTTCAAGTTATAGTTTGGCAGGATGTAAAACCATGAGACGCCAAAATGTCAGCGTTTAAAGCAGTGTCTGTCAGCAAGCAGAATTTACTGTTGAAAGATGGAACTAGATCTGAGCTTTTACTTAGCTGGATATCATTATCAGTACCATAAAATGGTCTCCAATGATCAACAAAACTGACAATGCTACACTAAATATCACAACAAAAGCTATAAAAGTGGAATCATTTATTTTTAGGGAGAAAAAACTAGGTTATAGCTAATATTCTTTATGTTATACTTGTACATGTATTCCTAGAAGATCAAATATATAATATAATAGAGGGAAAATGCAAAAATGTAAATTGGTCACATAGTTTTGCTGGGACAGATAAAGAAGCATTATGTGAAAAATAAAGAATTGGTGGAATATGTACGGAGAGTAAATGCCAATTAAGTATCATGTAAATTGAATAAATTGTACAACAGGGTTCTGTAATGGGGTATTGAAAGCAATGTCACTTGCAGGGCTATGTACGGAAAGACATTCTCAGCTATTTGTGTCTTTTGTGTCTTAAAGCCACGTTAACTGACGTACCAAGGGTTAACTTGGCTTTAAGACACAAATAACGGCGGTGTGGGAAAAACTGGGTCGCACAACCCCTGCAACCAATGTACCAAGCCAATAACGGGCCTGTAAGAGAATTTTCAAAAGCCACAATTTTTAACACCAGCAGATAGCTGGAGTAAAAGATTCAGAATGGGTAAACCCCATTCGCATTGCACAGAGAGCCTAAAGGTGGCAATTGAGAGCGATAATGTACAATCTGATTGTGTCTGGGTCTCTACCATTTTTACTCAAAAAACAGCACAATAGAGCGCTAAAACTTCCGCGACCAATGCCACCGAAACCTTAAGCCACAGCTGCGGCAAAAACCCTACAAGCTTTCCGACACAGATCGGACACACAGTCAGGGCCTATGGAGCACATGGAGCCTCCTCCTCCTCGCAGCCCGACCTCGCAAAAACGAACCCCGGAGCAAGAACCTCCGCAATCTTACATGACCCAGCTCCGGCAACTGCTCAAAGAAGAACTCCATGCCGCAATATCACCACTCCAAGCTGACTTAAAAGAGCTAGGCCAGCGCATAGGAGACATGGAAACTAGGCAAGACGACCTATCGGAAGCGCTCATTTCCACACAGAATGACATAGAGGACCTGCGATCCTCATACAACCGACTTTCCTCACAAATGGAGGACCAGGAAAACCGCTCCAGGAGGAGCAACATCCGCATTTGAGGCATCCCAGAATCCTTCACGGACACACATGCAGTGGTAACAGAAATACTAAGCACCATGCTACCGGAGTCCCCAGAAGAGAGACTGGAATTTGACAGGGCCCAAAGAGCCTTAACAAAAACCCCGAACGACAACATGGCTAGAGATATCATTATTAAACTACACTTCTATGCCACAAAAGAAAAAATATTACAAAGAGCCAGAAAACCAGAAGGGCTGGCCTACAATGGATCCAAGTACCAAATATATGCTGACCTAGCCCCACAAACCCTATTTAAAAGGAAATCCCTACGTCCCCTCACGAAAATTCTATCCGACAATATAAGACAATATACTTATCTGAACCAGGGTGTATTGAAGGTATTTCAGTTCTTTCAGTCGTTAGTTATTGTTCGTAGTGGTTGTGGAGGGTTTTCTCCCCAGAGCCTATTTTTATATTGGGTTGTTGGTGTGCATATTTCGTGCCAAATTCTTTGGATCTGTTTGGTCGGGGTTCCTCTTTTCCCTGGGGTTGTTGGGTTGTTTTCAGAGAGGCCTAGTTAACAGGTTTCAAACTAGATTTTTGGATTTTCCTAACTTCAATAAGTTTTGCAGAATTATAATATAACCTTTAACTGCACTAATATATTCCTAGATATATTTTTTATTTTTCTACATTTTTCTGTAGATTTATTTTAATGAAACGAGCAGCAATAAAAATAAAAGGCTTTGTTGCTTAAATATTTGATAGATTTTTTTTTATTTGGGGGGGACGCTGTGTTCTGTTTCTCATCAGTTGTACTTAAATTAAAAACTACCCTAATCAGACAAATATATCCCTCTCTTCATTTAATAAATTAGAATAATATTTTAACAACTTTTCCCTCTTTCCAAGATTAATTTCATCGGAATTCACAGTATTTAGAAAAATTGAAATCATATGGGGCAGATTTAAGATGATCATTGCTGGCTATCCCAGACTGCCTAACAATGTAACAATTTCCTACATATGAAAATAAAGGTCTTTTGGTCCTTTTAGTGAAAACCTCCCTATAATCAAATTCAGCAAGTCATGGATAGATGTGAGTCATTAGTTACCTCCTGGTACTGTAGAAATGTTAAGGTTACAGTGCAGACCCATGAGAATTGCTGCCTTACACTCATGTAAGTCACTGCTTCAGAATGTCTCTTCTCCATTATTTTTCCAACCCCCCCCCCCCATAAAACACAGAACACCTATCCTTGTTATGTAAAAATAACCGAAGGTGGCCCATACATGCAGTTCATTTTTAATAAACAGTCCTCCCTCCCCCATTAAACTACACAGGTAGAGGTTTTGAACCCTTCAACCTCACCCCTGGAATGCTTTACCTCCAGGCGATCTGTGGCCTAGCCTAAAGTGGTGAGGACTGAGTGGTTCAGGTTCTCACCCTGGGTACTTTAATATGGGGGAGGATGGACGTGAAGTATAATTCTCATTTAATTACAACATTTATGATCAAACATTACCAGGTGAGAAAAATTCCCCAAAATGCATCTTGGATTATTTTGATATTTTTTTGTGGAAAATTTACTTTTTGTTGCTTTTAAATAACTTTGTTATGTTTTTTGCCAGGAAATACAAAGAACAAAAATTGTCGCCTCAATATACGTCAAAGCAATAATTACAATGTGCAAAACTGTTTGCAATAAATTGACTTCACTGCTTTCTAAATATTCCTCTGTATTGCATTTTAATATTAGGGGGGGAAAACTCACCACAAACTCAGACCTCCACCTTCTGCCTGGTCCCTTTACAAAATATTCCATTGCTATTGTGGTAGAAACATGACACTATCCACCAATGACAAGGGGCATACGCCCCGGGACAAAATGCAGCAACAGCATAAGGATTAAAATGTAGTTTTATTATAGATACAAGACACTCAAATCTGACTACACCTGACACGTTTTGTTCCTGATTGGAACTTCATCAGAGGCGTTCTGATCAGGAATGGAACGCACCAGGTGTAGTCAAATGTGAGTGTGTGAGTGTGTAGTATTCCAGTAATCCAGTTCTATTGAAGAACGGGGGGTAAAGGAGCTGTGCCTTACCTTCCGTTCTTCAATAGAACACACAGGAGCCAGGAGAGAAGGTAAGAACTTACCCGCTCGCTCGCTCCCCCCCATGCGCATAGAAGACAAGGTTCATCGGGACCTGTCAGACCAAGCGCCGGGGGAGCGAGCGAGCGGGTAAGTTCTTACCTTCTCTCCTGGCTCCTGTGTGTTCTATTGAAGAACGGAAGGTAAGGCACAGCTCCTTTGCCTCCCGTTCTTCAATAGAACTGGATTCCAAAAACTTCAAAAAACGAGTGGAGATACCCTTTAAAGGTTTTAAATGCCTTTTTCTTCCTTTACATTTGCCTCTTTACATCAGAATTCACGTCTTTTATAAAGGACGTATATAGTCAATAACAATCGTGTGGCACTCAAAATAAAGATGTGAATTTGATTGCAATACCTTGAGATTGCCGTTGTCATTCGGGTCCCCCCAACCTTACTTATTCTACTACTAATAGGATGTTTGGAACAGAGCATCGGGGTTAACCCTTTATATGCCAATTAGGAGTTCTTTAATTTGCTTAAACTGATCCCTTATGCAAAATCTGACTATGCCTGTTGTACAATTAATATTTTAAACAGTTCATGGTTTAAGAATTTTCTGCATTACAGTGGTGGGGAGGGGTGGGTGAGTGGTGGTAGACACCAGGGTAATCTTGCACCTGGGCAAAGACATTCCCACAAAATGTAAGGTGGTAGTGTCAATAGCCAGGTGATTGTTTACGCCCTCACCTAGGAACTATTTAAAGTGGGGAAAAGTGAGTCCTTTAAATTAGTTTTAAGATCAGCAGAGTTCTCCAGTTACTTTCATATTTTTTGCTATAACCTATTCTATGCTCATGTCCTGACATTACATAAGTTCATTGAACTTCCTTAATGCATTCAGTTTTCGAAAGCAAACATGTCAGCAAAATAAAGCATAGGTGACTGAGCTTCACATTAAAATGAATAATGTAATAAATTTTTAAAACATGCCATACTGAGATTACTTTGACATGTCCGGTACGCTTGGGTATATAGCCATATATGGGTCCGCAGCTGAGACGAGGAGGGTAAGTGCTAGGAACACCTTCTTTTGTCCTGTGAGTATATAGCCATATATGTATATAAATAATTGACCTTGTTAAAGTCAGTAAATTAGCAGAATATAGCATGTTCTTTAAATTAGATGTGAAAATATTTTGTCTCCATCATTGTTTAAGGCAGATGCCCAACCCGCAGGCTACAAGCAGCCCGGCTTCATTTTTTCGCTGCCCGTACGAAACCACGGGTGGGCGCGGAAAGGGGTGGGTCGGGGGCGTAACTGGGCAGGCCATGGGCAGAGCTTGCTTGTTAATTCCTAGATAGAACCCATTCTTTGTTCTGTTCAGAATTAAATTAGCGTGTCTAGGCAAATTTGCTTTTTAGCTGGAAAAAGATGATCCTTTTTGTTGAGGTTATAAAAGTTTTATGATGCAAAATGTGCATGTTATTACAATATTTTATAGATCAAGCTTGTCTAGAATTTCATTTCTGCCAGTTATAATTTATTTGTAATAATATTGGATGTTAAATAAAGCAATTCGTCCATCTAAACCTTTTAACCAAGGGACAATTTTTCAGCAAACATAAACATTTTTATCAGACCAATCACGATAGTATGATTGTAAGATCAGGATTGTTTCCTTAACCACCTTAATAACAGTTGATCCAGAGGAAGGGGAGAAAAAAGGCGTTAAAGTAATGCTAACTGATATTGAATCAGTCAGTGCGACTTTAACTCCATAAAACTGCCTATTGTCTCTGGGAAAATTAGCCTGAGGGTTATTTTTTAGTGTGTCTGAAATTGTAGGCAAAAAATTAACCTGTTTTTGATTTTAGAACAATTGTAACCTTTCTTGTACTTCTACTTAAAAATTGTGTTTTTCTGGGTATTGTAAACATTCTACAATTCCTTGTTTTCAAAAACTAATACCATGAAATTGAACCAGAGAGAGTAAAGCCCTCTTAAACTTAATGATTTCCTTCTCCACAGAGAATTTTTTAATAATAGAATTTGCTACTCTTGGGTAGAGATGGCCAAACTTCCTGAAGTTCGGTAAGTTTTCGAACTTCCTAACTTCAATAAAAGTTTGAAAGTTCGAAAACGAACCCATTAAAGTCAATGGGGAGAAATAGTTTGAAACGTTCTGATTAAATACAGAAAAATTTGCAATGGTAACTTACTGTAAAGGGCTCTGGCACCTGGGAAATGGTCTGGGGAACATGTCCATATCACCAAAGCTTATTTAAGCACTTCCTTCCCCCACCATCAAGCAATTGTCGAGGTTTCCTCCTGCTACATTCGAGGGTTATGGCCTATTCGAGGGTTACCAAACGCTACAGTTGAGGTTTACCGAACGATATATTCAAGGGTTACTGAAATCGAAGGCTGCATTCGAGGGTTACCAAGGTTAACTGAGGGTTAGTTAAAACTAGTAATAAAGTGCATTGAAGTATGTAAGTCAAATCTTTATTCTGAGTGTTGCAGTCTAGCTACAGTTTACTCTTCTTTTTGGTCTTTTGCTATTTCTCTCTAGGCTAGCACCTCCCCTATTTGGGTTTATACGATTTTTTTAGTCAGTGCCCTAACATTTGTTTATTCTATAGAGGAAGTATAAAAGCTGTAAAAAGGAGTGCATGAAAGCAATTAAACAGGCTAAAAAAGAAAATGAAAAACAAAGCAAGACCAACCCCCAAACCTTTTAAGTATGTTAAAAGTAAAAAGAGGAGGACACCATGAGGAGGGACCTTTAAATAATGGGGCTAAGAAGGTTATAGAGGATACTGAAAAGGCTAATGTGCTAAACAGTTTTTTTCCCCTCTGTACACATTATAGAGAATCCTAGTGCTTATTAGTGCTTATAGCAGGGTCTGTAATAATGCAGGGTATAAATTAGGAATATTCACTATGGATGAAAGATTGTATGGTACGAACACAGTTAGACAAAGTTAATATCAATAAAGCCCCAGAACCCAGTGGTGTAACTACTTGGCCCATGATAGCGGAAGGGGGTAAGAAGGGGGTAAGCAATCCCCTTCCAGATTCTCTACAATCAGCTGATCATGCGTATGCAGTAAAAATACGCACAATCAGCTGTTTAAAAGTTCTGCCAGTTTGGTACCAGACTTTCAAACAGCTGATCGCACATATCTTTACTGCATATGCACGATCAGCTGTTTGAAAAAGCTGGTCGCGGAAACTCTGGGGAGGGGGGACCTGGCCTTCAACAACATGGGGGGGGGCTGCCAGGGCCTGATAAAATACATACTATAATCTTTAGTCCAGTTTTAGGCGGGGTACATAGGGACAGATTTTTCGTCCTGACCAACCGTTCGCATCTAGTGATTAGACATCCAGGACGAATCACTGAAGGACACGACAAATGTCACCACGGTCTACAGCTTGCCACGAGTGATCCCACAGTCCATAGGAGAATGCAGGTCGCTGGTGTCTTTTCTTCATGTCCGATCGAGCGAATGGGCAGCCAATATCAGGCGCCATTGCTGGCAAAATTAATAAAAAATCTGCTTGTGTTCCCAGCTTTATCTAGACCACTGTTTCTTATTATTTTCTTATTTTTTTTAGATTTACTTTCGTCTTGTGATATGCCTCTGGATTGGAAAAAAATAATGTAATATGCTGATCATATAAAAGAGGTAGTCAGCATGGATTTATGAGAAATAGATCTTGTCAGACTAACTTTCTTTGTTTTTGTGAATAAGAATATATAGATTCTGGTATAGCAGTTGATGTAGCATACTTGGATTTTGCTAAAACTTTTGATGCTGAGTCACACATACAACTTATGTATAAGCTGAGTTCTGTTGGCCTAGAAAAAAAATAACAACTTGGAAATGGAAGGCGTTCAGAGAAGGGCAACTAAAAAATAAGGGGAATGAAGGGTCTAGATTATGCAGACAGCTTAGATAAGTTAGGGCTATTTACGCTGGAGAAGCGGCAATTGTGTGGGGATATGATTACTTTATATGAATATCCCTCCTATGTATGAATATACTGCATTTTTAGGAGCTACGAATGTGATATTACATAAAGGAAATGTTTATATGTATGTGTGGTATTTCTCACTATTACCATCTAAATTAACAAAAATATGTGCATATAGCGTATGGTACTTATATTAGGTTCATATATTTATAAATGTATTTACATTGCTGGTACCCCTATTTTAATATGGATTAATCAAAATGGATGGTTTAGCCACACCCCACTGTTAAAACATCTACATTTGTTTAAAACAGAAAGGAAGTATAAGGAAGTTTCTCTATTACACCAAATTATGTGCTGTTTGTAAAACATTTGACAGTCTTAGCCAATGAAAAAAATTATCAGACACACACTGCAGATAAAAAAAGTCCAGCTGATGTTTGCTACACAGGAAGTCATGTTTGTGCATTATAGAGGACAGATATCTGTTGTATTCAATTAGATCAACTGGACTTGAAATGTAGTTCTTGAAGACATTTTGCTAGTCATCCGACTGGCTTTCTCAATTCAGAATGACTTGTACAAGAATCTGTGGCAATTATGTACCCTGGAAAATCCCAATTAGCATATTACAGCTAGGTGTTAAGGGTGTGATTAGATAGTGGCTAAGAGGTGTTATAGGAACGCCCAGAGTAAGGTGTTAAAACAGCATTGCACATGGCAGACAGTTGGTGTCGAACCCCCCCACCTCTATTTAGGCTTGGTTTCTTTATTTTCACATAAATGGCCTCCTTAACACCTCTCTTGAACCAGTCACGTTCCTTCGCCAGTATGTTAACATTACAATCTTCAAAGGTATGTCCTTTATCCTTAAGATGCAGATACACGGCTGAGTCCTGACCCAAGGAATTGGCTCTTCTGTGCTGGGCCATACGTTGATGCAGTTGCTGTTTGGTCTCCCCCACATACAAATCAGAGCATTCT
The DNA here is from genome assembly GCA_019447015.1 of Hymenochirus boettgeri. Lineage (NCBI taxonomy): Eukaryota > Metazoa > Chordata > Amphibia > Anura > Pipidae > Hymenochirus > Hymenochirus boettgeri. The sequence goes on from CM033471.1 coordinate 62,182,751, forward strand.
TCACTGCACTGCATATATGATGTCGCTTTTCTTGTGTTTAGGTATTGGGTCTTTCGGATGTACCAATTGCTGCCTCAGTGTGTTGTTCGGTTTAAAGCAGACAGGGATACGATGTTTTTTGAAAATTCTTCTTAATTTCTCGGAGACTCCTGCTACATATGGGATAACCACGTTCTTCCTCCTGTCTTGCTTTTCCCCTTCACTGTTGGTATTCGTGTTCTTTTCTTTCCTTCTACTTCTTTTGACAAAGGCCCAGTCTGGATATCCACAAGTTTTAAGGGCTCCTCTGAGATGTTTCATTTCTTTAGCCTTCGCCTCTGTGCTAGTGGGGATGTTCTCGGCTCTGTGTTGCAGGGTTCTGATGACACCCAGCTTGTGATCTAAAGGGTGGTGGGAGTCAAACATCAAATACTGATCTGTGTGTGTTGGTTTTCTGTAAACCTCTACTTCCACTTTACCATTTTCCTTAACTTCTACTAAGCAGTCCAAGAAAGCCAGTTTGTTGTTTTGTACCTCTTCCCTTGTGAATTTAATGTTTTGGTCCACCACATTAATGTGTTCTGTGAAAGCTTGTACTTCCTTCTGGTGGATTTTAACCCAGGTGTCATCAACATATCTGAACCAGTGGCTGGGTGCTATGCCCTTAAAGGTATTAAGCGCCTGTGTTTCTACCTCCTCCATGTAAAGGTTGGCCACAATAGGTGAAACTGGAGATCCCATAGCACATCCATGTTTTTGCTTATAGAACTTATCCCTGTATTTGAAATAGGTGGTATTCACCTAGCTGTAATATGCTAATTGGTATTTTCCAGGGTACATAATTGCCAGAGATTCTTGTACAAGTCATTCTGAATTGAGAAAGCCAGTCGGATGACTAGCGAAACGTCTTCAAGAACTACATTTCAAGTCCAGTTGATCTAATTAAATACAACAGATATACCATGACCTGGATGAATGAGAACCTTCATAAGTATAGAGGACAGAAACTTTGCATGTCTCTGGCCGTTTCTCTGAGAAAGAGCCTTCAGTTGCAAGAAGGCTCTATATAATTTTATTCTCTGTGGAGGGCTATTTCATCCTTTAAGCCCACCTCACCTTAAGCTAAATAGATGCCTGATATCTTGTGCTCCTAAGTCCTATCCCATAGAAACTGTGAATTTGTGTCCTGCAATCTAACAAGATTGAACCATGGCAGGATAGTCTGGGTACCTTATAAGACCTCAGTTTATCCGATAGTGAACCCTAATGAACAGTCTCTCTGGAGGTAGCTGGGAGTTAATTGGGAGTGTGTGTTGTGCAGGACCTTATGGAACTTACCACTTAATCTTTCAGGGGTATATAAATTTGAATCCTATGCAGCAGTTGTGATGTTTGACTGAACTGTACTTATATACAAAGACTGGCATTTCCAGTACAATCCAAAAGTTGCCACTGTTGTGTACATGTATATATAGAGAGAGCTTTTTTTTTTTTTTTTACAATTTTACATAGCCCCTCGGCATCATGTATGTCTTGGCTTCCAGGTTCTAAATAAAAGCAAGGCAAGACAAGAAGCTTTAGCGAGACACAGAGCGAAATGCATCCCAATGTTCTTTGCTATCTTTTCATTAGTCTGCCTCCCTAACAGACACTGAAGTTAGTGGAAATCCCATTTGATGTTCTAGAAAGGACTGTAAAATATAACTTATAAAATGTACAATATTGACTGTTTGTTACCTTGTCACTAGAACATTAGATATTGACTAAATATTGATTAAATACTTATGTAATGAAGTTAAAGTGATAAGCATTTTTATGTGTTATACTTTAATGGGATGAGGGGAAAAATAGGCTAAATATATTTTTAATTGATATACCTATATAGAGAAAAATAAAGGATTCACTTCAGTTCGCTTCAATTATTTTTCTGGTTCTGGACATGTGCATTAGCCACAGTACATGAAGAAGAAATGTCTGCCCTTTTCTCTAGGAATGCTGGGCCTGAGATATCTTCTTATATGCTTCTTATATTATTTAAGCAATGTGTTTCTATTGCATAAGGCTGCGAAGTACCTTCTGTTTAAAGAACACTATTTAATTTTATGCTCGACGGAGGGCTTTTTGCTCCTGTAAAAGTTATGTCCATCCCCCCAAAGTAACTTTTGGTAGCTGGTAGGAAATGGCTATAAACCTCGACCTTGCGAGGCTTATAGCACTGCCAGATCCTCGAAATATACTTACCAGCAGGAGGGGCTCAACCAGCATCCACTACGGTGATTGGCTAAGGCGCCTCCCTGTAAGTTATATAGCTAAATGGTATCTTGCGGTCCCAAATTTAACCCAACACAATTCATCATTAATCTATTTTTTGCAATGATACAATCAAACATGATTGAAACATATCATGTTGTATAGGGACCGTCTGGGTCCTCTTTTCAAACTCAGAGTTCTAATTGTGAGAATTTCCATACGGATTCTCTATTGGTCTTTCCGTAGCCTACCATCAAATGGATGTCTAATGGTATTTCTCTTGATGTCATTGCCTAAAGATTGAGAGGGGAGGATGATGTTGCCCACCCCACAGCATTTGTACTTCACTATGGTATGGAGCATGAAAGCACTGCTATATCTCCACTAGGAATGGCCGGTTCATAACAGCAGATTTCGGGGGTTCATGAATCGTGGATCTTAAGGTTTTTCCTGAAATCTCCTTCCTGAACTTTTTCCGAACTCCATTCAGAAATTTTTGAAAATCCTAGAACTTTTGGAAATCATTGCCTGGACGTAGTGAAATCGCCCAGTGTTGGCGACATTAGCGGACTTGGTGTCTAAGCACCTTCTGAGCATTCATTATTGTACATGGATCTTACATGGATCACTAGAACCTAAGCACATGGGAAGTTGAGAATTAACTCTATTTGATTAACTTTTTGTGATCTAGCAATAGGGTTGTACATATTTTGGGTGAAAATTTCCTTTATTCATATACTGTAGTTTTGGTTGATCCAGGTAACCTTTTCAATTGGCATTTGGAATCAGAAAGGATTTTTTTTTCAGCTGTTTTTTTTTTTTGCCTTCCTCCGAACTAAAGGTTGGACTAGATAGACTTATGTCTTTATTCAACCTCCATTACTATTGTTACCAGATAAGAGGGGAACCCCAATTATTTGGCAATATTATTATCTAAAAAAGTAAAGACAATTACAGCCATGGGAGTCTTTAGTGCTATACATTAAACCATGGGAAATGAAATACCACAGATTGCTTGATTTACCCATAAATGTGCATCCCTGCCCAATTTAGCATATTTTCAATGCAGCTTCCTCGCCAAAATACCAGTATTTGCTTTTAATGAATGGTAAATGTGTTTGCCTGTGTTAACAAGTCTTTTGGTTATTTTTAAGCAGGGAGTTAGACAAGCATGTTCTCAAACATTAAAAAACTGACAATTTTCTGCATTTAACATTGCTTGGCAAAAACAGGTGAAAATCTATCTTTGCAATTTCTCAATTATTCTGCAAGAAATAGATTTTTTTTCTGCGCCTAATGAAAACACTATTTTTAGTGCTGAACATGTTTTTACAGAGAATATCAGAGATAATGCAGACAGGCCTTGATGCATTCAACTATTTTAAATTCCATTTAGATGAGAGAACATCACTGTGCAATTTCATTTTGTTTTATACCATCTCACCTAAGTCTCCATCAAAAGCAGAAAACTGTTACAGGCTGGTTTTATTAGGATTATTAGATCTAAAATACAGCGTCCAAATACCACTGTCTTTCTTTGGTTTCCAGATGTTTTATGCAATGGAATGGCTGTTATATAAAATTATCTTTTGGCACAAAAGTAGGCCATGCAGATCTAAACTCTGATAAAAGTGACATAAAAACAAAACAGTAAAGTATTTATTAGCGTGTAAGAAATTCTTTTAGAACTTGTACAGACTGAAATAAATAGACTGAAAATATATACTAATTTAAAAAGCTTATAAGATGACTTTAATTATACCAAATCAGATAGACATTACAAACATAGACATCGAAACCATAATCCTACAATTTGTTGGACTCTAGTTCTTTCCTCTCCTATCATGTCTGTTCTTTCATAAGATTCACTATGTGGAAGACTAGTATCATGTTCTTTGACACAATCTAAAAAAAACAATATAAGCGTGTCATGTCCATCAGTGTTATGTGCTCATTATAAATACACTTGCCTTATGAAGTTCTTTTTTATTTCTATGGAAAACTCCTTAAAAGATCTCTAATCAGTCAATCTGTGAACCTTAAAATGGTGTTAAAGGGCTAGGCCATACTGTTCCATTTGCCCACACGCTAACGATTGTGATTGCGATCTGTTAGCATGTGAGAATCACAAAGTAGTACATTTCAATATTTATTTTATTAATCTTTAAAGGATAACTAAACTTACATTGTTTTAATCCTAATGTGAAAGCTTTTCTCCTAATGTGAAAGCTTTTCTCCCCAGAACACCAATGCATTGTAAGATTCTTCTCTAGTAAGTTGCATTTAGTACATGTAAGTAATAGATTCTGGAACAAAGAAGGCTTCCATGTTGTTGCCAGTACTCATAGCCCATGTTGGCTTAAAAAAGCCACACACCCTGACCCCAGGATTCACTGTCTCTAGCTTCTGTTTCTAGCGAAAGATAACATTTATATATGTACCTATATTGGTTGTTGGGTTGCTGGTGGTGCACCATGTAAATGCCATGATTTTAAAAGGTATCCACCCTGAACAACTTTTGCTGTAATATAGCCCAGCCTAGCTTACCCCCAACCGAAATGTACTTACACTTCTTTGTTCCCCCAGCACTCTGTTCCTGGCCCTCTGCTTGCTGGAATTTGCAAGCAGGGGCGGGACCGGCAGCCACGTCTGTAATTAGCTTAGAGGTAGCCAGTCACAGACACGGCTGCTGGCAATGCAGAAAGCCCAGGGAATGAAGGAGCATAAGTACATTTCTGCTGCTTCTTTTACAAAGCGAACTTGGCAGTTGTGAGTGGGTTAGGGTCCCCTGCGCATGCCAGAAACCACTCAGAAAATAAGGAAGAAGCAGGGACCAGATGACTCACAGATAGCTCCTACTCTTCACTTTCTGGAACTATGAACAGACCCTGCAGGAGAACCATTTGGAGCAGAGATGTAAGGTAAGGATTTTTGAACACTACACAGTGGGGCCAGTAGTGGGATAAATTTTAGTTTTGGCGTGGACATGCCCTTTAAAAACATGCAGCCCAAGAGGTCACAAGTTCAAATCCCCTAGTTTAATTATGAAACAATAACACATATTGGTAAGTTTTCTACTTTTTTTGTTTGTTTGTTCCCAGGGGCATAACTACCAGGGGAATCAACCGCAGGGCGGGCAGGAGCCAAGGGTGCCCCATTTAATTTGTTTTCCTATGACAGATATAGCCTCCTCCCAGAAAATCACAGTAGATGAAGCATGTATAGGGCCCCATTATAGTTTTGCAGGGGACCCAGTGTTTCCTAGTTACGCCATTGTTTTTCCCCATCATGTTTCTATAAGAATATAAAGTTTCCACTTATGTACAAATATATTTATATATAACAGCTTTGTTTTTAATTTACCAACCAGTGTGAATTGCTGACAGCCTTCCTGGAACGATTCAAAATAGTGAACTGATTTATTGACATTTACTGGTGGCACACAGCTAAAGTGCTGTGTTTGGAAGCAAACTGGAACACTGGTTCCATTCCACAGGCTACCTTTTTTTTTTGTTTCCAAGCAAAAGATTAAGATTCTACATGTACTGATGTCCCAACTAGTAGCTCTTGTGGGGTAGAGGTAGAAAGCATTTTTTTTAGCAAGGCACAGTATGGAAGTAGAGATGGCCGAAACTGCTTTCGTTCCGTTTTCGGATTATCGGATTTCAGGAAAATTCCAAAAATGGAACTTAAATTCGGGACTTCGAAGCGGGTTTTCGATTTTTATTGAAAGTTCAAGCTATTTTCGAAATTCTCGGAAAATATCCTTGAACGTTTGATGATTCTCGAAAATACGATCTGAAACTATTTTCGATTTTCTGCCTGTATTTATGAGGATTATCGAACGTTCAGAATGTTCAAGATTATTTTTAAATGAAAAATTTTAAAAAATAAGTCGAATGTTCAATAAAAATCGAAAATGCGCTCCGAAGTCCTGAAATCCAAACTTTCTGTCCGAATGTTTTTGACGGAACATTCGGATTTCAGAACCGAGGGGTTCCATGGCAGATCCAGGCTCAAGTTGGCCCTGGGTCCCATCTCTCTATTGAAGGTTACAGGTTCTATACTTGATTTTTTACTGAAATGTTAATAATCTGTTACGTACATCTTAGCTAGCAAAGAAATAAACTGCAAAGGAATTTATCATTGTTAGGGACAGGAAAATTTGTAATATGTTTACACAAAAACTGCACTGAAATCTGTGTTCTGTGTCAGAAGAAGCAATGATTTCTGAGCTGTTACATTATTGGCTGTCAGCTTCCAGGAAGTAAGGCTGCAGCTTCCTGTGAAGTGTACTGTGTACACTTAGCTGGGTGCTCCCAGATAATGTGAATTATGGGAGTTGACCCTTAGTAAGTTAACTTTATGAATCACCCAGCATTCACAGCAAAGGGAGAGGTGAGACACAGCTTTTTGTATCTTTGTGACTGTGCTCTTTCTATTGGGGCTATTGTTTCTGGTTGTTTATATAAAGTAAGGTGATTGGGAACAAATGACAATTTTTCATCTGTACCAATTGACCACAATGGCAATGTTGGTAGTTTTCCGCAATATGGGCAGCTATGTTTGTACTATACACCTTGCTGATATAAGCCAAATCCTGTTGGATCCAACATGCTTTAACAGAGATCGACAACAGGTATGGCTAGCTTAAAGGAAAAAAAATGAAACTCAAGTTGTTTGGGTAATATAAATTAGTGGTTCTTGGAGTGTTAGTTCACTATACAAAAGAAGGAGAAAATGTAAAGAGGAATAAAAATTACCCAGTGCCAATATTATTACTATAAAGTGGGTGCTGAGCCCTGGTAAAACAAAGGCAAATATTGAAACATACAGGGTCCCAAAAAGCAAGTGGGAGACCAGGCTTCTATTTGGAGCACAATGTTTACAAGGGCATACCTGGGCATATAAAAAACAGCAGGGGCAAACATCCCCCAGTAATAAAAATAGCTAGGTGGTGGGCACATGTATTAGAATAACAGGAATACTTTAATACAAAGTATTACAGGAATACTGTATATATAGAATCATAAAGTACAGTAAACAGTAAATAATAAAATACATATGTGTAAAACCAAAATGGTCCCGATATTCACATGTCTCACATATTCTATATGAGAAAACAGTATACTATGGATGATGTCAGTAATTAGACGATTTAGGCAACTGAATAGGAGACAGTTCATACAAGAGCACTAATATGTGGACACGCCTGTGATGTCCACATATCTTTAAAGTGCAAACATGTAGAAATGGGAATAGTACAATTTCACTCACTCTTTGCAGTTCAGAGTAAGCCCATGTGTTCACATCTCTAATAGCAATCCCCACCTCCAATATTGTATAAACTGCATATACCGTAAACAGAGTCCATCCTTACAACCGAGTGTCTATCCCCTCATGGTACATGAATCAAAAGACTAAGAATGTTTGTGGAAGATTCCTAGAACATTCGTAGATATAGACCCTGGCATTCGTAGATACAGCCCAAAGCACCTTTCAAGACCTACCATCTTCTTCTGTGTACACAAATAGGAAGCTGTGGGAGCACTCCTGTTACAAAAAAAAAATAAAAAAACCCCATGTTTTTACTGTTTGCACTAGCATAGATATTATGATATATGGGGCCCAGGAATGTGCATTGATCATCTCTTTTCTTGTTTGTTCATCTACTTCTGTGTCACATGACTGGGCTGCTTTCGCGTTCATATAGTGTGCGCACACCTATGTAACAAAAAATACTGTCCCTACACACCACAGAGATACACTGCCCAATATCCATATTGAAAGCTATCAAATCATCAAAAATAACACATATGTTCATAACATAAACCTGTCATAAAAAGGGGAAAGTATGGCACTTAAAGATCATTTTTTTCATTTAAACCATGAGGTGCCCTTGAACCTGTTGTACTGTTTTCTTATACAGACTATGTAAGACACATGAATATCAAAGACATTTTGGTTTTAAACATATGCACTTTGGTATGTACTGTTTACAGCACTTTATAATTCTATATATATTTGGTAACTTTATATTAAAGTTTTCATGGTTATTGTGGTACATGTACCCACCACCAAGCTACAATATTTGTTATATTGGGGGCTATTTGCCCCTGCTATTTCTTAAATGCCCAAGTATAAGGAAAGTGCCCACTTGCTTTGTGGGACCCTGTATGTTCCAATATTGTTATTAATAGTAATAGTTAAGAGAGACTGTGACTAAACTGTATCTATACCCACTGCTACAACCAGGGCTGACATCACTACCCAAATAGCTACATCTATTGTAACAATGTAGACGAAATGTTAAATAGTATGTGTAACGTGAAATTAATATTGTAAAAATGGATAATTGCTATCTATGCAAAACTGTAAATAACATTTTTCCAACTAATCACACAGTCAGTAGCGTACCTACGCTACAGCAGCCCCTGCCATTGTTTAAAACAGCTGGTTGGGCAAAGGGCAGCGGTGGGTCAAGGGCCCAGCCTCCAAGCCCACAGGAGGCCATCTTTTCAGGTTTTGAAGTTTCAGCCAGGCAAGGATAAACTGTCATTCACCCCCTCCTACTATGTGTAAAAACTTTACATTTATACTTTAATACCCATAGCAAAGTAGTGTCCTTTCACTATAACACAAAACCACAGGGTAAATGCTATTGGCTGTAGCTCACTGCTCACTGTTTTGTGACACAGCTCATCTCCATTGCCCAGCTCACTCACTCTAGCTGTGTCTTAGATTTTGGGAGGGACTGAGCCCAGCGAGAGCAGGGGAATACTTTATAACTAGGATGAGCTAAAGAGGACATGATGATAAATGGTGAAAGGGAGTAATGGGAGCAGAAAGAAGTCAAGATCCCAGCAGCTCTTAAAATGCAGAAAAGGATAAAAGCAAGTTTTTTTTTTCATTTTTAGTGTCCCTTTAAAACAAACAATGGGGCAATGCAAGGTAGTCACAGATAGGCACCCCTGACAGGAGCTCATCCATACCTTTTCATATATAGAAATATTTATTTTGATTTTATAGCTTTAATCGAAATTAAGGGTAAGTCTAAATGCCTTTTGGTTACTTTCCCACAACCTTATATCAAATGATTCTCCAGAGTTGAAGTGATTTATTATTGATATTAGATATCATTAGTGTGATCATTTTTTCCCTGTATATCCTTTTCATTTGTTTTGGAAAGAAGTTGCTTCCAAAATGTCACTTAAACAAAAAATGCTGACTGCTGTAAAACTAAAGAAAAGGCAAACATGTCCATGTTAAGAAACCTATTTTAGGATAATTAATCATAACTTTTTCTTGGCATTCATTTTATTTAAAATGCTTTATATTTAGCAAATGAAGGAAATCTGACAGTCATCTTTTTTTAAGGTCATGCAAAAGAATGCTAAAGACTTTAGATTTATCCCAGATAGTAATGTCCCATTATAACAAAGTTGTTTGAATAACAGACATTAATAAGTTTCTATCTGAGTTACCCATCTCAGGGGAAGGCCTTAATAATATGTCCACCACCACTACCACCCCCAAACAGAAATAATCCATTTCTGCCTCTAACTGTGCCTGAGAGGTTTCTGGTGCAGTATAGTTTTTCCTCTCTCAGGCTGCCCTCTGATGTTGGTTGGGGCACAGAAAAATTACTATGCTGCATTTAATCTTCCATACCTAGACTTTGCTTGGTTAAAATGTGTCAAATTCGATCCTAAATATACTTACCACCCCTTGTTCCATTGACTGCATTCTTCTGCTGCTTCCAAGCGTGTCAGTGACTGGCAAATTTAAAAAGGGAAGTCTAGGTATGGGTGGATTTCATGCCCTTTAACTTCTTTTGTTGCACTCCTTATCACAGCTTTTATAATACGGCTATTCTGTTCCCTCAGGTATAAAAATTTTAAATGCCAATTTGTTTCTTTCCATATCCCTTTTTACCTGATTTTGCTACACTTGTTAACTAACTTCTGAGCAGGAGTGATTCTTTTAATAGCATAACATTTGCTTTCTTAAAGTTAAATTGTTTTGTTAACCAAGTACACTTTTGTTTTTTGCAACCTATATTAAATGACTATACATCATATTCACTATTCCCTACGCTGCCTGTTACCTTCATCTCCATAATAAGCTCAGGGGTATTACTATTAGATTTTTCCAAAACCAACAATGCATCTTTTCTAGTATGAAGTTCTACAATCTGTGAAAGAAAATACTCATGAAGCAAATTTAACAACTTGAAACCTTTTGAGATGTTGGTAGTTCCCTTAATCCAATCTATGTCAGGGTAATTGAAATTCCCCATTACCAGAACGTGCCCCAAACCTGCAGCCTTTGGCAACTGCATATAAATGAATTTTTTATCTCCTCACTGGCATTTGGTTTTTTTGTAACAGATATCTACACATAATTTACCCACCTATGTGCACATTTCCACATATACTGTTTCAGCCTTATTGTTTATAAGCTATTCCATGTTTTAGATTTGGCTTCAGTTCTTATTTAACATATACATAACCCACCTCCTTTCTTATTTACTCCATCAGTATCCTTACAATTTCACTGCCCAGCCATGTGAATCATTTAGTCATGTTTCTGCTACTGATCACCTCATATGTTTCTTTAGTTCTAGTTCTCCAGTTTTCCAGACATACTTCTTGCATTTTTTAACATACATCTTAGATTATTGTTTAATTTATTTCCACACTTTGACGTACATGCCTCCTTTTCCTTAACCCTCTATCTACCCTAGTGTAGTCCAAAAATACCCATTCCCAATCTTCACAAACCCTCTAGCCATTTTCTCCCCAAAAACATCTACACCAGCATTATTTAGGTACAGCCCATCCATATTAAAGAGCCTGTGTAACCAGCAGAAATATCAGGCCAGTTCTCTGAAAACCCCTTCTCCTTACACCAAACTATTAGCCACACATTAATACACATTACTCAATTGCATCCCTAATGTAGCACATGGCTGCAGTAATATTTCTGAAAATACTAACCTGGCAGTCCTTACTTTAAACTTGGCTCCTAACTCTCAGTCAAAGAATGACTTCTCATCATCCTTCTTTGTCATCGGCAACAATGCGAACCAAAACTGCTGGATCACTCCCAACCCCACCTATCTACTGGATCCAGGATCCATCACATGTGGAAACCTAGCACCAGGTAGGCAACATATTGTGTGCATGTATGGTCTTGGCGGTAGATAAACATATCTACTTTTGTAATAATAGAGTCCAATACCACCTGCCTAGCCTTCTATGTCATAGGTTCTATCTCCCTTGTGTTATGAATGCTGGTTCCTTTGGTGCTTAGGGGATCGGCATGCTCCATATATGCTACTTCTGAGTTGTCCTCCCTTGCTTCTTCATATAAGACAGCAAATTTCTTGGGATGGACTAGTTCTTTTTTTTTTTTTTTAAAGTCTATATCCATTCCATGCTAACATCACAAAAAAAAACTCAATTTGGAGTTACTACACAAAGCTGTGCCAATGGCTAAGCCTACCAAAGTATCTATGCGAAATGAAATGTGTGGCATGTAGTGACTAAAAAGTCAAATACAACAGGTCCAAGGTCCTACATTAATAACTAATAATAATTTCCTACTATAATAATAACTAATAATAATTATTAATTTATTATTTCACTTACTATTTACAATTATCAATAACAATCTCATATAAAAAGGCCTAAATAAAAATTTAGTTTAATTCCTCAATGTTTGGGTAACCCTGAAACTTTTAAAGTGCTATTTTATATTCTCTTTACACCAAACTCGGAAATAACACTCCTTGTATGCCGGCCGGTATGTTTCAGGACACCCAAGGAGCCTGGTGCCCTTAGCCCCACCCTTTAACACAGACCACACCCCTAAACCACACCCATTTCTTATTTTTTGGGGAAGAAAACAGACTATAAAGGGGTTGGATTGGTGGGAGGAGATTGACAGCCGCCCCTCCAACCTCATGCGCCCCTAGGCCCGTGCCTGCTGTGCCTAATGGTAAATACAGCCCTGGTACCATGCCAACAATACAATTCATTTTTTATGGTTGGATCACATAGGGATACACAGCCTGGGGTATAATATATAAGTCTTTATAGACAAGGGACATTAATCGATAAAAATTCAACTAGTTTGCATATAAAATAATGAAGACATAACATAGGGAAAATTTACAAAAAAAATGCCAATACAAGCAGCAATGTAGTTGTAAGATAAAAGCCTATTAGAAAAGTCAGATGAAGGAAAATTTGGTATGTAACATTTCATTTTTTAAATGGTGTGTCAAGATTAATAATAACAGTGGAACATTAAAGAACAAAGAAACCTGGCTTACGTGCATTTGCCAAGAGAGGCCATAGGTGATATCCTGATTGCCCTAGTGAATCGTAGTAATTACCCACAGGAGATACAATGGAGGCCAATCAAAAACATATTTACAACAGTTTTTTCATTGACGTTAATATTGTTCCTTTAAATAAAAGAAAACTTTGACTTATTGCAGTTAAACTGCCATTAAAGTCAAATAATATCCACTAGTTTGTTTTTTGCCTCAATTCTGAATGAATTTGATTTGAGTTACATATTGCCGGGTTTTCTTTGCATGCTTATTTCAATTAATAATACAATCCTGAGATGTTTTGTTTTTATAAAGAGAAAATTGTTTTTTTCTTTTACATAAATAATTGTCATTGTCATAGAGACACTGAAAGTACAATTCTTAATCCATATCCCCTCAGGGAATGGGCACTCACTCTACTAAATTATAATTGTCATAAGGACATAGGGTGATCTAGTCGGTAATATGCTCAGTGGTGGGTAAGACAAGAAAGCTTTATTCAAAAAACATTACCACTAAAAACATTATTGCACCAAACACTGATACACACACAGAAATCACTATATGAAACCAGTAGTCCAAGCCCTATAAAAGTGTGGAATAAAGTTATGAATAATTCCTAAAAGACAGAAAGTCAGAGTAATAAATGTCTAAAGTGACCAATGCTGCCATAAATAACAAACGGAGTTGGTCTCACCCACGAAGTATCCTTGAATATAACTATAGATCCCTATGTGGGGAAGACAAGTAACTAAGTCACTCAATGGACTCCAAAGGTGATCCGTTAGCTCATAGGGCATTCGTCCTTAGAGACCCATGTCCCGGTACTCCTCGTTGCCCCCAGGTAAGTGCGGCTTACTCCAATATCCCTCCAATGCTGAGCCGAAGCAGAATCTCAAACTCAGAACTTCAATAATACCCCCGTGACATCAAGGAAGTCCGGTAGTGAGCTCCGTCTGGGGGCAGGTTACAGTGCGTCTCCCAGCTGTTCCTATCCCCAAACCAGGCGGACTCATAACCTCCCACTCCAGACGTAAGAGCCAAGCAGGGGACCATTCACAGATGTAATGATGTATACCAGATAGATCCAGTACATGTATAAGCCTGCTGCAAAGTTAGCATAAAGGAAAGGGTCAGCTACACGTGCACCAAACTAACCGTGCTCCATTCAGGTTTAAATAGTCTTACGTGTGTCCATATAAATTCTACCTGGAAACCCCGGCAGTTGTCAGCTTATTCACCAGACCTCCCAGGGACAGCACAAGTGGTATATTTAGCAACAACACAAATAGTTTACCATCAGATACTTTATATACAAAAAGATCAACAGAAAAAAAAGATAAAGGTAACATGGCTTATCGATACAGAATAGTTTACAGGAACATGTTAAACACTTGCTCCTCATTCAGACCCTCAGGTGATCGTGAACCCATCGTGTATATCCATTTTACCTCAAACGATCCCAATCACCTCCTCTTTTGGGTTTTAGAACCCTCTCAATTTCCACTCACTTGTAGCGTGTTAGGGTAATTCTGATGAAATTCAGAAAAGTGCCGAGCTACCGAACTGAGAGGGTTAGCATTACGGATATCTCGAACATGTTCATGTTCTAAGGTTCTTTCAGCCAAGGATCTTATTGTTTTACCAATATATACTTTTTGGCAGCTGCAGGTTAACATATACACTACCCCTTTGGTTTTGCAATTAATGAAATTACAAATTTTAAATGTCTTATTTCCTTTATTTGTATAGGTATGTATTTTATTCACCATAAAGGGACAGGCTTTACACCTTCCACATTTATACATACCTGTACTTTTTTCCAACCATGTAGGTAATTTTTCATCCTGAAAAAAACTACTGACTACCTTTCCCCCAATAGTGGGTGCCCTCCGGGTTGTGATATGTGGTTTGAGGGGTAGAATTTTTTTTAAAATTGACATCCCCTTTAAGAACATGCCAAAATTTATTCAATGCAGATTTAATAAAATGCCAGAATTATAATTCATTATCAATCTTAACGGCTGGTCACCATTAACGATCTTATCTTAAAAGACCAAGTCTTCTCTTTTGGAAAATTTAGCCTGTCTGAAGGCTGAATGAAAAAAACTTACAAACTCTATCAAAGGCCCTAAAAGAGGGGGTAATAGATAAAAAGGAGTTTGACTGTCTCTATGTAAAATTTCCTGTCATGCCCTGTTTCTACTGGCTCCCCAAACTTCATAAAAACCCTAAAAAGCCCCCTGGTCGTCCGATATCAAAGTATGTCGATAAATTATTAAGACCGTTCTTAACGACACTACCTGTTTTTTTGAAAGACACTAGGGACATATTAATGAGACTTGATTCTATACAAGTTATGGAATCTACGGTCCTTATAGCACTGGATGTGGAAGCCTTGTACCCCTCCATTCCCCATTCCCAAGGAATGTTTGCCATTGAAAAATATCTAAGGTCTAGGGGTGATAAATATAGGCTAAATTCTAGTCTGGTGATGGAATTGTTGGATATTATCCTCACCAACAATTACTTTGAGAATGTTTTTTATCATCAGAAGCAGGGCACTGTTATGGGTGCGGCCTGTGCACCTACATATGCGGGGCTGTACCTTGGCGAATGGGAAAGGCAGCTGTTTGCTAAAGAGGTATTGGCATGGGTCCCAGACTATATAAGTCTGTGGGCCAGATACATCGATGATGTGATTATTTTGTGGGATGGACCAATGGAGGAATGGGAACGGTTCTTTACTTATATGAATGTGAATGACTTAAATCTTAGATTCACTTATCAATCTAGTAGGGACCAAATCCCATTCCTAGATCTCACTATCAAAAAACTGGGGAATAAACTCCATACTGAGATGTATAGGAAACAAACTGAGGGTAATTCTCAATAGGTCAGTACTTGGGCACACAGAAACTGTACCACATTGAATGATTTTGAAATTGCAGCTAAAGAGCTGGAAACCAGGTTTTTACAAAGGGGTTACCCCAAAAATTGGTTAAAAAGGGCCTACATACGGGCTAAATTTTCCAAGAGAAGACTTGGTCTTTAAAGATAAGATTGTTAATGGTGACCAGCTGTTAAGATTGATAACAAATTATAATTCTGACTGGCATTTTATTAAATCTGCATTGAATACATTTTGGCATGTTCTTAAAGGGGATGTCTATTTATGGTTGTTAAAAGGTATAGGTATGTACAAATGTGGAAGGTGTAAAGCCTGTCCCTTTATAGTGAATAAAAGACATACCTGGGTTAATTAGTATAGTATAGTATTTGAGGTTGAATAAAGACATAAGTCCATCCAGTCCAACCCATCTGACTCCAAGTGGCATTCGGAAATTTCCCTGGATCAACTCTACTTTTTGTATCAATACCAGTAACTTGCAACATTCCTTGTTTGCAGAAACTCATCCAGCTTTTTTTTTTAAACTGACCAGTGAACCTGCCAAAGCAATGTCCGCTGGAAGACAGTTCCATAGCTTTACCATTTTCACAGTGAAAAACCCTTTCTGAACTTGAAGCCTAAACCTTGAAGTCTTAAGTTATGTCCACATGTCCTCTGACATTCTCTATTGGTGAACAATGCCCCAGATAGTTTATTGTATGGCCCATTTATGTATTTATGCACAGTAATCATCCCCATGCAAGAGCCTTTTCTCCAGCGTACATAATTGTAACTTTTCCAGTCTCTCTTCATATTCAAGCTCCCCCAATCCCCTTATTAATTTAGTTGCTCTTCACTGAACCCTTTCCATTTTAAAGATGTCCTTTTTTTACACAAGATTCCAAAATTGCACTGCATATTCCAAATGAGGCCTTACCAATGCTTTGTAAAGAGGGAGAATAATATTTTCCTCCCTTGAATCCATACCTCTCTTTATACAAATAAAGAAAATAAGACATTTAAAATTTGTAATTTTATTAATTGCAAAACCAAAGGGGTAGTGTATATGTTAACCAGCAGTTGCCAAAAAGTATATATTGGTAAAACAATAAGATCCTTGGCTGAAAGAACCTTAGAACATGTTCGAGATATCCGTAATGCTAACCCTCTCAATTCGGTAGCTCGGCACTTTTCTGAATAACCCTGACATGCTACAAGTGAGTATAATTGAGAGGGTTCTAAAACCCAAAAAAGGAGGTTTGATCCTCCAAAGGGAGGCAAAATGGATATACACGATGGGTTCGCGATCACCTCAGGCTCTGAATGAGAAGCTAGTGTTTAACATCTTACTGTAAACTATTGTGTATCGATAAGCCATGTTCACTGTCTTTTTTGTATATAAAGTATCTGATGGTTACTATTTGTGCTTATACATTGTTGCTAAATATACCACTTGTGCTGTCCCTGGGAGGTCTGGTGAATCTCGGCGGACTAATGCCCTACGAGCTTACGGATCACCATTGGAGTCCATCGAGTGACTTACTTACCTGTCTTCCCCACATAGGGATCTATTGTCATCTTGATGGATCCCTTGTGGGTGAGACCAACTCCGTTTGTTATTTATGGCTGCATTGGTCACTTTAGACATATTTTACTTTGACTTTCTGTCTTTTAGGCATTATTCACAGATTTATTCCACACTTTTATAGGGCTTGGACTACTGGTTTTATATAGTGATTTCTGTGTGTGTATCAGTGTTTGGTGCAACAATGTTTTTAGTGGTAATCTTTTTTGAATAAAGCTTTCTTGTCTTACTCACCACTGAGTATATGACCGACTCGGTCACCCTATGTACTTATGACAATCATAATTTTGTAGCGTGAGTGCCCATTCCCTGAGGGGATATGGATTAAGAATGGTACTTTCAGTGTCTCTATGAACACTGTATTCTTTGTGTTCCCATTAGTGACCATTCATTG
Organism: Hymenochirus boettgeri; assembly: GCA_019447015.1. Taxonomy (NCBI): domain Eukaryota; kingdom Metazoa; phylum Chordata; class Amphibia; order Anura; family Pipidae; genus Hymenochirus; species Hymenochirus boettgeri. The sequence goes on from CM033471.1 coordinate 62,200,191, forward strand.
CACCGGTACTTACTTACCATAGCTGCTTGTGAAATATCCCTTTCCTCGTCCATAAATATTTCTTACATAAAATATTGACACAGGACTAAGGATAGAAATATTCAGAAATAAAAAGATTTTACAGTAAATATGTGAATGTACATCTTCTGGGTTTATTTTTAGATTTCATTTAATTTTTTTTCTCCTTTAGGTAAATAGATATATGTGTTATAAGAAGCACCATGCAGTAAAATTATATCCAAATTTTGGATATTAATTAGTATAGTATAGTATTTGAGGTTGAATAAAGACAGACGTCCATCCAGTCCAACCCATCTGACTCCAAGTAGCATTCGGAAATTTCCCTGGATCAACTCTACTTTTTGTATCAATACCAGTAACTTGCAACATTCCTTGTTTGAAGAAACTCATCCAGCTTTTTTTTTTTAAACTGACCAGAGAACCTGCCATAACAATGTCCGCTGGAAGACAGTTCCATAGCTTTACCATTCTTACAGTGAAAAACCCTTTCTGAACTTGAAGCTTAAACCTTTTTTCAAGTTTTAAGAGATGGCCACATGTCCTCTGACATGCTCTAATGCCGAACAATGCCCCTGATAGTTTATTGTATGGCCAGTTAATGTATTTATACACAGTAATCATATCCCCACGCAAGTGCCTTTTCTCCAGTGTACATAATTGTAATAATAATCAGCCTTTTCAGGCAGAGTTCTCACTCTGCCGGAAAAGGCTGATTCCACAGTTTTCTGTAGGGGGTAGGGTCTGAGTAACCCACGGCACTCATGAGTGGGCGTGGCTTAGACACTCGTGAATGGGGGGGGTTAGGCACCCCTTGAGTGGGTGGGGCCATGGCACCTTTGAATGGGCGGGGCCACGGCATCCGCGAATGGACGGGGCCACATAGGGGCTGTAAGATAATGGGCCATGGGGGGCCTGCAAATCTTTTGTGTTGGGCCATATTTTGGTGCAGCTGCTTTTTAGTCTCCCCTGCATACTAATCAAACCACTCTTCACTGCACTGCATTACATATATGATGTTACACATTTTTGCATCTGAGGAGAGCTCCTGTGGGAGATGAAATACGTAAACTTCTATGAATCAGTTCTAATAATAATTACATGCATCCATTTCCATTATATTGTATATATATAATTGATGATGGCCTCAACTAAGATGGCCGAAGCATGCTGATTACATACGTGTTTGTCTAATGAATTAAAATTTTGACAATGTCCAGTTAAGTGCACTGTTACCTATTGCCTTGTGTCTTATATATTCAGGAGCACCCTGGCTGTTGATAAGCAGATGGAGTGCGAAGGACCCTCGCTACCATATATATATATTATATATAATATATATTATATTTCATAAATCTTAGTCCATAAACAATTTTTTTTTTTTAATTTAATTGAAATTTTAGGACCTGGTGAAATCTTAGAGAACCTAGCTCAGTTTTTCTATTCTTATCTTCTCAAATTTCCTTTTGTCTGGAGATGTGCCTTTGGATTGGAAAAACACTGATGTAATTCACTTGTAATGAAAAAATTGGAAGTTGGAAAAAATCTTTATGTGCACAGCTTTTTTCCCTTGGAGTGCTCTGTACTTCTATGAGTGTATATACAATATATATATATATATATATATATATATATAATAATACTAACTACCTGAAACTTCCCTTTGTAAATAGTTGGTGGACTTCATAATGCAAGTTCCCAGGTGGGCCCCAGGGAAAGCCCAATTTCTAAATGGATAGAGAATTGGTTGTTTTCTACACTTGACCAATTAGCGCTACACCAACTTTCTCTATAAGCTGTACATACTACTGCATACAACAAACTATGTTTTGTACAGAACATTTTATATACTAACACATAAAATAGTATATTTGCTTTTAAATATGCTATGTTTAAAGAAAACTAAATTCTTTCCATGTAAATGTCAGCTGGTCCCCTAGCCTCTTGAGACCCTTAAAACTCTCATATAAACATGAAAAAAAGAAAGCAACTACATTTAAAATGGTCAGTTTACAGCTCTACTGCCTTTTTAGAAACCATAATATTTTGCATGCTCAGCAGCTATACAAGAGCCATTGTATTGCTTGCAGAGGATGTAACATAGTAACATATTAGTTGAGGTTGCAACCAATATCTAAAACATCTATTTTTGCGAAGATTCATTCATCTAGGTCATGGTATATTTTTAGTATTTAGCTATATCAACTGTATTTGAAACAAGTTCTTGATGACATTTTGCTAGTCATCTGGCAGGTTTTCCCAATTCAGAATGACTTGTACAAGAAACTTTAGACAATAAATACCCTGGAAAGTGTCTCTATCAGTATATACAGTTGTGTTCAAAATTATTTAACCCCCACTGAAATTGAGTGTTTTGGCCAGTTTAACATTGATTTTGATCATTTCAGTTATCTTGTTTACAATTAAAGAGACACTTATAACATTTATAATGAAATAACCACAAATATCTTTTCTGTGCTCACATCATTATCAGATTTATTCAACCCCCAAGTGACATTCATTCTTAGTACTTAGTACAACATTCTTTTTCAGTTACAACAGCTTTTAAACGTGAAGCCTAGCTTGACACAAGTGTCTTGCAGCGATCTACGGGTATCTTAGCCCATTCTTCATGGGTAAAAGCCTCCAGTTCAGACACATTCTTAGGCTTGCGCCCTGCAACTGCTTTCTTTAAGTCTCACCAGAGGTTCTCAATCGGATTTAAGTCTGGTGACTGCGATGGCCACTCCAAAATGTTCCAGCCTTTAATCTGCAACCATGCTCTAGTGGATTGGAGGTATGCTTGGGATCATTGTCCTGTTGAAAGGTCCAACGTCTCCCAAGCCTCAGGTTTGTGACAGACTGCATCACATTTTTTTCAATACCTCCTGGTACTGAAGAGAATTCATGGTACCTTGCACACGCTGAAGCTTCCCTGTACCTGCAGAAGCAAAACAGCCCCAGATTGACCCCCCTCCATGCTTCACAGTAGGCAAGGTGTTCTTTTCTTCATAGGCCTTGTTCTTCCTCCTCCAAATATAGCGTTGATCAATGGGCCCAAACAGTTTTAATTTTGTTTCATTAGTCCACAGAACACTTTTGTGGTTTGTCCACATGACTTTTGGCATACTGCAGTCGACTCTTCTGGGAGTTCTGGCATGGAGGCCTTCATTACGCAGTGTGCGCCTTATTGTCTGAGCTGAAACTTCAGACAAATCTTTTTTCAGTTCCTCAGCAGTCACACGGGGACTTTTCAGCATCTTCTTTCTGCCACGACCAGGTAGCGGTTCAACAGTGCCCTTTGCCTTGAATTTGCAAATGATGCTTCCTATGGTGTCTCTTAGTATGTTTAACATCTTTGCAATCGTCTTATAGCTATTGTCCTTCCTTGTCTTCCTGGACCATTCTCTTGACTTCACCATGTTTGTAAACACACCAGTAAATGTCTAGAAGGAGCTAAGTATCACAGTCATTTGAAATCCGCCTAATTGGTGCTTATTATGCTTGATTGCTGCTCGATGACATCCACAATTGTTTTCAATACCTGATCGAAAACACTTGAATGAACCTCTTTTCTTAAGAGTGGTAGTCTTTAAGGGGTTGAATAATTGTGTCAATGAAGAAATCACAAAAAAAACATTTAATACTGTATTACAAAAGCAATTAATGTCATTTTAGTTGCAATTGGTTCTTTAAAAAGATTTCATTCTGAACACAATTACAAATGTACACTGAATTCCCTAAAACCCTTTACAGCATTGGGGGTTGAATAATTTTGAACACAACTGTAACACACGGTGTCAGGAACCAGAATCCAAGTTGTTGATTGCATTGTAGCTAGAAGGGGTTATTAAACTGCCCAGAATATGGCATCAAAACAGCATTGCATGTGGCTGACAATAGATATTAACCTCTTCTAGGGCTTGGTTTCTTTGTCTTCACAGCTAATTTAAACCAGTCTTCTTCTTTGTCTAATATGTTAGCATTACAGTCTTTAAATGTGTGTCCTATAACGTGGCATCCCTATTCACATGAATACCCACCACAGAGGCCTGTCTGACTCCTGACACTTAACAACATTTGTAACAATGATTTTCTTTAAACTCAGCCAGAAAGCCTGAAAGCTGCAAAGTGCTTCTAAAGCTATTTACTTTTAAACAAATGAAAGGTTTTTACTTCTGTACCCTGTTTTTTGGGTATAGTGACGCTTTAACAATTACAGGACTTTAACACCAGTCCCGCAGTAGCAAGCAACTATCCAAATATAACACTGCTTGCGGTGGCTGCATGGTTAACTTAGTTAACTTAGTGCCACATTGAGGTTTGCTGAACCTCTTGGTGCGTTGTACTGTAAGCATCTGACAAATACCCCCACCCTTTTGAAACAAACTCAAAAGACAAAGCTTTTTTTTTTTTTACCATGATCTATAAAAAGCTTTTCACAGATATCGTATTGAATCTAAATTAAAAAAAGAATAGACCTGAAATGGTTAAATTTTTTTCTTAAAATAAAAAAAGGGATCAACTGTTGAAACAATACTATACAGGAAATTTATAGGCCTCCTTGGATATATTGCAAGCGGGTTCAAAAATTTGTTTAGATGATACAACACGCATGCAATGTGCACCAAATAACTATACAATGTTTCAATTCATTTAGGGATGGTGTCACTAAATTGTGTGAAAGAAATACAGGATTTAAAAATTAATTTCCACTTTCTCATGGTGGGAAACATCTCAAAATTATCAGACTATATTATAAGGAAACTAAAGTGTGTACATAAATTCAGCTAGAAACATTGTACTTGTATACAGTATTCACAACCGAAATATGCAGGAGCTCTGGGAACGTGAGAATCTATTTTTTAAGGGGAGGTCTTTTTCAAAACCGGTTTGACATAGATTTCTCTATATGTGCTGATATTTGCACATTCTGATGGTATATCTTTGTTAGAAAATAACCTTTAGGTGGTGTAGCTGGAAAACCTTTACCCAAAAAATTACTTTTTTTTCTGATGGCTTCTGGTCCTTCAATGCTAACGTGTACATTAGTTCTTCATTTGGAATAATTTTTATTCTCTCTCTCACATGCCAAAGTGGAAACTTCTTTGTAAACTTTGTGAATTATATGTGGGGCAAATTTTTAATGCCTCTGCAATAAAGTGGATGATGTGATGGAGTTTTGCCATTTGGCGGTGCTGTTACAACCTACAGTCTGGGCCAAGTCGAATCTGGTCCAATTAAATAAAGGATTTGACTTTTGTGAGTCTAGCCTTGTTTAGTATTTGAATTTCCCTTTTATTTTTCATTTCCGTTCTGTCCCCTAAAGCTTTTTAATCACCCCCACACCACCGTCTTATGCCATATTCATTGTCTGGTTAATAATTTTTATATAACCCATAAACTGAAGCTAATCACATGTTTTAGGTTATTCTGCCTTCTCCTATAATGTTAGTCCTATTCAAGTCTATAGGTCTGTTCCAAGTGAAAATAATTTTGACCAAAAGGCATTACCACCTTCAAAGCAACTTCCACCACAGCACACAGTATTTAGATATTAACATTACAGTTTAAAATTAGCGCTTTGGGTTATGATTTCTTTTGGCATTTCTAAAACTTAATTTAATTCTCCTTTAATCAAAAAATAATTGTGCTAGTTTCTAATTAAAATCCTATTTGTGAAACTGTAGTATTCTCATTGGTTAAAGGATAAGTGCACTGTAAAATCAAGTTATGTTCATTTGGAAGCTGCAGATTAAAAATACTGTTGCCATATTTTTGTTTTTTTTACCTATGCCCCTACAGAGCCTTCCTTTGTGCCTTGAAAGTTGCTGACATCTTGTTACTGGTTTGCTGAATGTTAAGCTCCGCCCCTCTGAGTAATGCCTGTGAGTTCCGCGCACTCTCCTGCTTGAGCCTCAAAAAGTAATACCTGTAAGTTCTGTGCACATGCATCCTGCCACGGGATCCCAGACCAGGTACGTGTTTTGTTACATAACCCCCCCCCCTTGAGGAGGGGCCTCTCGACCCTTGCTATTAGGTTTCCCAGGAAAATCATCATGAAATTTCTTGATCAATTATTTCACATGAATTTTCTGAAGAGGAACCCAGGTTCTTTCCTCAGGACCATAGCCCTTCCAGTCAACAAGTTATTGAAGTGAGTTTTGAACATATCGGGAACCCAAGATCCTGTCAACACATGTATTTTGCTTCACCTTGAACCTCCACAGAGGCTGGAGGAACTTCCAAAAGATCAGCATTGTAGGCTGGTTTGAGTAAAGATACATGAAAAGTGTTATTATTTTTGAAAACTTTAGGTAACATTACCTTATAGGTCACCCTATTGATCTGTTGTTCAATAGGGTAAGGACCAATAAATTTAGGACCTAAATTTAGCAGAAGCTTGGCGTAAAGGAATATTTCGGGTGGATACCCAGACTAGATCTCCAGGAACAAAACTAGGTTCTACGGAGCGATGACGATCTGAATTTTTTTCTGACGATTGGTTGCTAGTCTGAGATTGGAAGATACTTGGGTCCACATTTCTGCTATCTGGTTGAGCCAGTCTTCTAGAACTGGGATATCTGAAGATGAATTAGAAAAAGAAGAAAATTTAGGATTCATGCCATAATTACAAAAGAAAGGTGAAAATTTGGATGAAGAATGAATAGCATTGTTAAGAGCGAATTCAGCAAAAGGTAAAAATTCTGACCACTTCTCTTGTTTTTCAGCAATAAAACATCTGAGATACTGTTCTAAGGATTGGTTCGTTCTTTCAGTTTGACCATTAGTTTCTGGATGAAACCCAAAGGAGAAAGAAAGAGAAATACCTAACCAGTCACAAAAGGAACGACAAAACCGTGAAATGAATTGGACTCCCCTGTCAGAAACAATGTTTTCAGGAATACCATGTTATCGAAGTATATGAAAAATAAATTGTTGTGAAAGTTCTTTAGCTGGGGTAATTTAGCTAATGGAATGAAGTGTGACATTTTACTAAACCTATCAACCGCCACCCAAATTACAGTATATCCATCAGACCTGGGCAAATCTATGACAAAATCCATGAATATATGGGTCCATGGTTTTTCAGGAATAGGAAGGGGTAAAAGAGTACCAGCAGGGGCACTGCGAGAAGACTTACTATGGGCACAAACAGAACACGCCTTGACATAAGCTGTAGAATCGTCTGAAATAGAAGGCCACTAAACATGTCTTAGTAACAAAGATAAAGTTTTAATTTATCCAGGATGGCCAGCCATCTTTGAGTCATGGAACTGTTTTAGCACCTGCAAACGAAAAGACAGAGGAATGAACAGACAAGCATCGGGTTTACCTGGAGGTACATCTACCTGAAGAGGAGTTATCAGTTCAGGCAAATTAGCTATAACAGAGTCAGTAGTTAAAGCACCTAAGATACGCTGAGGGGAAATAATAGGCATGGGAACTTTGGTGGGCAAGGACTCAGGTTCTATGAAACTAAGAGATAAAGTGTCCGCTTTGACGTTCTTTGACCCGGGCCTATAAGTTATACTAAAATTGAATCTAGAGAAGAGCCCCCAACGGGCCTGTCTGGGGTTTAATCTTTTGGCGTTCCCTATATATTCTAGATTTTTATGGTCAGTGAAGACCGTAACAGGGTGTAACGCCCCCTCCAGCCAATGTCTCCATTCCTCCAGAGCCAATTTAATAGCTAATAATTCCTGGTTACCAATATCGTAATTCTTCTCAGCAGAAGAATATTTTTGGGAGAAAAAGGATGAAGACGTTCTGGAGAGCCAGAGCCAGAATACTGAGAAAGCACAGCCCCCACCCCTACCTCTGAAGTGTCAACCTCTACAACGAAGGGCAGGTTAATATTAGCATATGTTAAAATAGGAGCTGAACAAAAAGCTTTCTTAAGACATTCAAATGCCAGGAGAGCTTCTTCTGACCAATTAGTAATATCTGCACCACTCTTAGTCAAGTTAGTAAGAGGGGACACGATAGAGGAAAGGTTCTTAATAAACTTACGATAAAAATTAGAAAATCCTAAGAATCTCTAGAGACCCTTGAGATTGGAAGGAGGTTTCCAATCAAGAATGGCAGAGACTTTCTTAAGATACATAGACAAACCTTGATCAGAAATAATGTACCCAAGAAACGGAACCTCACATTGTTCAAACATACATTTTTCAAGTTTGGCATATAAATGGTGTTCCCTTAACTTAGAAAGGACTAGTTTGACATGATCTCGATGTTCCTGTAGAGAGGAGTAATAGATTAAGATATCATCAAAATAACCTACCACAAATTTATTAAGATACTCTCTGAACACATCATTTATAAAGTCTTGGAATACTGCAGGTGCATTACTGAGGCTAAAGGGCATGACTAAATATTCATAGTGGCCATATCTAGTATTGAAAGCTGTTTTACACTCGTCTCCAGTCCTTATTCTGATTAAATTATATGCACCTCAGAGGTCAAACAAAATATTTGTGCCTTAACAACTTTAGAGAAGGTCGTCAATTAGTGGTAAAGGGTATCTATTTTTAATTGTTATCTTATTAAGAGCTCTATAATCGATAACAGGGTCTTAAACCACTTTCTACAAAAAAGAAACCTGCTCCTGCCAGAGAAGGCCTGGATGGCCTGATGAAACCTTTATCCAAGTTTTCTTTAATGTAGGTTTTCATGGCCTCACTTTCAGGACCCGTCAATTTGTAAAGGTGTCCACGGGATGGCAGGGTTCCTGGTAAAAGATCAATGGGGCAATCATAAGGCCTGTGAGGAGGAAAATACATCAGAGAAACCCCTATAAGGTGGAGGGACACCTTCCAAAGAGATATTAGACAGGTGAACAGATAAACTTGAATTTACACAATTAGATCCCCACTTTTCTAGGTGACCAGTGGACCAATTAATCAGTGGATTGTGCTTCCTAAGCCAAGGCAATCCTAAAATAAGATGAGTGGTAGATCTGATGATCTCAGAATGTAGAACCCCAATTTTTAAAACAGTTATGGTTAAAGGCTTTCCTTTTTGAAGAAGGGAATCATCATTGGCCTTAACATACATGGGTTCGTACAGTTTAGTTACTGGGATCTTTAATAAATTAGCAAAGGTAATGTCCATAAAATTCCCAGCCACCCCACTATCTGCAAAAGCTTGGGTCATTTTACTTAGAGAATCATATAACAAAATCTTTTCAAAAACTTGAGGAAATACCTGACCACCTAGAGAATATTCCTGTGACTCCTCTAGGTGCTGGAGTTTCCTGGATTCTTACAGGGACAAATCCGGGCAAAATGTCCTAGTTCCCCACAATAAAGACAGAGACCAGCCGACCTTCTCCTATTTTTTTCCTCCACCGAGAGTCAAGATGAACCTAACTGCATTGGTTTTTCAGACGAAGCTTTAGGAGAGGAAGGAGGAACCGAAAGGCTAGGAGAGACCTGAACATTGAATTTCGGAGGGAAATTTTTACCTTGGCAACGTTCTCTGAAACTTGTGTCTACACGAATAGCTAATTAAGATGGCTTAAGATGGTGATTTTCCTGGGCTGCCACTCATTGGGCCAGTTGGTTTACGGCCCCATTTAAGAGATGTAGTTGCTCTTGAATATCTTCCATTGACCCGATGTAATGTAACGCTCCGGATTCCCAAGTATTCCTTCAGTCCAAATACCCCAATCTATAACCACTATCTTCGCCAATAGACAAGCCCCCGTTTGCTGGGAGGCTAGATGTGTCCCTGGACTTAGAGTGCAAGGTATTCGAACTGAGGCCGGGAAAATAGGAGAAGTCTGAAGAGAAACAGACGGACAAGACACAAAACAGAGCAAAAGGTCAAAACCAGAAATCAGGCGGCCAGGCATGGTACAGAGGGTAGAGCAAGAAGCATAGTCAGAAACAAGCAGAGATCAGGGCAGGCAGATACAAATCTTAGTCAAAAAAACAGGCAAAGGTCAGCAACAGAGAAAAATACAAGATAAGCACACCACGAGCAAGGATAGACTAACTAACCGCTATATCGGGCAAGGATATCATAGACTGAGGAGTATAAATAATGCAGAAGGACCCATGAGGAGTGGAGGACAGAGTCTGATGCAGGGATAGGAGAATTCAAACTAAATTAGCCCTCCCCCAAATGAATGACCTGGAGGAGCGGAGGAGGTAAGGAGCAGTGTCTGTGCGCGTCCACACAGCACTGGAGGAAGACCGGGTGAGTGCGCTAGCACAAGCGGACGTGCTTGCGCACAAAGACGGTGGCCGCGTGACATCACCAAAGCCTGAGGAGTGCTGGACGGAGCCACCAGGATCCCAGATCAGGTACCTGTTTTGTTACACAACTGTCTGCCATGTACAATGCTGTTTTAAAGCCTTACCCTGGGCAGTTCCGATAACACCTTTTAGCCACAATGTAATTACACCTTGCATTCAGAAGGTCCCTAACACCTGGCTGTCAAATGCTAATTGAGATTTCCCAGGGTACATAACTGCCAACAGATTCTTGTACAAGTCATTATGAATTGAGAAAGCCAGTCGAATGACTAGCGAAACGTCTTCAAGAACTAGACTTAACAAGTCTAGTTAATCTAACTGAATACATGAAATCTATCCTTTAAGGAATTTCTCTCTATGCTTTGCATAAATGAAAATGGCTTTATGGTTTAAACACCTCCCTTTATCTGTTTGCATGCAAAGTTGTGTGATTTTTCTGCCAATTACTACTTTAGATTTAGCCAAAATGAATACATACTCTTGGTTTAGGGAACTGTTTAACCTTCCCATTGCTTGTTCTGTTTGTGTATAAAACAAATTAACAGATTGATAGAAAGCAATGAGACCATAACTAAAACAGCCAAAAATATTAATGTGCATAATTAAAGCTCACATGGCCAACATCAGTGTAAAATATTGGAAGAGCAGCAAACAGAGATAACGCAATTGCCAGAGTACATGGGTTCCCAAACATTTATATCCGGCATTTATATCAAATTAAAACAAAAATTACTATTATCTCATACACAAACATTATCAAGGCATGACTGCTGTAGTTCACTAGCAGGATAAGTTACTCTGACTATGTAGTTCTGGCACTTTTCATAAGCCTTCCTGGTTACATGCTTACAGAGATGCTTTTCCAGCATTAAAATTAAAAAAAACTTGTGACTAGCAAGGAACCATTAAACATCATTGTTCTTTATGGCGTTTATGAGTTACAATCGCTAGAAACCTGTAACAAACAACTAATTGCTAACATTACATTTAATGAGTAGGGAGTACCAAACGAAGTATCAGGAAACCAAAAGGTTTCCTCAGGATCATAACCTTCACAATTTACTGCTTTTTAATTGCTTTAGAAGTAATATCACCATTTCTATATAGATCAATATAATATTTTCATTCAAATATGAAAGTGTGAACCAGACCATGTTTTAAAGGGGAACTGTGGTGCAAAAATGACTTGATGGGTAAATTGACTGGAATTGCTTTGAGTATTTTTGCAATTTACTTTCATTATTTTTTTCATAGTTTTTACATAGTTTTGAAGTTATTTACATTTTTGTGTGTGATATGGTAGCAGCATCACCAGATCCCCTGCACTTCCTGTTTCCTGCTCTGAAACCATGTGAGAGTAAAGTTTGAGGCTGTGCTCCGCCGGCGGTGAGGTGGAGGAACAGCCTTTGGAATGTCACACGTCATCCTCCCACCCATAAACTTTCTGGTTAGTAATTTCTTTATATCTTGGGCTTTGGAGCACGTAGAGAGGTGGTTGATTGCTCGTTTTAAAGGTAGGAAACTGGACACTTTTTTTATATAGCATGGGACTGCAAGATGCCTTCTGTTATATGAAGGTGTTTCTCCAAAAATAATTAACAAACAGACATAAATACAAGCAAGGGTAAAATAAAGGGATAAAAAAGGTTAAACTACTTAAATGATTGTGTTAAAAGTCCAAGTCCTTAAAATAATAAGTCCATATATGATAAAATAGTTCCTTGACTCCAAAAAGGTAACTCGCTGTAATCCACTTCGGGTGTTTCATAAGATTTTTATCAGGAGCTCTATTCTATTGTTGTGTGTCTCCTTATCTACCCCTGACACAGAATGGTACCCAAGCTTCCTCAGCCAATCACCTAAAAATGTAGGTTGGTCTCAGGGTATGTCCAAAACTTTATTACCCTCAGTATGGGCCGCTCAAAAAACTAACAAGGATGTCAATACCCATATCTTGGAAAATAAATGTCATAACTTTTACACCCTAATATTAATCACCCTCATGAAATAACAAAACTAACAAGACCAAACATGACACATCTACTATATGTACATTGTATAATGGTTTAAAGTGGGTTTCTGGGATACCCTGTGGCCTAGAGGTGTGCTGTTTGGGTCCCACAGGATTCACATTTTGGATGGTCTACTTATGGAAGTTGACCCGCAAGCCAAGTTATGGCGATTATTAAAAACCTGGTGTTATAATCTCTCTCAGAGTTAACACAGAGGTCAAATTATCCATTTTATCAGACCACCCACTGGTTCGGAGGCCTCAAGCCTGCAGAGGTGCTATAGAAATCCTTGCCCCCTGCTGGGTTTATGATATCTGAGGAGGAAATTACAGAATAAAGAGGGGAAACAAATGCACACATATAATAAAACTAATAGTATCCTATTCTTACAGTGTATGATTAATAAATATACTATATCTGCTTGCAGCAGGACCCATATTATGACAGTCATCTTAAAACAGAAGGTATGTTGCAGCCTCATACTATATAAATAGCATTGCTCACAAAAGCAATTTCTCGCTCCCAGGTTTCCCAGGGGTGGACACATGCAAAGTTAATCCTTTATGTCCTCTAGCTAAAATATGTGTCCACAACCGCTGGCATATTCATCTGACCTGCAGACATGACATGTTTCGATCTTGCTAGATCTTGTCAGTGCAAGATACTGATTCATAGCTCTATGGGGTAGGACTTGGGAGCACAAAAACTCCTAGGTTTCCCAGAGAAAAGGGCGAAGACATGAAAAGTTTCTCCTTTATGTCCCATGGCTAATGCATGTCTCCAAAACTGCTGGTATTTTAACATGCAATACAGCCTGATGGTATAGAGCAGGCATATCAAACATACACATTAAGGGCCAAATTCAAAAAGACTGGGATAAATATTTTTATTAAGACATTTAGCAGATGCAGGATTGGGACTCTGCCACAATTTTGCCTAGTGCTGGGTTTCGGCAAGGAAAGGGTGTGAAGAAAACTGCTTTGGACTGGGTTCTTTGTCCAGAGATCCCAATAATGTGGAACACCCACCTTACTCTTCTAGCACAGTAATGGAACAGCCAAAACTTGTTTAAACACTAACAGGGTAATTCAATAAAAGTTCTTATCGTTTAAAATGGTGCTAGTTTTTCCCCAACCAATCAGATGTTCGCTTTCAAATGGTTAATAAGTTCTTATTGGTTGGGGCAAAATTAGCACCATTTTAAACGATAAGATCTTTTATTGAATCTCCCTGAAACTTTCTCCACGAAAGTTGCTACATTCGAGGGTTATCGCCAATTTGAGCGTTACTGAATGCTAAATTCAAATGTTACTGAACAAAACGAATGCTAAATTTGTGGCGGGTTTTATCAAATTTTCCATAATTATTTAAAATAAGTCCGCGAGTTCCAAATATCCAAACTACTTTGTAGTTCGGGAAAATCTAAAGAGTTTGCGTTTGTCCCAACTATTAAAGTTCAGGTCAAACTTAGGTTAGAGTTCGGTTCTAGTCCATCTCTAGTCCAGAGCAGAGGCGTAACTATAGATCTGCCAACTAGATACTGCGATTAGCAGTTTTAAAACAGCTGATCGCATATATCTTAGTAAAGGTATCTAGCAGGCAGATAGCAGTGTAGTAAGTCTTGGATGCTGTGCAGTCACCAGGGGGGCCACAAAAAGCATCCAGACTTTGGGCTTTGGGTTTGACTTATGTGGTATAGAGCCATTTATCTGACCTGCAGACATGACATGTTTCTAACTTTTTATTTCTCGTCGGTGCTCCCAAGTCCTACCCCGTAGAACAGGAGTGCCCAACCCATTTGACCTCAAGGGCCCCTGACCACCTTTGATGGCTGCATACTCCTCCCGTGCACATCAACAGACACTCCTCCCACACACCGACAGGCAGGCGCTCGCATGGACAGGCAGCTGCTCACACACAGGTAAACACACACAGATAGGCACTCACACAGACAGGAAAAGACAGACAGACAGAAACTCACACAGACAGGCAAACAAACAGATAGGCACTTACAGACAAACAGACAGGCACTCACAAAGACAGGCAAACACAGACAGTCTCACACACACAGTTCAGTTCATAAGCAAGGGGCTGCTACTGATCACGATGGGACTGCTTGTTGGGCACCAGTGCCATACAGCCATGAATCTGTCTCTTGTATTGACTAGATCTCACTGCTCATTTTTTCTCAGATTTTGTGGGTTTTATTCATATAGCATGAGGCTGCAAATTACCTTCTCTTTTAAGAAGGCTCTATTTTACTTTATGCTCTATGGAGGGCTTTTTGTTCCTTTAAGCCCACCTTACACTAAGCTATATAGCTGACTGGTATTAAATTTGGTATGGAAGCCTTTCATATTAACTCCCATAAGGCTTGGAAATGTGTACGTAGAACATGCAGTCCAGCTTTGTGTCTGATGTGTATAGTTTAATATTTTAACCAACAAAACTTGAAAGCAAATATTTTGAACCAACAAATGTAGATATCGTATTTTCAATTATTGCTTTTGACTGGAAAAGATGTAACATGCAAATGATTGTATACTGAATTTTTAATACTCTTCTATAAATGTATACATACAATACAGGGATTGTGGAAGTACTCCAATTAGGCTAATTTACAACTATATTTAACGGAAGTGCTACTGATCTGGTCAAACATTTATACAAACATAAAAAAGATAATCAATGCACATTCCTAGGCCCCATACAATATCATTATCTGCACACTGGCATTCTTTATAAACAAAGGGGTTTTAGTATACAGTACATTACTGTGATCACATGAATGAAAAGCCTTCCAACCACGCCAAGAAGTGGACGTGTCCCTTGTTCTGAGTAGACGTGTCCATTGTTCTAAAGGACCTTGGTCTTAAGGACATAGAAATAGAAGGACATTTACTCATTTGATGGTTTGTGTGAAAGTTTTAAAATAAGTATTGTTTGTGCTGATAGTGTGCTGTGTTGAGGACTGTGTGTGCAGTAAGCAGATTAATATTTCTTTCTTCCAGTTAAAGGGGTGCGCTGGGCTTCTATATTCTAGTATTGCACCTGTTGTAATTGCAAACAGGTTGTGAAAGGGTTAATAAGTGTTTTGTTTTTTCCCTCTCTTCTTGGCTCTTGCACGAATTGGTGTGGGGGCTGGGACCAATTAGTTAAATAGGATTCACATTGGTTGGACCTAACAAAAATAAGTTTCCTGTGAGTGGATGTGTCCCTTGTTCTAAAGGACCTTGGTCTTAAGGACATAGAAAAAGGATATTTGATGGTTGTATGGTTTGTGTGAAAGTTTGAAAATAAGTTTTGTTTGTGCTGATAGTGTGCTGTGTTAAGGACTGTGTATTAAGGACTTTATGTGCAGTACTGTGTGTGCAGTAAGCAGATTAATCTTTCTTTCTTCCAGTTAAAGGGGTGTACTGGACATCTATATTCTAGTATTGCACCTGTTGTAATTGCAAACAGGTTGTGAAAGGGTTAATAAGTGTTTGGTTTTTTCCCTCTCTTCTTGGCTCTTGCACTAATTGGTGTGGGGGCTGGGACCAATTAGTTAAATAGGATTCACATTGGTTGGACTTGTGGTTTGGACCTAACAAAAGGAAGTTTCCTGTGAGTTAAACAAACTAGAGTGAAACGTGTATAAAGTCTCTTAGTCTCAAGAACCTTGGTCTTAAGGACATAGAAAAAGAACATTGAAACAAGAAGGGCAATTAAACAAGGTTGGTGTGTCACTGTGCTGGTGTTGTGTATTAGAAAGGACAGTTTTGTTGGTACCATCCAATGTGCATCCTGCCACATGTATAGGAACCTGGAGCAGACGTTCCAGGGGACCTACTGTGTCAGGTGTGAGTGGGTTGCCCGTTTGGAAGCTGAGGTGAAGAGTCTAAGGGGGCAGCTTGCAGCATTGCAAGGATTGGCAAATCTGGAGGGACAGCAGGCACTGGCTGGGGCCAGTATAGCTGTGGGTGGGACAGGGAAGGTTGAGGGGGGAGGTAGTTTTGTTAGGGTTACTAGGAGAAGAGGGGGACGAAAGGGTAGGGTTGCTTCTTCCCAGCTAGCCCACCCCAACAGATTTGCAGCTCGGAATTAGCATGTATGGAGTGGGCTAATCGCTTGAGCACGCCATCTCTAGTACAAGGGAGGATGAGCTTAGGATCAGGAATGCTAGGCAGATGGTAGTGGTAGGGGACTCAATTATTAGGTAGGTAGATAAGGTAATCTGTCGCCAAGACCCTACATGCCGAACTCTGTGTTGTCTGCCCGGTGCTAGGGTTCGGCATGTAGTGGATCGTGTAGACAGATTATTGGGTGTGACCCGGCGGTCTTGGTTCACATTGGTGCCAATGACAAAGTTAGAGGAGGAGGAGAGGTCCTTAAACATGATTTCCGAGAGCTAGGGGCCAAGTTAAAAGCAAGGACCTCCAGGGTAGTGTTTTCAGAAATACTACCGCAGCCACATGCTACGCTAAGGAGACAGCGGGAGCTTAGAAGCATTAATGCATGGCTAAGAGGGTGGTGTAAGGGTTTGGGTTTATAGAGAACTGGGCAGACTTTGCTGTTGGCTACAGGCTCTTTAGTAGGGATGGGTTGCACCTCACTGATGGCGGTGCAGCTGTTTTGGGGAGAAGATGGCTAGAGGGTTGGGGGACATTTTAAACTAGGTTTGGGGGGGAGGGTATTAGCAGTCTCACTGGGATAGATAGCCCAGGAGGAAAGTAGGGTGTAGATAGGCCAGTGGTGGGTGGAAAGGGGGGTGGGGCTAGCATAGGGGGTAGGGAGGCATGTGGATTAATGTGTATGAATAAATTATAGGATCATAATCTAAAATGTATGTTTGCAAATGCGAGAAACCTGGCTGACAAAATGGGTGAATTAGAGATAATGGCGTTGAATGAAAAGTATGATGTAATGGGTATAGCAGAAACGTGGTTGAACAGTTCTCATGTCTTGGCTGTAAATTTAGGAGGATACACCTTGTTTAGGCAGGACAGAGAAAAAAGGAAAGAGGTAGGAGTATGTATTTATGTTAAAAAAGAATTGAAGCCAAATTTAAAAGAAGAGATAATAGGCGATATGGATGTTAAAGCAGGGGCAATATGAGTGGAATTAGGCAACAGGAAAGGGGGTAATTTCATTGTTGGTGTCTTCTATAAGCCACTAAATGCTAGCAGGGAGGTATTGAGTCTGCTTCATATGCAATTGGCAAGGGCTGCAAGTTTGGGGAGTGTACTCATTATAATGGACTTTAACTATCCTAACGTTGATTGGTGGAGTGGAACTGCCAAAACAGAAAAGGGCAATGAGTTCCTAAATTTGCTGCAGGATAATTTTCTCTCACAGGTGTTTGAAGTTCCTACTAGAAAAGGAGCTCTGTTGGATTTGGTAATATCTAATATCTTGTAGCACATTATAGATATAAAGGTAACTGGAGGCTTAGGAAAAAGTGACCATGAAATAGTGTCATTTGAAGTATGTTATTGTTGCACACGCCAAATAACTCCAAAAGTGCAAGAGGGTGGGGGTAATCAGAGTGTTTAATGAAGATCAATAAATCTGCAAAGAAATGGAGGACAGCTTTCACTCTGATAGGAACTGGTGCAACTGTCAAATGTTCTTATATAACATAAAATAACAATACACTGTATTAGATTACTTAAAATACACACTGGGCAAAATACAGTACAAATATAATGCAGCAATATTAGTGTAAACCATATATCTCTATACAGGATAAACTTGCATGTGGGATCTGCCATGTGGTCTCCCATTACAGCAACTAACCTTAATTATTTAGGCTGTTCTGTAGAATCATTCCATTTATCTTATCAGTAAACACAAAAGCAATAAGATGGAGCTGATCCACCAATATATTTATTAAAACAAACTTTGGATTAAGTTTCTTCCTACCTGCAAAGAAATGGAGGACAGCTTTCACTCTAATGGGAACTGGTGCAACTGTAAAATGTTCCCACCAGAAACAGCTACAATGATTTCGCTTTCCACTGACAGTGCAGGGGGAATGCAGGGGAAATGTGTCCTCGTTGCACTATATCTGCATTATCCTATAGGGGAGATTAAATCTACTGTAAACTAACATTAAATAAACAATCTTTATCATGGGGATTAAATAAACAATATTTATCATGGGAATGTCATTTAGACACACTTTACATTATCGAAGGGAAAAGTGCGCTGGGTTAACAAAGACTTAATTTCGGGAAAGCAAATTTTCCCAGGTTAAAAGTAGCTCTTCAGAATGTCAACTAGGATAAGGTATTATCAGGTTAAGGTACTGAACAGAAGTGGACTGTGTTTAAGGCGATTTTAAGCCATTTCATATCTAGATTTATACCCTTGGGAAATAAATGTAAAAAAAATAAATCCGTGCCCATGTGGCTGAATTCTGATGTAAAGAGGCAAATAGAAAGGAAGAAAAAGGCATTTAAAACCTTTAAGGCAGAGGGAACGGAAAGGGCTTTTAGGGATTATTAAAACTGTAACAAGGAGTGTAAGAAAGCAATCAAACTAGCTAAAATTAATAATGAAGTTAGGATTGCTAAACAAAGCATCACTAAGCCCAATTTTTTTTAAGTATATTAATAGAAAATGTGGCACCATTAATTAATGGGGGTAAGTTAGTTATGGAAGATGGTGATAAAGCAAATGTCTTAAATATTTTTTCCCCTGTGTATACACTATAGAAGATCCAAGTACAGATATCATATATACATATAGCAGCAATAATGGTATAAAAGATGCAAGTGCACTTTGGTTAACTGAGGGTATGGTACAGAAACAACTAAATAAGGTTAATATTAATAAATCTCCTGGACCAGATAAAATACATCCTTCGGGTCCTTAGGGAGCAAGTTCAGTTTTATCTAGGTCATTGTTTCTTATTTTTGCAGATTCCCTTATCTCGGGTGGTGTGCCTCTGGATTGGAAAAAGGCTGATGTTGTTCCAATATTCAAAAAGGGTAGTCGCTCACAGCCGGGTAATTACAGGCCTGTAAGTTTAACATCAGTGGTGGGGAAGATACTGGAAAGTTTAATAAGGGAACATATTCTAGAGTATGTTTCAAGGACTGACATAAGTAGTAACCAGCATGGATTTAGGAGGAATAGATCAAACTAACTTGCTTGGATCTTATGAGGAAGTAAGTAGAAATTTAGACTCTGGCATAGCAGATGTAGTATACTTGGATTTTGCAAAGGCTTTTGATACAGTCCCCTATAGGCGACTAATGTATAAGCTAGGGTCTGTTGGTCTGGGGAGCCACACTTGTACATGGATAAAAAATTGGTTAATGAATAGGATGCAGAGAAGTTGTTAATGGGGCTTCATCATTATGGACTAAAGTGCTAAGCGGGGTACCACAGGGTTCTGTGTTGGGCCGCTTCTATGTAATCTATTTATTAATGATTTGGAAGTGGGTATTGTCAACAAGGTTTCTGTGTTTGCTGATGACACAACTTTGTCGACCATTAAAAACTTCAGAGGATGTGCAATCGTTGCAGGGAGATATAGATGTTGGGCTTCTAAGTGGCAGATGAGATTCAAAGTTGATAAATGTAAGATGATGGATTTTGGACTAAAAAAATCCTTGTGCTGCTTATACTATAAATGGCTCTATGTTAAGTGAATCCCTGTTGGAAAGGGATCTTGGAGTTTTGGTAGATAACAAACTTAAAGGTAGCAAGCAGTGCCAGGCGGCAACAGCCAGAGCCAGCATGGTATGGATTCTAGGTAGGAAAATGTTATTCTTCCTCATTACAAAGCATTGGTAAGGCCTAATTTGGAATATGCAGTGGAATTATCCTGTGTACAAAAAGGACATCTTTGAAATTGAAAGGGTTCAGAGAAGGGCAAATAAATTAATAAGGGGATTGGGGGAGCTTAAATATGAAGAGAGACTGGAAAAGTTACAATTATGTACGCCGGAGAAAAGGCGCTTGCGTAAGGATATGATTACTGTGTACAAATACATTAACGGCCATACAATAAACTATCTGGGGCATTGTTAACCAATAGAACATGTCAAAGGACACGAGGACATCCCTTAAGACTTGAAGAAAAAAGGTTTAGGCTTCAAGTTCGGAAAGGGTTTTTCACTCTGAGAACGGTAAAGCTATGGAACTGTCTTCCAGTGGACATTGTTATGGCAGATTCATTGGTCAGTTTCAAAAAGAAGCTGGATGAGTTTCTGCAAACAAGAAATGTTGCAAGTTACTTGTATTGATACATAAAGTAGAGTTGATCCAGGGAAATTTCTGATTGCCACTTGGAGTCAGGAAGGAATTTTTTTCCCCTTCATAAATTTGGTGGGGGGTATTGCTAGATGGGTTGGACTTGATGGATGTATGTCTTTATTCAACCTCAAATACTACACTAAAGTAACCCCAGTCTGGAAGGTCCTAACTTCTAACCTAGTTAAATGTAAGTTAATTAATTTGGCTTGAAGAGAGAAATTACTGTTCTTTCTATTTGTTCTTTCGTTTTACTCTTCTACTTTTTTGGACTGTATCTTCTCCCACAGTTTTTGAGATAGAGACACAAAATTCGCTAGAGACATGTGGGGCATATAGGAGAAGTGTGCTATCTTCTAGTTAAGGAATCCGCGGAAGCATTATAGGGGAATTTTGGGACATTTTTCCATAGATTATAATAATTACAATCCTCAAATTTGGAAATTTCAAGGTTTAAAGGTCATGTGGTCAAAAGTTAGTTTCATGGTCATACCCACAAACACTGATCCTCCAACACCCACACACACTGATCCTCCAACACCCAAACAGACACAGGTACACATAACTACTGATGTACTCTTCCATTCCCATGGCAGCAATACTTAAAGGGTAACTAAAGTCAAAAAACAAATGTTAATCTATCATCAATAAAAGTTTGTTTTATTGTCATACATGCAAAAACGACATACCTCCTAACCTGACACAGCTACACACAATAACTTACCTACCGTTTCATACCCGTGGCAGCCATACTTAAAGAGTAACTAAAGTAAAAAAAAAAATTTGGTCTATAATCAATAAGTTAGTTTTATGTTAATAAATGAAAAAACACATACCCTCCAATCTTACATAGGTACACACACACCTACTGACCTAACCTTCCATTCTAGTGGCAGCAATAGTTGTTATCCTCCAACCTGACAAAGGTACAAACAACTATTGACCTACCCTTTCATTCTCTAGCAGATAAACATTCATTCCCCTTCCAAAATGTAGCCTTTCAAGCCAAATTCATAGTTTATACTTAAACTTTCCTATTCTAGTTTAGTCTTTGTTCTTTTATTTATAAAGTGTGGTATCCCACATGCGTGATAATGTGCACTATAGTTGACTAGAATCAGGAAGGGGTCGTTAAATTTTCAGTGCTGCTGCGGTGGATTGCGCGAAAGGTAAGTTTCTGCTATCTTTGTCCCTGGCTACTAAGTTATTGATTGAAGAACAAAGGTAAGGCATAGCTCCTTAAGCTCCGGGTCTTCAATCAATACATTTTCAAGTGAACAATTTCTTTAAATGATAATGCTTTTAGCTGCATTATATCCAAAGTTACAGCAGTATAAAGGGTGCTAGCACTGTTAGCTTTGAAATCATCAGCACTACTGTTCTGCAGCCAAGTCTCTGGTTGGAGTATGCCAACTTGTATCATAAGTCTCACCCCAAACCTTTAAAGCATTTTTAGAGTTAGCTATGTGCCTAGCCACTTTTTTCTATCTCCCTAAGGTGTCCATACTATAGGTAGAGGAAAGGACAAGGAATGATTGCAAGTATTTAACTATTTTAATTGCAAGTATTTTAATTTTTTGGGGTGGGTGGATCTTTTTTCATCATATGCCAGACAGACAAGGAAGTGTAACGTTACAAGCTTTCCCTATTTTTTTCTAATGTACACTTATTGTCTACTAATCTCTATTTAATATTGATTTTAGATAAGAGGCTGGCCATAGGGTTGTTATTATTATCGTGGATTTATATAGCGCCAACATTTACATAGATATATACATAGACATATACATCAGGCCCTTCCCCGAAGAGCTTACAATCTAAGCACATTTATTTGACACCTACAACCTCAGTGCAATCATAAAGTATGACTTTATGATTGTGGAGGAAACCCATGCAAGCACGGGGAGAACATACAAACTCCTTGCAAATGTGTGCAAGGGTGGATTTAAACTCAGGACTTCAGTGCTGCAAGGCTGATATCAGTGCTAACCACTGAGCCACTTTGTTGCCCCGGGTTACCACCAGTGTTAAAAGAATAGAAATGTATTTCAGTTTATGTAATAGGAAAAAAGGAAAGGATACCACTGATCAACTGAACTTTGTTACGTTTCACTAGTCATCCGCCTGGCTTAATAAATTTAGGGTGTCTTGCAAAGGAATCTTTTGGCAATCAATACCCTAGTTTATGGAATAGTAAGATTTTTAGCAACAGGCATGCACAGCTATGAAGCAATATTTCCTTTGTTGCATTTTTCTTTTAATTGCTTTAAACAATGGGGCATGGAAATGGTCCTAAGGTGTAGTTTTCTTTCATAAAAATTTGTTTAAGCTTATCCCTGAACTAAAAGTACCGATTTATTGGTAAGCCCTGGAAATCTAAACTAGAATCCTTAAAATCCATTTTAAACATTTTTCTTTTTGTGTTCTCTCTAAAGCAGAAGTGAGCTTGTATGTCTTAATTGAAAGCAGTCACAGAAGGCTGAACAGAAAGGCTCAGCCTGATAGTGTCTCTTATTTATCAGCATTCCAAAACAGTGCATGGCAAGGTCATTTTAAAGCACAGGGATGCAATATTCCCATTTCAATCCAAATACCAGTATTCAGTTGCTCACAGCATAACATTTCCCTTAACTGAATATCTGTATTGATACTGACCTTGGAACAACACTCGTATAATCTGTTTACCATAATATTTTAAGCAGCTGTATTTATAGTTTGAAAAATATTGTATAAATCATCAACTTAGGAATGAACACTCTGAAAGAGAAACAACTCCTTAACAATACTGTAGGTATTCAAAAATAGAAGTACATTATCTCACATGAGAACATTCCCACAATGAATGTTAAACCAAGAACATCATGTTTGCATCTATTTAAAAGTACTTTAGTAAAACTAACTTGTATTAAACACCTCTTAGAGCCACAGATGAATCAGAACATGCTGTAAGATCTCACTGCATTGCACCTGCATAGCACAAAAACACATAGGGCTGATGCAAAGGAATGCCCATACTACTAATTTGCAGCAACCAATCAGATGTTTGCTTTTTACTGGGCTACCGCAGTTAGATAACATCTGATTGTTAACTGCACACGGTAGCACAGACAAAACGTTGCACTTTTTATTGCATCAGCCCCATTGGGTTTTTTTGTGCAATGGACATTTGGTTGTCTGCAGTTTCAATCACAATATTTTTTTCCATTACAATTAATAGAATATATGTGGAATATATGTGGAACCTAACCCTAACTGTACAGGTTATGGGTTATCTCTGCATAATAGAATCTATTCTATTTCTATTCCTTTGAAACAACTGAATGCATTTTTTTTGCAATTGCCATAACTCTTAAATAATTGTCAGTATTAGCAGCATTCAGTAAGGGAGCATTAATAAATTAGTTATGAGCTTGTCTAAAGAATAGGAGACTTAATTAGGCAAGACGAACAACAAGGATATGCTGAAGTAGCAATCAGTCCCAACTGACGTTGGAAATGGCTGTGCTTCTGTTAACTAAAAGGAACTATCAGAACAATGCAATACTTACCCTCCATGCTCCTCCTTCTTCTGGACTCCCTTGATGCAGCATTCACTTAACATGATTTAATGCATCACGGGAACCCAGAAAGTAATGTCTGCGGAGGTAACGGCCTTGTTTACGCAGGACAGCGTAAAAAAGAAAAGGTGGGGGTGCATGTGTTTATGTTAAAAGAATTGAAGCCAAATTTAAAAGAAGAGAACTGGCGATATGGGTGGAATTAGGCAACAGGAAAGGGGGTAACGTCATTGTTGGTGTCTGCTATAAGCCGCTAAATGCTTGCTGGGAGGATGTAAGTCAGCTTCATATGCAGTTGGCAAGGGCTGCAAGTTTGGGGAGTGTGCTCATTATGGGGGACTTTATTTACCCTGACATTGATTGGTGTAGTGGAACTGCCAACACAGAAAAAGGCGATGAGTTCCTGAATTTGCTGCAGGATAATTTTCTCTTACAGGTGGTTGAAGTTCCTACTAGAAAAGGAGCTCTGTTGGATCTGGTAATATCTAACATCGTGGAGTATATTATAGATATAAAGGTAACTGGAGGCTTAGGGAATAGTGACCATGAAATAGTGTTGTTTGCAGTATGTTATCAAAAGGAAAAGTGTGCTGGGTTAACAAAGACTTTTAATTTCGGGAAAGTAAATTTACCTCAGTTAAAAGTAGCTCTTCAGCATGTCAACTGGAATAAGGTATTTTAAGTTAAAGGTACTGAACAGAAGTGGAGGGATTTTAAGCCATTTCACAGCTAAGTTTATACCCTTGGGAAATAAATGTAAAAAAAATAAATCCGTGCCCATGTGGCTGAATTCTGACGTAAAGAGGGAAATAAAAAGGAAGAAAAAGGCATTTAAAACCTTTAATGCAGAGGGAACGGAAAGGGCCTTTAGGGATTATAAAAACTGTAACAAGCTGTGTAAGAAAGCAATCAAGCTAGCTAAAGTTAATAAAGTTAGGATAACTGAACAAAGCATCATTAATCCTAAAAAAAAATTTTAAGTAAGTTAGTTACAGAGGATGGCGATAAAGCAAATGTCTTGAATATTTTTTTTACCTCTGTATACACTATAGAAGATCCAAATACAGATATCATAGAGTATAGTAGCAATAATGGTATAAAAGATGCCCTTTGGTTAACCGAGGATATAGTACAGAAACAACTAAATAAGGTTAGTATTATTAAATCTTTGGGACCGGATAAAATACATCCTCAGGTCCTTGGGGAGCCAAGTTCAGTTTTATCTAGGCCATTGTTTTTAATTTTTGCAGATTCGCTTAAGTCTCGGATGTGTGCCTCTGGATTGGAAAAAGCTGATGTTCCAATATTCAAAAAAGGTAGTCATTCACAGCCGAGTTATTGCAGGCCTGTAAGTTTCACATCAGTGGTGGGGAAGATACTGAAAAGTTTAATAAGGGAACATTTTCTAGAGTATGTTTAAAGGACTGATATTATAAGTAGTAACCAGGATGGATTTAGGAGGAATAGATCTTGTCAAACTAACTTGCTTGGCTTTTATGAGGAAATGATATGGATGTAGTATACTTGGATTTTGCAAAGGCTTTTGATAGTCCCCCATAGGTGACTAATATATAAGCTAAGGTCTGTTGGTCTGGGGTGGCATGTTTGTACATGGATAGAAAATTGGTTGATGAATAGGATGCAGAGAGTAATTGTTAATGAGGCTGCATCAGTATGGACTAAAGTGCTAAGTGGGGTGCCACCGGGTTCTGTGTTAGGGCCGCTTCTATTTAATCTATTTATTAATGATTTGGAAGTGGGTATTGTCAGCAATGTTTCCGTGTTTGCTGATGACACAAAACTTTATCGACCATTAAATGCTTCAGAGGATGGGCAATCGTTGCAGGCGAATCTAAATAGATTGACACATTCGGCTACTAAGTGCCATATGAGATTCAATGTTGAGAAATGTAAGGCGATGCATTTCGGACTTTAAAATCCTTGTGCTACTTATACTATAAATGGCTCTGTGTTAAGTGAATCCCTGTTGGAAAAGGATCTGAGAGTTTTGGTGGATAACAAACTTAAAGGAAGCAAGCAGTGCCAGGCAGCAACAGCTAGAGCCAGCATGGTACTGTCTTGTATAGAGAGAGGTATGGATTCAAGGTAGGAAAATGTAATTCTCCCTCTTTATATAGCATTAGTAAGGCCTCATTTGCAATATGCAGTGCAATTTTGTAATCCTGTGTACAAAAAGGACATCTTTGAAATGGAAAGGGTTCAGATAAGGGCAACTAAATTAATAAGGGGATTGGGGGAGCTTGAATATGAAGAGAGACTGGAAAAGTTACAATTATGTACGCTGGAGAAAAGGCGCTTGCGTGGGGATATGATTACTGTGTATAAATTAATGGGCCATACAAAACTATCTGGGGCATTGTTCACCAATAGAAATGTCAGAGGACATGCGGACATCCCTTAAGACTTGAAGAAAAGAAGTTTAGGCTTCAAGCTCGGAAAGGGTTTTTCACTGTGAGAACGGTAAAGCTATGGAACTGTCTTCCAGTGGACGTTGTTATGGCAGGTTCATTAGAAAGTTTAAAAAAAAAGCTGGATGACTTTGTGCAAACAAGGAATGTTGCAAGTTACTGGCATTAATATATAAAGTAGCGTTGATCCAGGGAAATTTTCGATTGCCACTTGGAGTCAGAAAGGATTTTTTTTTTCCCCTTATAGATTTGGTGGGTTATTTTTGCCTTCCTCTGGATCAACAGTTAGGCAGGAAATGAGGATATTGCTAGATGGGTTGGACTGGATGGACGTATGTCTTTATTCAACCTCAAAATACTATACTACTACTATATTATACTAAAATGCTACATAGTGCAAAAACACAAAGGGTATTGTATTGGGTGCCTGTACCCTTAATACAAATGTTGCAGGCCCCAGAAAACCCACGCTTATATACCGCGCTCGTGTGCGTACAGAAGTTGGCATGCACTCGCTATTGTGATCACCCAGTGATTAGCAATCGGAGCGCATGCGATTGCGCACAAAAATGCGGAGCAAATATGCTGCGATTTATAAATCGCAGCACATTGCACGCTAGCGGACTACTGTGGTCACATCCATGGGCCACACTAGTGTGCAATTTTAAAAGCTCAATCGGATCACAATCGCGATCAGATCGCACTTAAAAACGCTTCAGTGTGGCCTAGCCCTTACCCCATAGAGCCACATATAACATCTCCCTAATAGAGTTATTTATTTCAGCAGCTGATTAGGAGAAGAAATAAGGCACAAAAGGATTGTGAAAATGTTTACTCAAAGAGTATAAAGCTACAGGAAAAATGCAATTCCACAAAAAGCTGTTGCAGTACCAATTAAGCCGGTCTTTGCCAAAACACAAAAAGAAAAAAAAAACAAACCTTTCAAAAAATCAGGGTTATTCAATAAAAGTTCTTATTGTTTAAAATGGTGCTAATTTTGCCCCAACCAATCAGATGTTAGCTTTCAAATGTTAAATAATATCTGATTGGTTGGGGCAAAATTTGCACCATTTTTAACGATAAGAACTTTTATTGAATCTCCCTGAATATTTACAATAAACCATGCAACCTATTAACTATACAACACATTTTCTGGCAAGCTTTTTTTTCCACATATTTATAAAACAGAATTTTGCATCCCTCTTGGAATGTTATTTTTGCATTTTGCTCCAATTCCGCTACTTTGATTTCCTTTTAATTTACAAGGTTTTCTGGCTGCAGTAAGCAGTTGGTGTATTTAGAACTTTCTTTAGCGATTATATACAGGAATTGCTTTTTTTCAACTGTGGCAGACCAATTCCCTTTGAACTCAAAAGACCCCGTATAGTCAATAAGAACATTATTTTTCTTTTTTTGTAGGGAAAAATGAATTCTGTTTATTTGTAAAGCAATATACCGGGAAAGTTTTAGCTAGCAATAATAATAAACAAAATAATACAAACACAAATTTTTGTTTTAAAGGGTAACTATTCTTAAAAATAACATTTGAAATTTGTTTTAAATAGTCATTCACATGTGGTTGTATTACATTTGAGAAAAGGTTTGCATAACAAAACATTTTTTGGAAACTGCACAAGTGGTTGTATCACATTTGAGAAAAGGTTTGTTTAACAAAACATTTTTTGTAAACTGCCCTAATAAAACACTAACAACATTTATCTTATACCTATCAGCCTCCAATCTATTGTCACAACATTTTTTTTATTGCAAAATACATTTTATTATCCAACCTTTCTAAATCGTTGCTATCACAAGCAGTAAGCTGTCAAGATATGCTTGTGCTGTGGCTGATATCTAACCCGCATCCCTCTGAATCAATATGTGACATTGTGAAGAGAGTCACAAATGCACAGAAGAAGGGATCTTAAGCCGTTAGCTGCAGCATTACAGTGGTTTATCTACACAATATGATAATGGACATCCAGGGAGGTAGGTGTATGCCATTCTGGAAAAAGTAAACCTCAACTGAAAGTCAACTGGAGACAAAATTTAATTAACAGCGATATTATAATAGTGATATTACAAGAGTATATAGGGTATGGGAACAAGTACCAATGTCCAAAACCCATTTAGAATTTTTTTTTTTTACAAAAAAAAAGTTCACTGGCAAAATCAGCTAAACTTTTTTTCTTTGACCAATCTCCAATAGTACCATCCTTACTCTAAATAGCAGGATTCGCAAGAAGCCCCTGATGGGTCCTGAAAATCTAAAAATTTTTAAATATTTTCATAGGGAAAATGAATTATGTTGGAGGAGATTTTAAACTAGGTATGGGGGGGAGGGAATGTTTAACTACACAGGGGTAGATAGAGAAGTTAGGGATCTGGGGGCTAGTAACACAACGGAGGGAGGAGAAGGGGGAGGGGGGAGCATAGAGGATAAGGAGGCACGTACGACCATGTATAGAAGTAAATCAATTGATAATCTAAAATGTATGTTTACAAATGCAAGGAGTCTGGCTGGAAAAACCGGCGAACTTGAAATAATAGCATTAAAGGAAAGGTATTATGTAATTGGTATAGCAGAATCATGGCTTAATGATTCACACGGCTGGACAGTAAATATTGAAGGATACTCCTTATTTAGACATGACCGAGTTAATAAGAAAGGAGGAGGAGTATGTATGTATGTTAAACAGGAATTGAAGCCAAATTTAAAAGATGGAATAGATGGGGGAGCAAACGATACGGCAGAAACATTATGGGTGAAACTGTGTACAGGAAGCAAGAAGGTAGGTAAATTAATTGTTGTAGTATGTTATAAGCCGCCAAATGCCGAGGAAGAGGTGGAAATGAATCTCCATATGCAGTTGGCGAAGGCTGCTGGTATGGGGCATGTTCTGGTCATGGGGGATTTTAACTACCCTGACATAGATTGGAGTAAGGGAACTGCCAGCACCTCAAAAGGTATAAAGTTCTTAAATTTCCTATATGAGCATTTTCTTTCACAGATGGTAGAAGTTACTACTAGACAGAATGCGTTGTTGGATCTGGTGATATCTAATAACCCTGAGCTCATTATGGAGATGAAGGTAATGGGAAGCTTAGGGAATAGTGACCATGATATAGTGTCATTTAATATAGGTTGCAAAAAACTAAAGTGCACTGGCTTAACAAAAACTTTTAACTTTAGGAAAGCTAATTTTATGCTTTTAAAGGAATCGCTTCTGCTCATAGACTGGGGGGAACTGTTTCTAGGTAAAGAAACTGAGCAGATGTGGACCACTTTTAAAGGGATATTAAACTATTACATTTCCAAATCGGTACCTTTAGGTAACAAGTGTAAAAAAATTAGGTCCAGTCCTGCATGGCTTAATGCTCAGGTAAAAAGGGAAATGGAAAAAAAGAAAAGGGCTTTTAAAATTTTGAAAACAGAAGGCACAGAACAGGCTTACAGGAAGTACAAAAGCTGTAATAAAGAGTGCAAGAAAGCAATTAAACTAGCTAAAATAGAAAATGAAATACGGATTGCCGAACAAAGCAAGTCCAACCCCAAAATGTTTTTTAAGTATATAAATGGTAAAAAGATGAGGACTGAGAATGTGGGACCATTAAATAATGGAGCTGAGGTGGTTGTAGAGGATGCCGAAAAGGCTAATCTGCTAAACCGTTTTTTTACATCGGTTTTTACTGTTGAGAATCCTTGTCCTTACAGTAGGGATTGTAGCAATATGCAGGGAAGAAATGAAGAGTTTTCACATTGGATAACGGAGGATATGGTACGGAAACAATTAGACAAAGTTAATATCAATAAAGTGCCAGGACCAGATGGATTGCATCCTAGGATTTTAAAAGAGCTTAGTTCAGTTCTAGCTAGACCACTGTTTCTCATATTTTCAGATTCACTTTTGTCTGGGGATGTGCCGCTGGATTGGAAAAAAGCCAATGTAATACCAATTTTCAAAAAAGGTAGTCGTTCACAGCCTGGTAACTATAGACCTGTAAGCCTAACATCAGTGGTAGGGAAGGTGATGGAAACTTTGTTAAGGGATCATATCCTTGACTTTGTCTCCAGAGATCGTCTTATTAGTAGTAGTCAGCATGGATTTATGAGAAATAGATCATGCCAGACAAATTAAATTGGTTTTTATGAAGAAGTGAGTAAGAAGTTGGACTCAGGCACAGCAGTGGATGTGGTATATTTGGATTTTGCAAAAGCTTTTGATACTGTGCCACATAGGCGACTAATGTATAAACTGAGGACTGTTGGCCTTGAAGAAAACATTTGTTCATGGATAGAGAACTGGTTATTGGACCGCAAACAGAGAGTGGTGATTAATGGAGCTACATCTATGTGGGCTAAAGTGCCTCAGGGTTCTGTACTGGGGCCGCTTCTGTTTAATCTGTTTATAAATGACTTAGAAGGGGGCATTGAGAGCAAGGTCTCTGTGTTTGCTGATGACACTAAATTATGCAGAGCTTTGGAAACTTCCAATGATGTGCAAGTGCTGCAAGCAGACCTAGATAGATTATCACAATGGGCAGCAGAATGGCAGATGGGATTCAATGTTGATAAATGTAAGGTGATGCATTTGGGATTTAATAATCCCTGTGCCATCAACACCATAAATAAATCTGTGTTAAGTTCATCTGTAATGGAAAAAGATTTGGGGGTTCTGGTAGATAACAGACTTAGCTGTAGCAAACAATGCCAGGTAGCAACAGCTAGAGCTAGCAAGATATTGTCTTGTATAAAAAGGGGAATAGATTCAAGAGAGAAAAATATTATTCTCCCTCTTTACAAGGCACTGGTAAGGCCTCATTTGGAATATGCGGTGCAGTTTTGGAATCCCATATACAAAAGGGACATCTTGGAAATTGAGGCAGTTCAGAGAAGGGCAACTAAATTAATAAGGGGAATGGAGGGGCTTGAATATGCAGGCAGATTAGACAAGTTAGGGCTGTTTACATTGGAGAAGCGGCGGTTGCGTGGGGACATGATAACCTTGTACAAATATATTAATGGCCCATACAATGAGCTCTCTGGTGCATTGTTCACTAATAGGTCATATGAGAGGACACGTGGACATCCTTTAAGGTTGGAAGAAAAGAAGTTTCATCTTCAGGTTAGGAGAGGTTTCTTTACAGTGAGAACGGTGAAACTGTGGAACTGTCTTCCAGCAGATGTGGTAATGGCAAGTTCATTGAATAACTTTAAAAAAGGCCTGGATAAGTTTCTAAAACTAAAAAATATTGAGAATTACTGGTATTAATGCATATAGATCTGGTTGATCCAGGGATACTTTCCGATTGCCGTTTGGAGTCAGGAAGGAATTTTTTCCCCCTTTTTAGCTGGGGTTTTTTGCCTTCCTCTGGATCAACTGTTAGGTAGGGTTAAAAAGAAAAAAAAAAAAAAGTGAATAGGTTGAACTTGATGGACGTATGTCTTTATTCAACCTTAATTACTATGTTACTATGTTACTATAAATTATTTCTTAATTTACTTATTTAATATTCACTATTGAACGCTTTTGGCAATTCATTGGTTAAACCCCAGGACTTTTTTTCACGTTGAAATTGATAGTCCATATACAGCGACAAATATAGATAGGCTGTAACAAAACTGATTTCATGACAGAATTACTGGTGTAAAAACAAAACTGAAAGTTCTCATTCATCCAGGTCATGGTAAATCTGTTGTATTCAGTTGGATCAACTTGACATAAAGTTTAGTTCTTGAACATGTT
This sequence comes from Hymenochirus boettgeri, assembly GCA_019447015.1. Taxonomy (NCBI): domain Eukaryota; kingdom Metazoa; phylum Chordata; class Amphibia; order Anura; family Pipidae; genus Hymenochirus; species Hymenochirus boettgeri. The sequence goes on from CM033471.1 coordinate 62,232,463, forward strand.
TTGCCAGTCATCTCAATTCAGAATGACTTGTAACCTGGACAAGGTGGCAAAACAGCATTGTACATGGCAGACAATAGAGGTGGGGGGGTTAAATGCCAACTGAGGCTTGGTTTCTTTATTTGCACACAAATGGCCTCCTTCACACCTTTCTTGAACCAGTCATGTTCCTTTGCCAAGATGCTGAAATTACAGTCTTCAAAGGTATGTCCTTCTACCTTAAGATGGAGGTACATGGCTGAGTCCTGACCGGAGGAATTGGCTCTTCTGTTTTGGGCCATATGTTGGTGCAGTTGCTGTTTGGTCTCCCCCACATACAAATCAGAGCACTCCTAACTGCACTGCGTATATGATGTTGCTTTTCTTGTGTTTCGGTACTGGGTATTTTTGGATTTACCACTTGCTGCCTCCATGTGTTGTTTGGTTTATAGCAGACAGGGATATGGTGTTTTTTGAAAATTCTTAATTTCTTGGAGACCCCCGAAACATATAGGATGACCATGTTCTTTCTCCTGTCTTGCTTTCCTTCTACTTCTTTTGATGGATTTTAACCCACATATCTGAACCAGTAGCTGGGTGCAATGCCCTTAAATGTATTAAGCACCTGTGTTTCCACTTCCTCCTACACAGCTCTGAGCCAATTCCTCATGTCAGGACTCAGTAGGGTACCAGCATCTTAAGGAAATAGGACATACCTTTGAAGATTGTAATGTCAATATCTTGGCAAAGGAACATGACTGGTTCAAGAGAGGTGTCAAGGAGGCCATTTATGTGAAGAAACCTACTCTGAATAGAGGTGGGGGGTTCAACACCAACTGTCTGCCATGTACAATACTGTTTTGACGCCTTACCCTGATAAAACCTCTTAGCCTCAATGCATCCACACCTTGCATTCAGAAGTTCCCTAACACCTACCTGTCATATGCTAATTGGGACTTTCAAGGGTGCAAGTCATTCTGAACTGAGAAACCCAGTTGGAAGACTAGCGAATGGTCTTCAAGAACTAAAATTTAAGTCCAGTTAATATAACTGAATACAACAGATAAAACTGAAAGTTGAAACATCATGAAACTAACAACATTTCATTGGCAGAAATTCCAATGTCAATATTTTATTTGTAAATTTCAGCAATTAAAATTTTAATTTTACCAGGATTTCACAAACCCAGAGTGGAACATGGTAGTGATAAAAATTCTTAAGACTTAAAGGAGAACTAAACCCAAAATACAAAGGCAGCTCCACAGACTCTATAACTGTCGCTTAGTAAAACCATTTGTTTCTCACCTCTGAATTCAGCCTCTTAGTGTAGAAATCATTTATAGAATATTTCTGAGTACTGGCAATCTATGATGTCACGGCTGGCTTCTAGTGTTGCCTCTTCCTGGTGGTCCAGGTACCAAAACTCCTTCTGCACATGCTACCTTGTGTTTTGTTTTCCACTCCCTGTATGCTAAGTGCATGAAAGAGTCCCCACCTGCCAGTGTCTCCCAGCCAATCATCAGCGATAGCCGTGAATAATATTAGCTGATTTTCCTCATCTGTCTTAAGGAAGCAACTTGTTAACCCTTTATATTTGTGAGCATTTCTGCAAGAGACTATCTGGCTGTCAGGGATTTTAACGCCAGCAAACAGCTGGAGTTAAAATCCCGCAGTGGGTAAATCCCGATATTCTGGGTAAATGAGCCTGTGTGTCTTTGTATGTGTTTATTTCTGCACTCTACCATTTATATTAGTGTGTGTATTGCTGCAATGTACATTTAGGGCACAGCCACAATGCAACGCACCTGAAACGCACAAACAATCACATGCACTTGTGATTTGTCCATATTCATTCTGAAAACGCATGCGATTCTAAGATCTCAAGTTTTTGGTGCGATGCTGCGATTTCAATACAATTGGAAAATTACAATCCCCTAAAAAACGCGCTTGTGTGGCCTAGCCCTGAGAAGTGTAATGCAAGCTGCATTGATTTCAGTTTAGCCATACAGCATGTATTTAATGCAATAGAACTTAGCTTTGCAGTTGGTCAATTTCCTGAGGCTGTGGCCCCACTTAAGTGCAAGGGAGGATGCACATTCGCAATAATGCGCGCTCGTGTTCGCTTCTATGTATGGGTGTTGCAATTCCACAATTGGACCCTAGCAGAGCACATGCAATACAGACCAAAAATGGTGATTGAATGCACTCCAATAGCACACTGAAATGCATTGCATGTAGTGGGGCTAGTCCCATAGGCTATTACATGCCTGCACTCCCACTAGCACAATCAGATCGCAAACTGCAATCCAAAAGGTTATAGAGGGAGTAGCTCTAATAGTTTTGAGTCTTAAATGGAAAGGTGGCAACCTTTACAAGGTACACTTCTAAAAACAGGTGCAGCATATTGAATTGAACATGGTCTTAGCATAGCTCTGTGCAATGTATTTTACAAGCCAGCTTTGCCTGTAAGACCCAAACATGTAGTAAATCTACATGTTGCAGTGCTAAGTACCATTGCATTAAATACAAACTTTCAGCCTGCATCATGCTTCTAAAGAACATACTAAAAATTTTTTGTTGTGTAGATATTATCAGGCCTATGTAGTAAAAGTTCTTAAAATCTGATTGGTTGGGGCACAATTTGCACCATTTTTAACAATAAGAACTTTAATACATAGGCCTTTATATGTGTTTTGGTCTTAAAGGCAAAGGTGGGAACCCTAGTTGGAAGAGGGTTTTTGTCTATGCAAAACTTCCCACAGGCAGCCCATCTGCTGCATTAATTTTATATAACATGTTTGCATCCCTCTTACAGTACCCCTTTAATTGGCATTCCCTCCAATAATTCCTATTAATACTGTAAGTAATTTATAGAAACAACATGGTGCAGAGCTGCAAGTGGCATACCCTCCAGCATTCCCCTTTAATACGTACACTTACAGAACGTGGTGCAGTGCTGCAGGTGGGGGATAATATAATGACCCTGATCTTAGCACAGCTCTGTGCAATGCATTTGTCTGTGTAATGCATTCTTAGCTTAGCTCTGCTACAGTTTGTTGTTTTTATACAGACAGCTGAATTAAAAACACACTCTTCCTACCCTCCAACAATCCCCTTTAATAAGGTACACTGATGAGAAATGCATTGCACAGAGCTGTGCTAAGATCAGGTTCACTTCACTATCCTCCCCCTACAGTTCTGCACCATGTGGTTTCTATAAAAACATACTCTTCCTACCCTCCAACATTCCCCTTTAAGAAGCAACACTTTCCACTAATATTTCTGCAGCTTGCAGGCAGAGCTAGAGAGCTTCACACTATGGGCCATGTTTATAAAGGTATAGTATCGCCTTCTTTAGCGATTGTTAATTTATGATCGCTATCGGAAATCTTGTAAATGTATGATAGCGAACGTAAATCTACGACCGCCTGTAGTATATCATTACTGTAGTTTACATCATGGTATACCACTGTCACGGTCGTACAGTAATGAAAACCTGTGGTATCACAAGACAGGAGGAAGAACATGGTCATCCCATATGTAGCAGGGGTTTCTGAGAAATTAAGAAGAATTTTCAAAAAACATTGTATCCCTGTCTGCTTTAAACCGAACAACACACTGAGGCAGTAATTGGTACATCCGAAAGACCCAATACCAAAACACAAGAAAAGCGACATCATATATGCAGTGCAGTGCAGTGAAGAATGCTCTGATTTGTATGTGGGGGAGACCAAACAGCAACTGCATCAACGTATGGCCCAGCACAGAAGAGCCAATTCCTCGGGTCAGGACTCAGCCGTGTACCTGCATCTTAAGGATAAAGGACATACCTTTGAAGATTGTAATGTTAACATATTGGCGAAGGAACGTGACTGGTTCAAGAGAGGTGTTAAGGAGGCCATTTATGTGAAAATAAAGAAACCAAGCCTAAATAGAGGTGGGGGGGTTCGACACCAACTGTCTGCCATGTACAATGCTGTTTTAACACCTTACTCTGGGCGTTCCTATAACACCTCTTAGCCACTATCCAATCACACCCTTAACACCTGGCTGTGATATGCTAATTGGGATTTTCCAGGGTACATAATTGTCACAGATTCTTGTACAAGTCATTCTGAATTGAGAAAGCCAGTCGGATGACTAGTGTAACGTCTTCAAGAACTACATTTCAAGTCCAGTTGATCTAATTGAATACAACAGATATGTGGTATCACAAGCTTTTAAATATGGCCCTCCAACACTTAAACAATACATTGCAGGTGAAACATACAAAGACACAGGTCTGTAACTGAACAGAGCAGGTTTATTGCAAAACATGCGTGCTACAAAATGTAATCAAGGCAAAAGTGCTGGCAGGCAAGGGAAAATATCAGCTTCAGAGTTGGGAAACAATCAGAATTTAAAATGAGCTCATAGAGGTAAAGAAAGGGCCCCTGAGTGAAATGGATGGTGAGGCAAGTACTTTCTAACTTAAATTAACAGAGCATTTATATGCTCTAATATTTATATTCTGTATGACATTTGAAAATGAATAAATATTCATATATACGGTGTCCATTTTAGGACATCATCAGGTGTCAGGTATCGGGGGTCAGGTATCGGGTGTCGGGTATCAAGTGTCAGGTATCAGGTGTCGGGTATCAGACATCAGGTATCAGGTGTTGGGTATCAGGTATCAGGCATCGGGTATCAGGTCAGGCATCGGGTATCAGGCGTCAGGTATTGGGTGTCAGGTATCGGGTGTCAGGTATCAAGTGTCAGGGTCGGGTATCAGGTGTCAGGTATCAGGTGTCAGGTATCGGGTATAGGTGTTAGGTGTCAGGTATCAGGTGTCATGTATCAGGTATCATATTTTGTGTATTAAGCTGGCCATACACTAGCAAACATTAAATAGGTAGACATTAGACAGATTAGCAATGTGACCTAGCTTTTGGGGAATAAATTAAAAGTTTTTTAATAGAGGTGGGCATACCCTTAACACAGTAAGTGAATTAAATGTGTGAAAGAGTATGTACCTGTATCTGTGTGGAGGTATGTGTTTACATTTACGACCATGAAACTAATTGTTTGATGACATGACCCTTAGGCTGAGGCCACACTGCAACGCACAGGAATCGTGCACAAAATTGCGAGCTTATCGCATGCGATTGTGTGCACAGTTCTTGTGCATTTTTTGTTTGCGTTGCTTTTTGCGCATGCGTTTTAGCCATTTTGCGTTATGGAAACGCATGCGTTAACGCAGCAAAAATGGTGAACACATGCGTTACCAAAACACGAACGGAAGCGCAATCGCATACGCATTGGAAATCGCGGGAATTTTCGCGTTCCCGCGATTCCATTTTAGCAAAAACCGCGAGCGCAAAACACGTGCGCAAGCGTGTGAAAAACGCGCTAGTGTGGCCTAGCCCTTAAACCTCGAAATATCCATATTAGAAGATTGACCCTTTTGGGAAAGAAATATCCTGATATTTGCCGATAAGCAGTAACCCTTCCACCGATTCCTTAGCTAGCTAAAATAGGAAGAACAGTAATTTAGCTTTTCAAGCCAAATTATATAAATATATAAAAAAAAAATATATATATATATATATATATATATATATATATATAATATATATAAAATAAAGCTGAAAATAAGCACCATCTATGCAAAAGTCTGCACATGTCCCAAATGTACAGAAAAACACATCTTTGTGTCAATCCTCATGTTTCAGGTTTCATGTATCATTTATCAGAGTCAAGTATCACTCATCATGTATCAGAGTCAGGCATCATTCATCATGAATCAGAGGTCAGGTATCATCATCAGGTATCAAAGTCAGGCATCAGAGTCAGGCATCATTCATCAGGTATCAAAGTCAGGCATCAGAGTCAGGCATCTCATTCATCAGGCATCAGAGTCAGGCATCATTCATCGGGTATCATTCATCAGGTATCAGAGTCAGGCATCATTCATCAGGTATCATTCATCAGGTATCAGAGTCAGGCATCATTCATCAGGCATCATTCATCAGGTATCATTCATCAGGCATCATTCATCAGGTATCAGAGTCAGGCATCATTTATCGGGTATCAGAGTCAGGTATCATTCATCAGGTGTCAGAATCAGGTATCATTCATCAATGATATCTGATGGCTGATAACTGATTTCCTCTGATACATGATGAATGATACCTAAATTTGATAACTGACTTTGATGCCTGATGAATGATACCTGACTCTGATACCTAATGAATGATGTGTGACACTGATACCTGATAAATTATACTTGATGAATGATACCCGATGAATGATACATAATGAATAACACTGATAGCTGACTTCGATACCTGATGAATGATACATGAAACCTGAAACATGAGGAATGACACAAAGATGTTTTTTTCTGTACATTTTAGGCATGTGCAGACTTTTACATGCAATAGATTTCCAGCTTTATTTCTTACTTTATTTTTTTTTTTTAATTTCTTTCACTTGAAAATCTAAATTACTGTCCTTTCTATTTCTTTATCTTTGTCTTCTTTTATTTAAAAAAACACACTTTTTTGATTATTGATCAAAATTTTTTTTTTGACTATAGTTAGCCTTTAGGTATTGCTTCCATAGGAATGGAAAGGTAGGTCAGTAGCTGGGTGTACCTGTGTCTGTTTTTATTTAAGCCTTTTTACTGACCAATTAATTGACATTCTGTAAATATATATATTCATTGGTACAGAAAAAATACATCTTTGTGTCATTCCTCATGTTTCAGGTTTCATGTATCCGGTATCATTCATTGTGTATCATTCATTGTCTATTGGAGTCAGGTATCATTCATCGTCTATTGGAGTCAGGTATCATTCATCGGGTATCAGAGTCAGGTATCATTCGTCAGGTGTCAGAGTCAGGTATCAGAGTCAGGTATCATTCATCAGGTATCAGAGTCAGGCATCATTCATTGGGTATCAGAGTCAGGTATCATTCATCGGGTATCAGAGTCAGGTATCATTCGTCAGGTGTCAGAGTCAGGTATCAGAGTCAGGTATTATTCATCGGGTATCAGAGTCAGGCATCATTCATCGGCTATCAGAGTCAGATAATCATAGGGTATCAGAGTCAGGCATCATTCATCAAGTATCAGAGTCAGGTATCATTCGTCATTTGTCAGAGTCAGGTATCAGAGTCATGCATCATTCATCAGGCATCATTCATCAGGCATCATTCATCAGGTATCAGAGTCGGTTATCAGAGTCGGGTATCATTCATCAGGTATCATTCATTAGATGTCACGTATCGGGTGTCAGGTGTTGTTTATCTGGTATCGGTTGTCATGTGTCAGGTATTGGTTGATAGGTATTAGGTGTAGTTATTGTCTATCAGGTGTCAGGCGTGGTTTATTAATATCGTGTATTGGGTATCATTATCATGTATCAGTTATCAGGATTCAGTTATCAGGTATCATGGCCATACAGGAGGCAGACATTAGATAGATCGAATGTCTAAAGACTGCATTTTACATGCAGCGGTTCTTTACCTTTAGATAATCCAATTTGGACCATTAATTTTGAAAATTTTATACACTAAGAATGGACCAGACTATTTAAAAATACATAGGGGTTTTTTTTGTTTTTTTTTGGGGGGGGGTGACATAAAAGGAGCACTGTCTGCCTCTTTCTTCCTGTGTAAATAATAGAAATATATATTTACAGAATGTCAATTGGTCAGTATAAAGGCTTAATTAGTGTGGACATATTTGAACTGATTTTATAGTGGTACAGATTGCACATTGGTATAGTCTCAACTATTTTAATAGAAGAAAATAAAGCTAGAAATAGCGCCATCTATTGGATGTAACAGCAGTAAAATCAATCTGAGGAATGATACCTGAGGAGTGATACCTGAGGAGTGATACCTGAGGAATGATACCTGAGGAGTGATACCTGAGGAGTGATACCTGAGGAGTGATACCTGAGGAATGATACCTGAGGAATGATACCTGAAACATGAGGAATGACACAAAGATGTTTTTTTCTGTACATTTTAGCACTAGATGGTGCTTATTTCTAGCTTTATTTTTTATTTCTTTTTTTAATTTGGTTTGAAGAGCCAAATTACGGTTCTTTCTATTTCTTCTTCCGTTTTATTTTTTCGCTTTTTTGGACTGTATCTCCTCCCAGTTTCTGAGCTAGACACATGAAATTCGGTACAGACGTGCGGGGCATATAGGAGAAGTGTGCTATTACCTTAGCGTTACAGCGTTATTGATAAATTTTGGGACATTTTTTCCCATAGACTATAATGGTAACAATCCTCAAATGTGGATATTTCAAAACAGTTTGTTTCATGGTCATAAACACAAACCTTTCCATTCTCATGGAAGCCATTCTTAAAGGGTAACTATAGGCAAAAAATTTTTTTGACTAATCATTAAAAAAGTCTGTTTTTTTTAACCCCTAACCTGATACAGGTACACACACCTACAGATCTACCCATCCATTTCTGTGGCAGCCATACTTAAAGGGTAACTATGGTCAAAAAACAAATTTTGATCAATAATCAAAAAAGTGTTTTTTTTTATGCCCAATCTTACCCAGGTACACACACCTACTGACCCTTCCATTTCTGTGGCAGCATACTTAAAGGGTAACTATAGTCAAAAAAAATTTTTGATCAATGATAAAAAAAAATTATTAAATAAAGAAGTCAAAGATAAAAAAATAGAAAGAACAGTAATTTAGCTTTTCAAGTGAAATTTAAAAAAAACCCTAAAATTAAAGCTAGAAATAAACACCCTCTATTGGATGTAACGGTCAGCACATGTCCTAAAATGTACAGAAAAAAACATAATTTGTGTCATTCCTCATGTTTCAGGTTTCATGTATCATTCATCAGGTATCAAAGTCAGCTATCAGTGTTATTCATTATTCATTAGGTATCATTCATCGGGTATCATTCATCAGGTATCATTCATCAGGTATCAGTGTCACACATCATTCATTAGGTATCAGAGTCAGGTATCATTCATCAGGCATCAAAGTCAGTTATCAAATTCAGGTATCATTCATCATGTATCAGAGTCAGGAATCAGTTATCAGCCATCAGATATCATTGATAAATGATACCTGACTCTGATGCCTGACTCTGATGCCTGACTTTGAAACCTGATGACCGATAGCTGACTCTGATACCTGATGAATGATGCCTGACTCTGATGCCTGACTTTGGTACCTGATGAACGATACAGGACTCTGATACATGATGAACGATACATGACTCTGATACATGATGAATGATACCTGACTCTGATACCTGATGAATGATACCTGACTCTGATACCTGATGAATGATACCTGACTCTGATACATGATGTACCTGACTCTGATACATGATGAATGATACCTGACTCTGATAACTGATGAATGATACCTGACTCTGATACATGATGAATGATACCTGACTCTGATAACTGATGAATGATACCTGACTCTGATAACTGATGAATGATACCTGACTCTGATACATGATGAATGATACCTGACTCTGATAACTGATGAATGATACCTGACTCTGATAACTGATGAATGATACCTGACTCTGATACATGATGAATGATACCTGACTCTGATAACTGATGAATGATACCTGACTCTGATACATGAAACCTGAAACTTGAGGAATGACACAAAGATGTGTTTTTCTGTACTTTTAGGGACATGTGCAAACTTTGCAATAGATGGTGCTTATTTTCAGCTTTATTATTATATATATTATATATATATATATATATATATATATATATATTTTTTTTTTTTTTTTTTTTTTTTTATTTATTTATTTTTTAATTTGGCTTGAAAAGCTAAATTACTGTTCTTTCTATTTTAGCTAGCTAAGGAATCGGTGGAAGGATTACTGCATTATCTGCAAATATCAGGATATTTTTTTCCCATAAAGGGTACAATCTTCTAATATGGATATTTCGAGGTTTAAGGGCTAGGCCAAACTAGCGCGTTTTTCGCGCGTTTGCGCACGCGTTGATTGCGCCTGCGATTTTTGCTAAAATGGAAATCACGGGAAGTTGAAAATTCCCGCGATTTCCGATGCGCATGCGATTGCGTGTCCATTAGCGTTTTGGTAACGCAAAATGGCGAAAAAGCAAAATGCACAAGACTCGCGCACACAATCGCGTGCGATAATGCTCGCGATTGTGTGCGCGATTCCTGTGCGTTGCTGTGTGGCCTCAGCCTAAGGGTCATGTCATAAAAACAATTAGTTTCATGGTCGTAAATGCAAATGCTAATACCTCCCACCCCCACACAGATACAGGTACATACTTTTACACACATTTATCTTCACTTACTGGTTGTTAAGGGTATGCCCACCTCTATTAAAACATTTTTTAATGTTATTCCCCAAAAGCTAGGTCACATTTTGCTAATCTGTCTAATGTCTAACCTATTAAATGTTTGCTTAGTGTATGGCCAGCTTAATACACAAAATATAATACCTGACAACCGATAGCTCATACCTGACACCTGATACCTGACACCCGATACCTGACACTCGATACCTGATACCTGACACCCGACACCTGATACCTGACACCTAACACCTGATACCCGATACCTGACACCTGATACCCAATACCTGATACCCGATACCTGACACCTGATACCCAATACCTGATACCCGATACCTGACACTTGATACCTGACACCCGAAACTTGACACCCAATACCTGACGCCTGATACCCGATGCCTGATACCTGATACCCGATGCCTGATACCTGATACCCAACACCCGATACCTGATATCTGATACCCGACACCTGATACCTGACACTTGATACCCGACACCTGATACCTGACACCTGATACCCGATACCTGACACCTGATGATGTCCTAAAATGGACACCGTACATATATATTGTAGCACAGTATTCTCTGTAAGAATATAAGAACCTCTAGATTTCCTACATTTGACTCATTTCATAAGTTTGATTCAAATATTGCTTTCCATTAAAACCCCTGCTCAATAGGCTGCTTATTGACACTGAGCACTTTATTGAGAAAAAGGTGATCGGACCAGTTAGAACACTTTCGAACAATCCCGACCACAAATCAATTCTAGCATTTGTTATGTCTACAAATGTTTCAAACCTCCCCCTTTTTATTATGTGTTCTAACTGGTTTACCCTTTAAATGCTGTATTTCTTTACCTAGTAAAGTGAGTTCTATTTTTATTTCACACCCCAAGAAAAAAAAATCTGTCTATTAAAACAGGTCAAATTATCTTTGGAACCTCCCCAAATAGAATAGTCTCTTTACTTGCCAAATATCTGATGTGATGGTTCAGTGGTCTACAACAAATTTTATATTGCAGAAACTGGACCAGTACTATCACATTTAAGATCTTCTATCCTGCAAATTAAATAGTAAACAGATACTAAATGGTTGCTTTCCTCCTTTAGGGTTTGTGGAGAGAATCCATTATTCAGCCTGCTCCAAGACCAGAAATCTGAACTTACATTCCAGAATGCACTGGGATATAAAATTAGAGTAAATTATACTACAAGCTACAATGAATCTAAATGATGTGTGGCTTTAAGTACGACCACTTGCCAGAGCTGATATATTACACTTTGAAAGTATATAGAAATTAGAAATAATACTTGCCAAAGTAGAAATATCGGAGCACTAACTGTTCACAATATGGTAGACTTAGCAAAACTATTTCAGTTAGCTGCAGGGCAAGGAGGCCAGCTATTGTATTATTGCCTAACACCGATCAATTAAATTATTTATTTTAGAGAAAATACATATGCTATCATAAAATGTGTATTTTCTCATTTAAGTTACCATATTCTGCCCATCCATGCTCTGAAAATATCTGAGTATGTTTGATCCATCCAACAGCCAGTCAGTACAAGAATACTGTTTGGGGGCATTTTATCCTTGTAAGGACAGTTGCAGAACCTGTATTGGCAGCTTACTACTGATCACAGCAAACCAAATGCTGTCACAATGAGTCTGAAATAAAGTTCAGTGGAAGGAATGAGTCATACAGAAATATTTCAAAAATATACATCATTGCATAAATCTGTGATGAAAAAAATTAAACATCTATTGCAAAACTGCAGTTTTGACTGGAAAGGTTCATTCACCATATCACCATATCCCACGGTGAAGGTTCCTTTGATTGATTGGTGTTCTCATCCACCAGAATTTCAGCATGCGAACAGATCCATCAAGGTACCGGAACTCCTTTCTGAGTCCCAGGCGAGGTGCATGAGTAAGAAGGAATGCTGAGATGGAGTGCTAACTTTCAGTGCGGGAATTCATACACTGAGGGGCAGTAAGACCATTAGGCCAGCACTTGAGCTTTGTTGCCAGGAGCCAGTGATTGGAGGTGAGAGCAGACCGGTGAAGGAGTCCAAGAGGGTGGTGAGGTACCCATGATTTCTTAGTGGAACTTTTGGCAGACTCTTGTTTTTTACACTTAATATGGACTATTATTTATTGCCATTTTCTACTATATAGAGTATTGTTTTGTGCCACTTTCTATTTCGATAATACTTTGTATATACAGGTTGTGTAATTATACGTTTGCACTGGTGCACTTTCTGTATGTGGGCAGTTATATATCTTTGTGGCAGGATTATTTATTTTTTTTATTTATTTATTTATTTTAAATTCAAGTATCTCTTTTGCTGTGATATAGTTCTATTGTCCAGACAGAGTATTCTGTTTGGAGTGCGCTGTTTGGGCCTATTCCAGTGGATACTTGGATTTGTTCTTCCTTTTATTTTTGTATGTCAAGCTATTTACCCCACCTATTTTTAACCACAAGCTGGGAAATTACCCAGAAGTCTCTACTTCCCTTAGTTGCATAATGAGTAAGGGAGCTCTCCCTAACTTACTTGGTCCCTTGTTATTTTTAAATGGTTTACAGAGGCCTAGAAGGTGTCTGTGTAAACATGAGCATAGAGAGAGTTGTGCAATTTTATGGGTCTCTCTTAAAAAAGCAAAATAATATTTTTTTTCTATGCTAATTAGCAACTCCCACAATTCATCTTGATTTTCCTCTACTGGTGGGAGAGTGTATCTAACAGAATACTGGTAGTAGTGGTCCAATGACATCTGCAGTAATGTTGGCCATATTTGTTGAGAAACAAAATCATATTTCAAGTTCAGTGAATTAAAAAAGTTATTGATAAAGACTTTTTTTTTTGTCAAGCCCTGTTTCTCAGTAATGCAAAAAAGGAATTGTACAGAATGCCTTCCTATGGGTCCTCCAAATAACCAGTGGTTATAATGAGAATCTTTCATCAATGCCTAATTCAGGAATCTAGTCGCTCATGCCCTGTTTTGATGCTTTCCAGCAAATAAAGTGCAATAGCCAAGAACAAACTAAGAGCCACTATGGCTTGAGACTGCACATTGAGCTTTCTCAGTCAGGTACCCTAGACTAGCAGCAAACTGCTTATACAGCTTATATATACACACATTATTAATTGAAAGTCTGGGGTCAGTGCTTTCATGCTCCAACACCACTGTGTGGTGGTCAAAACCATCTCCCCACCCCCCTCAGTTTTCCAGAAGCCAAGAGGGGACCCATAAAGCCTTCCTTTGCCAAAAACGCTTTGGAAGGCTCACCAATACTACCCTCACCTTTGACCCTCAGCTGCCAGCAGTGAGTCTCCAGGAAGAGCTTGATTGGGAAAGCTGAGATCCTAAAAAGTTTTTTTTAATTAAAGACATGCCAACATAACTGCTGAGCTAATACTAAGCTGTAACTCAATTTTTAATAGTGTCTCCCAAACAAACCTAAAAAGTCTGATTGGTCTAGATACAATCTTAAATCTGATTGGATCTTTGACCAATCAGATTTTGGGGATGGGTTTAGGAGTTTCTACAAATAGTGATTGTTCAGTAAGGAGAGCTAGTTTCAGTTTTGCATGTCATCTGAAATGCATGCAGTAAAGCGGAGTATGAATAAGCCCTGCTTATGACAACAGTTGTGTCCTTCAGTTACCAGATAATCTTGTATCTCTCTTGCAGAAGTGCTACTGATTTGGTCAAACATTTATGCAAAGAAAGAAAAGATAATCAATGCACATTCCTGGGCCCTATGCAATACACATTATCTGCACACTGGAATACTTTATAAACTAAGGGGTTTTAGTATACCTTACTGTGATCACACAAATGAAAAGCCTTCCAACCATGTCAAGGTAACCCCAGTCTGGAATGTCCTAACTTTAAACCTTTTTACATTAATTACAATTAGCAAACTTTTGCATTTCACATACTTGCGCACTGGATCAATATAGCAGGCTTTCTCACTTCCCCCTTGCCGACTGGGTTTTCATAGTGAGGTCTTATGCCTTTAATATAAAACACTGGATGGAAGGCCTTTTCCATCCAGTACTGTAGTCCTGATGAAATAGAGCAAAGGCTATTTTAACCATTATGCAAAACCGTTCTGATTGGTGCTCATATCTCCATAGACTACAAGCACACTGACAGGAATCAATTGCTGCGCATGTCAGAAACACAAATATTAAAATATCTTGATAACTGTTCCAAAAAAATAATGAAAGTATATAGTAAAAATACTATAATATCTAAATGCCGGGACAGATAAAAATACCGTCCCTAAGAATAAGCCCTACCCCATAATAAGCACGTCCACATAATGGTTGCAGTGAAAGACGTTTATTGTTCACACCATACTGACAGGAATATACCTAATAGCACCATGAAACAAAGCCCACCAAAATGAGCCCTACCACAACCAGATAACCCACCCCAACAAAAACCTAAAACCGGGCGTCCCCGGATGCACAAATATCCTGTAGGAGGAAAAAGGCAAATAATAATGTACACCAGTGTCAAGTTCCACAATGTTCTCTTCCAAGGAACCAGTATCGTAAAGAAAATTCCTTGATATACACAGGATAGCAATCTCTGCAAATTTACTTTAAGTCATTTTGGCACTGTAGATTCCCTTTGAATCTGTTTTGCACAGTATTTACAAGGAGAATTAAAACCGAACCCCCAAGAAATTGTATGAAATAATGACCTTGTATGCCTTTACAATGGGAAAACATCTCTTTCATTGCAGTCTAAAGAAGACACCAAATGCAATACTAAGTGGCATTAATATTTACAAGCTACATTGGTTTAGAGAAAAATAATAACAAATTCAGCATTCAGTAAGCCTGCCCTTTATTTGTTATTACCGAGCTCAGTGATAATTACTGCAGTTTTTTAATTGATTTTCACTAATCTTTAGCTTTCCTTCTTTCTTTCTTGCCTTTTTCAATCTGCAGTTTGTCTAAGAACCTAAAAAGGGAATGAATGTGAAGTTAAATTTTCTACATTCTTAAAAAAATATTTATGCTTCTCTGTTTTTCTTCCTTTCTGCCATTCAGGCCAATTCAAGGTTATAATGCTCAGTAACCACTGCAACTAGATTACAATTTAAATGTCAAACTGGAAGGTACTTAAATCACATGCATAAATACAAACACAAGTAATATAATTATAGGAGTGTAAATAAGCTGACCCCTTTTTAAGTTAAGACAAGTTTTATTTTCAATTGAAACTTAATAGTGGACAAACTTATTGGGTCCAAAATTTAGCAGGAGATCAGACATTGAACGTTCATTTGGGATCATTTGCTGTTTTATTATTTCCTGAATAGCATCAGTTCTATGATTAAGTCCTTTGTAGAAGCTGATGGCACTACTGCAAAAGTGCCACTCAACAACTGGGGCAGATATGTTTGTACATACAAAGCTTTTGAATTAATTAATAGGGGGTGGGTAAGCAAAGAAACTGATGGGCCTGGCTGACATCAGCATCAAGTAATTGTTACCATATCACCTTGTAAATTTCAAATTAATTAAATTACTTTCTCTTACAACACCTTGTAACTAATTATTTGTGTACCAGTATAAAGCAAATATGGTGCCATAGTTATAAAGGCGCAGTATCACTAAATAGAGATACCGCTCCTTTAACAAGCACAGATTTTATGATCGTGATCATACAATTACGATTGCGGTAGTAAAATTTTTTACTACCACAATCAAAATTGTAGGATCGTCTGTTACAGGTGCAGTATCGCTATATGGTACAATTGATTAATCGCCTACAGAATACCATTGCAGTAGTTTACTACTGCATGGTATTGTATGCTCATACAATCTTACATATATGGGGGCCGTGGTTGTAAACTATTTGTCCTTTCCCAATTTAAGTAGATAACCTAACAAAACAAATAAATACAACTTTGTTACTATTGTAACAATATGGCTGGGACCCACAATATTCTGTACTATTAATTTGGCTTGAAGAGTCAAATTACTGTTCTTCTTCCTTTTTATTCTTCCGCTTTTTGGACTGCATCTCCTCCCACAGTTTTTAAGCTAGAGACATGAAATTTGGTACAAACATGTGGGACATAGAAGAAGTGTGTTATTACCTAGCTAAGCAATCTGTGGAAGTGTCACTGCATTATCTGCGAATTTTGGGACATTTTTCCCATAGACTATAATGGTAACAATCCTCAAATGTGGATATTTCGAGGTTTAAAGGTCGTGTCCACCCCCAAAACTATAATCCCCCCCACTACTGGCCACATTGTGTAGTGTAATTTAATCCTTACCTCACATCCCAGCTCCATATGGTTCTCCTGTAGTCCCCCCCCCCAAAGTCCCAAAAACTGCCCACCAGGAGGATAGCAGAGTCCATATAGGACTCTGCCTCCTATCTGGCCTCCGGGAGAAGTTTGGCATGCGTACTGCAGCCCTTCTCCCCCTCCCTCCCTCTCCCTCCCGATTAGGATTCCCTCCCCCTAGTGTAAAAACCTTTTAACCTAACATTCCCCCTGTCCCCCCAGCCCCAACCGCTCTATTAGTATCATCAGAAAATGCCCAAAACATTACGTACCTTCCCTCTTTCCTCCACCGCACTGAACTCCCGGCAGCCACGTCCATGATTGGCTGCCGCTCAGCCAATCACAGACGCGACTGCCGGTCCCGCCCCTCTGCTTGCATTTTCTCGCCTGGCAGCACGGCGGAGGAAAGAGGGAAGGTAAGTAAAGTTTGGGGCATTTTCTGATGATACTAATAGAGCGGTTGGGGCTGGGGGGACAGGGGGAATGTTAGGTTAAAATTTTTTTAGAAGGGTGGACATACCCTTTAAGGGCTATAAGATCAAAACAGTTTGTTTCATGGTCATAAACACAAACGCTGATACCCCCAACCCCCCACACAGACACAGGTACACCCACCTACCGATCTACCTTTCCATTCCCATGAAAGCCATAATTAAAGGGTAAAAATCCCAACTAGAAAAGAAGGGTGAGCTACAACGTACCCACAGACCATATTGCAACAGTAAAAAGTCTTTATTTAATCATATAAAATTCCACTCACAGTAAAGTGTCGTATAATGGGATCCAACACAAGAGTATCGTGCTCGTGAGGCACCGCCTTACGCGTTTCGTGACCGTATGTAGGCATAATTAAAGGGTAACTATAGTCAAAAAACTAATTTTGAACAATCATGAATAAAAGTTAGTAATATGGACATACATGCAGAAACACATACCAGCAACTTCACACGTGTACACACAACTACTGACCTACCCTTCTATTCCTGTGGTAGCCATACTTAAAAGGTAAATAAAGTTAAAAAAAAAACGAATTTGATATATTCTCAATAAAAGTTAGTTATATGGTCATACATGCAAAAACACATCCCCCCCAACCTCATACGGGTAAACACACCTACTGACCTACCCTTCCATTTCCGTGGCAGTCATACTTAAAGGGTAACTATAGTCAAAAAACTAATTTTTTTCAACTTCCAACCTGACACAGGTACACTTACCAAACCAACTGAGCTACACATTCATTCATGTGGCAACCATATTTAAAAGGTAAGTATACTCAAAAAACACATTTTGACCAATCATCAAAAAAGTTAGTCTTTTATCCCCCAACCTGACAGGAGTACACACACCAACTGATCTACCCATTCATTCATGTAACAGCCATATTTAACAACAATGAGTTTTAAAATCTGCAGCACAAACAAACATATTCCCTTTCAAAATGCAGCCTTTCAAGCCAAATTCAAAGTTTATACTTAAACTTTTCCTTATTAATATTAATATTTTATTATATTATTAGTTGCTGTCCTTGTTGATGACTTTCTCACCTTTGGGACTGTGCTTAATAACTTGCCTAATATTCACACCCAGGTATACCATTATAGTAATTGTAAAACGTAACTATAGATAGACCCTTTTCTGAACCAGTGAGTGAATTTTGTCAAGCTTCTAGATGCATTTTTCTATTTAGAACATTGTGGAAGAATACTTTGCAGATAAAACTCTGCTTACAAAGTATTGGCAAAATGTCTGGTTTCGCACACAGATTTATGGAAGAATGTGTCTGTAAGAAATACTGCAATTGGTGTATAAATATTTACTAACTTTCTCAAAGAATATTAAAACTTATTTAATTTTAGAGGTGCAATAATTTGCCAGCACTCTTAAAGGGCAACTAAAGCCACATAACACTGAACCAGAAGGCAGAACACCTTGATATAAAACCAGTAATCTGTGTCTTACGCTGGGAAATGTACCTAAATAACATATAAAGCAAGGAAGCATGTGACTGAGGTTTGCTGAATGTTAAGCTCCGCCCCTCTGAGATTTCCTCTGCTTTCTCCTGCTTGAACCTTAAACAGTAATGCCTGTGAGTTCCGTGCACAGAACTCACAGGCATTACTGTTTGAGGCTCAAGCAGGAGAGTGCACGGAACTCACATGCATTACTGTTTGAGGCTCAAGCAGGAGAGTGCACGGAACTCACAGGCATTATTGTTTGAGGCTCAAGCAGGAGAGTGCATGGAACTCACAAGCATTACTGTTTGAGGCTCAAGCAGGAGAAAGCAGAGGAAATCTCAGAGGGGCGGAGCTTAACATTCAGCAAACCAGTAACAAGATGTCAGCAACTTCCAAGGCACAAAGCTAGGCTCTGGAGGGACATAGGTAAAAAAAAATATGGCAACGGTATTTTTAAAGCTGCAGCTTCCAAATAAACATTACTTGATTTTACAGTGCACTTATCCTTTAAGAATAGAAAGGTGAATCTCGTTGAGTGTCCAAGTGAGATCCTTGACTGTTCTGTGGATCGAATTTGCCGATTACCCCATAATGTGACTGAATTTCAAGGAAGAATTGACCAGAATTTGTAAACTAATTGTGCAAATCTGTATATTTAAAAAGATTGATGCCAAAAAGTAGCTCCATTATTAATAAATAAGAAGATTGAGGACTTCCAACAGTGTCATTTTTGCTTTTAATTTTTTCTTAATTAATCTTCTAATCTTCTAAATTGTAGAAAAAAGCTGGTAAATAATTTTTTTTAAATTTAAGAATGGGTTTTGATTCAAGGCAGCATGACAAAGTATCTATTTTAAGGTACAAGTATAAACACTGAATATTTTTGTAAATGTTCAATATGTGCATTGGTATGTATCCAAAATGTTCTCATGAAGTATATCTTGTACAATGTTCTTATGTATATTGTACTCTTTTCTTTCGTAAATCTGAAAAGTTTCAAAAATTAATTTGTTAATAACAACTTTGTAAGTTGAAAAGTTTATTTGAGATCAGGAATGAAAACATTTTCTACCTTTAACATTTCAGTATTACTCTATAATTAATTTATGTTGCAACACACAGGAAACATTGCTTTCAGCAGTTTACATTGACTGTTTAAAAAAGTGCTAGCTTAATAAGAACATGTTTATATTTTGGCTCAGTTGAATTTCACGTGTTTTAGTTTAATAAATGTCTAGATTGACGTAGCAAGCTTTATCGAGGAGCTGGTCATTCACAGCAGAATGACACCATTGGGAATTAGGTTTGTTTCTGGCTTAAATCAGAGCAATTCTAAATACATTTATATTGCTTAAGATGAAATTGCTTTTTTAGAAGTCTAGTGGTGGGTTTTCCTCTTTTGTTCACACCTATGAGAGAAAAGAGAGCCTGTAATTACCATTTAAATATTTGTAAAGGGTTATTATGTGCCCCTGCCTCTCTCTTTCTAGGGAAAACAAACCAAACTTTAATCATCTATATTCAAAACCCATTTTTCATATTAGTTTAGTTGCTCGTCTTGTACCATAGGTTGCTGTTGATATCCATAGTCTGGTGCCCAAACTGCACGGCATACTCAAAATGAGGCCATACAATGTTTTTCAATATTAACCTTCTTTACCATTTTGCCGCCCAAACCCCAAGTCTATTTACATCACTTTGTAAAGTAAAAGCATCTTTCACAAATCCTATAGTGCTGCACAATTTAGTATCATCAGCAAGACTGTGTTAGCAACAGAGATTATACGCTCAATGCCTAACTTTTGGTCATTTATTAATTGGTGAAAAAGCAGCTGACCCCCTGAGGGGCTAATAACCACTTTTTGTAATCTATCCTTTAGCTACAAGCAGAAAAAGTAAAGGTCAAGGCAATGTTTTTGCAAAGTCTAAATATCACATCCACTGACCCCCCCCCCCCCCCCAAGAGCTAGGTTACAAATTACCTATTCATTTAAGGCAATTAGATTGGCAGGATCTTTTACACATAAAACCTAGAAACTTGTTATAATGTTGTTTCTAAAAATGTATTCCAATATCATATCCCTTAATATTCCTTCCAAAAGCCTTCCTACCACAGAAGTCAAACTGACTGGGCTATAACTATCTGGCTCAGAACAAGGACCCTTTTCAACATTTTAAATATCACCACATAAGCAATCCGCCAATCAATCAGAACAAGGCCAACTACCAAAAAATATTAAGCTATGCAACTTAACAATCCTAGGATACACCTAGGCAAGGACCTTTGTTAACTTTTTTACAAGGTCTAAACTCTTTTGCTTCTATCTGGGTCAAACAATCTTCTATTTTCAATGAACTAGAAGTGGATCCATTATATATAGTTTATCATTTGTGCACTCAGAAGCAAAAAAGATTTATAGGGCTATGTAGTCAGTATCGCTCCTATTGCCTCCTCTAGGCAATGGGAATGGGTTTTCCCATTCCAAAACTTTAACGACAGCTTTCTGTCGTTAAAAAACTTTAACGACAGCTATAATTTAAGCCGTAAATTATGGCTTAAAGTCACGTTAACCCTTGGTACATGTCTAACAGTTCTCCGTACATGGTCCTGTTAGTTTTCAGCCACTCTTTGTTACTGCTTACCAGTTTGTCAGTTTTCAAAAGCAAGGGACCCATCAAATTTTTGAGTGAAATATGTTAAAGGATAAGTGCACTGTAAAATCAAGTTATGTTCATTTGGAAGCTGCAGCTTTAAAAATACCGTTGCCATATTTTTTTTTTCCCCTATGCCCCTCCAGAGCCTAGCTTTGTGCCTTGAAAGTTACTGACATCTTGTTACTGGTTTGCTGAATGTTAAGCTCCGCCCCTCTGAGATTTCCTCTGCTTTCTCCTGCTTGAGCCTCAATCAGTAATTCTTGTGAGTTCCGTGCACAGGACTCACAGGCATTACTGTTTGAGGCTCAAGCAGGAGAGTGCACGGAACTCACAGGCATTACAGTTTGAGGCTCAAGCAGGAGAAAGCAGAGGAAATCTCAGAGGGGCGGAGCTTAACATTCAGCAAACCAGTAACAAGATGTCAGTAACTTTCAAGGCACAAAGCTAGGCTCTGGAGGGGCATAGGTAAATAAAAATATGGCAATGGTATTTTTAAAGCTGCAGCTTCCAAATTAACATAACTTGATTTTACAGTACACTTATCCTTTAAAAAAATAATAATAATATCTGCAAAATGTAATTTTGTAAAAAATGTAGCTTATGCACTAACATCTTATTATTTCTAAAAGCTTACTTTCCCTTAGTACAATGAAACCAGACCTATGTAGGTACCCCACTTTTTCTATGCAGGAAACTAACATTGCACTTTCTTATAATTATACACGAAATTGAATTGTAGTGGACTATCTGGTTAACTTAGAATAACTTACAAATTAACTAAAAATACAAGTGAGATAGTTGCAAAATCCCTGGAAAAATCTTTGCATCCAGAATTCTTCAAAAGCTAAACACCTTTACCTTGAAAACAACCCCACAAATTATGTTGGATGCATTTTTAAAAATTCAAGGATAGAAATATTGCAAACATTCAATGAAAAGAATAAAACTTAATCTACCATATTTCTTAAATCAAACGTACACCACATGCATAAGTGCACATGGATGCCACATACAAAGGTGCACACCGATACATGTATTTTCCCCTCTATGCTTTGAGTTCATGCACAATAAACAATTAGAGGGAACATTGGAGACGTGCTTGGCAAATGGCTTCAAAGTACCCAAAACATAAAACAATGATCAGTAAGTTGGGTTTCCTTTGCAAAAGTTTAACACTAAACATCCCCTTTTTCTGAAGAAACACAATTTACCTCTAAATTACCACAACAAACTATCAGGGTTATTCAATAAAAGTTCTTATCATTTAAAATGGTGCTAATTTTGCCCCAACCAATCAGATGTTAGCTTTCAAATGTTAAATAAGCTGTGATTGGTTGGGGCAAAATTAGCACCATTTTTAACGATAAGAACTTTTATAGAATCTCCCTGTATATATTTTTGGAAATTAAACACCCTTAAAGGGTATCTTTACAAAGTTTAGCTCCAAATCTTTTTTCAGATTTTAAATATGAGCTGTAGAAAATCATGAGAAATCATCATTTGGAAACACAGCATTTACAGGGAAAGACCTGTGACTCCAGAAGCAGAAATTACAATATGTGACCCATGCCTGACCTCTTTGCCTGCCTACCAGCATATTTTCTGCAGCATTTAAGAGAATCAGCAGAGAAAAGAAAAAAGGGGTGAGGGAGGGGGAGATGTATAAGTAGAGAGCAGTGTCCATGTGCAGTTGACCAAGGCTGCAGGTATGGAGCATGTTCTTGTCTTTAGGGATCTCAATTACCATAACATAAATTGGAGAAACGCTGGGTACACAAAATACTATCAGATTCAAATCTACCTTTAACCACCAATGGGAAGGAATTAAACAATTTTTGAATTAATGGTCCCATTTGAAAGATGTTGAATAACCAACTTGATCAAGAGGTCTGTATGGTAGCTAGAAAATCTTTAAGCTTGAAAAATGCCGTGGTATGTAATTGTGTACCAAAAAACAGGCATAACATATTAATCTATGCATTTTTAGATGCAATGAATTAATTGCCAGACATCTTAAGTAATATATTGCATTAAATGTACATGTTAAAGGCTATACACAGGACAAAAATGATGGATAAATAATGAAGTGACTAATTATGATAAATATAGAACAAAGAAAACAGGAATCCTGCACACACCTAGTCCAATTAAGAAAACAATGTGCTGGGTGCAGTGGTAGACCAGGGCCAGAGAGTCAGTATAGATAATGAACAGATAATTACCATGCACAACCAGACTTGCAATCCCGTGTACTTTATTGTATGATACACTGGAACATCATAGTGATGTTTCGGTAAAACAATGCACCTTCTACACTTTTGTCTGAAGAAGGTACATTGTTGTACTCAAACGTCACTATGATGCTCCTGTGTATCATACAATAAAGTACACAGGATTGCAAGTTTGGTTGGGCATGTCCACCCTTTAAAAAAAATCAATTGTCCATTACCTGCCCCCAACCCCCAAATTTTGAACTTTATTACCTGCATTATTATATTACTTACCGGATATTTAAGGATAATTATTGTCCCCATTCTAGAAAAGAAGGCTACCCCCTCCCTCCATGCTGTCAATCAAGGCTGTGACAACTAATCATAGTTGACTTCTGTTTAATCTCCTGCCTCCTCTGCACGTGCTCAAACTTATAAAAAGCTCATTAAGCAGAGGGAGGAGGCAGATACCTTTGCGAGAAAGAAATATAAATTCATTCAGAAAGGAAAAGAAATCATTAAATATCTGGTTACAAATGCATATAATGGACAAGTTACCAGTTTTTTGTTTTAAGGATGGACCTGACCTTTAACAGAGCGCTGAGAGATTAATATCGGTTAGTTTGGCTTTAACTCCTTTTTTGCAGTGGCTGTGTGGCTACCAGTGAAGTTCACTGCCGAAAGCAATGTTACATGCACATATTGGCTAGCCATTGCTGCACTTTTTAATACTAGCTGGCATTAAAACTTAACAGTGCTTTGTGAGATTGCACCTGGGAACCGACAGTGGCTCTCTGTGCAGTGTCCTGTAAGTATTAAATATTAAACTTACAAAAAATCGTAATTTCTTAAAAAATCGTAATTCTCAGTCTTGACTGCATTTGTTAGATTCATGTAAGAAAAGTGCTGTGATTACTAGCTCTGAATAACTTGAAAGGAAATCTCTAACCTTTAACTGATCCTTCTTGCAGTAAGAGCTGGTATACAAACACATTTAGACTTCTGCCCGATTTCACTAACCAATGGATATACCAAGCAGTAGTCTGTCAGTTAAAGGACATTTGGGAAAATTTAAATTTTTTTCCTTTTTATGTGTTCTATAATTCCCCTCACCTCCCAGAGTACCTTTATTATCTGAAGTTTCCTCCTCTGTCCCGAGATATGTAAGTTAAAAGTGGTCAAGATTTCAATAACCACTCCTGCTTGTGCTGTCGGTCGAATCCCCCTAATAACATGACAGTGTAGTGTGTAGGCTTACACAAATTCTCCCAATGACTCCTTCCTGCTCACTAAAATGCTTGGCAAATACTGGGTTAAAAACAGAAGTAAAGGGAAGGAGAATGAAGCAGAAAGAACAGCACTGGGTCCCCACACCTCCCAAGCTTTCACCAATCTATTGCCTGTCAAAGGGAGATTGGGCTGCAGTGATAAGACAGGACTCGGGTCTCTCCTAACTCACCCCACTCCTTATGTTGCAACCCCCAAAAGAGGGTTTTTTTTTGTTTACAAAGGTTAGAGTGAAATGTAGGAGGATTAATGGTGCATTGGCGGATTATATAAACGGGGGAATGATCAGAGAGGGGAGGGGGAGTGAGGAGCTCTGCAGTAAAACAGGCTGTGTGCAAACATGGAGCAACAGAGGAAGGTGGAAATAAGGCAGCATACACTAACTTTTTTTACGTCTGGATTGGAGCAATGTATACATTTCACTATAGTTGCCCTTTAATATAATATTTTGGCCCACCTATTAAAGGCTTCATTATCTGTTCCAACATGTGCAATCATTGTTTTTGACTGTTTTTGTCTGAAAATCATTTAAAAAATGCTTGTGTAGTAAATTTTATTCTATTTGGGCAATACAGCATAAATGTCAACTGAGTGATCAAGCACATCTCACCATGTGTGCCAGCTGTAAGGGTTTTGGTACAGAAAGCTGTTTATAAATCCACTCTGGCTTCCACAACAGGTAGCCGACACAGGCAGAAATAGTGAATAGCATGTTAACATGCGCCACATTTAGATCAACATCATATCAATAATAACTTTATTATCTTCCAGTTTTGATTTAGAATAGAAAAATGAAACCGCTGATAAAATATAGCCAAATGTGCTAAATATGTATAAATGACTTGACCTATTTGTGGATGAAAATTTAAAGTTCTGTGGCAGGGACCCTTTTTCTCATATATTTAGTACATTCATAGATGATGGCACATATATTTATATATTATTTTCTTCTTTGTATGAGATGTATTGCACATTCATGGGTCTTCAAGTGCCACTATATAAATCAGTTATACAAATGTACTATTGCAAAGGATATTTTTAAATTCAATCTGGAAATGTTTTGTACTTAATCGTAAGAACTACCTTTACATGCAAAATATACAGAATATAGAATAATCATCAGTTCTAATATTCCAAAAAATATTTGTTGTCATAGCTTATTTTAAGATTTATGAAGAACATTTTGGGATTCCCAGACTAACAGGATCAAAGGTCAGAGGTAAGGTAATAAATATTAATGAAATTCTTATCTACTTATTCAAATAATGTCATCAATACATCTTAAGCAATAATGAAATACAAAATTCCACATTATTTTTCTCTACCTCTCTGGATCTCTGTCAGCATGTCCTTAGATAACTTTAATTTAGGAGACTTATTTTACATTCAGTTGTGATATAAATTACTTTCTTCTCTATATTTTCTTTTCAGGACAGCTTCTGTTGGCATACATGTGGGCTTTAAACAAATGAGTCTATCCTTCTGTAAACAACTCAGATTGTCATAGAGATAAAACAGAAATTGTCATTTTTCTTCATGATGATTACAGCAATGAATGATGAATACATTTTTATGATAAAGTCATACCTTTTAGGGAAGGGGTATGGGTTCTATTCAGTCCTTACGTTACAGTCTCGGAACATTGTACTCATATAAACTAATAACAGTATAGTGCAGAATAATCTGGTATGCTATCCTCCAATGGAACCAATGTTAGAGGCAAAGAAGGCATCACTGGCCTGGACATTAGGCAAAGTGGACTGTGCCTTGGTCCACTATAGTAAACCCCAATATATAGTAAATAATGTATACCCTTTTGTAACAAATAAGAAATGTGGAGTCACAAAGAAGTAGAACCAACCACCACTGTATACTTTTTTTTGTTGATCTGCCCCTTATTTCTTTAGATATCCAATCTAAAACTTCTTATATTTCAGATGTTAATCAAGTTCTTTGCTCTCAAAAACTAATTTTCTGTGAGAAGTTTTACTGTAGCTGGAATTTGTCAGTTGGAATGCTGTGTGCCGACTTGACAGTTGGTTTGTGGGGAAAAAGTCAGGTTGGGTGGAGGTGGGAGTGGTTAAAAGAGGGAGGGGGGATACTTTCATAAACAAAATTTGTGCTGGATTAAAGGCATGCAGCAACACACACAAATCTGAGTAAGTGATACTTACATGTATTCAATTATAGATTAAGATGAGTCATTAAGTAATTTTTTTTCAGTAAAGTGTCCGTTTAATAAAAACCTCCTTTATTAGAAATCATGGGAATCAAAATTCAATATCACAATGCATAAAAGGCAAGAAAAAAACACATATAATTAAAAACATTTCCCAAACACATAGCTCAGAGCCATAGTAATAATAATAGGAAAATATACAGGTATATAATAAAGGAGAGGGGGTTGGGCACAATCACATATCACAAATATATATATGATAAGCCTCACCATAAAAAATCCCACACAGTTGTTGCCCGCAATATAGCAAAAGGTAAGGATGCAGTGCTACAAAATACAATCACCCTAAAAATTATTAGCACCAGGATGAATGTGCATAGTTATAAATAAAGTCATATAGGATAACAAGGGTGCCAATAGCACAGTACAAATTCTAGTAAGCTGTAACAATGTGTCAGACCAAATCCAAAGTGAGCATTAAGGTAATACTACACTGGTAGGCTGAGGAGGGAGCAGGTTAAAACACTGCTAGATGCGTTTCGTCTATAACCGGACTTCATCGGTAGCCAGTGCGTGTAGCCAAACAAAAGCGATTTAGTTAAATGTTTGTGATCATAAATCCTAAAAACCACCAACCACATCAAGGTAATCCCAGCAACTATTTACCTTCCAACTTTTCTTTGGGCTCTCTTAATGTACAGTAAGCTTTCCTCCCCAAAACACCTATACATTATAAGATTCTTCTCTAGTAAGATGCTTTAAGTACATGTAAGTAATAGATTCTGTAACAAAGAAGGCTTCCATGTAATTGCCAGTACAATTCATAGCCCATGTTGGCTTCAAAGAGCCACGTCCCCTGACCCCAGGATTCACTGGGAGCATTTGTAAAGTGTCTGTACAAAATCTGCACTAAATTCTGTGTGCAAGGTTCCCAACTAATTTAATCTATTTATTAATGATTTGGAAGTGGGTATTGTCAGCAAGGTTTCTGTGTTTGCTGACGACACAAAACTTTGTCGACCATTAAAAACTTCAGAGGATGTGCAATCGTTGCAAGGGGATCTAGATTATCACATTGGGCTGCTAAGTGGCAGATGAAATTTAATGTTGATAAATGTAAGGTGATGCATTTTGGACTTAAAAATACTTGTGCTACTTATACTATAAATGGCTCTGTGTTAAGTGAATCCCTGTTGGAAAGGGATCTTGGAGTTTTGGTGGATAAAAAACTTAAAGGTAGCAAGCAGTGCCAGGCGGCAACAGCCAGAGCCAGCATGGTATTGACTTGTATAAAGAGAGGTATGGATTCAAGGGAGGAAAATGTAATTCTCCCTCTTTACAAAGCATTGGTAAGGCCTCATTTGGAATATGCAGTGCAATTTTGGAATCCTGTGTACAAAAAGGACATCTTTGAAATGGAAAGGGTTCAGAGAAGGGCAACTAAATTAATAAGGGGATTGGGGGAGCTTGAATATGAAGAGAGACTGGAAAAGTTACAATTATGTACGCTGGAGAAAAGGCGCTTGCGTGGGGATATGATTACTGTGTATAAATACATTACAATAAACTATCTGGGTCATTGTTCACCAATAGAACATGTCAAAGGACACGAGGACATCCCTTAAGACTTGAAGAAAAAAGGTTTAGGCTTCAAGCTTGGAAAGGGTTTTTCACTGTGAGAAAGGTAAAGCTATGGAACTGTCTTCCAGTGGACGTTGTAATGGCAGGTTCATTGGTCAGTTTAAAAAAAAAGCTGGATGAGTTTCTGCAAACAAGGAATGTTGCAAGTTACTGGTATTGATACATAAAGTAGAGTTGATCCAGGGAAATTTCCGATTGCCACTTGGAGTCAGGAAGGAATTTTTTCCCCCTTCATAAATTTGGTGGGGGTTTTTTGCCTTCCTCTGGATCAACAGTTAGGCAGGAAATGAGGATATTGCTAGATGGGTTGGACTGGATGGACGTATGTCTTTATTCAACCTCAAATACTATACTATACTGTCTCTATGCACAGAGTTCGTAGCAAAAGATAAACAGGGTTATTCAATAAAAGTTCTTATCGTTTAAAATGGTGCTAATTTTGCCCCGACCAATCAGATGTTGGGTTTCAAATGTTAAATAAGATCTGATTGGCTGGGGCAATATTAGTACCATTTTAAACCGTAAGAACTTTTATTGAATCTCCATGAAATATTCTAAATGTATCTGTATTCATCATTGTATTACAGGTGGCGCACCATGTAAATGCCATGTTTTTAGGAACACAGAGCCCAAGAAGTCACAAGTTAAAATCTCCTGGTTTCCTTATGAAACAACACAACATATTCTATTGCCTGAGTTTATTGCTATGTTTGTTTGTTTCTGTCATGTTTCTAGAAAAATATAAAGTTTCTACAGATGTACAAACTTAATATATAGCAGCTCTGTTTTTTATTTACCAACCAGCGTGGATTGGTGACAGCCTTCCTGCAGAAATATAAAATAGTGAACTTTTTTTAGTTTTGCAGTGCACTGTTGGATCACTGCTAAAGTGCTGGTTTTAGAAAAAAGATGTTTGGCACACAGGTCCAATTCCCAAGGCTTGCTTTTACTTGGTTTCTATTATGATTTTTTAGAAAAAGATAAAGATTTTACATGTACTGACATCCCACCTAGTAGCCCTTGTGGGATGGAGGTAGAAAGCTTTCTTTTTAGCAAGAAACAGTATAGAATGTTGCAAGTTTGATTCCCCAGACTTCGTTTTATTTTCTTACTTTTATCCATGCTAGCAAAGAAATCAACTGCAAAGAATACTTTCCTTTTTTGTATGAAAAGCAAAGGAATTTATCATTGTTATTGAAAGGAGCATTTGTAAAGTGTCTGTACAAAATCTGCACTAAATTCTGTGTGCAAGGTTCCCAACTAAAGTGAATTATGGGAGCTGACCCCTACTACCCACAGGTTAATTTCATAAATCACCCAGCATCCACAGCAATGGGGAGATGTGAGACACAGCTTTTTGCATGTTTATGAATGTGCTCTTTCTGTTGGGGAAATGTTGTCTGGAGACTTTACAGTAAGTGTGGATGAAAGGTACACTATAATTAAGAAGATTCCTTATTAATTGTTTAATAAATTAGGTAAAGAAAAGGCTGGGGTCATGGAATAATGAAAAAACTGTCAGGCCTTATGAAATCAATGGAAATGGACCCCAGAAGTGATAAGACCTTCTGTTGAAGGTGGAGAAACACAGAGGCTCAAGTAATAAGGAATACAATATCAGAAGTATAATACCGGTAGCTAAGATTAGATTCAAATGCTGAATCTGCAGATTGGAAAAAAGCCAATGTAATACCAATATTCAAAAAAGGTGGTTGTTTACAACTTGGTAACTATAGACTTGTAAGCCTAACATCAGTGGTAGGGAAGGTGCTGGAAACTTTGTTACGGGATCATATCCTTGACTTTGTCTCCAGAGCTCATCTTATTAGTAGTCAGCATGGATTTATGAGATCATGCCAGACAAATGTAATTGTTTTTTATGAAGAAGCAAGTAAGAATTTAGATTCAGGCACAGCAGTGGATGTGGTATACTTGGATTTTGCAAAAGCTTTTGATACTGTGCCACATAGGCGTCTAATGTATAAACTGAGGACTGTTGGCCTTAAAGAAAACATTTGTGCAGGATAGAGAATTGGTTATTGGATCGCAAACAGAGAGTGGTGGTAAATGGAGCTACATCTATGTGGGCTAAAGTTATTAGCGGAGTGCCTCAGGGTTCTGTACTGGGGCCTCTTCTGTTTAATCTGTTTATAATTGAAGGGGGCATTGAGAGCAAGGTCTCGGTGTTTGCTGATGACACTAAACTGTGCAGAGCTTTGGAAACTTCAAATGATGTGCAAGTGTTAAAAGCAGACCTAGATAGATTATCAAAATGGGCAGCAGAATGGCAGATGAGATTCAATGTTGATAAATGTAAGGTGATGCATTTGGGATTTAATAATCACTGTGCCACCAACACCATAAATAACTCTGTGTTAAGTGCATTTGTAATCTGGTAGATTACAGACTTAGCTGTAGCAAACAATGCCAGGTAGCAATGGCTAGAGCTAGCAAGATATTGTCTTGTGTAAAGAGGGGAATAGATTTAAGAGAGAAAAATATTATTCTCCTTCTTTCCAAGGTACTGGTTAGGCCTCATTTGGAATATGCAGTGCAGTTTTGGAATCCCATATACAAAAAGGGACATCTTGGAAATGGAAGCAGGGAAATGGAGGGTCTTGAATATGCAGGCAGATTAGACAAGTTAGGGCTGTTTACAATGGAGAAGCGACGTTTGCGTGGGGATATGATAACCTTATACAAATATATTAATGGGCCATACAATGAACTCTCTGGTGCATTGTTTACTAACAGGTCATATCAGAGGACTCGTGGACATCCTTTAAGGTTGGAAGAAAAGAAGTTTCATCTTCAGGTTAGGAAAGGTTTCTTTACAGTGAGAACTGTGGAACTGTCTTCCAGCAGATGTGGTAATGGCAAGTTCATTAAATAGCTTTAAAAAAGGTCTGGATACGTTTCTAAAACTAAAAAATATTGAGAATTACTGGTATTAATGTTGATCTGGTGGATCAGTTGTTAGGTAGAGTTAAAAAAAAAAAAAAAAGGGGAGGGTGAATAGGTTGGACTTGATATTGGTTATTGAATGTCTTTACGTATGTCTTTATTCAACCTCAATTACTATGTTACTATGTAGAACTGTGGAAAATAAACATTTAAAAAAAGTTAAATGTTAAACTACTGAGGGCAGTGGCGTATCTACTGCCACCACCGTGACCACGGGGGGGCACAGGCGGTAGTAGGGCCCGCCACAAGCCTAAGAATGAAACATACGTGCGAACAGCTGTTTAAAAGACCGGAGACCCGAACTTCCGGAACTGAACAGGACATTTGGGTCCGGTCTTTTAAAGAGCCGATTGCATGTATGTTTCATTTATACGCGCGATCAGCTGTTTAAAACGGCTGATCACAGGATGCATCCTGAAAGGAAGGAGGGTATAATGTAATAAAAGGTGCAAAAGTTTTCCCATGCTATTAATGTTCAGCAACCAATCTAGCTGCAGTAACCCAGTTAAAATTTAATATCTGGCTGCAAATTAATAGCACACACTTTTAATAGACTTTTAACTTTAATTAATAGGCAAACTTTTGCAACCCTTTTTGCATCAGCTCCAAAATTTCCCTACAATCAATGGACAACAAGAGATACTGTTAAAACTTTGGGTCTTATTTACCCAGAGCCGCAACTGCTCCGTGTAAATGTGGCTTCTGGTATTTAATACCAGATTTGCGCCTGCGGGTAAATCCTGAAAGGGATTTAACCCCATCATGACTTAAATGCCACCCATTAGCTGCTGTTAAATAGTAGAGCTAAAACTAGTTTAAACCCCAGTTTAAAATACCTGGTGGTTGTCTTTAGCGATACCCGCGCAGCTGGCGCAATGAAGGGGTTAAACTCGCGCTAGCTTATTCAATATAGCTTAGCAACAGTTAAACCCCTTATTTTACCACATGCCCCAGTACAATAGCCTTTTTCAGCACAATTTTTACATGTATAACGATATATTAAAATTACGAAACTGTACTGTTTTTCTGAGATTTGATGCAGACCTTGCATTCGTATTACAAATCCCCTCTAACTAGTAACATTTGTAGAGATAACAGAGGATTTGTTTACAAATGACTATTGGTTTAACAGCTTTTTCTAACAGGAACCCTTTTAAAAAAAACTTTTTAAAAAAAACTGAAGAAAATAGTGCAATTACTTACTATTACTACTTCTAGCTTGTGACTTTTTCCTATGCCACCGAAAGTCCAGTTAAGCTTCTGTCTAAGCGTTTTACATTTAACTCTCAAAATGATGTCCCCAAATGATGCTATATTATTGATAATCCTTTGATCATCCTTCAGACATTGCAGCTGGAGACATTTTACAATCCAAAATGATTGCTTCTATTATGCCCCTTAACCCCTTAATTGCTAAGGTTTTCCAAGTGAAAGAAAACATTCCCATTCATCATTATTAGTCAATGTATAAAAAAACAGGATGGAATGGATGAACATTTATAGTTGCATAAAAAAAACATATATATTATACTAGACAGTTAAGCCGTTATATAAACGGGCGCTAGACAGAGATTCTTTCTCTCTCCCTCTCTCTTTCTGCAGTTTAGAGTGGAGAAGATGTACACGTCCGGGTCAGTGAGCTGGATTCATCTAACTGTGGATGATCGCACATAGCCGAGAGACTTCTCTCGCGCATGCGCAGAAGCAAAAGCCACACACGGATTCACGGACACACATTAGGGCTTTTATTATATAGGATATACACACACACACGTTTTTACTTATTCACCTTTTTAATTTCTCTGTGATCTCTCGAGAATTTGGGAAATGGATATGGAATTGTAGAAAATGTAAAGCTTCTATTTTTCTTAGGTTTCAAGGCCATTTGCTTAGGTTTGTTTTTCATACCAAATGTATTTGTTTTAGCTCCGTTTTACAGCAGGGCTTCTTCGATTACCTCTTATTATAGATAATAATTTTGTTTATCATTTTTAATTTTGTTTTGAGATCATTATTATTTGTCCTGTACATTTCACTCCCCAAAAAGCTCAAAACATTGGATCAGCTTTATGATTAAACTCCCCCCTCGATACATAGCTCTATATTATATAGCTTTCTCATTGGTGGGCAAGCTATAATAGAGCACATAATTAGAGAGTTGGAATGCAAGTCCCTAAATCATTTTCGGTCTTTATAATTTACTATTTATCCTTACCATACCAAAGCAAATTTACCCAGTGACAATTTGTTATGAGACTGTTTTAATAGGGTAGAAGTTAATGGTGGTGCTCTCCCACTTCTTTTAGATGGATTGCTGCACCCTGAGCAGGGTTTTTACCCTGCCTTATGGATGCAAAATCATTGCATTTAAATTGTATCTTAATATCTTTTTTAAAAACCCACCAATAATGTTAATAATGTTAATTAATAATAGCACTCACAGCTTTCACCAACTGGGGTTAAAATAACAAATCAGTGCACTCACCAGGGGTGAAACTATAAATAATAGGGCCTCCCTTATGTGTTGCTTTTAATAGCTGCTGGGGTGGTGCCTTGTATATATGAGTGGGGCCCCTGTTCACCTGGTAACTATGCCTCAGCCTTGAAGTCTCTGTATCTTTATTAAGTTTTGTAAGGGTTTGAAAACTACATGCACACTTCATTACCCTTATGCTGATGGGTTGTCCTGGATAGTGGCGTCATTACTGGGCCCGTTACGGTGTGCGCATGCAGGGGGTAAAGGGGCCCGTGATCCCCACCCCACATCACTACACTTGATCCCCACAAGCAATCAGCTGTTGAAAACTTCTGTCAGTTCGGGGCGGTACTTATAAACAGCTGACTGTGCGGTGGGGGAGGGGACACAGGGATATGGCCTCCTGCTGTTCTGCGGCTGGTCCTGGATTTCAAAATTGCCAAGTGGGATGTCTGTACAGTGGATATAAAAACTCAGCACGCCCTACAAAATGGCAGGATTTTATATAATTATAATGAAATAGAGCCTTCTTAAAACAGAAAGTACTTCGCAGGCTCATGCTTTATAAATAGCATTGCCCACAAACTCTAAAGGTTTGTACACACCTGGCGATGTGAATCTGAGCCCAACGAACACCCGCAATGAACAGCCGAGATGCCAGGCAGATCCTCTTATAGTTGCACAACACCAAACATTTTTATTGTACTTGGCCCCCTCTGTAATATGTGGGATATTTTATTACATCATTACCAGATATTTACATTTGGGTTGAGATATTTGGACATGTTTGAGGGGTGCATAGTGCTATTTATGTATGTGTACAGTCTTTATAAATATTATTACTGGAGATAATTATTTGACTTGTGTTTGTATTACTGAACTGGACTGAGCATTCTATTATAGTAGCATAAAACCAAGGTGCTCATTACGAGGAGGCACTGCTGTAGAATTCTGTAACAGTTAGCACCAAAAAGACAGAGCAACCTATTTAATGTAGCGGATACGACACTTTCATGTAAATTCTAACGCCAGCAGATAGCTTGCATTACAGTTCCACAAAGGGTAACACCAGTTTGCAATTTATCCCAAACCGCAACCGCAATTCTAAATTCCGGAGAGGAATTTATTAGTAATGATCTTTAGATTCATGTGTGTGTGGGGGTATGTAGATAAGTGGACAGTGTTTACCACTGTCATTGACTGCATTTATCATCAAAGCACTTACAGGGTTAATCAATAAAAGTTTTTATCGTTAAAAATGGTGCTTATTTTGCCCCAACCAATCAGATGTAAGCTTTCAAATGTTAAATAGGATCTGATTGGTTGGGGCAAAATTAGCACCATTTTAATGATAAGAACTTTAATTGAATCTCCCTGTGTGTTTCCTCTACTGATTGTTGGAACCCTGGAGCCAGTTATTTAAACTTGCATTTCTATTACTGAACTGTTAAAGTTGCTCAACACCAAACATTTTTATTGTACTTGCACTGTGTCATTACTGGTCGCACCTCTGATGCAGTGCTATGGGTGTGCACAACGGTCTGATGGAGGGGGGAGTCAGAGAGGACACAGTGCAAACCTGCAGGATTGTGGCCCTGCTGCTAATACCTCAGCTTGTGAGATGGTACTGAAGATATTAGTTATTGTAAAATGTGAGTTTGAAATGCTTTGATCATTTCAAACACCCCATTTCAGAATGAAATATAATTACAAAAGCTATACCCAATCACAAAAGTTTATATCCTCTTACAATATACTATATATATACATTTTAAAAATAGATATATTTGTTGCTGTTATATATACCTCTTGCTGATGCAGCTTTTGCTATGATAGGTTTGGCAAAACTTCTAAGCAATGGTGACATGGAGACACAATCTAAAGGCTTAATCTAGTAATGATGCTAGGATTTCCTGCATTTTTCATCAATGATATTTGGTAATTATTGGTGGTAAATTGCTGTCACATTGCATTCTGAGGCAGCAAATCAAGCCAGTAATTGCAGAATGGTTACGTGTTTATGTTGTAGGATTGCAAGATATCATATTCCTTGGTCAAGTCTAGGTTTTCATTCGAATAACACTGCATCAATAATTCCACCTCATCCATCTAAACACTACTTTTCATTGTAAGTTCCACTATTTGGCTTTAGTGTTAATACAGCCTTCCCCCATCATTTGAAGAAGACTTACTGTTTATGCTAAATATCCTTTATATTCTGTTTTTATGCAAAAGATTGATTCATTATGTGTGAGTGAAAAGAGGGTGGCACCAAATCAATGCATTACCCTCACACCATGCTATATCTCTTCTAACTACAAATAACAGCAAAAAGGTCCCAAAGTTTCATTCCATATTCCAATTAAAAACCCTGGGACTAATTCAAATGGTATCCAGAGCCTTTCCATTGGGTCTTCTGTCCCACAACATGCATGCCCTTGCCGGGATGATAGCCACTTTAAAAACTTAAGTTCTGAAATCATTGAATTCCTTCATCACATACAAAAATATATCAGAAGTTGTTAGCTCACAAGCAGCCTTTCAGAAACATTTTTAAGATAATTAATTCTAAAAAATAAATAAAGTTAAAAAAAACCTTCAAAATCACATCTGTAGGTAAAGTTTGCAAGAAAGGTTCAGCAATATTACTTCCTGTTTGAACACTTCCTGTTGTCAGCCATGTGACCAGCCTCTGCCTATATGAATAGGATCCCCTTCTCAAAATGTTCCCATTTTGTGACATTAATTCTGATGTTAAACCTCTGTTAAGCTTAAGAAATATATTTAGATTTTTTTCCAGTCACTTGCAGGACTTAAGAGCAATTACCTATAAGAAATGATATAAAACTTGGGACATTCTTTAAAAGTTAAAGTCATAGAGCAATAAAATTTCCTAAAATGTGGTCAATAACTAGGCTTAAAACAATGTTTGTCTTTAGTGTTTAAAGTGCAATCAAAGCCTGACATACAATAAAAGTATAAATGATGTGCTATAAGCAAATGTAAAACAGCACTTTGACTAGGAAAATCCATTTTTATGAATCTGTGCCTTTGATTTCATCATGTTTTATGTGTTGGAATGTTTTCTTCCTGTTGCACACAACATTACACATGCACAGTTGATCTGAGCTTACTTTTCTTGAAAAACAGCTAAGAGCATTAGAACAGAGGGATGCCACAAAGGCATTGCAGATTGGGGTTGCATGGAAGTTGAAGCCATGTTGTTTTTTAATGGTTACTTTAAAACTATAATCCATAATCCCTAAATCACATTAAAGAAATATAACTTTATTAGCAACAGCATTAAGTTTAGTTCCTTGGCTTAAGGGCCCCATCCACCTAATAATGGGATTGTATGATACTTGTTATTGTTCAATAATCTTATCATTAGTGGTGCCTAACAACACCATTGAGCCAAGAAAAACAGTCTGATTTAACAAACGGAAATACAGGTGAATTTTCATCAGAGTGGGTGTAATTGGAAAAAAAGACTAAATCATCCAATAATCTAATTAGGCGGATGGGCACTTTAGAAATGAATTGTCTCCGGTATAGACTACAAGATAATCCTTTTAACCCAGAAGAAATTATCCACTGCTGATAAGAATGTAAATATTTGGGTTGCCAAAGAGAAGCATAGGGATAAAGGGGCATTTTTAAATTATCAAAAGAGAAATATCACAAAAGTGTTATCTGTCAATATAGGTTTTGACTATTTATATGGCTCGCTGAATAAAGCCATCAAGCTGGAACCATTTAGGGCACATTTTGTGATATTTACAGGGTTATGCAATAAAAGTTCTTATCGTTTAAAATGGTGCTAATTTTGCCCCAACCAATCAGATCTTATTTAACATTTGAAAGCTAACATCTGATTGGTTGGGTCAAAATTAGCACCATTTTTAACAATAGGAACTTTTATTACATCTCCCTGTGTGTCTCGATTGCTCAATGAAATAGAATAAACCCAAAATAGTGACAAATGTTTGTGTCCATTGTAACTCAATACTCGTGTTACTAGGCCTTATAATATGTGTTGGCCTGGGCAACCAGCACTTTTCATATGATAGTGACTAAAAGAAGTGAGAAGGTCTGGGTTTGGGGGACATTTTTACATTACAGGCTGGCAACTGGGTGACAGGATTATTATTATTTCTTATTTGTTCTAAAAAGACAACTCAATTCTCAATAGCACACCTCTATGCTGCTGGGCAAGCCTGGCTTTTTTCCCCAGTGTGAGAATCAGCAGCAGCACTAGCAAGAAAATCATAACAAGTATTGAAAAGTTGTGCTGCTGGAAGAGAGTTTAGTATTAAAATCTAAATTAAACTTAAGTGGAAGAAGAAAGTAACAATATGGAGGAGAGAGATAATTTGAAATATGAAAGATAGATTCCCGGGATCCCTGTTGCTAATAATACTTTACCAATAAATCTTCCCTATTAGACATATATGGGTAAATGCTTAGCATGGCATTATTAAAGGGTAACTGGTTTCAAATTCTTCCAAACTAGTAAGAATTATATAAAAATCCTTCCATCACACCTTCAAAATAAAACCTAAATCACATCTCTAGATAAAATTTGTGAGAAGTTATTGCTGCAAAAGTTCAGCAATGTAACTTCCTGGTTGAACTCTTCCTGTTTTTAACCATGCAAGCTGTGTGACCAGCTTGTAGTCATGTGACCAGCATTAATAGGCTCCGCTTCTCAACTGTTAATTTCTTCCTCAGATACTTCCTGATTTCCCCAGCAATAAGTCTCAACTGAGCATGCTTGTCCCCCATGGGAAAAGGGCCGGCAGAGGTCAGGTGATGTCACTCAACCTACTGGAAGCAGGAAGTTTGAACATTCACCCCAATGTAATTTCTCACAGGCTTCATCCTGAGATGTGATTGTTGGCTCAATGTAAAGGATATACTGCAGGCTTTCATTTAACCCTAACTTGTTTTGAGACCACAGTTGCCCTTTAAGGGAGTTTTAAAGCCGACAAATATCAAGTGTTTAAGTTCCACAGGGGTAGAACTCATTTGGAATTAACCTTGAGCCTCAAGCACAAGTGCAATATCCGTGCACCAGTATTGCACCAATAATACATATGCAGGAAAGATGGAATAAAATATAGATTATTGACTGTTGGGAAGTATGGTTTACCAATAAATCTTATGCAAAAGGCAATAGACACAAATATATGCTTAAAGGGTATGTCCACCCTTGAAATTATTTTTTTATATATCATTCCCCCTGTCCCCCCAGCCCCAACCGCTCTATTTATTTTATTAGTAAATGCCCCAAACTTTACTTACCTTCCCTCTTTCCTCCGCCACGCTGCCAGGCCCTCTGCTTGCGAGAAAATGCAAGCAGAGGGGCGGGACCGGCCGTTGCGTCTGTGATTGGCTGAGCAGCAGCCAATCACGGACGCCGCTGCCGGGACTTCAGTGTGGCAGAGGAAAGAGGGAAGGTGAGTAAAGTTTGGGGCACTTTCTAATAAAATAAATAGAGTGGTTGGGGCTGGGGGGACAGGGGGAATATAATATGTAAAGGGATTTACACTAGGGGGAGGGAATCCTAATCGGGAGGGAGAGGGAGGGAGGGGGAGAAGGGCTGCAGTACGCATGCCAAACTTCTCCCAGAGGCCAGATAGGATGAAGAGTACAATATGGACTCTGTTATCCTCCTGGTGGCCAGTTTTTGGGACTTTGGGGGGGGGACTACAGGAGAACCAGATGGAGCTGGGATGTGAGGTAAGGATTAAACTACACTACACAATGGGGCCAGTAGTGGGGGGATTATAGTTTTGGGGGTGGACATGCCCTTTAAGTTGTAAAGTAAAAAAAATTGTGTATGTATGTATTCCTCATATAGAGGGTATTAAGGCAGCAATACAGAGACTACTAAAATGTGGCAGTTATGATGCAACACAGATTGAATTTTTTTGAACGATGTTTTGAAATTATCTTGTTTGAAAACTACTTTCATTCATTTAATGGCAGGTTTTATAAGCAACTAAGAGGAACTGCCATGGGATCCAATGTGGCCCCGGCATATGCCAATGCCTTTATGGCTTGGCTTGAGGAGGACGTCATCTATGGTTTACCATCTTTCACCAGACATTGTTTGGCCTGGTGGCGTTACATAGATGACGTCTTCCTCCTATGGCGGGGCCACATTGGATCTTTGTTAGATTTCCATGAGGAGATCAACAATATACATGACAGTATCAAATATACTATACAATATGATAAGAGACAGATTTGTTTCTTGGATGTACTAGTGGTACTGGAGGAGGGTTTGAATACTGAATTGTATATTAAGGAGATTGACAGGAATCAACTATTAGCTTATCAAAGCTTTCACCCTCCACATGTATTAAGGGCAATCCCGATGGGACAATTTACAAGGGTTTATAATATTGTCAGTAAACCAGAGATACGAAATATACAGATGGAGAAAATGATGAATACATTTCAGTGTAGGGGGTATCCCCAACATGTTTTGGAAGGGGCCTTACATAAGGTTCAGGATACTACAACAAAAAATAGGAGAGTGAGATCTGGGAATCGGATTCCCTTGATTATGGAATATGGAATTGGCAGTGAACGGATAGGCCAAATTATACGAAAGAATTGGCACATGTTGAGTAAGGCATATCCAGAGGTACAAGAATTTATGGAACCACCTCTTATCTCGTACAGAAGAGGTAAAACATTGGGAAATAAATTGGTCAGGTCGGTGATTCGCTCTGATAAAATACAGAAGGGCACCTTTTTGGGGCCTAAGAGACAGGGTATGTTCCCGTGTTTGCACTGCACTCAATGTGCATGTGTACACAGGGGAACACAATTTATACACCCACATACCTCTCAAAAATTTGATATACGGGGATACCACACATGTGATACCAAATTTGTGGTGTATGTGTTGTGGTGCCCCTGCAAACTATTGTATGTTGGGGAAACCACACAAATGGTTAAGTCACGGATGTCCCAACACCGCTCTAGCATTAGATTAAAGGATATACGACTACCTGTCTCTAAACATTTTGTGGAGGCAGGACATAAGGATAATGATGTAAGATTCATGGTACTAGAGATGGTTCCTACTCCACTAAGAGGAGGGGATAGGGAGTTAAAGTTGAAGCAGCGAGAGGTCTGGTGGGTAAAAAAAACTTAATACTTTGGCTCCGGTGGGGCTAAATAAGGATTATGATTTATACTTGTTCTTGTAGTTCCACTTTGGTTCTTCCTGTGGGCTAAACTGTTGGCGTCCAGATTGTGGATTTATATATAGAAACATGTGTGCGAGGTCTTATCTAATATATTAGAAACATGTATAGGATGTCTTATTAATATGATATTTATGGCAATTAATAATACAAAAGGGATGAATATGCTGATTATAATGGGTGACATGTATGTGATGATGGTGTAAGGGGTTAATGGATATTTAATTAGATGTTGAGATGATGTCATTTCCTGTTTGGACATTTAAATTTGGGTGTGGGAAATGTAAGTTTGTAACAGTCAATTACAGAGCTTGAAGAAGGGAGGAAGCTACTCCCGAAAAGTCGCCTTATGAAATGATGACTGTGTAACAATAAAATTACGGCAATTGAAATAAGAGTCCAGAGTGCTGCCTTTACAACTGCTATGTTTTATGGGATACAATACAGCCATGTGTCCATAGGCATTGCACCGAACCATGTGAAGTGGTGGAGTGCTGTGAGTATACAAATTGTATGTATATATATATATATATATATATATATAATATATATACAAACATAGAAAAGATAATCAATGCACATTCCTAGGCCCCATACAATATCATATCATCTGCACACTGGCATATTTTATAAACAAAGGGGTTTTAGTATACATTACTGTGATCACATGAATGAAAAGCCTTCCAACCACGTCAAGGTAACCCCAGTCTGGAAGGTACTAACGTCTAACCTTTTCAATTTCTTTTACTTCAATTACGATTAGCAAACTTTTGCATTTCTCATTCTTACACACTGGATCCATAGAACAGGCTCTCTCCCTTCCCCCTCAGCCCTTTGGCTTTTTAAAATGAGGGAAGAGGCCATCCAGTGCTTTATATTAAAGGCATAGGACCTCCCATTAAAGGGGCGTGTTGGGGGTGCTATTACCACATGGAGGCTTGACCAAGCCTCCCAATAAATACATACAATACAAGAATTGTGGAAGCACTCCAATTAGGCCAATTTACAACTTCATTTAGCGGAAGTGCAACTGATCTGGTCAAACATTTATACAAACATAGAAAAGATAATCAATGCACATTCCTAGGCCCCATACAATATCATATTATCTGCACACTGGCATATTTTATGAACAAAGGGGTTTTAGTATACATCACTGTGATCACATGAATGAAAAGCCTTCCAACCATGTCAAGGCAACCCCAGTCTGGAAGGTCCTAACGTCTAACCTTTTTAATTTCTTTTACTTCAATTACGATAAGCAAACTTTTGCCTTTATTATTCTTACACACTGGATCCATATAACAGGCTCTCTCCCTTCCCCCTCAGCACCTCGGCTCTTCAAAATGAGGGAAGAGGCCATCCAGTGCTCTTCCCTCTTGCCCTTTAAATAAATTAAAGGGCAATTATAGTGAGAAAATTTGTTTTTTTAAATTCCTTCTAATGCATCCTATAAGTCATCCCAACCACCAGGGTTGTTTCTTTAAATTCTTCATATTTCCTGAGATATAAGCCTTTGAATATGCTGTGATTTGCAGGAGCTGCCCCACCTAATCTGTCACTCAAAGGCACACACCCACACAATCCAAAGCTCCCACGCAGTACTGCCACACACTCCCTCACCCACACTATACACATGCCACACATAGTCAAATGCTGTAGTGCTAAACACAATCAATAAACCATTAACCCAGCAATATGAGCATAACACACTATAAAATACTCCCCCCCCCAAAAAAAATCTTATATACATACAAAACCAGTGACTGAAATGTACACCACCAAGTAAACACTAATACAGTATATGTAATAATACACTAATAAAATATATATAATACACTAATACAGTATGTATAATAATACACTAATACAGTATATATAATAATACACTAATACAGTATGTATAATAATACACTAATACAGTATATGTAATAATACACTAATACAGACTATATACCAAACAAGACACGGTGCAATTTAAGAAATATATAGACTAAAGCAACTGAAATGTATCAGGACAACAAGCAGTGTCACTGTATTTGTGAAGGTCTCACTACAGATGCTGCTACACTGACTGTCTTCAGTGATTTATGCTCAGCTAACCAGGGTGAGAGATATGAACTTTATGTACAAAAATAAATAACAATTAGCAAACTTAGAGAACAGGCAGAGTTCAGTAACTTACTTGTAAAGAATCTCAGCACCACTTGTCCTCTTCTCTCCCCCTCTGCCCCTACCTTCAACATATTGCTACTTTCTCCCACACTTTGCTTGCTTGCAGTCTAGCTCTGGAAGGGAGGGGTCAACAGGATGTCAGCACTTCATTTAAAGTCCTTTCAACTGAGCATGCCCGGATTTTTCATACAGCACTTAATTGCTTGAGGGGGACTGGACTAAGAGGAGAGGGGGACTACACAGCTTGGTACAAACTTCTGCCAGTGTGAAAGCCACAAAGCAAGATGAAAGTAAGGCAGCTAATGCTTAGTGATCTGTGCATTGTATATAGACAAAAATTTTTTTCACTATAGTTGCCCTTTAAGAAAAGAGAAGCTATTTGTTATTATGTGATCCAATCCAATTTTGCATTTCATGTCTGTACCTTGCCTGAGATTACCTTTGTGTATTACCTTTAGCTCCATGCCTGACTATGATTTGGTTTGCTCCTCTGTACCTTAAAGTGGCCATACATACGAACGATAATAGGTAAATCCCGTCGTGGAACGATGGGATTTACCTATTATCGCTCGTGTGTAGGGGGTACACTTAAGGTACAGAGGAGCCTTAAGGTACAGAGGAGCAAACCAAATCATAGTCAGGCATGGAGCAAAAGGTAATCAGTCAATTCCATGTGTGCAGGTTCCCTTCACAATGATGGAAATCGCATGTGTATGGCCACCTTTATTTTTGCTCTTAGTTATAGACCTTGGATTGTCTGACCACTCTGTTGTGCCCTTGCCACTTTTACTAGGTTTATAG
Source organism: Hymenochirus boettgeri (assembly GCA_019447015.1). Lineage (NCBI taxonomy): Eukaryota > Metazoa > Chordata > Amphibia > Anura > Pipidae > Hymenochirus > Hymenochirus boettgeri. The sequence goes on from CM033471.1 coordinate 62,276,672, forward strand.
TAATTTCTAGGTTACTTCGGCTTCAATACCTTGCACTTTATGAACTAGGGGCAACTATGTTCAGTAAAGCTTTGTTTTTGTCCTATCAAAAAGGGCTTATCTTTAGGTGAAGCATTTGGTGGAGATTAGGATATTGGAGTCAAAAAGTAATTAATCAGTGGTCTTTCACTGGGTAGATGGGGTGTAATTAGACCCATGTGTACCAAACCTAATAGTGAAAGTCACCTTAACCCCCTGTTCTCATCACCTTGTATATATGCAATGATAAACTGTAGAGCACAAAGACACAATCAAAATTAATGTTTTGAAATTCAATTATTGAAAAAATTCACTTCAAAATGTATTTATGTAGGAACTATTAACCAATGAAAATAAACACTTATATTCGTAATGCTATAAAGACTATGGGCTCGAACACATGGGTCAATTGCAGCATGATATTCCTCCAATAATTGTGTGGCCATTTAATTAGCAGCAATTAGTGAAATGGCTTTTTCCACAGTACAGAACAGGCTGCTTGAGTACTGCTAAGCAGCTTGTCTGTTTGTAGATTGGTACATCATTGCATTTTGGAACAATGGAAAAATTCAAGATGAAACTTTGGAACGTTACAAAAATTTCAAACGAAAATTCTCAAATTTGTGTATGAATGTTGTTTCAAAAACAGACTCACACAGAATTAAGTCTTTCAGTGGCATAACTAGGAACTGTGCCCCCCAGCAAAACTGTGATGGGGTCCCTATACCTGCTTCATCTACAGTGGTTTTCTGGGAATAGGCTGTATCTGTTATAGGAAATATTGAAGGATGCAGGGTCTACTTGCCTGCTAGTTACATCCCTGGAATTTGCCTTCTCTGGTTTGTTCAGATCCTCAAATATCTGAAATGGAAGCTGCAAAGTAAACAAATTGTTTATTATTCCCTGATTGTATTAATGAATGCCTGAGTGAAATTTTCTTTAAAGGACAACAATATCAAAAAAAATAACATCACTCCCATTACATGTCCACACTTTCAGCAGCTGAAATCTCTTACATTTACATTTACAACCGTGCTGCCCTACTTTAGATATCACACAACAAAGATGAGTGCTAAAGGCCCGCCTCCTAGACGGCCCAGGGCCATGGTTAACATATCACTTGTGGCTGGTGGGAATGTCTGTTACAACCTCTCTCCTCGTCCTCTGCCAGTCAAAAAACTTGAAATGTCCTGTTGCTAGGATACAGCCTACTTAATCAAGCAGATCAAGGATGGGTGGTGGAGTGTTTTCTCGCATGCTAGCTTTGAGTGACAGTTAGAGGCAGACAGAATCATTACGCCCCCTTCACAGAATGGCTAATTGAAGGCAGAGAGAAGCTTGAAATCAGGAAAAAAATGTATGGGGTGGGCTACATACCTTTATTCTTTCTTAAGCAATTATTTAAAAAAAATGCATTGAGGCAATACAGTTATCCTTTATGTAAGAAGCATCAAAGTATAACTTTAATGTCAGTTTGATTTTGCTGTAAAATTTGGGGGAAAAAATTATAAATGTCAATTTACTGTGCTGTTGTAAATTAGGATTTGTTCAGATTTTTGTTTACAATAAATTGGATCCAGTGCATCATAACATTTTTTGTTTACGTGCAAAACAGTGTCCCCTTCACCATGTGATAGTGAAATTCTATTTGTCTCCTGGAACACAAGAATACCAACTTGCACCATTCAAACTGTAGAAACTGCTTGGTATTCCATGTTTAATTTAAATGTAGATTCACATGGACAGCTTTTACAGAGGACTCATACCAATTGCTGATATACTGCAGGCCCCCAATTCTGATAATTAGAACATTATTTCTGCCTTCAAATAAGTTAATTAATGATGATATGAAAGCTGTGTTTAACACATTGGCTTACAATATGCTTTAGGTCAAATATATTTAACTTGCTTTTAAACAGATTTTTTTCCAATAAAATCCATGTGCCATGTGGATGCTGAAATGTGATCTATTCTAGGCCATTAGGCAGAGGACCATCAATAAAATAATTTAAGATGTCTGTATATTTCTGAATTGACTGTGTATATTAAGGCAATGTTTGTGTATTGTATGCTGCTTGTAAGGATGTGTGTATTTAAAACATTATGAAATGGGGAGGACTAAAAAACACTTGGGGTGTATGGCTCTGAATGAGCTTATGAATCGAGCTAAAGAATATTTAGACTTGTTGATCCTGGGATATTTTCCAATTGCCGTTTGGAGTCAGGAAGGAATTCTTTCCCCCCATTATTAGCTGTTGGTTTTTTTTTTGCCTTCCTCTGGATCAACTGTTAGGGTTAAAGAGTAGGGTGTAAAGGTTGGACTGGATAGACCTATGTCTTTATTCAACCTTAATTACTATAATATTATATTAAGGGCTGTTTTTAGGCATTTGTTGATTCAGGGCTCCTATTCTTCTCCCTAGTATCTCCCTGTCAGCTTTTACTTTCAGTTTCAGAACTTCTCTTCTTGTTCAGCTGTTATTTGTACCATTGAAGAGAGCCTGAACTCCACACACTGTATTTAGCAACAAATGTTGCAAGAGAAGTGAAGGTGAAAGAAGGAGTGTAGAGGATGAGCTCAGCTAAAAGAACTGAGGAGAGCAGTTTAAAAATGGCAGGTAAAAGCTTTTTACCAGTGGCCCCTAAAACTAGCAGCCATAAGATCCCTTTTTCTACCTCTTTCTTTCTTTCTTCCTTCCATTCAACTCTCCAATTAATTGTAATTCTCTGCTGGCACTAAAAGTGTTAATGGCAATACTATGGGGAAGTGTGCTGGCACTGAAGGTATTTATAGTAAAGTCTTCTGGCACTAAAGAAGTTATGGTAATGCTCTGCTATCACTGAAATTGGTAATGGCAATACTCTGGGGAAGACTGCTGCCACTGAAAGGTTAATGGCAATGGAAATGGAAATTGCTGGCATTGAAATTTTTAATGCTAATATTCTTGGAAAATCTGCTGGCATCTCAGATCTCACCAAATTTCCCTGTTCTGCCCTATCCTGGGAAATTTTTGGGGAGAACACTAGTGCCACATACCACGCATCCACTGATACCTATCCTGTCCTTCCAATCAGTATTTCATTGGTGGCCAGTGTCGCTGCATACGCACAAACTTATGTATACACACCCACCTCACCTGGTATAGTGTGTGCCTCTTACCAAATAGTAAAGCGTTCCTACTCTAAAGAACAGCAGCAGTGGACAGTGTCAGAAGGAAGAAACCCAGCAGTAGTTTGACAGGCCAAGTTTTTTGGGGGGGTTTCAGGGGGGGGAGGGTGGGAGGGGGTTGGGTTGTGGCGCACGTAGGTGGGAGAGCACCTAGGGCACTAAAATGGCTAGAAACCGCCGACTATACTATATGGAAAGTCATAATTTACACTATGCATGGTTCTGTGCTTTTTACTGCAACACATATATACAAGGGGGTACACCTTACATGAACCCATTCCTGTGATGTATTAACCACCAGGGCTGCCATGTCCATGAAGCAGGGTGGCACAGCAATCCTGTGCAATACAAACCAATGGTGGTGCACTCCCTCTGCCATTTCAGACTCCTATTGTAACGGGAACAGCACTGGTAGCAATCTGCTCCCACGGTAGGGCACTACTCTTAACCATTTTGTATGTAGGTAATGCGGCATGAGAAAGAGCCACCATTGAAAAGACATTAAATAAATAGCAGTACAAAACAACTTAAAATTGATTGTATTTTGTGCACTGTGCTGTTTCAGGAAATGTTTTGGAAAAGCCCATGCTAACCCGATATTAAACCTATCTGGGCAAAAGTGACATTTATTGCATAGCCCTGATACTGTGCAATTAAATAGACATAAGAAATAGTATAGAAAACAAGTTTTCCTGTTTGCACTAGTGCTCTGCAGGGACTAGCACTGTCTCTGTGAGTCTCTGTGACAAGCATATCCGACCTGCAACCATTCAAGCTTGTGGCTAGCTTTTAAAATGAGTAAGAAGTTCGAGGGCAGGTGGTGATGCTGTCCCAGCAGTAGGCATGCTCAAGGCAGTGGCAAGGGGTTGAGTAATGGTGTGGGTGATATCACAGCTATCAGTCTAACCATGAAGCACCAGTTCTTGAATTGCTGTAAGTTTGGATAGATTGCAGCTAGAAACATGATCCTGGAGTCAGATATGTGTTGTTTTTAATATAGGTTTCCCTTTAAATTAAAGGACCCAAAATTGTGTTAATATATATTCACAGAATTACCAATCCTCATACAATATATAAGGTCGATCATATGAATAAATGTGAATCATCTCAAATTACTGATAGGTAAATGGAATCTGCCATTTAAGTATCAAGCTTAAAATAAGGGCTTTAAGGGCAAGGCCACATTGCATCTCACACCCAATCGCTCTTGATAAAATTTTCGTGCACATGCGAGTTGTCCATTTTTCAAAATAGAAACGCATGCGATTGTGCAAAAAACGTGGACATGCATTACCAAATAGCAAACCATTAAGCAAAGCACAATGCACCGAAATCGCAAAATTTCGGTGCATTGCCACGATTTCAGTACAATTTAAAAATCGCATGAGCAAACGTGTTAAAAACGTGTTATTGTGGCCTAGCCCTTAGTGTTTTTGTTTCAGAACCACTTTGGCATTAAAATTGAGATCACTGTTAATCTGGGTACACACAGTAACGATAAAGCTCCGATACTGTCTGATCCGATGGTATCGGGGCTTTATCAGTACTGTGTGTACCTTCGTTTTCCGAATGAGCGCACAGCCGCCGAACCATCGGGTCGGCCATACGCTTGTTCGGGAAAGACAGAAAATTTCCTTTGGACGCGCTAGACTCCCTATAGAGGAGTTGGCCGTGGCCAAGGGAAACACACAGTCCCGAGCGTTCTCCCTATGATGTTCATAGGGAGACCACTTGGGACTGTGTGTATGCAGATCTTTGAAAGATCTTGCAGATCCTGTCTGTCATCTTTCAATGATCTGTAGTGTGTGTACCTAGCTTTACACTAAAAGATTAGCACATACATGGTAGGCTTTTCTATGTTGTTTATTAAATATTTGCAAAACAATTGCACACTGCTCTATAGTAATATACAAATATATACCTTTTTTTCCCCAATAAACTGATTTAATAATTATACAAAGACTATACTGACTTTAAAATAAAACTATTGCAATTTCTTTGTTAATCCTTTTTAGTAAAATAAGACAACTTATGGGGTATGAGGGCTGAAACAAACACAGGATGCTGTGAATTCCTGTTTATTGACACATGATACACAGCATGTTTCAGGCTCAAACATGAGCACTTTTACAAGATACTGTACACACGCTTGTTTGACTCCATTGCAAAACTGATAAGAAGTCATGATGCACAGACTATTAATGTAGGTTTGTAATGAAATATTAATGATGTGCAGATACTGACCTAGTTTACATGCAACTCTTATATAAACCTCACTTAAGTTGAGTAGATTTTACGCATGGAAAAAAAACAGGATGAGAAAAACTTGTATTGCCTAAATTTGGCAAAATGGCGATCTGTTCCTAAACACCTACCAGTGCCGTTCAGGTATACATTGTTCACACAGAGCTCACTAAATGGAGCCCTGGACAGTTTGGGGCCATTGTTTTTTGGGGGTTTTTTTACATCATACACACTGCTTTTTTTTTATAAAGCTTTTCTTTCTCGTAAGCACTTATTTTTAACATCTAAATGTTAAAATACACATGTGCATGTCATCAGGAGGTGCATTCAACAGCAAAAGGTTTTATTAGGATAACAAGAAGAAAGATTCTGAAAACTTTTGAAAACCTTATAGTGAGTCAGAATTGATAAAAATTAACATATTGGGAAATAAGTAATGAAAGGGGAAAATGTTTGACTGAATAATATTCTGCAATCAATCAGATAGTCTAGTTCCCATTGGCTAACTTGTATAAATGTATGTATGTATTTTCTTATATAGTTACTAGACATTAAGCCTGTTACAATAACGGGCGCTAGAAGCCCAGGGTGCCCCCTTAGTGTCCCAAGGCCATAGAGCTCCTCCATGCCCCAAGGCCAGAGCACCCTCTTAGTATCCCAAATCCATGCCCCCCCTCTGCCCCAAGTCCAGCCCCCCCCTGTCCCATAGTCCAGGGCCTCCTCTGTCCCAAGTCCAGTGGCCCCCTCTGCCCCAAATCCAGGGGCCCCCCTCTGTCCCAAATCCAGCCCCCCCCCCCCTCTGTCCCAAGCAACCTTACCTGCGGTCTGTTTAATTGCTGTTCTGCCTCCATGTGTTTCCTGTGTTTCTCCCTCTAGTGGTGAGTCAATAGGAACTGCAGAGACACTCCCTCTCGTGGGGAGTCATTAGGAACTGCAGACACTCTCCCTCTAGTGGTGAGTCCATAGGAACTGCAGTGACACACACACACACGGACCATAGCACAGACGCAGCAGTTAGGCTTTTATTATATAGGATAAACATTTTATGAATACATTTGTTTTATCTGTTCACTTCAGGCCCTGCCCTAAAGCCCAATCTAAGTACCCTATATCATGGTACACATTATGAGATCCTTCCTCCTGATCGACCGTTCAGCACTTCTGAACGGCCGCAGCAATAGTGGCCGATCGTCCATTTTGAACGAACGGTCGGTCACGGATGAAAACCCATGCAATTATTTCGGCCTGAACAACCAATTGACACTTTTATTCAATTGGGCCGAAATATTGTATAGTGTGTACCCAGCTTGTCACACACATACAATCTACTAGTATATCTTTATGATTGTGGGAGGGCTGAGATTTGGCCCTATATTCTGACTGACAGATCAACTGATCAATCAACTGGTAGTCTGCCAGTAAAGCTCTATATGCATGTCAGATAATTGTTCACAGACACAGATTGTTTGTGGGGGTTCCCTAACAGCAGGGTTAAAGTGATCTATCCTAACGGATCACTCAATGATGCCAGTGGATTGATCATGCTGCCCTCCCCAAAGAGAAGTACAGGCTGCTCATCTAAATGACATGCAGCCCCAGCGCCGTCTGTATAGGAATCAGGTGATAAATCCTATCTGGAGCAGTTGCAAGGCTGGGGTGTGTACAAGGCTTTAGATATAAATTTGCATAGCCAATTTTTGTCCCAAAAGGATTTTTAAACATGTCCGATACTTCTGATACTTCAACTGGTTTTCTCTAAAAGAAGTGTTAAAAGGGTCACTATACTCACTCAAACAACTTTACATTATCTGAAACTACAATTTGAGAGAAGTAAAATGGTGGTACTCACATATTTATCTGTGCTTGCTTTGTTATTAAATGATTAATGTTTAGTGAGTGCTCCTAATTACCCCCACCCTCCCTTACTCACCGCCTTCTTTTAGTGTCTGCGACACTTATAAGTTCTGCACAGCCTCACCATAGACCCTGCTCTGCTTACCCATCTCTCCCTCGCTCCCCCTGCCTTCTTTTCTCTGTTAATTCTCATAATTGTTGCAGAAGGTGTGCTGGCAGGCAGTTAAAGATCCTAGTAAGGGGTCATTAATAGGTCACATATTATAATTTCTGCTCCTGGAGTGACAGGTCTTTCCCTGTAAATGCTGTGATTAAAATTATGATTTCTCAGGATCTACAGCTCAGATTTAAAATAAAAAAAAGTTTTGAAGCAGTGGGATCTTGCTGTATTTAAAGGTATATTTTTTGAAAATTCGATTTTTTAGAGTATAAATACCCTTAAATATAAATGAAAACTATTTATACAAATGATGCATATAACCACTTTATAAATCTAGGTAGAAAAAATGTTGAAATGAACTCAAAACGTAACAAAACAATGGACCAAGAGCCTCTTGCCCTTGCTGATAAGATACTTTAATGATAGCAAATTGCTGTTTGTCACGCTTACCTTCGGTAGACAGCAAATGGGATAGTGTAATTTTAAAGCTGGGTACATACTGTCAGATCCTTCCTCCTGACCGACTGTTCGGCACTTCGGACCATGAGGAAGGACGATTGGTCGCAGCAAAAGTAGCCACGGTCGACAGTTAGACGTGACTCTGTCTTCTATGCGCATGCACAAGTGCGATGCGCATGCGCATAAGAAGTCAGAGTCCTACGCGGCGGAGGAGAGCAATCGGGTAAGTACCTTACCATCTCTCCTGGCTCCTGCAGCTTTTATTGAAGAATGGTCGGTAAGACACAGCTTCTAACCCCAATTTTGTTTATGCCAGTTTTTTGTTCAATTTTAAATTGAACAACAGACATTATTCAATTTAAAATATCTCTGAACTTATAAATACTCCTATATATATCAGTTTTATCTTGATCATAAAACTGATGAAGCACCAGTTTGCAGCTGGGTCTTTAGAAAAGCACATGCCAATGACAGACCACGCTGTAAGCACTGAGCTCCAATCCATTATCGGAGCGTGCGATCACCATTTAATTGGAGAGCATGTGATCCACAATTGCATGCGCTTGGATTGCGCAACATTGCAGCACACAGCAACACGCAAAAGCGCGCCAGTAATGTGTGCATTTTCATGTATTATAGTTTGGCCACAGCCTTAATTCCAGACTTAGGGCTAGGCCACACTAGCGTGTTTTTGATGCGTTTGCATGTGCGATTGTGCATGTGTTTTTTCAGATTATTGCTATCGCGGCACTGCACCGAAAATGCGTGTTCTCGGGTGCGATGCGATTACGCATGCGATTTGCGTTATGCATTTTTTTCACAATAGCATGCGTTTTTGTATTTCTAAAGAAAAACGATATTACATGTGATTCCGTGTGCGATTGCGGCTCAGTGTGGCCGTGCTATTAAAGTGATTATCAGATCAGTTGCTATAAGTGATCACTGTGATTTCTACAGTATTTGCCTGACAAACTGATCCCCGTACAAGGTAGGGCTAGTTCAATTGGGCAAATCACTGCAAAGAGCTGACAGGTTCCAATGGAATCTGCCGTGTAACTGTCTATGGGCAACCAAACTGTGAGATTCCATTGACAGACTGAAAGTTCTTTGGAATGTTCCCCCTGAACTCAAACCTTTAAATCAAACAATGGAAAGTGAATTGTCCCCGTGTGACACAACTCCCAGCCCAGTGCCCAACCCCCACTTCTATATCTCACCTTTCCCTGCCCCAGGCATTGGATAGTTCCCCGCGTCACCACACGCTCTGACCAATAGGAAGAGTGGCTTTGATTTTGGAGGGGGAAGTAAAGGAATGGATTCGGGGGTTTATTCTCTCAGCGGAGAGTTTAGTGAGACTGACGGACAGTCCTCACCTCCGCCTTGTCCCCTGTCTAGTCCGCCCTTGGCTCTCTATCTATCGCTCCCACTGCCTGAACAGATCAGTTAACTTTAACTTGCAACCGAATGACAATGAAAGAGGCAGTAAGGTAGCGTTACCTTCTGTGAACACGGGGGGGCAGCACAAGCGCAAACCCTATAAAATAGCTGGTAGTTGAGGGATCGTTTTACAGCCGAGTTCACTGATTCTCCTGAATATTTCCTGCCTGTTTGCATCCCATTGATTTCTCCTGGCTCCTTACCTGCCCCAGATCCGCTGGAGTTCTACTTTTTCCTGCAACATTCTTTGGGTTTAGATTTCCCTGTTGTTCTGCCATTGGAATAATTGGATCGGTTTATTCTGTATCTGGGTCACTGTGTGGAGGGAGATCTAGTTGCTGGGTTAGAGTGGGGATGACTTTCCCACTGGCATCGCTGGATGTGATCACTGGAGAGTTCTAGTTGAGTCTGTATAGAAGAGGGGAGAATCCGATCAGGCAATCGACATGCTACTGATGGGCTCTAGAGCTCTGGGGGTCTCCCTGTGTCTCTGGAGTTTCTTAACTTGCGCCTGGGTTAGTGGCTGCCCAAGCAAATGTACCTGTTCGGGTCCCAATGTGGATTGTCATGGGCTGGGATTAAAGAATGTGCCAAAGGGCATCCCCAGGAATGCAGAGAGACTGTAAGTATTTCTCTAGTCGGTCATCCATGAATACAATGTAGATCTTGATTTGTTATTGGTGTTTGATTAATGGCTTATACCCAGGACCTCACCTCCCCTGTCTAGTACATTAAAGCAAGTAAGCAACGAGACAGTGTGGGTTACGTTCTATCCATGGAAATAGAATGGATAACTAGAGAACCCACGGAGTGACCTGTCCTAGGGGAGTATGAGCAGCTGCTGGTACCTTGCTATGACTTTCAGCGTGAAATATGGCACGTGATGCATTTGACAGCTTGCACATGGCAGGACTACCTCATAACCCAGGATAACAGCCAAATCTATGCAACTGGGGCCATCAAAGTGTGTGTGTAAATATGTGTGTGGGTGCTATAGATTGAATCCTGAATCAGTTCGATTAAATTGGGCTTTTGGTGATAATGATCACAGTATGAATGATTGTTGCTTTCAGATAGGAAGTTATCCTGGCAAAATACCCATTCTGTGCAATTGGTCATAAAAAAAAACAACCTAGTACCAGAGCCAAACACTTAAAACAGGGAGTCCAACCTGTAGCCATCCAGATGTTTGCCAACTACTGCAGCGAGTTGTAGTTTGAAAACATCTGAAGGGATGCAGGTTTGACATCCCTGATTTAAAACCAATAAAGGTCAATGCGGGTATACATCTTGCTAGTAAAGTTGTTCACAGTTAAGTATTGATTTTGTGTTCTTTCATCTGGAAGTAAATCAAAAGATCTTCTGTGACTTCCCGTTCATGCTTCTTGGCACTGGCAGCATGAAATTGGAAAACCAGTTCGCCCCCAGCATGGAATTGGAAAACCAGTTCACCCCCAGCATGGAATTGGGAAACCAGTTCACCCCCCAGCATGGAATTGGGAAACCAGTTCACCCCCCAGCATGGAATTGGCCCCTATGGAATTGGAAAACAAGTTTCACCTCCCCAGACATTGAGATAATTGATTACTGATATCACATCAGACATCCGTGAAACCTCACATGAAAACTACTTAGTTTAACAGTCATTCAATGGGCTGTCTAAAGTTTTTTTGTAAAAACAACACTTTATATACTTTCTAAAAAAACAACATTTTTCAACATTCATTTGTTCAGGCGTGGTTCACTGGTGTTGGAGGACTGAATATATTTTAAGTGGACCATAAAGGCTATCTGCTTGTCACAATCACTGCTTTTCAGTGTTCCATTTAGAACCCTTATCATGGACTGTCAGTCTCTTATCACTTAGAGAAACAGTCTTAATCACCCTAGGACGGCTGTAAATCAGTCCTCTTAACTTTCCACCAGTTCATTTTCTTTCTTTAGGCAACATGATGTAACTTTGTTCCGCCACTACATCTGCAATTTTTACTACTTATACTGTATTTTGCTGCTTCTTCATGGGATTATTTAAGGAAAATTCTGGACATAGTAGTAATTAGTGGCTTTGCATAAGCCATTCATTTTGCATTCATGTTATAAGGCAAACATATTGCAATGAAATGTCTAGATAGGAGCTGTAGACCTCAATATTAATGTTAAGGCATTTCTAGAAGCTGATTTGTAATAAAAAAAAAAAAAATCCCTCTGTTTATGGTCACACTACATTGATGTATTTCAAAAGAATGTCCAGCTTTGGATGGATCCTGGCTGCATCTTCAGCTGGAATAGCTTTACACTCACAGCTAATACAGATAACTTTAAACAATAGGGAAATGTATGTGTAGGTTTTGCTAATGTTACAGCTTGGAGATTAGGTAATAAAGGAATCTGAATGAAGTGTGGAAATGTTACATATTGAAAGTTCCTCCCTCGCCTGGTTTAACTGAAACAGTTAATAAATCACTGGAAGTGATCTCCAAAGTGGTGCTTTAAATAATTTTATTTAACAAGGAATGTTCCATGTTACTAATATTGATAAATAAAGTAGAGTTGATCCTGGGATATTTGCCACTTAGAGTCAGGAAGGGATTTTTTTTCCACTTCATAATTCTGGTGTTTTGGTTTTTTTGCCTTCCTCTGGATCAACAATTAGGCAGTAAATATGGGTATTGCTCAGTAGGTTGGACTGGATAGTCGTATGTCTTTATTCAACCTCAAATACTATACTATACTATTTTCTGGATAAGGCAGGCAATGCAAACACGGATGTTTTTGAACTACATCTCTCACCATTAACATGGTGACCACAATAGCCAACATTTATATTTGTGTGCTTGCAAGCCTCCTCCATGCACCAAAGTTAGTAGCTGAGGTTGGTCACACAGACAGGTACAGGAGGCACAGCTTTTCAAGGAAATAAATTTAAGCTTAGGTGCCCAAGTGCTGGAACAGTAGTGCTGCTAGATGGCAGATGTTCGTTGAGAGGGCTGTGCTGATAATTCTGTAGGGTTGCATGAGGAAAAGTAGTAGCTGCTTGAGATTAGGGTTTGAGCTGCATTATCAGTGTTTATTCTGCAATATTGAGAATATGTTTTAGCGTTAGATTTCTGCTCAGTGAATTTATGGAAATTAGATACTGTGATATGCTTTGTTATCTTTTTTTTACATATGAAACACAATTCTTAACTTCCCATCCCATTGCTAAATCCAGTATTTCTTCTTGCATGGAGAACAATGGGGGTTGATTCCCCCTTGACTACCTTAAGATGAATAGGGGCTGGATTTTAAAGGAGAACTGAACCCTAAAACACATTTCCCTGATTTATAACACAGAATCTGATGGCTGAAGTAATGTATCACTCATCTTTCTAAAGGTACCTATACAATATCAGACATACCTTCCTACATTTCTGCAATGTTTCAAAAAGATGTAGTCTGAAGGATGGGAATTAGAGAGGTACTGTTGATATTTCGGCCTCAAGAGGACAAAAACTCACCCAAATATTAATGGTAGAATGTATGTTATAAAAGGACAAGGGACATGTGAATACCTTAAGAACTTTTATAGGAACCCAGAAAGGAGCTATTTGCTGTCATTGCTTACATTAAACACTGATGCAAGATGTTTAACTAGATTGTAAGCCCTACAGGGCAGAGACCTTTTTTCCTCTTGTGGCAAGGCTCAAGCACTTACATAGTTATATAATTATTATTATTATGCGCTGAACTATTTATATTTTTGTCCTCTTTGTATGACTTTTTAGTATGTTGATATTGTTCAGCGCTCCATCACCCAAGTGGCGCTATATAAATAAACTATACATACATACATACATACATGTTTCAGGCATCATTTATTACGTGTTAATTATAACCTGGCAAAATATTTAAAAAAAATATTTTGTTTCGTTCATTTGTTGTAATTCATAATCCAAACAGTTAAATGGCTTTTTGAATTTTTCAAAAGCATATTTTTGCAGCTGTAATTGGTTTGTTTGAGGTGTATTTGACGTTGGCATGCTGCTAATGAGGCCACCAGCTGTCTGATCAATGTATTGTATAGCTGCATGACTAAAAGCAGAATTAAACTGAAATATAAGCTAAATGGACAGATTCTAGCATTTTAAACTTGATTTTACAAATAAGAATTCTCCTCCAGTAGTCCATCTCCTATTTTTTGGCCATCGTTTTTGAGGTTGAGGTTTGATCCAAAGGAAGGCAATAAAAATCAACCAGAATTATGAAGGGGAATAAAAAATTTTTTTTCCTGACTCCAAGTGGCAATCGGACGTATTCCTGGATCAACTCTACTTTATGTATCAATACCAGTAACCTGCAATATTCCTTGTTTTTAGAAACTCATTCAGCTTCGCTTTGAAACTATCCAATGAACCTGCCATCACAACGTCATGTGGAATATAGTTCCATAGTTTTACCGTTCTTACAGTGAAAAACCCTTTCCAAACTTGAAGACTTAACTTCTTTTATTCAAGTGTTAAGGGATGTCCATGTGTCCTCTGACATGTTCTATTGGTGAACAATGCCCAGATAGTTTATTGTGTAGCCTGTTAATTTATTTATATACAGTAGTCATGTAATCATATTCAAGCTCCCCCCTTTCCATTTGTTATTTTAGTTGCCCTTCTCTGAACCCTTTCCAAGGGTCATTTTTGTACACAGGATTCCTAAATTGCTCTGCATATTCCAAATGAGGCCTTACCCATGCTTTGTAAAGAGGGAAAATAACATTTTTCTCCCTTGAATACATGCCTCTTTTTTTATAAAAGACAATACCATGCTAGTTCTAGCTAGTGCTTAGCACTGCTTGCAACCTTCAGGTCTGTTATCCACCAAAACTCAGAAATCCTTTTTCAACAGGGATTCACTTAACAGAGCCATTTATAGTATAAGCAGCACAACATTTTTAAGTCCACCTTATTTTATCAACATTGAATCTCATCTGCCACTTAGCATCCCAATGTGGCAATCCATCAAGATACACCTGCAACGATCGCACATCCTCTGAAGCTTTTAAAAGGTATGAACACTGTAAAAACTACTTTGTTACTGGATAGCTGTGGCTTTAAAGGCTATGTCCACCCTAAAATTTTATTTTTCATATAAGATCCCCCCTGGGCTCCCAGCCCCAACCGCTACATTTTTTTTTTAGAAAGCCCCCCAAACTCTACTTACCTCCCCTCGATCCTCCGCCGCGCTCCCGGCCCTATGCTTGCAAGGAAATGCAAGCGAGGGGCGGGACCGGCAGCCGCGTCTGTGATTGGCGAGCGGCAGCCAATCACAGACGCGGCTGCCGGCAGCTCACTTCGCCGGAGGAAAGAGGAGAGGTAAGTAAGAGTTGGGGAGCTTTCTAAAAAAAAAAAAATATGCGGTTGGGGCTGGGAGACATGGGGGAAATCATTACTGAAGGGGTTTTATGCTAGGGGGAGGGATAGTAGGACGGGAGGGAGAGGGAGGGGGAGGGAGGGGGGAGAAGGGCTGCAGTACGCATGGCAAAAATCTACCTGAGGCCAGCTAGCAGGCAGTGTCCTATATGGACTCTGCTAGCCTCCTGGTAGTCATTTTTTGGGACTTTGGGGGGGGACTACAGGGGAACCCTATGGAGCTGGGATGTGAGGTAAGGATTAAACTACACTACATGGTGGGGCCAGTAGTGGGGGGATATAGTTTTGGGGGTGGACATGCCCTTTAAATATAAAGGTTTCTTTTTTTTTTTTTTTTTACTGTTCTATCACCCTACCATACCCTACCTTTAGTGCTCAAATGTTGCTGTCTTCCTCCTCCTCTCTAATCCCGTTTTTAGGACTGCCCCCACGAGATTCTTCAAGGAAGACAGCAACATTTGAACAGTAAAGGTAGGGTGAAATCCTTTTAATATGTTGTAGCTAACCCCTACCCACCCCCAACCGCCCCAGTAGTTCTTTAAAAAAAGAAGTCGAATTATACTTAAAGCCCTTCTCTCCCACGGGTCTCCATTGCTAGCAGACGCGTCTGCGATTGGCTGCCTCTCACAGATGCATCTGCCGATCCGGCCCCTGTTTGCGACTTCCTGCAATCAGTGAGCCAGGAGGAGAGCTTCGCGGGAGTGAAGGACTGTAAGTATGATTCTGCTTATTTTTTTTAAAGAACTAAAATGGCAGTTAGGGGTGGGCAGGGGTTAGCTACAACATATTTAAAGTAAAAATTTAGGGTGGACATGCCCTTTAAGAAGCAAGTCAGAGTAGAGAGACTAAAGGGGGTAGAAGAAGCTAGCACAGGAAGATCTATGACTCGGGTATTATAGACATACACACAGGAAGGAGGGTCAAGAGAAACAGGATAGTGTTGGACAAGAAAAGTTCTAAGAAGTGATCTGAAAGCAGATAGGGGTTAGTTTCAAAAGATGAGACAAAGAGATTTTTAGTGGAGATGATGCAAGAAGTGGCTGAGAGGAATGTAGCTGGGGGAGTCATGGATGGGGTTCTGTATACCACAGCTAAACGTAGCAACTGAGTATGAAATTTCAACAGTATGAACCTCAAAGGATGTAAAGGCCGGTGGGGGGATAATTACATTTAAACAGGAGGGGGAAAGAAGGAGGCCAACACCACCACCATGACCTGAGGATTATGTGAGAGACAGTGACCTCCTGCAGAAACCGAGGCCTCAATAGCAGAGTCATGCTGGGAGAGCCAGGTTTTAGTAAGGGCAATTAGGTGAAAATTCTTAGAATATAAAGGGTCATGAAAAATAGGGAATAGGCACTGTACAATAAGCAAAGAGGGGTAGATATGAAGATGGGATTAGAGAAATGGATAGAAGGTTAGAAGGTGTAGATCTCCAAAAGGGGAGAGTAGGGCAGAGAAAAAACGGGATATTACAGGGGCCAGGATTAGGAGATTTTTATTGTTGTTTCTGCGCCATATTCTTGGTTAGCCAAAGTGCACTTGCATGTTTTATACCATTATTGCTACTATACCCTATGCTATTTGTACTAACATTTCTATATTGTATACAGAGGGGGGGAAACGTTCAAGACATTTGCTTTATCGACATCCTTATCCCCATTAATTAATGGTGCCAAATTTTTAGTCCTCATCTCATTAATATACTTAAAGATTTTTTTAGGGTTAGTGATGTTTTGTTCAGCTATCCTAACTTCATTATTAACTTTAGTAAGCTTAAAGGAGAACTAAACTTAAATTTTTAAAAACCTAATGTGAAAGCTTTTCTCCCCAGAGCACCTATACATTGTAAGATTCTTATCTAGCAAGTTGCATTTAGTATATGTGAGAAATAGATTCTGCAAATAAGGCTTCCATGTTTTTGCTAGTACAACCCACAGCCTATAAATTCAACAAAGGGCCACGCCCCCTAACCCCAATATTCACTCACACTCTCTATGCACAGAGTATTTTCTATACAGATATCTCCACACCAATATGGAAGTCCCTGAAAAGACTTTGAAAGCCGCTTGTTACCCTGCAATTTATTTACCAGTCAGTTTAAGTTGCTGGTAGATAATCTGCAGGGTAACTAGCAGCTGTCAAAGTCTTATTAGAGACTTCCATATCCCATTTCTTTATTCATTTCCTAGCAAAAGATAAAGATTCCAAATGAAATTGTATTCTCTGCTAATTCAGTGTTGGCACACCGGGTAAGGCACCAGGTTAAGAAGTAAACTGTTCAGAAGGTCACAAGTTCAATACTCCACACTTTACTTTTTTTTTGTTTTTATTATGTTCCAAAAGATAAAGCTTCTAAATGTACCTATATCTTCAGCTTCTTTAGTGGTGGTGCACCTGGCATGACGCCAGTTTTAGAAATACACAGTTCTGAAGGTTGCAAGTTCAAATCCCCAGACTTACCCATATTTTTTGTTTCCATTATGTTCATAGTAAAAGATTATACATGTATCAGTGTCCTATATACTATCTCTGTTAGCCTAGAGGTAAGCTTTTAGCAAGACAGAGTAAATATACAAGTTGCAGGTTCTATTCCCCAGACTTTTATTTATTTCTTTTTTGCGTAAATGTTAGTATTCCGTTTCTTTCATCCATGCTATCTATAAAATACACTGCAAAGATTACTTTTCTTTTTGTATGAAAAGTAAAGGATTATAAAAAAAAAGACAGGAGCATTGAATGTGTTTGAAAACAAAAAACTGAAATCCCTGCTCTGTGTCAGGGAGAGGGAGGATCTCTGTGCTGTAATATAATTGGCTGTCAGCTTCTAGGAAGCAAGGCTGCAACTTCCTTGTTTTGATCTGTTGAGCACTACAGAACCTGTGCCTGTACACGGGCACTTAGCTGGCAGTTTACCCAGCTAGGGTGGAGCCCAAAAACAACTGTGTAAGGATATCATTTTATATAGCCAGGGAATTCTGGGAGTTTTCAAACATCTGGACATCTACTGGCTGCCTATTCCTGGGTTTATAACTGTTTATAAATGCAGATACACGGCTGAGTCCTGACCCAATTCCTCGGGTCAGGACTCAGCCGTGTATCTGCATCTTAAGGATAAAGGACATACCTTTGAAGATTGTAATGTTAACATACTGGCGAAGGAACGTGACTGGTTCAAGAGAGGTGTTAAGGAGGCCATTTATGTGAAAATAAAGAAACCAAGCCTAAATAGAGGTGGGGGGGTTCGACACCAACTGTCTGCCATGTACAATGCTGTTTTAACACCTTACTCTGGGCGTTCCTATAACACCTCTTAGCCACTATCCACTATCCAATCACACCCTTAACACCTGGCTGTGATATGCTAATTGGGATTCCAGGGTACATAATTGCCAACGATTCTGTACAAGTCATTCTGAATGAGAAACCAGTCGGATGACTAGCGAAACGTCTTCAAGAACTACATTTCAAGTCCATTGATCTAATTGAATACAAACGATATACAAATAAACACCATTCTCCTACAAGAACTCTATAGCCAGGGAATGGTTTTCAAACTCTGGAAATCTACTGGTACTTGGCTACATGAGCTGACTGCTTCTCCTGTGTGGCTTATTTGCTTGAAGCATACTCACTTGTTTAAAGTACTTTGCTCAAACGAGCACATGACCTAACTCTGGGTGGAGTACAAAGCTCATGCAGCCAAGTAGGCAAGTACCAGTAGGTTAGGACCCAGTTAAAGAAAGCACCTTGGTGTGTTGACTAGGCTTAAAATAATTTGGCCACTTATTGAACTATTGCCTTTATTTATCCAGGGTTTAGCAGGCTGTTTGTAGCAGCAACCTTATGGAATTAGAATTGGTTGTGCACTAGATTCTATTTTTTTATGTATTATATTTTTGGTCTCTAGTTGCACTTTAATATGGATGTACAGCAGACTTGTTTATATATTAACAAGTCTGTGTTGGGGGCACTTCTATTTAACATCGGTTTGGGGCAGATCTACCAGTTCACCAGCCAGAGTAAAGTCTGCCCTCCAGTTCACCAGACAGTGTAAAGTCAGCCCTCTATTCACCAGCCGTGTAAAGCCAGCCCTCTGTTCACCAGTCAGTGTTAAGTCAGCCTTCCACAAGCCATGTCCACCGTTAAGCCACACCCACTTTTCCACAAGCCACAGGAGATACACGGGGAGGCTTTAAATATTTGTTTCAGGTGACAAAAGGTCTAGGAACACCCCGGCAGGTACCATAACAAGGCTTATGGGTAGGGATTAGTTGGAGCTGGGACAGCAGATCTATAAACAATTGTATTTTACAATGATATCCTCATTCCCTATTCCCAGTCAGGCCTGAATCTTTCCAATTTATTCAGTTTTTGTATAAATTGTCCTTGTGCTTTTTTTTATATATATCTAATTTATATTGTT
Source organism: Hymenochirus boettgeri (assembly GCA_019447015.1). Classification (NCBI taxonomy): domain Eukaryota; kingdom Metazoa; phylum Chordata; class Amphibia; order Anura; family Pipidae; genus Hymenochirus; species Hymenochirus boettgeri. Next base: position 62,295,841 of record CM033471.1, read on the forward strand.
TTGGGTATATCATAGATCATAATGGTCAGAAGGATTGTTTTTGGCTTACCAAAAAGGACAATAAATTGCATGTGTCATTTGTTTCCATGCAGACACTTGCTCTGGTCTGCTCATTCAAGGTAAAAGGTCAGTGCATGTGCAGGTAGAACTGGCAGGGTGTGTTACTTTTTTCTGTGGGAGATTGTTACTTCCCTGGCTCTGCAACTGCAAGGTCAGAGAAGTTGCCATGAACACTGCACATTGCCCTGGATTGACAATGTATTCTCAATTCCAGGTAATACAGTGTGGATTATTACAGATCTTCTTTTTTGATAATGTGCAGAGCTACATACCCAGTGGCACTTTATAAATAAAATTATACATACAAATTGATAGGAACAAAAGCCTTTTATTTTGACTGTAATACTGTTTACAAAGCGTTGGTAAAGCCTCGTTGGAATTTTGGAATCCTGTGTACAAAAAGACATCTTTGAAATGGAAAGGGTTCAGAGAAGGCAACTAATTAAAGGGGATTGGGGGAGTTTGAATATGAAGAGAGACTTGAAAAGTTACAATGATGTACTGGAGAAAAGCGCTTGCGTGGGGATATGATTACTGTGTATAAATACATTAACGGGCCATACAATAAACTGGGGCATTGTTCACCAATAGAACATGTCAGAGGACGTGACCATCCCTTAAGACTTGAAGAATAAGGTTAGGCTTCAAGTTCGAAAGGGTTTTTCACTGTGAGAACGGTAAAGCTATGGAACTGTCTTCCAGCGGACGTTACAGTTACATAGTAATTAAGGTTGAATAAAGACAGACGTCCATCAAGTCCAACCTATTCACTTTTTTTTTTTAACCCTACCTAACAGTTGATCCAGAGGAAGGCAAAAAACCCCAGCTAAAAAGGGGGAAAAAAGTTTTAGAAACTTATCCAGGCCTTTTTTAAAATTATTCAATGAACTTGCCATTACCACCTCTGCTGAAGACAGTTCCACAGTTTCACACCGTTCCACTGTAAAGAAACCTCTCCTAACCTGAAGATGAAACTTCTTTTCTTCCAACCTTAAAGGATGTCCACGTGTCCTCTGATATGACCTATTAGTGAACAATGCACCAGAGAGTTCTTGTATGGGCCATTAATATATTTGTATAAGGTTATCAGTCCCCATGCAACCGCTGCTTCTCCAATGTAAACAGCCCTAACTTGTCTAATCTGCCTGCATATTCAAGCCCCTCCATTCCCCTATTAATTTAGTTGCCCTTCTCTGAACTGCCTCAATTTCCAGATGTCCCTTTTGTATGGGATTCCAAAACTGCACCGCATATTCCAAATGAGGCCTTACCAGTGCCTTGTAAAGAGGGAGAATAATATTTTTCTCGAATCTATTCCCTTTTTATACAACAATATCTTGCTAGCTCTAGCTGTTGCTACCTGGCATTGTTTGCTACAGCTAAGTTCTGTTATCTAGCAGAACCCCCAAATCTTTTTCCATTACCGATGAACTTAACACAGAGTTATTTATGGTTGAGATGGCACAGGGATATTAAATCCCAAATGCATCACCTTACATTTATCTACATTGAATCTCATCTGCCATTCTGCTGCCCATTTTGATAATCTATCTAGGTCTGCTTGCAGCACTTGCACATCATTGGAAGTTTCCAAAGCTCTGCATAATTTAGTGCCTCAGCAAACACAGAGACCTTGCTCTCAATGCCCCCTTCTAAGTCATTTTAAACAGATTAAACAGAAGCGGCCCCAGTACAGAACCCTGAGGCACTCCGCTTAGAACTTTAGCCCACATAGATGTAGCTCCATTAACCACCACTCTCTGTTTTGCGCCAGTACAGAACCCTGAGGCACTCCGCTTAGAACTTTAGCCCACATAGATGTAGCTCCATTAACCACCACTCTCTGTTTTGCGCCAGTACAGAACCCTGAGGCACTCGCTTGAACTTTAGCCCACATAGATGTACTCCATTACCACCACTCTCTGTTTGCGGTCCAATACCGTTCTCTATCCATGAACAATGTTTCTTCAAGGCCAACAGTCCTCAGTTTATACATTAGTCGCCTATGTGGCACAGTATCAAAAGCTTTTGCAAAATCCAAATATACCACATCCACTGCTGTGCCTGAGTCCAACTTCTTACTCACTTCTTCTAAAAACCATTAAATTTGTCTGCATGATCATTTCTCATAAATCCATGCTGACTACTACTAATAAGATGATCCCTGGAAACAAAGTCAAGGATATGATCCCTTAACAAAGTTTCCATCACCTTCCCTACCACGGATGTTAGGCTTACAGGTCTATAGTTACCAGCTGTGAACGACTACCTTTTTGAATATTGGTATTACATTGGCTTTTTTCCAATCCAGTGGCACGTCCCCAGACAAAAGCGAATCTGAAAATATGAGAAACAGTACTCTAGCTAGAACTGAACTAAGCTCTTTTAAATCCTAGGATCGACCATCTGGTCCTGGCGCTTTATTGATATTAACTTTGTCTAATTGTTCGTACCATATCCTCTGTTATCCAATGTAAACTCTTCATTTCTCCCTGCACATTGCTACAATCCCTACTGTAAGACAAGGATTCTCAACAGTAAAAACCGATGTAAAAAAACGGTTTAGCAGATTAGCCTTTTCGGCATCCTCTACCACACCTCAGCTCCATTATTTATGGTCCCACATTCTCAGTCCTCATCTTTTTACCATTTTAATACTTAAAAAACATTTGGGGTTGGACTGCTTTGTTCGGCAATCCGTATTTCATTTTCTATTTTAGCTAGTTTAATTGCTTTCTTGCACCTTTATTACAGCTTTTGTACTCCCTGTAAGCCTGTTCTGTGCCTTCTGTTTTCAAAATTTAAAAGCCCTTTTCTTTTTTTCCATTTCCCTTTTTTACCTGAGCATTAAGCCATGCAGGACTGGACCTAATTTTTTACACTTATTACCTAAAGGTACCAATTTGGAAATGTAATAGTTTAATATCCCTTTAAAATGGTCCACATCTGCTCAGTTTCTTACCTAGAAACAGTTCCCCCCAGTCTATGAGCAGGAGCGATTCCTTTAAAAGCATAAAATTAGCTTTCCTAAGTTAAAAGTTTTTGTTAAGCCAGTGCACTTTAGTTTTCTCGCAACCTATATTAAATGACACTATATCATGGTCACTATTCCCTAAGCTTCCCATTACCTTCATCTCCAAATGAGCTCAGGGTTATTAGATATCACCAGATCCAACACGCATTCTGTCTAGTAGGAACTTCTACCATCTGTGAAAGAAAATGCTCATATAGGAAATTTAAGAACTTTAAAACGTTGTTATGGCAGGTTCATTGGTCAGTTTAAAAAAAAAGCTGGATGAGTTTCTGCAAACAGGAATGTTGCAAGTTTGGTATTGATACATAAAGTAGAGATGATCCAGGGAAAGTTCTGATTGCCACTTGGAGTCTGGAAGGAATTTTTTTCCCTTCATAAATTTTTTTGCCTTCCTCTCGATCAACAGTTAGGCAGGAAATGAAGATATTGCTAGATGGGTCGACTGGATGGACGTATGTCTTTATTCAACCTCAAACTTATAAACTATACTAATACTGCTACCTGGCCCACACCCTGCAGTTCTTTCTAACCGACCCCAAACCCATTTAAACTCAATACAGTTTACCCAAACCTTACCTGCAAAGCGAATTTCCGTGGTACCCATCCCCAATGCAGGACTCTACTGTATGTGCTTTTTAATATAATGAGATTTCTGTAGATTAGGCCGAATATCAGGGAAAATGTTTGCCATGAACAAAATCTCATCCCAATCATGTGGTTTTAAATGGGCCATATGGTAAGTCCACTCAAATATAGGCTAACCACTTTCATTTACATCAGACAGACTACCAATCCAGTGTAACGATTGGTAGTCTGTCTGATGTAAACATATTGAGCTTTTTGGTGCTCATACACTATATACTACTCCCCTTTTGACGTTCCAGTGTATATCCAAATAAGCACCAGGCTGAAATCACGAGGGATAGTATAAAAATGCAGATTGCACATAAAAAGACATCAACTTTTCCAATAGAAAAGGATTGTATGGTGTGTCGGCCAATCGCTCATACACTGGTTGATGTTCGTACAATTCTGGGTCATACGACCACGATCATAGCATATATGGCTACCATTATGCTAAAAGTTGACACAGATGTGGGGACAGTACATTATATAACTAAGAATGGAATGTTGCTTTTTTTTAATGACCTGCTTCTAGAGACAGGCAGGCAGAGCCAGCCAGCCAGAAAAAAACAGGGAGACAGAGAGACCACACAACAGACCGATTCAAGGAGGTAGGATTGGGGACACTATACAATATGGTGCATGTTTATAGAAGTACAGGACTTACACAGTTGGTTCCAGAGTAGCAAACCAATATGTACCAATCAATAGAAGCAGTATGGGGACCAATCAGAGCAAGTATAATGCGTGTGTGTAATGGGATATTTATACACAGAACTATATTACTAACAAAATTTGATTTACATTTTCTTTTGTTAGCTTACGTTCAGGCTCATTTATGGCTATCCACCTTTAGCCATACAACTATACAGCTAGTGTGAAATTTTCGGGTGGGGGGGGCAGTGCAAAAGATAAATTGCTACATGCCAGCTGCATGGTTAGGTTAGCTACCGCTGCCGGAAACAATTCTTAAAGTCTATGAATTTTAGCCCTGTAGCTCTCCGTAAAATGCAGATTGTTTTTTTTGTAAATTAAAAAGAACAAACAATTGGAATTCATATTTCTGAATACATGCTTAATTTACAGCATTTTCCATAACTGCCAAAAAGTCAGTAACTGCACGATATTATGATCTATTCGGCAAATTCGGTCAAATTGATCAGAATATTGTAATTTTTCCGTGTTTTTGATAGACCGATCAGTACATTAGTCTCTCTGAAAAACTTGATTGGGCTAGGCGGAAAATTTTCCTTCGACACCCACCCCCCCCCCCATCTTCCAGAACCTATCTTCCGTAGATATCAAGCTGAAATCTACGCTTTGATCTTAACTAGTCAACTATTAAGCACTTATTAGAATAGCTACATTGATGCACCATTATGAACTGGTACCCCGTTGAGCTTTGCCATCCAGAAACTCTGGTTATTTTATGTCAGTGTCTGCATACTCTAACGATCTTGATGTTTTATAAATCCTCTTTTTAACAACTGTAATAATACTACTTTACAGTAAGCCAGCTATTAGTTTATTTCACTGGACACAGATTTTACAAAATTCATCATTCATCAATAATATAGGTTCGTACACACTTGCGATTCGGATCGCGACACTCGTTTTGTCCGAACGTTCGTTTCGGACGATAATAGGCCTGTGTAGGGGCACTTTATTGGCCAAAGCAGCCGTTCGGTTCAGGGATCGTTGCCCGACCGACCGGGCGGATCTCTGAACGACCGGCCAATAAAGGTTCCATACACGGCCAATTATCGGCCGAACGAACTTTTGGGGCCCTGCGACCGCGTGTGTGTATGAGGCTTTAGTCTGAGCTGCTGTTTTCGCTGAATTACTGCAAAGCAAATAAGAACCAGTTGATTGATTGGTAATGACATATGATAGATTGTTTAAATTTTTAATCCCTGTAAGATAATGTGCTTACCCTTACTAGACATGTTGCTGCTAACATTTGGATTTGTAGTGGAATGGGAATTGCTTGGTCCCAGTTTAGGCATCTATGATCTACAATGTTTCCTGAGACTGATCTAATGAATACTTAGTGCAGCTTAAGACCACATTCTCTTAACATCAAGCATGATAAATAATTCCAAAGTTTAGCTTCCTGCTGAATGTGACTTCAGCTGTGCATAATCCATGCATGTGTCACTACCATTACTAATGACTGCTAACATAACATGCGTGTGGTGTGGCAGACCATGTGATTGTGCAATGGGAAACCAGTATTTGTTATTGCTCTTAGGTTGACCTTTTTTCATCTCTTCCACCTGGACCTTTAGACACACAAGGGACTGAAGGACTAAATAACTTAGCGTACAGCTGGCAAGAATGATTTTTTTTTGTAATGCAGTGAAGAAATTGTTTGGAAGGCAATATCAAATAAACATTTCCAGTTTGCCAAGAAATAGTGGAATCCTGTTTCAGTTGCTTTCAGTATCCCTATACAATGTAACCATGATGCATTATATGCCTTTATATCCTCTAATATTTTGAAACCACATTTAAATTGAAGGCAAAAATGTTAAAATTTGACTTTATTTGCTAAGCAATTATACACCTTTTAGGGCCATGTCACATAAGTACAGCCATTGGTTCATTGGGAAGGGCAGCAGTGATCATGTTGAAAACTGCATGGACAATTTTACTTGTCCAACAGCGATGGACATTTGTGGGGGCATACTTTGTCCAATATCAGTGGTAACAGGTGATCTTTAGAGTCTAAAGTTTCACCATATCTTTGCAGAGCATTATCCATGTCTCAAAGGGACCAGGTATAGAAGCTTAGTTACAGGATCAGTTCTTTATTAAAGTAGAGGTTTTGGGTTGAAGCACATTTCCACTTTTCTAGTCTAATAACTGCTGATTAAAATGATGGATAATTTGGTTTTCAAAATTTTCTAAGCAAATACATCCATTTGCCTGTAGCCTCCCTTTTAACCCCTCTTTTCTCCATTCACTGACTTGGGTATGCTCAGTGTGCTTTATGCAGGGAGTAAGTATTAAGAATAAAATGAAATGTTAAACCATGGTCTGTTGGCTTTGATAAAAACATACGTGGATAGAGATGGTTGTTAGATCACTTACAGATGTAGGGGTCAGTGGGCTACATCTATATGGCGACAGTCTAAGTGGAGTGCTTCAGGGTTCTCTACTGGGCCACATCTATCTCTTTATAAATGACGGTTTGCATTGCAGGGCACGTCACACTGCATATGCAAACCGAATAGCACACGGAATTGCATGCGATTTCATGTGCGATTTTGTTGCGCGTTTTCAATGATCTGAAAAAACGCAAACGCACAAAAACGTAGCAGTGTGGCCTAGCCCTTAGAGGAGGGCATTGAGAGCAAGGTCTCTTTGCTGATTAAACAAAAGTATGCAAAACATTGGAAACCTCAAATGATTCCTGCAAGCAGACCTAGATGGGCACAATAGTGTCAGATGTGATTCAATGCATTTGAGGTTATCAATCCTTTTGCTAGAAAACAGCAACGGCTAGAGTTAGCAATATTTTGGGAACAATTATCCATATTATTCTACCCTGTATTGAGATGAATTGATGGACTGGTTCAATTTTATATCATGATGCGGTTGTTTTTTTAATATTTTTTTTTAGGTGTCCCTTGTGCTATTTGTTTGCTTATATTTCATCCTAGTTCCTGGTGTATTTGACTGAGAAAGGGAGCTCGGGGGCTCAGGGGGAACTAATTTAGGAACCATCACCAGATTGCTTGTATTAATATTTAAAATAACTAAAACTAAAATAAAGAACTATAAACCATTAGTATATACTTTATTCTGACATTTCCATTTGAAAGTCACTTTGATGTCTTTGAAATGCCTTGAATAAGTCCCACAGCCTCTCTTCGTTCAGTGACATGAAAGTCACATTAAATATTTTTACTTCTCTTGACATCTCTGAATAGACTTAGTAATAAATTCAAGTCAAAATATTTTAGGGCATAAAATAGTCTACTTTCCATATTTCTGTGCCTCATTAAATAACCAAAAATAATGTCACCTATGCATTGTTTTTTTTTTAGTTGTTTATAACTAATAACCACGTAAACTGACCTTCAATGATCTGAATCAAGATTTAAACAAAGAGTCCTTTTGGGGGACTAGATATTAACCTAAACTCATATGCCCCCCCCCCCCCAAAATACACTATATCAGGGAGATGCACCAGATGGCGGGTTATTAGGTAATTATTGCTTCCTCTCTCTCTCTTTTCTAACCGCAGTTTATGTTTCTAAAACCTGCCACTTTTTATTTAGAAATAACCTTTGCATATTCATGTTCTCATACTATCACGCCTGGTCTATTGTAACCTTTTGCTTACTGATCTTCCTTTCTTCCCTTCAGTCAAAACTAAACTCTGCTGTGCATGCTTGTCTTGCTTTCTAATAAACAGGAACTTAAATCTCCCCTGCACAACCTCTTGGCTTCCCATTAAACAACATTTACAGGGTTATTCAATAAAAGTTCTTACGTTTAAAATGGTGCTAAATTTGCCCCAGCCAATCAGAACTTATTTAACATTTGAAAGCTAACATCTGATTGGTTGGGGCAAATTAGCACCATTTTAAACGAAAGAACTTTTATTGAATACCCTGATTGTTATACAAAATCATTCTCCTAACTTTCAAATCCCTTTGCTCTGCTGCTCCATCATATATTTCTTCTCTCATGTCCCCATATGGCCTAACCCGTATTCTCAGCTCATCACAGAATCTCCTGTTCAGACCCCCCCCGCACACTGCCTCCTCTCACCTTGATTTTGTGGCTTCCATCCTCTACAATTCAAATCCCCTCTCTCTTGCTCAAGAAATAAATAGGTTTAAATCAAATCTCACTATCTACCTCTCAGAGCACCAGCACAGTATAAGATTCTTTAATTGACACTGTATACTTGTTAATACACATCTTATTCATTTATTTATAATTTTTCCTCCTTGTACTGCTGCTATAGCGTGATTTACTTACTGCATCGCAGGAACCAAGCAGGTAAGGAGTGCAGAGGATAACGCTAGAATTTAAATGGTGTTTTTTTTTGTGCTATTGAGATTTTGTATCGGGAACTGTGTCATAATAGAAATCAGAGCAGGCACACAAAGAATTAAACCCATGCTAGACTGATATTACACCAGGAAGCTTGGTCAAACTAATTGTCGTCAATTTGAAGACGATATTACAGATAGGTTGATTATTGGTGTGAGATTAAAGGGGAACTGTGGTCTCCAAACAAGTTGAGTATAAATGAAAGGCCAGTTTTCTACCTTTAAGGGCATGTCCACCCCCAAAACTAAAATTTAACCCCTTACTGGCCACATCAAGTAGTTTAAAACAATCCTTACCTTACATTCCTGCTCAAATAGTTCCCCTGCTGTGCCCCTCCAAAGTCCGGAAACTGCTGTGTAGGAGCATGTGTGTGACCTCATGCTGTGCCTGAGACTTCCTCAACCTCATCAAGGTTGAGGCATGCTCAGTGCAGCCCTCCCTGCCTCTCAGCCAATCACGACGCAGCTGCCGTCCCACCCCCTGCTTTCAATTCCATGCAAGCAGAGGGCCTGAACACTGCAGCAGGGAGAGAGGGCAGGTAAGTAAGAATCGGGGGACTTTCTAACAATTATATTAATGCGGTTGGTGGGTGGACATGCCCTTTAAAACTAGCCATTAACCACACTCTACGTGCCCCCTCAGCCCAAGATATACAGAAATGACTGACCAGAAAGTTAATGGGTGGGAGGCTGATATGTGACATTCCTAGGCTTCTCCTCACGTGCCACCGGCGAGTACACGCCTCAGACTCCCTCAGTGTGTGAGGGAGACAGGAAGTCCCTCCTCCTCTCTCTGACAAAGAAGGTAAGGAAATCTACACCCTTCTCTTTCACTGTGTGAAAACGCCTTTCAGGCAGAGTTCTCACGAGTGGCCGGGGCTAGACTCTGAGTGGGGCGGTCACGGCACCCACGAGTAGGTGGAGCTACATGGGCCATGGGGGCCCTGCAACTGGAGGGACCAGGGGGTCCATGAGGAGGGACCAGGGGGCTGCAAAGGGGAGGAGGAGACACAGGACAGAGACTGACAGTTTCAAGCAGGAAGTGCAGGTGACCTGGTGATGCTGCTGCCATACGCACACAATATAAATATCTTCAAACTATGCAAACTATGGAAATAAATTGCAAAAATTCGCAGGGGGGGCAATTCCTATCAATTTATCTCATTTACCTGAAGTCATTTTGGACCACAGTTCCCCTTTAATAGCGTGGGAAAACTTTTTTTGCATCAGCCCCTTAATTTTTGCTTGTATTGGTTACTAAAAATTTGGTGCAAGAGAACTTGAAACTCACAAAACAACTTTGTTCTACTTTCCAGAAAATAATACATTTAATTTAGAAAGAGTAATTCTACCTCTTGTTTTGCTCTGCAAACTGAGCTGAGATGTCAAAGCCCCCTAACACGCCTCCTATCTCTTACAAATCTGCATAAGTATCTTGTATAAGGTGAGGGGTGCTCTCTGGAGAGCAGGAGAGCAGCACAGATGGCTTCAATGATAGCTTAGGCGTTTATAGGACATAAGCAAGGTATGTGTATTCTTTCAACTTTCAGGAAATTACAGATTTAAATTTGAAAAACTTTTTTTGGGCCCCATAGTATCCTTTAAGCTTACATTAAATTTCAGAAAAACACACGGAATAGGAAAGTAATTGATCAAAATTTTCACACAAATAATAATAAAAGGTTCAACTAAAAAGTAATAGGATTTATTCATTAAAGAAGATAATAAAGGCATATTTAAATTTGATATTCTGAAAAAGGTTTCTTTGATTATATCATTTGAATGGTATGAAAGCTTTACTGATGTGGTTTCATCGTTTTGAAATCTTAACAGTATATGTATTTTACAGACTTTTTATCCACTATATTCAAGACTTGTGTTGCAAAATATCTCATTACATTACCATGACTAACAAAAACGGGGTGTTAATACAGCTTGTGGTTGAATACCTGAGCAAGGGCAGCCAGGCTGGGCTGTAGACAAAAGAAGAAAAAAAAACGCTGCCATGGAATAGAACGAATGATACTTCAAAATGGATATAATATATTACAATTTAATTAGATAGGTAAGACATAAAATCTGATTTACTAAAAAGAAACAAGGATAAGAAGACTTTGAAGTGAAATATGCAACATGGTTTTTTTTCCAACAAGTCACATTTATGGGTTAGTAGTGTAAGCTACAATAATGTAAATCTTTGTGCTTTTGCTTGGAGGAGTACAAATAAGTTATACACAGACTGGGTGATGTCATGTCTTTATTGAATTCAAGGGAGACAATCGTATAGTGTGTGAAATGCTTTGTTGGTAATATATATACATAAAACCATTGTGTACACACAGAAAGATAATTGTCCTGGCCTATCATTCTTCACATAATAGTGTCCATAGGAGACTTAACGATTGGCCATGAATTACTGACACATCCGTTCATCTGGATCAGTCACAGGTGGCCGGAAAATCACTTGAGACCACTTTCACATCCAGCGCTCCCCTGCCATAGTCCTGAACTATTTCCCTTATTTCACGTATATAATTTTTTAGGAATTTTTTACGTTATTACCCTTAGAAAGGCAACCAATAAAATTGTATATTAAAATACATCATTAAAGGGGAACGTGGGTCTCCAAACAAGTTGAGTTTATTTGAGTAAATAAAGGCCAGTTTCCTCCTACCTTAAAAACGACCATCAACCACCTCTCTACCTGCTCCACAGCCAAAGATATAAATAAATGACTGACCAGAAAGTTAATGGGTTGGAGGCTGACATGTGACATTCCTAAGGCTTCTCTGCACAGTTGCCACCAGCGAGCACAGCCTCAGACTCTCTAAGTGTGTGAGGGAGACAGGAAGTCCCTCCTCTCTCTCTGTGTGAAGATAAAGTGAGATTTTTTTTTTAAGTAGGTTAATTAACTATGATTCATCCTTTCCAAATTACATGCATAATGAAAAGGTAACCTTTGATCATCAGCTCCTAATAAGCTTCAAATGTAAGCATTATTAAGTTCTTACAGCAAATGCTTTTGATGAGCATTGAAAACTTCTGAATTAAGGACTTTTATTTAAGGAGTTTATTTATTTGAGGTTCAAAGTTTTGCTTATGCTGTTAATTTGCAGCAACCAATCGGATGTTTGCTAAATGTTTTCTAACTGTTGCGGACCAGGTAAAAAGTTATCTTTGCTGCAAACTTATAGCATCGGCAAATTTTTGCACCTCTTATTAAATAAGCCTGGTTATTAATTTATTTATTCTAAATAATAGAGAACATTTCTTTATTGTTGTTAACAAAGCAAGAACTAAATACTAATATACAAGTAGTTGCATTTTTTTATTTATGATCTCTGAATAGTAAGCAATTAAGAGGGGAGAGCTAAGTATAGAGCATTTTTCCCAGATGCAATAAGGGGAGAATTAGGTTTTTATCAACTATTTTATAGAATTTCTGCTATGACAAACAATTTCATTCTGATTTTGATTATGCAGATTAGCCTGTTGAAATGCACAATTACTGAATTTTCTTTGTATAAACCCATTTTGTTATTTCATTGCTAATGTATGCATAGTGCATATCATTTAGTACTTTTACATACAAGGTAATGCATATAATACGTACATGCAGCAGAGTGTGCTAAGTGTAATGATGTGAACTAGATCATTATTTTGATATTTGTAAAAAGATTTGACTAGATGTGGCAAACATTTGCTATTTTTGTTGGGGGAAGCAATTCCACATTTGCTACATTCTATGGATGTCTGACATATAAACAGAAATGTCGTTAATGTTTCTACACAATTATTTAAATCTGTGGAAGTAAAATTTAAAAGATTAAAAAATAATTGTCTGGCTATTGTCTGTTGGCCTACTCAGTAAATTCTATTTCATTTCATGTATCATTAGTAATTAAAGGGGATCTGTGGTCTTCATACAAGTGACCTTTATAAAGAGCACACCCCTACCTTTACAATGACTCCAGGATCATGTTTCTAGCTGCAGTCTATCCAAAGTTACAGCAGTGTAAACTGGTTTTTTTTTCTTCCTGCAAGCACTGTGAGCTGTAACATCACTAGTACCACTGTTCTGCTCCCAAGTCTCAGTTGAAGCATGCCCACTTGTATCATCAGCTGCATCATAGGCCCACCACCAACCTTCTTAATTATTTTTAAAGGTAGCTTAACAAAAGATCTATATATTGTTTTTTTGTGTTTTTTTTTTGGGGGGGGGGGGGTTGTTTACACAGCTCACCTTGTGTCTGTCACAGACTCAGACGACAGGACAAACAAGGTATAACTTACAAGCCTATACCTTATCCATAGAAGCTAGAAGACATAATCCTAGACTTGTTCAAAAGGTATGAGAAGCATTTGTTTGGACACCACAGTTACACTTTAATGCAAAAAAGTGTTTTATTTAAGACATTTGTTGACAAATAAAAAATCGATATTTTTAAAATTATCAAGAAACATCATGATTGATAAAATTTTAGACAAAAGCATAATAATTTTGCAAAGCATAATCTGGTTAAACCGCTTTTAAAAGTTCAATCCTGCATATGCTTGTTCAGTTACTATATCCTTAACCTACCCCCACCCCAGTCAGGGCCTGATATAAATGGATAGTTTTATATGTTTATTGCTATATTGAAAAATAAATGCAATACAAATACATTATTATATAGCAAGAGGCCCAATAAGGATTCCTTTTCGTTTTATAATATAATATTTAAGCAGGACATGGTTTTCACTTACATTTCTCGGGATATTACCTCTACCAGAAGTCTTATCTTTTTAATAATTCAAAACTTTCTGATTGATGAACTCTTTTCCTTTCTTAAAATTATTGTTTTTAATTTTATCAGCAAAGCTGAAAGAGTTATTGGTGCTCTGGACGAAAATATGGTTCCAACATTAAAAAATCTATAATAAATTTTGCCTTCTCTTTAATTGACCTTTTGTTTCTACGATTTTGTGATTCTATGCATTACCAGAAAATAATCAAATAATAAATTCTTAGAAGACCAGTGACTTTAAGAAAATGACAGCACAATAATTTAAACTTCCTAATATCTAGCTGGCAAGCAAAATGCTAGTTCTGTGTTTTATATAAAACCGTGTTTATCTGTGCAAGGAACAACGACCTTATTTAAGAAGCATTTTATAAACATTGTTTTGTCACTCTTCACATAGCGCTCAGTGGTTTATTGAATGTCTCAGATTATAGTGATTTTCTTGAAGCGCTGATTTGCTCCTAAACAAAAGTTGACTTTCTTGAAAATTTCACGGTTGACTTGTCAGAGGCGTTTCTGAGAACAAAGCATTATTGAACAGCATTTATTCATAAGCCATTGGTTTAAAGATTTTTAAAAAAATACATCCTTTGCCAAATGTTCTACAGTGTTGATACATTATGTGCAGGAACACACTGTTTATATAAAATCTAGAAACAACTTGCATAGATTTTGGTCAAAATATATCCCATTTTTCAAAAAATCTAACATAATCAATCTTCCAATTTTGTTATGTTTTGATTTGGGATTTATTTTTAGATGTAAAATTACTATTCTGTTGCTTTTAAAAAAATATAGAACAAGTTTTTTATGGTGCAAAGATTGCATTTTTACTTTCTCCAATAGAAAGTAATTTTAAATAAATAAATAATAATGTTCTTGAATAAGAGTATCACTGACACATCGGTATCTTCCATAGCGGTAACAATCTCTAGCAGTGTCAGCACAGTGCAACAGTGGGGTGATATTGTTGAATTCTTTCTCACAGCATGATCCAGTAATCGTAAAAATTATCAAGGAGTCATTATTCCAAGCCAATTCTATCCCACAACAGGCACAGATCAAATATATCATACTCATTTAAGATTCAGCAGTATATTCAGCAAAAGGGAGGGAATCACCCTGGGACATTTTCTATTACAGAAGAAAAAAACACTGTAATTTAAAACATGACATTGTGAACAGATTTGCCAGAGCAGTAGACCATAAACTAAGAATGTGCTGTAATTTTTTTATTTACTAGCAATATTTTTTTATGTTATGTATACCCAGTTCAGTAGCTCTGTCAATCTGCTATAGGAAATTATCTGAGCCATCCTGTCTTAAGAAAAGTTTGAAAAATGGAGCTATGAAGATATAATAATAAAATAGGATTTCATTGTAACAAATCAAAAAAGATCTTTCTACTTAGTTAATACATTTAAGGAACCCTTTAGTGCTATAATATATATATAGTGTTTTATGCTAATATTCTCTCCCCCCCAAACTCGGAACACCTTTTTCCTATCATACAGTTATCCGTATAAACTTGAATGTAAAGGCCCTTACTGCAATGGAAGACTATGATAAAGATAATAGAATTGGTATAATGATAAGAATGTTTTGATAAGTGCAATGTTTTGTATGCAGACATCCAAAATATTGGTTTAAATTTCCAAAACATGTGAATGTAAAGGTATGTAAATACGAGCGTTCATGGGGGGCCGACCTAAGGCACACAAATTGTTATGAATCGTTTTGTGTATGGTGCTTGATCTGCAGAAAGGGCATTGGCCAAGGCTTCTTTTATGATCTGCCAGGTCAGATTATTAACGTGGCCTGATTGAATGGCTGTTTTGGCTGACCGAGTACTAATATACAAAATTATGTCTGGCGAAACAGGCGTTCATTTTGCGTGTACACTCGCTCGTGCGGTGGCCCTCATCAGTAGAAACGGACCTTTGTCAGGACCTTAAATTTTTAAATTATACATCAAATGACACATTTTGTAGATTACATTTTTTATTATGTTTCCCAGGGGAGAATAAATCCAGCATTAGAAGTGAGCTGAAAATGGACATTACAAGGCAATGATATGGTGCCAGGCAGACACCCATGGTATATCCCATAAAATTATCGTCAGACAGTTCTATAAAGGATAGTATTTATTTGATTTTTCAGAATATTATATTTTCTTAGTGTACTATAAGTATTGCTAGCAGTTGTATATACTGCTTAGCTGTTGATGTTTCTGCATACTTACAACATTTGGTGGCAAGTCATCATTTCTGGGTCTGTAAACAGTTATGTATGGTTCAGATTCCCATGGTATTTAATGAAGAGAAGTCAATTGTACTTTCACATTTTAAAAATTTCAGATTACTACATCTTCCCAGCTGCTTTCCATGGGTTTCTTTGCTGATTTCTTTACTGATCAAGCATGCCTAATTGATATCTCCAGATTGTAATAGCACGATACTCTAGAATGAAGTCTAGAATAAAGCCTGGCAACACATCAACTAATTATTGTCACTCAGGGCTATCACATTTTTGCAAACCCAATCAGTATTATGTCTTATTATTTGTTATAAAAAAATATTGTGGCTCTATATGACACATATATGTACATATATAATATATGGAGTGAAAGTGAAATTTTAAGGGCATGTCCACCTCTAAAACTAAAATTGAACCCACTAAGCCCCACTGTGTAGTGTTAAAAATTCTTACCTTACATTGTTTCTCCTGCATGCCTTTCCAAAGTCAGTGTGTCATCTGCTCCTTGCTGCTTCCATAACATTCAGTAAGGACTGTGACATGCGCTGGGGAGCCCTTTCCCCCTCCCTCCTACCCTCCGGTTCCCTCTATTGCTGCCCTTCCTCCTAGCTTAAAACTTTTGGCCTTTTGTAGCTTTTCCCTTCCCACCCCCAACTGGCCGAGTTCTGTAATAGAAGGTTCAGAATCATACTGACTGCCCTTCACTCCTGCGGCTGTCTACTGACTGGCAGCTTATCACAGACATGGCTGCCAAAGGTATGATTCTGATCGTTTAATTACAGATCTAAATCATTTTGTTTTAGGGTGAACATACCCTTTAATATTTTAGGAAGCAATTTTGCAGTTATGTACAAGGTTTTTCAGGTCAAAAAAGATGAATAGATTTACATACAATACAAATGTGGACGTTTTAGTCTCAGGCATTCCTAGACCTTTTGTCACCTGAAAAAAATATTTAAAGCTGGTAAATTTTAAATGAACTGGTAATATAAGTGCACACATAGGCATTTGGGCATCTTAATTCATTAGTCTGTGCACTGGGCATGAGGGAATCTCATATTCACCAGTCTGTGTATGCTGGGCGAGGGCATCTTGTATTTACAGTTTGTGGACTGGGCATGAGGGCATGTTATTTATACCAGTCTGTGTGGGGCATCTTATATTTACCGTTGTTAAGTCAGCCCTGCAATGCACCAGCCAGTGTATAGTCTGCCCAACCGTTCACCAGTCAGTGTAAAGTCAGCCCTCCAGTTCACCAGCTAGGGTAAATTCGCCTCTAGTTCACCCCAGTGTAAAGTCTCTCTCTCCAGTTTACCATCAGTGTTCATTGTTTTTCATTTTTTCATATTCTTGCAGAGTTGCCCTTTGATGCTGCCAAACTAAATGTGGTTTAATTTTTTAGGAAGCAATTTTGCTGTTATCTGCAAGGTTTTTTAAGTGCAAAAAAGCGAATAGATTCACATACCCACCAAATATTGAAAGTTTTAGTGCCTTACAAGTTCCAAAGGGAAAACAGTTGTTAAACTGTAAAATGTTAAACAGGCTTAAACTGGCTCTGAATTTTAAATGTTTAAGATAAGCTTGGTGTTATAACGAAAAAATTCATGCATTATCACTATAATATGTCCATTTACTGTAGATCAGTCTGGCATCAAACTTTTAAATGAAAAAGTCCAACAACATTATTTTGTCATTGTTCTGTCGATCAATATTTTATTTATAAAATCAGTTACATTATCAAACTATTACAATATATATAGTTTTAGAGTATAATGTGCAAAAATAAAATTAGCAGGAGAAAAAATATATTCACTGGCAAATTTTGTGCACTACCAGAACAAAGTGGATTTTTTACTGCACCACCATTGTTCTCCCAGCACACTGTTTTAGAAGCCCTGCTCTAGTGTGCGGTTCCAAATAATTAAGTTATTATGACCTAACTGCAGATCTGTATTTACTTCCATACCCCGTCATACAACATTAAACAAATGAGATTAAAAAAAAAACAATACACATACGGTTTGTCTTAAAAAAGTCACTTAATAGTATGTGTTCTACTTTGGTGTCAGCTTGATTGTATACCAATGGAATTTTTTCATTTGAACCACTGGGGCTTATTTAGAAAGAGTTGCAACTTGATTGTGCTATTAATTACAGCAACATTAGATGTTATCAAGGTTTTTCATGTTAATGGACAGTTAAATGGTAACATCTGATTGGTTGGCTGTAGATATAACACATATATCTATTCCCATGGAACGCTGCACTCCTTATATAATACAATAAAGCACCTTTTTCCTAAAGGACTCAATGCTCTTTTAAAAATGCAATGCCTGGTGCCAGTGGATAGGATAATTCACCACTCTTACTCCCAATAACAATAAATTTGAACATGGACCTCAGAAATAATTAATTAATTATTGCTATTTACATTGAATCTCATCTGCCATTCTGCTGCCCATTTTGATAATCTATCTAGGTCTGCTTGCAGCACTTGCACATCATTGGAAGTTTCCAAAGCTCTGCATAATTTAGTGTCCTCAGCAAACACAGAGACCTTGCTCTCAATGCCCCCTTCTAAGTCATTTATAAACAGATTAAACAGAAGCGGCCCCAGTACAGAACCCTGAGGCACTCCGCTTAGAACTTTAGCCCACATAGATGTAGCTCCATTAACCACCACTCTCTGTTTGCGCCAGTACAGAACCCTGAGGCACTCCGCTTAGAACTTTAGCCCACATAGATGTAGCTCCATTAACCACCACTCTCTGTTTGCGGTCCAATAACCAGTTCTCTATCCATGAACAAATGTTTTCTTCAAGGCCAACAGTCCTCAGTTTATACATTAGTCGCCTACTGTGGCACAGTATCAAAAGCTTTTGCAAAATCCAAATATACCACATCCACTGCTGTGCCTGAGTCCAACTTCTTACTCACTTCTTCATAAAAACCAATTAAATTTGTCTGGCATGATCTATTTCTCATAAATCCATGCTGACTACTACTAATAAGATGATCCCTGGAAACAAAGTCAAGGATATGATCCCTTAACAAAGTTTCCATCACCTTCCCTACCACTGATGTTAGGCTTACAGGTCTATAGTTACCAGGCTGTGAACGACTACCTTTTTTGAATATTGGTATTACATTGGCTTTTTTCCAATCCAGTGGCACGTCCCCAGACAAAAGCGAATCTGAAAATATGAGAAACAGTACTCTAGCTAGAACTGAACTAAGCTCTTTTAAAATCCTAGGATGCGATCCATCTGGTCCTGGCGCTTTATTGATATTAACTTTGTCTAATTGTTTCCGTACCATATCCTCTGTTATCCAATGTGAAAACTCTTCATTTCTTCCCTGCACATTGCTACAATCCCTACTGTAAGGACAAGGATTTCTCAAACAGTAAAAACCGATGTAAAAAAACGGTTTAGCAGATTAGCCTTTTCGGCATTCACAACCACTCAGCTCCATTATTTAATGGTCCCACATTCTCAGTCCTCATCTTTTTACCATTTATAACTAAAAAAACATTTGGGGTTGGACTGCTTTGTTCGGCATCCGTATTTCATTTTCTATTTTAGCTAGTTTAATTGCTTTCTTGCACTCTTTATTACAGCTTTTGTACTCCTGTAAGCCTGTTCTGTGCCTTCTGTTTTCAAAATTTTAAAAGCCCTTTTCTTTTTTTCCATTTCCCTTTTACTGAGCATTAAGCCATGCAGGACTGGACCTAATTTTTTACACTTATTACCTAAAGGTACCAATTTGGAAATGTAATAGTTTAATATCCCTTTAAAAGTGGTCCACATCTGCTCAGTTTCTTTACCTAGAAACAGTTCCCCCCAGTCTATGAGCAGGAGCGATTCCTTTAAAAGCATAAAATAGCTTTCCTAAGTTAAAAGTTTTTGTTAAGCCAGTGCACTTTAGTTTTCTGCAACCTATATTAAATGACACTATATCATGGTCACTATTCCCTAAGCTTCCCATTACCTTCATCTCCAAAATGAGCTCAGGGTTATTAGATATCACCAGATCCAACAACGCATTCTGTCTAGTAGGAACTTCTACCATCTGTGAAAGAAAATGCTCATATAGGAAATTTAAGAACTTTAAGAACGTTGTTATGGCAGGTTCATTGGTCAGTTTAAAAAAAAAGCTGGATGAGTTTCTGCAAACAAGGAATGTTGCAAGTTACTGGTATTGATACATAAAGTAGAGTTGATCCAGGGAAAGTTCTGATTGCCACTTGGAGTCTGGAAGGAATTTTTTTCCCCTTCATAAATTTTTTTGCCTTCCTCTCGATCAACAGTTAGGCAGGAAATGAAGATATTGCTAGATGGGTCAGACTGGATGGACGTATGTCTTTATTCAACCTCAAATACTATAAACTATACTAATACTGCTACCTGGCCCACACCTGCAGTTCTTTCTAACCGACCCACAACCCATTTAAACTCAATACAGTTTACCCAAACCTTACCTGCAAAGCGAATTTCCGTGGGTACCCATCCCCAATGCAGGACTCTACTGTATGTGCTTTTTAATATAATGAGATTTCTGTAGATTAGGCCGAAATATCAGGGAAAATGTTTGCCATGAACAAAATCTCATCCCAATCATGTGGTTTTAAATGGGCCATATGGTAAGTCGCACTCAAATATAGGCTAAGCCACTTTCATTTACATCAGACAGACTACCAATCCAGTGTAACGATTGGTAGTCTGTCTGATGTGAAAACATATTGAGCTTTTTGGTGCTCATACACTATATACTCCCCTTTTGACGTTCCAGTGATATCCAAATAAGCACCAGGCTGAAATCACGAGGGATAGTATAAAAATGCAGATTGCACATAAAAAAGACATCAACTTTTCCAATAGAAAAAGGATTGTATGGTTGTCGGCCAATCGCTCATACACTGGTTGATGTTCGTACAATATCTGGGTCATACGACCACGATCATAGCATATATGGCTACCATTATGCTAAAAGTTGACACAGATTGTGGGACAGTACATTATATAACATAAGAATGGAATGTTGCTCTTTTTTTAATGACCTGCTTCTAGAGACAGGCAGGCAGAGCCAGCCAGCCAGAAAAAAACAGGGAGACAGAGAGACACACAGACAGACCGATTCAAGGAGGTAGGATTGGGGACACTATACAATAGTGTGCATGTTTATAGAAGTACAGGACTTACACAGTTGGTTCCAGAGTAGCAAACCAATATGTACCAATCAATAAGTAGCAGTATGGGGACCAATCAGAGCAAGTATAATGCGTGTGTGTAGAAATGGGATATTTATACACAGAACTATATTACTAACAAAAAAATTTGATTTACATTATTCTTTTGTTAGCTTACGTTCAGGCTCATTTATGGCTATCCACCTTTAGCCATACAACTATACAGCTAGTGTGAAATTTTCGGGGTGGGGGGGGCAGTGCAAAAAGATAAATTGCTACATGCCAGCTGCATGGTTAGGTTAGCTACCGCTGCCGGAAACAATTCTTAAAGTCTATGAATTTTAGCCCTGTAGCTCTCCGTAAAATGACAGATTGTTTTTTTTGTAAATTAAAAAGAACAAACAATTGGAATTCATATTTCTGAATACATGCTTAATTTACAGCATTTTCCATAACTGCCTAAAAAGTCAGTAACTGCATCGATATTATGATCTATTCGGCAAATTCGGTCAAATTGATCAGAAAATTATTGTAATTTTTCCGTGTTTTTGATAGACCGATCAGTAACATTAGTCTCTCTGAAAAACTATGATTGGGCTAGGCGGAAAATTTTCCTTCGACACCCCCCCCCCCATCTTCCAGAACCTATCTTCCGTAGATATCAAGCTGAAATCTACGCTTTGATCTTAACTAGTCAACTATTAGGAGCACTTATTAGAATAGCTACATTGATGCACCATTAAATGAACTGGTACCCCTGTTGAGCTTTGCCATCCAGAAACTCTGGTTATTTTAAGTCAGTGTCTGCATACTCCTAACGATCTTGATGTTTTATAAATCCTCTTTTTAACAACTGTAATAATACTACTTTACAGTAAGCCAGCTATTAGTTTATTTCACTGGACACAGATTTTACAAAATTCATCATTCATCAATAATATTAAGGTTCGTACACACGTGCGATTGCGGATCGCGACACTCGTTGTGTCCGAACGTTCGTTTCGGACGATAATAGGCCTGTGTATGGGCACTTTATTGGCCAAAGCAGCCGTTCGGTCAGGGATCGTTGCCCGACCGACCGGGCGGATCTCTGAACGACCGGCCAATAAAGGTTCCATACACGGGCCAATTATCGGCCGAAACGAACTTTTGGGGCCCTGCGACCGCGTGTGTGTATGAGGCTTTAGTCTGAGCTGCTGTTTCGCTGAATTACTGCAAAGCAAATAAGAATCAGTTGATTGATTGGTAATGACATATGATAGATTGTTTAAATTTTTAATCCCTGTAAGATAATGTGCTTACCCTTACTAGACATGGTTGCTGCTAGACATTTGGATTTGTAGTGGAATTGGAATTGCTTGGTCACATGTTAGGCATCTATGATCTACAATGTTTCCTGAGACTGATCTAATGAATACTTAGTGCAGCTTAAGACCACATTCTCTTAACATCAAGGCATGATAAATAATTCCTAAGAGTTTAGCTTCCTGCTGAATGTGACTTCAGCTGTGCATAATCCATGCATGTGTCACTACCATTACTAATGACTGCTAACATAACATGCGTGTGGTGTGGCAGACCATGTGATTGTGCAATGGGAAACCAGTATTTGTTATTGCTCTTAGGTTGACCTTTTTTCATCTCTTCCACCTGGACCTTTAGACACACAAGGGACTGAAGGACTAAATAAACTATTAGCAGTACAGCTGAAGCAAGAATGATTTTTTTTTTGTAATGCAGTGAAGAAATTGTTTGGAAGGCAATAATCAAATAAACATTTCCAGTTTGCCAAGAAATAGTGGAATCCTGTTTCAGTTGCTTTCAGTATCCCTATACAATGTAACCATGATGCATTATATGCCTTTATATCCTCTAATATTTTGAAACCACATTTAAATTGAAGGCAAAAATGTTAAAAGTTGACTTTATTTGCTAAGCAATTATACAACCTTTTAGGGCCATGTCACATAAGTACAGCCATTGGTTCATTGGGAAGGGCAGCAGTGGATCATGTTGAAAACTGCATTGGACAAATTTTACTTGTCCAACAGCGATGGACATTTGTGGGGGCATACATTTGTCCAATATCAGTGGTAACAGGTGATCTTTAGAGTCTAAAGTTTCACCATATTCTTTGCAGAGCATTATCCATGTCTCAAAGGGACCAGGTATAGAAGCTTAGTTACAGGATCAGTTCTTTATTAAAGTAGAGGTTTTGGGTTGAAGCACATTTCCACTTTTTCTAGTCTAATAACTGCTGATTAAAATGATGGATAATTTGGTTTTCAAAATAATTTCTAAGCAAATACATCCATTTGCCTGTATGCCTCCCTTTTAACCCCTCTTTTCTCCATTCACTGACTTGGGTATGCTCAGTGTGCTTTATGCAGGGAGTAAGTATTAAAGAATTAAAATGAAATGTATAAACCATGGTCTGTTGGCTTTGATAAAAACATACGTGGATAGAGAATTGGTTGTTAGATCACTTACAGATAGTAGGGGTCAGTGGAGCTACATCTATATGGGCGACAGTTCTAAGTGGAGTGCTTCAGGGTTCTCTACTGGGGCCACATCTATCTCTTTATAAATGACGGTTTGCATTGCAGGGCACGGTCACACTGCAATGCAAACCGAATAGCACACGGAATTGCATGCGATTTCATGTGCGATTTTGTTGCGCGTTTTCAATGATCTGAAAAAACGCAAACGCACAAAAACGTAGCAGTGTGGCCTAGCCCTTAGAGGAGGGCATTGAGAGCAAGGTCTCTTTGCTGATTAAACAAAAGTATGCAAAACATTGGAAACCTCAAATGATTCCTGCAAGCAGACCTAGATGGGCACAATAGTGTCAGATGTGATTCAATGCATTTGAGGTTTATCAATCCTTTTGCTAGAAAACAGCAACGGCTAGAGTTAGCAATATATTTGGGAACAATTATCCATATTGATTTCTACCCTGTATTGAGATGAATTGATGGACTGGTTCAATTTTATATCATGATGCGGTTGTTTTTTAATATTTTTTTTTTAGGTGTCCCTTGTGCTATTTGTTTGCTTATATTTCATCCTAGTTCCTGGTGTATTTGACTGAGAAAGGGAGCTCGGGGGCTCAGGGGGAACTATATTTAGGAACCATCACCAGATTGCTTGTATTAAATATTTTAAAATAACTAAAACTAGAAAATAAAGAACTATAAACCATTAGTAATATACTTTATTCCTGACATTTCCATTTGAAAGTCACTTTGATGTCTTTGAAATGCCTTGAAATAAGTCCCACAGCCTCTCTTCTGTTCAGTGACATGAAAGTCACATTAATATATTTTTTACTTCCTATTGACATCTCTGAATAGACTTAGTAATAAATTCAAGTCAAAATATTTTAGGGCATAAAATAGTCTACTTTCCATATTTCTGTGCCTCATTAAATAACCAAAAATAAATGTCACCTATGCATTGTTTTTTTTTTAGTTGTTTATAACTAATAACCACGTAAACTGACCTTTCAATGATCTGAATCAAGATTTAAACAAGAGAGTCCTTTTGGGGGACTAGATATTAACCTAAACTCATATGCCCCCCCCCCCCCCAAAATACACTATCAGGGAGATGCACCAGATGGCGGGTTACTTAGGGGTAATTATTGCTTCCTCTCTCTCTTTTTCTAACCGCAGTTAAAATGTTTCTAAAACCTGCCACTTTTTATTTAGAAATAACCACTTTGCATATTCATGTTCTCATACTATCACGCCTGGTCTATTGTAACCTTTTGCTTACTGATCTTCCTTTCTTCCCTTCAGTCAAAACTAAACTCTGCTGTGCATGCTTGTCTTGCTTTCTAATAAACAGGAACTTAAATCTCCCCTGCACAACCTCTTGGCTTCCCATTAAACAACATTTACAGGGTTATTCAATAAAAGTTCTTATCGTTTAAAATGGTGCTAAATTTGCCCCAGCCAATCAGAACTTATTTAACATTTGAAAGCTAACATCTGATTGGTTGGGGCAAAATTAGCACCATTTTAAACGAAAAGAACTTTTATTGAATAACCCTGATTGTTATACAAAATCATTCTCCTAACTTTCAAATCCCTTTGCTCTGCTGCTCCATCATATATTTCTTCTCTCATGTCCCCATATGGCCTAACCCGTATTCTCAGCTCATCACAGAATCTCCTGTTCAGACCCCCCACGCACACTGCCTCCTCTCACCTTGATTTTGTGGCTTCCATCCTCTACAATTCAAATACCCTCTCTCTTGCTCAAGAAATAAATAGGTTTAAATCAAATCTCACTACCTCTTACCTCTCAGAGCACCAGCACAGTATAAGATTCTTTAATTGACACTGTATACTTGTTAATACACATACTTATTCATTTATTTATAATTTTTCCTCCTTGTACTGCTATAGCGTGATTTACTGCATCGCAGGAACCAAGCAGGTAAGGAGTGCAGAGGATAACGCTAGAATTTAAATGGTGTTTTTTTTGTGCTATTGAGATTTTGTATCGGGAACTGTGTCATTAATAGAAATCAGAGCAGGCCACACAAATGAATTAAACCCATGCTAGACTGATATTACACCAGGAAGCTTGGGTCAAACTAATTGTCGTCAATTTGAAGACGATATTACAGATAGGTGATTATTGGTTGTAGATTAAAGGGGAACTGTGGTCTCCAAACAAGTTGAGTATAAATGAAAGGCCAGTTTTCTACCTTTAAAGGGCATGTCCACCCCCAAAACTAAAATTTAACCCCTTACTGGCCACATCAAGTAGTTTAAAACAATCCTTACCTTACATTCCTGCTCAAAATAGTTCCCCTGCTGTGCCCCTCCAAAGTCCAGGAAACTGCTGTGTAGGAGCAGTGTGTGACTCATGCTGTGCCTGAGACTTCCTCAACCTCATCAAGGTTGAGGCATGCTCAGTGCAGCCCTCCCTGCCTCTCAGCCAATCACGGACGCAGCTGCCGGTCCCACCCCCTGCTTTCAATTCCATGCAAGCAGAGGGCCTGAACACTGCAGCAGGGGAGAGAGGGCAGGTAAGTAAGAATCGGGGGACTTTCTAACAATTATATTAATGCGGTTGGGGCTGGGTGGACATGCCCTTTAAAACTAGCCATTAACCACATCTCTACGTGCCCCTCAGCCCAAGATATACAGAAATGACTGACCAGAAAGTTAATGGGTGGGAGGCTGATATGTGACATTCCTAAGGCTTCTCCTGCACAGTGCCACCGGCGAGTACAGCCTCAGACTCCCTCAGTGTGTGAGGGAGACAGGAAGTCCCTCCTCCTCTCTCCTGACAAAGAAGGTAAGGGAATCTACAACCCTTCTCTTTCACTGTGTGAAAACAGCCTTTTCAGGCAGAGTTCTCACGAGTGGCCGGGGCTTAGACTCTGAGTGGGCGGGGTCACGGCACCCACGAGTAGGTGGAGCTACATGGGCCATGGGGGCCCTGCAACTGGAGGGACCATGGGGTCCATGAGTGGGAGGGACCAGGGGGGCTGCAAAGGGGAGGAGGAGACACAGGACAGAGACTGACAGTTTCAGAGCAGGAAGTGCAGGTGACCTGGTGATGCTGCTGCCATATCGCACACAAAAATATAAATATCTTCAAAACTATGCAAACTATGGAAATAAATTGCAAAAATTCGCAGGGGGGCAATTCCTATCAATTTATCTCAATTTACCTGAAGTCATTTTTGGACCACAGTTCCCCTTTAATAGCGTGGGAAAACTTTTTTTGCATCAGCCCCTTAATTTTTAGCTTGTATTGGTTACCTAAAAATTTTGTGCAAGAGAACAATTGAAACTCACAAAACAACTTTGTTCTACTTTCCAGAAAATAATACATTTAATTTAGAAAGAGTAATTCTACCTCTTGTTTTGCTCTGCAAACTGAGAGCTGAGATGTCAAAGCCCCCTAACACGCCTCCTATCTCTTACAAATCTGCATAAGTATCTATGTATTAAAAGGTGAGGGGTGCTCTCTGGAGGAGCAGGAGAGCAGCACAGATGGCTTCAATGATAGCTTAGCGGTTATAGGACATAAGCAAGGTATGTGTATTCTTTCAACTTTTCAGGAAATTACAGATTTAAATTTGAAAAAACTTGTTTTGGGCCCCATAGTATCCTTTAAGCTTACATTAAAATTTCAGATAAAACAGCAGGAATAGGAAAGTAAATTGATCAAAATGTTCACACAAATAATAATAAAAGGTCAACTAAAAAGTAATAGGATTTATTCATTAAAGAAGATAATAAAGGCATATTTAAATATTGATATTCTGAAAAAGGTTTCTTTGATTATATCATTTGAATGGTATAGAAAGCTTTACTGATGTGGTTTCATCGTTTTGAAATCTTATACAGTATTATGTATTTTACAGACTTTTTATCCACTATATTCAAGACTTTGTGTTGCAAAATATCTCATTACCATGACTAACAAAAACGGGTGTGTTAATACAGCTTGTGGTTGAATACCTGAGCAAGGGCAGGACCAGGCTGGGCTGTGAGACAAAAGAAGAAAAAAAAACGCTGCCATGGAATAGAACGAATGATACTTCAAAATGGATATAATATATTACAATTTAATTAGATAGGTAAGACATAAAATCTGATTTACTAAAAAGAAACAAGGATTAAAGAAGACTTTGAAGTGAAATATGCAACATGGTTTTTTTTCCAACAAGTCACATTTAATGGGTTAGTAGTGTAAGCTACAAATAATGTAAATCTTTGTGCTTTTGCTTGGAGGAGTACAAAATAGTTATTACACAGACTGGGTGATGTCATGTCTTTATTGAATTCAAGGGAGACAATCGTATAGTGTGTGAAATGCTTTGTTGGTAATATATATACATAAAACCATTGTGTACACACAGAAAGATAATTGTCCTGGCCTATCATTCTTCACTATTAATAGTGTCCATAGGAGACTTAACGAGTGGCCATGAATTACTGACACATCCGTTCATCTGGATCAGTCACAGGTGGCCGGAAAATCACTTGAGACCACTTTCAGCGCTCCCCTGCCATAGTCCTGAACTATTTCCCTTATTTCACGTATATAATTTTTTAGGAATTTTTTTACGTTATTACCCTTAGAAAGGCAACCAATAAAATTGTATATTTTAAAATACATCATTAAAGGGGAACTGTGGTCTCCAAACAAGTTGAGTTTATTTGAGTAAATGAAAGGCCAGTTTCCTACCTTTAAAACGAGCCATCAACCACCTCTCTACCTGCTCCACAGCCAAAGATATAAATAAATGACTGACCAGAAAGTTAATGGGTTGGAGGCTGACATGTGACATTCCTAAGGCTTCTCCTGCACAGTGCCACCAGCGAGCACAGCCTCAGACTCTCTAAGTGTGTGAGGGAGACAGGAAGTCCCTCCTCCTCTCTGCTGTGTGAAGATAAAGTGAGATTTTTTTTTTTAAGTAGGTTAATTAACTATGATTCATCCATTCCAAATTACATGCATAATGAAAAGGTAACCTTTGACTCATCAGCTCCTAATAAGCTTCAAATGTAAGCATTATTAAGTTCTTACAGCAAATGCTTTTGATGAAGCATTGAAAACTTCTGAATTAAGGACTTTTATTTAAGGAGTTTATTTAATTTGAGGTTCAAAGTTTTGCTTATGCTGTTAATTTGCAGCAACCAATCGGATGTTTGCTAAATGTTTTCTAACTGTTGCGGACCAGGTAAAAAGTTATCTTTGCTGCAAACTTATAGCATCGGCAAATTTTTGCACCTCTTATTAAATAAGCCTGGTTATTAATTTAGTTATTCTAAATAATAGAGAACATTTCTTTATTTGTTGGTTAACAAAGCAAGAACTAAATACTAATATACAAGTAGTTGCATTTTTATTATTTATGATCTCTGAATAGTAAGCAATTAAGAGGGGAGAGCTAAGTATAGAGCTATTTTTCCCAGATGCAAATAAGGGGAGAATTAGGTTTTTATCAACTATTTTATAGAATTTCTTGCTATGACAAAACAAATTTCATTCTGATTTTGAGTTATGCAGATTAGCCATGTTGAAATGCACAATTACTGAATGTTCTTTTGTATAAACCCATTTTGTATTTTCAGTGCTAATGTATGCATAGTGCATATCATTTAGTACATTTTACATACAAGGGTAATGCATATAATACGTACATGCAGCAGAGTGTGGCTAAGTGTAATGATGTGAACTAGATCATTATTTTGATATTTGTAAAAAGATTTGACTAGATGTGCAAACATTTGCTATTTTTGTTGGGGGAAGCAATTCCACATTTGCTACATTCTATGGATGTCTGACATATAAACAGAAATGTCGTATATGTTTCTACACAATTATTTAAATCTGTGGAAGTAAAATTTAAAAGATTAAAAAATAATTGTCTGGCTATTGTCTGTTGGCCTACTCAGTAAATTCTATTTCATTTCAATGTATCCATTAGTAATTAAAGGGGATCTGTGGTCTTCATACAAGTGACCTTTAATTAAAAGAGCACACTCCTACCTTTACAATGACTCCAGGATCATGTTTCTAGCTGCAGTCTATCCAAAGTTACAGCAGTGTAAACTGTGTTTTTTTTTCTTCCTGCAAGCACTGTGAGCTGTAACATCACTAGTACCACTGTTCTGCTCCCAAGTCTCAGTTTGAAGCATGCCCACTTGTATCATCAGCTGCATCATAGGCCCACCACCAACCTTCTTAATTATTTTTAAAGGTAGCTTAACAAAAGATCTATATATTGTTTTTTTGTTGTTTTTTTTTTGGGGGGGGGGGGGGTTGTTTACACAGCTCACCTTGTGTCTGTCACAGACTCAGACAGACAGGACAAACAAGGTATAACTTTACAAGCCTATACCTTATCCATAGAAGCTAGAGACATAATCCTAGACTTGTTCAAAAGGTATGAGAAGCATTTGTTTGGACACCACAGTTACACTTTAATGCAAAAAAGTGTTTTATTTAAGACATTTGTTGACAAAATAAAAAATCGATATTTTTAAAATATATATCAAGAAAACATCATGATTGATAATAATTTTAGACAAAAGCATAATAATTTTGCAAAAGCATAATCTGGTTAAAACCGCTTTTAAAAGTTTACATCCTGCATATGCTTTGTTCAGTTACTATATCCTTAACCTACCCCCACCCCAGTCAGGGCCTGATATAAATGGATAAGTTGTATATGTTTATTGCTATATTAGAAAATAAATGCAATACAAATACATTATTATATAGCAAGAGGCACAATAAGGATTCCTTTTCGTTTTATGAATATAATATTTAAGCAGGACATGGTTTTCACTTAACATTTCTCGGGATATTACCTCTACCAGAAGTCTTATCTTTTTAATAATTCAAAACTTTCTGATTGATGAGACTTCTTTTCCTTTCTTAAAATTATTGTTTTTAATTTTATCAGCAAAGCTGAAAGAGTTATGGTGCTCTGGACAGAAAATATGGTTCCAACATTAAAAAATCTATAATAAATTTTGCCTTCTCTTTAATTGACCTTTTGTTTCTACGATTTTGTGATTCTATGCATTACCAGAAAATAATACAAATAAGTAAATTCTTAGAAGACCAGTGACTTTAAGAAAATGACAGCACAATAAGATTTAAACTTTCCTAATATCTAGCTGGCAAGCAAAATGCTAGTTCTGTGTTTTATTAAAACCGTGTTTATCTGTGCAAGGAACAACGACCTTATTTAAGAAGCATTTTATAAACATTGTTTTGTCACTCTTCACATAGCGCTCAGTGGTTTATTGAATGTGCTCAGATTATAGTGATTTTCTTTGAAGCGCTGATTTGCTCCTAAACAAAAGTTGACTTTCTTGAAAATTTCACTGGTTGACTTGTCAGAGGCGTTTCTGAAGAACAAAGCATTATTGAACAGCATTTATTCATAAGCCATTGGTTTAAAGATTTTTAAAAAAATACATCCTTTGCCAAATGTATCTACAGTGTATGATACATTATGTGCAGGAACAACACTGTTTATATAAAATCTAGAAACAAGCTTGCATAGATTTTGGTCAAAATATATCCCATTTTTCAAAAAAAAATCTAACATAATCAATCTTCCGAATTTTGTTATGTTTTGATTTGGATTTATTTTTAGATGTAAAATTACTATTCTGTTGCTTTTAGAAAAATATAGAACAAGTTTTTTATGGTGCAAAGATTGCATTTTTAAACTTTCTCCAATAGAAAGTAATTTTAATAAAATAAATAAATAATGTTCTTGAATAAGAGTATCACTGACACATCGGTATCTTCCATAGCGGTAACAATCTCTAGCAGTGTCAGCACAGTGCAACAGTGGTGTGATATTGTTGAATTCTTTCTCACAGCATGATCCAGTAATCGTAAAAATTATCCAAGGAGTCATTATTCCAAGCCAATTCTATCCCACAACAGGCACAGATCAAATATATCATACTCATTTAAGATTCAGCAGTATATTCAGCAAAAGGGAGGGAATCACCTGGGACATTTTCTATTACAGAAGAAAAAAACACTGTAATTTAAAACATGACATTGTGAACAGATTTGCCAGAGCAGTAGACCATAAACTAAGAATAGGTTCTGTAATTTTTTTTATTTACTAGCAATATTTTTATGTTATGTATACCCAGTTCAGTAGCTCTGTCAATCTGCTATAGGAAATTTACTGGAGCCATCCTGGTCTTAAGAAAAGTTTGAAAAATGGAGCTATGAAGATATATATTAAAATTAGGATTTCATTGTAACAAATCAAAAAAAGATCTTTCTACTTAGTTAATACATTTAAGGAACCCTTTAGTGCTATAATATATTATAATAGTGTTTTATGCTAATATTCTCTCCCCCCCATAACTCGGAACACCTTTTCCTATCATACAGTTATCCGTATAAACTTGAATGTAAAGGCCCTTACTGCAATGGAAGACTATGATAAAGAGTAATAGAATTGGTATAATGATAAGAATGTTTTGATAAGTAGCAATGTTTTGTATGCAGACATACAAAATATTGGTTTAAATTTCCAAAACATGTGAATGTAAAGGTATGTAAATACGAGCGTTCATGGGGGGCCGACCTAAGGCACACAAATTGTTATGAAATCGTTTTGTGTATGGTGCTTGATCTGCAGAAAAGGGCATTGGCCAAGGCTTCTTTTATGATCTGCCAGGTCAGATTATTAACGTGGCCTGATTGAATGGCTGTTTTGGCTGACCGAGTACTAATATACAAAATTATTGTCTGGCGAAACAGGCGTTCATTTTGCGTGTACACTCGCTCGTGCGGTGGCCCTCATCAGTAGAAACGGACCTTTGTCAGGACCTTAAATTTTTAAATTATACATCAAATGACACATTTTGTAGATTACATTTTTTATTATGTTTCCCAGGGGGAGAATAAATCCAGCATTAGAAGTGAGCTGAAAATGGACATTACAAGGCAATTGATATGGTGCCAGGCAGACACCCATGGTATATCCCATAAAATTTATCGTCAGACAGGTCTATAAAGGATAGTATTTATTTGATTTTTCAGAATATTATATTTTCTTAGTGTACTATAAAGTATTGCTAGCAGTTGTATATACATGCTTAGCTGTTGATGTTTCTGCATACTTACAACATTTTGGGCAAGTCATCAATTTCTGGGTCTGTAAACAGTTATGTGTATGGTTCAGATTCCCATTGTATTTAATGAGAAGAAGTCAATTGTACTTTCACATTTTAGAAAATTTCAGATTACTACATCTTCCCAGCTGCTTTCCATGGGTTGTCTTTGCTGATTTCTTTACTGATCAAGCATGCCTAATTGATATCTCCAGATATGTAATAGCACGATACTCTAGAATGAAGTCTAGAATAAAGCCTGGCAACACATCAACTAATTATTGTCACTCAGGGCTATCACATTTTTGCAAACCCAATCAGTATTATGTCTTATTATTTGTTATAAAAAAAAAATATTGTGGCTCTATATGACACATATTATAGTACATATTATATATATGGAGTGAAAGTGAAATTTTAAGGGCATGTCCACCTCTAAAACTAAAATTGAACCCACTAAGCCCCACTGTGTAGTGTTAAAAAATTCTTACCTTACATTGTTTCTCCTGCAGTGCCTTTCCAAAGTCAGTGTGTCATCTGCTCCTTGCTGCTTCCATAACCTCAGTAAGGACTGTGACATGCGCTGGGGAGCCCTTTCCCCCCTCCCTCCTACCCTCCGGTTCCCTCTATTGCTGCCCTTCCTCCTAGCTTAAAATCTTTTGGCCATTTTGTAGCTTTTCCCCTTCCCACCCCCAACTGCCGAGTTCTGTAATAGAAGGTTCAGAATCATACTGACTGCCCTTCACTCCTGCGGCTGTCTACTGACTGGCAGCTTATCACAGACATGGCTGCCAAAGGTATGATTCTGATCGTTTAATTACAGATCTAAATCATTTTGTTTTAGGGTGAACATACCCTTTAATATTTTAGGAAGCAATTTTGCAGTTATGTACAAGGTTTTCAGGTGCAAAAAAGATGAATAGATTTACATACTAAACAAATGTGGACGTTTTAGTCTCAGGCATTCCTAGACCTTTTGTCACCTGAAAAAAATATTTAAAGCTGGTAAATATTTAAATGAACTGGTAAATATAAGTGCACACATAGGCATTTGGGCATCTTAAATTCATTAGTCTGTGCACTGGGCATGAGGGAATCTCATATTCACCAGTCTGTGTATGCTGGGCATGAGGGCATCTTGTATTTACAAGTCTGTGGACTGGGCATGAGGGCATGTTATTTATACCAGTCTGTGTGGGCATCTTATATTTACCGTTGTTAAGTCAGCCCTGCAATGCACCAGCCAGTGTATAGTCTGCCCAACCGTTCACCAGTCAGTGTAAAGTCAGCCCTCCAGTTCACCAGCTAGGGTAAATTCAGCCCTCTAGTTCACCAGCCAGTGTAAAGTCATCTCTCCAGTTTACCAGTCAGTGTTCATTGTTTTTCATTTTTTCATATTCTTGCAGAGTTGCCCTTTGATGCTGCCAAACTAAATGTGGTTTAATTTTTTAGGAAGCAATTTTGCTGTTATCTGCAAGGTTTTTTAAGTGCAAAAAAGCGAATAGATTCACATACCCACCAAATATGAAAGTTTTAGTGCCTTACAAGTTCCAAAGGGAAAACAGTTGTTAAACTGTAAAAATGTTAAACAGGCTTAAACTGCTCTGAATGTTAAATGTTTAAGAATAAGCTTGGTGT
This sequence comes from Hymenochirus boettgeri, assembly GCA_019447015.1. Classification (NCBI taxonomy): domain Eukaryota; kingdom Metazoa; phylum Chordata; class Amphibia; order Anura; family Pipidae; genus Hymenochirus; species Hymenochirus boettgeri. The sequence continues at coordinate 62,330,130 of CM033471.1, forward strand.
TATACGAAAAAAATTCATGCATTATCACTATAATATGTCCATTTACTGTAGATCAGTCTGGCATCAAACTTTTAAAATGAAAAAGTCCAACAACATTATTTTGTCATTGTTCTGTCATCAATTATTTATTTATAAAATCAAGTTACATTATCAAACTATTACAATATATATAGTTTTAGAGTATAATGTGCAAAAATAAAAATTAGCAGGAGAAAAAATATATTCACTGGCAAAATTTTGTGGCACTACCAGAACAAAGTGGATTTTTTACTGCACACCAATGTTTCTCCCAGCACACTGTTTTAGAAGCCCTGCTCTAGTGTGCTGTTCCAAATAATTAAGTTATTATGACCTAACTGCAGATCTGTATTTACTTCCATACCCCGTCATTACACAATTAAAACAAATGAGATTAAAAAAAAAACAATACACATACGGTTTGTCTTAAAAAAAGTCACTTAATAGTATGTGTTTCTACTTTGGTGTCAGCTTGATTGTATACCAATGGAATTTTTTCACTTTGAGACCACTGGGGCTTATTTAGAAAGAGTTGCAAAACTTGATTGTGCTATTAATTACAGCAACAATTAGATGTTATCAAAGGTTTTTCATGTTAATGGACAGTTAAATGGTAACATCTGATTGGTTGCTGTAGATTATACAACATATATCTATTCCCATGGAACGCTGCACTCCTTATATAATACAATAAAGCACCTTTTTCCTAAAGGACTCAATGCTCTTTTAAAAATGCAATGCCTGGTGCCAGTGGATAGGATAATTCACCATTTTACTCCCAATAACAATAAATTTGAACATGGAACTCAGAAATAATTAATTGAATTATTGCTATTTTATTTAATTCCATTAGTACAGAGGTCATAGGTGATGCTTCAGAGTCCCCTTTCTCAAGCCAAAAAATGTAATACAATGTCTCAAAATCAATCAACTCACATGTCTTTAACCATGTGCACAGGACGTGACATCATTACAAAATGTAGCCAATCGAGTCTCAAGTTCTTCAACATGTATTTACAAATATTACATAACATATAACATTTCTCTTGTCCTCTCTAGATTATCAAAATTGGAAGCTAAGTACAAAAATAAAAACACACCCAGTTAGCTCATCTATAGGAATAAATACAAGTCGTAGTCCCTGTTTAATCCCTATGGAGCCAGTATGTTTACTATACACCCACCAGACCTATGACCTCAAAGGCTGTGTTGTTTCCTCCACATATATTAGATTACAGGGATGCCATTAACAGTAGACTACATACCTGGAATCACATGTATAGTGTCCTCTAATATAATACCTGTGGGATGTATGTGGGTGGGTATTGTTTGGGGAATAGGTTCCATCTTTTCTCCTGTGGCCACTATGCTGGACAGGATTCTGGCGCCATTGGTAGGGTAAGGTTGTATGTGTGTGAGATCTTGGACTTCCTGGAGAAAGTTTGTGGTATACAGTTGAATGATTGAGGGGATATCCTGTTGGTAACATTGTTGGATATAGCTTCACTATATACATCCATTCCTCACCAGCAGGGTATAGCTTTATCAATAAGGTTATTATCTAGGAACAATATATATAGTGAAGAACTGTTAAATTTTTTTCAGGGATGTTTGGAATTAATCATGGCTAACAGCTACTTCTCCTTCGATGGAGTGTTTTATAGTCAAATGAGGGGTATGGCAATTTGATCCAATGCCTTTATGGTATAGTTAGAGGAGGACTTCATCTATGTGCATCCACTTTTTCCCAGGCATTGTGTGGCCTGTTAAAGGTACATAGATGATGCCTTCCTCTTTGGCGGGGCGTCATTGGAACCCTATAGAAGTTCCATGGGGAACTGAATCTTACATATAGTGATTTAAGTACACTTTGAATCATGGTCCTGTACATGTTTGCTATATGGATGTAACGGTTCTCCTAAACAATGGCAGGATAGAAACAGAGCTATATACAAAGGACATCAATTGTAAAAAAAAATGGCATATAGGAGCTTTCATCCAAGATTATCAATACTGGTGAGTCAACTCACCACAGTTAAATGTATAGTCTCCAACCCCAAACACAGGGAAGAACAGCTAGAGGAGATGTAAGTAAAACTACAGAAAATGGGATACTGAAACTATCGAGAGTAAGTAGCGAAGATAGTAAAGTAACTCAGAATACAGGGAAACGCATCCCCTTAGTGATGAACTATTGCATTGGCAGTGAATAGTGCTTTAAAATTGGTATAAGCTACAGAGGGCATTTCCTGATATAAAAGAGTTAAGTACCCCACCACCACCACTAATCTGTAGGGTTAGATTTTTTTTTGTCTCTAAAATGTCTAAACTAAGACAGGATACTTTATTAGGAACACACAAAGGGATGTCTTCACTGCTCCCAGTGTAAGTTTTAACTTCTAAGTCTAATAAATGTATCTATCTACTGACATTCCATGAGTTAATATTAGAGGATGTTATACATGTGATTCCAGGTATGTAGTATAACAATACAGCCTTTGAAGTCACGGATCTCACAACATAGGTCTAGTATCAGGCAGAAGGATCTGAACTTGCATGTATCTAGACACTATGTAAAGATGAAACATAGTGAAAATAAAATTACATTTTTGGCATTGGAGGCAGTGTCTATGCCACCTAGAGTGGGGAACCCGCTGGCTCCACAGGGATTTAACAGGGTCTATGACCTATATTTATTCCTATAGATGAGCTAACTGGGTATGTTTTTCTTTCTGTACTTAGGTTCCAGTTCAGCTGATAATCTGGAGATAGACAGATTGGTCACATTTTGTAATGATGCCACTTCTTGTACACATAGTTAAAAAGACAGGTGGGGTGATCGAGACATTGTATTCCATTGGTTGGCTTGAGAAAGGGGTCTCAGTCCTCCAAAGCATTGCCTATGACATCTGTACTAATGGAATGAAATAAAATAGCAATGATTCAGCATTATTCCTGAGTGCCGTGTTTATATATGTATCAAGCAGATTGGCTTGATAAAGGTCCATGTTGTAGGACCGAAACGTTGCCGTTGTTGCACTATGTTTGAATAAATTCCTAAAAATTTTGGAAAAAAGTCCTTTTGTGTGCACCGTATTCTCTGTATGCAACTTATTAAGAAGATTTGGCGGTAGCACCAAGGCACTATAATCTACTGAAGTAAAGAACGGAGTTCCTGTTTATAAAAAAAAATAAATATATATATATATATATATATATATGTCACAAAAGATGATTGCACTCCATTTAAATGAGATACTTGCCCGGGTGGCGTCCCATAATTCAAACAAAATCCAGATAGATGATGCACTCACAGGTCTTTCATATAATTAAGAAACTTCTTTATTAGCGAGCCAACATGTTTCGACCTCACCAGGTCGTCATCAGGACTAAATAACACAAAAACCCTCTCCACTTAAATAGGCAGGAAAAGACCCACCCACACCTTGAAACCCTGCACCCAACACTTCTAATAAAAATTCCATATACCAACTATTGCACCATCCCTAGATGCCATAAAAACACACAGTAAGGGCTAGGCCACACTGCTGTTCTTTTTTTGCGTTTGCGCTTGCGTTTTATATATGTTTAATATAATAATATTCCAAGTTTATATCTTGGAAAAGTGGTAGCTGAATATTCCCTGGGGTTGCACTTTTCATTCTGTACTGAACCGTAAAATCATACTGGCATTGGGGATATTTCTGCAATTATATATCACAAAATGTGATCCAAGTTGTTTTGGTTTTACATAATTTGTTTTAGAAATATTTTAATGTTATTGCTTCATGTTTCCTTGAGTGGATATTAAAAGGATGCTGAAATGACGGTTGTTATAAATACCACTGCAATAGTTTTATAGACCATAATGGGTTCACATGAGGACAACATTTCTGTTTTTTATTTTGTGTCAATCATACATTGTATATCAGTATGGTTAATAAGATTCATAACTCTTGCCCTCCTTTTGATCATTTTCTTTATGCTTTATTGTGTGTGTGTGTGTGTGTGTGTGTGTGTGTGTGTGTGTGTATATATATATATATATATATATATATATATATATATATATATATATATCATTCGGATTATATTGATAAATATTACTTAGAGAAGAACATTCCATTTAAATTTGATTAAAACTGCTAGTTTGTAGGCTTAGTTGTCAGTCATTTTCAGGCTCCATGTCTTGCCAGTTTTGGTCAAATCCAATTTGATCGGTAAAATATTGGCCATGTGTATAGCTACCTTAGCTGCAATCATTTCCATTCTGTAGATACTATCCATATCCTATGGAGATGGAAGACATAAATGATTCTGTGGATGATTATCATTCCATTTGCAAATTAATGTTACAAACTAGTAAAAATATTCTGAGAAGCCATTAAATGTTGCTGCTAGATTTTTAATTCTACTAAAGCTTTTGACTTATTTTTAAATTGACAGAACAGAGATGCCAAGCTACAGAAACTTGTAACTGTGGTACGTGGAATCTTGCCCGCTGCTATCCCAAGGCAGTAATCATAGGGTTAGGTCTCTACACGTTTTATTCTGGATAATCTTGTGTTCCTGGAGCTGATTCTCATGTACTTTTGTTTCATCCACTTAAATTTCCGTTCTTGGCAACAGTATCATAGGACCAAATAATTGTGAATAAAGTCTTTTTCTGATACCTGCAATATAGTTAGCCACAATGTTTTTCTGAACATACCGAGAAACAGATATTCTCAGCAGCTTTGAAAGGTTCTGTAGATTTATGTATAGAGTCCAAAGCAGAGCAGACTTAAATATACTGTAAATGATATATGTATATGTTTCGGTGATTCAGCCAGAAAAAGAAAACAAGAAAAGCATTTTGTAGTATTTACCTTTAAGCACAATATTTATCTTAATATATAAAAACTGAATTGTTACCCTTTATGTATTAAAGGGTGTGTCTGCTTGCTTCCATGCCTTTTCCGTGCAAAAAAGCAAGTGAAAGGGGCAGGACCGGCATTGTGTCCTGTGATTGGCTGAGACATCGTGTCTTAGCCAATCACAAAAACCACTGCCGGTCTGACCCCTTTTACTTGCTTCCTTTCACAGAAAAGGCATGGAAGCAAGCAGAAGCTGTTAGCAGCATTTTAGAAAGTTAAAAATCTTTGTTAACAAAATATAAAAGTTTTTTTAATGACTTATTTAGCAGTTTTCCTATAATTGGTATTCTAGAAAAGGAGGCACTCTTATCAGTAGATGTTTTACACCACATACAATTGCTCATAGATGACCTCTTAAGGTGCCCATACACTAGTAACGTATCGGCGACTTTCCCTGAACCAGATTTCTCAAACTACTTTACAACTGACATTAAAGCTTTAAGGTATAAGGTAAAGTGGAAGCTGGCCAGGGAATGTTGCAGAGAATAACAAGACAGGAAGATGTGAAAGCCAATTAGGTTCTTATGAGGTCTAAAACAGTGTATGGCCGTGGCTATTTATTGTAAGAGAAAGATTGATAGTGTTTAGTAGATCACACCGGAATACCATGAGAAGCCCAGACTGCATGAGATTTTGCACCCTTCTTCCAATTGGTGTTTTTTGTTTACCATTACTTATCTTGGATGCCATATTGCCTTTTTTCTGTTTAGTAATCTACTGTTCTTATTATTACTATAAATATAAGGGAAATAAAAAGAGCAAGTATGGAGAATGATAGAGATAGGGCACTTATTCAGTAGACTGCATTGCTCAAATGCTACAGTGCGGTTAAATATAAAATCTGTCAGAACTATGCTTTTTTCACACTGGTTTACTTTATTACAATGCAATTAACATTGGTAATTCCTACTTAATTTTGTGAATTTCTTTTCTTTCAGGGACCTTGATAAAAATAACATAACTCGGATTACTAAAACAGATTTTGTTGGCTTGAAGAACCTTCGAGTGCTGTGAGTACATATTAAAATCCTTTTTTGTGATTAGTGAATCTGCATATTTATTACAGTGTTATGATCTTTAGACACATCTAATATTGCCACAGATTTAGACAAAATGTTTTAATAAATTACTGAATAAAAAGACAGTGGTTGTACTTTTGGGTCCCTTACACTACAGCAAACTCCATAATCCGCCTACAGTGGGAGCTGTAAAGCGACCAGTAATAGTATTTGTCCCAAAAGGGCAGACTCCACCAATCATGGTATATAAACCTGTGTATGCCAGGTTTTAAATTGGATGTATTTGGCCATTTAAGACTAATCAAATTTACAATTCGTTAGTTATGAGTAATTACAAAATAATGACAGGTATCCTTTGCTGTGCATAATATCTGAGGACTAATAAAAAGAAGAATTACATTTTCACATATTGCTTAAGTTTGCATGATAAGTAAATTGGTCAGTAGTCATTTTAATTGTGCAGTACAAAATACTAGATTATGGTAATCAAATAGTGAAGGGGATCTGACTAGAAATGAAAACAAAAATGTCACATTGCAAACTATTGCATTTTTAACTTCCCTCAAAAGCAGCTAACCATCGCATTTGATTTAGTCAATGTTTAAAGTATTCAAGGGCTAGTATTTTCTGTGTTTACAGGCATTTAGAGGATAATCAAATCAGCATCATAGAAAGAGGAGCTTTTCAAGATTTAAAGCAACTTGAACGGATGTAAGTATAAACACATAATATAATTTTCAAAATAAAGAATAAAAGTATAGCAAAATGTTGACATCCAAATTTAAATAATATATAGTATATAAATTATAAAATAATTGAATTTTTCTAGCTGAGAAATGGGTTGGGCTAAATTTCAAGCACAAATCTTTAATGTCTTTGTTAAGAGAACAGCTGGACATAAAGCTGGCCATACACCACTTAGACATTAGATAGATTCAATATTTATTGTTGAATCTAACCAAATGTCTTACAGGGCAATTATACTCACATGTCCCAGTTCCCTAGCTGCCCTTTATCTAACAGCTGTAATACTTACCTAAATTGCTTTGGTCCATTCCACCCTTCTGCCACAGAAGATGTGGTACTGGCATGTTCAGTTTCAAATGAGGCCTGATTGCTTATCGTCAAGCAGCACTTTTACCTCCTAATATTCCCCATTCTGGACCATTTATTATGAAAATTGTGATAATATGAATGTTGGTTGTCTGTACAACACAAAACAACATGGGAATGTCAAGACGTAAGTTTCCTAATGGCCAGCATAAGGTTTTACACATTATAATTAGTTATGGAAGTTCCGTAGAACTTTTCAAATACTTTTCGGAGCTTTGAATATTCAATGGGTTTATAGCGATTATATAATGCTGAAAATATTCATTATCAAACACCAAATATTCTATATTGCTATTTCGAATATTCAATAACGAACGCAGAAAACTATCAAAAACCAAACTTCAGCTGCTTTTGACTTATATTGTGTTAGTTTTAACATTTTCTAAACTTTTCAAAAATCTAATTTTGGAACAAAACTGCTCTCAAACATTACTAATTATGATATTATGAAAATTCATCTGGTCCTTCCTGGTTCTTAAAGGACAACAATACCCAAAAAAAAACATCTCCCCCATTACATGTCCACAGTACCAGCAGCTGAAATCGCTTACCTACTCTCATTTACAGCTGTGCTGTCTTCCCTTAGATATCACACAGCAAAGATGAGTGCTAAAAGCCCGCCTCCTAGACGGCCCAGGGCCATGATTAACAGATCACTTGTCACTGGCTGATGGGAATGTCTGTTACAACCTCTCTCCTCCTCCTCTGCCAGTCAAACAAACTTGAACTGTTCGGTTGCTAGGATACAGCCTACATAATCAAGCTGATCAAGGATGGGTGGAGGAGTGTTTTCTCACATGCTAGTTTTGAGTGACAGTTAGAGGCAGACAGAATTGTTAAACCCCCTTCACAGCATGGCCAATTGAAGGCAGAGAGAAGCTCGAAATCAGGAAAAAAACATATGGGGAGGGCTGCATAGCATTGCTCTTTTGAAAGCAGTTTTAAACAATTTAAAGGATAACTGTATTGCCTCAATGCATTTTTTTTAATCTAACCTCAAGTGTTAGAAAACACACAGCAGATTCCACTTTGTCATTCTTTATCTAACAATAATATAGCCAATATGCAGAGGCATCAAGTACACCCTTACTGGAATGGGCCATGCAACAGGACAGTGATACTTAACACACACATTTACAATAGAATGTCTAAAAATGAATAGAATCATGGTGTTGCAATGGTCCTATCAAAGCCTGGAACTAAAGGCGTTTAAATGCCTGCAAACTTCAATGAACTAAATCAATGTTGTAAAAAAAAGTGGGACAAAATTCCTTAACAATGATGTGAGAGTCTGATAAAGTCTTACAGGAAACAATCACTTTTTACAGCTAAAGATGGTTATACAGACTTTTGAATTATGGGTATACTTTAACACACTGGCTTTGCATTTTATCTGTGTTTTGTTAAAAAACCATATTGGCACTATGGAATTAGTTTTTTGTTGTTTTATTACATTCTGTAAGATATGTAAATGTAAAAAAATATTACAATTAATGGGCATGTACAGCAAAACAGTGGAGTAAGGGCATGTATTGATTAAAAAAACATAATGGTGTTATTCTGTTTTTTTTTTTATTTTGAACAAGATCTGAAGTTAGGGAGGTTGGGGGATTCTTGGGGGAGGGGGGGGGGTCCTGCAGATGTTACACAAAATATTTTTTAAAAAATCAAAGTGATTGTAGAAGTATTGTATCATAATAGGAATACATATCAGAAATATATTAATGTACTGAAGTAACTATTCCATAATTGTTCAACATTGAATGGCATGTGAATGTAGTAGAATGCCGCTTATAAGAACTCATCTTTTCAAGCAGATGAGATTAAAAGCTAGTTTTGTGGTAAACAATGTGTGAACTACATCTGGAAACCTTTTTAGGTTTACTAGCAAAGCATTTTCTCTTTTGAAGCAGTTTCCCAAGGACACGCATCTTGTTTACAGTAGCAATAAGATTATTTTGGGGAGGCTTGATTTTAACTTAATCTATATAAATAAAATTGACATTATTCAAAATGCACTTTAACAAAAAGTATTTGGGGGTCTACAATAATATTTGCGTATTAAAAATTTAGCTGGTATTGTCCAAAAAATAACAGGATATTCTATTCCAAGAATAAACCCTTAACTGTAATTTGCAAATTGCACAAGGAAATGAATTTCATCTGACGATATGATCAATCTGAAAGAAACACACTATGTGAAAGGCATTGCATTTGTTTAACCACAAATACTAGTAAAATACATTTGCAATCTACTAATGTACAGATCACTCTGTAATGTTTAGCTAAAAAAACTGATATATATTTTGATTTACAAGAAAATGTAAAAGTGTTTTTGAGAGTACAGAATAGATTTAGTACAAGGTCATGCTAAATGCCACTGAGAAGGAAGCCACAAATGGCATGGTATTTCCCACAGAATGTTTGATTGGATATATTTAAAAGTTAACTTTGCAGTTATATTTAATAAATAAAATTAAATAACCAAATGTATTATTTGAAAAGTTATGAATAAATCAGCAAATGATATAAAGTTTTGGTTTTGTGCAAATGTTTTAAAGTACATCAGGCTACTAGATATAGTTTCCACAGAAATAATAATGCTGCAATGTGCAAGAATGTTAGCTGCTTCTCTATTTTAACATTTGGGTCATGGGTGAAACTATTGCTCAGAACACAGAACTTTGCATTTATTAGACTTAGTCTCGTTGTCAACATGGGATGCTGCTATTCTTGTTTGCTTGTTTGTTTGTCTTACAGTTTTAGTTTTTCAACTAACCATTTGGATAATGCAGTGTTTATGTTAATTGCTATACAGTAATTGTATAGGAGTTTAGTTTCTCTAGTTTACTGTGTACTAAGTGATCTGGAATTTGTGCAATGGCTGGTATGTGGGATTTCTTATAATTTTGCCAGCTCAGAATTACTGACATTCATTTCTGAAGCCATTTGGAGTGTAGCAGACATGGAAGAAAGAAATATGTGATTGCTACAGTTTATTATATTATACTGTATGCTGCTCTGAACCTACATTTACTAGGAGCAAAATACTGTGAGTTTTTCCATCCATGACAAAGGTAACTTAGTTAAAAAGTTTTATTATTCATATGACAAATGACACATCTGTAGTAACCTATCACAACAAATTTAATTTAGTGCACATATGGGCCTTTTCAATGTTTATTCAAGTAATTGTGCATTAAGACATATGTGTACTGGATTGAATGGTTTGGTTTATATATTTTAACATGGATGGCCTCCTTGACACCTCTCTTGAACCAATCTTTTTCTTTGGCCAAGGTGTTGACATTACAATCTTCAAACATATGTCCTTTTTCCTTAAAGGAGGACTAATGTCTCCAAACAACATTATCTCAATAGACAGCACATTCACAAAGATACAGCAAAATGGGTTTCACCTCTCCCTTTGTTGTGGCAGCTGAGTGATTTTTGAAATTAACCTATGTGTACTAGGGTTCAGCTCCCATAATTCATCTTAGCTGGGTAAACCCTCAGCTAAGTTTCTGGATATAGACACATGCTCTAAAGTGCTCAACAGATCAAAACAAAGAGGTTGCAGCCTTGCTTCCTAGAAGCTGACAGCCAATCATATAACAGCACAGATCCTCCCTCTTCCTGACACAGAACTGGGCTTTTTTTTTTGTTTGTTTTTAAACACATTCAATGCTCCTGTCCTAACAATGATATTATCCTTTCAAACAAAAAAGAAAAGCCATCTTTACAGTGTATTTCATAGATAGCATGGATGTAAGAAACAAAATATTAACAATTCAGTTAAAATAAAAAACAAAATAAAGTCTGGGGAATTTAACCTGCATCTTGTACATGTATTCTGTCTTTTTAAAAGCAGAACCCTTACTTCTTATTCTATGTGGAATGCTAGTGCTTGTAGAATCTTTATCTTTTACTAGTAACATAATTGGAGATTCAATTATGATGACCTTTTGAACTGTGCATTTCTAAAACCACAATACAGAATAAGTAGATAATCCAGGTATATCTGTTGTATTCAATTAGATCAACTGGATTTGAAGTTTAGTTCTTGAAGATGTTTCACTAGTCATCCGACTGGCTTTCTCAATTCAGAATGATTTCTACAAGAATCTGTGGCAATTGTGTACCCTGGAAAATCCCAATTAGCATATCACAGCCAGGTGTTAAGGGCGTGATTGGATAGTGGCTAAGAGGTGTTATAAGAACGCCCAGAGTAAGGTGTCAAAACAGCATGGCAGACAGTTGGTGTCGAACCCCCCTACCTCTATTTTGGCTTGGTTTCTTTATTTTCACATAAATGGCCTCCTTAACACCTCTCTTGAACCAGTCCCGTTCCTTTGCCAATATGTTAACATTACAATCTTCAAAGGTATGTCCTTTATTCTTAAGATGCAGGTACACGGCTGAGTCCTGACCCGAGGAATTGGCTCTTCTGTGCTGGGCCATACGTTGATGCAGTTGCTGTTTGGTCTCCCCCACATACAAATCAGAGCATTCTTCACTGCACTGCGTATATGATGTCACTTTTCTTGTGTTTCATTATTGGGTCTTTCGGTTTAAAGCAGACAGGGATACTGTGTTTTTTTGAAAATTCTTCTTAATTTCTCGGAGACCCCTGCTACATATGGGATGACCATGTTCTTTCTCCTGTCTTGCTTTTCCCCTTCACTGTTGGTATTCGTGTTCTTTTCTTTCCTTCTACTTTTTTTGACAAAGGCCCAATCTGGATATCCACAAGTTTTAAGGGCTCCTCTGAGATGTTTCATTTCTTTAGCCTTCGCCTCTGTGCTAGTGAAGATGTTCTCAGCTCTGTGTTGCAGGGTTCTGATGACACCCAGCTTGTGATCTAAAGGGTGGTGGGAGTCAAACATCAAATACTGATCTGTGTGTGTTGTTTTTCTGTAAACCTATACCAGTTTACCATTTTCCTTAAATTCTACCAAGCAGTCCAAGAAAGCCAGTTTGTTGTTTTGTACCTCTTCCCTTGTAAATTTGATGTTTTGGCCTACTGCATTAATGTGTTCTGTGAAAGCTTCCTTCTGGTGGATTTTAACCCAGGTGTCATCCACATATCTGAACCAGTGGCTGGGTGCTATGCCCTTAAAGGTATTAAGCGCCTGTTTTTCTACCTCCTCCATGTAAAGGTTGGCCACAGTGGGTGAAACTGGAGATCCCGTAGCACATCCGTGTTTTGGGGGGGGTTCAACAATAACTGTCTGCCATGTACAATGCTGTTTTGACACCTTACTCTGGGCGTTCCTATAACACCTCTTAGCCACTATCCAATCACGCCCTTAACACCTGGCTGTGATATGCTAATTGGGATTTTCCAGGGTACATAATTGCCACAGATTCTTATACAAGTCATTCTGAAATGAGAAAGCCAGTCAGATGACTAGCAAAACGTCTTCAAGAACTAAACTTCATGTCCAGTTGATCTAATTGAATACAACAGATATACCATGACCTGGATGAATGAGAAACTTCACAAGAATAATCCATGTACATTTAGAAACTTTATTTTTTGCTAGGAACAGAATTATAAAAAAAAAGTTGTACAGATGTCTCCACACCAATATGGAAGTCTCCAACAAGCAGCTTTCAAAGTCTTTTTAGTGACTTACATATTGGTGTGTAGAAAATACTTTGTGCATAGAGGCAGTGAATACTGGGATCAAGGGTTGTGGATCCTTGATGACTAAATGAGCTGTGGGTTGTACTGCCAACAACATGGAAGCCTTCTTAGTTAAAGAATCTATTTATTAAATGTACCGTACTAAATGCAACGTACTAGAGAAGAATCTTACAATGTATAGGGGAGAAGAGCTTTCATATTAGGATTTTTAAAAAAATTAAGTTTAGTCCTCCTTTAAGATGCAGTTACACTGCTGAGTCCTGACACGAAAAAATTGTCTCTTCTGTGCTGGGCTATATATATGTTTAGTCTCCCTCACGTACAAATCAAAGCACTTTAACTGCACTGCATATATGTCACTCTTCTTGTGTTTTGGTTATTTTGGGTACACTAGATGCTGCCTCAGTGTATTGCTGGGTTTAAAGCCGATAGGGATACGGTGTCTCTTGAAAATCCTTCTTTATTCCTCTGACACTTCCCTGCATGGGCTGTTCTTTCTCCTGTCTTGATTCCCACTTTCACTGGTGGTATTTCTGTTTTTTTTCTTTTCTTCTTTAATTTTTGACAAGGGCCCAGTCCAGATAGCCACAAGTTTTAAGGGTCCCACTGAGGTGTTCATCTCCTTAGCCTATGTGCTAGTAGGGATGTTCTCTGCTCTGTGTTGTACGGTTCTGATGACACCTGGCTTGTGATCTTAAAAAGTAGTGGGAGTCAAAGCTCAAATACTGATCTTTGTGGGTTGGTTTACTGTAAACCTCTACTTCCAGTATACCATTTTCCCTAAATTCCACCAAGCAGTCTGATGTTTTGGTTCACAGCGTGGGCATATTACCCTGGGCAGTTTTGTATAACATCTCATATCCTCAGTGCAATCACACCTTGCATTCAGGGGGTCCCAGACACCTTGTTGTTATAAGCTGATTGGGACACATTCCAGGGTATTAATTACAAGCAGATTCTTGTACGAATAATTCTGAATTGAGAAAGCCAGTTGGATGACTTGTGAAATGTCTTCAAGAACTAAACTTCAAGTCCAGTTGATCTAACGGATTGCAACAGATATTCTGCTCCCATCATTATTAAATTTTTCATCAGAGATTGCAGTATACCAACATGTATAAATATTTTTGCCTTATTTTATTCATGCTTTGTATGGTACACTTCTCCCTGTGAATCTTAAAACCTGTGGGGGAAAAGCATTTGCTGAATAAACATATTTTTTTTTTTGTTTGTTTTGTTTCTTATAGGCCAGAGGTGTGCACCCATTTTCCTTTATTTATGGGAAGCCAATGCATGTCTGCTATTAGTGCACCATGTGAAATTTGGCTATATGACCTGGTCTTACTTTATAGTTTTCTGCCCTCCACTATATTACTCTGTATCCCTTGTTTTCACTGTCATACTCTCCTGAATATATCTTTATATCTGAACTATTCGCTAATTTAAGGACAACTATATGTAAAAAAATTTTTTTTATTTAAATACAAAACCTATATTTAACATGGAAGTAGGACACATTAATTATATCTCCCTTTAAGCTATGCAGTGCTTTGGAAAATTCAAATGATGTGCAAGTGCTGCAAGCAGACCTAGATAGATTAGCAAAATGAGCAGCAGAATGGCAGATGAGATTCAATTATGATAAATGTAAGGTGATGCATTTAGGATTTAATAATCCCTGTGCCACCTACACCATAAATAACTCTGTGTTAAGTGCATCTGTAATGGAAAAAGATTTGGGGGTTCTGGTAGATAACAGACATAGTTGTAGCAAACAATGCCAGGTAGTAACGGCTAGAGCTAGCAAGATATTGTCTTGTATAAAGAGGGGAATAGATTCAAGAGAGAAAAATATTATTCTCCCTCTTTACAAGGCACTGGTAAGGACTCATTTGGAATATGCAGTGCAGTTTTGGAATCCCATATACAAAAGGGTCATCTTGGAAATGGAAGCAGTTCAGAGAAGGGCAACTAAATTAATAAGGGGAATGGAGGGGCTTGAATATGCAGGCAGATTAGACAAATTAGGGCTGTTTACATTGGAGAAGCAATGTTTGCGTGTTTGCGTGAGGATATGATAACCTTATACAAATATATTGATGGGCCATACAATGAACTCTCTGGTGCATTGTTCACTAATAGGTCATATCAGAGGACTTGTGGACATCCTTTAAGGTTGGAAGGAAAGAAGTTTCATCTTCAGGTTAGGAAAAGTTTCTTTACAGTGAGAACGGTGAAACAGTGGAACTGTCTTCCAGCAGATGTGGTAATGGCAAGTAATGGCAAGTTCATTAAATAGCTTTAAAAAAGGCCTGGATAGGTTTCTAAAACTAAAAAATATTGAGAATTACTGGTATTAATACATATAGATCTGGTTGATCCAGGGATACTTTCCGATTACAGTTTGGAGTCAGGGAGGAATTTTTTCCCCCTTTTGCTGTTTTTTTTTTTTTTTGCCTTCCTCTGGATCAACTGTTAGGTAGGGTTAAAAATAAATAAATAAATTTAAAAAAAGGAGGGTGAATAGGTTGGACTTCTCCAGCACAGTATCAATGCTGTCTGAGGAACATCTAATAGGAAGCACTGCCTCCTACCTCCATGTCTGATATAGGTTTCATATTTAGAACCTGACTTTTTCATTTAGTTGCCCTATATTTCCACCATATCATTGTGTGTGGTATAATTTTAACCTTACTGTTTCTGGTTGCTATTCACCTGTTTTTAATTTAACCATTGATTTACACTCTTAATTAGGAAGAAGGTCCAATTAAGTAAATTACTCTTTTTGTCACTTTTTTTCTCTTACTCAATTTCCTGGTGATTATTTGTTTTCTAATGACTTTGCTCTTCCTGTCTTTCTACAGCTGTCTAGTCATGTTTTATGACCACTTAGAGAAATGCCTTACTTGGGGACTACCCAGTAGCAATTAAACACTAGGGGTTGCTGGCATGACAAAATGCTATATATATATATACAATTGTTGCACGAGTGACAAACGCTTTTAAGGTACTTCCAAAATCAGTGAGTTCAAACTGGTCATACTTCTGACAGTTTCACTACCAACATAATATTTATTTCAAGAGCGATCTGTTATCTTTAAACTTGGAGCAATTATCACGGACAAGCCGATCTTTTCAGCCATTTTTTACAGAACTTGTGCTGTTGAAGGCTAAAGGTTGCTTTTAATGGATGCAACATGGCTGATTATTATGTCAAAACACACAACACTACTTTTTGTAATCTGGCACTGATAAAGAAAATGTATTTTTTTTTAAAAAAAAATGGTATGTAAGCTATTTTGTACTTTGCAAATTGTGTTTGGAATATTCTGGGAAAATATCATTCAGATAAAAGAGGGTGTGTTTTACCAGCAAACTACTACAGTAATGAAAAAGATCCAGGGATTATTCCAAATGCTTTTTGAATTCAGCAAGGAATACAGGGTATCTAGGGATCTATGTTAATGAAGCAATGTTAGCCATTGAATTAAATTATTTATTCCAAATTCATATGTTATTTTTTTCCCCTTAATTTTATGAATTATACTGTTTTTTAAAGGGTATATCCACCAATTTTTAAAGTTTTATTCAGTTTAACTGAAGAATGGGAGGTAAATGAGCTATTTCTTACCTCCCGCTCTTCAGTAAGACCTGCAGGAGAGAAGAAGAAACTTAATACAGATCGCTCCAGTGCTGCTGGCAGTCTCCAACGCCACTGACATTCTCTGATGCATCCACAGTCCTTTGCATTGTGCCCGTATGCTCACACTGCAAGGAAGCATGGATGTGTCAGGACCTGTCAGTTAGAAGTCAGCACTGGAGCGATCTGTGGTTTCTTCTTCTCTCCTGCAGTTTTTGGAGGTAAGACATCATTTTTCTCCCATTCTGCAGTTAAACTGAATAAAACGTACTTTAAAAATTGGCGGACATACCCTTTAAATGGTAACAAAATGAGCACATTCTCAATTCTAAAATTAGGAGCATGGTGGAGGACTCCACAGGAGGGTTGGTAAGACTAAATTCCACACAAACAGATATATAATATGATGTTCTTGGCACTTTGTACAGCTAGGGCCGTGGGTGATTTCCCTGTCAGGCTTTTGCAGGGTACAGCCCTGTTATAGCATTGCACTGAAATTTAGGTAGCAGTTAATTACATTATTATTAAACAACCAGTCACAAATGTAGTTGTTTTTCTTGCATTTATTTTAGTAAAGACGTATTGCTGCTAACATTTGTTTGATTATTCTTGTTGACATTTTTGTTGTCCTTTGGGGATGATCTGTCCAATAAGAACTCAAGAATTCTTAAGGCTAGTTGATTGTGTTATCCTGTGCCAAAACCTTTTTATTTTTTTAAACCTTTCAATAAAGCAGCCAATTAATCTTCGTTACTGAAAGTGCATTACAGTAAACAGCAATAAATACATCTTCATTTTGAGCTATAAGGGTATTTTTTTCCCTTTAAAGTTGCAAACAACTAAAAGTAAAATTAAAATCTGTTTGCATAAGAAGGAATAAAATGTAATGCCATTCAGCATTTCTCCACAATTTATTATGAGTTCTTGGTGGTCCTTTTCTAACTGTAGATTTAAAATTAGAATTCAAAAGAAAAAAGTATATATTTTTTTTAAAAGAAAATAAAGGTAATGATTTAAAATGCAGCAGGTAGAGGAAAAGTCTTAAGGACGGAAACACACCTTATACAGATGCTCATAAAACAGCAATGTATCCAAGCTTTTCTAGCAACGGCAGCATGAGGCAGGTGCAAAGCAAAACCACATATGAATCCACTTGAAACACTGTGTGACCCTTTTCATTCATTTGTTGTAACTTTCAGTTTCAAAGTGTTGGCTACAACCTCTTGGCTTAATGGAACCTACAGCTGTTGCACAAACCTTAATCAGAATCATTATGCAGAATAAAACTTCTCGGGTGTTAGCTGTAAGCATAATATTGTTACAGAAGTAGTGACATTTGTGTTTACTTATGATAATCCTCTTAATTCAATTTGCCTAAATTCCGCAAGGGAGATTTGTATTTTCAAACAATGTTATAGTGTTACAAACATTCTGCAAAAAAAACAAAAAACGATGTGGTCTAAATGCTTCAATGAACTTATTTGGTGCTCACTTTTGTAGTTTTTTGGGAAACAATGACCCACATTTAGCCTAAAGTGCTGAAAGTGAATTAGTTGGCTATAAGTAATAACAAAAATGTAATTTATGTGTTCAATTTATATGAATGTGAGTGTGACTGTTTTTCACTCTTGAACACAGTGAAAGGGCTCTGTTCTCTTGACTTCTAATCAGTAGCTAAATATGGACTTCATGATTTCAATTTGACTTAAGTGGCCTTTATGTTTTACTCTTGGCAGTGTAAACAGTAATACATTGTGTCCCTGACTTTTGCAAGGCTATTGAAGCTATAGCATAATAACACTCTATTCGATGTAAATCCATATTAAACAGCAGATACTGCTTTCATATCCTTTTCCAGCAGTATTAATGGTTTGATCCTGAATTGCTTACTTATTTATAAACTGAGTTTTTTTATCCATTCTCTCTGTTTTCTTCTTAGAAATAGCATTTAAAATATTGTCTAATAGTTAACACATTCATATCATATTTAATTTAATGCAAAAATGTAAATCATTAGTGCAAACAAGACCAGTTAGTGGCTTAAATTTTTAGTAGTAATGAGGAATGAAGATATCTTAGCTGTTCTGGGAAACAAGCCATTTTCCCCTACACACTAAATTTCATGTTTACATGGTGTGGAAAAGTGCCATCTAACGTTATAGTAATAAAAGACCATAAATTCTTTACTTAAGTTACTAGCTGGTCATGAGCAGTCTAAGAGGCTGACCATTGTTTACATAATTGCTAGGGTTAAATAAAGACATAATCCATCAAGTTTGTTAAGCTATTTTACCCCATTCATGAGTCCTGCCCAAGAACTAACCCATTTAGATATGTCTTATTTATATCTGGATACCATTTATTAGAAAGGACTGTTACCAGCATTTGCTGGACCCCTCATGTGAGCAGTGCAATGTTGCAGCCCAGGCCTCTCTATGTTGATAGTAGCTTGAGGGGGTCCATTTCACACTACTCTCCTTCTAACTGGGATGTGGCTACCTGGATATTACTGCCATTTTACCTACAGATATAGGCCTCCCACTTCAGTCTTTCTACTATTCCAGTGAAGACAGCTTTATCATTGTGCAAAATTATTGGCAGATTTGTGAAAGAAAAACTTACTAAAAGTATTAACTTTTCTGATATCAGAAATGGGTATGGGATAAACATTAACCTAATTGAGCACTGATTTTTAGGGTCAATTCACCATCAGCTACTTCAGCCAGCAATTTGAATGTCCCCTGTGCATGTGTAGGTTTTCCCTTATTTCCTTTCCCAATAATAAAGACATATTGTTTTTTGTGTGTGAAGTGGATACTTTGGAGCAGGGCCAGATGTGAATGGATAATGAACTTGTAAACCACTTTATAATATGATCAATTAATAAATGAGTTTAAGAAAGTACATCATTAACCTATATACCTGAAGGATTTCCATCACAATCATGCACATTTGCTGTCTATCCAGGAAAATTAAGCATTAAGAAGAATAAGTAACAATATGTAACCCCCCCTCCCCTGATATTACCCATGGACCTAAACTGCTAGGATCTCGCCCCTGGATTTGCTTTTGTTGTCCCATACTGTGCTCTCATCTGGTATTGCTGGTCTCTCTGCCTCCTCCATAGTTCTGGGATTTGTCCAATGGGAAGGTATGCTCTGCAAGGAGTATGTCTTCTCATTGGCCAGTATGTCCAAGCACAAGGGGTGAGGCTAGACCGACATTACAAGACAGATTTTGACAGCTTGCTACGGGACATTTAAGGACCTAGGATCTAGGGGACCTAAAGGGTTGTAGTTTAGAGGTATAATAGCCCTTAATAACAATATATGTTTTGCTAGAGTGACCTAGATGTTTCATTATTAGGTAGTCTGCAAAATTAAAGCAAATAAATAAACTTTGCATAAAGACATCATCTTTATGTGTTTTTAGTAACTATTCCTTATTCCATAATTTTATATATTAGCTTGCACTTTTGGGATTTTGGAATGACAAACCATAATATGTTTCTATTGTAAGAATATCTCTATTTCTTACATTCTAATAATGTCTAAATTTCCTATTTTCTTTCTAATGGTATTGAAATGCTGACTTGCCCTCTGTCCTTTCCTTCCACCTCTGGAAAGGAAATTATTAGCAGCTCTGTCAACAGGTTTTCTTTGAAGGGTTTTAAAGAAGGGCAGCCAAGGAAAAACTGTGAGACACATCTCAGTAAGCAGACGTTCTACCACATGGTAGCATTATTATATTGCGCAATTTCAACAAGCAGAAAACCTATTCTCTGCATTTATCTTGTTGCAACATCATGCTAGAGAACTTCTTATTTAAAATGTGCTATTAAGGACATTAGCTGGATTTGGTTGTATAGAATGTTTCCTTTGCTTTTTCTTGCATAAATCTGTAAAACAATTTAAAAGAAAAAAAAAATCTTTAATTGAAGAAACCTGCAATTTAGTGAGATTTTAAATGTGACCGCAATGGATAACAGACCTTAGATCTTCATTTCAGTGGTTACTTGAACCAATTTATAATAACTGTTCTATAATGTACACTCACTTATTTGTTACTATAATTACAATTTAAAAATATCAATTGAATTCCAATTGCTTGGACTGGTTTGACCCCCCAAACAACACATTTTCCTGTAGTGAGAACAAGTTGCTAGTCAATATAACAGAGGCTTTGTACTAATTCATAAAGATGGAATTATTTAGTTATAATAACGTATTGGGCAAGATCTTTGGTTACTGAGCTGACATATAAACAAATGATTATCCAGGATGAGAGAAGTCTGCTAAACAGGGCATACATTTTAGCATTAAAGGAAAACTAAATGCTAAAATCAGCTAACCATGCATCTCAAATAAACTGAGCTGACAAACTAGTTGCCTAAATCATATGTAATTTGTAGATGATATCTCCTCATCTGCAGACATCGCATGCTGCTAAATTGGGAAGGGGTGTCACTGTCAATGTCATTTAGGGGGTGGGCTAGAGGAGTTAGGGGTGCTCCAGGGTGTGTCAGACAAAAAGGGTCCTGTGCAGGTGGAGCTTCCTTCTGATGTCATTGCTAATATGAGGTGGACCAATGGACAAGGAAAGATATGTTCATACTGCATAGGAGAAAATGAAAAATTTAAAAGACAAGGGTTTGGATATAGAGAGGTAAGGTAAGACATTTTGTGGCATTAGACTCATGGTCATATTTATACTTTTTTTCCCCCTAGGCCTACTCTGTTCTGATACTTCTACCTTTTTGTGAATTATTAGGGAGCACATTAGAATTAGGAACATTAATAGTAAGCTAGCATTTAGCAATATTCATTCAATATAAATAATCATTGTCTAGAGGATGAGTAGAGGTTGGAAAAAGTAAAGCACCTTTCTCCTAAAGGACTCAAAGCACATGTTTTGCACACTACTCACCTCTAAACTTACCTTTTAGCAGTTTACTGAGCATTTGTGCCCACAGCATGCCAGAGGAAGTGGCTCACTAGAAAAAGCAGGTGTGGCATTTTGAAAATTCGATTTTTAAACCCTATCTTTACTCTAAAAAAAATGTAATTTTCATTAAATCAATTTAGATACAGCAAAAAGGAACTTTTTTTAAATTCAAATCTGAACTGTAGATCCTAGGAAATCACCATTTGAAATCACAGCATTTACAGCGAAAGACCTGTCACCCCAGAAGCAGAAATTATAATATGTTCCCTATCCCTGACCTCTTACTAGGATCTTTTGCTGCCTGCCAGCACACTTTCTGCAACAATTAAGAGAACCAGCAAAGAAAAGAAGGTAAGGGGCTAGGGAGGGGGAGATGTGTAAGCAGAGCAATGTGCAGGGTGAGGTGGTGCAGGAGTTATAAGTGTCGCAGACACTACTAGAAGGCAGTGAGTAAGAGAGTGTTGGGGCAATTAGGAGCATCCATTAAACATCAATAATTTAATGAATAAGCAAGCACAGGTACATATGTGAGTACCACCATTTTACCTATCTAAATTTATAGTTTCAGATAATGTTAAGTTGCTTAAGTGAGTATAGTGACCCTTTACAGGACAATTATACTCACCTACACCCTACTCCTGCCATTCCTGTAGTACCCAGGGTGAGGACCTTGACCGCACTGTCCTCACCCCAGGGTTCACTTTCTAAGTCTGTCTTTACTCACCTTAAATTTCCTTTGGTGCTCTGCTCAGGGTTTACCTGTTCAGAAGACAGGAGAACTCGGGACCAGTGAGGGAACGTCACCACAGGTTCAGAAGATAGCTGGTTCAGGCACAGCAAATGAGGATCAGCTCAATAAACAGTCCTGCAATACTAAGGAGGCTCAGGCACAAAGTTCATAACAAGGGGCAAACTAGATTAGGAGGAGTCCAAGAACAAAGGAGCAAACAAACTGGAGCAGGGAACCCAGCACAGCTACTGAGGACAGCAATGCTATTTTCGGGCATCAGAGGAAGGTTTCCGGACCCTTTTCAATCTTTGTGCCTGTGGGCGGTCCTGCGTGATGTCACACGCCCTAATAAACTAAAATCTGTAGGGTTAATTACTTCAATGATTGGGAAGGGACCAATAAACTTAGGAGTTTGAGGTTAATGTTCTTAGTGGAAAGCCAGACTTTATGCCCAATTGAGTATGGAGGAGATGGTCTATGTTTCTTATTAGCGTAAGTTTCTTTTAGGTGAAATCTGGTAGCACTCCGGATGGCAGACATGTGGGCTGCGTGGTCAATGGCAGCTGGAACATTAGTAAGAAGAAAATCTTGAGGGAAGGCTAAAGGATGTTGTCCATACACAGTCAGGAAGGGTGATTTACCAGTAGAGGAATGCGTAGAATTGTTATGAGCGAATTCCGCCCAGGGCAAATGGTCAGACCAGTCATCTTGGCCAAGGGAAATGTGACTTTGAAGGAATTGTTCAAGTGCCTGATTTAATCATTCAGCTGCCCCATTGAAGAAAATTGTAAAGAGATTCCTAGAATTTTACAGAGGGCTCTCAAGAATTTAGCAACAAATTGAGTACCTCGATCAGAGACAATCTCAGCAGGTAGGCCATGGAGACGAAAAATGTGGGAGATGAAGAGTTGAGTGAGTTCTGTAGCAGAGAGGAACTTAGGAAGAGGAATAAAGTGTGCCATTTTGCTGAAGCGATCTATCACAGCCCAAAATATGGTATTACCTCTAGATCGAGGTAGTTCTCCAATAAAATTGATAGAGGTGATCCATGGGGGAGAAGGAATAGGCAAAGGTCTCAAAAGGCCGGGGGGTTGGCAACGATCAGAATTAGAATTTGCACAGACTACGCAGGCTGATACAAAGTCTTTCACATCTTTTTGCATGGATGGCCACCATATTAAGGAGTTGTAAGGTCTTAAGGACTCCAGGATGGCCTGCCTGTTAGGAGCAGTGGGTCTGTTAATCAATTTTCAGTGTGAATATAGATCATAGCAACAGGGGTATTGGATGGTGCAGAGGGTTGGCTGACCAAAAGCTGTGGATCAAGAGGAGTGAATAAGGTGGCAATAATGGTGGAGGAGGGGATAAATGGTTCTTCTTGGTCAGATGTGGTTTCGGTAGTTTGGAAGCTCCTGGAAAGGACATCAGCCTTTCTGTTTCTAGTACCGGGGCGGTAAGTAATAATGAAATTGAAACGAGAAAAGAAGAATGCCCAACAGCCTGGAGGGGATTCAGTCTTTTTAGGGTTTGAATGAATTCAAGATTTTTGTGATCTGTGTATATAGTAACCAGATGTAGGGAACCTTCCAAGAAGTGTACCATTCTTCGAGGGCCAGTTTGATAGCTAGTAGCTCACAATTACCTGCATCGTAATACTGTTCTGAGGCTGAGATTGTTTTAGAGAAATATGCACAGGGATGTAGTTTGCCATCTACATGATATTGGAAGCATCTACTTTGAGGAAAAAAGGTAGAAGAGGATTGGCATGTTTGAGTACTGGGGCAGAGGAAAAAGATTCTTTCAGGGACTTAATAGCAATTAGAATTAGGTTTCCCCCCTTTTTTGATAAAAGCAAGGATAGGAGAGATACGGGAGGAGAATACTTTAATGAATTATCTGTAATAATTGGCAAAGCCAATGAATCTCTGGATAGCTTTGGTATTGGTAGGAATTGGCCAATCTCTATGTCAGAAACTGTCTTAAGAAATGATGTAGCCTAGAAACGGGATTTTAGGAACCTCGAAATGCATTTTTCAAGTTTTGCATACAAGGAACTTTGTCGAAGATGAGAGAGAACCTTTAACTTGAGTTCTATGAGTAGGTAAATCTTTGGAGAAGATTAATATATTGTCTAAATATACCACCACACAATGACCCAAGAGATCTCTGAATAGGTCATTGACAAATCCTTGGAATACAGCTGGTGCGTTACAGAGACCAAAGGGCATGACAAGGTACTCGTAGTGCCCATAGTATTAAAAGCTGTTTTCCACTCGTCGCCCTAATGGATGCAAATCAGATTATAAGCCCCTCGAAGATCAAGTTTGGAGAATATTCAGGCATTTCTTAGTTGAACAAATAGTTCAGCAATCAGAGGAAGAGGATAACGATTTTTAATGGTAATTTTATTGAGACCCCGATAATCTATGCAAGGATGAAGGCCCCCATGCTTCTTCTCCACAAAAAATAATCCAGCACCAGCAAGAGGAGTAGAGGGTCGAATGAAGCCTTATTGAAGGTTGTCCTAGATGTATTCTTTCATAGACAAACAGGGTTATTCAATAAAAGTTCTTATTGTTTAAAATGGTGCTAATTTTCCCCCAATCAGATGTTAGCTTTCAAATGTTAAATAAGTTCTGATTGGCTGGGGGCAAAATTAGCACCATTTTAAATAAGAACTTTTATTGAATAACCCTGTTAGTCTCAGCAGGGGAGTGAGGATAGGTATGATCACGTAGAGGAATGGTACTAGGGAGCAACTCAATAGGGCAATCATATTGGCGATGAGGTGGAAGAGTTTCTGCTGATTTTTTACAGAAGACATCCACAAAATCTTTGTATTGAGGTGGCAAGGACTCTAAGTTAACAGAACTAACTGGGATGGAGGAGGTAGAAGAGAAACAATTGGTTTGACAGAAAGGACTCCAATGAGATATACTATTAGTATGCCAATCAATACAGGGATTATGAAGACAAAGCCAGGGGAGACCAAGAACAGTAGGTGATAAGGAAGGTGATGTTTTCTTTATGAAAAGGACTGACTCTCAAGGACATTTGACTAGTGGTTAGAGAAATAACAGAAGAAAAATGTTTGTTGTCAATGGAAAACACTTGGAGAAGATTGGACAATGGCAGGAGGGGAACTCCTAATGGTTTGGCAAAGGTAGTGTCCATAAAGTTGCCAGCTGCCCTGGAGTCAATAAATTCCAACAGTTCAAGGTGTTTGGTGGGTTTAATTTTAAGTTGTACAGGAAGGAGAAATCGTGTAGAATCTTGCAGTGTGATGTTAGATATCCTGCCCAGATGAGTCACCCCAATTCTCTCTAGGTCTTGGAGTTTCCCTGTTAAGCAAGCAATATTTGGCGAAGTGGCCTCTTCCTCCACAGTAGGGACATAACCCCGCTGTGCGTCTACATAACTTCTCTTCTTCAGACAGATGGGCTCTACCTATCTGCATAGGTTTTTCAGCCTGGAGAGAATTAGAAGTAGAAGGCTGAGGAGGGTGGTTAAAGCGTGGAGCCAAGAGTGGAAATTTCTTATTGCGTTCCTTCTCAGTGAGGCGTTCTCTAAGACAGGTGTCTATTTTGATACTAAGGGAGAAAAGTTCATCTAAGTTGGTAGGTAGATCTCTAGAGACCATGTCGTCCTTCAGTTTGTCAAAAAGGCCCTGCCAATAGGCAGCTACAAGAGCCTTGTTATTCCATGTAACTTCTGCAGCCAATGTCTGGAATTCAATGGCGAATTGACTAGCATTACGATTATTCTGTCTCAATTGACGAGAAGAGGCTGTCGTAGAGTGACCAGGAGCATTAAATATTGTCTTGAAGGAAGATAGAAATTCAGCTGAGTTATTCACCAGAGGAGAATTCTTTTCCCATAGTGGGGAAGCCACTCCAAAGGTTTACCCTCCAGCAAGGAGATTATGTATTCCAACTTAGCACAATCCGACACAAAGTGGGAAGGTTGCAGTTCAAACTGAATCTCACATTGGTTGACAAAACCTCTGCAAGCTTGAGGGTCTCTAAGACAAAAACAGTTATGCAGCAGAACATCCGCAGCATAACTAGATAGTCTTATATCCTAAAGCTTTCTAACGTTTTTGTTTTGCACTTACTGTATATACAATTTTTATTTGAGAGGTGGACTTTAACTTACAGTAATGTGCTTTTTCTTTAAAGAAAACTTAGAAAATCAAGCATTGCATTGTTGGAGACCGCTTTTTTTTGTTATTAAAAAAATATTTTGATAACAGTTTCCTTTAAATGTTTAATAATTAAGGCCAACACCAAATAAGTCTTAGATACTTATTTCTGGACTGGATTGCTTTGCAAGAAGACTGACACTATTTTATCCATCAATATTTAATGCAATTACTTTCTGACTAGCCATTCATTCCTAGAGATAAGACAATGTTTGTCTTTAAACTTTTATACTTGCTAAAAGAAAACTGTTGTTTGTATTTCACAGTCAAACCCTTTTCTTAATTTATTTTTTCAGCAAACAGGACTCAAGAGACATTTAGTAAATATGCTTTGCAAAAATGTTTTTTTTAAATTTGTTTTATATTCTCAAACAACTGATTGCTGAATTATGCTGGTTTATGGCGATCACAAACTATTCCTAATGGTAAAATAATTAGAGACCATCAACATAATTGTAGCTATATAACTGTATTAGAAAACTGAGCAATGCTAATGCAATCAACTTACATGTTTATTACTATGACTATAATACGCGTGTAAAAACATAATAGTATAAAACAAACACAATTTGTTCAGCTTTTTATGATAAAGATTTCAGAGAATACTTATGTTTGTGTTACTGTGTTTATAGTGCATTGTGTAAAGGAATACTAATGGGAAATGATTTGTCTTTTAGATTATTGTGGTAGATCTGTTGTATTCAGTTGGATCAACTGGACTGAAAGTTTAGTTCTTAAAGACATTTCGCTAATCATCCAGCTGGCTTTCTCAATTTAGAATGACTTCTAACATAATCTGTTGGTAATTAAGTACCCTGGAAAGTCCCAATTAGCACATAACATACAGGTGTTAGGGACCTTCTGATGCAAGGTATGATTGCATTGGGGCTTAAGAGGTGTTATCATAACTGCCCAGGGAAAGGTTTCAAAACAGCATTCTACATGGCAGACAGTTGGTGTTGAGACCCCTCACCTCTATTCAGGCCTGGTTTCTTTATTTTCACATAAATGGCCTCCTTGACACCTCTCTTAAACTAGTCCTATTCCTTTACAACGATGTTGACATTACAATCTTCAAAGTTAAGATGCAGGTACACAGCTGAGTCCTGACCTGAGGAATTGGCTCTTCTGTGCTGGTTCATAAGTTGGTGCAGCTGCTTTTTGGTCTCCCCCACATACAAATCAGAGCACTCTTCACTGCACTGTGTATATATGATGCAGCTTTTCTTGTGTTTCGGTACTGGGTCTTTTGGATGCACCAATTGCTGCCTCAGTGTGTTAATTGGTTTAAAACAGACAGCGATATGTTGTTTTTTGAAAATTCTTCTGAATACATATAGGATGACCATGTTCTTTCTTCTGTCTTTTCACCTTTACTGTTGATATTCGTGTTCTTTGCTTTCCTTCTACTGCTGGATAACCACAAGTTTTAAGGGCTCCTCTGTGAAGTTTAATTTCCTAAGCCTTCACCACTGTGCTAGTGGGTATGTTCTCTGCTCTGTGTTGCAGGGTTCTGATGACACCCAGCTTATGATCTAAAGGGTGGTGAGAGTCAAACATCCAATACTGGTCCGTGTGGGTTGGTTTTCTGTAAACCTCTACTTCCAGTTTACCATTCTCCCTGACTTCTACCAAGCAGTCCAAGAAAGCCAATGTGTTGTTTTGTACCTCTTCCCTTGTAAATTTGATGTTTTAGTCTACAGCATTGATGTGTTCTGTGAACCTTTTCTTGTAACGGCTGGTGGGATCCCTTGTTAAAGCCTCATATGTGTTATCGGCCAGGAGTAACACCACAATGCAATCATATGTTGCATCAGAAGGTCCCTAATGCCTGGCTGTTATATGCTTATTGGGACTTTCCATGGTACTTAATTGCCAACAGATTCTTGTACAAGTCATTCTGAATTGAGAAAGCCAGTTGGATGACTAACAAAAGGTCTTCAAGAAAAAAACATTTAGTCGAGTTGACCCAACTGAATACAACAGACATACTATGGATATATACTATATACTGGATGAATGAGAACCTTCACAAGCATAATTGTGGTAGGTTTTATACATACTCAGGGTTATTCAATAAACATTCTTATCATTTAAAATGGTGCTAATTTGCCCCAACTAATAAGATTTTATTTAACATTTGAAAGCTAACATCTGATTGGTTGGGGCAAAGTTAGCACCATTTTAAACAATAAGAACTTTTATTGAATAACCCCGACTGTATCTTTGTCTCTGCCTTTCATTCCAAGAGTTAGTCGTTTAGCTACATTCATACACTTTAATTTCCTTGTGATATACAGCTTTACAATAAAAGTTTTATGTATTATGTGGGTACATGTGTATAATAGGGTTATGCAAAGTAAAATGGTGGTACTCACATATTTATCTGTGCTTGCTTTGTTATTAAATTATTAATGTTTAGTGAGTGCTCCTAATTGCCTCCACCCTCCCTTACTCACTGCCTTCTCTGCCACTTATACGTTCTGCTCTGCTTACCCATCTCCCCCTCCCTCCCCCTGCTTTTTTTTTCTCTGCTGATACTCTTAATTGTTGCAGAAAGTGTGCTGCCTGGCAGCCAAAGATCCTAATGAGAGGTCAGACATAGGACACATATTATAATATCTGTTTTTAAAAGTATCTTGCTTGCGCTTGGGGGTATGGGTAGGGGAAGGGACAATTCAGTGGACAACTTGCAGTGCAGCCACCCTACTTAAGGAGACATTCCCTACCACACCATAGCATGGAAGTAACCCAATCTACTATTATAATATCTGCTTCTGGAGTGAGAGGTCTTTCCCTGCAAATGCTTTGATTTCAAATCATGATTTCTCAGAATCTACATCTCAGGTTTAAAATCTGTAAAACATTTTGGAGTAGTGGGATCTTGCTGTATCTAAAGGTATAATTTTTTAAATTTCAATTTTTTTATATTATAGATACCCTTTAATTGTATTCTTTGTGAAAGAAATATAAACCTACTCTGAATCTCTTTCTTTAAAGGATATGTATACTGGAAAAAATACTTTGCCTCATCTTAATTTATAATAAAATACATTTAAACAACAATCACACATACTTTGAGGTGTGTGTGTTGCTGTATGTCTTAAATCTAGCACTTGTTTTTCTCAGATTCTGTATCCCCCCCCCCTCCCTCTTTAAAATGACTACTCCTTCCATCTGACCTGACTTTCTTTTTAATGAGCATGCTTAGAAATCACTATGAGCTAGCCCTGGCAGTGGCATAGCTAAAAATCACAGGGCCCTATAGCAAGATTTTTCAAAACCTCAATACCTCGCTGGTACAACCCCACCTCCTCTGCTGCAGTTGTGAGCCGGTTAGCTACAAGCGTGCACCACAGCAGAGGAGGCTCGTAATGTCACAGCGATGACTGACAGCCATTCCCAGAATAAAGAGAGTAGTCACAGTAGAATATCTGAGCATGGGAGCATCTTTGAAAGGTTGCAGTAAAACGAAAATGGGGTTTGTGGAGCTGCACTACGTGAGGTAAAATTTTTCTTAGGAGGGTGGGCATGCCTGCAGGGTACATGGTAGGGCCCCCTTTGGCTCTGGGCCCCATAGCAACCACTATGGTTGCTTTGGTGATCCCTGCACCCCTGAACCCTGAGATTAACCACGATGTAATTCACACACACCAAATGTCATCATTAGAGATGGACCTGAACTCGAACCCGAGTTGGGGTCGAACTTAATGAGTTTGTAAAAACTCAAACTATATGAACTACAAACTAGTTTGGATATTTTGAACTCAAAAACTGTTTTTCGAAAATTCGAAACCCTCAAATATGTCGTTCCATAACCTTCGACTTCGGCGTTCGATAACCCTCAAATTTGGCAATACATTTCGGTAACAATTGAAAATAGAATGCGGAAGCTTGAACAAAGCACAAACAAAGGTATTTTTTTAAAAAGGATATGTACACTGAAAAACTAACTTAATGTTATTAGATAGCTGTGGCTATAATGTGAAAGTGCCTGTTCCCTTCCCACCCCTACCTTCAATGTTAGTTCTTGCTGGCTTCCTCCTCCATGGTAATGCGGCTCCTAGGACTGCTCCCGTGAGATGTGGATTGCCAAACCAGAGAGGGTGGTCTAAGAATTCTACTTACACTTATGTGTTCCCCAGTAGAGATTGAATTCGGTTACCCTCGGACCATCGATTTGAGGGGTAACCCTTAAACCCTCTATTCGAGGGTTCAGTAACCCTCAAACTCTCTATTTAAAGGTTTGATAACCCTCAAATTATTGTGGTAATTATCAAAAGTCAACCATGGAAGCTCGAAGGAAGGAATAATTTTGAAAGTTCTGGATATTTGTATGTGTTCACTAGACCATTTTCCAGGTCTAAGAGCCATGTACAGTAAGTTAACATTGGTATTTTAACCTTTATTTCATCTGAACTTTTTAAACTGTTTGTTCCCATTAACTTTAATAGGTTTGTTTTCGAACTATCAAACTTACTAAAGTTCGAAAATGAACCGAACTTAATGAAGTTCAGCCATCTCTAGTCACCATTCCAGTTACAGCAAAACTGCACACAGCAGAAGTTTATAATAAAAAGACAGGTGATTTATATCTTTTTACAGGTTTTTAGACTGGATATCTAAACAAATAGTGGACAGATATTTTCCCAGTGTACATACCTTCCTTTCTTTTTCCCATTGGGACACATTTACACTTGATGGGTGTTGCCAGGAGGGAGACGACACAGGATCCTTTAGCTGTATTGATCACAGCTTGTTAGTTATTGCTCCCACCTCCCTAGGAAATATAGATTTTATTTAAAGAAACATAAACATGAGTTTAGGGCCACTTTTAATGCTACCCTGACTTTTTAATTGCACAAAAATACAGGGAGATGCTAAAATCACACTAACCCTAAAAAAATTTGCGCCATTTTTTGCACTAGTTTTTTGCGTGACAATGAACGCCTCTTCAATGGTGTCTTTCAAATATGCGCAAAAGGTCTCAACTAACCGCTACCGTTTTAACAATGTATTAAGGGTCCCAAAGTGATTAACACATTGTGGAAACGTGTGCACGTAGGTTTGCGATAGCAAAATATATTGCATCTCCCCCATAGTGTTTTACCTAGTTCACACGGGGTGTTAAATATGGAGCAGTCCAAAATATCAACAAATAAAAGCATTTATATTTTTTAATCAGAGGAAAAGGTTAAAGCCCTTTTAAAAAAGAAAGAGCAGATAAAAGATCCTATTATGTGTGCCACAATTCTAGTAAAACTTTGGGTTGTATACCAGCAAAGCACATTCTCTGCTGTATAGCTGTAAACATAAACGCCTACCATTTAAAGAGTGATAAAACAATGAGCAAAACAAAATGTTCCTCTCAATCAGCATAGCAAATAAAAATTGAAAATATAACGTCTTTTAAAAAAAAAATTGAAACAAAAAGAAGTTGTAGAAAAAGTTGTAAACAATGCAAATTGCCAGTTCTTTTTAGCAGATTAGCTTCGGGCTTGAGAGAACCTGACTACTAAATAAATGCATTAGTAACAGATTAGTAAACAGATTTTAGCAGACAGAGTTGTCTCGACAGCTTGTTAGTTTTCTCATTATATTTAGTAAATATCCAAAATATAAATAAAGGTTGGTAACAAAGTAGAACAGTAGTTCTAGACATTGCAGTGTTACTCAGCATAAAGATTTCTAAAGCAAACAGACAGGAGCCAAAGCTTGTAAGTGACAAGCTAACGCCAAAGTTTGCTTACCGTAAATGCCCATTTACACTCTCTCTCTTGTCACCTAATTGTTATTTGGCAGCAGGATCTACAGATGCGACATGCAGACACAATTACAAGCCACCAGCAGACTTAATGGTCTTCCATTGTGTCTAGATTTTCTTTAATTGAATTCAGCTGTTTCCCAAGTGGGTATTTCTAAACTTTTAACATAGATGTTATTTTGTGGCGAATTTTCCTCCCTTGAATTTGTTCCTTTTTTTGTTTTTCCCTTTATTCTTTTCTTTTGTTTAATGCTGCAAATATGATTATGTTTTCTCAGGCTGATTTACTGACCATCTGTAATTAGAAATGCATTATTTGATGAAGGCAGATTGTGAAAATGTTTTATTGAGAATTATTGGAATGCTGTAATACGAAGCACTAGAGTTTTGTTGTCATTAACTATTCCAGTGACAAACATCCAGTATTTTGGATGACAGGGATAAATGATAGTCTAAATTAGATTTGTTCTTGTTTATTTTTTCTCTTATTTAGCTTCTATCTGAAACAGGTATATTGGGATTATGAAACCAAATGCAGCCTGCATAACTCCCTATTATTATTACTATTGTTAATATAATCATGCATGCAAATATATAGAAGTACCCCTCTCTCTCAAGTATTAAGCTATTGTTTGAATTTACTATCCTAAAAGCATACCCTTCCAATATCTCAGGTTCCCAGGTAGAGGCCAAGTCTGAAGGGCCTATCTGTACATTCAGCGGTGTAGCTAGCATCCACCCTGCTTTACACCCACAATCTCTTACATGCCTATACACTTGTACCCACACCCTTGCACCCTACACACTCTAACACAAACACACCCTTATACATTGTTCCTTTCTTAAGTACCCCTTCCCACAGTGAAGGGGAATGTAAGAGCTCAGCTCTGCTTTAGGTGGTGCTTCTTCTGATCTGACTGATCGAACAAGTGTATTGTTTATGGACAGCCCATTTTTTTTTAAGCTTGGCAATCCTGGACCCCCCCTGGACTCTCCCAGAGGGCCAAGTCTTATTCTATAAAGGGATGGGCATGGGTAGCATGGCTAGGGTAACCCAGAATGTAGACAGGTGGTCTAGGTTTGGTTGGACATAGAATACATAGTCCTGCTACTATCTGGACAAATATAAAAGTGTGATAAAGAAGCTCTTTTTTGAAAGTAAAGAGTGAGAGAATGAAAGATAGATAGATATAGTAGTAGAATAATGTATTGTGTATGAGCTGGAAACAGAAATTTAAGTGGCTGTTGTCTTAAACACATTTTTTCCTGACTGTAGAAACTCCTGATTAGCACAAGATATCTATTGCCAACCAAAAGGTGGCCATACACAAGTAGAATATTTTAAATAAAGTACAAAATATAAATTACTGCTTGTTTGGGGATGGATTGGGGAGAAATAAATTGATGTCCTAACTTTGATAAAAATAAAATCTGATAAAAAAATGTATATGTATAATGTAATTATTCTACTTGATTCAGTTCTAAGCATGGGCCTCTGATGAAGTGGGATACACCCACGAAACGCGTCAGGCAGGTGGAGTAGTATCATGTCTCCTTGCTGTTTAAGATGTGAATAAACACAGATTTGAAATTCAACTACACCTCCGTGAGTAGCGCTGTGATTTGCTGTTTTATGCTGATACAATTGCACTCTTCACCTCTCTTATTGAAGGAAAATTTACCACTTTGCTCAATTCTTTTTGACCGGTGAACTGCCTGAAAACTACTGAAAGTGCATTAATCAGCAAGGTAGAATTGATTTTTGGCTCATATAATAAAAGGGATACTAAAATCTCCACAGACTATAACTGCCTGTTTAGAGTTGTTCCTTGTAGGCTGGAAAGTCAACTGCAGAGCAACAGCAGCTTTTATCATAATAACACATGTTGGTGTGGAGACATCTGTATATATGTTGATTTTTTTTCTTGCGTGCAACTATAAGCTGTTTCTTGTGCTACAACACAGCAGTCATAAATAAGCATGGCAACAATTTGTGTCGCTTGTTTCTATCGCTTTAAAGTAGTTTGCTTTAATGTGAAAATTGTCAAATACTCTTTTATTTTGCAAATATAACAGTGGAGTGGACCTCTTTCTGAGATTTCCTCATTAAACTGTAATGAGAAGTTGCTGATTCCCACTCAAGGATTAGAATGGAAGTTCCTCTGGTGAACATAATTTTTTTACCTTTTGTAAAATGAAAAAAGCAAACAAACAAATAAAACTGGAGCAAAGATCCAAGATCATACAAATTATGCTGATTAAATGTTCAGGATACAATTTGTTACCAACATTCAACATTCTTTAGCTTCACACATTCAATAGTGAATTTAGACTCTGCCAAAGTGTTATAAATGCCAGCAGCAATATTCTTGTACTTGGATTTTACAATATGCTCTTTAAGATATTTTATAGTAATTAGTACTTTTAGACCACACACAGATATTTTATACATAGGTGATTTTTTTTTACCTTAAATCTTTCTGGATTGGCGTCTTTTTCTACTTTTACATACAGTCATGACCAAAAAACTGCATAAGTTAATGACCTAATGACCCAATTTTTAAGTGGCAATAAGCGATGAAACTATGGTGGGGCAATATCAGTTATAAACATGGTGTGGGTTATAGTGTTTTTGAAATCTGTAGGGAAACAGAAGCAAATATATTTTACAACAATAAATATAATCTTAGGGTGTAGAATTCACATTGGCCTTTTGAAGGCTAATATTCTCTAAAGACAAAAATCTAATGCTGTTTTGCTGTTTTATGCCTCAAGTCCTTTCATAGAAAGTGTAACTTTTCTTGGGTAGATTCTAATAAACCTAGATTTGTTTCAAATTTAACAAATACCTAAAAGCTGATCCACAATGGGGGAAAATATTTCTTCCTGACTTCAAATGGCAATTGGAAAGAATCCCAAAAACTATCAGGGAGATGTAATAAAAGTTCTTATAGTTAAAAATAGTGCTAATTTTTCCACAACCAATCAGATCTTATTTAACATTTGAAAGCTAACATCTGATTGTTTGGGGCAAAATTAGCACCATTATTAACGATAAGTACTTTTATTGAATCTCCCTGTATATGTATTAACACCAGTAATTTTCACTATGTTTAAATAGAAAAATACACACATAAGCTTATTGTCCTTTGAAACATTTCTCAAACATTTTGCCACCGATGGCTGCCCTGTCCTATGGGGAGAGGAGTGGTGGAACAGTGCAAGACCACCCATGGCTAGATGGAGAACAAAGGTCATCAGTGCCTGACTTCATTTAGTGATCTGTCAAAGTGCTAAATAACTGTACATATGCTAAATTGTCATTTGAAATGGTTATTTTCAAGTGTTGGCTGACAAATCTCTGGCTTGTGTACAGAGCTTTAAGTCTTGTTGTCCAAGCTTTGATTCAAAAACAGGATTAAAAAGATCTGAGTATTTTTGCTTTTTAGTAACCGATTGATGATTTCTGCAGTTTTCCATCTGGATAAATTATCTGAAGTTAAAGCTGCAAGGTAAATATACTGTTAATTATCCTGTCCGTACAATTGTTTGCCTGGCTTGACAATACATCCATTGAAGTGGGACCCTTACAAGGCTACAGGGAGTAATCGCTTCCAAGCTAGAAAGTTTCCTCCCATGCTCAAATGGTTGTACACATGGAATGGCAAAGTTAGCTGCTCTTTTCTGTCAGTCTATGAAATTACCCATAAAGGAAGTAAAAGGGAGATACAGCACTATTAAGTTTGAGGTTGGATTAAAAAAGGGAACATTGGTAGTCTTCATTATCAATCCAGACAGAACCATTGTAATGTGATAGCATTACAGTTAAGTCAGTTGAATTGGTCTCCTGAGAGCCTCCCACACTCTGGTGGTTAAGAACCTTGTCTGGAAATAACTAATTGCTGATCCTAGGATATTGGGTACAGTTTAGACATGGTAATATTCCTGCTTTACTTATTATAATACATTGTAATTATAGTTTTAAACAACTTTCTTAAGTTATAGCATTGCTTTGTTGCTTCTGTACTATTAAAGGAGAGCAACGTCTGAAAAGATAAAGCAGCAATTCTGCATACTTGGAATAAGGGAGGGGGACAATGGCTCCCCCAACAATGATTTGTTTGTTTTACCCTCCCTCCATCAGATACCTAATGAAGGGAAGATGACACCCCCCCCCGACACATTGTAGTGGTACTGTCTGTTTGAATAAATGGGTTAAGTACCCATAAAATCCAATGTTTGGAATTATTACCTGTGTTGTCCTGCTTTGATTACTATATAAATGTTGTGAGACACGGCGTGGTGTTTGGGACTTGCTCTGCAGCAAATATCCCTTAGTGGTGGGAGTGCGGCATTGATTTGTTTTTCTCCCCCAACTCATTTGGCACTTTTCTTCATTTATGGAAGAATAGAGCAGCAATCCAAAGTGCTAAATTGCTGTCTTAGGGCCAGGCCACACTAGGCAGCACACAGGAATCGCACAATGCAGTGCAATCGCAATGTTGTGAGATTCATGTGCTTGCGCTGTGATTCCTTTGATATAGCCCTATTGCAGCGCATGCATGTGCATCAAAAATGGTGATTGCATGCACTGCAAAAATAGTCTGAATCTCAGCGCAGGGCAGTGGGGATTGTGGGGCCTAGACCTATTTTGTCAGCACTGCTAAATTGACAATAATTTTACCTTTTACATTATCCTCTTTGAATGTGTATTTCTAGCTATAATTCTCCTTCAATATTATGACAAGTATCACTGTGTCAGCAGGGTCGACACTACCAGGGAAGCAGACCCTGCAACTGCAGGGGGGCCCACCTTCTTATTTTTCCTATGACAGAGACAGCCTCCTCCCAGAAAACCACTGTCGATTAAGCAGGGATAGGGGCCACATTATAGTTTTGCTGGGGGCCCCAGTGATTCCTAGTTACGGCACTGTGTATCGGCCTTTTAATGGATTCTGAAGTCTAAATATTTAAACATTTTAAAATGGTACATGACTTTATAATTAAAATATACATGTGTTCTAATTCCCCCTCCCAACTATAAAAATGATATTTTATTGACTAATCTAAGATATGCATTCATACAAATGCCCTGGATTTGTCTCTAGAGGTACATTATCTGCAAATATGTATTATAGTAGCTAATAGCTAGTTGCAAATGCAAGGCATGCAATATCCCATTACTTAAATAGAAATGCAAGAGTATTTAAGTATGCACAAATAGCATCTAAAATATCACAGCAATTCATTTGTAGAGCATTCTTCTTGCAATAAATTGCAAACTACTGTAAAGCTATCCCTTCAATAAGTAGAAATCAGCAGAGAATGGAATGTTCTTTGTACATCTTAACAATATCGTACACCTCAAAATTGAATTTTACATTTCTAAACTC
Organism: Hymenochirus boettgeri; assembly: GCA_019447015.1. Classification (NCBI taxonomy): domain Eukaryota; kingdom Metazoa; phylum Chordata; class Amphibia; order Anura; family Pipidae; genus Hymenochirus; species Hymenochirus boettgeri. Next base: position 62,367,518 of record CM033471.1, read on the forward strand.
ATGAAAGCTATTCTCCCAAAACACCTATATATTGCAAGATAATTCACTAATAGTCGCATTTACATACATGTAAAAAGTAAATTCTGTGACTAAAAGACGTCCGTGAGGTTGCCAGTACAACTCTTAACCCTTGTAGTCTTTAAAGGGCATGTCCACCCCTTTTGGTAATTTTTCACATATAGTAGTGCTAGTTCCCCCAGCCCCAACCACTATAATATATTTTACAGAAAGTGTCCCAATCTTTACTTACCTTCCCTCTCTCCTCCGCCGCACTGCCCGGCCTTCTGCATGAAACTGCAAGCAGGGGGCCGGATTGGCAGCCGCGTCCGTGATTGGCTGAGAGGCAGCCAATCACGGATGCGGCTGCCAGCAGTTCAGAACGCCGGAGGAGAGAGGGAAGGTAAGTAGAGTTTGGGAGACTTTCTGAAAAATATATTATAGCAGTTGGGTCTGGGGGAACTAGCCCTACTATATGAACAAGGGGTTTTACACTAGGGGGAGGAAGAACAAAACAGGTGGGAGAGGGAGGGAGAGGTGGGGAGGGAGTGAAGGGCTGCTCTGAGCAAGCCAAAAACCTCTGAGAGGACATCTCAGAGGCAGAAACAATTTCCCTGGTGGCCAGGCTCCAGGTGGTCAGTTTTCTGGACTTTGGAGGGACTTTACAGGAGAACCATTGGAGCTGGGATGTAAGGTAAGGATTTTTATGCACTACAGAGTGGGGCCAGTAGTGGGTTAAATTATAGTTTTGGGGTGGACATGCCCTTTAAAGAGCCTTGTGGGCATAAGCACCTTTTGGCCATGCCCCATGACCCCACTATTCATTGTCTATTCACATATTTTCTATACATATTTCTCCTCACCAATACCCTGATAAGACATTAAAAGCTGCTTGTTACCCTGTGGTTTATTTTTCCAAACTTGACCTCTGTGTTACAGCAAATCCATTCTGTAATAGGATTGGCTGTCAGCTTCTGGTTTTGATCTGATGTGCACTAGAGAGCACATAAAGTATACTGCAACCACTTAGACTTTACAGCACAATAAAGAGGTGCATTATGAGAGCTAACCCAAAGTGATAGGTTAGACACAGCTTGTGCATTTTTGTGAATGTGCTGTATGTGTGTAGTCTGGTGACAGTTCCCCTTTAAAATAAAATAAATAGGATACAAAAAAGGGTGTAAACATTTGCCTGTGTAAATAATTTGCAGCGCACAATCATCTGTTGTCTAACTGCAGTACTCAATATAAAGCTAACATCTGATTGGTTGCTGCAAATCTATAGCACAAGCAAGTTTGCACCTCCTATTTTAGTATTTGAGGTTGAATAAAGACATGCATTCATCTAGACCAACCTACTTTCCTGCCTAACTGTTGATCCAGAGGAAGGCAAAAAAAAAAGTATGATGGGAGCGGAAAATTCCTCCTGATATGTGGCCATCGGAAATATCCCTGGATCAAATCCAACTTTATGTATCAAAAGTGTCAATGAACCTTCCATCACCACATCCAATGAAGAAAGTTCTATAGATTTACCGTTCTCAGAGTGAAAACCCCTTTCAAACTTGAAGACTAAACTTACAGTATTTTCTTCCAGTCTTAATGGATGTCAGCGTGTCCTCTGCATGTTCTATTGGTGAACAATGCATTAGACTGTTTATTGTATGGCCCATTAATGAATTTATACACAGTGATCATATCCCCACACAAGCCCCTTTTCTGTAGTGTGCATAGTTGTAACTTATCCAATCTGTCTTCATGTTCAAGCTCCTTATTCATTTAGTTGCCCTTCTCTGAAACCTTTCCATTTCTAAGATTTCCTTTTAGTACACAGGATTCAAAAGCTGCCCTGCAGATTCCATTGCTTTGTAAAGAGGGAGAATAACATTTTTCTTACTTGAATCTATACCCCTCTTTATACCAGACAATATCTTGCTGATTCTAGCTATTGCTGCCTGGCACTGATTGCAACATTTAAGTTTGTTATCCACCAAAACTCTCAAGCTCCTTTTCCATCAGAGATTCGTTTAACACAGAGCCACTTATAGTATAAGCCCAAAATGCATCACCTTACCGTAATGATCATCTTCCAGTGTTAAGATTTTCATTATACATGTCTTCACACTGTAACACAGTCACAAAGCCTTTTGTTGAGTTTAGTTGATGGGTAGCCACAGGGTCTTGAGGCTAATAATCATTTTAGGAATGCAAAGGTAGTTTTTAAGATAATATTAATCTTATATCCTCTGAAGGATATGTGACTCAGTAGGAACCCATCAGTCAGTGAGGCCCAGGCACTTTTTGACAATTTTCTTGACTCCAGGAATCTTACTGAGTTTTAGTGTTCCAAAAGTAAATTGACCAATACAATATCCAGATGCTAGTTTTGCCATTTTAATTTAGTAGTATAGGAACAGACAACTGATACAGCTGTATATAATGACTGTGTTAATTAAAGGCTATTCGTTATTTATAAATGTTTCCATTTATTCTACATTAACATTATTATGTTATTAGTTTACCACCATATAACTGGACATGAACAGAAAATAATTTCAGGATGTTTAAGAATGAAGGTGCTCTGTTGGACCTTCACACGCTGTGAAAGATTGATGAAAAACAGAAATGTTTTGGGGGGGAAATTCCTTTAGGAACTCAAGAAGTCAATCAAAACCATATGCAGCCATGTATGTTTGAATGCATGTTTCCACACAGCTTCACAGTTTTAAATTCTACAAGCCTTAAACTGATACAATAAGGACAGTTAATTTCATATTGTATAATTATTTAGTTTATTTATAGCATGTTCACCTTTGAGAGATATTCAAAACTAAGATGTCCATTGAGACATATTTTACAATTCTGAATGAAATCCTATTCAGTCAAGTTGTTTATAGTTATGTTGTAGTTATTTATACTACAGTATGTGTTTTGACTTTCTAGATCGCTGTTTTAGGACCAGTAAATCTTAGATATAGCATATTGTAAATATTCAAAACAGAACCCTAAAAGCACAAGTAACAATCTGGTTTTGTTTTAAGCACAAATATTTTTATACATCTAAGAATTTACTCATGCACTTCTGGATCAAATGCTTATTAGTAGGCTAAAAAGGTTGAGCTAGATGGTTAGTTCACCTCAAATGCTATGTTAACATAGTAACATAGTAATTGAGGTTGAATAAAGACTTGCGTCCATCAAGTCCAACCTTTTCACCCTCCTTTTTAACCCTAACTGTTAATCCAGAGGAGGGCAAAAAAAAAGCTAAAAAAAAAGGGGGGGGGGAATTCCTTTATTGAAACGAAAAGTATGCCTTTCCTAAATGTAATATTATAGTTATGTAGATGTGGTAAATGTGAAATACAGACACATTGGTAAGATTATTTTACTTTGGCAATGGTATGTTTTGGGGATCACAACTAGCATGAGACAACACAATGTAGTACCTTTTGGGACAAAACATAGTTGTAGTCACACTGTTGCACAGGCAATTCATATCTATTTTTTGACAGTGGGGGAAAAACATTTTCTGCTTACTTCCCTGTGTAATGTTGAATCTAGCAATTGTATAATTTAAGTTTATGCACAATTGAAATATATATATATATTTGGCCAGTGAACAGTTGATAGAAGGCAAATCTGGATAGTATTAGATAGGTTTGTCCTGTGCACTTGGTTTGTGTTTTCAATGCTGTCATATATTACCTGAATCTTGTAGATCTTTTGTAAATTGCTCTGACTTTATTTTATGTTTTCATGTAAGTAAAAGAACATCAAAAGAGGATTACGGTCGTTGTACAATCTTCTTTGCCATAATGGTTCCTTTACATGAGTAACTATACGAAAAAAATCATCTGCCAGTAAATCTGTTTCCCCTTTAAGATGAACAAGGGAAAACACAATTGGCTATAAATTTGCCATACACAGGCTATCTTATGCTCAATTATATTACATTTTAGTCATCATGGGATGAAGCAATTGACTGTCGATTGACAATAAATCAATCAGAGAACCACATACAGGAATCAGTGTTTGATTCTGTGATGATTCAATTCTTTACTCATTATCAAGTGCCCATGCTTGGTAATGCAAGTGAACAAAATAGTCAACATCAGATACTTGTACAATCTACTGATATGATGTTGATTAACTTCTGTAATTACCTAAGAATGTTTTGTGTCACTGCACTTCTTCAAGGATTGGGTGTGCCAAGATAGAACTTTTTATAGAAACATACACATCATATACAACAACAAGAGCTGAAGGGGAAGTATAATGGCATATGTCTAATCTTACCAGAGCATTGTGCTATGCATAAATCATGAATGTGCCTATTTAAAGGGGGAAATAGGAAGGTATTATTAAAATGTATTTGTGAATTAAAAATCATTATATTCTTTTTTGTTTGCTTTTTAATTTCAGGCGCCTGAACAAGAATAAATTGCAGGTTCTTCCAGAATTACTGTTCCAGAATAATGCAAAATTAACCAGACTGTGAGTACATAGTTTTTTACCTTTTAAATTGATCAAACTATGTTTTTCAGGTTTTATTGATGTATATTCAGTGTATAAGCTTGTTAAAATTATGGATTTAAATGCTGGTTGAAATAGTGACAAATGTCAGATTATTAAAACAACTTCCTGATCGCACAAGCATTAGTAGATATTTAAATTGGCTTAGAAATATTCTATTTAATCAATTTAAAGTAGGTTTCGTTTTAGAGTGGTGGTATACTGTTTGTAAAGCTACTTACTATGCCAGCTTTGCACAACAGGAACTTACTATATGTTGCTGTAGTATTGCTAGTTAGCTGTAATAGGAAAGCCTGGTGTACTTAACCTCACCCCTATACACAGGCCACACCCTAAATAATGCCCCTTTTTACGGAAATGTATTGAAGTGTTAAAAAGGTGAATTCAATTATAGAAAATAAATACCTGGTGTATATTAAAGACAGATACCACTTTAACAATGAATTTAATTGTTATTTTGTGTGGGTTTTTTCCCCTTACTGGAGTGGTAGGCTAGTTTTCAATGAATTTAGTTTTGGGTATCCATTTGGAATTTATAATCATACACATTTTTCATTAGAATGACTATTTAGAGACAAACATTGATTTAGGAACTTACTTATAATGCATTTTAATTTTTTTGAAATCTAAAGTGTGAATTCTGCACATGTGGAAAACCAACCAAAATGTATCTGACCAAACAATCACAGGCTCTTATAATTGAACTTATTACACGGCATTTGGAAACTATTTAAAAGATTGGTTTGAATTTCTCCTAGAGATGAGGAAACTAGTTTTTAGAAGACTTTTTTGCCTCATGCTTGACTCATTTGTGTTTAACTGTGTGAAATTAGACCACCTTGTTTCTGACTCGGGGCATTTTGGCTTTAGAGGTTTTCTTTTTTCTTTCGTGTTTTTCTTTTTTTCCCTTTTTTTTCTTTTTTGTTCAGGTCACGATAGCTTTTGCTTATGTTTCTACTGGGATAAATGTATATTTTCCACTAAAATGTAAGAACTAATTGCTGTGAAACAACTTCAGGATTAGTGTATCTGTATGTTTTAATGAGCATGTTTTCTTTTTTTTGTTTCTTTGGTTTAAAGAATTGTAGTGGGCGGGGGAATTTTAAGCATTTGAGCTCTTGAAAATAAATTCTACAATAATAATTGGCTATTTTTATTCATTGTTTTATTAGGACTGGATGTCTTACTTATGCGTACAATAATTATCTTGTGCGTGTATTTTTCTTATGTCCCTTTTTATAAATATACAACACAGCCACACACAACAAATTGGAGGTTGGACAACTAAGTATCGCTTGCTCTTGTCTTATTCAGTTTTATAAAACAAACTGTTTTAATATTAACCAATTCAAAGGTTAATTCAGAAAGTACAATGCCATAGCTGTAAGGCTTTTCATTTTATGATCATAAGCATAGCACTAAATCTCCAATACTTTTTAATATATGCAAATAGTCTATGATAATGATTTTGTATCATGCATTGCTGAAAACAGTCTTATGTTACACTTCATTCAAATGCACTAAAAATATACTATTAAGACTGGGTACACATGTGCTAATACTACAACCAATCGACTGTCCGTGTGATATTTTGTTTGAACTGGGGTGAGTAAGGTAAGTATAGATTTTAATGGTAGAGCTTGACATGCCTTTTAATTCATTTTATCTGATATTTGTAATTCAGACGCATTCCTAACCAGCAAATATACAATAAGTTCTATTGTCATATCAAAAAGGAGTTTTTCTTACTGAATTTCTAATTCTTCTCTGATCAGCCAGAGCAGGTCTGAGGGTGATAAGGATATTTTTTTTGGGTTAAATACACCCTGGGTATCCAAGTTCAAAATGTATTTATTTTACCCCAGTTCTCCTTGTAGTCATAAAGTATTTTCCTGTTCTCTCTTTTTAAGCTAGGCATCCATGATCCATGATATACCAATTAGGGAAATGTGTGTGGTTCCATGTGCTCAGTGATAAAAATTAAATGATACCTGGCAAACGATACTTGGAGAAATTTTAATATTTGCTTTATTTGTTTGGGCACCTTTAAAATAGCATCACTATTATATACTATACTATACTTTATACCAAAATAAACCAACAAATTACTAAATGAATGGATTCAGTTACATAGCATTGAAAGGTTGAAAAAAAGTCATATGTTCATCCGGTCCAATCTTTGCAGACTGCCTATGAACCCTACCTAACAGATGAGCCAGGAGAAGGGGGGGGGGGGGGAAACAGCATTAAGGGAGAAAAAAAATCCTTTCTGGCTCTAAATAGCAATCTGAAGCTTCCCTGTATCAACAAGAACTGGATGTATTAATACAATTACCTTTCAATTTTTTTAAATTTTAGAAACGTATCCATCCCTTTTTTTATAGCTATCCAACTACCCAATGAACTTGACTGTAAATTTAACATTATAAGTATTTGAAAAGCTATTAGTCTGAAGCAGTTTGAAATCAGATATTGGCACAGAACAGAAAATTCTTTCCAGCTCAGTTAATATCACTGAAAATGACTAAGATTCTGAAAAGTCACTTCTCAATAGGTGGAAGAGTCTCTCTGTGGGACATTTCCCCTTTCTTGCTAGATGCATGAATATGTGCATATGTTATTATGTGTATACTTGTAATGACCCTTCTAAGAACAGTTCTTTTACTTCCTGTAGCTCCAAAGGTTTTGCAAGCTTAGTTGATGAAAACTTCTGTAGTTTAAGTGTCCTCAGTAAGCCTATTCACATGCAAAAAAACCTAACATATAAAAAAAGATTTTTAAACATGCTTAAGTCTCCATTGTCAAACATAATTTATCTGGAGTTCTTGATTAAATACCAGAGCGGTTGGAAACTACAACACCCAGCAAATAAAGCATGCTGGGAGTTGTAGTTTGCAAACATCTGGAGTGCCAAGGAATGAGGCTTTAGTTGCCTTTTAAATGGACAGAAGAATTCCCATACAGTAATAGCCAAATACAGTATGGCTATTACTGTATGGGAATTCTGCTGTCTATTTAAAGAGCAACTATAGCCTCAAAACAATACAGATTTAGAAGGCAGGAGTGGTCATATTTCCTACCCTCCATTTATACTCGGGTCAATCACCTTTACTCCTTTTTAAAGGAAAAATAGGTACCTCGGTTTATACTCGGTCAGTTTGTATTTGAATATATATGGTATTGCAATTTAATTATTATGCTGTCAGGTCTGAATTTACAGATACATGTAAGTTACATTTGACTTCAACTTGCTTGCTTTTCCAGTTAAAGGGGTGCACTGGGCTTCTATATTCTAGTATTGCACCTGTTGTAATCACAAACAGGTTGTGAAAGGGTTAATAAGTGTTTTGTTTTTTCCCTCTCTTCCTGGCTCTTGCACTAATTGGTGGGGGGGTTGGGGCCTATTAGTTAAATAGGATTCACATTGGTTTGGACCTAACAAAAGGAAGTTTCCTGTGAGTGGAACGAACTAGAGTGGAACATGTCCCTTGCTCTCAATGGCATAGAAAAAGAAGGACATTGAAACAAGAAATGCAATTAAACAAGGTGTGTGCATCACTGTACTGGTGTTGTGTATTATTTCATTCAGTTCTTCAAGTGGTAACATTTACATCAATGCCATTTAGTTAAATAGGATTCACATTGGTTGGACCTGTGGTTTGGAACATAAAGAAGTTTCCTGTGAGTGGAAATAAACTAGTGTGGACGTGTCCCTTGTTCTAAAGGACCTTGGTCTTACGGACATAGAAAAAGAGCACATTGAAACAAGAAGGGCTATTAAACAAGTTGTGTGCATCACTGTACTGGTGTTGTGTATTAAAAGGGACAGTTTTGTCGGTACCATGCATCCTGCCACATGTATAGGAACCTGGTGCAGATGTTCCAGGGAACCTATGTTTGTGTCAGGTGTGAGTGGGTTGCCCGTTTGGAAGCTGAGGTGGAGAGTCTAAGGGGGCAGCTTGCAACTTTGCAGGGATTGGCAAATCTGGGGGATCAGCAAGCACTGGCTGGGGCCAGTATAGAGGTGGGTGGAAGTGGGACAGGGAAGGTTGAGGGAGGACGTAGTTTTGTTAGGGTTACTAGGGGGGGGCGGAAATTGCCCACCTCAACAGATTTGCCATCTTAGGTAATGAAGTGGAGAAGGACACCTCGGAATTAGCGTGTATGGAGGGGGCTAGTCCCTTGAGCACCCAGGGGACTGCCATCTCTGATTCAAGGGAGGAGGAACTAAGGATCAGGAATGCTAGGCAGGTGGTAGTTGTAGGGGACTCCATTATAAGGAAGGTAGATAGGGTAATCTGCTCCCAAGACCCTACATGCCGAACTGTGTGTTGCCTGTCTGGTGCTAGGGTTCGGCATGTGGTGGATCGTGTAGACAGATTATTGGGTGGGGCCGGGTGTGACCTGGCAGTCTTGGTTCACATTGGTGCCAATGACAAAGTTAGAGGAGGAGGTGAGGTCCTTAAACATGATTTCCAAGAGCTAGGGGCCAAGTTAAAAGCAAGGACCTCCAGGGTAGTGTTTTCAGAAATACTACTGCAGCCATGTGCTAAGCCAGGGAGACAGCGGGAGCTTAGGAGCATTAATGCGTGGCTAAGAGGGTGGTGTAAGGAAGACGGGTTTGGGTTTATTGAGAACTGGGACGACTTTGCTGTCGGATGCAAGCTATTTAGTAGGGATGGTTTGCACCTCCCTGATGGCGGTGCAGCTGTTTTAGGGGAGAAGCTGGCTAAAGGGTTGGAGGAGCTTTTAAACTAGGTTTGGGGGGGAGGGTATTAGCAGTCTCACTGGGATAGATAGCCCAGGAGGAAAGCAGGGTGTAAATAAGCCAGTGGCAGGCGGAAAGGGGGTGGGGCTAGCATAGGGGATAGGGAGGCATGTGTATTAAAGTGTACAAATAATTTACAGGGTCATAATCTAAAATGTATGTTTGCAAATGGGAGAAGCCTGGCTGACAAAATGGGTGAATTGGAAATTATGGCGTTGAATGAAAAGTATGATGTAATAGGTATAGCAGAAACGTGGTTGAACAGTTCTCACGACTGGGCTGTAAATTTAGAAGGATATGCCTTGTTTAGGCAGGACAGAGAAAAAAGGAAAGGGGGAGGATTATGTGTTTATGTTAAAAAAGAATTGAAGCCAAATTTAAAAGAAGAGGAATTAGGCAACAGGAAAGGGGGTAACATCATTGTTGGTGTCTGCTATAAGCTGCCAAATGCTAGCAGAGAGGAGGTGAGTCAACTTCATATGCAGTTGGCAAGGTCTGCAAGTTTGGGGAGTGTGCTCATTATGGGGGACTTTAATTACCCTGACATTGATTGGTGTAGTGGAACTGCCATCACAGAAAAAGGCGATGAGTTCCTGAATTTGCTGCAGGATAATTTTTTCTCACAGGTGGTTGAGGTTCCTACTAGAAAAGGAGCTCTGTTGGATCTGGTAATATCTAACATTGTGGAGCGCATTATAGATAGAAAGGTAACTGGAGGCTTAGGGATTAGTGACCATGAAATAGTGGTGTTTCGACTTTATCGAAAGGAAAAGTGCGCTGGGTTAACAAAGACTTTAAATTTCGGGAAATTTTTCCAGGTTAAAAGAAGCTCTTCAGAATGTCAACTAGGATAATGTATTATCAGGTAAAGTTACTGAACAGAAGTGGACTGTGTTCAAGGGGATTTTAAGCCAGTTCACATCTAAATTTATACCCTTGGGAAATACATAAAATAAATCCGCACCCATGTGGCTGAATTCTGATGTAAAGAGGCAAATGGAAAGGAAGAAAAAGGCATTTAAAACCTTTAAGTCAGAGTGAACCTAAAGGGCCTTTAGGGATTATAAAAACTGTAACAAGGAGAGTAAGAAAGCAATCAATCTAACTAAAAGTAATAATGAAGTTAGGATAGCTGAACAAAGCATCACTAAGCCTAAAAAATTTTTTAAGTATATTAATAGTAAGAAGATGAGGACTGAGAATGTGGCACCATTAATTAATGGGGATAAGTTAGTTACGGAGGGTATAGTAGCAATAATGGTATAAAAGTGCACTTAGTTAACCGAGCATATGGTACAGAAAGAACTAAATAAGGTTAATATTAATAAATCTCCTGAACCGGATAAAATACATCCTCGGGTACTTAGGGAGCTAAGTTCAGTTTTATCTAGGCCATTGTTTCTTATTTTTGCAGATTCCCTCATGTCCGGTGGTGTGCCTCTGGATTGGAAAAAGGCTGATGTTATTCCAATATTCAAAAAGGGTAGTCGTTCACGGCTGGGTAATTACAGGCCTGTAAGTTTAACAGTGGTGGGGAAGATCCTGGAAAGTTTAATAAGGGAACATGTTCTAGAGAATGTTTCAAGGACTGACATTATAAGTAGTAACCAGCATGGATTTAGGAGGAATAGATCTTGTCAAACTAACTTGTTTGGCTTTTATGAGGAAGTAAGTAGAAGTTTAGACTCTGGCATAGCAGTAGATGTAATTTACTTGGATTTTGCAAAGGCTTTTGATACAGTCCCCCATAGGCGACTAATGTATAAGCTGAGGTCTGTTGGTCTGGGGAGTCACATTTGTACATGGATAGAAAATTGGTTAATGAATAGGATGCAGAGAATAGTTGTAAAATTTGGGTTTTATCATTAAAAAAAAAAAAAAAAAAAAAAAAAACAGGGTTCTGTGTTGGTGCCGCTTCTATTTAATCTATTTATTAATGATTTGGAAGTGGGTATTGTCAGCAAGGTGCCTGTGTTTGCTGATGACACAAAACTTTGTCAACCATTAAAAACAGATGATGTGCAATCGTTCCAGGGGGATCTAGATAGATTGTCACATTGGGCTGCTAAGTGGCAGATGAGATTCAATGTTGATATATGTAAGGTGATGCATTTTGGACTTAAAAATCCTTGTGCTACTTATACTATAAATGGCTCTGTGTTAAGTGAATCCCTGTTGGAAAGGGATCTTGGAGTTTTGGTGGATAACAAACTTAAAGGTAGCAAGCAGTACCAGGCAGCAACAGCCAGAGCAAGCATGGTATTGTCTTGTATAAAGAGAGGTATGGATTCAAGGGAGGAAAATGTTATTCTCCCTCTTTACAAAGCATTGGTAAGGCCTCATTTGGAATATGCAGTGCAATTTCGAATCCTGTGTACAAAAATGACATCTTTGAAATGGGAAGAGTTCAGAGAAGGGCAACTAAATTAATAAGGGGGTTGGGGGAGCTTGAATATGAAGAGAGACTGGAAAATTTACAACTATGTACACTGGAGAAAAGGCACTTGCGTGGGGATATGATTACTGGTGTATAAATACATTAACAGGCCATACAATAAACTATCTGGGGCATTGTTCACCAATAGAGCATGTCAGAGGACACATGGCCATCTCTTAAGACTTGAAGAAAAAAGGGTTAGGCTTCAAGTTTGGAAAGGGTTTTTCACTGTGAGAACGGTAAAGCTATGGAACTGTCTTCCAGTGGACGTTGTTATGGCAGGTTCATTGGTCAGTTTTAAAAAAAAGCTGGATGAGTTTCTGCAAACAAGGAATGTTGCAAGTTATTGGTAATTGATACATAAAGTAGAGTTGATCCAGGGAAATTTCCGATTGCCACTTGGAGTCAGGAAGGAATTTTTTCCCTTTCATAAATTTGGTGGGTTTTTTTGCCTTCCTCTGGATCAACAGTTAGGCAGGAAATGAGGATATTGCTAGATGGGTTGGACTGGATGGACGTATGTCTTTATTCAACCTCAAATACTATACTAATACTCAAATTAACCTGATAAAGAGAAGATTTCTTTGTAATTTCCATGCTTCCAAGGTACTTCACTATGCAATACAGACTTGTCTACTTTTTACTGAAGAGCCTTAATAATTCAAAACTATGGCACTTTGCTCCTGTGCTCAGAAAAACAGATAACATGGCTAATCTTAAAGTACCACTTCTGTTAAGTAATATTGTTATGGCAACAAAATGCCTATAACAACCAGAACCATCAGTTTATTATAAGAACATGAAGGCGTTAGCAGAAATAGCTGACTACATATCCATCCTGTCATTTTTTGATAAATGTTTGTTAATTTCAAGAATGAACCATAAACAGACTAGATCTAAATGCAGAAGGAGGTTTGAAGTTTAACCTCTAGCCAATCACTCTGACCCCCCTTACCCCCCCCCCCCCTGACATTTACTTTTGATTATACATCTCTGCCCATAAGTGACCCAAGATCAGCTGTCAGTCTGAGTAAACATGGTATATGTGGAAAATTGCTGTAGCATGGCACTTTATAGGAGGATGAGTACACTGCTGACCATTACTGGAGATTGGGAAAGAAATGTTTGGGATGTGTACGTATGAACTCAGTAATATCCATGGCCAGGAGTAACCCAAATACAGCTGGTCATACAGATTTTGCAATAGATTCCTGCACGAAAATGTATCTACTTTTTTGTGAACCTGGCATAACAAAAGCCTTTATCCTAACTCACTCACTGGCTTTAAAGGGCATGTATAGTGCACATCGATACATAGAAAAAGTTAGTGTATGCTGCCTTATTCCCACCCTCCTCAGTGGCTTCATGTTTGCACACAGTCTGATTTACTGCAGAGCTCCCCACACCCCTTCCCCACTCTGGTCATTCCCCCGTTCATATAGTCCAGCTGTGAACCAAGCCTGGAAACCAAGCTGATCATATGCATTAATCCTCCTACACTTCACTCTAACCTTTGTAAACAAACTAAAAAAACCTCTGTATGTAAGCCTGTAGAGAGAAAGTGTCTCCGTTGTTCTGGAGATACTTGCAAAATAAGGAGCAGGAGGGGGTGAGTTAGGAGAGAACCAAGTCCTGCCTTAGCACTGCAGCCCAATCTCTCTTTGACAGGCAATAAATTGGTGAAAGCTGCTTTATTCTCCTTCCCTTTACTTTTTGTTTTTAACCCAGTATTTGCCAAGCATTTAAATGAACAGGAAGGAGTCGCTGGGAGACTTGCTGTAAAACATGTAAGCCTACACACTGCATGCTGTTGGGGGATTTGATTGATAGCTCAAGCAGGATTGGTGTATTGAAATCTTGACTTTTTGTAACTTATATATCTTGGGACAGAGGAGGAAACTGAAGAAAATACTCAGGGGGTTGGGGGGAATTATAGAACACATAGGAACTATAGATGCTTTTTAACACATTTACTAATCTTCCTAGCTACCCTCTTACTAATACAGACAGGAATCACACAACCAGCTCAATTACCATAATCACCATAAAACTGAATTTGTTGCAGTGTACAGTGTGACCCACTAATCACAACTTTAACATTACAAAAAGCAATAAAAATACTGGTTATTTTTACAGATTGCTTTTGGTGAAATTACCAAATTTTGGTTTAGATCCTCATTAATATATTAATTATAATGTGATACATCAGAATTAATTAGAATTATTCTGATTACATACAGAATTAATATAATCTGATACATCACAGGACAAAAGAGAGAAGATGGGGAAAATTGACCACATACTATTAAATGACATTTAGGGGAACTGTGGTCTTCATGCCAGTGTTGTTAATACAATGAACATTGCCATACCTTTCAAGGATGGTATCTGCTTTGAATCTTAAAGGGAAAGTCCACCTCTTTTACAAAAATTTGCTGTAGTGTAGGGCTCCCTCACCCACCCACAACCGCTGTATTTGTGTGTAAAAAAAACTAAGCTGAACTCTACTTACACAGGCTATTTCCCCCGGCGTTCAGACACGTTCCTCTGCTTGCAGTGTAGAACACCGAGGGAAAGAGGCTGTGTAAGTAGAGTTCGGGTTAGTTTTTTTACACACAAATACAGAGGGCGGGAGTGGGTGCCCTACAGTACAGAAAAGTGGTTACACGCTAGAGCACCAGGCAACCAACATGGATCAGGAGGGAGGAAGGGAGAGGGGTAAAGGGCTGCACAGAGCAAGTCTGAAACCTTTCAGAGGACACCCAAGAGGCGGAAACGTTTTTCCTCCCAGCCAGCCTCCTGGTGTTCACTTTCTAGGACTTTGGGCAGACATTTCAGGAGAACCATTTGGAGCAGAAAGGCAAGGTAAGGATTTTTACACACTGCACAGTGGGGCCAGTAGTGGGGGAGAATTTAGTTTTGGGGTGGACATGGGGGAACTTAAATCTCTAGACAACATTGTCTCAATAGAGAGATCACATACTCAAACATAAAACAAGCTGTGTCTCACCTCTCCCTTTGCAGTGGCTGCTGGGTGATTTATGAAATTTTCCTCTGGCTACTAGGTGTCATCTCTAATAATCCAGCTTAGTTTGGAGAAACCTAGCTAAATATAGCACTACACTTCAAGTACTCTGTAGTGCTCAACAGATTAAAACAAAAAGTTAAAGCCTTGCTTTCTAGAAACTGACAATCATATACCGTATATACTCGAGTATAAGCCGAGGTTTTTAGGTTTAAAAAGTAACCTAAAAACCTTGACTCGGCTTATACTCGAGTCACAAGGAACTTACCTGCAATCCAGAAGCAGCCGCGAGTCCGGCCCGCAGTGTGTCCTCAGTAGTTCTTCGCGGTTGCGCGATACGTCATCACGCACGCTGGCGGGATACGTCATCACGCAGCCGCGAAGCAGTAATGGGACCTGCCGGCCGGACTCGCGGCTGCTTCTGGATTGCAGAGAGAGGAAGACTGAAGACCAGGTACGGGTAAGTGACTGGGGGGACTGGGGGGAGGGCTGGGGTACTGGGGGAGGGCTGGGGGTACTGGGGGAGGGCTGGGGGGACAGTATGCCATGCAGACACCCACATTACCTTTTTACTATAGGTGGTTGGAAACTACAACTCCAGCAACCAAGCATGCTGGGAGCTGTAGTTTCCAAAATCTACAGTGGAAAGGTATTAGGGTTACTGTATACCCTCGGCTTATACTCAGGGTCTCAATCTTTTCTAATTTTTGAGGCAAAAATGGGTGCCTCGCTTATACTCGAGTCGGCTTATACTCGAGTATAAACGGTAACCACAATGGTCCTCCCTGACACAGAACAGGGATTTCAGTTTTTTCAAACACATTCAATGTCCTCGTCCTACCAATGATATTGTTTGCTTTTCATACAAAAAGAAAAGTAATCTGTGCAGTTTATTTTTTAGCTACTATAGATGTGGTATTTGTATGGAGACGACAGTTCCCCTTTAACATATTTCTGTTTGTACGTTCAACTTATCTATAAGGACTGCATTAATAAAAAGAGAAATTCCCCTAAAGCACTGGTTTGGTCATAAAATAAGTAATAAAACTGCAGCTGTGTCATATGCCAGTACTTATAGTGAATAAGCATGGTGCCTCTGCAATGTGCACAAATTGGTTAAATATGATCTATCTGTGATTGTGCCCCAGAGCACAAAAGCCCTTCAAATGGGGCCCAGATCTTGTTAACTCGTCCACAGAAGTTAGTCAAATGGATTTACTATAGGTGATAACTTTTCCATTACCTGTTGCATTTCAGGGCATACCAGATTCATTTATGGATTATTCATACAACATTGCAGCTAGCAGTTGAGCCTTTCAGAGTCTTAGATGTACAGGTTGGATTTCATTCCTAATTTTAATAACTGCTGCTAATGGCTTAAGAATAGTTAAACACACGCTTCCTGATGTAACATTACTAGTTTTTGTGTTCCCATCTTTTAAATCCCGATATGCAGTAAATCTCACTAGTAGAGATGGACTAGAACTCGAACCCCGAGATTGATTTTATGAGTTCGTACGAACACTGACTTTTTCAGACTCTTCAAACTACGAACTTTCGGACTTATTTGCATCTCCCTGTTAGTGTCTAAAAATATAGCTGAGACGGTAGGCCCTTAAATTGGGATTGTTTACAATTTTGCAATTAGATATAACTGGTCTTCCTTTATATAAAAATTAACTCAGTTTACATTAAGGGTAATTCAGGTAGCCAGACGTTTTAGCATAGACCAATGAGACGAAAAAAATGATATATATATTTAAAAAAAAAAAAAAAAAAAAAAAAAAAAAAAATATATATATATATATATATATATATAATATATATATATAATAATATATATATAATATATACTCCAACCAATGTGAGTGGCACTCAAAACCACAGGTGTTATCCACAATAGACTGGGTGCTTCCTATAAATTCAGAAATAGATTCAGTAAGGTTCAGAAGCACTCCAGGATTTCTTCAAAATGATTTATTAAACATAGCACATAATGGCAACTTTTCGGCTCTGTGCGTGGAGCCTTTATCAAGCCTTGTGTTACAAACACTGTGCAAACTACTTAAAGGGGGGAAACTCCTCCCACTGATAAAATTACTCAATTAGGTGCAAATCCTTAACCCTTACCAATCAATCCTACTACTGGGTGATCGCTAAAAGCGATCAAAGTGAATAAAAGTGCATAGCTAGTGCTGAAAGTGCTTACAAGAGTGCTTCCAAATTTCCAATGGAAGATACTAAAGTGCTTATAGAGTGCATTCTATTATCTTAAAGTGCATACAACTCTCGGTTTAAAAGCAATGAGGTAATACAAGAAACTCGTCTATGACAATAAACCTAAATTAGGTGGTGTAAGTGCCGATCTAAAGTGACAGTGATAAATACACATAAACGATTACTTAAAAACTAATGAGACTTTAGATCTGGTAAAATGATGAAACTACAAAATACAAAATATACTCTGGAACAATTAAAATCCTGATTCTTAAAATCCATAAAGCGTTAACGTTCCTCGGAAAACATTTGTATGAGATGTTATTCATTCAATCCACAGGGGTTAACTGTATTTAATGTCTTTGTCCAATAGGCTTCCCGTTGTAATAACAGTTTCGATCTGTCCCCTCCTCTACGTAATACTGGTACATGTCTATTCCTCTGAATTTAAAGTGGAGTGTCATCGATCCGAACTCTAAAAAATGTTTTGCTACAGGTTTATTGGTTTTTCCATCTCTGAAAGCCGTCTTGATTGCTGATCTATGTCCATCTATTCTGGTACGCAGTGTTAGGTCAGTCTTTCCAACATAAAAGAGTCCACATGGACAAGATACTAAGTATACCACATTTTGTTGTACATGTAATAGCATACTTGATTGAATAGGTTTGCCTGTATGTGGGTGCATAAACTGATTACCCGTTATCATATATTTACACGAAATACAATGCTGGCAATTATGCTTCCTCCCTTGCGTTTAGGTAGCCACATAGATTTTGGATTGTAACAATTTACTGGATCTCGTTGGATTAGTATGTCTCCTATATTTTTAACCCTTTTGTATCCAATAGTCGGTTTGTCTGGTAAGAGTTTCTTTAAGGTCTGGTCTGAGGTAAGAATATTCCATGTTTGTACAGAATATTATGTATCTTGGAGGATAATGTAGTAAATTTAGTTGTACATATAAATTGATTACTGTCTTTAGTCAAATGGTCTATTGCGTGGTACATGGATCTCTCTCTCGCTTGATGTAAGGCTTTGTTGAGTACATTGTCGTTATATCCCCTATCTCTAAATCTCTCCCACATGTCCTAATATGTTGCTCCATAGTTCGTAGGGTCAGAATTGTTTCTGATTACTCGACAAAATTGTGACACTGGAAGAGAATTTTTAAGAGAGCGAGGATGAAAGCTGGTATTGTGAAGTAGAGTATTTCTATCAGTGTTTTTACGGTATAGCCTGTATTCAATTTTGTTACCTTTCAATGATATTAGTAAATCCAAAAAGTGTACTTGCTGTTACTCACTTCAGCTGTAAATCTAATGGTACTGTTCATGCGATTTAATCCATCCAGCATCTCTTGGAGTTCATCTCTGGAACCCTGCCATATAAGGAAAATGTCATCTATAAAACGTCTATATGTAACAATCTGTTGAGAGAATTGGTTAAAATATTATTAGTTTTCATACTCAAACATGTATACATTGGCGTAGGCCGGCGCCATGGCCGCGCCCATCGCCGTTCTTAGGACTTGGAGATAGAAGGTATTCTCGAATCGAAAATAATTCAAACTCAATGCCAAATTCAACAGTTCCATTATAAAGATCCTTGTCTTATGTGTACCGTGTTCATTTGCTTTCAAGAGTCTTTCTATAGCCCCCATTCCCTCTTTTTGGGGTATATTGGTATATAGGCTATTAATATCCATTGTTACAAGCCACAATTCCATGTCATTAGGTAATTCTGTTTCCATTAGTATTGACAGAAATTGTGAAGTGTCCCTTATATATGTAGATAAGGATTGCACATATGGTTGCAGTACATAGTCAATATATTTGCCCAATGGTTCCAAGAGACTCCCTCTGCTGGACACAATTGGTCGTCCTGGTGGGTGGGTGGCATTTTTATGTACTTTAGGCAATGTGTATATTATGGGGTGTTTCGGATGTTGTTGAGTCAAATAATCCCCCACTTCCTTAGTTATCACACCTGTAAATACAGCCTCATCAATTACTTTATCAATTTTCCTTTTAAAGTTTAGTGTTGGATTGTCAGGCAATACATGATATACTCTTTTATCTTTTAATTGTGTTAACAGTTCATCTGTTCATATTACAGTCCTGTAATATGAGTAATCCATCAATACTTTATCAGCTGGACGTATAACAATGTTCGTATCTAAACTTAACCTTTTTAATGCTTCCATTTCCACTTTAGATAAATTATGTCGATATTTCTTACCTTCAAGGTGGGCCTTGGATACCTCCGATGCCACTGTTTGCTGAAAAACCTTGATGGTTTGATTTGTCACTGGGGGATCAAATGTACTTTTGAGTTTTGGAACTTTGATCACATGTTATATATATACACACATGTCACATGTGTATATATATATATATACACAAAAGGGGGGCTTTTAGTTACAATTTTATGCATAAAAGTGAAAAGCCTTCCAACCACGTCAAGGTAACCCCAGTATGGAAGGTCCTAACAATTTACCTTGGGTCATTTATCTGGGCTGACACTCCCTGCTTGGTTGCATTTTCTTGGGAAGGTTGTCTCCCTGACCTTGCATTGGATTAGTATTAAAGGCTATCACTTCCCCCGCCTACTGGCTTTTAACAATGAGGGAAGATGCCTCTTATCCAATGCTTAGTATTCAAGGCATAAGACCTGCTACTACCACATGGAAGCTTGGTCAATCTTCCTGCAGAGAAACTCTACTACAATATATACACAAAAGGGGGGCTGTGGGAGCACTCCTGTGGCAAAATTACTTTATAACAAATAGTGGAAGTGCTACTGATCTGATCAAAACATTAGAACAAACAAGAAAAGAGATGATATATATATATATATATATTTTTTTTTTTTTTTTTTTTTTTTTTTTTATATATATACTGAATATACTCGTGTATAAACTGAGGTTTATACCTGTTCCGCTTGCTGCACATCCTCTGCTGGCTGACGTCACTACTCGGCGCCTGTCTCACTTCCCCGCGCCGAGTAGTGATGTCATGTGGCAGAGCAGAGGAAGCGGAGCAGAGAATGTAGGAGTGGTGGAGCAAGTGGCCTGAGAATGCAATTCCCACTGGGAATGGCTCTCAGAGGGGGAAGGAGAGGCATTAATCCTTACATAGGCAATTCCTTGCCACTGCAGATGTTTGGAAACTACAACTCCCAGCAACTAAAAGCATGCTGGGAGTTGTTGTTTCCAAACATCTGGAGTGCCAAAAAATGAGGCTTTAGTTGCCCTTTAAATGGACAGCAGAATTCCCATACAGTAGTCCCATACAGTAATAGCCAAATCCATTATGACTATTACTGTATGGAAATTCTGCTGTCCATTGAAAGGGCAACTAAAGCCTCAAAACAATACTGAATTAGAAGGAGGATGGCATTGTTGCCTTCTGATTCTGTATTGTTTTGAGGCTTTATTTGCCCTTTAAAAAAACAGCAGAATTCCCATACTGAATTTGGCTATTGCTGTATGGGACTACAATATGAGAATTCTGCTGTCCATTTAAAGGGCAACTAAAGCCTCAAAACAATACAGAATCAGAAGGCAGTAGTGGTTATATTTTCTACCCTCAGTTTATACTCGGGTCAATCACTTTTACTTGTGTCGGTTTATACTCTGGTCAATCACTTTTACTCCAGGAGAGGGTTTATGTGTAGAAAGCTAAAGCAGTTTAACTATATAGTGCAGTGGTGGTGCCTGCATTTTGCAATTTGCAACCCAACTCCCAAACCTCCTCCCCCACCCTTTCACTGTATTGTGTGTAACAAATTCATTGACGGAATACGGATGGGTCCACACAAAACACTGAGAATGTGATAATCAATCACATCTTCAATACCACAGATCTCAGCGGAGCTGCAAAAGGTCAATAATAAAACCATAGAATAGAATATATTTTATTAAGAGGCTTTTGTAGGCTTGAGGAGGAATTTCACATTTGAGAAAATTGTACCTCTATGCTCAGTAAGAGTTACTGATATAATAAAATCCACCTTAATATACATAAAAAAAAACATTCCCAGATGAATTGTCCAAAAATAAAACACATCATGGAAGCAATTTTTAACAACCAATTAGGCAAAAACTTACATAGAATCTAGTTAATAAAAGAAACTAAGCATCTTCTATTAGTGATGAAAACCTTATCATCTTTCTTTTCATATTCACAATGTATACAAGTACATTCATGGATAATTAAACCAAACATTACCAATTTGCAGCTCACAGTGCAGAAGAGATGTGCTATTTATTATTATCCATGCCCACTATGGGCAGTTCCTGGTTCAGTTATGTGTCACAGGACTTTCACTTATTGAGACTGGGCTGATGGCACAGAGAAATGGGGCTGCCCTCTGCATTTGTACCTACAGATAATGTTTTTTTAATAAATTTCAAGTTAAGGGTGATAGACGTATGGCTATCAGAGGATGTTGGCATTTCTTAGTTTCATTTATTATATATTCAAAAAAGGACCTACATGCTTACAGACATAAACCATCTACAATTTGAACTTTAATAATTGTTTCCAATTTCATAAATAAGTAAAATATGGATAATTTCCAACACTACAAGCATGTCTTCTGCATTTTTCACTTACACAGTTACTTATTACTAAATACTTACACAGTTATTTATTATAAATCCACTGTAGTAGAAACCAGTGGTTGTCAAATTTTTTCAGACTGTGGCGTGCTTGGCAACGCAAATTTTTCTTGAGGCACACCTGTGTTCTTAATGTTGGACTTCAAGATGCAATTAGTCATATTTCATGAACTTTGTATATTGTATTCAAATCAATGTAGTGTAAAGTTACACTACATTGACCATGTTGTAATTTTATCACTTACAGAATAAAAGAAATGTAAGTTACAGGTGAAAATATTTCTTCTACCAAAATTCTGAGCCATACTTCTGGCTTTTTTAAGTCATACCAGACACTGGTGTAAAAAAACTCCCTTTTGTTACATATTTTGAAATAGTGCCTCTTAAAACTGATTTATCCAGCAATAAAAAGTTTGTAGGAGGCATTTCAACAATAAAAATGTTATGCATAATACCAGAATACTATTAAAGGGTAACTGTGGTCTCCAATTCTTCCAAACTAGTAAGAATTCTATAAAAAGCCTTCCATCACACCTTCAAAATAAAACCTAAATCACATCTCTAGATAAAATTTATGAGACGTTATTGCTGGAGAAGTTCACCAATATTACTTCCTGCTTGAACACTTCCTGTTTCTAGCCATGTGACCAGCTTGTAGTCATGTGATCAGCCCCTGCCTGCATTAATAGGCTCCTCTTTTTGCCCAGGTACTTCCTGATTTCCCCAGCATTAAGTCTTTACTGAGCATGCTTCTCCCCCGTGGCGGAGGGGCAGAAAGAGGTCAGGTGATGTCACTAAACCTACTGGAAGCAGGAAGTTTGAACATTTACATATCATTTCACACAAGCTAAAGCCAGAGATGTGATTGTTGGCTCATTATAAAGGAAATAAATACAGCAGGTTTTCATTCAACCCTAACTTGTTTGGAGACCACAGTTGCCCTTTAAAGGACAATTACACTCACCTTTTCCCCATTCCATAGCTGCATATTACCCAGGGTGATGGCCTAAATAGCAAAGTCTTCACCCCTGGATCTTTTCACAATGTAGCCATGTAGCCTTCTTAGCAGAGCGTGTCATCCCATTGGCTACATCGTGGAAGAGGACTAGAACAAAGAGGGTAAGTTAAAGTGAGTAAGTACAGCTGTTGGGTGAAGTACCCAGGGGTGAGAACATAGCGATTTAAGTCTACATCCTGGGTACTATACAGCTATGGAAGAAGAGGAGCTAGGAGAAGGCGAGTATAATTGACCTTTAAAGCTTGCCCCATAAATAAGCACTGTAAAATTTTGTCAGCTATTTAACGGTTAGTATGTCCACCAATTTCTATTCAGTTTAACTGAAGAACGGGAGGTAAATGAGCTATGTCTTACCTCCCATCCTTCAGTAAAACCAGCAGAATATGAAGAAGAAACATACTGCGGATCGCTCTAGTGCCGGCTTCTCACTGACATATCCTGACGCTTCCACACTTACCTGGCACTGTGTGTGCATGCGCGCACAATGCAAAAGGACTGTGGATGCGTCAGAGAATGTCAGTGGACCCACCCTTTAGGAACTAAGCATATGAGGGGCCAACAAGTAAACAAGCATACTATACATCCTATTGACATTACCAGGAGACTTGCAGATGTTGGATTATTTTATTCTCTATAGCCATGTTACTCGGTCTCCTCTGTAAAGTGGTCCTAATAAATATAAAAAAAAATTTACATTATTTTTAAGGTTCCTGCCAAACTAAACTGTCTGCACAATGTAAATACCTGACAAATGACTGACACATAGTAGAGAGATGCTGTCTAACCAATGGTCTTGAAACCTTATAGGTATTAGCCTATTTTAAGGGGTTGATGAACCTTAACAGGATACCTTTGCTTATGCAAGTTATTAAAAATGCTGCCTGCTGCAAAAGATATTAAAGTAAATATAATCTAACAATTTAGCTCTCCAGCTTCCCCCTGTGTTTTCCTGTTTCGGCTCTTTGCCAAGTGCTATCGGTTTTCCCACCCTCTGAGCTGTTCACATGAGTCTAAAGGTTTGCAAACCAGAGTTAATTTAATAAAACATGCATTTAGGAATAAAATACGTTTAAAAAGTTTATTTGACAAAAGTGCTTTATTTATGTTTATAAATGCTATTACATAATTCTCTGTGACAGGCGTCAAAGCCAATATAGCCCTTGTTACATTCTTAAAAAAAGCGGACTTAAATCTTTTTTACTGCATTAGGCAGCCCTTGGTTGATTTAACTATATCCTACTTAGTACATTAGACTTAGTTCCGCTTTAAAGAATATATCCAGCCCTCTATATAACTTTTAACCCCCAACCAGTACCCCCAAAAAAGTTGTTTTCGCAATACTTACCTTAATCTCTGGCACTCTTAAAGCAAGATATTTACCTTTAAATTTGTTGGGCCCTTGCTGCTCTTATGAATACTAGCCCCCATTCACAGGCAATGACCTCCGAAAGCTGTTGTTTCAGAGAGCCAGGGGGAAAGTTATGTATTGCAAAAATATTTTTTGGGGGGGGTACTTAATGAGAGTTAAAAAGTGGACATGCCCTTTAATTTACAATAAAATATCTAATTGTTACCAATGTATTTGTAGTTTTTATACTAGCCATGCAGCTACCTTTTAGAAAAGAAAAAAAAACAGAAAACACCAACATTCACTGACCTCTATGAAACAGTGCCACAGGTAAGGTTATTCATAGTAACATAGTAATATAGTAATTAAGGTTGAATAAAGACATACGTCCATCAAGTCCAACCTATTCCCCCTCTTTATATATATATCTTTTTTTTTTAACCCTACCTAATAGTTGATCCAGAGGAAAGCAAAAAACCCCAGCTAAAAAGGGGGAAAAAATTCCTTCCTGACAAACGGCAATCGGAATGTATCCCTGGATCAACCAGATCTATATGTATTAATACCAGTAATTCTCAATATTTTTGAGTTTTAGAAACTTATCCAGGCCTTTTTTAAAGCTATTCAATGAACTTGCCATTACCACATCTGCCGGAAGACAGTTCCACAATTTCACCGTTCTCACTGTAAAGAAACCCTTCCTAACCTGAAGATGAAACTTCTTTTCTTCCAACCTTAGAGGATGTCCATGTGTCCTCTGATATGACCTATTAGTGAACAATGCACCAGATAGTTCATTGTATGGCCCATTAATATATTTGTATAAGGTAATCATGTCCCCACGCAAACGTCGCTTCTCCAATGTAAACAGCTCTAACTTGTCTAATCTGCCTGCATATTCAAGCCCCTCCATTCCCCTTATTAATTTAGTTGCCCTTCTCTGAACTGCCTCAATTTCCAAGATGTCCCTTTTACATATGGGATTCCAAAACTGCACCGCATATTCCAAATGAGGCCTTACCAGTGCCTTGTAAAGAGGGAGAATAATATTTTTCTCTCTTGAATCTATTCCCCCTTTTATACAAGACAATATCTTGTTAGCTCTAGCCGTTGCTACCTAGCATTGTTTGCTATGGCTAAGTCTGTTATCTACCAGAACCCCCAAATCTTTTTCCATTACAGATGCACTTAACACAGAGTTATTTATGGTGTAGGTGGCACAGGGATTATTAAATCCCAAATGCATCACCTTACATTTATCAACATTGAATCTCATCTGCCATTCTGCTGCTCATTTTGATAATCTATCTAGGTCTGCTTGCAGCACTTGCACATCATTGGAAGTTTCCAAAGCTCTGCATAGTTTAGTGTCATCAGCAAATACTGAGACCTTGCTCTCAATGCCCTCTTCTAAGTCATTTATAAACACATTAAACAGAAGCGGCCCCAGTACAGAACCCTGAGGCACTCCGCTTAGAACTTTAGCCCACATAGATGTAGCTCCATTAACCACCACTCTCTGTTTGCGGTCCAATAACCAGTTCTCTATCCATGAACAAATGTTTTCTTCAAGGCCAACAGTCCTCAGTTTATACATTAGTCGCTTATGTGGCACAGTATCAAAAGCTTTTGCAAAATCCAAATATACCACATCCACTGCTGTGCCTGAATCTAGCTTCTTACTCACTTCTTCATAAAAACCAATAAAATTTGTCTGGCATGATCTATTTCTCATAAATCCATGCTGACTACTACTAATAAGATGATCCCTGGAAACAAAGTCAAGGATATGATCCCTTAACAAGGTTTCCATCACCTTCCCTACCACTGATGTTAGGCTTACAGGTCTATAGTTTCCAGGCTGTGAATGTCTACCTTTTTTGAATATTGGTATTACATTGGCTTTTTTCCAATCCAGTGGCACATCCCCAGACAAAAGCGAATCTGAAAAGATGAGAAACAGTGGTCTAGATAGAACTGAACTAAGCTCCTTTAAAATCCGAGGATGCAATCCATCTGGTCCTGGCGCTTTATTGATATTAACCTTGTCTAATTGTTTCCGTACCATATCCTTTGTTATCCAATGTGAAAACTCTTCATTTCTTCCCTGCATATTATTACAATCTACTGTAAGGACAAGGATTCTCAACAGTAAAAACCGATGTAAAAAAACGGTTTAGCAGATTAGCCTTTTCGGCATCCTTCTTTTTTTCTTTTTTTTTTTAACTGTGTTTTTTATTTAAAATTAGTATCCAAATGAAACAAAACAGTATTCATTGTATACATATACATTAGATTACATTATGTATTCACATAGGATTTGTCAGATTATTATTATTTTAGTTGTCGTATATAGTTTGCATTAGATTGCATTTTCAATTAAGACATTGGTGAGTTAAAAATTGACATTCAAATAATTGCATGTAGTATACATTGGATTCAGTTGAATACCAAGGTTTATATGACAATATATAAAAAGGGAGAAAAATGCAAAAAAAAAAATGGGGATATTGAACTTGGAAGTAAAATTCAACCAGTGTGTTGTTACTATATTGTTCTAGGATTGAGTTTAATTATATGCAAGGGCAGGTTGGTAGCTGTTTGGGTGTGCCTCTAGGGATCACATCCATGGGTCGTCTCCTGAGAGCCTCTACACCCTTTAATGTTGTCTCATTTTTATTCATTCCAGCTGGACCATATTTTATTGTATTTATTGAGAGATCCTCTATTCAGATATATTATTCTCAGATAGGGAAGCATTTGGTTAATCATGGTTTTCCAGGTTTTCAGTTTGGAGACCGTAGAGGCCATCCATTCCAGTGTTATGGCTCTTCTGGCATAGAATAGGGCTTCTCGTATAAATTCTAGTTGATGTTTGTTCCAGATATCTATATCTGGGATTCCAAGTATGTATATTTTAGGTTTTGGCATAATGGTAATATAGTCAAAAGGTAATTTGTAACCTTATGCCAGAACCTAGTGATCTTGGGACAGTCCCTAATTAGATGCCAGAAGTGCATCTGATGGCATTTGGGGCAGTTAGGGGAGTAGGAGGGGGAGATGCGGGTGAGTCTTTGAGGTGAAAGGCACGCCTGGTGCAGTATATAAAACTGCATCAGTTTGTTTGGGGGCGGACAGAGAGACAAGGAGATGACTGAGCAAGGTCTTCCCAGCTTTCTGACAATAGGGTATCAGTGATTTCCATTTACTCAGGACACCCGCAGTGTCTGTCTCCAGTTTAGTATTGAGTAGACAGGTATAGAGTTTAGATACCAGACGCCTCTTCCCCCCCCCCCCCGAAGGATCTCGATTATTGGGTGTTTACTTAATTGTATGGTATCAGTTTGAAAGTCTGATATTAGACAGTATCGTAATTGAAAGTAAAAGTAAAAAGCCAGGAGGTGTTTGTGAGATTGAATTTATCCGTAACTTCCTCAAAAAGGGAGTATTTTATTATTTTGTATGATGTGGGAGAAGTGACTCCTTTGTTTATCCAGAAATTAGCAGTGGGGAGTGCAGCAAGTGATGGGTATGAGTGATTGTGCCACAAGGGGGGTTGTTCCAGTGTATCTCCTACATTAAGGATCTTTTTGACCATTTTCCATATTTTGAAATGTTTGTGAAGTGGGGTTCCTTGTAGAGGGAGGTTGTTGGTTTTTGAGTCAAGGAATACCAGGAGATGGGATGGGAGGTAGGTGTAAAGGAGATGTTCTGTTTCATAAATTGATCTGTGTGTTGCATCGTTTGGGTCTTCTGATTCTATTGTACACCATGCTTTGTAGTATTTAAGCTGTCCAACTAGATAGTATAAAAGAAAATCAGGCATGGCCAAACCGGCTCTATTTT
Source organism: Hymenochirus boettgeri (assembly GCA_019447015.1). Lineage (NCBI taxonomy): Eukaryota > Metazoa > Chordata > Amphibia > Anura > Pipidae > Hymenochirus > Hymenochirus boettgeri. The sequence goes on from CM033471.1 coordinate 62,395,329, forward strand.
TTGGTCTTTGTAAAGTTTTTAGTCGGACAATAGATCTTCCTGGTCCTCAGAGGTAGGTTATCAGCATACTGTGAAGTTTAGTGAAAAATGATTTCTGTATGAACATTAGGCTATGCTGAAGCACATATAGGATCAGGTAAGGTTATTCAATGAGAATATTGCTTAATATTGTGCTTGCTTAAAAATGTTCGTTTTAGACAAGAAAATTCACACAGATTTGCAAGATTTATTGTTTTTTAAAGATCCATAACTAATATGTTGAGAAATACCAGGCAACCAAGCTATGTCAATAAACTTTGCTAATTGTGAAAGCAAGATGGTATTTTGAGGTTTGGACATGAACCTAGGGAATTTTGCACATGACCATAGCAAGCATTGAATTAACCAACTAATTACCTTTCACACATCCCAATTATCCATCTTTAAAATGCCAAAATCCATCCTAAGTTCCTGCATGAACAATGATGTTCACATGCTTTCTCCCATATAATTGGAATAGCATGTGGAATGTGATTTTTTTTTTTTCAAAAAAACATCAAAGCTTTAAAGAGACCCTTTAAATTCCAGATGTTATTTAAAATATGCCTAGGCTGTTACATTAGATGTTTTATTAAAATGCATTATACTTTGAGGCAAAAATAATGTTGCAACTGTAAGATAATAAATATGTTTTCTCATAGTTAGAACATGATTCATGTGAGGGGAACGCTATTTTAACTAAAAATCAGGATATAAGACAGGCTCAAAGCCAGCAGGCCGCATACTGAATGTATAGAGATGACTGTAAACCTTCATTAAGAATACATTTTTGTGTTCCCTTTTTTCAAAAGCTTCCACTTCTATACTATTGTTATTATTATTGTGGATTTATATAGCACCAACATCTTTCATAGCACTTTACAATTACATGTTTACATTCACATCAGGCCCTACCCTGAAGAGCTTACAATCTAAGAACATTTTTTTACACATACAACCTATCAGTATGTCTTTATGTTTTCACCTCAAGCACAGGGGAACATACTAACTCCTTGCAAATCTGTCCAAGGGTGGATTCAAACACAAGACTTCAGTGCTGCATGGTACATTTTGTTTTATGCAATATATATATTATACTAAGAAATAGAAAGGATTTCCTGTCATCTTAGAATAATAAGACTTGTTTTGTTATGGAAGATTTGCCTGCATCCAGTATTGTGCATGCCCCAAGTACCCAAACTAAGCATGGGCTTAACCTATCACACCTGCCCATGCATGATAGAGTCACAAGCTGTAACTGTGAGAAGACATCTAAACATCCTTTGAATGTGTTCACATTTAGCCAACTCATTATTGTCATGCAGATCATTCCGAAGCTTTACTGCCCTCACAGTGAAAAAACATTTAGGTTGCTTTTTCTTAAGTCTAAAGGGGGAAGTCTCTTTTTTTCCACTTCCCATGAGAGAAAAATTGCTATGTATTTGTTAACTTTTTATTATCAGAGGTTTATTGCAGGAGGTAATTTGTTAATCAATATAGTTTCAGGATTGTTAATAAAATCTGCAAGTGACAACTAGGGATGGCCGGTTCGCGGATCCGAACCCGGATCCGCCGCGGATTTATCCCGTTCGCGAACAGCGGATTTTTCCGGATTTTCCGCCTTCCGAACTTCCGATTCGCGGATTTTTCATATTTTCGAAAATTTTCGAAATTACGAGTTTTCACGTATTTTCGAAAATACGGGAAAACATGTATTTTCGAAAATTTTCGAAAATACAAGGATTTCTCTTAATTCCTACATACGTATTTTCGAAAATATTCGAAATTACGAGGATTACTTGTATTTTCGAAAATACATATTTTCGAAAATACCCGAAAACTCGTAATTTCGAAAATTTTCGAAAATACGAAAAATCTCGTTATTTCAAGGGTATTTTATATTTTAATGGGTCCGCTTGCGGATTTTCGAATTTTCGAATTTTTTCGAAAATTCGCAGATCCACAAGCGGACCGGATTTTGCGAAGTTCGGACATCTCTAGTGACAACTAAACGACTTTAATTTTTTTGGGGTATTTAACCATAAAACTCAAATCCTTTGCTCCTGTATATAACTAAAAAGATATGTAATATAATATAACCTTTAGCAGTCTGCGACAGGCCACCTCTGCACTAGAACACTTGATTTAGCAAGACAAAGTTTTGTTATGACAACACTGGCATATATAAATTGAATAGAGGTCAGGACTTGAAGTGTTTATCCAACATGCAACATTTTAATTAATGCTGAGTAAAAGATAATTGAGAACGTATGGGATACAATTCTAGTACGTGGAAACATTCAGACTTAATCACCTGTGTATAATGAACCCTTAGTTATGACTGAAAGACATTATAAATATTAGTTACATCGATACTATTTTCAATATCTGTGAAATTGAATTAAACCACCTGAAGCCACGATCTTCAGTAATACCAACATTATCAAACAAACTATTATTCCTAAAAAATAAAGCTGTGGGCATAGGAAATCCATAATCACGTGGACAGGTGATTAGAAGGTGATTAGTAGCTCCTATGCAGTGATTACCTAGGAATTAATATAAATGATCTCACTCTGGATATTAATGTATTGTAACATTTATTTTTCACCTATTATGGGAATAATATACTATATTAGCAATTAATAATTGAGATTACCCAACTTGTGTCATAATAAAGTAAAACCTAGAAAAATCTGTACAAAAGATTTTTGTCACTATGTTTTCTCCCCCAACCACCCTCCCCCTTTCCTCTTTTTTTTCTCTAAGCCCCAAGAGTGAACATAGGATGCAAATTACACCATGATTATCACATTTAGTCTAATTACACTTAACCGACGACTTAAGAGATGACAGACTGTGGTGGTAGTGTAACCTACTGACATTTCTGTACAGCTGGATCACTTCAACCTGCACCACTGCAGCTTCAAAATCTGTGTTGAATTTCTTGTTTATTTCTTGCTTAAAATTAACAGTCAACTGAGTATAATATGTGTAAGGTCACAAATGGAACAGCACACATGAGTGATAGTGTCTGTGTTTGTTTTTACAATACAAAATACATGTTACTTTGTTCTTTTTGGTAATTTGTACCCATCAAACCATTTTTTAGTGCTTGTGGGAGTGTCTAATGTTATAACCCAATGGAATCCATGCCTCTATTCAGACTAATTTTCCACTAATTTGTCAATCAATTTTCTTCTTCTCTTTTGCACTTACATCTTTCTAACCCTATGGGAGGTATTGTGTTTCACTAATCTTTTCAGTTACATTTTTGTTTCTGGAAAAATAACTTTTTTGGTCCAATGCCTCAGTGCTGCAGTATTTCATTTGTTTAGCAAACTAAAGCTGCTTTTGGTTTTAGCTAAAGCTTAAAGCATACAATAAAGCACAAGTTACATCCATTGGCTAAATCTCCACAGGTGTTACATTTCTCACAAGTCAAAATAACAGTAATCAGTTGCCATTTAAATGCTTAAGAGATTCTTGCACTAACAATATTGATTAGGTCACTAGTTTACATTTTTATAAACTCTTCACAAAGGAGCAACCAGTTGTGCTCTTTAGATAAAACATTTTATTTGCATACGTATATACTAGCAAAAGTGTACCCATCGGAGCACAGTGGGAATTGTGTGTTTGTTTAGCTGTGTGGATACAGTGGATATAATATCACTAGCCTAGTGGTGTGCCTAGTCTGCTTTATCTCTTTGTTTTTTGGATATAATATCTCTACACACCTGGAAATTTTCAGGATTTTGTACAATTAAAAAAAGTAACAAAGACAAGAAGACATGAGAAAAAGAGAAAAATAAATCATATAAAATCATGGTACTAAAACTATCATATCCCCTAGACTAATACTAGGGGACTAGGGGCTAGTTTGGGTAGAGAAATGTCAGTGCTTCCATGATTAACATCATAGTAAAGAAAAAGTTTCATGGAGTACTCAAAACCATGTTCCCCTTTAATCTTCAAACATATGTCAGACAGATTTAGAGGATTTCCATTAGACACCCCTTTTAATGACTACGGGGAGTCCATCATTACTTATCCTCCCTGTCAACCCTAAGCTGCCATCCGGCAATGGTATAGAGGAGGTGCTAGAAAAATAATTTAACCATTTTTTAACGAAGAAAAATAGAGGTCATAACTGCAACACTCTATACAATGCTATTACAAATCCTTTATTTATCTCCTTTATTTATCTCTATACAGGCATATCAATTTAAAAATATATTCAGCCTATTTGCCTCATCCCATTAGTATAGCACATAAAAAGGCTTATCATTTACACTTCATCACATCAGTATTTAGTCAATAACTAGTGAGTATTTAAAGGGACACTAAACCGATTTTATGAAGTACAGGAAATCTGTATCTATTATTCACAGAGAGATGAGGTTGTTGTCTAGTAATTATTAAGTCCAGTTACCTCTATTTCATGCTTCCATCCAAAAGCACACTATAAAGCCAAACAATAAAAGGTTGATAGAGGTAAGACTCAGGCGACAAGCAGCATTAACCGCAACCATCAAATTTATTGCATGTGAACACACAACATGTTTCAAGCCTCACTGGGCCCTTTCTCAAGTGTCTTATTGCTTTCTTAAGTGTCTTACTTGCTTATTCCCACCTCCCTGTGAATAATAGAACATCCGTGTAACACAGATAGACTTACCTTCCGGTGCTCCACTCCGGCTCCTCTTCAGCTTGACAGGCGCGCTGTCCCTATCAAACTCCTATCTTTACTAATGATGAAAAAGATAGAAGCTCAGTCAGGACACAGCACTATCTGCTGGGAAGCGGCAAGTGGATCGCCAGTCGATAAGTTTCCTCTGTTACTCGGGTGTTCTATTATTCACAGGGAGGTGGCAATAGTCAACATGGTAAGTTATTATCTCAGGCCTTTCTAGAATATTAAATGGGGTCGCCACTTCAGCATCTGTTAGAAAGGCAGGCTAATTATAAGATGACAAGGATCGCTGGGATATGTTTTGCTCTGTCCCTTTGTCTCTCTAGGGCTTCCTGTCTTGCTTTGCTTCAATTTCAACCCTGAAAGCCAAGATACACATGAGGCCAATACATAACTAGAAAGGGAAAGTGTAAACTTTGAATTTGGCTTGAAAGGCCACACTTTGGAAGGGAATGTGTGTGTTTGTGCTGCAGATTTTAAAACTCAATACTGCCAATGATGAGGACATTGTTGTTTTTTACTTACCCTTTGTATGACTGTCACATGAATTAAAGATAGGTCAGTTTGGTGTGTGTACTTGTGTCAGGTTGGGGGATTAAAGACTAACTTTTTTGATGATTGGTTAAAATGTGTTTTTTTTTTTTATTATTATACTTACTTTTTAAATATGGTTGCCACATGAATTAATGGGTAGCTCAGTTGGTGTGTGTACCTGCGTCAGGTTGGAAGTTAAAAAACAAACTTTTTTGATTATTGATCAAAATGTATTTTTGACTATATTTATCTTTTAAGTATGGCTGCCACAGAAAGGGAAGGGTACGTCAGTACGTGTGTCAGGTTGGGGGTAAAAAAAACAACCTTTTTTGATGATTGGTGAAAATGTGGTTTTTTTTTCCCTTTAGTTACACTTTAAGTATCGCTGCTACAGTAATGGAGAGGTAGGTCAGTAGATGTGTGTACCTGTGCTACATTGGGGGTCAAAAAAAAACTAGCTTATTTGATTATTGGTCAGAATTTTTTTTTTAATATAGTTACCCTTTAAGTATACTGCCACGGAAATGGAAAGGTAGGTAAGTAGGTGTGTGTACCTGTGTCAGGTTGAGGGTTAAAAAAAAAAAACTTTGTTGATGATTAGTCAAAGTTGTTTTTTTGACTATAGTTACTTTTTAAATATGGTTGCCATGGAATTGAAAGGGTAGGTCAGTAGGTGTGTGTACCTGGATCAGGTTGGAAGTAAAAATAAAAACGTTTTTGATTATTGATCAAAATTACTTTTTTTACTTTAGTTACCCTTTAAGTATGTCTGTACTTTTTAGGTATTGTTGGCATTTATACGTGCTTCTAAGGCCATTACCCAGGTCCCTGAGTGGTTAAGTGTACGTTACCAAGGCTATTTAGACCACTTTTAATGCAGATTTTGCCGAACTTTCATTTTAATACGTTTTAACGGGTCCGCTCGCGGATTTTCGAATTTTCGGATTTTTTCGAAAATCCGCGGATCCTCGCGCGGACCGGATTTTTCGAAGTTCGGACATCTCTACTCATTACCTGCCTAACTGTTGATCCAGAGGAAGGCAGAAATACCCCCACTAAATTTATGAAGGGGAAAAAATCCTTCGGGCTCCAAGTGGCAATCGGAAATTTCCCTGGATCAACTCTACTTTATGTATCAATACCAGTAACTTGCAATATTGCTTGTTTGCAGAAACTCATCCAGCTTTTTTTTTAAATTGACCAATGAACCTGTCATCACAACGTTCCCTGGAAGACCATTACATAGCTTTACCGTTCTCACAGTGAAAAACCCTTTCCGAACTTGAAGCCTAACTTCTTTTCTTCAAGTCTTAAGGGATTTCCGCATGTCCTCTGACATGTTCTACTGGTGAAAAATGCCCAAGATAGTGTATTGTATGGCCCGTTAATGTATTGATACACAGTAATCATGTCCCCATGCAATTGCCTTTTCTCTAGCATACATAGTTGTAACTTATCCAATCTCTCTTTATATTCAAGCTCTCCCAATCCCCTTATTAATTTAGTTGCCCTTCTCTAAAATCTTCCATTTCAAAATTCACTTCAAATTCCAAATGAGGCCTTACCAATGCTTTGTAGAGGGAGAATAGCATTTTCCTCCCTTGAATCCATACCTCTTTATACAGTGCTGGCTCTAGCTGTTGCTGCCTGGCACTGCTTACTACCTTTGTATTCTCTGTATATATGCACATTATGCTGCACGCAGCAGTTTTGTGAATACCATTTTTATGGTTTTCACATTGAATGTCTTTTTTGCACCCTTACTTTTCCACATCATGTCCTAAGTGTGTTGGTTACACAAGATGGACATTTTACCCAACCAATGGGGGGAAGGGGCGTGTGTTAGGATGTGTTATATAGAATGCACTAATAGGTCACAACATTACTTGACAAAGATCCATTTGTGGACCGAAACATGTTGTGATAAACACATGGTTTAGCAATATATCTGCATGGTGGAGCAGTGGGAAGGAGTGACCCGACACATGCTTACCTGGCTGTGCAGCGAGCACCTTCTACAAAAAAAATGTATACACAACAGTGCCACCTTTTGGATTGTACTTGTAGTGTCAGTCTTTGTCTATAAGTGCACAACAGTATGCCTCTTGGAATATAATGCAATTTTCTGTCTATGTGAAAAGTTACCTAAATATTAATCATACAAAACATTGATATATTAAAGTGCTTGATACAGGTCCAAGACCCGGGACCGAAACGTTGCCACTTGATGTGATATGAATAAACCCACTTGTTTTTGTGTAAGACCAAGGAGTGTCCTGATCTATTATTTCTACTATATTAAAGCGCTTACGTATTGAAAGTGCTTTAGAAATACAACATGTGCTAAAAAATATACATAAAGTGCATCTTAAAATCTAGCCCTCCACAGAGCATAAAATGAAATAGAGCCTTCTTAAAACAGACAGTACTTCACAGCCCCATCCTATTTAAATAGCATTGCTTAAATTATCCAAGAGAGGAAACCTCTCTCACTTCTAGCATTCTCAAAGAAGTGGGCAAAGATATGCAAAGTTTTTCCTTTGTGTCCTCTATCATACACAGACATAACTTCCTGTCTAGCAAACAGCAGGTGGACTCAACCCCCTATAGCAGGTCTTCATTTTGCTTACGGAGAGAGGAGGGGTGGGAATATAGCTGCAGTGCGTGTCTGATACACATGTCCCTGGAAAGCTTTTTGATTGGTAATACTGGAACTTCCTTACACTTCCTTTCAGGCGGATCGCAGAACGACCCCCGACCGAGCGAATACACACGCGTGATTATCGGCTGTTTCGGCCGTTCGTCACATTTGTTCGTCAGGCTCGGGGGGCGGCGCTCGGGTGAAGATCACCAGGTGTGTACGAACTTTAAAACTTCTATTTTGTCTATTCCATATTAAAATAGGTGTTTCAGCTATGTAAGTACAATTAGAAATCTTAGAAATTTTGTCATGTACCTAATGTAAGTGAGTACTATACTTTACGTACCTATTTTTATGGTTATATATTTTATACACTCCCACCTCATTGGTAGCTTTAAAAACTCAATGCAATCTCCTATTAACATATAAATATTATTTCAAATGCAGGCACAAACATTTGGAAAACCAGTACCCAGATTGTATTCACAAAATTTATAAATAGAAATATTGGAATGCATCGAGCAGTCCTGGGTAATTACAGCAAAAAAACTTTATTCAAACTGTGCAAAGCATAAGCAATGTTTTGGATTGTAGTCTAAGATCTTTATCAAGACCTTGACTACAGACAGACATTGATCATGTTTTAGCAGTGTAATTTTTTTTTTTTTTTTTTTTGCTGAGTGCTCCATGCTTACCAATATAATCAAGGCAATACCATATAAAATATTAATATTGCCAGTGCTATAGTTTAGTTACAAAGGTTTTGCACTGTTTGATCAATCACCCCTAGAATGATATATAACTTAAAAAGAAGATTGTTCTGGATTAATGTTATGTCCACTTCCTAAATCCTGGGACGTAGCTGTTCTTGCAAAACAAAATTTGTAACTAAAACATGCTTAAATGTAAGAAGGAACATTTATTACTAGCCTTTACATGAAACCAATAGTTTGTTTGCTTAAAGGGGAAGTTCAGTGCAAATACATATGCTTTTCAGAAAAAAGAGCAGTATTTTTCCATCCCAATGACCTTAATCTGCCCATTCAGCATTGTGTCTGTGTATAAATAAATGCTTCCAAAATACTGACTTCCTGTTTGCAGGACCCCTAGTTGAGACCGTTATGGTCTTGCCCTTGACCCAGCACCTGGGTTGATTCAGTTGCTCAGTAGAGATCTGAGCATGTTTGACCCATCCAACAGCCAATCAGTAGAAATAACTGTTAGGAACATTCCAAGCAAGTGGTGCATCCTGGGAAGAAGAAGGAGCATTAGAACCTGAAGTTTTTATAAACAATGGGTACGCTGTCTATACAAACAGCGTGAACACTGTTTGAAAGTTCGGATTGAAATTGGTCCGTCATAGCTGAAATATGCTTCTGCTATTTAGACCCGAATAACTGAAATTTTGATGCCAACAGTCGATTAGCCTAAAATAAGTGTTTCTTTGAGAATTTTACAGTAAACCTTGCACATCTTCTTTCTTTCATTATTTTTCTCCTGTTCATATTTTTTTAAAAATAATAAATAAAATAATAATAAAACTACAGACCAAATATGTTAGAAAGTAAAATATTCTAACAAAATGCCCAAATCTTTTATCCAAAAGATTAGCCAATAAAAGGTATTATTTTATTTCCTAGACGTCTTCACTTTCATCAATGGCTAATACGGTACAATTCTCTACTACAAATCTTTTATCCTCAAGCTTCTGAGTAACCTTTTTTCAATACATTAGAAAAAAACATACAAAAAAGTTTAAAATGCATAACCACATGTGAGAAACACATGCAATCCGATGCTGATTCTAAAAGAGGACATGTTGTTTAAGTTAGATAAATTAATACCATAATAACTTTTAAGCAGTGTTTCTTCAGTACAGATACCCCCCTTGTTTGAACAAATTTCAAACAAGTACCCTTGAGCTCTGATCACCATAGATCGTGAAATCTTCTCATTATTTTTGCATCAACATGAAGATGTTTCAATGGCACCGCATACCCCCTACTTGTGTCTCAAGTGGCAGGCATAAAAAAATATAATCAACAGTTTTATGTGTTACGTTGCTAACACATAACAGTGCAAAAGAGTTACCATACAAATATATTGCTGGAGCCCCATTGTGTAGGCACATTCATTGAGTTCCAAAATATTGGTGTAACAATACACCCCAGACACACACCATAAAATTTGTATCTCTGTGGGAAGATTGATAAATATTTTGTATTACACATACCTAGGAATTCTACATATTTTTTAGATTTCTGAAAAATCATTGTGTTGATGTTGCAGTCAGTAGGTGTGTGTACCCATGAATGAATGGTAGGTGACAGTGCAAAGTTCTGGGATCCAAGAAAAAATAAATAAATATATATATGTGTGTGTAAGGAGACTAGTTTTATATATATATATATATATATATATATATATATATATATATATGTATATATATTGCAATCGGTAGATTGAGCACTCATAGGGCTTGTAACGAAAGGATATCCTGAGGACAGCTAATGTTATAGCCGAAACGCGTTGATATTATCTTGCACTAATAAAAGTTTATTTCGTTACAAGCCCAATGAGTGCTCCATCTACCAATTGCAGTGTTTATCCCCTTATGCAACACCGAGGCACTAGATGAAAAAAGCGAGCGTGCGGGACCAATGGATGACATAGAAATATATATATATATAAAAAGAACAGAAATTTGGCTTTTTCAAGCCAAATTAATATATTTATTCCATAAAAACATCTTAACTCAGTATATTTGCATATACTGACCTTACCACTCACACTGTGTATAAACACCAAATTACACTAAATGTGGCCATTACATCAGGATGATTTTACTTACCCAACCGAGCGATCCCATGACATTAGGCCGATCCTGTTGAAACGGTCTTTTCCGTTCTTCTTTGTGAACAACTTGTGATCGCAAATTCAATTCATCTTGTGATCGCATGTTGGTCGCAAAAAAAGAAGAAAGGGAAAGGCGGTTCCGGCAGGATCGGTCTAATGTTGTGGAATCGCTCAGTCAGGTAATTAAAATCGTCCTATTGTAAGGCCACCTTTAGTATGGAAGTGTTTTATCAACTCATTAAACACTTACCATCCTTAACAAGTGTCATCTTTGATCATCTGCATCATCTGCACTGTACTGTCTGATGATCAAACATTCCTGAAAACTGTGTAATTTTATCACTGAAAGCATATAGTTACAAATTCAGATTCCTGTTTTAAAGCCCTTTGTGTGGTTTACATACAGAATCTCTTCTAGTTGTCTGCTGTAAAGAAATGGAATATATTTGAGAGTTTTGGTGATACGCCATCTATTCTATACAACCGTATAAGAGAGATTTCTGTTCATATTTTAAAATTTAAATATTTTGCTGCAGATCATTAATTTATAGTTTGCTGCCTTATTCATTTCAGAGTGTTTTCTAGGACAAACCTTGCTGTGGGAGTTTTTAATTTTGGTTTTGGGTCAGCAATACAAGTGTGCAAGCTCCCCCCAGGTGGCACTTAAGAGACTGCTGGGTTATAGAGGAGCTTCTCCAAGAAAGTGAGGTGATTGACAGGTAAGGGATAAAGCAAATAGTTTCAGTATGACTTTGTAACCAAAGCTATGAGGGTGAGCAGTGTGAGAATTTCAGTAATGTCATGGGAAATGGTTATGGTCATCTGTTTGATTAGCAACAGTATGCACATCTCAAGGGTCAATGACTGGGTTCAAGAGGGCAAGCCTTTGGTATTGTGCTAAATTGTTGCCATATTTTATTTAAAGTTAGACATAATTACTAAAATATTTAGTGATCAAAGAAATGCTGCTGTAAATAACTAAATATGTAAGCAACATTATTGTTTAAACTGTGAAATTTATGGATTTTTTTCATAAGCTAAAACATAGTGCTATTATATAAATGCTCAGCATTACATACATAAGGATTCCCTACACTTTAGTCGTAACAAATGTCTTAGCAAGTCTAAAGGTACATGCAGACGTACAATTTTCTCATCCTTGAGCAGGTGATGCACAACCAACAAATGATTGCTTCTGCCGCCAATCATCATGTGTGTTGTGGATCCATACTTCTGCCGGATTAATGAATGCTGCCATTCAAATAGCCACACGTGGCTAGTCATCTAATATGTTTATGGGCCTTAAGATTGTATTACCTAAGACCCCAACTAATTTTAAAATAAGAAAGAAGCCACAAACAACCATGCCACTATACACACAATCCTTGTATTATTTTCTTAGTATAGCCTTGGTCAACATAAAGTGGGAGCCATATGAAACCAAGTCCTCTTTTTATTTCAACCTATTTGCAATTTTGTGTTTTTATGCATTGTGCTTCTATAAGTGGATCTTGGTTAGTTTTCATGTTCACCCGTTTAAAAGCCTTTTAATGTAGAATAAACACTCCAACCCACTTTTCCAATACTTACCTTTTCTTTCTAGTGCTCCTGAGACAAGAAACCTTACCTTGAAGCCTGCCGGTTCCTTGCCACTTTGTTGCTGTCACCCTAGCAATGTAATAGAGCAAGTAGGTGTATAGTGATCCCAAAACTATATGCTAATGCTTTATTACATTACTTGCGGCAGTGTCGTGGGCATGTTTTACAAAAGCCTCTGCTTAACTTGTATTTGATTCACACTAACCTTTATTGAATTGGTTAGAGTGACTTTAACAGGTTAGCGTTGTGTTGATTAGTGCATTGTCCCATTAGACAATGGAAGTTTGACATGTTTTTAAGCAGTACAGCTCTGATTTTCTATATTATTTGTTGCAGTCACCATTTTATCAAATGTAAATATTGAATCATTTATATACCCAATTTTTAAATAATAAATAAATAATAATTGTAAATGATTGTACTGACCCACTGTTTTAGTAATTTTAAAATAAGAGGCGCTTAGTGGTGGTCCTGGATGTCTGTATGTGGCAAGTGGTGGGTACTGACCAGGGTCTTTTAGTATCATTTGAATGCTCTTATAGATTTGGTTTTCTTTCAAGCTTTTTACTGTAAGGACTCCTCCTGGGCTATCCAATACTCCTTGTAGGTAGCTAGCAAAGGGACACTACAAGTCTTTCTATCATGGCTTCATTTGGGCACACTAAAGGAATTCTAGTGGTCTAGGGCTTATGCAGTTATTACAATTCCCCTTTAATAAAGCTGCAAACCTGACAGCCATCATTCAAAATATTATTTACTACCTTTTAATGGGGCTAATTTGCCATGTAAGCAAGTTTGTTCAAGGAATCTGTATGGTGGAGACAAAACTATAAACAGTAGAGGCGTTTATCGCTGTTCATAAAATCGAAATCAACCCCCAGCTCAGAGACCTTTCAGGGTGCCTAACTATTTTGGATTTTTCGGAAATGCGAATGTAATGGAGTTGTTGTTGCAGTAGAAGAATTGCATTAATTCTGCCCTTTTCAGGTTATTATATTAGTGCCTGTAAAAGATTGTTTTGTCATTTACCACCATACTGGGTTATCACTGCATTATGTAAAGTAAAGCCATGTATAATGCACATTAAAAATAATGCCTTTTTTTATCATATATTACAGGCCATTTGGTAAATACATCTGCTTCATAAATACAGTGATAAGTGAAAAGAGAAGGGCTAGTGTCATAACCCCAGCCCCCCAGCAGAACTGTGATAGGGCGCCTGTTTGTGCTTTATCCACAGTGGTTGCTCCCCCTGCTCGCCTGGTAGTTATGCCCCTGTGAAGGGTAGTGCTAAATGCCAGTTTTTAGCTCCACTAGAGCTCCACTAGAATTAAAGATCCTTCTTTGAGAGAGTAAATGTTGTAGGATTTGTTCTTAACGTAGACTTTAGGCAATAATTTCATTTCATTGCATTGTAATCTAATACCCTAATACTCTAACTTTAGTCATTTTTATAGCATTGGAATTTCCGTTTAGCAAGCCTGCACACTCCTAAATGTTAAATTAACATCAATTTTTGACTTTCTTCCAGGCTATCTAATTGCAGAACATTTTCATTAAGAGTGATTAAGTATGGATTGAACAGTGGAGCAGTAATAATTACAGCCTCAGGACAAAAGCCTATAATTTAACAATCTCTTAAAGTGTATGGAGTACAATTTCTACTAATCATAAAGAATGGGTTTAAATGGTATTAACAGTTTGCACATAAAAACGGCAAATGCCGGTTTTAAGGTATGTTTAAGTATGGATTTGTTTGTATTGCTGGAGTTATTTTATTTTAGCAAAAGACTAGAAATATTTCAGAAATTTGCTAACATTTTACATAAAAATCACCTGAACACTATGAGTTTTTTTCACATTAAAAATTCTTTGCAAAGAATTATTGCTGAAGCAGGCTATGTGTTAGAGACCGAATGCAGAGCTAGACAATGTTAAGTGATGGGAGGGGTAACACAAAGCAGGAAAACTGGATGAGTGAGGCAGGAAAGAAAAAAGAAGTTTGTTTGGGCCATACTATCAGGTGACTGCCCTTAAATAAAACTGTATGTAAAAATATGGTGATAGGATAAAGGATAAAATACATTAGGGTTAAATAAAAGCCTGCTCTATTACTATCAAAACAGAAGTGCAATAAGTTGTATTATGAAACTATTTTATTATTAATTACCAAAACCTGAAAACCTTGGCTTATACACGAGTATATACAGTATAATTATTGATTAAACAACCTATATAATCACTATATAAAATGTCATGTTGGGGGCTAAAGTGAATTAAATAAAATATTGTTTTTTAAATATTTTAAAGGCCATGTCCACCATCCAAAACTAAAAATGTCCCCACAGTGTAGTTTAACAAATACTTACCTAACATTTCTGTTTCACATGGTTCTCCTGCAGTGTCTAGCCAAAGTCCCAGAAAGTGAATAGCAGGAGCCTCTCTGTGTGTAAAGAGGTTCCTGCCTCTTCTCCTTTGAGAGGTTTTTGGCATGTGCAGTGGAGCCCTCCCAACCCCCCACACACCCCTCCCTCCCTTCCTCTAGATCCCTCTTTGCTGCCTGGTGCTCTACCTTAAAATCCTTTTTTTTTAGTGTAGGGGACCCTAGCCTAGCCTAGCCCACCCCCAACCACTGTGTTCATTTGCTAAAAAAATCATCAAGAATGTACTATATTGCTTCTTTCCCCGGCGTTCTGCACTGCTGGTAGCCACGTCTGTGATTTGCAGCCAATTACAGACGTGGCTACTGGTCCGGCCCCCTGCTTACAATTTAGCAGAGGGCTGGATCAGAATGCCTGGGGAATGAAGCTCTGTATGTCCAGCCACCTGTACACAAACTTTTCGTATTGGGCTAATTGCCCCTCAAAACCTCGATCTTGCGAGGTTCTTAGTTTTCAAAGCTGCCATTAAACTTACTTACCAGCCTTCATTCCCTCAGCATTCTGCTTAGCTCCCATGCCTTTTCCGTGCACATAAGGGGCGGACTGGCAGTGGCACCTGTGATTCGCTGATATATGGGGTAATTAGCCTAATACTAAAAGTTTGTGGGGGGTGGGGTGGACATACCATTTAAAATAATTACTTTGTATACATTCATTGGTTGAATTATTTAATTACTATTACTTGGTAATATGCCATTAAATTCTATACAAAACAGAGAGCTACTCCTATCTGTTTAGCAGTTTGTTTACAAAGTGTATGGGGAAAATGTAGCAAAAACTTTAACACCCTTCTAAAAGTGTGTGGTCTGGGTGCAAAGAAATCACCAAACCCTTCACTAAATCCTTTTGGATGCACTTCTATAGTTACTTATAATTATGTGTTATGTAAAAAGGCACAGATCGCACCTACCATCCACTTACCGCCCTAGCTGGTTGGCTAAGATGCAGCAGCCTCAGGCCCGTCATTTGAACCTTCAGCAAAACAGAAAATCCACAAATGAGACGCAAACGGGCAGAACACAGCATAAAGGCAATCCTCCTTGATCAATTAAATGGCAACACCTTTATTATTAACAGCCTGATGTGTTTTGAACTTCAAACATCCATAATCATAGGAATCACTTCTTAGTAATATGCCATTGATATACTATCAGTAACCAGTGCAAGCAATAGAGCAAAGTACTCTTTGTATTACAGACCAATTCCCACTTTTATCATTAATGGGGCAAAGCCTTTAGCAGTGGCAGGAAGCCAGGGAAAACAATTTATTACAAGTCATATTTACTTCACCACGTAAGCTGTGGTTAAAAGATCAATATTTTCCTAGCAAAATACTTGGCAGAGAAAGCATTCATTCTGATGCCTGCAAAGTCTAAATGATTTAGTTACTGTATGTTCACTTTGTCATAATTCAAGACGTCATACCTCCCAGGTTATTTGATTTGTTGCCTTTTTATTTATTAATTACTCCCTCTGTCTGTGGAGTAATGGCACCCCATTCCAGTGTTACCTTGAAAAAAAGGAAATTTAGGGGAGGGGCTTATATTGATGATGGTTGATCTGGTTTAGATAATATTATATTGCAGTACAGTGGTGTTGGAAAATTATGTATAGGCATCTTAGTTTTAAAATGGTATTATTCTCAGTAAACACAAATAAAATTAAAAATATTATATACTGTATTTCTCCCACATTTACAGGCATCATAACAGATTGTTGGTGCAGTAATCAGTTGTCTGCATCAGTTGTGAAACATTATGCTTTAAGCTCTGGCAATCGGGAGGCAAGTCCTAACAGCTTGTACTACACTTTGTCCAAATTGCTTTGTGTTTTCTGGGGTCCATCTGGAGAATAAATTACAGTGCACTTATTTTTCAGTTGTTTGGTTTTTTTGCATTAATTATATGCTATAGTTCATTTTCTTCTTCTAAAATGTTGTTTTTCTGTTTAATAAATGTATTTTTATGTTTAGATGTGTATCTTTTACAAAACATTCAAAACTGAATGTGAAAGCTTGGATAGAGGTCAGAGAAGACTCTGACATTGTGTGTATCCTCCCTGTAGAAATGAAAAACTGGTATCAGATTTTGATTTAGCATCTAAAATTGATCTCTGTTTAAATAAACAATACTCTCATTTATTACCAATTTTCACATTTTACTGTACCACAGACATGCCCCTTCATGCTTCCGGGCAGGGTGGGGAAAGGGGGCGTGATGCGTTGTCACGTGGGGGTGGGGCGTGGTCTATGGTGATTGGAGGCGGGGTTAGGGGCATTCCTGGGGCGTGGTCTTGCAAAGTGGGTGGGACTTTGGAGGAGACTCAAGTCTCCTCTCAAGTCCGGGAGTCTGGGTTGGTCTCGCGGGAGTGCAGGAGACCACCCCAGAATGAGGGAGACTCCCGGACAATCTGGGATTTGGGTGGGATACCTGTTACAAGATTCTTAAAGGACATGTAAACCTTTAAAACAAAAAACTGGTTACTTAACAGTTAATTCTGCCCAAAACCTGCTATTTTTGCCAGCTTATTACATGCATTTTTAATGAGATATTTAAACGGCATATCCACCATATGCCCCACTGTGTAGTGTTAAAAAATCCTTACTTTTCTACTCAGCTCTTTATGGTTGTCCTGCAGGGCTTAATGAAAGTCCATTAAAGTGAAGAGTAGATGCCTCTCTGTGTTTAATCCGGAGACTTCCTTGTCTCACACAAGCATGTACAGTGGAGCTCTCCCCCCTCCATTTCTCTTGGAGCTGCATTAAACTTTTTTAAAAAATGATGTCTCATATAATGTAGGGGACCCCCCTCTAACCCTAGTTTCCTCAGCTCCCTCTACTAGCCGCGTCTGTGATCGGCTGACTCTCGGCCAATCAGCTGTTCCCGGAAATAACAGAAAAGGCCAAGTCTGAGGGAACGTAAGTACAAGTACAAGGTAGATAAGTACAATTCTGGCCCGATTTTAAACTTTTAAACATTGTGGTTAGGGTTGGATTACATTATATAACTTTTTTCCAATTTGAGGTGGAGCTAGCCTTTAAATATAATTATTGTTTCCTCCCTCTATGCATTCAATCTGCTGAGATCACAACCAATGATTGTTTCCCCAGCTACACCCACTGCCCATGCTCAAGCTAATAAAAAGCTCTTTGAGCAAAGGGAGGAGACAGATACCTTTGTCAGAACAAAAGAGAATGTATCATTATTTATCTGGTTACAAATTCAATATAATAAACTGGTACAAATAGCAGTTTAACAGTACCAGGGTGAGGTTTTGTTTTTTTGTATGATTTTGGAACACAAAAAGTAGAAATATTAATCAGGTGTGTAAGATATTGTTGCAGAAAAGTAAAAGCTATACATTATTATTAGACTACATGTAAAATAGTACGCCTATGTGCAATTTTAGAAGATTTTTCTTGGCCTGCTATCTCTTGCTGACAGTACTTCTGTCATTTTTTTGGAATGCTGTTTAATGTGGGAGAAGGAGGCATGCTGGCTCATGGGAAGCAAAGTATTAATCTACATTTTAATGTGAATGAAGATTGTATCCCTTCATATTTCTATAATTATATCACAAATTGCACACTGCAGTAGTCCCTAAGGCTGTAAATCAAGTAGGTTTTGTTTGTGCATATTTTTATTTAAATTACAACAATTATTCATTCATTGTTAAGTAATTGATAATAAGTCCATCTTTTAGAGATTTCTTCATTCAGATGGTTTTGTTGTAATTGTTTTTCCCTACAAAAAATAATTTTTAAGCCTTACCTGTTTGTGGGGGCATTTGGGATGTGAAAAAAGCCTTCGGAGCTATGCAACTAGTGTTTTAGTGGTATATTAAACAGTAATTGGCTAGCTGATCAAATAAGCCTATTGTGTTTTGGCAAATGCAAAAGAATACAATTTTAGAGTCCCTTAAAGCCATTTATGTAGGTAAGGTTATTCAAATGTGATATCAAACTGCAAATACTGTATGTAGTATTATTCACAGCGCTATGTTGAAATTACAGTACTGTAATATGACTCTTTAGAAACTTTTTTACAATTTGTAGATATATTTAGTAATGGATTGTGGGTTGGTGATTTTGTAAATATCGATCTACTCTTCAAAACTGTATTATAATATAGTATAGTAGAGGTATTTGAGGTTGAGAAAAGACATATGTCCATCTAGTCCAAACTACTCACATTTTCTGCCAAACACTTGAGCCAGAGGAAGGCAAAAACAACCTAATCTCTTGGGCTGACCTTATTTCTAAGGATGCTAGTAGGCCATAAAACATGCAATTTTTTTATTGTTGTTGAAAACGTTTTCTTTGCAGATCTGTTCAAACAACTGTAAGAAAACTTTCAATTACGTTCAATTAGGAATAAAAAAAACCAAAATATTGTCCTGAGTGACCACAGCTTTTACATGTTCTTATCTGATTTATGTCATGATATTTTTCCTGCCATTATTAGGAAAAACTTGTTAACAATGTTTCAGAAATGGCTGTGATGTAAATAAATCCAACACAGAAGAACAAAATGTAAACAAACAAAAGTATGACACATGATCATTATTTTAATTGAGAACATTATTTTTCCATTAGTTTTAATTAAGGAAGTGGAATGACACATGACTTTTTTTAGTTGTTTGTGGTTTCTTTGTTTTGATTGTGGTTTAGATTTTTAAAGTTTTTGCCAGAACTGTTTAAATGTTAGGTTTGCCACTGTAATCTGATATTGTAAAGAACAGACAACTTTTTAAAACAACAACTACAGTATAAAAATTCAGCGGCTTGGGTGAAGGGGTGTAAGTAGATATTTCAGTAATCTATACTATTTAGACAAATTAAAAGGGAACCAGGGGAGGACTGGGACCTTTTGGTCTGGGGGGCAAATAAACCAAGTAGCCCTTTCAAGGCAGATTGCAAAATATTTGACCATGCCCACTTTGCTATGGTCTCACGCACTTTAAGTTAAGCCCATTTTTAAGACTACTATTCTCATTTTTCATGGTTGCCTGTATACATTTTCAAGTGTATGATGTGGTTAATATAATTAACAGTCTAATAAACTGAATGCTGACTTAAGGCTGGCTAATGATCTGGAGGGCTGGCCATACTGGGTAGTGATCTGGAGGGCTGGCAATAGTAGGTAATGAACTGGAGGGCTGGTAACATTGGATAATCATCTGGAGGGCTAACTAACACTGGCTAATGAACTGGAGGGCTGACTTATAAAAAATGTGATTATATACCTGAGACCCCCATATATTGCTCTGCTCTACGCTTTCTGCCCAGACTGTCGGTAAGTAATCTGCTAAACACTGATGTGTTGCTTCTATTAATCTGATAGTCTGGACAGTCTGGGCTGGAGTTTGAAGGATTCCAAGAGCAATCTCATATAAGCACACGCTACACCCCCAATCAACTTTACCATGTCAGCCAAGGCAGACAGACACAGTTAAACTTCAAACTGAGGCAATGTCTCCAAAACCTCATTAATGACATCCCATCCTCATAAATCCTTTTAGTTTAGGCTGTGGTGCATGTCAGCTCTCAGTGTTAGTAAATGAAAAAATTTCAGCAGCAGAGGAAGAGTTTTCGGTTCCTAATAGCTTTCTTTGGAGACCAGCCTGGGGGGCATTTGCCCCTCGGCCTACTGGACCAGTCCTCCCCTGAAGGGAACTAAAGACCCAAACCAACCTCCTCCTACTTGTATGACTGGGTGAGGCTGCAACGTGCCTTACCATTGGTCAGGTCTCAGAGAGTGGGTGGGGCGTTACCAACTGCATTGTTTCCAAATTATAGAAAATACTGTTAAAGGACAATTATACTCACCTTCCCTCCGCTCCTCTTCTTAGGTCTGTACCTTTTGACCAGGGTGAGGACCTGAACTGCTAGGTCCTCACCCCTGGGTTCGCGAAAGTTAAAGCACAGCGTTACTGAAACGCTGTTCTGGCAGGCTCCTCCCCCTCCTCTCATCGGCGACGAGGCCAATAGGAAGGCACGCTCTGCAACGAGCTATTTGGGCTCGTCGCGCAAGGAGAGGAGGGGGCGGAGCCTGCCAGAGCAGCGTTTCAGTAACGCTGTGCTTTAACTTTCGCAAACCCAGGGGTGAGGACCTAGCGGTTCAGGTCCTCACCCTGGGTAAAAGGTACAGACCTAAGAAGAGGAGCGGAGGAAAGGTGAGTATAATTGTCCTTTAAATAAGACTGGTTACATTGCAAAGTCAGTATAATTTGACATTATTTATATTTAGGAGATAATGGTTGGTTTAGTCCAATATTCAATGGACTTGTTTGGGGAATCCCCTGTAGTAGTTTACTACTATGGTGGTACTCCTGTAGTGTTATTTTTTGGTGCCACATTTGCAGTAACACCCCCCCCCCTTCCCAATTGCATTCTCAAGATCCAGATATCCCATGTTCTATAACATCCCCTCATATTGTTTGTCAAGGTATGCACCATGTATTTGCCACTGTGCACCTACCATATCCTTTTAATCAATTGGGTTTTGGACACTTTGCCTCCCTTCCATGATTTTGGATATGCCCATTAGCAATGATTTTGATCTGCCATTTCTTGACAACCTATGAAACATACGATCAATGTTGTGTATGGAGGCGGCAGTGGCATATGGGTCATAAAGTATTTTATATGACTTTTGTATTTTATATGACTCATGTGGCTGAAGCGCTATATACAGTAGGAAAAGAGAGATACAGGTTATACATGTTGTTTAGATCCTCATCCTGGGAACTTTTAAGGGGAGGGGGGAAGTTAAAGGGAGTAATAATTACCCTTTTATATGGAAATGATCATTGTGTAAGTGATATGATGCAATTATAGATTGTAACTTATGAAGTAAATGCAGACATAGACATATGTTATTGTATGGAAATCTTTGAGTATATTATTCATCCACTTGTTTCAAATAAATCATCGTTTGGCTTATAGGCATGTTTGAAAATTTGCTTTGACAAAATATACAGTGAATGCAAGAGAAAAAGCCTTCAGCCGTATTAACCAGGAGTGCAGGTTTCTGGAGTTAAAGTAGCCCTAACCGATTTAATATCACGTTATCAGCTACCGTTAAAAGGTCGCAAGTGGTAATGCCATCTTCACATTCATTGTGAGACGCACACGCGTTATTAAATCAAGTATAGGAGATTTACCCAGAGCGATAGCAGTTCAGGGTAAATCTCCCCCTTTATTTCACAATGTAAATCCTAAGGCAAGGTTTGGATTGTGTATTTGGGTGAAGTTGAAGATTGAAGGAATTTTTCATGTGTTTCCCTTTCAATTTCTCACACATTATTCAATCAGTTTCGCAATCTAATTTAAAGCTCTACAAAATGAAAAGTCAGAAATTCAATTAAATGAAACTGTCAATTGATTATATATTTATAGCCTGAAATTATTAGTACACACCTAATTGTCAGTTACCTAATTCTTGAAAATGAGTGTAGTGGCATGAAATAACTTTTCTTTATTTTTAAATAACTTTTTTTTACATATATACGCAATAGCTACTGT
Source organism: Hymenochirus boettgeri (assembly GCA_019447015.1). Classification (NCBI taxonomy): domain Eukaryota; kingdom Metazoa; phylum Chordata; class Amphibia; order Anura; family Pipidae; genus Hymenochirus; species Hymenochirus boettgeri. The sequence goes on from CM033471.1 coordinate 62,417,639, forward strand.
GCAGCTCATTAATATGAAGTATACGGTAGTTATTATGATAACTGTCCATTATAAGGGTCATGTTTTCATAAAAAAGGTGTTGTCTTGAAAGGGACAGAATATACAAAAAACAGAACAGAAAGCTATATACAAAAAACTGTACAGAAAGCTGGGTATTATATAAAAGACGATGTTTTGTACTTGCTGCTATTTCTAATAATGTATTATTTTATTTTAAAAAAATTGTTCGCCCAAACCCACCCACACACACCCAGGTCCTTACCTCTAGGGGTACATTAGATTGTCCATAATACTTGCACAAAATAGATATCTGTGCTCTGGTCCAGTCCCTTCTTTTGCTGCAACATGGATATTGGTCAGGCCCAAGGCAAAAGGAGGGGCAGAGCAGGAGTTGGCCAGGGAGCTCTTTTTTGGTCAATCTTATGTACCCCAGATATTAAGTTCTAGCATTTGAGGTTCTGATCCTGGGTACTTTTGAATGTAGGTGTGGGGTTGGGAAAATAATTGTATTTTTTTTGTAAGAATCAAATAAAAATGTATTTTTTTTGTTTGTTGAAAAAAAAAATAGTTGCAATACTTCCCATCCCCTTTGCTCTCTAGTAGAGACGGCCATCCCTACTCTCTAGTCTGATTTTGAGCTAGGTTTAATAACTTGTTAGTAAACAGTGATATCTTGGATTATAATTATTTTAATACTAGTACTCAGATTCACATTTGTTAGTTAAAACGCACTTGCTAACGTTTGCCTTTCTTTTCAGTTTACAGATCACTACCGTACCTTTTTTCTAATAATATACTAGTTGACTTTTCTGTCAATGTTTTTAGGGAATGTCTGCAGATATGTCGATAATATGCAGTCTCTCTCTACTGTAGTAAATGGACTTTCTGATTCTGATTTACAATATTCCTCAAATCCTGATGGATCTGTGACACAGCTCTGACTATGAAAGAAACTAATAATAATGTAATGCAAATGTAAAACTGTAATCTGGCCCCCCAACTGTCCGAGTTACTATTAAGTGGTCCCCTATTTAAAAAGTTCGAGGATCCCTGCTCTATTTTAACTTTCCTCACCCCCCCCCCATACCCTGAGATTTTTATACTTTAAAGCAGTCCCTGAAGCTCTTTAAAATGTATTCTCTAGCGTTGGTCCTCCTGGTTATCACCTCCTCTGCAAGCTCAATGAGCTCTTACAGAGCTCATAAAGCTGCAGAGGAGGCGCACCAATATGCAGCCAAAAGTCATAGGCCCTGACGTCGCCCTCACAGTTGTGACTGAAGGCTGCAACCAGGAAGGAAGCTGGCACCAGGGGAAGACTGTGACATAACTTTAGGGAGCTTTATGGACCACAGAGAGGTAAGTAAGTATAACAATCTCAGGGTTCGGGGGAAGTAAATACATTCCCCTTAATGTATCATTTCAAATTACACACACACACTTGCATATATTTTTGAAAATGTTGCAGTAATAAATTGCTTTTATGCAGTTTTGAAATAAACAGCTTAGTACAATGTTAAACCTTTAATTTATTACTATAACTGATATTTAAGCATAAAAGCACAGTTTAAAGATGTGTATAGAGAATACCAATTAAATATTATTTCCCCTTTAAAGGGTTAATGGCCTTTCCAGTTTCCCTAATTTTTTTCCCCACAAAAGGATTAGTGTGATCTTTCAGGACACATGCTTTTTAAAGTTGTTACATGATATTGCTTAGTAATAACATTTTTAGGGGATGCTGTCTATTCTCCTAAAAAGCCAGAGCTCAATGGAAGGCTAATTTCAGGATTACTCATGAAAGAAGATAGAGTTTCCAGTGAAACTCACCTAAATATATATAAATGCAATGTAACAGTAGCATCCTAATACCGCTGTAAAGTTTTGGGGCTTTTTTTATTTTTTTTGTTAGCTGTTGAACGCTGTTTTACTAATCTGTAGATTAAAGGGCAAGTTAACTCAAAAAATATTTTTCTCTAAAATGTATATTACCCCCCCAAACCTCACTTTTGCGATATTCCCAGCTTCCAAAAACGCTCCTGAATTTTACTACCTGACCAGGTCCCTCACCATCTAGGTGCCGCCCCCTGCTTCTGTTTCAAGCTCCTTTAGAGCAAAAACAGGAGCAGGGGACTTCTGCGCCGACAGCCACTTCATGGTCGTGGCTGTCAGGTGATTAGGCGTGACGTCATGCCGCGCCTTAACTGACAGCCGCCACCGGGAAGTGGAGCAGATGTCCGCAGCAGAGACAGCATAGGAGCGGTGAGGGACCGGGTCAGGTAAGCAAGTTCAGGAGCGTTTTTGGAAGCTAAGAATATCGCGAAAGTGGAGTTGGGGGGGGGGGTTGGCTTAGTTCAAAATTATTATTAAAATTTAGGGGCCTTGCACCCAGTAAAAAAGTGAAAGAGAAAGGGAGGACAAGACAGCAGCATAGGTGGCAAAACACTTGTGTTGCCTTACAAGGCGTACCAGACTTTCTCTTTAAAGCATTTTTTTTACATTAATTTTCCATGCAGAATGGAACTTTTAGCAGAGTGTAATATGTGATATAGTGCACATGTCTCCGCGGCTTGTACAGCACTGTGGGAGTGGGGAAGCTATATTAAGCATCTTTAAAGTTGATGTTAACTTTGGCAGGGCACCTTATTGCAACGCTTGCAGCTTTATTGTGAAACCCATGCTAATCCCTTGCTGCATCTACGTTAAGGGGTTAGCATATGTTGTACATGAAATTGTGTGCATACCACTCAATTTTGCAACTCTCCCAAATTTTTTAGAAATGTTTCAAAATATTACATTTCTTTTGTAACCTTGACATAATTCCCAGACGTAAAAGAAATGTTTTGTCACAGGATACAGCTTTTCCTATATACCCCGTGGCCTTCAAAAAGTGTGTTTAGAGATTGTCCAACACAAGCTTTAGCCTAATTGCTGCAGTTGACAGAATGGTATGGTAGGAATTCTTTCAGTGTTCATATCACTGTAAGCATTGTGCAAGTGGTTTAGCTCTTTCATAGAAGCTTATAGTTTCTTTCAATTGTGTCAACTTTATTTTCATATGCCAGATGCAAAAGAATCTGCTATTTAAAATATCTGTTAATGAAATGTTAATGAAAAATTAAATAAGAGGGGAAGACAATAGCTCTGCTAACTGCAGTCAGTTGGGATTACCTTCTGATCTCATGATTCACAGATTTTTAATAAGCAAATACAAAGTATACATCGCTGTTTTTAAAGGGCATGTCCGACTCCAAATGTTTGTTTTTTCACCGGGACTGACTTAAAGAGAGGAAAAGGTTAGGGTGGACACCTACTTTTAGTTTCCTGTCCTGTATCTTACAATTTACATGGTTTTGTAAACTAGCCAGATGTTGACATTTTGTAGCAACACAAGCAAATTATACCTAGGCCAACACCAATTTTCTATATTCACTTACCTGTATTTTTTGGGGGGCTCTGAATATAGTAAACCCATAGCCCCCAGTTGTCCTAGCTTTCCTGAGACCGAATGTGCCCTGGTGTTCCACAGGAGACCTGTCTTGGGCGTTCCAAGTACCATTGTTGGGAGGTGTATGTACTTTGCTAACTGTTTGAAAAACAAGCAGGGAGATTCAATAAAAGTTCTTATCGTTTAAAATGGTGCTAATTTTGCCCCAACCAATCAGATGTTATTTAACTTTTGAAAGCTAACATCTGATTGGTTGGGGCAAAATTAGCACCATTTTTAACGCTAAGAACTTTTATTGAATAACCCTGAAGGTCTTTATATTTGCAGAAGGCCAATTACTGTATAGGGCAAACTATAGTTGATGTGTAATTGTTCCAAGCAGCTATAAAGATTTTTTTGCAAAATAGGAAGCAGAGAGACAGATAAAATATCAACAAATTTGTTGATAATTATATTGCATTTAAGTTTTAAAATTCTTTGTGCAGCTTAAACCATAAAACTTCTGTGCTGAAAAGCTTCTCTGCCTAACAATCCTTCATGTGTGGTGGTGGTACGGAGGATCACAAACGACACAGATGGGAGCCACTACACACATACGATGGCACAATTGCATACTACAGAGACAAGCAGGAAGAAGACTGGAGCAGCAAGGGAAACTTCAAGTTAATATACCCAGGAGTCAGGACTCAGTGGTTTAGGTACTCACCCTAGGTACTATTAATGGTTGGAGGAAGAGGAGTGAGGGGGCAGATGAGTAGAATTGTCCTTTAAATCTCTTTAAAGCAATATATTTTTCAGCAGTGAATGCTTAGCATCTCTATACTATGTTCATTTGATAAACTAAACAAGAAACATTGTGGTTCGGTTCAAGTTGGATGTCTGAATTTCTAAAAATACAGAAATAGTTTTACTAACTTGGTCTGCCTTGTTTTAATTTAAGAGTTTGGAATAATAACAGCCTTTTGACCAACAAATAGGCACTGTAAGTTCCGAATGCAGGATTGTGGTCAGAAAAGGTTGGTTTTGTTGAATGCTGTCCTGTAATAGAATACGATGTACAAAATTAAAATTATACTTCTAAGTGGCTTTTTTTCTGTTCTATTTGCAAAGGTTTTTAGGAGGAGGAATGATCTTAAAGGATAACTACACTTTAAAAACACTTTTGGGAAAGATAAGGCAACTATCCAGAAATCCTAATAAATCACTGCCTTTTATATGTGTTTAAGTGATTTAAGATACTTACCGTGTAAGTTTTTCCATTGAGCTGGGAAAGTGATGTCAGCTAGCATTGTCAAAACTTCTGCACTCTCAAGGGGAGTGGGGAAGCACTGTGGGGACCTATTAAGGTAATTATTATTTAAATAGTCATCCTTTGGAAAGTTTAGGGCAGTAATTATGGGTATTAGGTTGCTAATTTATCTTCCCTACAGGTTTTAGAGTTTCATTCTGTTTTTAAATTGATGGCAAATTTAATCTTAATAAAAACCCTTAAAATGGCAATGGGGTGACTTCTGTTGAACAAAAATGTATTTGTCTATGTTTGGGGGAACAGCTGCTTATAATAGTCCCGCCTAAGGTTGCAACCTCGACAGTTTTTTTTTTTTACCAGCATAAACTATAATTATAAGAGAAACTGATGGTTAATTGCCTGTGTAGTGGTAAAATCCATTATTACAGCATCTCCCAGGGTGAAGACCTGAACAGCTTAGTCCACACCCCAGGTTCACAATAGTTAAAAATAGTAAAAAAATAAAAATAATTACCCAAAGTTAAGCTTGCTAGATTCCTGTCCACAGCCACCCATTTCCTGAGGCTGCACTTGGCCAATGGGAAGATGTGCTAGGCCACAGATATGAACAGGTGCCAGGGTGAACCTGATCTAGCTAGCTTAATTTTAGTATTTCTCTTTAACTATTGCAAACTAAGGGGTGAGGACTGAGCTGTTCAGGTCTTCACCCAAAGAGATGTGGAGTTGTCCTCAAAGAGACCTTGCTTATATGCACAGATGGGGCATTTCTATATGAAGACTAATCTTTGTGATCAGTCTGTTCATACCATAAACCGATTATACTGATAAATCTATGGCCATTTAGAATTAGTATAGTATTGAATTTGAGGTTGAATAAAGACATCCATCTAGTCCAACCTAATCTGCAATAAAGAACATTTAGGGCACGGCCACACTGCAACGCAATCGCACACGGAATCGCATGCAATTTCATGTGCGATTTTGTTGCGTTTGCGCATGCGTTTTTTCATTAAATATTGGAAAACGCATGCAATTGCGATTTAAAATGCGGAACGCAAATCGCAAGCGCAATAGCATCACACCCGCGATTCCAATGATTTGAAAAAACCGCAAGCGCAAACGCAGAAAAATCGCAGCAGTGTTGCCTAGCCCTAACTGCCTAACAGTTGATCCAGAAGAAGGGAAATAAAGTATTAATATCTAGCGGCAAAATGCCCCTTCTTTATCAGAATAAAAACATCTGAAATCTTCATTACAGGATATATGGCATGAATAGTGCCATCTATTAAAAAGAGCACTCTCCTACCTTTAATAGACTCAAGGATCCTGCATCTAGCTACAGTCAAACTTATAGCAGCATTAAGGGTGGTGCTTCCTGCTTACACAGTGAGCTGTGACAGCACCAGCAATCACCTGGAATGTGCATGTTCAGAACGCCGGAGGAGAGAGGGAAGGTAAGTAAAGATCGGGGAGTTTCTTACAACTATTTTATAGCGGTTGGGGCTGGGGGGACTATCCCTAATATGTGGGAAAGGGTTTTTACACTAGGGGGAGGGAGAACAAAACAGGAGGGATGGGGGGGGGAGGGAGTGAAGGGCTCTGAGCAAGCCAAAAACCTCTGAGAGGACAGCTCAGAGGCGGCAACAATTTCCCTGCTGGCCAGGCTCCTGGTGGACAGTTTTTTTAACTTTGGGGGACATTACAGGAGAACCATTCAGAGCTGGGATGTAAGGTAAGTATTTTATACACTACACAGTGGGGCCAATAATGGGTTAAATTTTAGTTTTGGGGGTGAACACCTAAAATGATGAGAATGAACAAAAATAGAAAAGTATAACCGTACTAGTAATAGCAGGTTGTCCTTGTTTAATAGCAGGTTGTTCTTGTTAAGCTCCCCCCACTAATAGTCTTGTGTATAATAACCCCTCCTCCCAAACAGGCATCATTTACCTTATTTCGGAAAAATATACATTATTTCCTGGGGTAAAAACAGATAAGAAAGGCTTAAATCTATTCAGATGCTGGATTGAGATTTTTACAATATGGCTAGGTTTACCCTAATTGCTGTATCTTTTTGTTTCAAAGCCAACCAACGTCCCTGTTATTTCTTATAACTTCAAAGGGGTCTTTTCGGTTTAGGTATTTCATATTTCAAGGGGTGCATTTTAGCAGATTTTAATGGTTTACTAGCTGTAAATGACTACAGCCTCCTGTACATGTCTTTTTAATAATTCCATTTTTTGTATTTGGATATCAGGTGTATAATTATCAATTTATGTGTGTAAAATTAGACTGACTGATGCAACTGGTTTAAAAGTTTGAACAATCCCTTGTTTAAAGCAGTTTTAAATTGTGTTGTTTAGAAACCACATGCTATATATATTCACCTAATCAAATCTCACACAAAATAATAACACCAATGAATCAGAGTGTATGTTTTTGTACACAAAAAAACAATTATAACAATTACCATAATGGGAAAGTCCACACCCAAAATGACACTCTACATGTAGAGCATTCCTGAAGCCCGTAAACTGTAATACTCACACTGCTCTCAAGTGCTGCTACAAGGGGTTAGTTGTCACAAAGCTTAATGCCCCCCACCTCTTCTGAATACAGCTTTTACACACGCTTAGTGAAGATCCACTAGTCATGACTGATGGGTCTACCTGGAAGAGCCCAGTGATCCCGTATAGGGGCAGCAAACATCAGGCTTAATAACGCCTTGTAGAAGCACTTGAGATCTGTGTGAGTATTATGGCTTCAGAAATAGGAGAGGGGGTGCTCTACATTTAGAAGAGATTTAATTTTGAGGGTGAATGTGCCCTTTAACCATTTAAAGGAGAACTAAACCAAATTTTATATACTCCAGAATCTGAAAACACCCCCCCTAAAAACACCAATAAACTATAAAATGCCACTTTTGTAAACTCTGTTAAAGTAAATCAAAGCCTGTTAAGAACTGGATGAAGTATCTGTTTGTATGTGCAGTGTCAGACCACACCTCCTGACCTCAGTCACATGCTTCCTTGCTTTATCTGTCCTGTAAAAGGATTGGCTAGAGATTATTAATGGGTGTGACCAACTGTAACAAGTTTGTGCCATAGCTAAGGACTGAGCATGTGCAGTCGTTGACCAAACTGTCTGATACTAGAATGCTGAGAAGTAAAGCACAAACCATATGTTATTTAGGTAAATTTCCCAGCGCCTGTATCAAAATGAGAGGTAAGACACAGATTACTGGTTTTATATCAAGGTGTTCTGCCTTCTGGTTCAGTGTTGTTCTGTGACTTTAGTTGCCCTTTAAACGTATTCTTTATATATTTATCTGGATACAGCAATATTTTAAATATCTAGCATGTAGCCGCAGTGTGAACCTGCAGTGGAGGAAAAAAAAATTCTCTTGTTTTTCTTTGATGTCCTCACCCTAATCACAGATGGTGGATATTGTGTGATCTAAGGTTTTAATGGCTAAAACCCCAGCAAGTGTCTGTCATTTACTGTTTTACTGTTTCCTGTGCATGGGTTTTTCCTATCTTTCACACAGAAAGTTAATAACAGATGAAAACCCTGGACTGGGTTATAAACCATTTTGCTTTGTTTATGTTTGTTTAATATTTTCCTATTTTTCTGAATAATCTTCAGAATTTTCTCTCGGCAATGTTAAGGGCCTAGGCACTCTCCTTGTGGTATTAGCCAGTGACTTCCAAGGTGCTTCCTCACCAAGTCCTCTACCAAGGACCCTTAGCTATGGCACAAGCAAAATTATGTGAGGGGAACTCTTGAATATAAATCAAAACGTCATTATTAAATCACATACACACGTTTCAGTGATCGCTATGTCCCCTTCATCAGGTGTGAAGGGGAAATAGCGTGTATGGGATTTAATAAAGACCTTTTCATTTATATTCAAGAGTGCCCATCACATAATTTTGCTTGTTTCAGAATTTTCTCTGTATTGCACCTCTGCATAAACCACCTGAGGACTCATTCACACTAGTAATGGACAAAAACGCAACTTAAAAAATGTAGTGTATTTAGTGACCTTTTAGCACTAAACCTGCGTGTGCATTATTATCCGTTTGTGTCCATGTTTATGTGTTTCTGTCCGTTGCGTTTTAATTTTTTTTGAGTGCATTTTTCGAATTTAAGGGGACAGGACCAAAGAACACTGACGCCGCTTCCTGGGTGTGTGAGAGTTTCAGGAGCTTTTGGAGATAGAGAGAGGTAGCAGATAGTATTGTGGAGAGAGATCTTGCGATTTTCTGCTGATCTTGTAGTTGCAATCTTTGTGGCCATTCTTTTAGCAATGTATGCAGAGTGTTGCCTTGCTCTCATACTGTTAGCAATGATGATGCCGGCATAACAACCGGAGGTATTGGGTGCATCCCCCGCTGGAGGAGCACCAGGAGAAAGGGCAGTTTTGGCTGCTGAATGAGGACCTTAAACACCATCCAGAGATGTTCTTTAACTAAACTCAAGTGAAGGATGTCTTTTGAAAGATAAGACTAGTTTTTTAATACATGTTTCATGTATGTGTTATACACACACTATACTGTACTGATGCAGCTTTCAGTGTTTAAATGATTTTCATCCACATGTTTGGAAACTCTCACTGAAAAAGCAGATGGCAAGCAACAAGATGCTGCCAGTTGTCATTTTCAAACATAGAGAATGACACAGGTTGGAGGTCCCTGTCCAGTGGTAATATAATAATGTTCTATAGCAACATGTCCATATTACCAAATAAAACTTTTTATTTAGTAAAAACTGGGAAGAGCTGGGCAAACACAGATACATATACCAAAGTGCTTTACAAAGATAAAAGTGAAACAATCTCTGCAATGTACAAACATACAGCAAATAGGTAAGCTCATACCATTGCAAATGGCATAATTATACAACTATTTTAAAACACTTGTTTCCACAAACATACTGTATATTGTACATATTTTATTAAAATTTTAAAGGGCAAGTCCACCCCCAAAACCATAGGTTTTTTATTATTAAGAAATAATATGTTTAGGTCTGGGCAGGGGGCATCTGTGATATACTAAAAGGATTTTACGCTAGGTTGGAGGGGGAGCGAGGATGGATCCACATGGTGGGAGGGGGCGCAAAGGGAAGATAATGGCATGGAAAAGGCACGGCTTGAGGTGACCTCAGAGAGCTTGGATTATAGTAAGCTGCTCCTGGTCTGCAAAAAGTATGTTGGAAAATCGTATGTATCTTCAAATTGGCTGAACAGATTTTAATGGGGTTTAGCTTGTTTTAAAGCTAGACTAATGGGCAATAACATATAAAATTATGGTTTTGGGGGTGGACTTGCCCTTTAAAAGTGCTTGTAAATTATTAAAACAAAGTATCATCCCCAGCAGGAACTAATAGTAAACTGTTGTTATATAAACTTTTAGGGCATCTCTATTACATGGCATGTAAGCAGCATCCCTCAAAACTCAAATGTCTTTGGTCCTGTTCTTCCTTGAGCACCTGTCAGTCAAAACGGCAATGCTAACCGTGACTAAAAGCTATTCCAGGACACACCTCCTATTAGAAGAGGTGTCCTAATGGAAGGAAGGCTGAGGTTTGGGTTTTAGGGGGTCCGGGTCAAATACACCAAGTTACAAACGTGGGTAATCATGACCTTATATTACAGACAATATATACATTATACTGTAAGTCATATATTCATTGAATACATATGTTAAAACAATAACAAGTACATTTTGTTCTGCAGCTTTGACAAACTACTGCAGATGTTGGCGGTGATGGTGGGTTAAGTGTTGCATAGGTGGGTTCTATGTATGGTCCTAGAGAATTTTGATGGTATAAAGAATATTGTCTGACGGGTATGACTTGAGTATGGGGCATAGAGGGTTAAGGTCCAGATGGTGTGTAGTGCAGGTAATATTGTGGATTTCTCGAATGGTTGTCAATTAGCAGTGGTTGAGGTTTTGCTGGAGTGTGATGTGGAGTTGTGCGTTGTTTGTGTGTAAGGCCATAAACCATAACATATGCTGGACTTTTCTTATTCTTCTTTGATTCTTTTGATTCTTCCATCAACTCCAATACTTACTTAAGTGAAGTGTTTTTGGTTTGATACAGTTTTTTGGTGTTGCATGGGGACTGTGAACGCCTGGAAATTGGAGGTGAACATTCATATGATGATGAGTGTGCAGTTGCTTGTTCTTGTGATTTCTGTTGCTGGGTGTGCAGGCCTGGAACAATCAGTGGAGTGTCTTGATGTCTCATCCTCTGGAGTGAACAGTTTAACATTCTAAGCATTGGACTCATCAAATGGGGATGGTCTCATATATGTACCTTTCCCTAACCAAGAGAATGTTAGGACATAAAAATGTCCTAAAAAATGTTCTGGTCGAGGCATAACTTTCTAAACTGTGTGGGGGCTATTGATGGCAAACATATTAGGATAATGATGCCACCGTGCAGTGGAAGCCAGTATTTTAATTATAAGAAATATTTTTCTTTTGTTAGCTTGTTGTGGTTGACTTGGACTATAAATTTACGTATGTGTACGTTGGATCCGATGGTAGCACCAACGATGCCAGTATCTTCAGCAGGAGCCACTTCGGTGATTGACTATGGACATTCTTGGCCTACCCCCCAACCCCAGACCAGGCACAAAGGGGCCTTCATATCCTTACATGTTTCTTGGCAATGAGGCATTTGCCGTATCTGAACATGAGACTGTTCTCTCAGAGGGGCTTTCTCATGTTAAAAGATCTTTAATTACCATTTAAGCAGGGCAAGGAGAGTGGTGGAATGCACCCTTGGAATTCTGGCCAATAAGTGGTGAATTCTTCATGTGGCAATCCAAATGAAGCTGGAGCATGCTGTAACAGCAATATGTGTGTGGAGAACACAGACAGTACTATACCCAGGAGCAGGGTTTAGTGCCAAATGGCACATTAAGTGCCTTAAATCTGAGAGACAAACTCTCACAGTATTTTTTTAACCCTGCTGGGGAAGTGTCAGGGCAGTAAAACTGTAGTTAAGATGTACATAAATGTATTTTTCGAAAAATACTATTTTTTATGACTCTTTATTGTTGTTGGGAAATATATATATTTTTTTAATTACCCACAAATATTGTTGTGCTTTGTTTCTGTACAACACATTACACATGTCCCTGTCCCAGTGTGATTTCCAATTACACAAATGCATTTTACCAAATGTTAAAGATGGAGACCACAGCGCATGGAGACTACTGCACATTAATAGTCTTTCTCCCCTACTCCTGTCACAGTGTGGAGTCCAAAAAAAACCCACATAACATGTCACTCCTTTCAATTCACCTAAAATAAATATATTTATTACCACTAAAATAATAATGTATTTATTACTACTAAAATTATAAGGCACATAACTTTTGTCCTGCGTTGCCTCTCCGAAAACATCTGCCCATTTTCTGAAACAAAGCGCTTGTGCAATTTCCAGCCAAATGAAATGAATTGGTTTTACATCTTCATAAAGTTTGTGCCCTTTAACAGTTGAGGATGGCCCTGTACTGCATTAGTTAATTCTTTAGTTGCCAGGCTGGTTTGCTTGCCGACTGGCTGACTGGCTTGCTTGCTGGCTGGCTAGCTGGTTGACTCCTCTATCCTAGTTAGCTGGAAGACAAAATAGCTCCTCTCCATGTGTTTCCTATAACACACGGGCCAGAAATGACATCACAAAATTCCTATGCATCCTTTTCGAAAAATGGACAGACACGTGTGTGTTGTTAGCCATTATACCGTTTTTTAAACGGACTGGAACAGAACAGAATACAACGCAGCAAGTGTCAGCAATCCCATAAATATTTGTATGTTAGGTTGTTTCTTAATATTGTTAATATAGATTTAACAGTGAAAATGTGTCTGTAAAATCAACAGAAACAAAGAAAGCACCAACAGTTTAAATAAACCCCTTAGCATTAGAAGGGGCAGCAAATATATTGTAAGACCCTTTGTCTTTCCTTGTCCATATTACCTTTAACTTCTAACTGCACTGGCAGCCTACTGAAGCTGTCTTGTCTCTCCATGTAGCTTTTTCTTTGCAACTTCTTTTTTTTACAGTAACTCATATCTCCCAACTGTTTACCAGTTTATCTGGGCCAATCCCAGTTATAAGTCCTTTTCCTGCTGCCCCAGATAGCCAATTGTTCTCCATTGCGTGACAGAAATTAGGTGGGCTGGGTGCGAATCTTATGTAGGCTCCCCCGTTAGTAGGTATGCAGTAGCAAATTTTTGTGTATTGTAGCAGTTTATAGTCCCTAGATTTTTACTTTGAAACTGAGTTCATAACATCAACAGAAGCTAAGAAATAAGTATACCACGAAGCACCCACAGTCTAAATAACCCCCTTTACTTTAGAAGGGGTAGACATAAGTAGCAAAATATTTCAAGGTACTTACCTTGTGACCAACCATACCATACCATTTAAAGGTGAAATAATGTAATTACCTGAACTTTTGTATTTTCACTTTTTATGACACTTCCCTAAAAAATTCAAAACAATATCATGCTCCTATTCTGTTTGCTGTTGCTGCTACCAAAACTAAATGTATTATTAGACACTAGACAATTAAGCCCGTTAAAGCAGGTGCTGGACATGCAGACAGACTTACACCCATGCATACACACACATGCTTGCACATAGACACGTGTGCAGATACACACATGCAGACATTCATACACACACATGCATACATACACACATGCATGCAAACAGACACGTATGCAGACAGACATACATACACGCATGCAGACATACATACATGCATGCAAACACATTCTCTCTCCGCCTCCACCCCCACCTAGGTCCCCAGTGACACAGATATAAAACGTACAGAAATGGCACCCGTCAGTTTATTTTGAAGGGAGCTATTTTCCCTCCAACGTCCATATTCTAATTGCGTCTATAGCAATGCTTTTCCATGGCTTTCCTTCCAGTATGTAATTGTGGCCATGGCAATGCTTTATTTGGTTTTGCGCATGTGTGCAATCTGGCGCCTGATTTGAAATAGACGCACCAGTGCCAGTTAGCTTAGCGCTGGCAGCACATTGTATAGACTGAGAGGAAACCCGAGGATTTTAACAGAAACAGCCTAACATCAGTGCTGCTAAAAAAGCTGTGTTTGGAGGTAATATGTCCAGGGTTTGGCTGCAGTGACATTCTAAGGGAGGAGTGGGGTGGACACTTAGTGGCCAGGGGATGTAATTGCACTGACACACACACACACACATGGAGTCACATAATTAGGGATTTTATATATATTAATGGAATCTTGTCCTCTAAATTTTGTATTACTTGTGGCGTAGAATAGTCCTCTGGTAAAAAATTAAAATGATATTCCTGTCTGACAGACTACCATAAACTGATCAGTAGTCTGTCAGTCTAAAATAAAATCCATACTGCCAATATTTCGGCACGACCAATCACATGGCCTAATGAAGATCACATGATTGAGGGAAATTTACCAGTATGCCCGATTGAATTTATCGCTGATTTTTAGGCTGGAATAACGGACTAGTAAAAATTATACCTGTGAAATAGGGTGGGAGGTCAGTTAGGCTGGAATACTGTATCAATCTTTGCATACCTAGATTTATTGTAGAATATTTATTCCTGGCCTTAATCCTAATTCTAGGATTAGAAAAGAATTACAAGCATTTTTAAGAAGGATAATGTGACTTTTGTTGTTTAACATTTTTTATTTCTTGTTTAAAATTGAAGTCTACTAACATTCTTATTATCACTCTTTACCTGGATGTTTAAATAAAATTGTTTTCCCTCTAATTCATTTAGGCACTGCATGATTTGCTCTATGAGAGCCGTGGGCTTTCTTTGTTTAATTAAAGCTGCAAATCATTTGTCACTTTTCTAATCAGGCTTGTAATTGTCTTTGTTTCCTCTAGTTGGTTTAAGTATCCGTTTGTGATTGAAAATGCATAATTCTTCTTGCAAAGAAAGGGTAGTTTTTAATATTGCCAGGTATATTTAGATAAAGCTCTGGTTCCAAAATATTTTTATTGCTTTTCAACTACTTAGATGTCTTTGCCACATTCAATTGTAAGAAAATAATTAATCAAGTGGGAAATATAACCGTATTTGCTTGAGACATTCAATAAAGGATGTGTAAAGCGTTTAAAATGCAGTAGAGCCCTCTTTAAACAGAAGGAATTTACATTCTCACGCCATAAAATAGAACTAATATACAACTAAAATACAACTCATCCATAATAAAGAATACTCTCTCATTCTTAGAACAATGGCAGAGACATGCTTAAAAAAATAGTTCACTGGAAAAGTGAACTATTCCTTTAATGCACTGATTGAAGAGGAGGTTAAGGAGCTATATGCCTTATCTCCGATTCTTTAATCAATTTCTGTTGAGCCAGGAACGAAGATACTTACCTTTCGCATGATTCTCCACTGTCACACTGAAATTCCCGACCGTTTCCTGGTTCAGTTCAACTATAACATGCATTACCATGCATACCTGTCAGTGTGGCCGTGGTGGATCGCGCAAAAGGTAAGTTCCTTCCATCTTACCTCCTATTCTTGATTAAAGAATGGGAGGTAAGGCATAGTTCCTTAATATCCTGGTCTTCAATCGATGCATTAAAGGAATAGTTCACTTTTAGTTTTCTTCTGTATGCCTCATGGAAACTAATTTAGTGACCTGTACTGAACCTGTGCATGCTCAGAAGAGGCAGCTAGGAGTTTAGCATTCAGTCATTTGGCTGTGATGTCAACAGTCAAATCCATTGCTGACAGTTGCTAACTGGAACCAGGAAGTAGAAGCAGGGACAACAGGATTTCAGGTTAGACTTATATATTTAAGAATTCAAACTATTACAGTTTAGGGTTTTTTTTGGGGGGGGGTGATTTACTGTACCTGTATATAAGTTTTCATTTGAGGGCTGGACTTGCCCTTTAAAAATGGATTTGGCAATTCTCATTACATTAAGCTAAGGCTCAATGCATTTGACCCTCAAGAATGTATAGACCCCCTGGAAAATTCTGGTGACATAACTACAAGTGTTCACGGTGGACTTAACCATTCAAATACCGATGACGTCATCGTGCCCTAAACACAGGGAAATTTCATGCCTTCATCACGAATAAATCACGAGAGGAAGGTGTGAGATTTCCCTGTATTGTTATGTCACCGCGCACACGCCATTGCATGCATTGATGTCACTGGGCACATGCGGCACAAATGGCAGCTCAATTCTGTGACCAGCTACTTGGTTCAGCAATGCAGATCTCATGGGGGCAGTCCTACAAACAAAATTACTATGGAGGAGGAAGCCAGTAAAAAACAAGGGCAGAAGGTAGGGGATGGGAAGGGAATTGTAACTATTGCATTTATGCATTGCACCTGAACCAACATGGGCAATGCACAAGATGTGCAATAATGTAGGAAATGTCACTTATGGGTAAAAACTGAGCGACCAAGCCAGGAATAAATGAACAAGGTAATTTATTAACAATTGCAAGGAATATAAATGATAATTAAGCAGTTGTAGACATTAACCTCATGCACTACAACATGCATACATATGAAAAGGTAATGCAAGACAATCTCCCTGCAGGCAAGTGTATTTAATGAGCATACACCTGCAGTCTGTAGTACATACAATTAGCCTACTCTGCATAAGATCTCAATGCAGAGTAAACCAGTGTATATACAAATGTGTGCACACAGACCCAAAACCCAGGAAGATAAAAATAACAATAAACCAATAATACACAAAACAAGAGGCAGCAGGCAAACGGGTAGAAGAACAGGGAAAATATAAACCGGGAGATAAAATAATACAAGAATCGCTAGGCAGAGAATAGACACAAGGAACACAGGTCAAAACACAGGAGGGCAACCAGAAACAGGGTACAGGACTCTAATACAAGGACTGCTAACTCCGGCTAGAAGGGCTAGGACACAGGAAACGTAAGTACAATGAACTAGCACTGAAGCAATGTTCATGCTGGCCTTGAATGCAGACATGGAAGGTGCAGGATCTCCTCCCAGCAATAGTCTGTAACACACACAGTTCTTGAGGTAGAGAGCCCTCTGCTGGTGGGCAGGTAGAAGTTCCGGAAGTGCTATCTCTGAGGAGAATAATGACATCTGCTGGTGGAAAGGAGGAAGTTCATGCAGGCAGTTGATAAAGTCACCAGCAGATGTGCATCGTGACAGGAAAAGGCTAAAAAAAATTAACACACATTTAGATTAGAGCCACATTTAGTTCTTTTTACAGTGTACATATCCTTTAAGTGTTCCCTTGTGTGGCATTATGTCATGTTACTTGTACAATATACAATTCCCGCCCCTTGTAATTTCTCCTTGTGGCTAAAGCTGGTACACACATTATATATTTATAGCCAATGAAAAAAAATGATTCAATTTGAAGCGGTCTGTCATTACCAATAAATCTGGCAACACACTTTTCCGATGCTCTTCCAATAATCCGTTAAGAGAGATTGTTTGGGTGGCCAGCGGGTGCTATTGGCTCAATTATTTGGGCCGCTATAAATTTTCTCTCATGGAGAGCATTGTTGTGGACAGGGCTAGTTGTAGCAATTTTTGTGCCCTAAGGAAATTACCCCTGGTTCCTCCTTCCCAAATGAAACTTCACCGAACCACCTGTTAATTAAGAGATTAATCTTTCCATAGATTGGAAAACTCCACCAAGATGATTGTACTGTATGCAAGCAGAGAGGCTACAGGAAAGTAGATTGATATAAGCTTATTGCTCTGTGGCTGATAAGGAACCCTGTCTTTTAAAAAAAAACAACATTGAACAGGGCTCTCTACATTTGAAAGGTGCCCTGGCTTTTCACCTAGGTTGCCTGTGAGATCAGTAGATTTTCACCTGTGAGATCAGTTTTACACCCACACACATGTCTGATCCAGTCAGATGTATAGTATAGTATAGTAGTAGTTAAAGTTGAATAAAGACATATGCCAATCCAGTCCAACCCATCTAGCAATACCCACATTACCTGCATAACGTTAATCCAGAGGAAGGCAAAAAAAAAAAAATTATGAAGGGAAAAAAATTCCTTCCTGACTCCAAGTGGCAATTGGAAATTTCCCTGGATCAACTCTACTTTATGTATCAATACCAGTAACTTGCAACATTCCTTGTTTGCAGAAACTCATCCAGCTTTTTTTTTAAACTGACCAATGAACCTGCCATTACAACGTCCACTGGAAGACAGTTCCATAGCTTTACCGTTCTCACAGTGAAAAACCCTTTCCGAACTTGAAGCCTAAACCTTTTTTTCTTCAAGTATTAAGCGATGTCCACTTGTCCTCTGACATGCTCTATTGGTGAACAATGCCCCAGATAGTTTATTGTATGGCCGTTAATGTATTTATACACAGTAATCATATCCCCACGCAAGCGCCTTTTCTCCAGCGTACATAGTTGTAACTTATCCAGTCTCTCTTCATATTCAAGCTCCCCCAATCCCCTTAATCATTTATTTGCCCTTTTCTGAACCCTTTCCATTTCAAAGATGTCCTTTTTGTACACAGGATTCTAAAATTGTACTGCATATTCCCTTTAATCCATACCTTTCTTTATACAAGACAATGCCATGCTGGCTCTAGCTGTTGCTGCCTGGCACTGCTTGCTACCTTTAAGTTTATTATCCATTAAAACGCCAAGATCCTTTTCCAACAGGGATTCATTTAACACAGAGCCATTTATAGTATAAGCAGCACAAGGATTTTAAAAAGTCCAAAATGCATCACCTTACATTTCTCAACATTGAATGTCATCTGCCACTTAGCAACCCAATGTGACAATCTATCTAGATCCGCCTGTAACGATTGCACATCCTCTGAAGTTTTTAATGGTCGACAAAGTTTTCTGTCGTCAGCAAACACAGAAACCTCATTAAATTATTAATTTAAACAGATTAAATAGAAGCAGACCAAACACAGAACCTTGTGGCACCCCACTTAGCAAGTTGGTCCATATTGATGAAGCCCCATTAACAACTACTCTCTGCATTCTATTCATTAACCAATTTTCTACCCATGTACAAATTTGCCTCCCCAGATCAACAGACCTTAGCTTATACATTAGTCGCCTATGGGGGACTGTATCAAAAGCCTTTGCAAAATCCAAGTAAACTACATCTACTGCCATAGTATTTGCATAGTATTTGAGGTTGAATAAAGACATGTGCATCCAGTCCAACCCATCTAGCAATATCCTCATTTCCTGCCTAACTGTTGATCCAGAGGAAGGCAAAAAACCCCCACCAAATGTATTTATTTATCTATGCCAGAGTCTAAATTTCTACTCACTTCCTCATAAAAGCAAGTTAGTTTGACAAGATCTATTCCTCCTAAATCCATGTGACTGGGTGAGCCATTTATATATACTGTGTGTACTCTGTTTAACTACTCAACTAATTAGCTACATCTAACTACAGAGCTACACACCTCTAATTATGTTCTATGCTGTACATCTGCATAGAAAATGCTATGTAAATAGAGACAGTGAATACTAGTGTCAGTGGGTGTGACCAAAAGGTGCACATGCTCAAAGGACTTGAGGACATCCTTAAAGATTAGAAGTAAAGAAATTTCATCTTCAGGTTAGGAAACATTTCTTTACAGTGAAACTGCCTTACAGCAAATGTGGTAATGGCTTTGTTGAATAGATTTAAAAGTGGGCTTGAATATGTTTCTAAAACTAAAAAATATTGAAAATTACTGGTATTTATACAATTAGTTTTGGTTGATCCAGGGATTCTTTCTGGCCATTTAGAGTCGGAACGGAATTTTCCCTGATTTGATAATTAATGTAAATCAAAGCTGTCTAAATAGTCCCCTTTTCATTAGTTTCTGAAACTGCAATTGTTTTAATTGTGCACACAGGCAAAAAAATATTCCTACTCTGTGATGTGTATTTTGACTAGACTCCTTCTTATTTTATAGTTTGTGAAAGGATTTTTCTAATTACTTTGTATACTTTGGCACTGCGAAAAAACAAAAGATAACACATTTTTTCCTGGAAACAGATGCATATTCTGCTAGAATGCCAATGTTAAAACCGGCGTTTTGAGTTTATCATCCCAGGTCTATTTATTGGTTCCTTATTCTATTCTCCTATTCTGCAGATAAACAGCCATCCATTGTAGTTTTAAACATAACTATTTCATTTATGCTGAATATTGCATGTAGAAAAAAAAATATTTTATAGAACTTGGAAACATGTAATACATCTATTCACAACAGAATGTAGTTAATTATTCTCTTATTCTTTTTGGAAAGTTATTTGAAAGAAAAATTTTAAGTATGGTAGGACTTTATAAACTATGTTCTCTAGATGGCATTTCACACTACTTGGGTGGGATTGTGCAATGTAAAAGTTCAGTTTTTACTCAACAGAACAATGTTTGAAACATTTGGAAGACTTGCCTTTAAGTTATTCTGAGGGGTAGATGTTTAGTATCGTTTTCTTGGCTGTACATAATAATGTGGTAAAATGCACCATATGTTGTTTAAAAGAACCACAATGTTACAAATTAAATAATCATTTTAAAAGGAAAGTTTGAATGTCTAAAACTGTATCGTGATGAATTACAGAGTCTGCCTTTGCTCTTTTATTGTTTTGTAGGCACAAGTGGTTTCATTTGTTCTGTAACACTAAATACTTTTTTCAGCCCCCAATCACGAAAGGGCTTAATGTCCAGAAAATGTTACTTATATAGGTAAAAGCCTTCACTGCTATTAGTCTTTGCACTAGTCACCAGATAACTTTATTGTGTACATAATAGATGCCCTGCAGCTGCTGTCAAGGGGCTGTGTATTAGTTGATTTTGAAAAGCTGGATGTTTGAATCATGGCTTTGGGGGAAATTATTGACAATTGTCACACACTCCTATGATCTCTAATAAGTATGCATACACAAAGAGGAACTTTTGTCCAAAATGAGAACAAAGGGCAAAATTTAAGTAGCACACCAGATCTCTGTCTTATTTTGCTTAAGTTTCTTTGTGGTAATTTAATAAGCGATTTAAAATACCATGGGGGCTAGGGAATTAATATTACCTACTTCCGCTAGCACTGCTGAACCCTCAGCTTGTTAGTCAATCAGGGAAGATTAAGAATGTACAAACCTCAGCAAGGGGCAAATTATTGCTGAGATCAGGGGATGTACACCTCTTTAGCCCCTTCAGAGTTTAACAGAGACTATCTTGTATAAAGAGAGGTATGGATTCAAAGGAGGAAAATGTAATTCTCCCTCTTTACAAAGCATTGGTAAGGCCTCATTTGGAATATAATATGTCAGTGCATTTGGATCCTGTGTACAAAAAGGACATCTTTGAATGGAAAGGGTTCAGAGAAGGGCAACTAAATTAATAAGGGGATTGGGGGAGCTTGAATGAAGAGAGACTGGAAAAGTTACAATTATGTACGCTGGAGAAAGGGCGCTGCGTGGGGATATGATTACTGTGTATAAATACATTAACGCCATACAATAAACATCTGGGGCATTGTTCACCAATAGAACATGTCAAAGGACACGAGGACATCCCTTAAGACTTGAAGAAAAAAGGTTTAGGCTTCAAGCTCGGAAAGGGTTTTTCACTGTGAGAGCGGTAAAGCTATGGAACTGTCTTCTAGTGGACGTTGTAATGACAGGTTCATTGTCAGTTTAAAAAAAAGCTGGATGAGTTTCTGCAAACAAGGAATGTGCAAGTTACTGTATTGATACATAAAGTAGAGTGGATCCAGGGAAATTTCCGATTGCCACTTGGAGTCAGGAAGGAATTTTTTCCCCTCATAATTTGGTGGGTTTTTTTTTTCTTCCTCTGGATCAACATTTAGGCAGGAAATGAGGATATTGCTAGATGGGTTGGACTGGATGGACGTAAGTCTTTATTCAACCTCAAATACTAACTATACTATGTAGTTCTATGGCGAATCAGAGAAAATTAATAAATCAATGCTGCAATCCAGGTGTTTTTTATTATTATTATTATTATTTCTGTCAATAAATTTAGAATCTGCAATGTTTCTCTGTATAATAATTTAAAACATTCTGGAATAAGTGTTTCTTTTCTAAGAATTGGTGTGAAAGGCCCACAACTGTAATTTTTATTATAAAATTTAAGGTAACCACAGCCACATGAAGATATTGCAGGTACCAAAGGGATTATATTAAATCGTGTACAGTAGAAGAAAAACATGCCGTGTCCAGAAGGGAACATTATTAAAGCATCATCTTTAAAAGGCTGTGGATAATGTTTATTTAATCTGCAATCTGTATATGCAAAAAAAAAATATTTTGTGCAGATATTAAACATGGCATTTTTATTGCACAAATATTTTCACTTTGTCGTGTGTGCGTGCACAAGCGTTAAGCTTAGTGGTTACAGTTCTGTCACTAGTTTCATGACTTTCCCTCTACTGGAAATTTTATTAGAATAAGAGTAGGATTACCCATCCTGTTCGCAGTTTCACACTGAGGTGATACATTTGGGATTTAATAATCCCTGTGCCACCTACACCATAAATAACTCTGTGTTAAGTGAATCTGTAATGGAATAAAATTTGGGGATTCGGTAGATAACAGACTTAGCTGTACAAACATGCCAGACAGCACACAGCTAGAGCTGGCAGATATTGTCTTGTATAAGAGAGGAATAGATTCAAGAGAGAAAAATATTATTCTCCCTCTTTACAAGGCACTGGTAGCCTCATTTGGATATGTGGTGCACTTTTGGAACCCCATATACAAAAGGGACATCTTGGAAATGGAAGCAGTTCAGAGAAGGGCAACTAAATGAATAAGGGGAATGGAGGGGCTTGAAATTGCAGGCAGATTAGACGTCAGGGCTGTTTACATTGGAGAAGTGACGTTTATATGGGGATATGATAAGCTTATACAAATATATCATGGGCCAAGTTCATTGAATAGCTTTAAAAATGGCCTGGATAGTTCTAAAACTAAAAAATGTTGAGAATTACTGTTATTAATACATATACTGTAGATCTGGTTGATCCAGGGATACTTTCCGATTGCCGTTTGGAGTCGAAGGATTCCCCCCCACTTTTTTTTAGCTTGGTTTTTTTTTTTTGCCTTCTTCTGGATCAACTGTTAGGTAGGGTTTAAAAAAAAAGTGAATAGGTTGGACTTGATGGACGTATGTCTTTATTCAACCTCAATTACTATGTTACTATGTTACACTAAAAAATTATCAACACTATATAAATATATAAAGATTGTATTTTTATATCCTGAACTTTTGACTAACCTTAAAGGGCATGTCCACCCCCAAAACTATAATCCCCCCAACTACTGGCCCCACCATGTAGTGTAGTTTAATCCTTACCTCACATCCCAGCTCCATAGGGTTCTCCGGTAGTGCCCCCCCAAAGTCCCAAAAACACTTGGAGTCAGGAAGGAATTTTTTCCCCCTTCATAAATTTGGTGGGTTTTTTTTTTCTTCCTCTGGATCAACAGTTAGGCAGGAAATGAGGATATTGCTAGATGGGTTGGACTGGATGGACGTAAGTCTTTATTCAACCTCAAATACTATACTATACTATGTAGTTCTATGGCGAATCAGAGAAAATTAATAAATCAATGCTGCAATCCAGGTGTTTTTTATTATTATTATTATTATTTCTGTCAATAAATTTAGGAATCTGCAATGTTTCTCTGTATAATAATTTAAAACATTTCTGGAATAATGTTTCTTTTCTAAGAATTGGTGTGAAAGGCCACAAACTGTAATTTTATTATAAAATTTAAGGTAACCACAGCCACAATGAGAGATATTGCAGGTACCAAGAGGATTATGATTAAATCGTGTACAGTAGAAGAAAAACATGCCGTGTCCAGGAAAGGGAACATTATTAAGAGCATCATCTTTAAAAGGCTGTGGATAAATGTTATATTTAATCTGCAATCTGTATATGCAAAAAAAAAATATTTTGTGCAGATATTAAACATGGCATTTTTATATGCACAAATATTTTCACTTTGTCGTGTGTGCGTGCACAAGCGTTAAGCTTAGTGGTTACAGTTCTGTCACTAGTTTCATGACTTTCCCTCTACTGGAAATTTTATTAGAATAAGAGTAGGATTACCCATCCTGTTCGCAGTTTCACACTGAGGTGATACATTTGGGATTTAATAATCCCTGTGCCACCTACACCATAAATAACTCTGTGTTAAGTGAATCTGTAATGGAATAAGATTTGGGGATTCTGGTAGATAACAGACTTAGCTGTAGCAAACAATGCCAGACAGCCACAGCTAGAGCTGGCAAGATATTGTCTTGTATAAAGAGAGGAATAGATTCAAGAGAGAAAAATATTATTCTCCCTCTTTACAAGGCACTGGTAAGGCCTCATTTGGAATATGTGGTGCACTTTTGGAACCCCATATACAAAAGGGACATCTTGGAAATGGAAGCAGTTCAGAGAAGGGCAACTAAATGAATAAGGGGAATGGAGGGGCTTGAATATGCAGGCAGATTAGACAAGTCAGGGCTGTTTACATTGGAGAAGTGACGTTTATATGGGGATATGATAAGCTTATACAAATATATCAATGGGCCAAGTTCATTGAATAGCTTTAAAAATGGCCTGGATAAGTTTCTAAAACTAAAAAATGTTGAGAATTACTGTTATTAATACATATAGATCTGGTTGATCCAGGGAGACTTTCCGATTGCCGTTTGGAGTCGGAAGGATTCCCCCCCACCTTTTTTGCTTGGTTTTTTTTTTTTTGCCTTCTCTTATCAACTGTTATAGGTTTAAAAAAAAGTGATAGGTTGACTTGATGGACGTATGTCTTTATTCAACCTCAATTATGTTTACTATTTTACACTAAAAATTATCAACACTATATAAATATATAAGATTGTATTTTTATATCCTGAACTTTTGACTAACCTTAAAGGGCATGCCCCCCCCAAAACTATAATCCCCCCAACTACTGGCCCCACCATTGTAGTGTAGTTTAATCCTCCTCACATCCCAGCTCCATAGGGTTCTCCGGTAGCCCCCCCCAAGTCCCAAAACTGCCCACCGGAGCTACATCCATATAGGACACTGCCTGCTTCCTGGCCTCCCGGAGATTTTGGCCATTCGTACTGCCCTCTCTCTCCCCCCCTCCCTCTCCCTCCCGTTCTGCTATCCCTCCCCTAGCTTCAAACCCCTTTATGGCAGCCTTCCCCCATGTCCCCCAGCCCCAACCGCATAAATTTTATTTTTAGAAAGCTCCCCAATCTTTTACTTACCTCTCCGCTTTCCTACGCGGAAGTGAGCTGCCGGCAGCCGCGTCCGCGATTGGCTGCCGCTCAGCCAATCACAGACGCGACTGCTGGTCCCGCCCCTCTGCTTGCATTTCCTCACAAGCAGAGGGCCGGGAGCGCGTCGGAGGAAAGAGGGGAGGTAAGTAGAGTTTGGGGGGCTTTTAAAAAAAATAAATAATGCGGTTGGGGCTGGGAGCCCATGGGGAATGCCATATAAAAAAATAAATATTAGGGTGGACATGCTCTTTAACACTAGCTATTTGCTAGTTTACAAGTTGAATGTGGGACTTTTTAAAAAAATTGTCTTAATTTACATCTTATCCTATCATACTATCCCTCAGTACAAAACTCCCATTATTTGACAGGAAAGAGAAAGGATGTGAAAAGAACCTGCACTTGCCCTACCCAATCCTGACCACAGATTGTTAACCCTGCCAACAAACCTCCTGATCCCCAGACCTCTAGTCCCAGTTATCCCAGGAAAAAGCACTGTGGAATAAGCCATTAAAAATTAAAAAGAAAATTACCAACTTAACCTGTCAACCTGAGTATATAGAAGTAGTAAAGTTGTAGGCTCTTTTCTTGATTCATTTGTGCATTGCATTTTGTTCCTCACAATCCTTGCTAGAATTCTTTTGTCAGTAATAGAAATTTCAGGCATCTTGAGCATCATGATTGCATACACATTCCACATAGCACACATTATGACATAAAAATCAGGATTTAAAAAAAGAAAGAATGCAAACTCTTTTTGGCTAACTCAATAAAGTAAAGATATGAGCTTTCAAAACACATTTAGGTATATTTGTCAAGAATGATATAACGGGAAGTTCAAAATTCAGCAGTATTGAAAATGTCAGAGGTATTAAAAAGAAGCTTTAAATAAACACAAGCAATTCTTTTAACCTGAAAACAAAACTGGTTTACGGAAGGATGACGTGCATGGAATCTAGCCAGTTGGCAGCCCTCAAACAACAGAATATAATAAAACTATGCTTTAATCTAACCTAGTGTCAGATGAAATGTTCCATATTAACCACAAAACTGAAGGCAATTTGTTAGGACCACTAAACTGTCAAACCTTCAACTTTAGAGACTTTGCCTCTAAACTTTCTGTCAGTGGCATGGAAACTATGAGAATAATGGTTGTCACTCTTAAATCCCACTAACTATTAAGACCAATATAGGGCTATTAAATACAGAGAACAGTAAAAAGCTAAGAAAAGTTGCATCTAATTTGCTATTTATTTAAGTAAAATCACTTCTTGTGCCCGAAGCTGATTACATCATTGATATTGATTTGTTTTCCTTCTGATTGACTTAAAAGAAAAAGTACCCTGGAAACACAGTAGGTAAGATAAATTTATGAACACAGCCATATCGTAGCCTGCCTTAAAGACAAAGCAAATTCATAAATAAAATCTTTAAGAAATAATACCTTTCTAGTCTATCGATGTGTAAATGAACTGCCACCATTTAAAATAATAATTGCATTGTTATTGTGGCTAGATCATTATTTTCCAGTAACAAAGTTTTATAAATACTGTCCATATTAGTAAGGATTAATGAATATAACTGGTGAATTTTGTTCCACCTTCAGTTCAGTGGAATGTGTCGAAATTCCACAGAACTTAAAATAAGAATTGAACCCGATTGAGTCGATGGGAGCAGAAATTCTGCAATCAACAATGTTTAATTTATAGTCTAATATCAATATTAAAGGGGAACTAAAGTCTCCATACAACATTGCTCCAATAGAAAGAGCACATTCACAAACATACAAAAATTTGTATCTCACCTCTCCCTTTGCTGTGGATGCTGGGTGATTTAGGAAAATAACCTGTGGGGACTAGAGGTCAAGTCCCATAATTCACCTTATCTGGGAACACCTAGCTATGGCACAAGGGCTGCTATGAGGGATATAAATATAGAATTTTTGGATTGAACCTGTGTTACAATGGTCAGTTTGTTTCCAAACCCAGCACTGTGTGCCACTACTAAGCATGCAATAGCTACCAGTACATTTGAGTAAATGTCAGTAAAATCTGTTTACTATTTTGTATTGCTCCAGGAAGGGTATCAGCATTTCACGTTGGTTGGTAAATTAAAAACAGAGCTGCTATATATAAAGTTAGTACATATTGTGACAGGAGATCTGGTCTGGTTATAGAGGGAAGATATATAAGTCCCGATTTGCTGTGCAGCATCTACCCTGAAAGGTTGTTCCATTCCACTGGTAATCCTGCACAACTCTTTGGTTAAGCCCTGAGAGGCCAGGTAGCTGTTACACCTGTGCTAATCAGGACTGTTAAAACAGGAGTCTGGGGTGTGTGTCTCTCTCTCTCTCTCTCTATCTGCACAGAGGCAGGGAGCTGTGGAGGGAGAAATCAGAACCTCACAAGTAAGACACTGTGTTTGGAACTGAACTCATTTTGTTTTCTATTGTGTTATTTATGTGTTGGTGTGGAGTAGCTACCCAATAATAGATAGCTTGAACTGTATAGCCAGCGCTATGGTGCAAGGGTTTTGTTTTGTTTATTTTGTTTTATGTTAACACCAGTGAAGACCATTAAAGACTGTTAAATTGCCTTTAAGCCTGAACTGTGTTGCTTCCTTCCCTGAAAGACTGTGAGTATTTCCCATAACAAGGCCCAAGCAGCTCTTAAGGGCCAATCTGTCACAATATGTAGACATTTTATATTTTTCTATAAGCATGATGGAGAGAAGCAAAAACCCAAAAAACTTAGGTATTAGACTATGCTGTTTTTTAAACTAGAGGATTTGAACTTGTGACTCCTTGGGCTCAATGTTCCTAAAAATACAGCATTTACATGGTGCGCTTCCAGCAACTTTTAGAAATGTTATCTTTCACTAGAAACTCTGCATAGGGACAGTGAATCCCGGGGTCAGGGAGCGTGGCTCTTTGAAGCGAACATGGGCTATAAGTTGTACTGACAACAACATGGAAGCCTTCTTTGTTTAAGAATCTATTACTTTCATGTATTAAATTCAACTTACCAGAGAAGAACTTTTCAATGTATAGGTGTTCTGGGGAGAAAAGCTTTCACATTAAGATTTTAAAAAATTACGTTTTTACAAATTGCATTAGGACCTGGAAAATGATGGTACTTGTACAAGTTTTAGGGGGAAAAAGCCCACAAGTTTTAGGGAAAAAGTTAAATGGCCAAAAATCTTTTTCTGCAACTCCTACAGAAAACAGTGATTATCGAGTAATAGCTATGATTTCAGCCCCAAATTTTCTGTTGGATCCACAACTTTTTCAAAACTTGCAGTTCCTCCTTGAAATAAGGTTCAATTTGAAACCTGGATTTATCACTACTTATCAGTAGCATTTTGATTAAATGACTTGCTGTTAAAAATTGTAAATATTTCAACCGTATTTTCACAACAGAATTTTCTATAGAAATTTTTACATACAAATTCTGAATATTTGAAACATGTATAATAACAAATATAAAATACAGTGGGGGTTCTCTGAAGGTAAATGTCAAATGTCTGACTTTTACACTTTTACCAAACCAACAGTATTTTTTATGAAAATACAACAACTTATTGAAATTTTTTATTGTGCCCCTAACATCACTGTTTTTTTCATGAATACCAAAGCATCTTAAAACAGAATTTGATCCATTATAAATACTGGCAATTAGGACTTGAATGTCAAGACTTATAACCTTAGCAAGCAGGTTACAACTGTTAATTTAAAAGTTATAAACTTGAATGCTAACTAATTAAAAAAAAAAACTAAATAAATAAATAGAATAAAAAAACTCATAAAGAGCAAATGGCATTTGTTTATGATTGCCATTATCTAAAACAAGGTCATTTAAGGGGTAACTGACCTTCCATCTCTTGTAAATTAATCATAATTACTCTATTTGATCACAAAGCAGCATGAAATTTATGTAGACCAAAAGCTTTCTGAAGACACTCTTAGCTATCACATTTTGTTTCTGCATTAATGTCCATTGTTATAATTAGCACTAGTTTTTTTGAGAATCCCCATGTGCATGTTTATTCCAAATACTGGATTAGATTTAAAATATCTGTGGGTTGTGTTGAAATAGAGACATATTTATGGGTAGAATATTTTATTTTTTATTTTAATTGACAGCAAAATAATAAAGTCAATTTTATTGTAAAGAAAATTATATGAAACATTCTATAATTTTATTGTAAAATTCTTGAAAAGCAAAGATGAAAAAAGTAACACACAATGATATATAAATGCATTGTGCTTCACATAATTCCTGGAATTGGAAATTGTGTCTTCTTGCTTTATGACTTATTTAAAGCATTTGTAATGACACAGGAAATTGTCTGGGTTTTGACAAAGTAGTCATTGTCCTAAAGAGAAAGTTAAATTCTTTCTATGACTTGAAAATTGTACACTTCCCCATGACTTAAGAACACATATCTAATGGCCCAAAGACATGCAACTATTTTTGGAAGACTAAATAGTTCTAGAGAGTTGCAAATTATGCGAATTAATTTGAGTATTAGTACCAGTGTTTCACATTGGTAAAATAACATACACAGCTTCCCATAAATCATGTTGTAATGAAGCACCTAACAGTAATCCTCTATCGCAAATTCAAAAAAATGCCAGATATTGGTTAGGGTATGTTTATTTGTGCAGTTTCACCTATGCAAAATTTTTATTGCAAAACATAAATTAACAAACACATTGATTTATGGGAATCTTGGCCTGTAAAGTTTTACTTTTCCAGCTTCCTTGACTTTATTTTTGGTAAACCATTTGAGTCCAGTTTAGGTTTTGGGGTGGAAAAGCCTTAAGACAGCTTATAGTGATTTAGTTACTCTAAAATATATTTGTTTAATAGTATAACCAGGAGCTACAGAACAAATCCTCATGAATTCCTCTTATAGATAGTTGTAAATGTTGTTTTTTTCAATTCATTCTTTGTTATTAATAGGGAATTTAATGAAAAAAAAAAAAAGCATAGCATGAGGTAAGTTTTAACCCATTTTATAGGCCCTTAGGGTTGGAAAGGCTAGAAGCAAGCTAGGAAGCAAGTAGAAACTTATCAACTGTCTAAATAATCTTTGATATTATGTTTAAAGCAGTTAATCAAGTATAGAGTACTTTAAACATTCTCTGAATATTGCTGCTTAAAGCAGTAAATAAATTAAATTGAGTTTTTGTAGTTATATAAACAATTTCTTTTAGCTCTTTGAACTAATTAAATGTGTCAGGCACTTTAATCATTATATTTATTTCAAAATGAATGCATTTAAACAAAACAAAACATTTTATTATTGTTATACCACTTCTAACAAGTTTAGTCAACAGCCATATTAAAATTACAAATATTAAAAAAAAAATGTGCAGGTCTGAACATTATACTTAAAGGGGAATTTAAGTGGATTTAAAAAAAAAAACCAAACTGTTATTTATATTACACATACAAAGTAATTTATATAATATAGTATTTGAGGTTGAATAAAGACATACGTCCATCCAGTCCAACCCATCTAGCAATATCCTCATTTCCTGTCTAACTGTTGATCCAGAGGAAGGCAAAAAACCCCCACCAAAGTAGAAGGGGGAAAAAATTCCTTCCTGACTCCAAGTGGCAATCGGAAATTTCCCTGGATCAACTCTACTTTATGTATCAATACCAGTAACTTGCAACATTCCTTGTTTGCAGAAACTCATCCAGCTTTTTTTTGAAACTGACCAATGAACCTGTCATTACAACGTCCACTAGAAGACAGTTCCATAGCTTTACCGCTCTCACAGTGAAAAACCCTTTCCGAGCTTGAAGCCTAAACCTTTTTTCTTCAAGTCTTAAGGGATGTCCTCGTGTCCTTTGACATGTTCTATTGGTGAACAATGCCCCAGATAGTTTATTGTATGGCCCGTTAATGTATTTATACACAGTAATCATATCCCCACGCAAGCGCCTTTTCTCCAGCGTACATAATTGTAACTTTTCCAGTCTCTCTTCATATTCAAGCTCCCCCAATCCCCTTATTAATTTAGTTGCCCTTCTCTGAACCCTTTCCATTTCAAAGATGTCCTTTTTGTACACAGGATTCCAAAATTGCACTGCATATTCCAAATGAGGCCTTACCAATGCTTTGTAAAGAGGGAGAATTAAATTTTCCTCCCTTGAATCCATACCTCGCTTTATACAAGACAATACCATGCTGGCTCTGGCTGTTGCCGCCTGGCACTGCTTGCTACCTTTAAGTTTGTTATCCACCAAAACTCCAAGATCCCTTTCCAACAGGGATTCACTTAACACAGAGCCATTTATAGTATAAGTAGCACAAGTATTTTTAAGTCCAAAATGCATCACCTTACATTTATCAACATTGAATTTCATCTGCCACTTAGCAGCCCAATGTGATAATCTATCTAAATCCCCTTGCAACGATTGCACATCCTCTGAAGTTTTTAATGGTCGACAAAGTTTTGTGTCGTCAGCAAACACAGAAACCTTGCTGACAATACCCACTTCCAAATCATTAATAAATAGATTAAATAGAAGCGGCCCCAACACAGAACCCTGTGGCACCCCACTTAGCACTTTAGTCCATAATGATGAAGCCCCATTAACAACTACTCTCTGCATCCTATTCTTTAACCAATTTTCTATCCATGTACAAATGTGACTCCCCAGACCAACAGACCTTAGCTTATTCATTAGTCGCCTATGGGGGACTGTATCAAAAGCCTTTGCAAAATCCAAGTAAACTACATCTACTGCTATACCAGAGTCTAAATTTCTACTTACTTCCTCATAAAAGCCAAGCAAGTTAGTTTGACAAGATCTATTCCTCCTAAATCCATGCTGGTTACTACTTATAATGTCAGTCCTTGAAACATACTCTAGAACATGATCCCTTATTAAACTTTCCAGGATCTTCCCCACCACTGAAGTTAAACTTACAGGCCTGTAATTACCCGGCTGTGAACGACTACCCTTTTTGAATATTGGAATAACATCAGCCTTTTTCCAATCCAGAGGCACACCACCGGACATGAGGGAATCAGCAAAAATAAGAAACAATGGCCTAGATAAAACTGAACTTAGCTCCCTAAGTACCCTAGGATGTATTTTATCCGGTCCAGGAGATTTACTAATATTAACCTTATTTAGTTATTTCTGTACCATATCCTCGGTTAACCAAAGTGAACTTAAATCTTGTATACCATTATTGCTACTATACTCTATGATATCTGTACTTGGATCTTCTATAGTGTATACAGAGGGAAAAAAATTATTCAAGACATTTGCTTTATCGCCATCCTCCGTAACTAACTTATCCCCATTAATTAATGGTGCCACATTCTCAGTCCTCATCTTCTTACTATTAATATACTTAAAAAAATGTTTAGGCTTAGTGATGCTTTCTTCAGCTATCCTAACTTCATTATTAATTTTAGCTAGTTTGATTGCTTTCTTACACTCCGTGTTACAGTTTTTATACTCCCTAAAGGCCCTTTCCGTTCCCTCTGCCTTAAAGGTTTTAAATGCCTTTTTCTTCCTTACCATTTGCCTCTTTACATCAGAATTCAGCCACATGGGCGCGGATTTATTTTTTTTACATTTATTTCCCAAGGGTATAAATTTAGATGTGAACTGGCTTAAAATCCCCTTGAACACAGTCCACTTCTGTTCAGTACCTTTACCTGATAATACATTATCCCAGTTGACATTCTGAAGAGCTGCTTTTAACCTGGGAAAATTTGCTTTCCTGAAATTAAATGTCTTTGTTAACCCAGCGCACTTTTCCTTTCGATAACAAAGTCCAAATGCCACTATTTCATGGTCACTATTCCCTAAGCCTCCAGTTACCTTTATATCTATAATGCGCTCCACAATGTTAGTTATTACCAGATCCAACAGAGCTCCTTTTCTAGTAGGAACCTCAACCACCTGTGAGAGAAAATTATCCTGCAGCAAATTCAGGAACTCATCGCCTTTTTCTGTGATGGCAGTTCCACCACACCAATCAATGTCAGGGTAATTGAAGTCCCCCATAATGAGCACACTCCCCAAACTTGCAGCCCTTGCCAACTGCATATAAAGTTGACTCACCTCCTCTCTGCTAGCATTTGGCAGCTTATAGCAGACACCAACAATGACATTACCCCCTTTCCTGTTGCCTAATTCCACCCATATTGCCTCCACTTTATCATCCATATCACCAGCTATCTCTTCTTTTAAATTTGGCTTCAATTCTTTTTTAACATATACACCTACTCCTCCCCCTTTCCTTTTTTTTCTGTCCTGCCTAAACAAGGCATATCCTTCTATATTTACAGCCCAGTCGTGAGAACTGTTCAACCACGTTTCTGCTATACCTATTACATCATACTTTTCATTCAATGCCATCATTTCCAATTCACCCATTTTGTCAGCCAGGCTTCTCGCATTTGCAAACATACATTTTAGATTATGATCCTGTAATTTATTCGTACACTTTGATACACATTCCTCCCTATCCCCTATGCTAGCCCCACCCCCCCCTTCCACCCACCACTGGCCTATCTACACCCTGCTTTCCTCCTGGACAATCTATCCCAGTGAGACTGCTAATACCCTCCCCCCCAAACCTAGTTTAAAATCTCCTCCAACCCTCTAGCCATCTTAGGCTACATCTATAGTTATTAAATATAAATGTAAATCAAATTATTTCATAGCTTTTGCTATGCCCTTTTGTGGTTAGTAATGAGTTTCCATTTCTGGTTCTGCAACGGTCCTTCTTCCCAGGATACTAATTTCTTGGAATGGTCCTAACAGCAAATTTTACCTCATTAGATATTGGGTGGGTCAAAAATTTTCAGATATTTACTGAGCAGCTGTTTTAAGGATACACATCTGGACTCTCTGTAAACACTGTAGAGCAGTCAGATGACAATTAATACTTAATTATTAATAAATTATTAAAAAATTATGAAAACCTGCAGGTTTACACATGGTTTCTTTACAATTCTGTTGATTTTAGTAATTAATGAGTTAAGATGGGTACACACTTTACCGATAATGGGACAGTCCATCAGATCCAATGGAATTGATCCTTTATTGTTGTGTGTACCGCAGCTCCTGAGGCCCTCTGCCACAGTTGGCCCCCTGTACTAAGGTATAGGGAGTGGGCCATGGCTGAAGGAAATGTGGCAGTCCCGAACATTCTCCCTATACTTTATATAGAAAAGATGATCAGGACTGTCTGTAGCCTAATCTATAAATTGGCCCAAAAAATATGATTGTTTGTACCTAGCCTTACAGATTTTGTTGGTCATCTTTTAAAGATCTTTACTGTAATTACCCACCTTTACAGCAATCTGCTGTTTAGAAATTATGCAATCCATTTGTTTTTATTTATAGAAAACTGATGGGACTTTCATTCCTCAGGAAATAAGAACAGGCGTATGAATTTAAGTTCTTTGTTTAAACATTGTATTTTGTCAAAAATCAACACCTGGATGACCTCATCTTACTGTACTTCTTACCAATGATTTACAATTTTCCTGCCCTGCAGCAATTAACAAGTCCACACCAAGCAAGAGCTAATTAACCTTTTCTATAAGAGCAAGAATAGTTTTTGGTAACTATTTTAGTAATAACGTTTAAGGGTCTTAAGGTTTATTGAGGTCAGGTGAAGTGACAAAATTTACGACTTTTGTTTATGGCAATTCACTTTGAGTGAGCTGACTTATTGCTATGGGATATATGTATTGTGTATATATAAGACACACGATTGTTAATCTGTAATACATTTTAACCATAATCAGATCCACATTATTAAAGTTTTTCTCAGTTATTTAAATGATTTATTGTGTAGACACAGCAAATTATTACATTTCTAGCATTATTGTAGCCAGATAGATATATTATTACCAGCATAGTTTTACTCATTAATCTTTGGAACAGTATTTTATTGATAATTGAAAATTAATTTTGTGTTGTTTTTACGAAACATGTCAGACATGATTGTATCTGTGTAAATAAAGTGTTATTTTGCTGCATAATACCTATATGAAGCCAATGTTTCTGCGGGTCACTGCAGTCTATTGTGATTTGATTTTTTTATATCAATAAGATCCATTTGATTATTTCACTTTTTTTCACATTTATTTATTAAAATGTACAAAGAGCATTTCCTGTCAGTAAAATCAATTTGTACCAAAGATAGGACCTTTGTAATCTGTGAAAAAGTGAAAGCACTGCAATGATGTCAGCAGAATGTCAGCAGTCCTTTGGCCTTCTCCATGACCCAAAATAATCTGACAGGCTATGCTGCTTAGTTATAGTTGAATTTCCCCTCCCTGTCATTCACTAATCCAAACATTACAAGCTAAAGGTAAGATTACCACATGAGATTTCCACAGTATCTGTCGGCACAAATGCTGTGGGGGCCGCACACATGGACCGGACCGATCCCCATATGCGGTATAGGGATACACAGTCATACACAGTGAGATCGGATCAGCTCCCTTTACTTAAAGAAAAGGGAGCTGATACTGACCAACGGAAATTTTCCGTTGTTCCCAAACCAACCACAGTGCAGACTACGGTAGTTTATCGGCACTGCGATCGGCCGGCAAGTGCCCCTACACACTGGGTAAATCCTGTCGTTCCCCCAAAAGGGATTTACCCATTATCGTTAGAGTGTATGGCCACATTTAGAGGGGAAAGAAACTTGCCCTCCCTTTTTTTTTGGTTCTAGTACCATCACTTTTTCAACTGATAGTTTTAAAGAATTCACGTCAAGAATACATATATTTTAGTGCTGCATTTGAACATTACTATGTTTAGTTCCTTTACTTTCCTTTTTTATGCATGCACAATAGTTTTAGCATAATTACATAATTACATAAATACATAGCATAAATACATTCTATTCCAGATGATGAATCCACTGTAATGTTAACGGATATGCTAAGCAATCTTCTTTTTCAAATATTGCTTTTTGGTTTTCATATGAATATTCATAAAGTATTGTGTTTTTATAGTAAATTAACTCATTAGGAATAAACATTGTCTGGTGATTTTAAAAACACACAAGCCACATTTTGGGCTATGGTCAATACATTTCAAAATAACATCAATATCTGTTTGTATATTTCAAATCAAAAAACTTAAGTGCCCTAATATCAATGTTATTCATCACAAATCTAGTATATTTGATTTGTTTCACAAAAAAAATCAAACATCATTACACTTCAAATGCATTAGCTTTGGCTTGTGCAAATTGGAGCAAGCAAATGTGAGCAAGGCCTCAGAGAAAATGAAGAGGCGGTGAATTACATTCTTCAAAGAATAATACCAACTCTACAGCAGTGTGGGCTGAAGAAATTCCAAGGGCAAATCATAATAATAATAACAATAAAGAATTTATATTCCAAGTTGGCTCCAATAGGACTGCATATTTCTAACATCTACCCTGGTCACTGACTGCATGCAGATGTTGTCAATGTACTGTATGTGAAGTGTGCACGAAATGGTGCATTGCCTGGAAATTTGCCATTAGGATTAGCAGACACTTGACCTAGTGTAGTTATCCCAGTGGTACTAAATAAACTTAATTCTGTTCTTATATTTAATCAGACAAAAATTGACAGTTTGATTTCTTGTTGCAATTCCTTTTTTGTTTTTTTAAAATATTTTTTTTCAACCAGAAAACCAAATAACTCAGGGAGAATGCAGCTTCTTATACAATTGTAATATTCTGCTTAGCTATTTATGTATTTAAATCATTCATTATAATTTCTGATAATTTTAATAAAATACACTTTAATGTGTAATGGGTTTAATGGGTAACTCTGTATATGTAACACAATCACTCAGTTTGGATTATTTTTATACATTTTTCATTTCCTCATATTGTGTATTTCATCTTTATATAAAAATGTTATTTAATATTTTGTCTCACCATATACTCTAGTGTATCAGTTTAATTTCCTTTCTATGCCAACTCCTCTTTTTGTTGCTTTTGTTGCTATGGTCTTACAGTTGCATTGACCTGCATGGAATCAAAACATCATCCAGAAGCTACAGCCCATTGTTTTTATTTCTTTTGTAAATGGCTATTATAGGGAAGAGTTGTTTTTAGGGTTTATCTTTCTATTTGTGTGGTTTTAGGCATTAAAGAGATAACATACATACCTGAAAGGGGGGTTACAAACCTGTAGAACCTCCTTTTTTTGTCTTTTCCTGCTGTGCTGGGGTATTGATGCAATAAAAGATCTTACCTGTCCGAGATCCCACAATGCAGTAATCACTTAGATTAGATTGTCAAGTAAGAAACACTGTCTTAGCAAATATCTTCAGGACAAGTTCTGCGCTGTACAGCTGCATTTATTGCTTCAGGTGCTCTGTGCCACTAATGGAAATGCCGCAGGCCCACTACTTAAGTGTAAAGCCCACGCTATTCAGATGTTACACCTGGTTCTGTAGGTCTTACACTTATTTGTATCTCGCCCAAGGAGAGCCAAAGTACATGAAGATGTCAATTTTTAATTCTGACATATAAAAAAATATATTTTGTACATGTTTTAAAAACATGTTTGCACAGAGCATTCAGCAGTTAAATCTGCGAAATGTCATAATCCCTTGCTTATGTGGTTATTTTGCCTTTATGTTTGAATTATGTTCATATTTTAGGTTATAGTTTATTATAGTTCCTGTTATTTGGTTAAACTATCCAAACTAACTTGTTTTGGCGTGGTCTTGGACAATCTTGCAATTAGT
Source organism: Hymenochirus boettgeri (assembly GCA_019447015.1). Lineage (NCBI taxonomy): Eukaryota > Metazoa > Chordata > Amphibia > Anura > Pipidae > Hymenochirus > Hymenochirus boettgeri. The sequence goes on from CM033471.1 coordinate 62,455,386, forward strand.
TTCAGCTACTTTCATTATATGGGTGTGTTCCCACAATAAGGAACTGTTATGCTGATGAGCCACAGCTAATTTTTGTTCTTGTATAGTTGAACATTAGTTTACATGCATTATGAGTGTGAATTAAATATTACTAATTATAAAACTCAAATAGCATTAAAAAGCATAGCCAAGAACACAAAGGCATGCTTTAAGAAATGTTAAATGAAATCATTATTAAAAAAAATGTATTGTTTTAAAGAGTTAAAATAGACGTCACTAATACTTTAAATAAAATAGGGAGAGAATAAGGCATCGCAACTCCCCTTCATGCATATGCAAATAAGGAACAGAGACTTCTGGGTAATTTCCGTGTTTCCATGGCAGCTTTCAGGAAAACGACCGTATAAACTCGAGTATAAGCCGAGGTACCCATTTTTGCCTCCAAAATCAGAAAAGCATGATTGACTCGAGTATAAGCCGAGGGTAGAAATTACCTATGACCATTACTGCCTTCTGATTCTATATTGTTTTAGGGCATTAGTTTAAATGTACAGTAATCCCATACAGTAACCCTAATACCTTTCCACTGTAGATGTTTGGAAACTACAACTCCCAGCATGCTTTCGTTGCTGGGAGTTGTAGTTTCCAAACACCTATAGTAGAAAGGTATTGGGTGTTACTGTATGGCATACTGTCCCCCACCCTAGAGCCCCCCCCAGTTCACTTACCGTACCTGGCCAGTCTTCAGTCTTCATCTCTCCGCCGGCTGCCGCTCGCTCTGTGCAGAGCCAGCAGTTCCCAGTACTGCTTCGCGGCTGCGCAATGACGTCATCCCACCAGCGTGCGTGATGACATCATCGTGCACCCGTGAAGAACTACTTGGAACTGCCGGCTTTCCTTCCTGACTCGCGGCTGCATCTGGAATTAAGGTAAGTTTTCTCTTGACTCGAGTATAAGCCGAGGCAAGGTTTTTAGGTCGATTTTTAAACCTAAAAACCTCAGCTTATACTCAAGTATATACGGTATTTCTTAAAAAGGTTTTTACAGTATTCCACAAGCTGAATGCAAAACCAGAGAGCCAAATACATACCGGTTTGGGCTTTATTGAGCCATCATCAGTGTAGTGCAGGCCTCTTCACTCCTTGCAGTGTGAAATAGGAAATATTAAAAAGAGTAGATAAATATACTTCTTAAAGATTTATTCACAATAGGCCTTTTCCATACAGTTTTTGGAAATAACACATTTTTCATAATACAAGGGCATTTTTAAAACCCATAGAAAATTCACTGCTGTAGACGTGAATGTCCAGAAACATATCTCCATAATTCTGACAGGAAAGGCAAACATGTAAAGAACACCAAACAACACGGTAAAACAGTTTTCTTTTGGGCACATGCTGCACATTTGGAACCAAATCTACAAAAGTTATAAATAAAAATAGAATCTGTATTTTGCTGGATAAATCATGGAATAAAATATATTAATATGTAAAGAATCCAGGTCTCCATTGTTTAGTTGCAATTTTTTTTTTTTTTTTGCTTGATTATGGATTTAACGCTTTTAAGTACATCTAGTCTGTGGCATGTCTGCCACATGCCTATTGCCTACCCTCTAAAGCATTTGTCCTGATTTTACTGTGTAAATAAAACATCCACCAAGCTATGTGACAGACCATCACCTACAGCACAGACAGTGAGGATACTTCAAAAAAAAACTCAAAGGAAACTAACACATTAAATTCTAAATTTAAAATTCTAAACAATAAGAAAATACTTAAGTTTTATTATTATTACTTCATTATTATTATGTTCACCCCCAATCCAAAATGTATACATAGTTTAAGCCTGCAATAATTATCGAGTTTAAAGATGCACTAGAAAGCATCAGATGTTTTCCCCCCACATGGAGGTTTCTACCTCCTCTTTAAGTTGTGCAAGATTGTTACAAGCTTTCACATGCTCAGAGGAGGCAACTGGGGTAGCAGTAGTCAGTCATTGGCCATTAAGTAATCTGTTATGGACATGAGTGACTGTTCTTCCCAAAAGAACTGGAAAGCAGAAGAGAAGGGGCAGTGAACATCAGGAGGAATAGCTGCAGTCTGGTACATCTTTAATCTGTGTAAGAATTGGTGTCTTGCTGTTTGTTGGGTGCTTAAGCTTTGTATACATTTTAGATTGGGGGTATAAATGCCATTTGAAGCAATTGAAATGTCTTAAAAGAATAAATCTTAAAATGCCTTTAAAAAGCAGAATACAAATGATAAACCAACCTGTCAGGAAAAAACCCCCAAAAATAACACGGTATTGAAGACATTTTAGCGTGACCTATCATATAGCACATTAAAGATTGAAAAATCTGGTGAAATTTTCTGACAGGTCCCATTAAATTTTCTTGAAAGTTCGGATGACGTTTATTGGTCATGCCAAACTTTCACGGTCAGTGGTACATTTCAGAAATACAAAACCCCACTTAAATCATACACATTGTTTGAAAGTGGCACAGCACATAAAATTTAGATAAGACCAATTTCAAAGCTAACTTTATATCTGATGCGTTTTTATATAATATAGTTAAACATTGTGCACTGCATTCCCCAGTGCCTTTAATGTGCCAAATTTTATATGTGCACTATATTAACTCGTATGCACAGGTCTTCCAAGTTGTCACTATTAATGTTTACATATATAGGGAAAATAATTTCCTGCGTAGGGAGAAATACCACAATAACGTAATGTTTGAAAATGCATGAACAATTCATTTAAACCTGCCCATATGAAATGGTAACATATAGCTTGTAGTAGTTTCAAATGGAACATAATCAGCTATATCTTTCAAGTAGAATGTAGAAGCCTTCCATGCAGAACCTTTTCTTGCTTCACAGTTCATTTGTTTATATTGCCCAATAGATAGCAAATAAGACATGTATCTTCTTTAGGAGTCTGTTTTAATTAGAATTTTAATGAATTCTTCCTTTTCCTGTTTTAAGTATGTCTATATCAGTGCATTGTGGTGATTAAATGCAACTAGCAATTATTATAACTAATAATTATCTGTACTAAATATTTTAGCACAGTTGCTAGCTGATAACTTTACTATCTGAAGGCATAAAGACTGGCTTTTTATGACTGTGTTAATAAAGAAAATAACTTCAACCGAGAAATAAAACAGAAGATCCATTTTCTCTCAGATGAATTTAGCACTAAATTGTCCAATTTAAAAAGGAAAAGGACAATTGTTTAAAAATCACAAGTGTGTAGTTATCCAGGCATCCACTGTGTGCACAATTTATTAGGCAAGTGAGTCGTTTTAACGTGGAACAAATGCAGTGGTATCTGTCAATCCAGGCTGTTAATAATCCTGAAACTTTATTATGAGTGTAAACATTCTCAGGGGAATACATATATGTGCACAACTATAAGGCAACTATTATTGTGTAGAATTATTATGCATCTAAATGAAAAAAAAAAAATCGCAAATTTTCCCATCTCACTTGTTTGTTTTCATCTGTTAAAGTAAGAATAATAAGCAAACAGGTAATAATTACCAAGTCAGGTAAGGATTGGAGCCATGTCATTATTCTTTCATCTTTAAGGTGTTTATCGATTAGCCTTGCAGTGGAGTACTTCAATGCATGTAATGGAGCAGGAAAATCATGGTCTTGAAAGATGCAGATATTTTCCAGTGCCACTGCTTGTGTCTTCTACTGGCAGTAGATTTGGGAGTCGATTTTACCTCCATTTTCAAAACAAAAAGGTCCAACTAGCTCATCTTTAATAGTACCAGCCTATACAAGTTCCCCACGTCTACCTTGCTTATGTGAAGCTTTGTGCCTGTTAGTGATCCAGACTCAGGCCCACCCATCTGGTCCATTAAGAGTCGCTATGATCTCATCAGTCCATAAAATGTTAGAAAGCCTGTCTTGAGATATTTCTTGCTAGTGTATGCTTCTTGATCAATGTCTTTGAACACTTTGTCACTTTGGCCACTCCAGGTAGGTTGCAGTTCTGGAATATGACTAAAAGTGCTAGAAGATAACAGGTTACTGATATCTTCACATGTCTCTAAGACTTTTTCTTAACACATTTCTTCCGACCCTGTTGACTTTGACAAAACGCTTGATGGTTCTGTGATCATGCCCTAATAGCAATTTCAAGTGCATCCCTCAGAAAGACTTTTTAGAATTTTTGCCTTTTCAGAAATCTCTTTTGGCCCATTGTAGTATTGATTGACACACCATCCCTCATTACATCACCTGATATACTTAAAGCATTCAAGTTTATACATCTCAAATTCAGAATATTTGCATAAAAATTATGATACAATCAAAATACCCTCTTGCCTCATAATTATGCACACGGTGTACATGGGTCAATATTTCTGATTGGTTTTGCCATCTGTTCGATAGACTCCCTGGATATAACAGGCAATCTATCAAGCAAGAGGACCAGTCAAAATTGTTTTGATGATCCTTTACGCAAAAAAAAAAAAATCCAATCTAGTTTTGATTGGGAAGTACTAATAAGCTACACCTTGTTGCAGCCATTGAGCATGTATAGGCAGCTTTTGAGAGAAGGATGTTAAGATAATCTTTCACTGTACCACTTTGCGCAAAATTGACAAATTTAGAAAGCAGCAAAGTTACCACACAATTCAGTCACAAATAGTGCATGCATATCAGAAAAATCATTCTGTTTACATTCCAAAACTAAGATTCAAAGCCAAAACTTATTTAAAGGGTCATGGTACAGTAAACATAGAGGCAAATTGTATATAATGACTGTAAAACACAAAAAACAGTCCAAACACATTACTGACAATAGTTTTTACACTTTACATAAACATCTCTGCATGTAAGGAACACCCCATTGTTCTATACCAATATAGAAATAAAGCTGCCCATTCCATTTTAAAAGTCCCCAGAAATGTATCTGCATACATAACTTTACAAATACCAATACAAAAATGTAGATAAGTTGTGTTGCGAAATGCAGAAAAGAGCATTAAATGTGGTGTAAATGTGATGCTTTATAAATTGCTCTTACACTACACCAAAATGTCTTTTCATCATTTTATAAATGTGTCTCCTAATGTTTCATCTTTGTGCCTTTTAAAATCATACATGCCAGATCATCCTGACCCTTGATCTTCAGCTTCCCTCCGTCTGCGAAGTCTTGAGATCCATTAAAGAGCAATAGAACCTGTATTAAATCATTGTCTTGCTCATTGAACAGAGATTTTGTTTAATCTCTGAACAAAACAATATGTTTTGTTCTGAGATTTGTTTGTAAGTTGGTTCTGGGGCACAAATGAAGGAACTTTTACTCTTCTTTCCTGATTAAGGGTAGTGTGTGCAGGCACTAGCAATAACTTGCTAGTCTTTATCTAGTAGTAATGTAGTCATATAACTCTATCAAGGAAGATTTGCCCAGAGCCACAATTTCACTGGGCAAATCTCCCGTATCAGATTTACCAGAGGCTGCCCAGCTCTGAGTATATCTCACCCGCACCTATAAACTGGCATTAAATACTTGCGTGCAAAGAGCTGTGTAGCCTCTGGTTAGTAGGCTCTGGTTAGTAGGCTTGTGACGGCCCCCACAAACCAAGGCTTTAAGTTTCGCTAACCGATCGGAAATCGGTTAGCGTGACTTTAAGAGCCAGATAAATGAGGCCATATGTTCTTTTGTCCTCGCTGAGGTTAATTTGTTTTAGATTGTGCTAATAGGATGCAGTATTACATATAAAAAATGTGCATCTGCAGATAGTAAAGAAGATACACAGAAACTAAACTGAAAAAGCGTATAGTTGTGACTGCTTTCCTTGCAATCCTTTCAAGGGACACTTTATTATTCCCATGATGCTGACCTTGCTGCAATATGTGTGCCTATCAAATACATAGCTATGGCTATATCTCTATTCCACCAGTGGGGTAATTCTTAACACTGTGACCTAGTAACTACTTGCAAAATAGAATTCACTATTCACTAGGGGTTGTTATACATCATTCCCTGCAGGTTGCTCTGGTAAAGAAATGTATGAAAATATGCTCCTTGTGTAAATTCTGAACACAATTGTATTTATAGTCCTGTATGTAACTTAAGAGTTAGTGGGATGCATATTCAGAGTTTGCAATAAGCTTGACAGGCATTAAACCTGTTACTGGCGACACTGTGCACATTGTTTTAGCCCAATTTTGAATTGCATGCAATCACCATTTACGTGCACATCACGCATGTTTTTATTCTGGCAAAGGAACAAAACACACATGCAAAAAGGCCAATGTGTCCCTTTTTTGTGCAGTTTCACGAAGCCGCAGTATAAAAAGTGTGTTCAATGCATTACAGTCTAAATAGGCATGATCAAAGAGCAGGTACAAAGATAAAAGAAGGTTTGTCAGATTTTCCACTCGGAGTAGACCGGGGAAACCTTTCTAATAAAGAAATAATTTGTGGCAGTTGTTAACACCCCTCATCCTTACACCAAATTCCTAGCAGTTACTGTAATCTGTATGCAAGCTGTTACAAACAAGACAAGCAGACTGCAGTATAGCTACCACCTGTTCCCAGATCTGGATCATTATTGAAATTCCCTTAACATTTGACAGGTTAAATCCTGACAGGAATTCACATTTACAATACAGCCATATCGCACATAAAACTTTCACTAGATCTTCAGTTCCTGCATGTGTAGAAAGCCAGTTGCTGCTGCAGGTGGAATTTATTTCACCAAAAGGGTCTCAGGAGCTGGGTTATGTAACAAGAAAATCTTCCACTCAATGGCATGCATGATATTGAAGATTGGAAGGAGAACAGTTGGAATACATACACTATTACACCCTATGAGTTATTAACTGTTATTTTGTGTATTCCATAGTAGTTGATGATAATGTAAATTGTCGTGTGTATTTGATACCCGAATTCTCTCTTTGATATAGTAGTCAGTGAAAAGCCAACAAGTCTATTACACTAGTTTCAAACAGGGTTAAGAAGCCTTTAGTGTGAATTATCCCTTATGCACAACCAGGTTATTAGTTGCAGTATGTCTTTTCATGTATGTAGAAACAGAAATCAACCACTGAGTGCTGTGTAAAACATTATTCAGGTTTTAGTCATGTTACAATACCACTTACAAATTAATTTGCTGACCACCATTTACTACTGTGTCTCAAGCCAAGTCTAATTCATAAACTCTGTATTAAAGACTAAAACACATTTCCTGACTTATAGCACAGAAGCAGCTGGTTAAAACAATGCAAGCAAAAGAAACCAGTAATATAGATATAAAGCGAGTCATCCAAAGGCCTAGGTGCATAAAAGTTCATTAACAAGACAACAATTGCGCATAATGAAGGAGCAGGGCTAAAACCCATCCGTGGAAACATGGGCTTAAGTGCACAGGCCTTAGGAGGGGCTCTCTTTCTTTTTTACTATGTAATGTATTACTTGACATTCTTATAGATGTTAAAGTTAAACAGTGGTAGCCAGACAATAATTTACAGGGTAATACTTGGAACATAAAATTAATTCAAATGTGATTACTAAAAATTCTAATCATAAGCAAGCTTGCAGAACATGTAGTTCATTTTTCTTGTTGATTTCCTGCTTAAAAATAAGCTTAAACAAGAAAATATTAGCTGCTGCAGACTCTATTCACAATTGGCTCATGTGAACCCATTGCTTTTAGCGGCTAATTATGATAATAGCTAGCATTAAATAGTGACACAAGGGGAAATCACTTCTGTGATTTACCAAGAGCCATACAGCCGCTGGTGAATCTCCCTTTGGAGAACTTACTTGTCTGTGGCTTTGGGTAAATCTCCCCATATATGTTCTGAAAGCTATAAATTCCATTTTACTACAATATTACCCTACAAAGAAAGATTTTACGTCTTTTTTTTTTTTTTTTTTTTGCACATATTGTTTATACTCCACAGGTCATTAAATGAAATAGAGCCTACTTACAACAGAAGGTATTAGGCTGAGTTGCATGTTAATATGCCAGCGGTTCTGGACACATGAATTAGCTACAGGACATAAAGGGGGAACTTTGCATGTCTCCGTCCATTTCTCTGGGAAATCAGGGAGTGAGAAATCGCTCCTTGTTTCTTAGATTATGTGGGCAATGCTATTTATATAGCATGAGGATGCAAAGTACCTTCTGTTTTAAAGAAGTGTCTATTTCATTTACAGTATTCTTATGTGTTGTGGTACAGAGGTTCAATCTTCAACTGTGCCAGGTCTTTACAGTGGTTGCTATTCACTATTTATCATGATAAAAATGTGTCTGACAAGCTGTGCCTCAGATTGCCAGATATTTGGTTACCTGTCCACATAACCTGGTGGTTCGCTGTGAGACAATCAGCAGAATTTTTAGTTATGATAAATAGCAAATTAACTGTGCTGGTTTCTGCTGCGTGGTTGGTTAAACTTTTTTGTAAAGTTCTCAGTGCACAAGCAGCCTAACACAATAAGAAACAAAATAGCTGACACAATAAGTTTCAAGAGACCCGACTATAGGGATTGAAAGTATACTTTCTTTGTTAACTTAGGTAAGGAATTACCTACAAAAAACACTTTTCCACTCAACTCATCCTTTCTCCATCCTATCTTTCCTCACTTAATTTACATGATCCCTGTACACCCGAGCCCATTTCATGACACTTTTGCAGTTTTTGGCTAGAGTTAGCAACTTTATCCCCCATTACCCCAGCTTACAGAGTCTACAGCTCAGCAGAAGTGGTAGCAGAGGGTGACACTGTAAATATACTTGGGTATTGAATTTATTTTAATTTCTTTGAAGCTACATTGATAGGTGGATCTTTTTCTGTTCTACTTGAGCCATCAGTGGAGTTTGTCATACATACAATCTTAGCATTGGGTCCTTATGCTGCTTATCTTAATCATGTATGAGTGTCCATCAGACAAAACCATCCCCAAATGGGGGATCAATTTAACATAGGGGCCGAGTAAAAAAGTGGTTAAGTTCTGCTGATGGATCTCTTTGAGAAGAGATGTTTTTTTAGTAGTTGTTTTAATTTCCAGTTTAAGTACTTGGTAGAAATCATCCTGGTAGAAATAATTTTGGGAACCAAGAACTTATTTAGATTAATAGCTGCCTTAATGCACTTTGCCGCTGCTTCTTGCATTGTGCAGAGTAAAGGAACTTTTTGGAGCTTAATAATTAAAATGAAATATTAGCAACCATCTGTCTGTAGGAAACATAAAACTGTTATTTGCAAATGCATGTTTGTATGGATGATCCACTCTGTGTACCTTTTTTGTGCTTCTAAATATATATCATTAATGTAACTAACTGATGAATTTAGAACCAGGAAGAGCAAGTCTTTACTTGCTTTTTAACCTTTTATTGTCAAATCTTTTTGCTTTAGGTACCAATAGTAAATTACATCCTTGGCTAATATTCTACCCTACAGCTACAAAGGCTAAAGTGCACTAAATAAGACTAATACATCCTTCTGACAGCTAAATCACAGTATATTGACTTTGATATGGGAAAATGAATGTATAACAAATGTATAGGTTATGGGGGTCAGAATGCCATTCCTTATACATGAACAGTACACAGGACTTCAAAACAAATTTTGGGATAGTGAAACATTCTTGTTGAACAAACTGCGATAATGGGAAACTCTTAAAACACATCAATCACCCAAGAAGGTTTGTATAAATACATTTTGAAAGGCTGTTCTTCTACATGTAAGTTGATAGAAAAGTACACTAGATATTGTAGTTCATACAAATAATATATATTTAGTTACCTATGCTCAACTTTGGGTGTAGCAATTTTTTAGTTTTGGGGGCATGTCCACCCCCAAAACTATAATCCCCCCCACTACTGGCCCAATTGTGTAGTGTAGTTTAATCCTTACCTTACATCCCAGCTCCATAGGGTTTTCTGCTATCCCCCCCCCCCCCCCCCAAGTCCAAAAACACGCCCACCAGGAGTACTGCAGGACTCTAACGCCTCCGGGAGAAGTTTGGCATGCGCTCTGCAGCCCTTCTCCCCCTCCCTTCCCCTCCCTCTCGCTCCCGATTTAGATTCCCTCGCCTAGCGTAAAAACCTTAGAATAGTCTCCCTGTTCCCCCAGCCCCAACCGCTATAGTTTTAATATCAGAAAGTGCTCCAAACATTACTTACCTTCCCTCTTTCCTTCACCGCTCAGCCAATCACAGACGCGACTGCCGGTCCCGCCCCTCTGCTTGCATTTTCGCATTTTTAAGAAGGGTGGACATGCCCTTTAAAATTTTTTGCAAGATTGCACTTGTCGTCAGGCTGTGTAGGATTTAGCCATAATACCTGTTTATCTTAATGTATTAAAAGATAATATTGGCACTTTGTTCTCCAACATTAGTTACTTAGCCTTACCCTTTTTAATCCAATGTCTCCCGATTTCAGAGAAGCCCATAAAGTGTGTGTGTGGTGTGTGTTGTATATATTATTATTATATATATATATATATATATCTATATTATATATATATTATAAATATATATATTAATATATATACATACATACATAAATACATAAAGCCCATACTATACTACAGTAACACACATTTGTATCAATATCTGAGGGTGATAAAGACATTATTTTACTAATCTGATCAAGTTTAGACTTTTGTCCATATTTATACGGTAAATGGTATACGTTTGACAGTTTTTCTCACAGTGAGTTTTGTACAACTGGTGCATTTCTAGTAACTAAACAGTGCCTTGTGAGGGAGCTGGGGTGGTTGGAATTGACTGCACTATAATAAAATATAAAAGGATCATGTCTAATTAAACCAGAAAGCTTTAATGTCAATATAAAATGTGTTTTTATCATTATAAGGATTTATATGTATGTTTGTGTCTGAGATGGATGACTGCTATCATGGTTGTTCCTTGTATCCTTTAGTAAACAATTTAATATGCAGATGATGATCATATTGGGAAAGATAATTAATGATAAATGCCAGATTTGTGAATAATATGAAAAGCTCCAGAGTCTATTTTAAACATTAACTAATATACACTTTATCCCTGCAAGTATAATTAATGCATATTAACTTATATATGTAATGCATTACATATATAAGTAAATTCTGCCTGTCTGGATATACAGTGATTGTTTGTAAGTGTTACTTGTTCATATTCTTATGAGCATTTATTTTGGATTATTTTCCAAAATATATTTTTTAGCTAATCAACAGTTCTTGAGCATTATAGTCTTCAATATAAATATTGCTGGAAGTTTAAAACATTTGTAGTATCCTCATGTTATTGATCTCATCTTTGTTATTTTGTTTTGTAATATCTCAAAGCTCTTAAAGGGGAATTATAACCTCCAAACCACCCCCTCCCATTAAATGTATGTAGGATAAGGACAAACTGCTAGACCCTCAACCCTGTGTTTATCTTAGATAGACAGCAATACGTACCCAAATTTGTGTTTGCTGGTCTGGCACCACCTCCTGTATGTCTGTGGGGACTGGCCTTCTTACCCAGGCCATTGGCCAGGTCTTGGACTGAGGGCGGAGGAAGGGCTGCACTAGATTGACTGGATCCGTGATTGCAACTTTAGCAGTATTGCTTCACATCTAAGGTTAACCTTGCAATGAGGACCTAAACTTCTAGGTCCAAATGGAAGTTTCTTTGGGGGGGATACAACCTTTTAATATTCTAAAATGTTATTGAAATACATTTTTTATATTATTTAAAATTGCCCCCCACATTCCAATAATATTTTAATAAATAAAAACAGACATGGATAATCCATCACACTGAAATGAAAAAGAAGTCTATAATGTTATAGTTACTTTAATGGAATACAGGTATCTTTACAATGTTAAAATCATTAAAATTGTATAGTAACCCTGGCAGCAAAGTTTTGTTCATATAAAACAATGAAATTGCTCCCTTGTGAAGCTTTAATGTCAAGCCACTGCATTACTATGAACCTTGTTTTTGGGAGCTTTTCAGTGGTTATTACTCATAAGGCAGACTGTGTTTTATTAGTTAATAGTTTTTTTTATATATTTTCCTTTCATGAGCTGGATCCTTTTCACATTTGTATTTGGGTGAACAGCATTGCAAAACAGCTGAGTGCTTTCTGCTTAAAATTAATAATTGAAATCATTTTCTTAAATTGTCCTCTACACTTGAAGGGGATTAGTCCCACAGTTTGGGGTAAGGGACAGCATATATCTGCTTTTCAAAAATCCAACAGTCATTGAGTGATCAAAAGCTTTACTATTTGTATAAAGAAAATATAGACAAAATACCATTGGCACAAAAAAATATCTTAATATCTATGTCTATTTATATGTTACTTCAAGTAAATTGTCCAAACAAGAAACAGGCTATGTCATCATTTTTTTACCACATAATGTAATGTAACAAAGCAATCGCCTCATCGTGAAAAATGTACACATGAAAATTGCTACTAAAAGCAACTTAATTTACAATGAAGTATGATGCAAAGCAAGTGTAGTATTAGGTGTAATAGGTATATTGGACAGCTAATTTAGATTTAGCGACTCTTTAAACATTAAAGCAACAATTGACAGTTGCTAGGTTCTCCAGTGTTAAGTACACCAGTCATTAGGAAGCAACCAGCTTTGCAAGTTTTGCAACATGCTTCCACTATCATTACTGCTGACAGAAGCTCTTAGCTTATGACTTGCTTGATTAATTTTAGTGAGCATTCTCTTATTCGTAGAAAAAACACACAATTTGCCACCAAACACTAGGACAAGTCAGTAAAACTTATGAAGGCATTTTAGGTCCACAGATTGACACCCCTGCTCTTCAAATAAAAATCAACATTAAATAACACTTTGGTCACTAATTCAGTGACATTATTTGCAAATCAAGTCATTAAGCTGCATTGATGGTTCAGATTTTTTATGATTATCACTATTAAAGGGTATCTCCACCCTTAACAAAACTTTTTCTGTAGTCTAGTGCACCCAATCCCACCCCCAACTGCCAGGTCTGTTTGTCATTGTTCCTCCGAAGCTCAGATCTCGGCCCTCTGCTTTTCGGAACTGCAAGCGGGGTGCCGGACCAGCAGCCACATCTGTGATTGGCTGAGAGGCTGCTAATCATGGACGTGGCTGCTGGCTTAGCTGAACACCGGGGGAACAAAGCAACGTAAGTGCAGTTCTAATCTTTTTTTTTTTTTTTTTTTTTTTTTTTTTTACAATCAAACCTGGCAGTTGGGAGTGGGATAGGGTGCCCTACACTACAGAAAAATGATTTAAAAGTAGGGTTCCATTCAACAAAGATAGATCGGGGAGGGAGGGAAGGGCTTCCCTGCCCATGTCACACACATTAATAAGGACAAGGAAGCAGATGGCCCGGATGACACAGAGACGGCTCCCACACTACACTTTCTGGGACTTTGAACAAGCACTACAAGAGAACTATTTGGAGCAGAGATGTAAGGTAAGTATTTTTGAACACTAAACAGTGGGGCCAATATGGGGTTAAATTTTAGTTTTGGAGGTGGACATGCCCTTTAATTCCTTCATATTTTTGCAGGGCATTTGTTTTCAACTTGACTGTGCCAAGTTTGTGAATTCTGGGAATTGGTATACTGTCCATTATTAAGATCATAAGTATTTCCCACAACTATTATAAAACCTGTGCATTTCAAAATACACAAAGAAATTCTTAAAATTAATCAGTTGCCAATTTTCCTCTATTTCAGGTGATATAAATGCAAGACAAGTCTCTGTATAGAAACATATTCTGAGACAAAAGGATTTCATGCCTAGAATTAATTTTTTTCCAAAAAGTTTCACTTCCCCCAAAGCAGTATAGCAAATTGCCTCAGTTTTTGGGCAAGTTGACAAGGGAACAGTTCCTTGTCACTTTTCAGACTTCCCTTTGAAATAGATCTATGTGTAAAGCAATTTGCTATTAAGCTGAACTGTTCTCAACTGTGCAGACTAAATCTAAACCCTAAGCATTATCTAGGACAGTCTATTGGGAGAGGGAACTAAGAGATTGATTATAAACACAGAATTTCCCAGCATCTGACTCTTAAGCTTGGTTGTCCAAAGTGCATCTGTCCTGATGGGGATACCTGGGGTCCCTAATGTCACCTACAATAATGCTGGGATAAGTGTAAGATAATCAATAATAAAACTAATATATATTATAAAGGCCTAATGATAAAGACGAGTGGTGTTTAATAATGAAACTTACATTTCTTTTCTGAGTTTAACTACAACCAGCAGACATGCTATTCCCAAACATGAAGAGAATCCCCTTTGCAACATTCTTTATTTATAGAAAAACCCTTCCATACTTGCATACTAAACTTCTTTCTTCCAGTCTTAAGAGATGTCTGCGTGTCCTCTGACATGTTCTGTTGAGGAGCAATGCACATCCTATGCACACACAATAATTGCACATCCTCTGCATCTTTTAATAGTCGACACATTTTTGTGTCCTCCGCAAACACAGAGACCTTGCTGACAATACCCACTTCCAAATCATTATTTAACAGATTTAACCACTTAGAACTTTAGTCCAGATTGACGAAGCACCATTAACAACTACTCTCTGCATCCAATCAATCAACCAATTTACTATCCCTGTACAAATATGCCACCAAAGCCCAACAGGCTTAGCTTATACTTAAGTCACCTTTGGGGAACTGTATCAAAAGCCTTTGCAAAATCCAAGTATACTACATCTACTGCTATGCCAGAGTCCCAATTCCTACTCACCTCCTCATAAAAGCCAAGCAGGTTTGTTTGACAAGATCTGTTCCTTCTAAATCCATGCTGATTACCACCTTTAAGTTAAACTCACTGACCTGTTATTTCCAGGCTCTGAACCTTTTTTGAATATTGGAATTACATTTGTTTTTTTCCGTTCCAGAGGCACATTTCCAGACATGAGGGAATCTGAGAAAATGAGAAACAATTGACTGGATAAAACTGATCTTAATTCCCTAAAGACCTAAGGATGTATTTTATTCAGTCCAGAAGCTTTATTGGTATCATTGTTATTTAGTTGTTTCTGAACGATATACTCGGTTAACCAAAGTGCAATTGTGTCCATTATACCATTATTGCTACTATACTCTATGCTATCTGTATCTATACTTTGATGTTCTATAGTGTTTACAGAGTAAAACAACTCATTCAATACATTACTTTTTCTTCATTCTCTGTGACTATCTTATCCCTGTTATTTAATTGCCACACATGTTTATCCCTCATCTTCTTTATATATACTTCAAAAATTGTTTAGGGTAAGTCTTGATTTGGTAATCTATTCTAAATCATCAAAAAAAGTTAATCTTATGGTGCAAAATACAAAAACATACTCCACAGATACAGGTACAGACACCCACACAACTCAACTTACCTTCCATTTCCATTAAAACCATATCTTAACCATCAGAAAAGTTAGTCTTATGGTCTAAAATGCAAAAACATACCCCCTATCACCAGACAGACACAGACCCAGTGATGCACACCCACACAACCCAACTTACACTTCCGTTTCCATGGCAACATATAGAAACCATAAAAAAAGATTAACACAAAAACATACTCCCTTACATCACACAGACATTTGCCTACTTATACACTCCACTCACCCCCACCTTGGCAACCCATGCACACAATAATAAAATATATGGATTAAATCATAATCAATTATGAAATGGTTTTGTCCTCTATCATTGCCAGGTAGCATAGCAAGGTTATTGAGTTTTAAAACCTGCAGCACAGAATGTTCAAAAATGCAGCCTTTCAAGACAAAGTTAAAGTTTATTCTTAAACTTTCCTTTCTAGTTCCTGGCTCCCGATCAGTATAATATTGGATGAACGTCTGTAACTTGTGTGACTCTCCCCAGCTGTATAGATATAAATTGAGGTGCAAAACATTGCACATCAGTCTTGAAAATATTCAGCAGTTTAGTAAACTCTCAACCTTTCTCAGGAGAATCTGTGCAGAATTGTAATAATGTTAGGCCAATGTTGTTAGATGGCAAACAACGCTATCTTGAATTCTGAATTCTTCTTCACCTGGATATCAAAAAAGCACAAGGTCATACTCCTTTGAGTATGAGCTTACTAATTTGCTTTATTTTACCTCTAGGTGAAATACTCCTTTAAGCTTTGTAAGTTTTCTTTTGGGAAAAATTGGAACATAGTTACATCAACATAATAGATTTTACACCACCCACTAAAAAAAAAAAACCAAAACTGCAATTAAAGAAATTGCATAAAATCATTTTGTATTGTGTTGCATAAAAACATTTTCCAATGTAATTAAATGTTATTTATTGGAATCTGCTGAATCCATAAGATGAAATGGGAACTGTTTGTTTTGGCCGTTTTAAAATGAATTAATCTTTGGCTGTAAGACAGTAATAAAAAGTGTCAATTTCAGTTTTTACAGTATCATTTTTCATAAATAGGGATTTTTGGAAACATTTTTAAGGGATATGTGTTTGTAATAATTTCCGTCCTTTTAACGATGCCTCATTCTTGCAAAAAGTTTAGTTTACGTAAGTTAATGTATTTGCTGAAAGTAGTTGTTAAGGCATCTGTCCCAAGAAATGTGAAACTGGCTCCCCCATTCTGCAGAAGTTCTGTTCAGAGATGATGATGTCTGTGTTCAAGACTTGTAAAGTTTTGGCCATGACTCGTTAAAGTCAAGTAAACCAGAATTATGAGTGATGACTTAATATTTCAGCAACAGTTGCCAGACAAAAACCCTGAAGCGCGTTGCTACCTCAATGAGGAAACCGACCCTTTTTCTCCACAAATTAATTCTTGTAATGTCCTCTTTGTTTAAAAAAGGGAGAGGGGCTATCATTTTCTTGTGATGAGAATGATAAATTGTATAATTAGAATAGATTAAGTTACAAAATGGATGTTTGCAGACTTTCAGCAGAATAATTTAAATAGCTCCATTTCTGTGTCTTCATAGGGAAAGCAGGTTCTGTATTGGGATTATTATTCTGTGTTTGTTTGAAAAAGATGCAGTTTTAGCTTAAAATAAAAGGGAAATGTCAGTAGTGACTTGTGCATTGCCAGTATTTTAGTTTGTTTTGAACTTATTTAATGTCACAGCATTTAGCCAGTGTTTTATTGTGAGTAGTTTAGATGGATGATAAGTGCTAGAGACTGTATACATTTCACAGCTTGTCATATCTTTTGCCAGGGCAGGCTAAACACTAGGCTGTTTACATGGCTGTTTTGATTTAATTGTTTTGAATTAATTGAGCCATCTCTAAAAAGGCTGTTTTAAAATCACATTTGCCATTAATGATTTTTTCCAGTGTGTCACAGATTGGGAATATGACCTCAATGTATTTTTAAATAGTATAATAATGCCTGAGGGTATGAAAAGAAAGCTGTTCAAAAGAGTCACTGGAGTGTAGTCCAGCCATTACATGGCAGCAGGGTGGTGCTGAAGTCCTGGGTTTGAATCCTTCCTTGGACATATCTGCAAGGAGTTTGTAAGTTCCCCCTTTTTGCATGCATGGGTTTCTTCAATGCACCCCAGTTTCCCCCACAATCATTAACACATACTGATCTGTGTATGAGATACAGTGATTATATTGTAAGCTCTTTTGGGCAAGGCCTAATGTCAATAGATTAAATAAAATGTAGCATAGAATGTAAGAAATACAATACATGCACACAAACATCAGCACTGAAGAGATGGCTGGTCTCTTCTTACTCATCCTTATCCACAAAGGATACCATACACTCATCAAATCTGTAGATGTCTCTGCTTTATACTTTTATGATATGCAGACTACTAAAGCTTATTTACCAACAAGGACAAATTGTTCTAAATTGAAACTCCTTGTGCTGGCCATGCACTTGCCTAACTAAATTGTAAGCTCTATGGGACAGGGACCTCTTTCCTCATTTTGCAAGATTAAAGCATTTATATAGTAATGGATGTACATAATGATTTATGCATTTTTCTCTCCCTTGTATGACTTTTTTAAATTATAATATTTCACATCTCTATATTAATAAACCTATACATTATTACAAATTTATATTTAGTGTTTGAAGTGTTTAAATTTGAAGGTTGACACAAAATTAAGTAAGGCTGGGTACACACAGGTAAATATGATGGTCGTAGTGAAATAGCTTCTGACATTTTGTCACGACCAATTGTGCTGGCCATATAAGATTAGATGAAATTTTATGATCTTGTCTGATAGAACTTTCAAAATTTGAACAAAGGTTTGAGAAAAATTGCCAAATATTGGTAAGGTCAAATATCGCCTTCTGTATACCTAGTCTATGGAAATAAGTTTCCTATGGTGTGGCCAACTTAATGATAACCAGTTAAGGCTAATTGTGTGCTATGGTTTACTTTAATGAGCACAAAAGCCCTAAATCAACTTTAAGTGTAAAGAATGATATATTTTCAAATAGTATCAATAACATTTTTGAACTTGAACAGGTCTATCTATGTGCTGTCTATCTATGTAACTATGACTGCTTTGTTTGTTGCCAATAGTAATCTATCAATGTTTAGGTGTTGGTGTTAGATATATGATTAATTCCAGAGGGATTTTACCATACACAGAACGCAGACCTATAAAATGGACTCATATTACCTAGATGGCTTTCCTGCTTCCCTGGCCCTTTCTTTACTCCATTTCTCCCTATGCTTATATCCTTATTCATAGTGGTTTAAGTTTTAACATAGATTGCAGTGGTAATGACATAATCAACACAAGATTATATGGTTGCAATGTATAAGATATGCTTCATTGATACTTGCCAATGTAACTAAATAAAAATTCTATTAAAAAATGTTTTTACAAGTTAAGTGATTATCAAACTCAGTGGGCAGATTATCAAATAAAGCATTAAAGTGCTTGCTTGTTTAAATAATAATCTTAATGCAATCATCACTATGACACTGAAGAAGTTTTACCGCTAGAAATGGAATTTATAACATTCTATTATTTATCTTTAAAAGCATCTTAGTAATTCATACAATAACCTGGAACTTATCTGTTAGTACTTTGATTTGTTTATAAAATGTCAGTATTTTCCTTTTCTGTTCAGGCTCATAGAGAACAAACAATGCAACAAACATAAACAGAGGAAATAGAGCCCTGTTCAGGATGAATGTTGTTCTATGTATATGTAGCCAAGAAATGAATGGAACCACTGTGTACTGTCAAAAAATGCAAATATCAAATTACTCAATAAAATTTCATATACAACCAGATGACCTGGTACTCAACAGGAAACGTGCACAAGATAGCTTCAAAGATCAGGTGTTGACTTTGTTAGGGTTCTCTCAGTAACTACTTGATGCAAACACATAACTGGTACTCTGCTGGACCCATACATAAGATGCATGTTAATGAAGATCAGATGTTGACTAGAGATGGCCAGTTCGCAGATCCGAAACCGGATCCGCGGCGGATTTCCGAGATCTGCGAATTGCAGATCTCGCGGATTTTCCGGAATTCCGCTTTCCAAATTTTTTCTGAACTGCGTTCGAAAATTTTCGAAAAATCCTGAAATTTCAAAAAAAAAAATTCAAATTTGGCAAAAATGATACAGTAACTTGCTGTAAAGGGCCCTGGGAAATGGTCTGGGGAACTTTCTAAAAGAATCCTATTCTGATTAGTTAGAATCTAAAAGAACCCCCTATAAGTTTTTTGGACAAATTTAGTGTTAGGCCTTTTAGAGGTCTACTGGCCCTATTTAAAAACACACAGTATTGCAGTTTAGCGATACAGTGCATTATCGATAATGTACAACCATGGCAGTAAATTAACGCTGAACGTTCATTAATTAACAAACCAATTCTGGAGGACCAAGACAGTGATATGGATGTCAAAATGACGCGCCAGCCAGTGCTATGTAGCCCCTCCATTATAGTGCACTTCTAGCGCTGTACGTGCCTTTTGCCGATTGGAATGCTCTAAATCCAGGTGCAAGCGCAGGATTGTTAAGGGGGGATTTCTGAAGAAGCACAGTAAGAAGTTCATGACTAGAGATGGACTAGACCCAAACTTGAACACACAAATTTGAACGTTCGATAATTATCGAATGTTCAAATTCATGTTCCCAGACTTTAGCTCTCCTATACAGAAAATAGAGGAGTGGCCACCTACCCCCTCCGTTAGCGGAGCTCCACGTCAGCGGCCTTTCAGCATGTCCTTGAAAACATATACACTGCAAATAACAGGCTTCAAGCTTTAGGGTTTTAAAACTTCACCTTTATTTGTAAGCAATTCTGATTGGATACTGATTGGATTAAAATTATTTTAGAAAGAATCTGTTGGTATACTAACCAATAAGATTCTTTTTCAATCAGAATTGGTTACAATCAGATTGGTCTGTTCCCCAGACCATTTCTGAGGTCCCAGAGCCATTTACAGTAAGTTACTGTATCATTTTTTGCTAAATTTTTGAAAATTCCTTGGAAACTTGAAAATTCCAAAAAAATGTCAAAATATCGAACGCGGCTCGAAAATAGAATGCGGAAGCTTGAAAAAAAGTGCAATCGTGAGGAAAGTTTGGTTTTTTTTTTTAGTTCTGGGTATATGTACATGTTCCCCAGACCATTTCCCAAGTCCCACAGCCATGTACAGTGAGTTACCATTGCTGTTTTACCTTATATTTAGGCGGATCTGTGCGGATTTTTTTCTCCCATTGACTCTAGTGGGTTTTTACGCGGATTTTCGAATTTTTTCGAAAATCCGCGAATCCACAGGCGGAACGGATTTTAGCAGTTTCGGCCATCTCTAATGTTGACATTGGTGTTCTCCATGTAACTACTAAGATTTTTTTTTATGTAACCTTTTTTAACGCTCCACATAAGCATTAACCTTTTTGTTATCCAATGTTTTAGTGCAGATTTGGAAAGAATAGTAATGGGGAGATTTAGTCAGAGCCATAGGTGCTGGGTAAATTTAAGACAACTTATATAGTCATCTGCCATTAAATACTCACGTTCAAAGAGCTCTCAATAATATCACAAGTGTCGCTTTAAGATTAAAAAATTCAGAGTGCAGCCAGGTTTGAAAATAAAGAAGGGAAAAAAAGGATTTCTAAAGACTGATATCACTGCGGGTGAATAGCTTGCAGCAGTTGCATGAGTGTCTGTTAATGTGAGTAATTTTGTATTTTTACCTTTAACACCTTAGTTGGTTTTTAGTTTTCATCTTGATAATTTATTCTTTGGGCAAAGTGGACATGGTAAAGTTCATTAAAATCAGACCAGAGATATCACCAGTGATAATAGCAACTATGCCACTGCCACAAACAATTATAGTAAAAATGCAAAGGAAGCTTTCAAAAATAATGAGAGACAGTAACTGATGGCTCCTCCCTCAGTCACTGACTCTTCTCCTATTCCCTGACATTGGTAAGCACATGTTAATGAAGGGGAAAACAGGCTGGGGGAGGAGACAGAGAAACACAATATATGTATTGCTTCACTGCAAATTTTCTCCCCAACTGATCAGTATTAGTTGGTGTCATAAAAGTAATTTCCTGCACTAAAAGAATCTCTCTAAAGTGTTTTCTAATAATCCTCTTTATCATCCCACCACAACAAAATGTCCAACGCTGTTATCCACCTCGAAAGTCACTTTTCCTATTAATACTATTTTAATGGGGATCAAAAATTTCCCTCCACTCTACATATTGGAGCCCCTTTATGCAGTCGCATAGCATATCTGCAACACCTACATTTGTTTTGGCAGGTCAGTTATGTCAATATTCAAGGCAATTCCATTAGTGATATTAATACGAACAGGAACAGACCCTACTGAATTTTTTAATTTGATTCTTAACATTAAATGCTCCCTGTTGCATTAACATTAAGTGGGTGTTAAGTTATTCAGCGCAATCGAACATGGCAAATACATTTCAGCTTTTCCTAAGTCACAAATTTTTTTCAAACAATAGTTTGTTTTTTGCGGTAAAATAGACAATTTAAATTCTATGCAGGAAATGAATTTTACTGAAAAATATATTGTGGTTTGTAAGAAATTAGATTTGTACTTTCTGGCATTTGGGAAAAAGTTATTTTAACAAGTAAATACCACAATATATAATGTTTAATTAACATTATCATTTATTTTACTAACATTATCATTTATTTTATTGGTAGCGTACTTCCATTGCTTATTTAATTATTGAGCTGGTAGGTTTTAAAGCACATTTACATGTTTACCATGTTTTAAAAGAGCCCGCATCTCTCTCTTTACTTTACCCACAATTCCTAGCTAAGACTTGAGAATTGAATTTACTTAACATGTAAAGTGGGCAGTAAAAAGTGAAAACAAACAGTGTATAAATAAAGAACATACAAGCTGATTTT
The DNA here is from genome assembly GCA_019447015.1 of Hymenochirus boettgeri. Lineage (NCBI taxonomy): Eukaryota > Metazoa > Chordata > Amphibia > Anura > Pipidae > Hymenochirus > Hymenochirus boettgeri. Next base: position 62,477,718 of record CM033471.1, read on the forward strand.
TTTCCTTTACATATTGAAATGTAATGTGATGTTGTGCATTTTATATATTTCATAAACAGTTATTTGAATAAGAATTGTGAATGCATGAACAACATTACTTGGCAGTTCGCCCGGCACCTAAGTAACTTCCAACAGCCTTAGGGCAATGATGGCAATCTGATATAGGGAGTCACTGCTGAACACTTCCCTTTATTGTCAGCAGTGTATAACTAATAGCCACCGTTGCCTGAAAACATACGTATATGCATATTAAAAGACTAAAAGCACAAGTGAAATTAACACTGAGAGCTTTTCCTTTGGCTAGAATAGGAAGTGATTGGCAGAGGCTTCCAAACAAACATGTTACAAATTTTTCAGAAACAAATCTGATCAATTTATCTGCCAGTTTACTTCATATTGTTAATATACGGCATTGGAAAAACTTGCTTCTTGAAAAGTCATCACTGAAAACCCTTTAACACCAGGTTTGCACAATAAAACAAGATCATTATACGGTAAGTGTAATTTATTCATATTCTTCTATAATCCTAAAATTGGTTTTCCATGGGTTTCCTCAAGGGTATGTCCTCCCTCCACACAAACTTTTAGTATTATGCTAATTACCCCCCAAAACATCAACCTCGTGAGGTTCTAAATTTTCAAAGCTGCTGCCAAACCCACTTACCAGCCTTCGTTCTTCTGTCTTTTTCATGTACGGAAGCTGCGGAAGGGGCCAGACTGGCAGTGGCGCCTGTGATTAGCTGAGACATTGCATCTTGGTTAAAGCCACGTGTTCTTTACTGGTAAGTAGGGGGGGGGGGGGCACTTAGCATAATAAAAGTTTGTGTGGGGGGTGGACCTACCCTTTAGGTATAAAATGTACAAAACCACGTGTTTTCTTTACTGATTAAGTTTTCAAAGATGCCACTGCAAGGTTTACTTATGCAGGGTGTGGTTGGGACAAATACAAGTGCAGACTTCAATCTAGATGTGCATTACAAATGCAGATGGAATTAACCTGACTGGCAAAACGTGTTCATTGAGCACTTCATGGAACCTTCTTCCTAACTAGATTGTGACATTTTGAAGGCTTAGTTTTACTGATTACGGGTGATATATGCACTTTAAATTCCAGATACATTACTGATCGCCATTCACCAGCCTAGACCACTTATTTTTAATTAATAGTAAAGCATACTGAGGGGGAGATTCAATATGGCCCAAATCCATCTAAAACTCACGTTAACCCGACAAAATTTCAGGTTAACATGGATTTTAGATTGTAGAGCACAGCGCAATTTCCAAATGTTTTTTGAAATAGCACTGTGCCATCGATCCAAAACCCCTACCACTAAGTTTTGCGTTACTTGGTAGCGTGAAACTTAATGGTACTGTGTGGGAGACTTTAAAGTCGTGTTACTTACCTTAGCCCGATCCCACGATGCAATACTATATATAGCGGGTTTGGGATAAGGTAAGTAACGCGATATCAAGTATTAAATCTCTCTCCGTATGTATGTATGTATGTATGTATAATTTTATTTATAAAGCGCCACTTGGGTACGCAGCACTGTACATTAAAAATACAGAGTATACAAACAAAGGGATAAGTGCAAGCCATTATACAGATAGATTTAAATTAAATACAATTTCATACATAGATTATGAAAGCATATATATAAATTATTTATAAATTGATACAAGTACAAGTGGGAAGGACAACATACAGATACAGTGGGGGAGATGGGTACAAAGTGCTTAAAAGGGCTAATAATCATTTGTTGTGCTGATGCTCAGAAAGGTAGGATTTGAAAGTATTAATGGATGTCACCAGGTAAAACGAGAGAGGGAGAGAGTTCCAAGGGTAGGGAGCAGCAAGGGAGAACAGTTTAAGGCGGGAGGCAGCAGTGTTAGTTGGGGGTCTGTGGAGAAGATTTCTTTGCGAGGAACAGAGGGCACGGCCTGGAATATAAGGGACCAAGAGAGAAGATAAGTAGGGAGGTGCAGTAGGGCATGGAGACTGGGGAATGCACCTCATACTATTCCTGTTACCACTCCACACACCTGGTTTTAAAGTTGAGGAGTCAAAGATAACTCTGTATATTTTCCAACATCTGTTGTAGTCCCGGGGATGATGAGAGAGTGTTTAGGTCATCGTCCTCTATATAGCACATGGGAGGGGGGTTTAAATAACCCTTTAGTTGGGTTAAGCAAAATTACAGCATGTTGCACATCGCTTGAATCAAATCATGTATACTTCACTTGCTATTAAAATATTAGTGAACACCACATCCTTCTACCACTAAAGGTAGGTACACACAGCTTAGAATTATTGCCAATGGCAGACAGATTCCAATGTTGGTCATTTTATACTTTCTATAGGTAGATTGTGTGGGTGGCCAACAGATCTCATGGCCAATGGTAGTAATTCATTTTTGTCTACACTGGTACTGTGTGTAGCCAGCTTTAATCAATCAAAAAAAAAAAATTTGTGTATGTAAATTGATGGTGTACATGTACCATAAAAAAAGTTGTATTCTACCAAGTAACTTTCCACCAACTACAAACAAAAGAAATTACTGTCTAGGATAATGTAAGAAACAGAAAGGATTATGGATATTGTGCTATCCCAAATAAAAGATTTATATCACATCATTAACATCTGGAGTGAAAAAACAAAAGGTGATCTATTGTCCTGTGTCTGTTCACTTTATTTTGTGTCTTGGATTTCTGTTTGCACTGAATATGTATATGATTAGCTAAACACTTGTGCTCTAAGAAGATGGTTTAAATAAGGTTAAATTTCAGTTAAAAGGTAAAAATTCTCAGTTTATCATTTTTTTCAGGAGAAAGAACTGTGATCAGGGGGTCATATAGTTACGACACTAGTTTCACTAGTTTATATTCTCACCTTCCACTGTGGATTACTATACATAGGAGATAAGACACAACATATAAAGTCACGTATCTCCCAGCATAAGCTATTTATCTCATTGAGGCATACTCACCTTCCAGTGCTGAAACATTTTGTGGAGGCAGGGCAATGGGGTGGGTGAACCTAAAGTCCATGGTGTCTGTGCACATTCCAATAAGGGATGGAGACCGACACCTTGAGCTTTAAGAAAAAGCTTGCTCCATCTTACCTAAATCGAGACTATGAACTATATCACTTTTTGGGACAATCTGGATTGTTGATTTTTCAGTTTGTGTATACAGAGAATTAGTCATGTCAAAGGAAATATATATTTATGAGATGGAATGTTGTAGATGTTTTTAGCTGTTTACAGGATAAAATGTCACTTCCTGAATAATTATGTAAAGAATGTTTTATGCTGAATGCAGGGCTAAATATGTCATTTCCTGTTCCAGTGTAAACCATTTAGTCTGGATACATGTAGCACTGTCATGTGTCCCAACTAAGCATCTGCTTTGAGTGAGAGCTCTGCCAGGACATATGACTGTTTGTCACAGCAACAGTGGCTGCAGCCAGCATTGCATGTGACAGACTGATCATGTGGTCCCATAGGGAACTGCATGATCGGCTGTGATTTACTAACTGACCCATTTGTCTGATATGGGCGACCGAACTCAGTCTTGGCTGGCCGCCCCACACCATTAGATATTTCCAGCCGACTAATACATGGCACTATCGGTTTGTTACTGGCGTTTACCCAGCCTTAAGGTTCGTACGCACATGCGATCGCGGGTGCCAACCCGTGACACACGATATGTACGAATGGCCAAAATGGCTGTTCTGTCGATACACGGCATGATTATTGGGTGAAATGGCCATTCATTCACGTCGTGCGTCGGCACCAGCAATCACACGTGTGTACAAACCTTTAGACTTCATGGATTATAATTGCCAGGTAGGTGGTATATGGAAGTGAGGGTAAATATGGTAAGGTTTATGACTCTAACAGGGAGATTCACCCAGAGGCACAAGCTCTCTGGGCAAATCTCCCGTACGGGATTTATCAGAAGCTTTGCAATTTTGGGTGAATCTTACCCGCACATGAGTATTTAACACCAGCTATTAGCTGGTGTTAAATACTTACGTGTAAAGCGGCACACAACCTCTGGTAAATTACTTTACTGTAATTCTTCGGTACTCTTGCTGCCGCCGCAAAGCGAGCCTTAATGTCGCGCTAACTGATCAACCCATATAATGCTTCCCTAATCCAATAGTCTAATAGGTATGGATGTAAGGGAAGGGCAGATGAATCGCTTGCATGTTCAAACCCTTGGGTAGGAAGCGCTAAAGCATGACCGTGGGCTTTTAATGTCTGTAAGTCAGGAAAATGTCTTTATTCCACAATGTATGAAAACTAAATTTTCCAGAATTCTGTGCAGATAGGGAATGCTGGGAAGTGTAGTTTTTAAACATGTGAAAAGTTCATTAAGAAGACACTAACTGCAAAACAGAATGCTGGGATTTGTAGTTTTCAAACATGGGAAAGGTCACAAGCTTAGGCTGTATTAGATCTAGACAGATGCCTTAGCTGCAGGATATTAAGAAAAAACTTACTGCTAACAGAGAATGCTGGGAATTGTGGTTTTCAAACACGTGAAAGTTACACACCTGCTCTATACCATTAGGCTGTATTACATCTAGGCACATGCCTTTGCCACAGGCAATAAATAAGATACTTTGCATGTCCCCACCCATTTCTTTAAGTGAGAAATATGTGTTTATATGTTAGATTATTAGGGCAATGCTCTTATAATAACATGATTCTATGAGGTACCGTCAGTTATAAGAAGGTTCTATTTCATTTTATACTCTGTGTGGAGCTTTTAGCTCCTCTATCCACACCTCTCCCTAAAATGTATATTCAATCAGTCCTAACCGCATAGTGACTGTAAATCTGGAACTTGTTGTGGTAAATACTAAAGTATGAACCTTCCATGTTAATCGGGATACTGTATAGGATTTAAGGTGGCCATACATATATACAATTTTAATTACCCAACCAAGCGCTCCTGTGATATCAGATTGATCCTGCCAGAACCGACTTTTCCATTTTTCTATGATAGGTGGTTCCTGCATGATCGGTCTAATGTCACCGGAGTGCGGGGTCGGGAAAGTAAAATCGGATATACGTATGGGCTGTTTAGATTGCCTGGGTCTGTTCTCAGACCTGCAGGTTTATTCCACATAGACCCTCTATATTCTATCAGGCAGGTAGTATAGGTAAGGGAAGGTATACCTGTTTGTTTGTTCATTTAATATAATATGATTGCTTTGGTTTTTTTCAGGACCTTTAGACTCTTTATTATTGCCCCCTGGATGTTTCCTGATGGTTCCTGTGAGCACTGCATCTACACATAGCAAAACATACACACATAATTTCCACTGTGCACCAACGGGAACACTTTTGCTAGTGTGTGTATATATATATATATATATATATATATATATATATATATATATATATATATAATGTGTGTGTATTCTACTCTGTATTATGTAGTATTCTTTTAGTATAGGTTATTGTGTACATAGAAACAATATACTACACGAAAAAATCTTAAAGGTGTCATTTCTTTTTATTCCCCTTTAGTTAACAGTGTCACACATTTTGTTTCGGAAACAACTATGCTATTCCATAATTGCATTTAGTACATCAATGCTGCATTTATTCAGTGAAAAAAACCTAGCTTGTTCAGTGGTTAAATAATGAGACATGTTAATAAACTGGGTGTGCAAACTGCTCAGTAATCCTATATGACTCCTACAGACACCATTTGAAGATACAATCATTTATTAAAGAAAGAGAAAAGTACTTTATTATAACAATTATTTTGGTACAAAACTGCCATTATAAAATACAAATCCATACATTTAAAATGCTAGAAAAGTTCTATATGAGAATATTGATTAATATTATTTTCGAAAAGAAATCTTCAACTAAGAACATTCACAATATGAAAACAATGATATTTTGCCACCTTGGTTATGACAATATTTTGTGGCTACTTTGACCTTTACTATAATGTTGCTCCCGTTATTAAATTATACTGATACTTTCTAACAGGACATAAAAGAAATAGAAAGTTGTTTTTACAATAATAGGTTTGCAGAGCATTATTAAGTTAATTAAAATTCCTACTGCATTTGAAGTATAGAAATATCAGGCCTCCTTTTAAATGGATACCTGATATAACCTCACAGTACATGTGACATAGACATGGGAAATGGATGAATATTTTGACAGTTTAGTAGACGGATCCTCTTACTGGCATACAATAAAAGCTTTGAACATGTTAGTTGTATGGAATTATGTAAGCATTAACCCAGATAGTCCCAATTCAATTTTCCAACACTAACCTAGTTTGATCCTTAACATTCACACTTGTGTCATTTATGTTATTACTGTTATTATTCTATTTAAAAAGCTAGGAGGTCTTTGGCAGTAAGTCTACTGTAAGCTTGTTGGCAGGCAGTGCTTGAAGTATCATTTCTTCATAAGCTGAGTTGCCGTATATATTACCCATTTCTGGTAAATGGTATAAAAATTATAATGGTTAAAAATTCCCTTTGAAAGGATTCTGATATACAATACTACAATTTTTTTTTATATATTAAGAATGCTTAAATGAGAATTAATAATTCACAAATAGAAGTGGTTGTTTAGTTTTATTAATTAATAACGCAAAGTAAACTAGCAATTAATGATACACTCAATGAGGTTAAGATCAGAGTTCTGTGTGGGCCATACCATCACTTTCATTCTTCTGTATGCTGAAGATAGTTCTAAATGAAATTGGCTTTATGTTTGAAGATGTTATCTTGCTGCAGATGAAATTTGAGGCCAATCAATTAACCTTGTACAAATCTCCAACTCAATTTGCAGAAATGCAGCACATCCACCATTGTTTGCTGTTGAATGCAGACATGGCTCCTTATTGTGCCACACTTCAGCTATATGTTGAACACTTCTGCTACAAATTATTCAGATTTAGAGCATTTTTATGAGTGTAGGTGAAGTTGGGTGGGGTACCAGCAAGCTTAACCCATGTCCCACATCCCTCCTGTATTTTGTGCAAATGATTTTCTTAGTATATAATTTTTTTCCCATTAAAGGAAAACTATAGTACATATAAAGTTGTGGTTTTTTTTTTAAATACCGTACTTGTTAACCTCCCAACATTGTTTCTGTAAAGAGCGCTAGCATAAAAAAATTGTTTCAGACTTTTTCAGTGCTTCAGCACTATCTATAAAGGGCATGTCCACCCCCAAATTGAAAATTTGCAAATAGGTAGACTACCCCCCAAAAGCCTAAAACCCTAGTACTCACACAGCTGGTAAGCACTGTCCTTCCTACTCTATGCCCAGCCCCCTCAAAGTGCTGGAAATGCTCAGAGAGAGTATTTTATAAGTATTGTCCTGTCGTTGACATGATCCTTCATGACCATGACTACAGAGTATACCCAGGGTCTGGAAGCTGCAGCTGAGAGGCGGCGAGGGTTGTATTTCTTTGTGTAACAGCACTGAAGCTTTTGGGGGTTTCCCCACATATATACATATTTTAATTTTGGGTTACACATGCCCTTTTTGACAGGAAACACTAACCTTGGGTACCTTTTATTAAAAATAAATTTAACAGTATACTTGTCCTTTAAAATAAGTAGTAAATTATTCTATGTGGCATATTTATAAACGGCCGTTTATAAATCGCTATTAATGTTATTTATAAAAAGGTGAAACCCAGCGGAGGAAAGTTAACACCTCATTAACATCGCATCAGTTACCACTTGCTTCTATTTATAAAGTGGCGGTAACTGATTCACGGCGTTAATTTAGGGCGTTTCAATTTGCCAACTTTAGATGGTGAAAATGCCCAAGATCGCCGGGGGTCGGGGAGGGGGTGTACGCCCAACCTGCTGTGGGTGGTCACACCCATCATGGGAGGCACACCCATCCTTACATGGGTGGTCGAAATCACCAGAAGGGCAGGAGACCACCAGCCTCACAACCCCTTCCCAGCAGCCCCTCCCAGCCCCCTGCCCCATACTCTCATGGGGAGGGGAAGGAAGGGGCCCGCTGGGGGGGTGGAGAGACCCTCCAGTGGGGGCACTGAGAAGTGTCTTTTGGGGCTTAAGGGGTCCCTCAGCTTGAACTGGGACCCCTCTTCCTTGGCACTTATAAGTGCCATTGCGGCACTGATAAGGGCCTTTGGGGCTTAAGGGGTCCCAGTACGGGCTGCAGGATCCCTTAAGCCACAAAAGCCCTTGTAAGGGCCCTTGCGGCACACAGAGGTGCCTTTGTTGGGGGTCCTACAGCTCGAAACGGGACCCCCGTTGGCTCTGAAAAGAGCCCTTGGGCTTGTCTTCTTTCTTCATTCTAGCGACACCAACTCAGCTGAAGTCACTAACACCGGGCAATGTCCCTGCAGCCGCCAGGGGCACGTCCAGCGCTAGTGGCTTCAACAAAGCCGATGTTGCTAGTGTCTTGATCCAAAGTCTTTGTTCTTCACAGCCAGCAACCCCTACACCCCTGCAGCCATCAGTGACCCCGCTGGCACTGCCGGCTTCCATGGAACCGATGTTGCTGGCCTCTTCTTTCTTTTGCCCTGCCATCAAGTACAGTATCGCTGCTAAGAGAGTTCAAATTACCGCCGCACATTGCTGCGGTAATGCTTTTCGTCACAATGTGTGTCAAAATAATGATTTTACCACTGCGATGTGCGGCGGTAATTTTTTTGGCGGTAAAACCGGCCCTTTATAAATATGTCCCTAATATCATTGTTCTTCAACAAGAATAGCTACAGAAATCTGTAAGACATTGTGAGAAAATAGTTAGGTTTTTCTTTAAAAATCCTTCACCTTGCAAACATTATTGCATGTCCCAAAGGGTGGCCTTAATAACCGAGTAAATTAACATCATCTGCCTTCATTAATGGATAATAACTGATTGCAGTTAGAGCAAGATTGTTCAAGGACTCAGAGGATTTTAATCCTGCATTTTCCTGAATGACTTAATACATCAATAGAGTAACAACCCTTGGGATATAAATGAGGAGCAATCTAGATGCAAAACCAGCTGGAACCCATATGAAGAAAGCATTACAAAGCTGGATCACAATCATGTATTACTTTCAATATTCATCACGCATGTGGGAAATAAAATGATCAAAAAGTGAAGCTGTATGAAATAAATACATCTGTGATGGATGAGGAATAATCCAGTTTAATTGTAACTTGATACTAACTTTTGTGCCAGCATTTTGGTGTACTCTTGGCATTTTATTATGGTAGCAAAATACAATGAGATATTTAAAAGAAAACTACACTGAAAACTCACCTTCCGAATTTCCCGCAATGTTCTTCTGATGTTCGTGCGGCGTCTGAAGAACTGTTTGGCTTGCCCTGTTTATCGGCTCACAATTGAAAAATGAATGGGCTGACGGAAACATCGGAAGTTGAGCAACGCTAGGAATTGTACCTTAAAGATATTAGATAAATTTGACAAATGAACATTGAATCTATGTAATGTGTTAAAGTGTACGGCCAGCATAAAACTTCTATCTAATGTGTTATGAGTGTGGCTAGCATAAAACTGATAAACAAGGTCCTGAACATAGTAGTTTTACATCTAATATAACAAGTGAAATTCAATTGAATTGGCTTCACATACTGAATATGAAGAAATAGATGGGTTTTTTGTTTGTTTTTTATATACGTACAATACAAATTATTTTCTAAAATTAATTTGTTTTAATTTCATACAGTCAAAAAAAATTGACAGGAAACTCGGCAAAGTAAAGAAAACTACCCATTTTCAGTTGTGTTTTCATTTGCAGCCTTTACTGCTTACACCAAACTGCCAAACTTACCACTTTCTATGTGACATCAGATCGTTCTTTTCCTTGTGTTAGAATTTCTGTCCTTGCCTTTCCAGAATAGTGCAAGGTTTCACTAGAATTTTTTGTTTGTTTATTTTTGTCTGCTCAAAATTCATTTTATCCACTGGCGTAAGTTCCTTTTTTTATTTTGTTTTTTCTTTGCAAGGACCATTTACTAAAATGGAAAGTGGAACAGAACTAACTACATGACATTTCCCAGACTACAGCTTGCTTAGTCATGCCACAAGCATTTGATTCTTTTGGCTGCTTCACTTTACCTCTCTGCAGAGTTAGTCTATATAGGATTGCTGCACTACTGTTGGCAAGTCTGCAACTCATGAAAAACTGATTCTCATCAGAGGAAATCTTCAGTTATTGGAAAACCCCTTTTTTTATAACAGTCAAAAGGTTAATATATTCTTGTGTTTAAAAAAAAATATATAAAAAAAGTAAATATTCCTCAATTTTGTAAGTAAGTTGGAAGGTTAAAAGGCAGATAATAGATTAACAGTGAATTGCTTTGTGTAGCTTTTCTTTTAGTATTGGTTTTACTTTTTTATTTACATTTCCAAGCTGGAGCAGAATGTTACATTTGACTGACATGGGCACTTTAGTTGAAATGCACAACCCTTAAAACCATCTTTATTATTGTACATGTCAGCTGATTGTGCCTAAAAAATATAGGTGATATTTTGCCCAGTTCAAGCAAAATATCAATCATATTGTTTCATTGGACACAATTTTAATAAGAAAAACCTTGTACACTTTATCCAATCACAATTTAGCTCATCTAGTAAAACAGGTACTTTGAAAATTTCAGTCAAGTAAGGGTACTGCATGATAAGTTCAAGACCATACTGTTTAAGAAGGTTGTGCTGCTACATTAATTAACAACGCCTATAGGGCCAGCCAGAGAATTCCCTATTTTTCATAAGTATTATCCTAAATTAAAATTCAAAATTATATTTTTACTATGCAATATAAAAACCATAGAATGATGGATTGGCTTATTAAATATGTCATCATTCTTAAAACTAAAAGAATACTTAAAAAATATTAACCAATATATTTTTTTAAAAAGTGTATTTTATATAGACTGATAGACCTTAATTATGTTAGTGACATGACATAGCAGTAACTGTCCTTAATTTAAATTCATTGTGTGTTACAGCAGATGTTACCAATGGCACACTAGGTGGGCCCAGAGGTTATCGCCAAAAGTCTATGTTTAAACCTCATTGATGTTGAGTGCAGCAAAAAGTCAAAGGTTCACTTTTAGCTTTAAGATTACTAATGCTGGAAAATAAGTGAAACTTCCCTCCAGAGTTTAGATTCCATAGTTCACTGACCTTTTTACATTTTTTGTCAGATGCACTTATATTTAATGTATAGTGGCATTTCTGAATAAGGAACAAATCATTTATATACAATCTATCATTGTGTCTATACAGAACTGAAAATTAACACCAACAAGAAAAAAAAAGATTGTGCTAAATCACTTTATACTGACATCACTTAATATGTCCGAGTCAAAAAGATTGCTTGGTTGATAGAAAGCCCCTAAAATATTTACATTTCACAATTTTTCTGGTGAACTGCTGCTTTTTAATAAACCAAAGCAAAACTGATAGAGTATTAGGGAATTATCATACCAGTGGCATATTTCTAAAGGTTTGGTTTTTTTCACCGTTTTCACCAAATTCGCAATTTATAAAGTGATGGTAACCAGTGGCGAAAGTCATTACCACCTGGATGTGTGTGTGTTGTGTGTGTTAGTCTATTTTCCAGCATTTACTCTTATAAGTTGGGCGATTTCCGATATTACTAAGATCGATTTTTTTAAGGTTCCGATTACGGTATATACTTGAGTATAAGTTGATCCGATTTTCAGTTGAGGTACTTATTTTTACCTAAAAAAATTAGTAAAACTGATTTACTCAAATATAAGTCGAGGGTAGAAATTGAAGGGGGTGGGGGGAAGGTGTGTATAACTTTAAGATTACTTTGTATGTGCATTTCACATTATTTTTTTTATCACTCCCAAAGATAGTCATCAGATCATCTTAGAGAATGAAAACTAACTTGGAATATGGCAAAAATGGCCTTTTTCATAGTCAAATTTCGATCGGAAAAATCACTTCCCTGAACAAATTTTCCAGGAAGTGATTATTCATTCATTGGCAAAGATCAATAATTAGGTGATCAGAACTGATCACCTAATATTGATCTCTTCCCCCATTTTTTTCTAAGTCTTTGCTAAGTAGAAAACATTCTATTTGTGAATGCAACTCTGAGTTCCATTCACAAATACTATAGTAAGCTGTCATTCACTGACTGCTTACTATAGCTTGTACTGCACTGTGATCTGAATGGAGTACCCCATCTAGACCACCAGGGTCAGCATAGCACATTTGTAAGCAAAGACCCGGCAAAGGGGGGAAGCAAGCCCTGTGAGGTCACTGGTGTGGGACCGGCAATGGCTATGCGGTCACAGCTTTAGGAGGTGCTATCTCCCGATCTCCAAAACTGTTTTGGACAAAACCGATGGGGGATTGAGGGTGCTAAGGAGGCACTTGAATGCTGCCCCCTGATTGCTCCTAGCTGCCTTAAAGGGGCAGTATGCAGCAAAAGTGCCCAGGGCCCCATTGCAATTGGGACTGACAGAACTTAAGTATAAGCCAAGGCTTATTAGGCTCATTTTAATAAGCCTTGGCTTATACTCAAGTATATATGGTATCTCTATTTACCTTTGCTGGCAGCCAAGTTCTATACCAGACTTAACACAATGGCGAAAAAGAACAGTTTAATAAACATGGAAAAAATACAAATAGTTGCCACTGTGAAGTTCCTGAGATAGCGAAATGGGTAAAAAAAATTACTGTTTATAAATCTGCCCCCAGGAATACGTGCCAAGGATTGAATACAGCAAGTACACATGGTGCAGTAATTTAAACAATATTATAAAAGAATGCAGCTCATACACAATCACACATAGACTATTTTTGGTCTAAAAGTTGTAATCAGTGTACTATGTACAATGTAATTCCCCCCCCCCCCTAATTTGAAGGACTTAAAAAAGCTTAAGATCAACCTTTCTTCTTGTTAGCCCATTGCATAGTTTTCTGCTGTAAACAAATAAAGTAACAACACAAGTTAAAAAAACACACATCAAATTGTGCTTTTAGGAAAGAGGGGCCTTATGAGCAATTTAATGACAGATTGGTTGATAGACATCTGTTAAATGGATTTAAGGAAGACTGAAGCAATAGTTTATCCATGTGCTTTTATATATAAGGGACATGTACTGTTTGACAGTGAACAGGCATGGCTGCTGGGTATTATAGTTGGATTTTGTTACTTGCAATATTATGTTTATGTCACTTTAAATCATTTCTGTAACACTTGATAAGGCACAGCCTTCCTCTGTTTGGTTTTAACCCCAGATTGACCCTGCATTAACAAATTGGTTGACTAAACACAATTTTCTGTACTTTACTCAGAATGTTTTTTGTAAAGAGATTTAAGTGGTTTTCCTATTTTTTTATTTAAACTTTTAAATATATTTTAATTGAACTTTCACTGGGTTTTGACAAAACCTACAGCATTTCCTAGTAAATGACACAAATAGCATGGTTGAATTACAGTTGCAGGTATAGTGCAGGAAATATAGCATTAAGCTGGCCATACATCTACCTCCCAATGAAACTGTGATGTTCTGACAACTGACTGGCATAATGATTATGCAGTCGATATTATGATCGTAGTTACAATTGCAAACATGTTTCACCCGGAAAACATTTTAGGTCGAATGGGTGTGATCACCCGGGAGCCATTTTGGGTCATGGTTTGACAGCTCAACTCTGTAAGCAGTAGACTTTAAGTCATCCTCATATTTCTCTGCTGTTTAACCACCGGGGTTATACCAGTAACCTCTCTAGTGCTTCCATCTCCCAATGGCTGCTTATTCTTTAAAGGAAACACCAATGGGAGAATATACTTATTGAAGAGCGTATCCTTCCTGTGGTTGGCCAAACCTTTCAGACTCTGCACCCTTTACTACCTGGAAAAAGATAGCAAGGGAAGCTGTAATGTAAATATTTAAACTACCATCTGTGCTCACAGGGGTGAGGACATTCTACTTAATGATATGAAAACTCCTTCAAATGTGTTTAGTACAAATATACAAATGCATTCAGACAGTCTGTATAATTGATAGTTTAATTTAGAATTGTAAAAATACTTTTTTCTCCGAAAATTTCAAAAAAATAGTACATGGAAAACAACATTGGATTAATTTACTATTAATTAACCTGGCCAATGTTCTCGGGGATCCTTTTTTTAATAAATGCTTTTAGCGTATTAGAAAATGAAATTTAGTATTAGCAATGGACAGCATAATTTTACAACCAGTGAAAGTGTTTTGGGGAAGGAACTGAATGTTGGATTTAATAAATTTTAAATACAGACACAGTAGACATTTCTAACTATCCTCCACCTTACCAATTTCAACTCTTTACAAGAGTTGGATTGACTGTTTGACATGTGCTTAACAATATAATTAAGACATTTTGCTCATTTCTGCTTCTTGGATCCTTGCATTTCATCATAACATTTTTTTGTGCTCAGTAACATGTTAAAAATAGGTCTGTTTCTTTTCAGATTTAAATGTCTTGTTTTTTAAACCAGTGTGTGTATTTATCTTTTATAGTCACTTTTCGATATCTGAATTAGACATTTCTAGGGTTTTGGCACTTGAGGCAAACTTTGTAAAAGAGCACCTATCAATATAATATAATGTGCAGCATGTGAAGCCGATCAATAATAGTTCTGGCTTTCTGACAGGCCTGGCTTTCTGTGGTGGAAGTGGCTAAACATTTGGTATTCTCTACACAACTTATGTTTAGTGTTGGACTGTGCCCATGGGCTCATGAGTTTCCAGCAATTCTTCTATATGAAACAGTTCTTTGTAATTTCCAATTCACTAAAGCACACTAGGGCTCATTAACAGAGAGCCTCAAGCGCTCCCCTTATGGGGATTCAATATTGCGGCAGTTCTCTTCTTAAGATCAAGCTAAATGGATGTGATTTTAAGATGAGATTGCTTATTAGAGGAAAGTTAGAGTAGAGTTTGTTATGTAACAGCCTTTTGGTTTGGTATCGTAGTTGTTCAGCAGCAAATAGGAATGCGTTGGAGAGAGTAGTAAAGTTAGCTAAAAATATTATTGGAACTGAATTACTGAAGATGGAACAAATTTTTCAGAAACATTGTTTATTTAGGGCAGAGGGTATTGTAAAGCACGTTTCATCAGACACACCTTTTATTTAAGCTTCCTCTATCAGGGAGGCGTTATAGATCTATGCACTAAAGGACTAGCAGATTTGCAAAAATATTTTATCCAACAGCTATAAATATTTTAAACATTTCTCTGTAATTTAGCAGTCTGTTATTTATTATATTTCATTACCTTTGTTAAATACAGTGTCTAATGACAATAAAAGGAATCTAATCTAATTAACTCTTCTTAACAGTTAATCCAGAGAAAGGCAAAAAAAAAAAAACCCAGCTGAAAATGGGGGGGGGGGGGAATTCCTTCCTGACTACGAATGGCAATTCGAAACGTTCAAACGATCAACCAAAACTGCTGTATATGTATTAATACCAGTAATTCTCAATATTTTTTAGTTTTAGAAAATTATCCAGCCCACTTATAAAGCTAGTCGGGGAACTTTCCATTACCGCATCTGCTGAAAGACAGTTCTGCAGTTTCACCGTTTCTTCTAAACTTAAAGGATGTCCACGAGTCCTCTGATATGACCTATTAGTGAACAATGCACCAGAGAGTTTATTATATGGTCCATTAATATATTTGTGTAAAGTGATCATATCCCCACGAAATGGCCACTTCTCCAATGTAAACAGCCCTAACTTATCTTATCTGCCATCATAGTCAAGACCCACCGTATCTCTCCAAAATCTGATTCTGATTCTTTGAGTGGTGGGAATGTGCGACATCACTTGATTTTTGTGTAATTTTTGTGTAAATTGAGTTAAATGACAAAGCATGCAATGCACGCAAAAAATTGTGATCACATGTGTTGTCAATATGCAGCACACATAGTGGGGCATGGACGCTGCGATCATATTGTAATCATCGTATCTATGCAATGCACAAAGTGGATGCAATTCAAAAAAGGGATCGCATTGCTTATATTTTGTGTTGCTGCTGTTGTCTTATGTTGTTTATATCTGTTCTGTTACAACACCACACTGAGAGAGCATCTATGTAGAAATAAATTCCACACTCTCTTAGAATGCTTAATATTATTATGTTGTTTTACTTGGCTAGTTTTTTGAACAATCAGAATTTACCTCATAGTAATGTATGGCATTCATACAGTTGGACATTTCATTGTTGGTGCTGCTGTCTGAGAATTCTGTTCTGATCTTACGAGCTTGTGATATAAAAATCAGTGTAAGACCAAAGACAGTGACTTTTATACTATTTGAAAACTGTTTTCTTGATGAATAGTAACTTAAAATGTTAACTAGTAAGTTAAGAACAGTACTACATGTTAGTACACATGAAAGTTATTTGTTCATAATATTTTAGTTTTAGGAATATGAATGAGATATTAAATCAAAAATAAGGGTATAAAAAAACAGATGTTTTCATTTTGCTGATGTTGCTGCAAGCTACTGCTGGTGTATGTCAACTGCCACATTTTCTTAATCCTTGCCACAACCCTTCTTAAAGCTTCGGTCTGACGTATCAAATGCTTTAGCTTATACAAGGGAATATTTGGTGTGCCGTTTCAAAAAGAACAGATGTAATTATGGACACCTGGTGTCTTTCTATGTGTTCAATGGTTTATGTTACATCTCTTTTTCTATATAGTGATGAATAAAAGGATACAATGCAATGATGGAATATAGTGAATGTGAAGTTTATTCATAACTGCTGTTTAACTTAGTTGATCTACACTGTTTATTTTATTTATTTTATGATTTTTCTTAAAGGGCATCATAACTCTAATAATTAATCTGTCCTCTATTTCATTAGATATCCAATCTGAAGCATCTTATATTTCAGTTGTCAATCAAGTGCATAATTACCATAAATTCCCCTGCTGTGTGCATTTTTGATGCAACTGGAATGGTGACAGTTGGTGTCTGTAAATTGCTGGCTCATAATAATTGGTGAGCATACTTTTTTCTGTATGCACCCCCTGTTGAGTAATATTGCAATTTAAGCTATATTCAGATGAAGCATTCCATTTCAATAGAAAGCCTTTGTTCTAATGCATTGAAACCATTATGTTCCATCTTAACAACTAACTTACATTGGGGGTCTGGTTTTGTTTTTGGAAATGCAATCACTGCAAGCTATTATGTGGGGAGGTGAAGATCTATCTGTCAAAAACTTATTGATATCACTTAAAGGAGAACTAAAGTCTCCAGACAACATTGTCCCAATAGACAGAGCACATTCACAAACACACAAGCTGTGTCTCACCCCTCCCTTTGCTGTGGCCATTGCGTGATTTATGAACATAACCTGTGAGTACTAGGGTTCAGCTCCCACAATCCACCTTAGCTGGGTAAACCCCCAGCTAAGTGTCTGTGTACAGGCACATGATCTGTAGTGCTCAACAGATCAAAACAAGGAAGTTGCAGCCTTGCTTCCTAGAAGCTGACAGCCAATCACATTACAGCACAGAGATCCTCCCTCTCCCTGACACAGAACAGGGATTTCAGTTTTTTGTTTTCAAACACATTTAGTGCTCCTGTCCTAACAATGATATAATCCTTTACTTTTCATACAAAAGGAAAAGTAATCTTTGCAGTGTATTTCATAGATAGCATGGATGTAAGAAACGGAATACTAACATTTCAGCAAACATTTTTAAAAGTAAGTCTGGGGAATAGAACCTGCAACTCATACATTTACTCTGTCTTGCTAAAAACAGAGCCTTTTACCTCTAGGCTAACAGCTACCACATAGTAATTTGGTACATGCAGAATCTTTTACTATGAACATAATGGAAACAAAATATAAAGGTAAGTCTGGGGAATTGAACTTGGGACTTTCAGAACTGTGTATTTTTAAACCTGATGCCGTACACAGTGCGCTAACACTGAACAAGCCGTGAATCCACCTACCTTTGTAAGCTTTATCCTTTTGCTAGAAAAAGAATAAAAAAATAGGAATATGGAATCCCTGATAAGACTTGCAGTTTATTTACCAGCAACTCACACCGACTGGAAAATAAACTGCAGGGTAACAAGCATCTTTCAAATTGTTTTCAGGGATTTCCATATTGGTGTGGAGACATCTGTATAGAAAATACTCTGTGCATAGAGACAGTGAATACTGGGTTCAGGGGGCATGGTTCTTTGATGACTTCATGGGCTGTGGGTTGTACTAGCAACAACATGGAAACCTTCTTAGTTATAAAATCTATTACTTACATATACTAAATGCAACTTACTAGAGAAGAATCTTACAATGTATAGGTGTTCTGGGGAGAAAAGCTTTCACATTAGCAGGGAGATTCAATAAAAGTTCTTATCGTTAAAAATGGTGCTAATTTTGCCCCAACTAATCAGATATTATGTAACATTTGAAAGCTAACATCTGATTGGTTGGGGCAAAATTAACACCATTTTTAACGATAAGAACTTTTATTGAATAACCCTGTAGGTTTTTAAAAAGAATAGTTTAGTTCTCCTTTAATAACAAGACAAATGTCCTTAATTGTCCTTTTATGAAAAAATAATTCTGACACTATTGCTTAAAAGGACTGCAACTGTAAACAAGTCAGCATTGTTAACAATGTCCAGATCAGTAGCCACATTTGAATGTGTAACTTGCATTGTAATAAAGTTTATTGTTGCCATAGTGTTTATAGAATGACAGAATCAAACTTTCCATGTTGATTTTCTTTATGTTGAAAATAAGATTATTTTAGCCTTTATTATATTTATCATTTGTTTATTAGAAATTCAATCAAAATAAATAGATTCAACCAAGCAGCATGGAATTCTTTTTTCACATTATTATTTTTCAATTTAAGTCTTACCTTATCTTAATAGTGGTAATGGATAGCTTCACAAGACGTTAAAGAAAATAGTTTTTAGTGTTTTGTGTCACATTATTTTATGTTTGTGTTTCTTGGAAAACTGACGGGGAAATTATGTTAAATTAACTGCAGATCTTTTTATGGTGAACAAGGCATTTATCCTCTGTTGAGAACCTTAAAATGGTTAACCAGATATCAAAGGAAGGCTGAGAACAGACAAGCTACTTTTATGCAACATTCAGGGTTATTCAATAAAAGTCCTTTTCGTTAAAAATCCACTTCAATTTTGATTATGATATGTCCAGTCTGATGTTGATAGTTTAAGGTGCACACATCTTTATGTATGGACATTTACAAATTATTCTTCTGGAGACCCAGAAAGACAAGAGATGGATTCGAAATAACACACTTAATGAGATTATGGATATGGGTTTAGGTACTGCATTTAAATCTCTTAGATTAAAGTGTATAATAAATGTCTTGCTTTGGTCATTAATAAAAGCAGGTTTATGTTAAGGGAAGGTTTAAGCTAAAGTGTTATATAGATTGTAGAGTACATTAGGAATCTGGCAGTTTCCCAATATATCTAAATTTGTCTTTCCTCTTACCAACAATGCTTTTTCTTTAGTCACATTGTTGTTGTTTCAGTTAATTTAAAATTTGCATTTGAAATAAATCAGGGATTTCAACTCCTTTTTTAAAGGACCCCCAATACTGACAGTTTAGGGAAAATAGAGACACAAGTTTCACATCCTGTATTAGTAAAATACCACCTTCTAATTAATTTACTGTTGCTGTTCACCTGAAATCCTGGTGTATCACAGTTACTAGATTATTTAAAAACAAACCACAACAATTTATCAGATTAATGAAATATTATTGTTCATGGAATCTTAATGCTGTTGTTTTGGCAACTGCAAATGATAATACAGAATTTCTAAGCACCCAAGAAAATATTTTTCTTCTTTTTACCTCCTGTTTAAGTGCCTGTTAGCAGAATTATAGACTATTAATCTAATCATCACCATGAATAAGCATCTTCATGTACCTAATATAAATACCTCAGCCTCAGTTTTTCACACTTTAATTTCCCCATAAATCAAAAAAGTTAATATAAAAGCAGATTTGCATTCTCAATTTCAAGATGATAATTGCATAAGTGTTGATGTATTTATATTCTCTCCCAGTGGTTCCCACGTGCCTGAAACCACCAAGTAATGTAAGGTATTACAGCTATTGTTTTTTGTCGATATTCCAAGTTTGTCTTGTTTACTTTGCTGAAGAATTCAAGTTATTTTGCCACCTGCATCCAAAAACTGGGCAACAAGGCCAATTATGTGCACTTAAAGGATAAATTTACTCTAAAAATGAACTCTTTATAAATGGAAAGTTTGGGCAGGGAGGTTGGATTGATTATTCCTACCTCACAATATAAATTTTGTTGAGGAGCTACAGCACGCACTGTTTTCATTTGCCAGGTTAGTCCTGGACTATTCCTGTATTAAAGATAGTGCTGAAGACAGGAGGAAGACTGGCAAAATTAGTTTTCTTTGTGCTGGTGCTCTTCACAGAAACAATATTGGGAGGTAGGAATTACCAATCATATTCCTGTCCCAAGTACTTTTCAGTTTAACTGTTTTTTAAATAAACTTTATACACACAATAGTTATCATTAATTAAAGCAAACCTAACTTTATTTCTTTAACACTGAAAAATTATCGAAGTTGTTCCATTTTTGTTGCTTAACCAGAAAGAAAATGAATTAGCAAAAATTCCTTCCAAAAGTGAAGTTCCTAACCATTTGTTAAATATAGTTAGTAACAGTGGTTTGAGGGACACTAAACAGATAAAGGACAAATCCAGCCAGCCTCTCCTTCCTCTCCACCCTTTCACCCATTAAAGTACCTAGGGTAGAAACCTTTTATGCTGTATGCTTAATTGTGCAGAATTGTGCTTAATTAAGTATCCATAAAGGAATAGTTCACTTTTCAAGTTAATTAATTGAAGACCGGGAGGTTAAGGAGCTATGCCTTACCTCCCATTCTTCAATCAATATCATAGGAGCCAGGGACGACCTCTTCCTGGTTCTAATCAACTATAGCATGCATTATGCGTGCTATAGTTGATTATAACCAGGAAGTGGTCAGGACTTGTCAGTTCTGCTGCAGTGGATCACACAAAAGTTTCTGCAATCTTCAGAATGGGTGGTAAGGCATAGCTCCTTAACCTCCCAGGCTTCAATCAATACATTAAAGGAATAGCTCACTTTGCAGGCGAAATATTCCTTTAATCAAGATCATTTCAGCTGGCCATGCCACAAGTGATATTCATATACCATTTAGTTCATCTGAAAATAAATAACAGTTACAATAGGCTTAATAACAATCAAAACTAACTGTACATGACTATGTATAAGCAAAATGACAGATTCTGGCATACACATTTGTAAGGATATCACTGTACTTCTGAATTGGTCTGTCAGATGGAGGGTGATGGAGGGTACCTGCATTTTTGGGTCATGTTATCAGTCTCATTGGAAAGGAGTAATACCTATACTAAATTAGAATTAAATTTGCTTTGTTGATAAATTCTGTTTCAATGTAGGAAGCTGTTGTTCTTTTTTCAGATTGTGGCACACTTGGTATTGCAAGTTTCTAATGCTGAACTGTTTTATGTAATTCTTAATTAATGTTATACCTGTTTAAAATAAAGATTTTATTTTGCTTATACATAGTCATGTACAGTTAGCTTTGATTGTTATTAAGCCTATTGTAACTGTTATTTATTTTCAGATGAACTAAATGGTATATGAATCTCTAATGATATTGTTTTTTGTAAGACACGAGAATAAGAAATGTAAAAAAAACCCCGAAATCTCAGAGGACATGCATGTTTAAGAAACAATGGACTAACTGATTAATTCATTCAACTTTACATCTTAGAGTTTGTTTAATGGTACTTTATCAACAGTTCCAGATGTACAACGGCA
This sequence comes from Hymenochirus boettgeri, assembly GCA_019447015.1. Taxonomy (NCBI): domain Eukaryota; kingdom Metazoa; phylum Chordata; class Amphibia; order Anura; family Pipidae; genus Hymenochirus; species Hymenochirus boettgeri. Next base: position 62,499,615 of record CM033471.1, read on the forward strand.
CACCGCTGTTGGCTCTTATGCCAGACAAGTTGGTAGGTGCAGTCCTCTCAGCCCCCTACTCCCAGGGCTTCAATATCCAAGCAAGGCAAAGAGTAGAGGAGCACACTACTTCAGTGAATATTTCTTTATTTGTGCAAAAACAACAGCATACAATGTTTTGGGACTCTAGGCCCCTTCCTCAGTTATAACTGGCAGTGAGTGCTACACCCATATATATACCCTTAGGCTCCACCCACATGCCATGTGGCAAGTTGATTGACAGCCCAGGGTTGCACTTTGATTGTTTGTGATATGTATAGCCTCACTGTGGAACCCTGGGCTGTCAATCAACTTGCCACATGGCATGTCGGTGGAGCCTAAGGGTATATATATGGGTGTAGCACTCACTGCCAGTTATACCTGAGGAAGGGGCCTAGAGTCCTGAAACGTTGTATGCTGTTGTTTTTGCACAAATAAAGAAATATTCACTGAAGTAGTGTGCTCCTCTACTCTTTGCCTTAATGGTACTTTAACAGTGTATTCCGTAGACTAAAGGAGCTGAAATGTCTTGATAAGTTGGTGGCGCACTGTCATCCATTTATATTATGTCGATTCATAGGAAAACTATGACAAATACACTATGTTAGAATTCTAATATTACGCTTATTATAAAAAAGGCCAGACAGCGACATTATTTCCTTTGTATGCTGAGAAAGATGGGTGTCACTGAAGTTTTTCTAAAGCAATTCTATAGAGCAGTTGTTGAAAGTATTATTTCTCCTTCTATTTTTGTGTGGTATGGCTCAGCAACTGTATGCTCAAAGAAGCAGTTACAAAGGGTAGTGAAAACTGCCGAAAAGATCATTGGCTGTGACCTGCCCTCGGTTGCGGATCTGTACCAATCTCAACTCGTTAAACGGGCAAATAAGATAATCCTGGATGGAAGTCATCCAGCCCATTATCTGTTTAAAAAGTTGCCATCTGGTAAATGCTACAGAACTTTAAGGGCAACTACTAATGGACATTTGAATAGTTTTTTTCCAAGGGCCATAGCTTTTATTAATCATAGTAAGTAATTGTTAGAAATGAGGTTTTATACTTTAAATTATTTAAACCTATATGATATGTTTTTATGGTTGTATGTGTTGGAAAATGTATATGGTGTGAAGTGTATATTGCTATACATTGTCTTGATACTAATTTCACCAAGATGAATTCCTGTATACTGAATACTGGCAATAAACTATTATTATTATTATTATTATTATTATTATTAATAAATAAACATAAATAATCTCTTTATATTATATTTAAGAAATTATATTTGTATTAAGCTGTACAATTTTAGTTTGTTTGTTCAGGATAAATTCGTTATTTACAGCTTGCAAATAACATAATGATATTGAATTGGTTGGTAGGATAAAAAGGAAGACCTATGATTTTAGGATAAATATACCAGGGTATAAATACCAGAACTAGAACAGACTGTCAAAACAAATACATGCATAAAGAAAACAAAGCTAATAGTGTGAGGGTGGTCTTTGTTAACAAGTCACACTCAATTGCTGCATGGTTTGTGTGTCTGCTGGTCACATTTCAACAAGGCTTCTTAATGTGCTTATCCATCACTTTGTTTCTTTACTAAGGGCAGTTAGAGATCTGGAAAATCTCTGCTGTTTTGAGCAATTTTGTTTCTGAAATATTTCAGCTACTTTTTAAAGTGAATACTTTGTTTATCCCATCTTGTTTGATGTTTGTGTGTCTGTGTATACAATTTTTGTATTGTCTGGATATCATGAAGGATTCTTAAAGTTTTTTAAATGTATATGTTTAAAAAAAGAGAATTTGTTTTTTCATTAATTAACTCTTCATAAGTTTGTAAAAGAGCAGAAAAGAACAGAACCCGTGGAGCATTTTTCTTTAGTATTTAAAGAGTTTTGGGTGACTATGAATGCATTTATGATGATCAAACGACTGACACTTGTTGGGATTGTCCCTGGAGAAATCGTCTTTTGATGATCTGGGCAAGTTTGAAAATTTTCATCAGGTATTAATGCTAATTAGGTCCAGATGGAAACATTTCAAATGCTAAGCCTACTGATGTTTATTTGTTAATGGGTGTCTGAATGGATCTGCAGTTTAAGAGGAACAAGTAGTGTTTGGGACATAGTTGTGAAATGTACATTTTTCTAAGGTCTATGGGTGGTGTGTACTGTTCTGACACCTTACTCTTTGACAGAAAAAGGACATACAAAAGTTAATTTTTTTTTATTAAAAAAAGAGATTAGCACTATTTTTAAATGCATGTTTTTGAAATACTGTATGTATCAAATGATTTAAAAGGATATGTCCACCCCTGAAGACAAGTCTATACTTACCTAGTCCCCCTCACCTCCGAGATCATTATACTTTCCTCCCCACAGTGGCTGAAGCCCATAATGTTTAAGTTTCTATCTTACCTCCCCAGTCATTGTCTCTTCTGCAAGGTCAAAGAGTTTTTACATTGGAGACAGGACATATCTTGACATTTCTTTAAAGATACATTAATCATCCATCACAGAAGTGAATGATGGCTGCTACCCAGAAGGACTGGGAACCAAACGGCAGGTGCTTGCAGAGATTGGGGCAAAGATAGTATAGTATAGTTTAATATTTAAGGTTGAATAAAGACATATGTCCATCCAGTCCAACCCATCTAGCAATATCCTCATTCCCTGCCTAACTTTTAATCCAGAGGAAGGAAAAAAAAAAAAAAACCATCAAATTTATGAAGGGGAAAACATTTCCTTCATGACTCAAAGTGGCAATCAGAAATATCCCTGGATCTTTTTTCAAGTACTTCTTTAAAGAAGGTATATAGTGTGGACCTTAGGTATTGGGGGCTACACCTCAAAAAGGGTATGCTAAACCTATTTCTCTTAAGGGTTTGTGGGGAGTTTATGTTTAATCTTTAGTTCTCTGTAAAGTTACTTAAAAGAGGAAGTTATATTTTTGCATTGCCAAGCTGTTTGCTTGTAAGAAATGTTGCACCTTGCACTATTGTGGTTAATTTCATGTGTGTGAATATGTGGAGTGTCTTATCTTATACAAGATAAAATGCACTAAGCAAGCAATGCAACAAGGAAATTCTAAGAAAGCAATCCTCCTCCACTGGTATTTAAAAAAACGTATATATATATGAATGAATGTAATTTTAAAAATGTGCTTATAATGTATGTTAGGATTTGTGAACACTTGCACAAATATTTTGTAATAATTATGGTTATTATAGCAGTTGCCGTAAGGCTTTAATTTACTAAATAGATTTTAACAAAATGGGCAATCAAAATGAGATCATTGAAAAAAAGATAAAGGTTGGATTAAACTGATCTATATGTGTGTAATTCATTTATTTCACAGTTAATGTTGTAAACTGAGACACTGATTAAACAATGGCATAGTGCCACTGTTTCAGATTATCTCCAAGAATGCTACTGGTGCCTCACATGAAGCTAGCTTTATATACTAGCAAACCATACCATACATGAAAAATACCCAGAACTTCTTGTGTTTTTTGTTTTTGTTATCTTTAAATTTTCTATAGCTTACCAATAATTGTTGTAGACGATGTGGGTGTTATTTCTAATTTGTGACAAATCACAGCATGAGATTATGCTTTAACAAGTTATCACGGGTCAGATAATTTACAAAAAGTAATGGTGGCCATACACTTAAGGATATTACCCAGTATTGGGCAAAAATCACTCTGTGTGATTAAAGATCTTATTACAAAAGACACTTATGCCAGGAACACTATATACACACACAATAATATATATATGGATAGCATATATTTCTATACAGGGGAAAAAAAACAGGCATCTTACCTGCCGTGATCTTTTTTATGCACTAGTCCAGTCCAAAAATGTCCGATATAGCATCGCCCCCATATTAAGGTATATTTTTTTCCAAGAGTAGAGAGTTCTGAGAGTACTTTGCTCTTAAGGATGTTATTTGTAAGCTGTAGGTACATTTAGAAAATGATATAAAAATACGTTACCTTATTTTCCATCAGAGATTAGGTTCATTATGTTCACAATTAAAATGCAAAATCAGCATACCAGCTTAACCACATTTTTTAAGTGAATAAATACTTTGAAGAGAATGAAGAGTTCAACCAAAAAAAAATTCCTAAAATGCCATAGGATCCCTTATCCCGACCGTCTGTACACCACTTGCAACTGGTCTTCCAGGACAAAAGGCTGTTGGTCATGGCAAAAGCAGCCATAGCCGACAGTTAGCCATTAACAAGTGCAGTCAAAAGGGGACTTCATCGATCGCCCATGGTTTGCCAACAAATCCGATCAGCAACTCTCGCGATTTGGACGAATGGTCAGATGTCGTTTGTGGACCCCTGCAAACCCATGCCATTTTTTTGGTTCAATTGACTGATACTAAACCATCAGTCAGTCGGACCGAAAAATTGCATGCCGTGTACACAGACTTATTGTAGTGGTGACACACACACTCACCAACAAAACATTTACTGAAGTGGAAAGTTTGGAATAAATATAGGAAAATGAGACACTTTGGCCCCACCCCCTTAAATGATATCGCAATGGAAACTCTTCCTTCATTCTTATTAATTACTCTCTTGTCTACTTCCCGTTTTTTACTTTAGATTCGATGATACAGGGCACACACTCCTCTACCACATTCTTGTAGCCCTGGTGCTACCTTCTGCCAAATATCCAGAAAGTGTAATTAAAGGTGCATTTAAGGAACATTTTCACTTAATTTATTGAAACATATCAAAATAGTAATTGTATAACAACATAATTGTATGGTGTGTCCCCAGGCTTAGTGTACCTCAACCATACTTAACTGCATATTAGTAAAATAATGTTTGTTTTACCTTTTGTTTACAGACCACAGTTGTCACTCAGGTAGAACAAATGGCAGATTAATTCAGTCAGCAGTGGACTTGCAGGTTTCCCACCTATCAACAACTTATTAATGTTCATGGTCTAAATTTTTCATGTTGCTTAAAGTAAAACTAATGCAAAAATATCAACTTTAAAAGGCAACTAAAGTGAAAAAAAACATTGGTCTAAAAACAAAGTACATAGTATATTGTACACAAAACACATATGAAGTGAAGATACATGGTTCTAAAGTTGTCCTATAGGGGCTGCCATCTTGGCTTCTTCTCCTGTACCCATTGGGTATTTCACATGCCTAATAGCCATGCCTTAGGGACTGAGCATATATAGCAAACTCATATTTTTACATTTATAAATTGTTCGTGTATACTTACTTACCAGAATTAATAACGCAGTGAAATGTGCTGCATTTAGATTTTTTTAAAGCTACTGCTTCCAATTAAACTTCACTTGGTTTCACAGCATACTTATCATTTAAAAGAAAAAAAACTTTAAGGCATATTTAATTATTCAATTTAAATTAAACACTTGCAATGAAACCAATGCAGTCTGCAGCACACATTCCAAAAGTTGCAAATGTGGGTAAAGGATCTAAAATGTTTCATAGCCATTAAGAAACTAAGCACCATGGGGAAATCAGGGCTACCAAGCAAATCTATAGCTGAAAAAGAGAGGTCTCCAACTGTTAAACTTCAAAAACATGGATAGATATATTGTCACTTTGACACTACCAATGCATCTCTAGGCCTGTAAATTAATTTTAATGTGTTAGGTGCAGCTTTCTATTCTTCAATCCTAAATATGATTCTTCCACTGTTGTTCCCCTTTAACTTAAAATAGGGTGGAAAGCCAGTACCCATGTTTTTACCATTAAATTCCCTAAAGCTAATATTTTTAAAGATACTTGTATTAGTTCTTGAAGTGTAGTGATGTCACATGTTTCCACATTCCATTCACCGGTGATCAACTGTGTCCAACCTTTGCATGCACAGATAAACTTCCTCTTTTGTAGGACCTTCGTCATAGGAGATTGGGACATGTGATATCACTTTCCACCAAGGAAGCATGTTTAAAAAATATTTACTTTGGGGAAGACCTGGTACTTGATTCCTGCGTGTTCTTACCAAAAAGTTAATATTTTTATGTTAGTTTCTTTTTAACAGATATACAAATCTAAGCAATTATCAAAGAGTTATCTCTGGTTGCTGTTGAGGTGAATTCATACAGTGCACAGCTTTGTATTATTGCAAATCATAAATTAGCACTTTTTAATATTACTCTTTGTTTTATTAGATATATCAGATTAATGTTAAATAGCCCATCCATTTCTTAGAAAAGGAAACAATTTTTTTCTTATAACAGCTTGAGGCTCACGTGTATAAATTCTGCACATTCACTTGGAAACATCTTTAAGTAATTACAAATCACTATTAGCCTGGTGATTATTAAATGGCTTACAGTGTTCCTTTATTCCTTGCAGCACATGATTAAATGTGTATTTTATTACATTTGACTTGCACCATCCTTATAAAAACGGGCCATCTTTTGACATAGTGTTTGAGATCCATACTGCCTGAGCCTCAAGCATTTGCACTGAACAATTCCAAGTGTGCAAGAAGGAAACTTATAGCAAACATTAGACAGAAAGACCAATAATAAAAAAAAAAAAATTCATGCCTTTAGAGAATCCTGGTAGAATCAATAACACTTGAGTTAACTGGTGATTTCTAAAACAAGCTCAAATGATTGTTTGTGAATACTTATATTCTTCAATCAATAGAACACAGCCATACTTAAGCTTTTTTTCCCCTTTAAATTTCTGCTCGTCAACTTTGCTTTGTTATCATATTTGATTTTTGGCCAACAGTTTACTGCCAGTGTCCATGCTAGAACTTAGTTTTCAACTCCTCCAGATGTGATATTTTATGTCTTTTTCCCATATGACCATATGACTCTGTTTTATCTCTGTTAGAGCCTACACATACTCCAGATTACCAAAAAGTTATTTTTTTTTATTTTTTTTAAACAAATTAAGAGAGTTTTATAAAACAACACTTACTGGAGCAAAAAGTAAAAGCCTGACCACCCTTGAACATGATCTCTAATTTATCTCCTTAATTGTCTGAAAGTGATTAAATCTAAACCAGAACACTGTTTTTATATCTGTAGCTCAACTGCCTTCAAGTAATTGTACTGTAAGAGAAACAAAGGGAGAGTTGGTCAAAACCCAAGGTCTGTTTACTTGACTAAAGTGACATTTCACCCCCAAAAAATATTGGAAACATACAGTAAATTGTTTCTTTCTCCGTATTGAAAAAAATTCTTGTTTTTTGCTTGCAATGTTACTTGGAAAATATTTCTTTTAACAGAGAAACCAATGAATGCTTTTTGTGAAATTAGACTGTGGTACAGTCAGAAACCCACAAAACATATCTTCCTAGTTATTCTTATTGACAGAACAGTAATTAAAATATCGGATTTTTGCATGGACTCAAAAACTCTTAAAGCAAAAAAAAATTGAGGCAGTAGTGCAAAATGAGATGGATAGCTAATAGTGCACTGTACAGATGGACAAGGTCATTATAGAGATTTAAGGCTAGAAAGAATTATGAAGAGACTTATAAGTGGAAAATAGTAAACATGAGCCTCAGTTTGGATTTTGATTTATAACATGCTGATATTGGAAATTCACAAAATTTAAAACCGAATCAGATCCAGTTGGGTCTAAATTGAATTTTCAGGTTTTTGAAAAGTTGTTTTTAACTACTGGCGGGAACAAAACCTGCCAGTTTTGTTCTTCTGTAGTAAACAGAAGTTTATAACAACATATGCATTGGAATGAGGATTCCCCACTAAGGACTGCTGAGTATACTCATCTAATAAAGGAGGGCATGGTTAAAGGCACACCACTGTGGGGTTGTTCGATTGACTTTCTCTTTCTCTAGACAGCCAAAGGCTGAGGTGAATCCACATACCATCTAGTCCGCAGGTCCTTCGGTTGCTATGTGAAACCTAGTATTGACAGAAGTTACATATGCTATTAAGTTACAGTGCAGTACTGACAAAACTTTATTATGACCAGACATTTGAAGTTGACATTTATTGGTATTAATTAACAGCTATTTAGTTGGAACTGAAAAGTCACTACAGTAGATAAAGATAACTCAAATTCTCTATCACGTCCATCGATGGGAGGCAAAGTTCACAGAGGGTCCGAACACTCCAATGTAATATCAAAGGATATAAAGCAAAGAAGGACTGTTAGAAACCATCGGATAAAAAGTAATTAATTTCAGCATTAAAATCATGACAACTGGGAGAAACAGCAAACCCTGACTTGTTTTCTGACATTACAGTGTCACTTCATCAGAGGGAGTGAGTCTTGCCATGCACACACACACCTTATAGCCCAGTGAATTGGATTAATTAAATGGGGTAAGCAGATTTAACCCCTAAACAGATTACTGAATAGAAACATTTATATAATAGAGTGGAAAGGGGGAGCTACATGTGCATGGAAAACACACACCAGTAAAAACAATTAAAACAATCATAATAGGTACATGAAAAAACACAAATACCTAATAGACAAAAGGCAATCAGTAGAATATAAGGTAGACACTGATACAAAATATACAAGATATAGAAAAGTGTGTATAGTAGAAACACCTCTCAATATATAAATTAATACAAATTTATCATCCTATTCACTATAGAGCGAAAATATAAAGGCACAGTTATCGTTGTACTTCTCAAAAGGCAAAATTGTATCAAAACATAATATTACAAAGATCTGCTCATAATACAGTAAGTCAAATCTTAAATAGTTATTAAATATATAAAATATCGAACCACAATGTAAAGAGTGTATATCCTACCTCCTATAGAAAATATTAATGAGGATAAAGCAAGTGACCTCACAATCTTTATTAAGTCCCCTAGGCCAACGTGTTTGTAACTCCAAAATCCACCAGAGTTCTCTCTTGGCTAAAGTGGATTCTCTATTCCCCCCTTGAGACCAATTGTTACTTGTTCAATCCAAAAATACACAGTTCTTAACTAAATTGCACTCAATACTGTGGCTACCCAAAGCCGTACAATTATCCCTATGTTTAATAGAGTTATCATGTTCATAGAGGCGTTCTTTTAGTTGACGCTTTGTCTTACCTACATATTCTAGGCCACACCCACAAGTAATCAAATATATAACGTACTGAGACCTACAATTAATGTGTCTCTGTATGTCATATATTTTACCAGTATTCAAGGGTGTAAAGCTAGAGTTGACACTAAGTAATGTACAGATTCTACATTTCTTTCTGCCACATTTCAACAAACCTCTGCTTATAAGCCAGTTTTTGTCCTGATGTTGTGGTAGCATACTAGGTGCTACATCATTTGAAATAGTTTTAGATTTTAGGTATGTGATACCAATTTTGCTAGGTAAAACCTCTGCCAAAATAGGGTCTGCCATCAACACTGGACAATATCGTTTGATAGCATCATAATATACAATTAGCTTCTTTACTAATGTTAGTAATACATTTCAGGGAAAAATCATTACTAGTCTTCTTACTCTTTTGTTTTGGAGTATTCAATTCACTCTGTGTAGAGATAGCCTTTGTTCTCCTGTTAAGGGATAACAATTGTTTATGGTTAAGGCCCACTGCACAAACATAGGCCTTTTTCTAAAATGCTATCCCATAAGATCATAGCCTGTGTGTTAAAGGCCTCCCAGAAGACCATATCCTTCTAATCCATATGAATATGCTCACCGGGATACATTTAATGAGAGCAGTAGGATGATTGCTATCATAACTTAAAATACTGATGTAGCCAAAAACGTATGGACTAGAAACCCAAGTCATGCGGAATACTAGAATATAGACTAGCAACACCCACGGTCAGCCACAAATACTCCTCATCCCATGGAATATTTCTGAGTTTATTTAGACAGTCTCCTGAATCTTTCATATAAGGAGGTAATTGAGCAACCATTGGGTTAAAAAGACAATCAATATATTCTGACAGACCCTCATTCAAAGATCCAATTCCAGAGATAATCAGTCTGCCCTTGGGATTGGTTAGGCTCTTGTGTAGAGCATGAAAAATGGGCATCACGGGATGTTGAACATTAATGTACTCAAACTCATCCATACTGAGAAAACCTTTATCTAAAGCTTCATCCAAAATAGACCGTAGTCTGTTTTCACATTACTGTTTTTAAAGGAGAACTAAACCCAAATTTTATAAACCAAAATCTGAACCCCCCCCCCCCAAAACACAAATAAACTGTGAAATACCACCCAGTAAGTGGGTAACTTTCTTCCTTGCCTAGTCTGTGCTGTAAAAAGATTGGGTATAGACTACTAGTGGGCGTGACCATCTGTAACAACTTTTTGCAGTAGTTGAGGATTGAGCATGTCATGTGTAAAGAACATTATGGTTATTGATTTAACTGCGTGATACTGGAAAACTGAAATAAAACACAAACCCCATGTAGGTATGATAAATGTCACAGAACCCATATTAAAATGAGAGGTAAGACACAGATTACTGATTTTGTGTTAAGGTGCTTAGTCCTGTATAATTTAACTATCCATCAACATAAATAACAGTAAGTTTTGTGCTTATAAGAACTGTTGTTATACAGATGCAGTTGGCTACAAAGCAACCAAAATACACAATAGACAAATATGGTTAAATTAGTGTAAAATCCAATAGTTTTACAATTCCTGCCACCTTTCTTGTGAGCACCCAATACAGTTTAAGTTATGTTTTCCACTACATAGCATGGGGAAACTAAGTCCCCTGCAGCTGTCGTATTCCTGTAAGCAAATGCAAATGTAAGCAAGTAGGGGTCAAATAATTAAAAGTGAATTTAAGAGCAGACTTCCGTTGTAATATTTGTTTTCTTTGTATTTTTATAACAGACTATAGTAATGTACCTGATACTTCAAATTACATTCACTACTGATATAAATTAATTAATGTAAAATCTTTACAATACAAATGACCATAAAATGAGCAAAAAAGTATGGATATAGGTATGCGCAAGCACAGGATTTCCAAGGGAGTGATTCCTGAAAGGGATCAAGCATAATAGTAAGCTCACTAACATTTTAGCCACTCCCTCTTTTAATGGTCACTCCCATTTTAAAGTATTTTTTTTATAATGACTTTACCCCTAGATGTTTTGCTGCATGAATATTTCTCCCCTTTATTTTTGGTCAGTACTGTGGGCCTTGCAATAAAATATCCGGTGCATTGTTCACCAATAGAAATGGTCAGAGGACACATGGACAACTCTTAGGCTACGTTCACACTAGAAACTAACAGAAACTGACAGAAACGCACAGCATGTGTTTCTGTCAGTTTGTATCCATTTTTTGCATATATTTGTATCCATTTTTTCACAATGTGTATTCCATAGATTTCTATAGAAAATGCATGAAATAAGGACAGAAATGCTGCATGCAGTGCGTTTTTTAAACGGCCTGGAACGGAACGGATTATAACGCAGCAGGTGTGAACGATATTATGAAAACCTATGGGGTTTTACTGTCTGTCCATTTTTTTAAACGCACCTGCCTTTGAAAAACGGATACAAACTGATGTAGTGTGAACAAGAAGAACGGAAGAAAAGAGTTTTTTTTTATTGTGAGAATGGTTAAACTATGGATCTGTCTTCCATTGGACGTGGTGATCGCAGGATCATTGATAGTTTAAAAAAGAATAGCTAGATGACTTTCTAAAAGCAAAGAATGTTGAATGTTACTGGTATTGATACATAAAGTTGGATATCTGATTGCCACTTGGGGACATATTTATAAAAGATCCCTATTTTCGCCATATCGCTATCGCAGGACATCGCAATGACAAATAGCTATAGCTATTTTCGCCTTATTTATAAAACACTCGTTTTCGCCTTTGCGGAAAAGTATCACTGAGGCGATGTGTGGCGATAGTTTTTGCCTTATTCATTGCGTTAAGTGTGGTATCACTGTGAAAAGAGAGTTTGTTCTCTAGTGTAATTCCAGAGCTATTTTTGTCACTTTTTTATTTAAAGCTATTTATAAATAGGTGGATTTTCGCCTTTTTGCCTCTTTTCTCCCTTTTGTTACATTTTTTGCAGTTTTCCCAGAATTTTCATTACTAACTGGAATGTTCCATTAACATGACTATTTCTTACACAGCACTATGGTATGTTCCCATATTAATGGAACTGGTTAGATAATTAGCTGCAGTTTGCTGAAAATACTAAAATATGTGTCCTATTAATGAAATAAAGAAAAATCGAGAAGATAGAGAAGATTCGCCTTTTGAGTTTTACACTTATTTATTATATCTTTGGCTGAAAAAAACACCAAATATTGTGTATTAACCAATTTAATAGTACTTTGAAAAACCACCAGGGAGTATTACCTATTTACCATCATATGTGCTGAGCTTTTTCAGCATTATAAGGGCTACTTTTTGCTAGATACTTTTGATAAAAATTTGCCTTTTTAATAACTTTGATGAAAGGAAGTAGTAATTTTGATGAAGAAAGTTGAACGTTTAAAAAATTGTGGTAAAGGCAGGTAGGGAAAATAGCAAAAATAATGCCCTTTATAAATATGTCCCTCAGACCCCCATTTGACTTTATTGGTAAATAAAGAAAAATCGTAACCTTACAAAAAAAAAATCTTTAAAAAGCGATTAATTAACCTTAAAAAAGCAAAATCTCAGATCGTATTACAGTAAATTCTGGAAATTAGTGTAACACCCCCTGAGTACTTATTAGTATTGAGAAACACTCCACAATGTACTGACACCTTCCATGGACCTATTGGCAGGCTAAATAAATAGCCACTTATGCAAAAATACACTTTTCGCCATTTTATAAATGTTTGAGCTGTTACTGCAGCAATGTATGTTGAAAAGCGAAAAGCAAAATGTAGCGGTAATGACCTTTCTCTACTGGTTATCGCTGCTTTATAACTAGCGAAAAGGCCAAATTTGGCAAAAATGCTGCGTTAAAGAAGGTGAAAAGTTTAACGAACCTTTATAAATATGCCCCTTGGAGTCAGGAAGGATTTTTTTTCCCTGTTATACTGTTTTTTCCCACCTTCCTCTGGATCAGCTGTTGGGCAGTAAATGTGGGTATTGCTGGGTAGGTTAAACTAGATGTACATATGTCTTTATTCAACCTCCAATACTCTACTATACCAAATTGATGTGTAAAGCAAGTACAGACGTGTGATTCTGAACAAAATGGGAAACAAATACACACCCAACAAATGCCCGTACCTCATGATAATTGTACATATATGGCTGTTTGGGTGGGCATTGCTAGTTGCCCAACACAGCGCTGGTCTTGTGTGAATTCGCTTGTCTGTACCAACCTTAACATGAGGCTGTAAGGATAATAAGTATGAAGATGAGTTCCTTTTTTGTGCTACTGTGCGGCCTCTGTCACTGTCCATGTGATCAATTTCACATCTGTTCCCAAACAAGTAACACTTTTCATGTCTAGATCTTGGCTCCCATTACTTTGATCCCCTTTCAGACTGTCACCCCTTGTTTAAGGCTGAGGCCCCACATACAAACATAACCACGAGCGTTATCTAAAGTTATCACATGATTACGTGTGCAATTGCTCATGCAATTTTGCTATATAACATTATGGAAATGCATGCGCATCGGAAATTTCTATTCTAGTCAATTATCGCATGCACAAACGTGTGAAAACCACATTAGTGTGGCCTAGCCCTTACTGATAATCGCAAGGTACAGATAACTATAAGCCAGCAGATAGATGAGGATTCAATTGCCCATGATGGGTATGTCTAAAATCATTATTAGTTTAGGGATATATTTTGCCTTAGTTTAGTGGGAGTGGGAGTGACCATGATTTGTCTGATTTACTGCCATTTAACATTAATCTCATTGTCAGAAGAGTCATTTCTTACAGTTACCCAGTAAAATAAAAGTTGTGTTACAGAAAGCACTGCATATACTACAAAGGGTGCCTTTGACCTGTGTCTGTATAAGTTTAATACATCTTAAAACTTAGCAAGTGTTCTCCATACACAGTGTGCATTTCATAAATTGTCTAACCGCAGGCAGAATATGCTGTCACAGATAAACTTCCACCTGTGTAGATTACATAGCCATTTTTTTTTCTCCTGCAATGATATTCTCCTAACACATTATACTGCTTTTCAGTATCGGGGTTTTCTTGTATTGTTGAAGGTTTTGAAATTCTCGTCTGGGATCCATCACAATATACGTATATTTGATGTTCTGACAGGACTGAATGACTGCTTATTAAACTTGCATATTAAGCCGGTATATTTGTCATAGGGATATAAAAATACATTCCAGAAATGTTAGTTTCCAGACACGGCAGGTTTTCTACTAATTTATTAAACATTATTACTCAAGTGGAATGTATTGTTAGTTCAGTTACATTAGCATGCCCCTGTAAATGTTTAAATTTCTGTCCTTTTTATATATTTTTCTTCTCTTTTATTTTTATATTGTACGGCAGATATCATTGTAATCACATTGACCTGAGCAAGCTCCGTTTTGTATTAGAGTTTGAATAAAGACATACCTCCATCCAGTCCAACCTTTTTAACCTACTCATGACTAGAGATAGCTGAATTTTCGAAAGTTCGGTCCGTTATCGAACTTCTTAAGAAGTTCGAAAGCTCAAAAGTCTGAAATTGGACCCATTAAAGTCAATGGGGGGTAATTAGTTCAGAAAGTTTGAACGAACTTTCCGAAATATTGCAGTGTAAACTTACCTTACAGGAGATGGTCTGGGGAACACGTCCGTGCGTGGGGAACAGCATAAATTCCGGACGTAGCGCACACGCGCGCTGCTTCTGGATTCTGTGTGCCGCTTTCGGTAATCCTCAAACGTTTGAGGATTTTCGAACGTTCATCAAAACTCGAACGGCCACGTCTGAAAGTCCCTGGATAGCAGGAGATTCCCCAAATCGGACGTTCGCAGCTTGCCGAACGGCCGACAACCCGACCGGATGTTCGGGGGTCCCGCAGCTTGAAACCAGGACACCCTCCTGGGTCCTTACAAGGACCTTTGTGGCCCTTTGGGGCTTAAGGGGTCCTGCAGCTCACACCCGGGACCCCCGTCCCTGGTCCTTGTAAGGGCCCTTCTTGGGGGTCCCACAGCTAGAACCCTAATCTGTTTCAGATTGGTCAATTTTTCAATGCTTGGTTTACATGTTTTACATTAATCAATCAGATTTCAGAAAATCAGAAGTGAGTTAAATTTTAGTTTGGGGGCTGGACATGCCCTTTAAAGCAAAAGACACCCACGCAACTGGCACAACAAATTTTACATTGGTTTTCTGTTAGTGTTGTCTCCCAGCTTCCCCTGCTCCCACTGGCCTGGGCTCCTTGTATATGGAAAACGTCACCATAGCGACAAAGGGATTCTTGAGCGTATTTCTCTTTAAAACATGCTTTTGATTAAAATTTATTTTTGTGGTTCTCTCTGTTTTTAATTAGAATTCAAATAGTCCATAAATGATCATTTCTACCTGCTGTTCACCACAAACCTATAAGGAAGTTTTCTAATAGACGTAGTGAAAGCACACACAATAGTTCTCTTAAGTGTTTAGAATATGCATGAACACATGTCAAGTATCCCATTTTTCATTAAATATGGATGTCTGAACTCAAGCATGTGTACCTGACAAGGCTACCTTTGAACCATGCCTGAGTATGTGTGTTCAAGGACACCACGGAGAGCTGCTTTATTTGGACTCAGAAAGAAACTTGCAGCTTGGCTGAAATGAACACATTCTTTTAAAGATCCATATGTTTTATCAACTGACTAAATCGTGTGAGTAATACTGGGCTGTGACTGTGCATTTAAATAATTACATTATTTATTTTAAACTATTTAAAATTTATTTTTGTGATACATTTCATAAACTGTTGCAAATAATTTATCATATTAATGTTTAAAATATGTGGCACAAAAAGGCTCTCCGCATCTAGAGTGCAGTTGTGTGTGCTTGCCTCTCAGTGTTGGCAATCATACTGCCAGTCACCTGCCTGCTTATTGTAACTCTAAAGCCTATAATGTGCACAAGTTTATACCTTACATTTCTCTAGATCAAAATTACAGAATTAGGGGAGATGTTAAAAAATTATTGTTATACAGGTAAAAAAAACTGTCAATCAAAAAGAACACAAATAATTTAGAGCAAAATGGAAATACAGTGTTACAGTGTACATAGTGTTTTTCAGCATATAAAGCATGTAATAGTCTAATGTTACCCTTTAGTAATAGTAACAGTGGTAGCACATTATACAAATGAGTAAAGAGGATTTGATATTTCACTGCTGGGGTTTTGTTCCCTCCAGGGAAAGGGCCATCTGTTTAAAAGGCCCCTTTATCAATTATGTAATATAAGGGTACCCCTTCTCTCAAATTACGTACTTGAAAGAGTATTTTTCCTCTCTCATTGACTGCTGTATATACATAGATCCATAATTCTTTTCTAATTAAGAATGCATCTTCTAATTTGTTGAAGTGAAGGGGGCGTGTCCAAAGCCAGCTTCGGAGTATTTGTTCTGAGTGATAAGGTAAGACACAGTTGTGAGGACCTAGCGGTTTAGGTCCTTACCCGTGTGCTATTACTGGGAGGTGGGGAGGGACATGGGGGGGGCGATAATTGCCCTTTAAGATCTAATGAAACTGAATTCAGGTTGGTATCCTTAGGTCTGTGTACTTTTTTTTTTAACTTGTAGCCCCTTTTAAAGCGGTAGTATTAGATGTAGATGTTTTCTACATTTACTAATGCTGTATTTAAAAAATATATTTTTTATTTTTAATGGGTTTGGGTTTTTTGTAATAAAATCAGCACTAATGATGGCTTCAACTTAATCTATATCTTAAGGGCAGCTGCAAATTTTATTATATTACCCTCCCTGTTAGCCCTTTAGCAAGGTCAGGTTAATCATAAGCAAACAATTATCACAATCTTTTCAGAGCATTATTCCAGGTAGAATTAAAAGCTGATGAACAGTCTAGAGTCTAGATTTCTGGCAACACAAAATGAGAATAATTTCTTTAAAAAAAGTTTCTTTTTTATTTAAATCTATTGTCTATTTTTAAACACATGGACAGAAAACCCACAATGATGTGCTGTCTAGGGGGAACACACATATTCCAGTGCGATTCTTCAATAGATTTGCCTATGTGCCTAATAAAAGGGATGAGGCACAGTGGGCCATAGTGCTGGTGAGGACCTAGCATTTTAGATCATCAACCTGGGTACATTAAAAGTGAGGTGGGGGGGTTGAATTTTTGTTCCCCTTTAAACTCACACTAGGCCACCTAGTGGCTTATATAAAACATAGCTTGTTTAAGTTATTTCTGTTGCATACCTCATGGTTCAAGCCTCTAAACAGATTATTACTAATCTATTTTTTATAGTAAACTAGATGCATGCTCACTTATAGATATATGCACACGTCTGTGAAATTATTTGAACCAACACAAACAGCAACTGATTCTGAGTTGCAAATAGTTTAACATGCCCAGTATTTACTTTGTATGCTTTATTGCTTAGCTGTTGCAAAGTAGAACAACTTAATAGCTTTGGATCTTATTCTCTGCGGGCAGCTGTAGCTTTGTGCTGTTATATTAAACTATATATACCATAAATAGATTTAGCTTACTCTTATTTTAGGGCTTTAGTTCTCCTTTAAAACTGTTTATCCATAGTTTCTACATTTGTAATGTGGGAGGAAAGAATGTGAAAAACATTGCATAACTTACATATTTTAATAAATACGCAGCTATGATCAACTGCAAAGCTTTTTTCTCTCTGTACCTAAAAAAATAATCAAACCCCGTGTGCTTAGCGCCCCACAGAATTAAAAAAATATTTACCACACATAAAGTAGCATGGAAACTGTTTCACCAGATAGCAACATTCCATTGAAAAATGTTGAGTGAATGTCAGCCATTAATATTTGATATTTAATCAATGTTTATACAATGAACTTTGCTGTAGTTTTCACCCTCCCACAACAGTTCTATATATTTTATATCCTGAGATATCGTGGCAACACTGAACATTAATATCTGTCCACCCCAGAGAGTGACAAATATATTATTTCAGAATCAAATGTTGTATTGTGACAAAGTGACACGTTTCAGAATTTTGAAGAAGGTATTTAATGTTTTTTTTTCAACTGTGCGGCTGTTATTCTCTATTCTAGTCGGAATATACAGAGTAATGTGATTCTAAAGAGCGATTTTATTAACTTTTATATACACAGCATCATAACATTTACAAAGCCAGAACTTATAAAGTGTATGTCTGTTTTCGCTTAAATTAATTGGCAGGAATTTCCCTTCGTTACATGTGGTTTTTAGTTACATTTTCCTGTCTCTGAAAAGTTTTTTTTTATTAAATTTATATGTGTTATTTAACGGAGCAGCAACATCTCTGCCTGATGCTTCAGTTCATGTGTCCCATGAAAGAATAGCCAACAGAATAGATTCTGCACACACTGATAGGTTTCTAGTTGTATGGGGTGGGGGGGTGGAAGGTTCATAAATAATTGTGAAATTTTATGGTTTAAGATTATAGAACACATTTTATAATGTATTTATTCCCTTCTCAGATGTTTTATGGAAATTTAAACACCACCAACGGACACAATTATGATGGTAGATGTTTAACCAAAGTGTTGGTGATGTTTCTTACTTGAAAACAGTTAGAGCCCCTAGAATTCTTATAGTTTTCCTGAAAAATAAATCTAATAAGTAATTTTATATTTATTTCTGTTGTATCTGGCAATGACATGCAAGAAAATTCCCACACGGTTACTTACTTGACATTTATATCTTTATAGCTGGTTTGATTGATTTGACAGAGAAATCACAGGCCACAGGCCCACTGCCAGATTAAGCTATTCAATTGGCTGCAAACCAAAAGACCAGGCATAACCTTTCCATTGCTTGACTCTATTTTCAGAATCATAGGTATTGTCTTGATATGGACTGGTGCAAGAAATACTTTTTAATGTGCTTACATCTTAAAGGGACAGTTCAGTGGAAATGATCAATATGTGTTAAATTGTTAGTTTGTGTAATGCATACTTAGTTATTCTACATATTCTCTTCCATTTTGAAAAATCAGTTGATTTCATACCCTTTGCTATTCCCTGCTGTTGACATTAGTGAGCTGACATTTTAGGTTCTAACGGTCCTTCTTCTTCCCAGGATGCACCACATCCTTGGAATGTTCCTAACAATAATTTTTTACTGATTGGCTGTTGGGATGGGTCAAAAATGCTCAGATCTCTACTGAGCAACTAAATGAACCCAGGCGCTGGGTCAAGGGCAAGACCATAATGATCTCTACTAGGGGTCCTGCAAACAGGAAGTCAGTATTTCGGTTGTATTTATTTATACACAGACAAAATGCTGAATTGGCAATTTTGATTAAGGTCATTGGGCTGGAAAAATACTGCTCTTTTTTCTGAAAAGCATATGTATTTGTACTGAACTTACCCTTTAAATCTACCACTTAAAGGGAATAGATAAATGTAAATTAGGCTCAACTAAGATTAAATATATATTTCCTTTTAACAGTGCAAATGATACACATTGTCTATATTACATAGTAACTTGTCAAGGTGAATTGAAGACATACATTTATCTAGTCAACCTTATTGCACTATGATGCCTGCCTAAGAGAAAGGCAGATACAGTTTGCACCAGATTCCCTGGATCAATTATAACATTTGGGGAAATTTACAGTGCTACTCTTGCAGGAATTTAATATAACACTGAGGGTAAATTTACATTGAGTCTTACTCCCTGCATAACATTAATACCATCTATTTGCTGACTTTAAAAAGTCACACACACAAAAAAAACTGCAGCTGCAATCACAATACTAAGTTGCTTGCAAGTTCATTGAATAGCTTTAAAATCACATAGATACATTTCTAAAACTAAAAAATATTGAGAATTACTGGTATTAATACATATACTGTAGATCTGGTTGATCCAGGGATACTTTCCGATTGCTGTTTGGAGTCAGGAAGGAATCCCCCTCCCCTTTTTTGGCTGGTTTTTTTTTGTTTGCCTTCCTCTGGCCAACCTAAAGTGAATAGGTTGGACTTGATGGACGTATGTCTTTATTCAACCTCAATTACTATGTTACAATGTTACTTGGTTAAATTACGTGGGCAGTTTAAAGCATTGAAAGCAATTTTCAGTTAAAAAATGTAATATGCGGATTGCCATTTTATGGCAGCTCATGGCTGGTGTTAAAAGTACCACAAAAAGAAGATTGCAATGCACCAGGAACTACTTTTAGCATATGACATCAGAGGTACGATTGCACTGGCAAGCTGATAGCAGCAACATAACATATGGCAACAGAACCTTTACTTACAAGGGGATGTAATACTTACCCTCCACGCTCCTCCTCGTTCTGGGTTCTCGCATTGCAGGAATCACGTGAGTTTCAGCATCACAGAAACCTGAAAAGTAAGAAACACAGAGGCAACACCTCTATACAAAATGCGTTTGTTTTCTCACTACTATGTAGCACAAAAAGGAACTATAGGGGTATTACATCAGGAGTTCACAGTTCTCAAGAAAGTACACCCCAGCACACCTTCTTTGGCACAGCCTCCAATTGATAGGTGCAATCCTCCCAGCCCTCCACCTTAAGGACCACAGCAATACGGCAAATGCAAGAAAGTTGGAGGAGCACACTATTTCATTTCCAGTGTTTATTCAAGCAAAAAACATACAACGTTTTGGGGGATACCTGAGGAAGGGGAAGTCACATCCCCCGAAACGTTGTATGTTTTTTGCTTGAATAAACACTGGAAATGAAATAGTGTGCTCCTCCAACTTTCTTGCATTTGCCGTATTACATCAGGAGCCTGAGCCGTTAATACAAAACGGTGCAGGCCCTGGAAAATTTAAAAGGGAAGTTCAGTGCAAATACATGTACTTTTCAGAAAAAAGAGCAGTATTTTTCCATCACAATGACCTTAATCTGCCAGTTCAGCATTTTGTCTGTGTATAAATAAATGCAACCGAAATACTGACTTCCTATTTGCGGGACCCCTAGAAGAGACCGTTATGGTCTTGCCCTTGACCCAGCGCCTGGGTTAATTCAGTTGCTCAGTAGAGATCTGAACATGTTTGACCCATCCAACAGCCAATCAGTAGAAATAACTGTTAGGAACATTCCAAGGATGTGGTGCACCCTGGGAAGAAGAAGGACAATTAGAACCTGAAATGGCAGCTCACTAATGTCAACAGCAGGGAACAGCAAATGGTATGAAATCAACTGATTTTTCAAAATGGAAGAAAATATGAAGAATAACTAAGTATGTATTACACAAACTAACAATTTAACAAATATTGATAATTTCCACTGAACTGTCCTTTTAAGGTAAACCCACACTAACCTGAAATTATATTGGGGAGTGTGGGTTTACACCATACTGTGGAATATTACATCTCCCTGTCCAGATGTATTTAAGAAATAACAGTTAGTCAGGCTGTAGGTGGACTACTGCTGACAGTTGTTTTTTTTTTAGAGCATGTAATATATAGAATTATGCATGGCTGTAGTTTTAATTACACTTTATCCCTCCTTTATATATATATATTATTTGTTCTTGCACAGTCAGTGCACCCTTTTATCCAACGTGTGGGTGCAGACCGCCTCAGTTATTCCACCCCTCACAGGAACATCAGTTCAGAGAATCAGAGAAAACAAAAAATTGAGTGTCGCACTCCAAATACAAAATAGCGCGTTTATTTGTGACCGCACATCAACGTTTTGGGGATAAAGTGCCTGATCACTTTCACGTTTGGTCACAAATAAACATTCTATTTTGTATTTGAAGTGCGACCCTCGTTTTTTTTATTTTCTCTGATACTTTGTTCTTGCCTATCATTTTGAATTAGCTGTATTTTATCATAAACAGCTTGATTTGAAATCATCCATTGTATTATCTTAGCCAAATGCATTTAATTAGCATAAGGAGACTACTTTTTAAAATAATTCTTATGGCCAAAAAAAGGGTCCTAATTTCTCAAACAGATTTTTTTCACAGATGGTGTAAATCTTTTTTAATTAATTTATTCTTATTTACATTTTAACGCTTTTTTTCAGGTGCAGCATGTGTATGACTGTATATAATTCACTGAGATCAATTATCCACCCTGGATGCTATCAATTAAAAGATCCATATAGCTACTTGTCTTACCTTTCTGATGTTTAATAACGATCTGCAACAAGCTGTTCATCCTCCCCATTGCATCCTCATTTATGAATAATAATGAAGACACATCCCCTGCATCAGGCAAACCTAAAGGGACCAATCTAGATTATTAAACAATTTACCAACTATTCCAATAGATGGACAGCCTAATTTAGATGTACAACTTTCCATTTAATCAGTGCTTTAACCGTTTCATGTTGTGGCAGACTTGCTATTTGTGAGATATATCTCATCCAGCAACCCTAAAATGTGCTTTTGTGTTAATTCATTAATTATTTCATTCTCAGGGCCATGAAAGGAACCTAACCTGCCTTTAGGCCCTTTAAAGTATGAATGTTTTCCTGATGTCACACTTCAACTGAACTGGTGATTTCATGAGTTATTATAACCCAGTAATATATTAAAGCTCTGAACCTAAAGCTGTTTTATGTACTTTTAGTTGTTAGGGGTTCTGAGATTTGCAGATTTAACAATAGTTAGATGCTGCTGTTTCTATTGTATTTCTATATAAAATACCCATTCTAGAAACTGATTTACCCTGTTGCTAAGAAATAAGTAAAACAGTTAATACAATTGCTCTTTTATTTCGTTATGAACTCTTTTAATTGTGGAGAAAAAAAAAATATTTCAAAAGGTTTTTAGCCAAAATAATCTATTTTATAAAACCAGCTGCCACCTGCTGGTAGTCTGCGAGTCTTTAAAAGGAATAAATGTGTATTCTACAGGAAAGTCTCTAAAGGAGAGGTTTGTGGAGCATTAAAGGGTGCAAAAGATAGGAATGGACTGGAAAGTAAACTCAGGTAAATTGTTTAAAATTATTGTTAAATTATAGAAAAACAAAAGCCCCCAAACAACTTTTCAGTAATAATTTCAAATAAATGAATAACTTTTACAACCCTCTATAACTGCATATTAGTAGGTGCACAGCCCACGATTTCTCCATCAGATCCTACTGTAAATTGTTCCTTTGGCTCATCTTTACCTCAGGCATGCAAGGTATATGCACAGGGGTGCTAAATGTTACTGCCAAACCAAAACTGCTCATTGAGACCGATCGAGTCATTTAATGCAGAAATTAGGGGTTATATTTAAAGAATACAGTTAAAACATACATGAAAAGTTGTTTGGTAACTTTAATTTTCCTTTAACTGAACTAAAAATCTCTGAAATGCAAATTCTCTTACTTAAGGTTTTTGTGTGTTTGTTTTTCTAAGTAATCATTTTCCAATCAACTATGATTGCAAAATGAATAGGGCAAAGCAGGGAATGTTGTGGGAACATCAGGAGTTTACACTGTTGGATAAATAGGTATTAGATCAATTTAAAAATCTAATGTCAAATCAACCTAATTTGTATTTGATGTTCGGCCAGCATAGGAACAGTTTGTTTTGGAAATAAATTTCTGGGCTATGCCATGTTCAAGTGAAGTACGATATTTTACTTTACTTAAGTCTTTTGCTTAAAGTCATGCGATATTTTTTTTTTTAACTGATTGACACTGTATTCTTTTACTGTTTTTTGTTTTAAAGGAGACATTTCAAATGTTTTAATGGTGCTCATAAAGTGGGGTCTTTGGTAAATGCTCTTTGGAGAATGCCATGCCATGTTTTGGTGTTTTAGAGCTTTATATGAGCTAACTGCAGAACCACATTCCATGCCATCTGATTGCAAAAACAGATGGCATGGAATTTCTAAAATCTGTCATTGGAATCCACCCAGATACCCGCTCTTATTACATGAATCTTAGATGTACATATGCGGCTTTGGTTTTAAACCCAACTAGTGTAATTCTGTAAACGCCCAGCAAATTGTGTGGTATTCGCAAAAGTGCTGAAAACGTACACATACAATGTACTTGAATTAAAGTAGAAATACCCAAAGTAAATTATTACTCTAGTAAAAGTCCTCCTGTTAACTTACAATTACAGTAATCGCACAAAATGAGTTGCCTTTAAATGTATTTACAGTAAGAATCACTGTAAAAAAACAGTAAGAATAATTATTTATTATGGCTCTTATGTCCTGTCATCATTTTTGTTAATAGACTCAACTATTTCATTCATTTTAGAGTAAAGACAAACAAATATTTCAACAGAATGCCAATATAAATCCAACAATACCTATTTAAACACCCTGCCATCTTCTAGATGCCTGTTCCCCTGACTGCAGTTAAATCCAGGAGTGAGGACCTAGCAGTTTAATTCCTTACTCTGGGTACTTTCCTTTGGCCAAAGAAGAGGCGTTTATGGAAGTATAATTGTCCTTTAAGATTGCACAGTAACGTAATTTGTGTGCTTGCTGCATGATCAGGTTTGACCTGTAACATTTTATCTATTTAACTCGTAAGGAGAAATAGTTAGTTAATTAGTAAGGCTGTGCCAAGCTTTCCGTCTAATTTTGTATGGGCCAAGCTTGTTTTTTGTGGGGGTTTTTTCAGCAAAATTGGCCGAAAAATGTATTGGATACAGTGTAAAATTTACTCAGTTGTGTGGTTTTAAATGGGCCATGCCATCAGTTGTGGTAAAAACATCTTGGTGAAAAGTTGTCTTTTTAATGGGTTTTAGTGACTAATTAGAATTGTATTTCTGTTTTCGTTGTTACAGGCTTGATGTGAAAGAAAGGTACAGCTTGTGTCATCTTGAGATGTTAAAGTTGTTTTTTTTTACACAACTATTTGTATATTTTATCCTAATGGTTGTTTAATTTAGTTGTTATGCTTTGTTACACGCCTAAAAAATAAAAACAAGTTTTGCTCCTTTAATTAAAGTTAATGTTGTAAAATAGTAACCTACAATAACAATGAAACAATATCACTTTTGTAGCACAATGAATGTGTCTAGTTATTTAAATTCCATTTAATTGGAAATTAGGGAGGATATCATTTTTTTTTGCTAACAGAACATTTGCCACAAACTGTGTTATGTTTTGCTTTGCCCTGATGAAATATGTAATATGGATATTATTCCAGATATGAGAATACCTACAGAAAATCTTGTGTTGACAATGCTACTAAGAATGTTACACAACCTTACTGCCAATATATTCTGCAAATGAGCATGCTGTTAATCTCAGCTGTTGAATTTATATAACATGTTAGGGCTTGGATCAATTGCCTTTTTTTTAGATCAGATAATTTTGTTTGAGTTAAAGGGCATGTCCACCCCAAAATACTGGCTCCACTGTTTAGTGTAAAACAAATCCTTACCTTTATATCTTTGCTCCAAAAGGTTCGCCTGTAGTGCTTGTCCAAAGTCAACAGTGTAAAAGGTTTCCCACCTCCTCCCTGTCCTCTGAGAGGACAGTGTCATGTGCAGGGGAGCCAATCACAGACGCGGATGCCGATCCAGCCCCTTGTCTGCTGCTTCCAGTTAGCAGAAGGACCCAGAGAAGACAGCTGCCAGAGCGAAGGGCTGTAACTATGATTTGGGAGGTTTAATTAGAAGTCTAACTAGGTACAGTGCTACATAGGACTTGAACAAGTTATGCACAGACAGCACAAACAGCAGCTAACTGCAGGATTGGGTATTAGCTTCAGGCACAGAGCAACAGATAATGATTATTCCTTTTCATGATCTTTATGCTGAATCATTAAGCCATGCAAAGACTAGGAAATAAGCTTTGTGGCTCAGTGGTTAGCACTGATGTCTTGCAGCGCTGAAGTCCTAAGTTCGATTCCACCCTTGAACACATCTGCAACGAGTTTGTATGCTTGCGTGGGTTTCCCCCACAGTCCGTTTTCCCCCACAATCATAAAGACATACTGATAGGTTGTATGTGTCAAATAAATGTTCTTAGATTGTAAGCTTTTCGGGGCAGAGCCTGGTGTGAATGTATACATGTAATTATAAAGCGCTACGGAAGTTGTTGGCGCAATATAAATCAATAATAATAATAATAATAATAGAATGGATAGTTTCTACATTTAGTGTGACGGGGAGGGCCTGGGAGTGGGTGATTGGCAGTTCTTTACTGACATGTGCCCTGGCCCCCTTAAAAAGTAAAACTCCCAGAACTAAAAAAAAAAAAAAAAAAGAGCAGATTAAAGGCATCTGGTAATTGATCCGCCAGATACTGGCTGGTGTGGTTAGTTGGAAAATGATTTGACACAGTTTACATGTTCTTTAAATTTGTAGTGATTTCTTAGGTTAGATTCACACAAATAGTTTTTCATTTTGCTCACATTTTTACTGGTGGTATTTTGGTTGCTACTAGGAAAGTGCAGCATGCAACTTTTTCTGCTGGTGAAACGAACACAAAAAGTTTGTGTGAACCTAGCCTTAAATAAACTAATTGTGGCCAAAAACATTGAATTTTTTAAAGATAATTAAACCTCAATCAGTGATTAGAAAATACTTTAAAGTAGAATTTGTTTTTATAGTTGTTATAAATAAGTATGGTCATAATTATGAAAGCAAACATTGTACTGACCTAATGTCATGAAAACAAATGTCAGATACTGGGTACAGCCTTGAGAAGTCATATATTCATGTTTAAATTGCTTTGTAGGATGTAATATATTAAATGAAACAACATTTGTTCTAATCTGGCCCCTGTTCACCAAGACCTTTTCCTTTCTGTCTGTGTCAAGAGACAATTGACATTTCCAGAAAACACACAGAACAATTTATATAAAAAAACATTCATTCTGGTCACTGTTTAATGAACTGCAGCAGAATAAAGTCTAATAAATTACACTCAGAAATGTGTAGATTTTATCATTTGGATAGAAGAATTTGCAAGATCAATTTTTTTACCTAACCACTATTTGTTTTGTGACTAAAAGTCAACTTCCACCTAAATATGTAAAAACCTTCAAGGCTTAGGCCACACTGTAACGCTTATGAGAAACAGGCATGCAAGACTGTTGCCATGCGCTGTGATTGCACAATTGTTTAATTGAGGTGCATGCGCAGCACACTAGTGTGGCCACCACAATTGGGCCACACTAGTGTGCGCTTTTTATAGTGTGATCGTATTGCGCTTAAAAGCGCATTAGTGTGGCCTAGCCCTAACTGTACAATTAACATTGTGCACTAAATTTTAGCAAATATACTGTTTATTTTTAGATAATATCATCATAAACCTATATTCATATTAGAAACCTGGGAAGATATATATAGAACACACATGGCTCCTGTAGACCTTTCTCCTTTGGAGTTCTGTTCCTTAATTGCCTGTTCCTTAAGTGGATGCTCTGTAAACGCAGTTAAAACTTCTGAACTTCACAACGGAGGGACACGTCGATGGTTAAAAGTTTTCGTAAATGGGATAATAAGTGGTAGCAAGATCAATGGTCTTGAAAGTGCACAGTTTGTCATATGTGGAACATTAGTTGCAGTACGATTACCTCTTCAGCAGCAAATTGCAACATCTGTCATTTTTTGAAGGTCAACCTACGCACAGTCCTGAGTGTTCTCTCTATATAAAGTATAAGGAGAACATTCAGGACCGGCACATTACCTTCAGCTACCAACGACTCCCTATACTTTAGTCCACTGAAACAAAAGTTAATTATGCACACAAACTTAGGTGGGTGCTGGCCTCCTGAAATCTTCCCACTTCCAAGGAAGGTAAGTATTAACCGGTTCTGGATTATGGAGTCGCACACCTTGATGAATACAAGTGTTTTATTAAAAACCACACATCAAATACAACGTTTCGGGGGAACGTGCCCCCTTCCTCAGGTGAGGAAGGTGTGTGACTTCATAATCCAGAACCGGTTGACCCCTATACTTTAGTACAGGGGCCAACCATGGCTGAGGGAAATTCCAATCGATCCCAAAGCTGGCAGTGAACTTTGTTGGTCTCAGGGAAGATCAGAACTGTGGTACACACGATAAAGGGGCGAAAGTGAACCCAGTTTTATAAGCAGTAGACCAGATCCTCTAGTAGTGAGAGTTTGGGAGTAGAAAAGAGGTAAAATGTAGACCAGATATCCCAGGGCTCCTTAAAAGCTAATTTATGTGATTGCCAGAGCTAATATTTTTGGATTCCTTGATATCTGTCCATGCCCTGATTGCCTTCTATGAGGATGTGAGTAGATGTAGTTTATTAGGATTTTGAGAAGGTATTTATATTTGGGCACAACATAAAAGTTTACTTATTAAAC
Source organism: Hymenochirus boettgeri (assembly GCA_019447015.1). Taxonomy (NCBI): domain Eukaryota; kingdom Metazoa; phylum Chordata; class Amphibia; order Anura; family Pipidae; genus Hymenochirus; species Hymenochirus boettgeri. The sequence goes on from CM033471.1 coordinate 62,527,923, forward strand.
AAGGAACAGTGAACTTTATTATTTCACAGTAACTGCATGAAACATATTTTATAAATGAGGTAGATATTTCTAAAGGCTGTAATTTACTAACTAAATGCCATAGTATAGTTTATTATAATATAGTATTTTAGGTTGTATAAAGACATCCCTCCATCTAGTCCAACCTACTCAGCAATATCCTCATTTCCTGCCTTCCAGAGGAAGGAAAAAAAAAACCCAACAGAATTATGAAGGGGAAAAAAGTTCTTACTGATTCCAAGTGGTAATATCCCTGGATCAACTCTACTTTATATATCAATACCAGTAACCTGCAACATTCTTTGTTTTCAGAAACTCAGTTTTATTTAAATTATCCAATGAACCTGCCATCACACCTTCCAATGGAAGACAGTTCCATGGTTTTACCGCTCTCACAGTGAAAAACCCTTTCCGAACTTGAAGACTAAACTTATTTTCTTCAAGTCATAAGGAATGTCCGTGTGTCCTCTGACATGTTCTAATGGTGAACAATGCCCCAGATAGTTTATTGTATGGCCCGTTAATGTATTTATACACAGTAATCATATCCCCATGCAAGTGCCTTTTCTTTAGTGTAATAATAATTTTAACTTATCCTATCTGTCTTTATATTCAAGATCCCCCATTCCCTTTTTTTATTTTAGTTGCCCTTATTTGAACCCTTTCCATTTCCAAGATGTCCTTTTTGTACACAGGGTTCCAAAATTGCACTGCATATTCCAATAACATTTTCTCCCTTGAATGCATACCTCCTTATACAAGATTTGACTCAATAGGTAAACAGTAGATCATAGAAGGGGACCTTTTTACACAGGAGTGAACAAAAGACAAAAGGACACTCATGTAGACTTATATAAAAGTGATTCCAGCTAAATCTAAAAATCAGTGACCCCCAACCACCAGGCTGTGTTTCCCCTTCTAGTCACACATTACAATTTTCCATATTACCTTTTTGTAGTAGAGAAACTTAGTACTGGGGTTGTGCCCATTGCCCAGAAAGTATATTGAAACCATATGTTAAGTTGCTTTATACCCTCTGGTAATGTGAAAATAATGTGGAAAACAATGCACCCTTCCATTAACACTTAGCCCTTTACTAAATTCATTTTACATTTTCTTCCTGATTATTAATTTTTAAATGCAAAATTTTCATTTTATCACTTACTTGCTCTGTCAGTTTTACCTTACACAACTTGCCGCTAGATGTAAGTACAATAAAAAAACAATCTGACATCCTGAGTCAGTGCCAACTTGCATGAATACAAGAAAGGCTTTATACCAAGGGAAACTAGTGTGGTAAAAACACTGAGTAAAGATTTGCTTTTAGAAGGAGGTTGCAAGGTTTCAAGGCAAATGGTTGTAATTTGTGAACTGATGTCAGAATATTCACTCACATGACATATTTGAAATTCCGACATGCAATAGGTCACAATCGAATATAGGAGGCAATTCATGGTCAAAACCATTGACTGGCACAGAAGGGAACAAATCTACTAATTAGAACAAGGTACTGATTGCCTGAGAATTTTTGTACCTATGCTTAGGTAAAATAACTACTTTATAAGAGCCAGTTCTTTTTAAAGGGCCGCTATACTGAAAAAATGACTTTGCCTCATCTTAATCTATATTTGAATACATATAAGTAGCACTTACTCTGATTTGCATGTGTTGCTGCATGCCTTCAAACCAGCACACATTTTGTTTAGGAGCAGTATCCCCCCTCCCTCTTTTAACCACTCCCACTTCCATCCGACCGGACTCCCCCCCCCCCCCCCACACACACACACACACACACACAAACCAACTGTCAAGCCTGCACAGATCATACAGCATTCCAACTGACAAAACTCACCATTCCAGCTACAGTAAAACTACTCACAGAAGAATAGTTTTTGAGAGTAAGGAACTTGATTGACAGCTGAAATATAAGAAGTTTTAGATTGGATATTTAAAGAAATAAGGAGTAGATCAACAAAAAAATGATACAGTGGTGGTTGGGAAGAAATATAGTTTCCAGTTGTGGTCAATTTAAAATAACCTATTTTTCGGTATAGATGTCCTTTAAGCTCAATTCAATGAAATGAGCTTCTGAATTTGAATAACAAACCAGATTAACCCATTAGTTGGTTGTTTAGAATCAGTTTTACTGATTTGCCTGTGAATTAAATATAGGACTAGGTCAGAAATCTTCAGTAATCAATTGGTTTTAATTATCTTATTGTATGTTTTTATGCACCAGATGCATTTTAATTCTGTTGTACTTACCTTTACAGCACTGATTTCCATAATTTTCCTGTCCTACATACAAGTGGACTCAAGTGTGTTTAAGTGTGACTTTTTTACTATGTGAATGGAAAATAATAGAAAGGACATAATAAATGGTACAAGTTGTTGGTGAAATGTGCTAATTCACTAGATATAAACATATGCTTTCAGGAGTCACACACTGTATATCATAGGGAGCCTGTCAACACCAGCTCAGCCACTTTTCTTCCTTCACATTTACAGGCACCTCATAAAACTCACGCCTATATAGGGATAAGGCCACAACTTTGGTGCCTACTTCAAAATACCAGAACAGGTTCTTAACATTTTAGTGGATACAGAAATATAATGTTGTTTTCGACCAGATCTATATCATATGTAGATATCATACTTTCTGGTAAATAGAAGCTAATTTTAAAATAAAAAAATATATATACCACATTAAATAACATCACAAAAAAACTATAATTAGATTTATACTCTGTAAGATTCTGTCATTTTTCAAAGATTAGGCTACAACATTTCTCATTAGCCAGACAAATTGGTAGGTGCAGTCCTCTCAGGCCCCTACTTCCAGGGCTTCAATATCCAAGCAAGGCAAAAAGTAGAGGAGCACACTACTTCAGTGAACGCTTCTTTATTTGTGCAGAAACAACATACAACTAGGAAGGGGCCTAGTGTCCCGAAACTTTGTATGTTGTTTCTGCACAAATAAAGAAGCGTTCACTGAAGTAGTGTGCTCCTCTACTTTTGCCTTGCTTACAACATTTCTGAGCATTCTCCTTATATGAAGTGTAAGGAGAATGTTCAGGACTAACACAATCCCTTCAGGGGGCCAACCGCAACAGAAGGAAATTTTCGGTCAGTTCCAAAGGCCGACGCTAAACTTTGATTTCTGCGCTATTCACTTAAACGATAAAGGGTCAATTCAATTGGATCCAACGGGATTGTCCCTTTATTGTGTGTACCCAGTTTTACTGATTAAGCAGCTGAATGAACACAATACAATCGTATAACGTGTTGGGGCCAACAGTGATATAAATCAGTTTTCCTTATTGTGAAGGTGGAATTTTTTTTACATACATGTGAATCATTATTTTATGTCAGCTGTTGTTGCTTAATCGTTTGTCCTAGCTGGTCATACCTATAAAATGCTTATTTCAAACCTAATTAGGATAATATTAATTATAAATTGTTATGAAATATGTCAAGCCATACATAAAATAGGAAATACAATATAAAACAATACAACAAATTAATTATAAACTTTCTAAACAACAACTGGCAGAGTATAACTGGTCCCCAAGTTGTTTCTTTAGCATATTTGGCATTGATGTACTGATGAAATGGCTGCATTATACAAAGTAACTTTGTCAATGGAGAAATCCCAAAATGACACTTTTGCAGTTTATGGTCATCCTGTGTAAATGTTATGATGAGGTTCTGTTGTTTATGAGAAGTTCAGGGATGAACATCTTTAATGTAAAATTTAGATAGATAGCAAACTATGATCTAAATAAGTTCTTACCACTGAGCAATTTATATTGGCTAAAGGAAGCAAGCAGTGCCAGATGGCAACAGCCAGAGCCAGCATGGTATTGTCTTGTATAAATGGGGAAAATATTATTCTCCCTCATTACAAAGCATTGGTAAGGCCTCCTTTGGAATATGCAGTGCAATTTTGGAATCCTGTGTACAAAAAGGACATCTTTGAAATGGAAAGGGTTCAGAGAAGGGCAACTAAATTAATAAGGGGATTGGGGGAGCTTGAATATGAAGAGAGACTGGAGAAAAGGCGCTGGAGAAAAGGCGCTTATGTAGGGATATGAATATATTGTATTTATACACAGTAATCAAGCACAGCTGCACTCATCCAGTATATCATTTAATATATCCAGGTGCCTCCTGGTCACACGGCTCCCATTTACCATGTGCAGTACTGATAATATTCAAATTCAATATATCCCCCGGGCACACTGTTGTTTGTGAAATCAAATCACGCTTTATTCAACGTTTCGTTGTCGCGCAGAACATCATCATCATCTCCTGATGATGCACATCATTTATTGTCAGTGTATACTACAAGATTTGTAAGATAAATCATATTTTTGTTATAAACAAAGCGGCTTCTTCTAGCAAACTTAGTACAGTACCTATGTCTTAAGCCTCATACACACATCCGAGAACTGGACAAAAGGCCAGGTAGCAATGATTTGTAACATTTCACTCCTGGTTCCAACATTTTTGGGTATTTTGTGAATGTTTGTGTATGAATGTATACTCTTTTCCATATGACTCCCACATTGTTCTGTCTAGGATCCAGTCTATAAATTTAGCAACCTTTTGCCCTCTCTCTTCTGTCTTACTAGTCTTACTATCTTTTTTATTCAGTTTGTTATTTAACTTTGGGGGGGGAAGAACTATTTTTTTTGGCTATGTTATTGATGTTCATTTTAACCCTTTTGTACCATGTAGTAATTAATATTTTCATGCATTATGCTTATGGAGATGCAATGTATGATTATCTGTTATGATTAGGAAAATGATTTGCATTTACTATGCTATGTGGGTTGGAAACATTTTAGAACTGGGACATTTAAATAGTTCTGTAACATTATGTTTCAGTTGTTCCATACTTACTAGCCAATATTCTGTTGATCTAAGTGGGAATTAAACAACAGCCATTCAGGTTTTTTTTAAATAATGTGAACAGCGATAATATATATTGGTGTATATAGTTTTGAATTTGAGAAGTATGCAGATTGAGTAAAATAAATATTAATACATCTTTTTAAGTGCAATCACATCCTCTATTAAGACCTGTGTCTGTTGCCCTCTGTGTGGTTTGTCTTTTCTCACTACTTTTCTATAGAAAAGCACGCATCAGTTTAGTTAAATGAAGCAAATGAAAGGGTGGGAATCTTTTTTTCGTCTGGTTTTGTGCAAACAAGTGACTGTTCTCTGAAATGACAACAGGAGAACTACTCCACAGGGTGGTCAAGAATATATAGCACATCTGTAATGCTTCATTCATTATGAGATGATAGCTTTTATATCTTCTGTCCCCGCTGACAACAAAGTTAAGCTTTAAACCAAGAGTAGATGATGTCACTTGGAAAAGTATGATAAAATCCTCTAGATTAAAAAGAACACACATTGCTCAGTGCTGTTACTGAAGACTATTGCTGCTAAATTTAGATATAATAAGTCTTTCATTCAAATAAAATAAAGTTAAGTTTTAAAATATAATTGCTCAGTGGATAGAGATACACATAGATAAACAATTGTAGTGATTTTGTTGTAATAATAATTCTGTTTCTGTTAATCCTCTAATTTATAAAAAAATAAATATATTACATCAGAGTTATGAAACCGTTGTCAGTATTATTGTGTTAGATATAAATAACTTAAATTTAATGAAAAAGAAATGTATTGAGCATAAACATTTATATAGAACATTCCTTTTCTGTTTGTTTAAAGGTCCACCCTGAAAATATTTTTTTTCCTGTAGGGCACCCTTGCCCACCCCCAACTGCCAAGTCAGAGTAGTAAAAAAAGCAGCAGAAATGTACTCACAGTCCTTCGTTTCTGTGATTGCCTCCTCCCGGCCCTCTGTTTGCCGGAAGTTGCAAACAGGGGCCAGACCGGCAGCCGCATCTGTGATTGATCTAACTTGGGGGTGTACAGCGGTGCCCTTCACAACAGAAAAGTATATTTAAAGGTAGGGGCTGAGGCAGGCATATAGGAATCCTGAGGGTGGGAGGGAGGTGGGGGAAATGCTCCCCTGTGCATGTCATGGTCCTCTAGGAGGACAAGGAGGAGGCAGAAACCTTTTCACACAGAGACCACTCTTACTCTTCAGTTTCTTTGGACAAGCACTGCAGGAAATCCACAAGGAGCAGAGATGTAAGGTAAGGATTTTCTTAAACTACTTAGTGGGGCCAGTAGTGGGTTAAATTTTAGTTTTGGGTGTGGACACCCCCCAAACACAGAGATTTTTAGACTTGCCTAACTTACCGCAGTCCCTGAAGTTCTCTTTTCCTCTTGGTCTTTACTGGTTTCCTCAGTAACCACCTCCTCTGTAAGAGCTCATGCATAGAGGAGAGTCCTGCAACAAGGAAGGAAGCTGGCACCAGAGTTAGACTGTGGTGGAGATTGGGGGTAAAGTCCGCTTCAGAGACTGTGGAGAGTCAGGTAAGTATAGCAAACACAGGGTTTAAATATGCACCCAGCTACATCACAGTAATAAATATTTGTTTCTTGGACCAAAAATAAAACAATAACATGTTTAAAAACAAGTTTGAACTAATCAGCAAGCGACTGAGAAGCGACTCAACATTACATTTATTTCATATAAATATTTTTCTAACCATGTTTGTGTAAAAAGCTACTAGAACCTTTGGCGTGGCCTACATGTTGTGACAGCACAGCACTATACAGCACAATTGTTTAGACTGCACCATTTAACAGCCATGGGCAGATTTCTAGAGCATTTCTATAAACTGTTTAGAATAGCTATGCAAATTATTCACCAAGTCTTTACATAGATGACCAGTTTTAAAATACTAATGAGATTTCACTTCAACTTCTCAAACAACAGTTTGCTAAGTATTATAAAATATTGGTTAATACACCTATTGCGTACTTGTTTCTGTTTGAATAACACCACAGCAAAATTTTACATCATCATAGTTATAGCTCAGTGGCTTATTAAAGGACAACTATACTCACCTTACTCACTGTCCACTACTGATGTTTAGTACCCAGGGTGAGGACCTAAACTGCCAGGTCCTCACCGCTGGGTTTGCTTTCTATCTTCTGCAATACTTACTTAGTCTGGTCTGGGGGAACAAGGTGGAGGTGAGTATTGGTAACCTTTAAGAGGTAGTCCCAGTTTTACATACCTAAAATTACAGATTCTCTTTGTAAAATTAAATAATCGGCCTGTATTTGGCCAGCATTACCCCAATGAACTGCAGTTAACATGCACATCTCATCTCCTTTGTAAACTTATTGTGCTACATGAGTCAAAAAACAAACACCTGTGTAGATACAGATGCATATGTGATGCATTGAAGTTTTTATTTAAGAAATGTAAATAATGTACTTGGGGAACTTGAATTTCTACTTTTCAGGCATTATTCTCTATTAAGTATTTAAATATTCACTCTAGACCTGCTCATAAAATCTGGAGGGCTGCAGTGTGGGCACCTATGGGAGGAAAGTATATTTATGTAAAATGCTAAATTTGGTGAAGCAGTTTCAATAAATAATCTGAGAGTTTCAGTTTTGTACAGAAATAATAAATTTTATAGACATTTATTATCCCCCTGTGGATTACAGTCTTCAGCTATAAAAATACAACTACATTAGATCACCCCATTGTAGTTTATTTTATTTTCATGTTGCCCTTCTAAGCATTTGTTTGCTTCATAATAACTGAAACTCAGCGTGGCTGAAAACACATTTACAGCTGCTGTTAATTATGCAGCAGTAATTCACACTCTAAATTTACAGTTGTTCTGTAGCTTTGTGTTCTGTAGACTTTTTTTTCTAAACATCTTTCCCAATTTATATTTTTTTAGTTCATGATTTAAACCAGCAGATGGCAGCATAGCATATTTCTAAAGGTTTACCCTCTACAATGGATATATAATTGCCTTAATGATTATTCTAATAATTGTCTCTAATCACTACAGCAGATGGAAAAAAAAATAAATATATATATATATAAGCAAAATTGGGCCTGTTAGTGCTCAAAGAGAATAATGTGTGTGTGTGTGTGTATGTTTGAATGTTTGGCTATTTCTCATCATGATGAGAAATATGTTAACTAATGTATGGGCACCATAAAAGGCCCTGGAGCTAATTATTTTAACTTGTGTTTGTATTACTGAATTGGTGTCATGTTAAAATTCCACAACACCAAACACCAGGTACATTTTGTACTTGTGCACGCTCTGTAATATATTTTACACTACTTGAGTCTCCTTAATGTATGGGACATTATAAAACACCATTGCTAAAGAAATTTATACTATAGTAGTATTTGAGGTTGAATAAAGATATATGTCCATCCAGTCCAACCATCTAACAATATCATCATTTCCTGCCTAACTGTTGAGGCAGAGGAAGGCAAAAAAACCCCCACCAAATTTATGAAGGGGAAAAAAATTCCTTCCTGACTCCAAGTGGCAATCGGAAATTTCCCTGGATCAACTCTACATCAATGCATCAATACCAGAAACTCATCCAGCTTTTTTTGAAACTGAGCAATGAACCTGCCATAACAACGTCCACTGGAAGACAGTTCCATAGCTTTACCATTCTCACAGTGAAAAACCCTTTCCGAACTTAAATCCTAAACCTTTTTTCTTCAAGTCTTAAGGGATGACCACGTGTCCTCTGACATGTTCTATTAGTGAATAATGCCCCAGATAGTTTATTGTATGGCCCGTTAATGTATTTATACACAGTAATCATATTCCCACGCAAGAGCCTTTTCTCCGGCATACATAATTGTAACTTTTCAAGTTTCTCTTCATATTCAAGCTCCCCCAATCCCCTTATTAATTTAGTTGCCCTTCTCTGAACGCTTTCCATTTCAAAGATGTCCTTTTTGTACACAGGATTCCAAAATTGCACTGCATAGTCCAAGGCCTTACCCAATGCTTTGTAAAGAGGGATAATAAAATTTTCCTCCATTGAATACATACCTCTCTTTATAGAAGACAATACCATGCTGGCTCTGGCTGTTGCTGCCTGGCACTGCTTGCTACCTTTAAGTTTGTTATCCACCAATACTCCAAGATCCCTTTCCAACAGGGATTCACTTAACACAGAGCCATTTATAGAATAAGCAGCACAAGGAATACCCAGTTCCAAATCATTAATAAATAGATTAAATAGAAGCGGCCCCAACACTGAACCCTGTGGCACCCCACTTAGCACTTTAGTCCATAATGATGATGCCCCATTAACCAATTATTCATTAACCAATTTTCTAACCATGTACAAATGTGACTCCCCAGACCAACAGACCATAGCTTATACATTAGTCGCCTATGGGGGACTGTATCTAATCCTTTGCAAAATCCAAGTAAACTACATCTACTGCATTTGGATTTGTGTGAGGGGTATGGGGATATGTGTACAGTCTTTAGAAATATTATTTCTGGAGATTATTATTTGGCTTGCGTTTGTTTACTAAACTGGACTGACTATTTTATTACAGTTGCACAACACCAACAGGGATATTTTAGGGAAGCCACAATAGCTCTGCGAAAATCTCTGTTTAAAAATTCAATATGTGCTTTATCCATAGCACGACTTTAGTGCCAGCAATTAGATGGTTTTAAATAAATTTTGTGCTATACACACAAAGCACATATTGAATTAGTTGCGCCTGCTGTGCGCATGTCTTCTGCGATACGCGAACAGCCTACACAACAAAGGATTAATATTGGTTAAGCTTGAGGATTATATTGGTCAAACTTGAGAAAGGCCACACACAAAAGGCCAAAATGTTGCTAATTTAGCACAGTATCTGCATGAATGAATAAAACAATTTAAAGACCCGTATGCAATATCATCTGCGTACCTACATTCATATGTTTTCTAATATAGAATTATATATATATATATATGTATATATATTGTGAGAGAAATGCTGGGATAGTGGTGGAAGGTGTTTATATTTCCCCCAGATTTCTCTCTTATATGTATTGAGCTCCAGGGTAAGTAGCTCAGTAGTGAAAGGGTGTTCTTTCACTGCATTTGGCTTTTTGGAAAAGCCGGTAAAAGGGGCCCTGGAGCGAATGGAAGTGAGCGGGTGGGACTTCCATTCACCAGACTATCCAGGCTTTTGGTGATCCTGGCTAATTAATAGCCTCATTAGGCTGCAGGGGAAAACTATTTGAATAAGGTGTCTCAAGGGTTCTTTCTCTCTCTTCCAGGGAACTGTCTGGAGGCAGTAAAGGAGAGAGCCAGACACAGTGAGGAACTAACTGTTGTATGGTGTTATTTCAGAGTTGGATATCAGGTCCTCTCTGTCACATAGAGAGGGAATTCTGAATGTTAGTTAGAGCCGAACAGGCTAGGATTTATTTTTATGTTTTGTTTATGGATGTACCACTGTGTCATTCTGGTCCCTGCAACCTACGCAACCCCCCAAGAAACTGTACCTTTTGGGCAAGCCCCTTTACAATATATATATATATATATATATATATATATATATATATATATATATATATCATTTTTTGTGGTGGTGTTGCATTTTGGGCACACCGTTTAAGAATAGTTTTAAAGTTCAATCTACAAACATGATACACCCTTTGCTTATTTCAAAACAAAGGTTACACCTGTGTAAATTAGTAAAGTGTTTAACTTCAGCAGGCCCTTTAATTGCTATTTAACCCCCTCTCCTCTATTAGTGGTTACAGATATGCTAAGTTTGCTTTTTCCAGGAAAAAGAACATATTGGCTCCAATTACCTTATTTGTATTGCCTTTTAATACAACAAGGTGGGTATATGAGGGGAGGAATGATAAAAAAACTGAAGTGCTTACTGTAGTGAAAGATTTTACCAACTACACAAAAACATATTTTTTTAGGAAAGAAAATGGTTTAATTGTTTAGCAGTTTAGTAGTTTAATAGCTTTAAAAAAAACACATTTTTAAAAGTGGTAACTTATTGATTGTGTAATGTCAATCCTTCATTCTTTACAAATGTATTTTTGTGCATACTTTTTTCTGATGTAGCGTAATCCTGTTGACCTTATGTGACTAGACTAAACTAAGGAATCTTAGGAACACATTCAATATTACCTCTATTAAGAGCCTGGATACCTTGGTATTTGTTGGCATGTTGCACTTGTTCAATATTTATTATAAATACAGATTAATGAAACTGGCGAGTTTGGATTCTGACAGCAGTTCAGCAGAACTTATTGAAGTACAAACACAACTGAATCAGGATTTTTTTGAATTTTCAATTGCGATATTCAATTATTCAATAGCATTTTCATATTTTAATTGGATTTTTAAATTTTTCGAATAGATTTTTCTAATTTTTTTTTATTTTTGATGATCCATAGGATCTGCTGATTTTGAGAAATTCCAAAATTTAAGCCAGGTTCGTTTTGGGCAATTGCTCGTTTTCTGAAACGGGCAATTGCAAATCAAAACCAGGTTTGTTTGGAAACTTGTATTTATCATTATAAATACATATATATGTGCACTGTAAAATGAAGTTATGCTCCATTGGAAGCTACAACTTTAAAAATGCTTTTGGCAACTTTGATTCTAAAAAGGTGGGCTCTGTGGGGGCTTAGGGAAGGAAAAAAATATGCCAAAAGCATTTTTAAAGCTGCAGCTTCCAATGGAGCATAACTTCATTTTACAGTGCACTTATCCTTTAACAAATAATAATACTTTCCCCCAAAACTGTGATGTATTGATCCAACCACAAATACTATAACTATACTATGCATACCTTGTATTATTCATTAGCTGCAGTGTGCCTAATTGTTACATAATGAAACAATTAATGGAGGTTGGGAGTGAAGTCATTGGTGTGCGTTTGACTGACAGTCACAACCAGGGGAATCACAGCAAAGAGGCGAGGGACCAAGTCTCGTAAGTATGGTTAGATGCATCTTTGGGGAAGGTAAGTAAAATGGTACTGGGTTTTAGGGGGGTCCTGCACCTATCTCTTAAATTTCAATTTATTGGTGGACATGCCCTTAAAATTTGGCATCAACACTTGTTTAACATTATTACATACCCCCCACCTTTCTTATTTTTTCTATCATGTCTAAACTAGGAGTAAACTTCTAAATTTACTGCCCAGTCATGTCAATCACTTAGCTGTGTTTATGCTACACAAATGACATCATACTCCCTTTCCAACAAGTTCAAAGAAAATATATATGCTGTATAATTCTGTTTCACTTTAATTTAATTCACCTGCCTTATTGATTAACACATAAAAAAAGTATTTTTTAAAAGCCATAATTAACAATTGCTCTGTATGCAAAATGATATATGCAGTGATACAGCATCAAGTGGAGTTCAGATTCTGTGTGGATATAAAAACCCACACACACACTAACACACACACACACACACTAACACACACACACATATTCGCATACACACATTTTACAGTTTATTGGAGAATACTCAAATGCTACTTTAAAAGGAATCAAGGTAGCATCCACAAACAAATTAGAAACAATGTATATATATGCAAGGGAGGATCCTTCCAATAAAATATTGTTGCTAATTATTTTCTATAATATTATTAATACAAGGACCATCTTTTTAATGTGTTAGGGTGCTTTTAATATGTAAATTTTGTCAGCAGGTAAGCCATGCTAATAGCATATATTAATAGGAAGTATTAAGTTATGTTTTCTCCATCTCATTTATCATGTTTTCATTAATGTCACTAGGGGCCATTAACCTTCTGCACTTTGAAGCATGAGGAAGTAGAATACAAATTGCTTATTGCATTTCGGAGATTAGATTATATAAAAAAAGGAGAGATGGGGGGCATAAAGAACAGCGACCATCCTTTTTTAACCTGAGACATGTCATTAAAATACCAGTAGATAATATTTTAAAGGAACATTATATCAATTATTGATGAATCTTAAAAACAATGTTATTTTGTTTAATCCTAGAAAACACTTTACTTACTGCCCTTAACTGTGCATTTCAGAAGACAGTATCCTGGTTAGGCCTGCCATACATGGTTTGATTTATTAAAACTGATTTGATTCAATCTCTTCCCCATAGAGAAAACATTTCATATTTTCTTATCTTCTTTCACATGGATTTATTTCATATAGTCTTAAAATCTGGACACCATCTGCCCATAATTTGCTTGAGATTATTTTACAAATAATTAATTACATGGGTTTAGTGATTCACCTAATCTTTTCTTATGCTTCAATTAAAATATATGAAGTCTTTTAGTATGTAATGGTATGTTTAAAGTAGGGTGGGGAGTAATTTAACATCTTATATGATATCCTAGTTAGGGTTTAATAAAAGTAGAATATGATCTCTTTGTTTTTTTAATTGTATTTTTGAGATGCAGCGGAAAGAAAAGTTAAACAAAACATTTTTTGTCATAAATATACATTTCAAATATAGGTTTTTTTTTTTTATCATCGATCCCTTCCTCACCTGAAGTGTCATGGGCATATTTCCAGTTTAAATCTGCACAAAATAGATGGAACAACATGGTGAAATTCGAGCTGAACTTTCTATTCTAGTTTAGATCAGGAACCTCGATAGGCTGCATCATCTTCTAGATGAAAGGTGAAAGGCTAGCCAGGGGAAAGGCTAACTTTACAGTTTTCTTAAATGGGCCCTGTATTATAATTATATGACCTAAGAATTAAAATTTTAGTTTTAGGGTTAGTCTTTACATTGGTACATTGGTCACCTGATATTGACATTGTATGCCCATTTTTACTTAAAATTAAAGCTAGACAAATACATTAACCTATTTTTCGAGGTGAATGCAAGTGTTTTAGTTATTTGTAAAAGGAGCAGAAGCATATGGACAATAATTTTGTTCGGCATTCTAGCATCTGAATGGAAATTTTGGATATCTATATATTACAGAATTCTGTTTAGCCATTTAACCCCAACATTTTTCCATTTCTGATTAATACTATAATATTAATTAAATAAAGGATTGGCCAAGGTTAATATCAATCATTAAAACATAGATAGAAATATTTTATAGTACATGGCCAGCATTAGGGCTTGCCTACACTTGTCTTTTTGTAAGTTTAACACTTTTAATTGTAGCCAATAAAATCCTCTGTTAACATGCAAACACTAATTAAAATGGCTAGAAGGACCACCTAGGGTGTCACAGCTGCATGTGTTGGGATATACTTCTTCTGCTCTGGTGCCAAATGTCCCCCTCACCCCAGACACTCCACCTGCTTACAGCCGTCTGCTGCTAGCCCTTGTTTGCTTAAGTGGAAGATGCTATGTGATTTGGGAGCAGCCAAGCCCTCTCTGCTGCCTTCAAACACCTCCCCATTTCATTCACTAACCAATAATCCCTGGCTAAGCCAGGGCTGTTGTGGGGGAACTCTAGCTGCCCTTGAGGATAAAAAGTATAAAGCCATCCTGGCTGTAAACCTCATAGCTACTTTCTGCAAAACCTTGCAAGATATATTTCACAAACGAAAGAAAGAAACAAACGAAAGAAAAAAAGAGAGAGAAATAAAAACATCAATATATTAATAATAATTTAAAATGTATTGAAAAGATTTAAAAAGCACTTGCAAGCTCAGTTACCCTGCAGAAATAGTTAGAAAGATAAACCCAATATTACCAGATATGAACAAATGGGTACAATAGTTTTTCATCAACTTCATCAACTTAATATTAAGGCATTACAGCCTTAACACCCGCACACAGTGGATTTATTAGATGTGAAGGCAAACCAATGAGACTCAAGGTATTTCTATCTAAAACACTGTCTCACTTTCCTACAGCAGAGGGAGAAAATAACATTGTATTGTGTATGGGCCTAATAAATTATCGTTCCATATATTGAATATACAGAATATTCCTGTGTATTTGTGATTTGGACACATTTACTATCAGATTCCAATGGAATACATTGGAATATCTAGTGCTTATTTAAAACAATTAAATTAATCACAACGCACCAGCAACGGGCAAATTGATGCTGTGTGCCTGCTTTGAACTCATGTGTGTCTAAAGTGAGTCAAGCCCTTAACTACATTATTAATACTACATAATTAATCTTGCTTCCAGATTAAAAAGTTCTATACATTTAAAGTTAATTTTAATGTGGCTAATGAAGAGAGGTTCAGCAGGGAAATCACCCAATGCTTTTCCCAGATTTCCGAATTGTAGTATTTTGATTCTTCTTAAAAAAAATAATAAAATGAAATAAATGTATTTAAACCTCAGAGATGTCTTTATATTTCCTGATTTTTGTAATATATATTTGCATATAAAAGCATAACCTGCCCCCCTTATTGTAAAATAGAACATTTATTAGAAGATTCCAATGAGTACAGTAACCGTATAATAGCAGGCCACGGAACCACAAACCTGAATGTTCAATGTGCGTATGAACTCTAATTACCCACAATAAAAAAATATGCAGAAATAATCAGACACCATGATAAAATATTTATTATTGAATTTGCATTTTGTTTTTATTTACATTATCAGTATATTCACTTAAAATAAAAATACATCTCATAAGAAATGTACAAATCATTTTGGTTTTACATTTAGCTGTCTCAGAATTGTTTTCCCTGATATCTGTATATGCCACGTGCAGAGAACGTTAAAAAATCCTATAATGCTAAAGCCATGTCAAAATATCTTTCTGGCAACAATATGACCCAAGGCTTTATATATATAATCCTAATCTACTATATGACTATACATATGTATTCCATTTACAGAAAACATTCTAGAATCTATTTTTTATAAATATCTTCCTTTGTTTTGTAGTTATTAATAAAGAGAAATCTTTACTGTTTCTGCTAACAGCAGTTAAGTATTCGGTATCTTTTCATATCTTCCCATCAGTGCATACTGTTCACTAAAGTGTAAAATTGTGTGATGGTGCCCTAGGACATTATGCTGCCTTTTATACACCATCTTAGACAATACCGTGGTACTGCTGCTAATTGCTGCATTGTCTGGTGGGATGTCAGTCAGTAGGAGTACAGATTTAAACAGCCGCTCCTTGAATAATGAAATAATTACAGAATCTCGGGCTGTCATCCAATTACTGTGACATTTAGCCATTCTTTGCAGCTAACTGGATTACGTTCATTATAAAAAGATTAGTTCAAGAATGAGAGCAGAGCGTAACAAAGTAACCATTCAGCGGGTGGTTTTGCACGGCTGAGAGAGTTTTAGTGGAAAGCTTTTGGTGAATGAATCTGCTTAATATCTGGTCTAGTTATAAATGAAAGTGGATTTTAAACTAATCCACAATGGAAAAAACTGCCAAATCAGTTTAGACAAGAACTGCTCTCTCCTTCCACCTGATACAAGTGTGATTTTAACACGCCATGCCAACCATAGTAATAGTCCTGTTTTTTTCCTTCCATCCATGTATGTCTACTTAATTTGATCTCTTTTTATTTTTTTTACTAATACAACATGATATAAACCTAAAATCCCCTTGTTTATTACAGACAATATTAAATTGGATGGTACTAGCGCATTATCTACTTTGTTTGTTGAAGTGATACTTTAAGAATATTATCCTGATGGAAAATACATTCTAGGCTTTATTTTTAGCAAATGACCGTTTACATACCAATGGGATTTTAGACTTTGCTGGGAGGCAGAGTGATTCCTAGTTACGCCACTAATTAATGCTGACCAAAGACTACAAACGTACCTCCCGACATGCAAGCAATGTTAAAAGAACCACCTTGCCTTATCATCCATAATTACGATAGTAAACATAATTTGGATGAGAAACTGCTGCTCCACTCGACATAGTATTTTGAGGTTGAATAAAGACATACGTCCATCCAGTCCAACCTACTCCGCAATACCCACATTTCCTGCCTAACTGTTGATCATGGGGAAGGCAAAAAAAAAAACCCCACCAGAATTATAAAAGGAGGAAAAAATTCTTTCCTGTAACAAAGTATTTGAGGTTAAATAAAGACATACGTCCATCTAGTTCATCCATCCTTTATAGTTCATACGTCCATCTAGTTCATCTCCTTGCAGTTGATTCAGAGGAAGGCAAAAAAGACATTACAATTGATTGGATATTCATGTCAGACCGAATGTCTAATCGGTGTTGAGGTTGTATATGGGCAGCTTTAGATTGTGTCCTGGTTAAAACCAGAAATCCCATGTAAGATTACATTGGAACACACACCTGCACATACACACGCATGAAAACAAACACACACACTGCAGTTTAAAATTTCTGTCTGCTTCTTTTTTATGTTGTAAACTCTAACCCTTTAAGTCTAGGAAACAGCTTTATAGGCAGTAAGAATCTTGCTATCAGCAGTATTCATATTTCAGTACATGCCTCTTCGTTTATAAGAAATCATAACAGATCTGTTATATTCAGTCTAGAATAAACCGCCAGCTTTAACTGGTTTCGTATTTACAATTTGAAAGTCTTCCGGCACATTCAGTTCAATATTTAGAGCTTTAGCACCACAGGCATAATAGACATTTTAATAGAGGTTCCCAGCATGTGTTAGCATTTAATGTAGAATATAGACACCTGTAAGTGAATTTGGCAGATCCCATCTGATAATTCACACTTCGTTTCTTCAGAACAGCTTGTGATCCCTTAATTGATAGCATGTGCTGCATATAATATGTAATATTAACATGCTCTTCTGCGAGATGTTTTGTCTTCGTTTGAAACAGCTACAATTAACTTTAGTAATTAGAATAAATGTTCCAGTCAGTATACAAACACTTTGTGTTTTAGAACAAAGAGAATTATAACCAGAAAGAAAGAAATATAAAATTAATATCAGTTAGTATAGTAGAGGTTGGAATGTGTCATGAGTTTCTTCTTTCTGTCAGCTGTCTTAAAGCTGCAACAACCTCCATCCCAAGTTTTAGTTTATGTTGAAATCAACACAAAGATGTTTTTGTAAACAAATAAATGACTTAAATCACCATTTCATCTTCATCTTAAGTAGTATGAAACCATTTTATGCTGGCAACAGACACAGATATGTGTAAATATTAACTAATGGCTGGAACACAATGCTTACAATACATTTTTTAAAGGATTTGTTATTGTTGGCATAGTTATATATTATCCCTTTGCAACATCTGAGGGAACTGGGCATCTAAACTCATACAGCACCACCAACAATGTAATACCAGCTACTGCACATTTTCCAGCCCCCCCTTTATTGACTGCCAACCAAAAGATAGTGGCACAGGTGATGAGGTGTGGTAAAATCAGCTTCCCAACCCTATTGGCAATGTGCTTGGTCAGTGGCAACCTATAGAACCACTGTGCAAATTTAATGCATTCAGCCTTTTTAAAAATAGCTGACCAGACAAAATATATTAGAGCACAGTTACTAAATAAAGCATTGCAAGCTAGCAAAGGGCAGATATAGGTATGAATAACTCATTGTAGCTTTGCTTAAGAGCAGTGGGGATTTTATGGTTTCAGGGTTTGGGGAATTGCTCTAATCCCAGGGGAAAAAATGGGGGGGGGGGGGGTTGACAGGCCCTTTAAGGGAAACAACTTATTTTCCATGCTTCTGCAATGCAATACAGATTGCTTTGCACTCATTCCTGTATCCCCAACTTTGCATCCAGTTAAAGTCTCTTAGAGATGTATGATTTTACACAGGCTGCATACTGCTGACGAACTGTCAACAATCGTATGTGTGCTCCTGCCCAATCAGGTGTTGTTGGTAGTCCATCCCGCTAGATTAATAAATGACAATGATTTGCAATTTTGGGCTGAAATGGTTGTTGCATATGACACACATTGTACATGAAAAGAGCTTATGTATATGGGCATAGTGAATATGAGAGTAACTAAGCTTTCTTAACTGAAAATATGTTGGGTCTGATGGGATCGGCTTTCTATTGGTAGTGTGTGTACCCAGCTTTAGATTTCTTCTTTATGGGGTATTCATATAGTGTGATTTATGTACAATCAGGGAGATTCAATAAAAGTTCTTATCGTTTAAAATGGTGCTAATTTTGCCCCAACGAATTAGATCTTATTTAACATTTAAAAAGCTAATATCTGATTGGTTGGGGCAAAATTAGCACCATTTTAAACGATAAGAACTTTTATTGAATAACCCTGAATATTTCTCCTTAGAATGCAGACAGTTAAAGGCTATGTCCACCCCTAAAATAAAAATTTTATATCATGCTCCCCCATGTCCCCCAGCCCCAACCGCATGTTTAGTTTTTTTAAAAAGCCCCCCAAACTCTTACTTACCTCCCCTCGATCCTCCGCCGCACTGCCGGCCCTCTGCTTGCGAGAATGCAAGCAGAGGGGCGGGACCGGCAGTCGCGTCTGTGATTGGCTGAGCGGCAGCCAATCACGGACGCGGCTGCCGGTCATTCAGTGCAGCGGAGGAAAGCGGAGAGGTAAGTAAGAGTTTGGGAGCTTTTAAAAAAAAAAAACATGCGGTTGGGGCTGGGGGACATGGGGGAGCAGAATATTTAGGGTTTTTTTCTCTGGGGGAGGGATAGTAGAACGGGAGGGAGAGGGAGGAGAGGGAGGGAGAGGGAGGGGGAGGGAGGGGGGAGAAGGGCTGCAGCACGCATGGCAGGAATCTCCGGGAGGCAGGTAGCAGGCAGTGTCCTATATGGACCTGCTAGCCTCCTGGTGGGCAGTTTTTGGAACTTTGGGGGGGACTACAGGAGAACCAGATGGAGTTGGGATGTGAGGTAAGGATTAAACTACACTACATGGTGGGGCCAGTAGTGGAGGGGAATTATAGTTTTGGGGGTGGACATGCCCTTTTAAATGAATAAATCAATCAGTGGGAGAAAAAAAATGCAGTTCTTTTAAGTTGCTGCATTTGAATAAATAGTAGGACACAATCAAACTGTCCTTATTAGTATTTAGTGGCACTGTTATAAATAGCAACAGGGGATTCAGTAGCACATAGATACAGCTTGAAGTGTGACAATATAATTAGACTGAGCCTTAATTTACCCCAAATAGTTGTTTCTTGGTAATTGAAAATATTCCCATGTGCTTAGTTAAAGGGGAACCTAAAATGACTTTGGGTAAATTGATAGGAATTGCTCTCCTGAGAATTTTTTTAATTTATTTTCATTATTTATTTTGCATAGTTTTGAAGATATTTACATTTTTGTGTGTGATATGGCAGCAGCACCACCAGGTCCCCTACACTTCCTGCTCTGAAACCAGTGGATGACAGTCAATCTGCCCTGTGTCTCCTCCTACCCTTGCAGCCCCCCTCCTCTTGCATGGCTCCCATGTCCCTCCCACTCATGGACCCCATGGACCCTCCATTTGCAGGCCCCCCTTGGCCCCTCCCCTTACAGCCCCATGTGAGGCCCCTCCCCTTACAGCCCCATGTGACCCTGCCCACCTGCGGGTGATTTAGGCACACCCATTAGCGGGTGCCTCACCCCCCACTCACTATGCCATGGCCCCGCCCACTTGCAGGTGCCGTGGGCCACTCAGCCCCCCCTACAGAAAACTTTAAAAACAGTCTTTTCAGGCAGAGTGAGAACTCTGAGAGAGAAGATTCCCTTTCCTTCTCTGTGGGGATCTTCACACAGCAGGGAGGGAGAGGGACTTCCTGTCTTCTGTCCTGTCACTGAAGTCTGAGGTTGTGCTCGCCGGCGGCGAGGTGGAGGAGCAGCCTTAGGAATGCCACATGTCAGCCTCCCAGCCATTAACTTTCTAGTCAGTAATTTATTTATATCTTGGGCTGTGGAACACATAGAGAGGTGGTTGATGGCTCTTTTTTAAAGGTAGGAAACTGGCATTTACGGTAAGGTAAGTTCCCCTTTAAGGTAAGCTCATATGGAATAACAAAAATTACTGAAATGAATAGCTAATTCTGGGCATAACTGATAATGCCTTATGGCAGACCTAGCCAGCCTATCAGTTAGTAGGAGAGCCAGTTCAGTCACACGAAAACACCCTTTAATAGTTTTACATGTGTGAATGGACTCCGTTTCACTTCTAAATATACGTAATACATGAAGCCTTAAATGTTTTTTTATGATGTGAATTGTCGATGAGCATTTTAAATTGCCTAAACTGGTTTGTGCCTGTAACCATTGTTTTGGAAACTCTACAGAACAGATGTTTTATAATTCTATAAAGGTTACAATGGCATAGCATTTGGTGGTCAAGATTTTTTTTTAAATTTGTCCTGTCGGGCCTGTCTTTGAAGGCAATAAATATACTGTTTGGCTTACTGCCAACATAAATATCTAGATTTCGGATCATAATGGGCTAAGTTACAGTAAATTTCCTAGCACTTTCAGAGTTTCCTTTCTGCAGTCCATTTCAATAAATTAAAAGTTACATGCAAATCAACAGGCCTCATTTTACAACAAGCAAAGGATATGGTATGTTCTATAAAGTTCCAGCACAGGCAAATATCCTTTACCACATTTTGTTATTGAGAAAATTTATTTTAATTTTAAAGTGTACAGCATGATTTAAATGACATGTAACCATGGTTTGAAAAAAGGCATGTGCCTGTGGGGGTGTAGGGGGTATAAACATATATGTGTTTTATGGAAAGGTTATAGTTCATAATCTTTAAAAAATGGACTCACTAACTTAAGGACACTAGGGTGAAATTTGTATTACAGGACATGAAGAAAAGAATGACATTTTTAAAAATTTTTAAAGGAGAACTAAACTTAAATTTAAAAATCCTAATATGACAGTTTTTCTCTCAAGAAACATTTGAGAAATAGATTCTAGAACTAAGAAGACAGCCCATGTAGTCTTGTGAGCTTTGTGCACCTATACAGATAGGTATCTATACAGATGTATCCACACCAATATGGAAGCATCTGATAGGACGCTGAAAGCTTAAATTACTGCAGGTATCACAGGTTTCCTGAAGATAACGAGTGCAGTAATGGCTCAATTGAAAGGGTTCATTCGTGGGCTACTATGTATAGCAAAAACAAACACAGGAGTTGCTATACCTGGTAACGCTGCTGTTAATATAAAATGGCTAAGGCCCTAGAAAATTAACCCAGTATTAAATTGGGAAGCGTGGGTTTAACTTTTGTGGATGCCCTGGTGGCTCAAAAAATGGTATCGTGTTTTTAGACAGCCCATGATGTCACAGGTTCAAATCCCCTTGCATACAATACAAAAATCTACTGACTGGGTTTACAGCTTTTTTTGTTTGTTTCCTTTATGTTTCTAGGAAAAGATTGAGGGGGAGATGCAATAACTTTCGATATCGCAACTGACCAACATTTGTGGCCGTGATGTAGTAACTACTTTGCGACAGTTATTGCATCATGGAAATGTGAGCGGTAAGTTGCAACCTTTTGCATGCCTTTAAAGCCACAATTGAAAAGGCTTTAATTTTGGTGCAAAAAACAAGTGCAATAATTATTGCTAAACATATTGCATCGCTTGCACTGTGCTATTTCCAAAAGTCTTTGGAAATGGTGCAGGCAATGCAAAATGAGTACAAACCCCTTGCTTACCCAATATTACCTCATTTAGCATGGCCTTTGCACTTATTTGTCGCTTTAGCACAGGATATTGCATCTCTCTGAAAGTCTCTACATGTACTGGCTTTTTTTTGACTAGTGGGATAGTGGTACACTTCTTTTCTTTTAGCACAGAGTACATGTTCAATGTATAGATTATTTTTCATTTTTTTGTTAAAAAAAAAAAAGAAAAGGATTATTTAATTGTTAGGCACAGGAGCATTTAAATATTTTTTCAAAAAAACTGCACTGAACTCCCTGTTCTTTGTCAGAGGGAGGGATCTCTGAGCTGTAACATGATTGGCTGTCAGTTTTTAGGAAGCAAGGCTGCAGCTTTCTTCTAAGTGTAATGTGTGCACTTAGCTAGGTGTCACCCAGCTAATGTGGATTATGGGAGCACAGGTTAATTTCACAAATCTCCCAGCAGCCACAGCAAAGGGAAAGGTGAGATACAGCTTTTTTTATATGTTTGTGAATGTGCTGTTTCTATTGGGAGGATGTTGTATGGCGACTATAGTTCCCCTCTAAAAAACATGATATTTGTGAGGAATGCATTGTAATCAAACTATTTTGAATGTAACAATAGTGTCAGGTAACAGTGGAAGCAGAAGGCATCATCTTTTAAAACTGTTATACTATAATAGAAGATACAATTATATTTTTACAAGTACAAATATATAATATAGTATTATATCTCAGCTTCTTTGAAGTGTTTGTTCACAACCAAAAGTAAAATCTGTCCATCGCAGACAGTGTAAACCTGCTTTGCAGTACCTTGCCTAGTCCCACCACAAATTTCCTTCCCCCTCGATGTTGCTGCCTCTGCTCCAAAGCTTTTTAAGAGCTTAAAGGGCATCTATACTGAAAAATAGGTTATTTTAAATTGACCATAACTGGAAACTATAATTCTTCCCAACCACCACTGTATCATTTTTTTGTTAATCTGCCCCTTAGTTCTTTAGATATCCAATCTAAAACTTCTTATATTTCAGCTGTCAATCAAGTTCTATGCTCTCAAAAACTATTCTTCTGTGAGTAGTTTGACTGTATCTGTAGTTTTGACAGTTGGAATGCTGTATGCTGTGCGCAGGCTTGATAGTTTTGTGGTTTGTGGGGAAAAGTCAGGTTGTATGGAAGTGGAAATGGTTAAAAGAGGCGGTGAGGATACTGCTCCTAAACAAAATGTGTGCTGGATTTAAGGCATGCAGCAACACACGCAAATCAAAGCAAGTTCTACTTACATGTATTCGATTATAGATTAAGATGAGGCAAAGTAATTTTTCAGTATAGTGTCCCTTTAAGCATGCACAGATGTGTCACTTTCCAGTTATGTCTGTGACATCTGATTACGTGGCCAATGGCTGACGGGCGTTATATAAGAAGCCTTCTCTGCTGCTGTGTGCACTCATAACCAGCTCGCAACAGCAGCCCGAGGCTTTGTAAGTAGAAAATCTCAGCCTGGGAGCATCTTGGAGATGTTTAATTAAAATGAATATGGGGTTTGTGGGGCTGATCTACAAAAGTTAAAAAAGATTCTTAGGGGGTGGACATGCTCTGTAAGGTCTCTTTTAGTTCATTACCAGGATTAAGAGCAGGAGAGGGGGGAAAAAATGTAAAAATATATATTTTGGAACAATTTTACATGTGTTTCTTACCATTTATCACAATAACCTTCTGCAATGGCATATATCACCACTATTTTAATTCAGAAATTGCATGACAGTAGATTGTAAAAATTCAGCCAGCAGATACTTTATTGCCCAGGAACTTGAGGTAATTTTTTTCAGTCCCTGAACTGTAGTACGGTCCTTTTTATAAGAAGAATATTGAAAAAGTAAAATGAAAAGGCTGGGTTATTTTTCAGACATGTATTTCATGTCATTTGGCAGTTAATTCATGACAATTTCAGGTATCAAAGATTTAAATATATTACATTTAGTTTTCTTTTTAGACCAGCAAAGAACATTTTAAAATAGGTTTGCAGGATGGATGCATAACATGGACAGTTTATTTATCTAACTTTTATGGATGCAATAATATTTAAAGGAGAACTAAAGTCCCAAGACAACATTGTCCCAATAGAGAGAGCACATTCACAAACGAACAACAAGCTGTGTCTCATGTCTCTCTTTGCTGTGGATGCTGGGTGATTTATGAAAATAGCCTGTGTGTACTAAGGGTCAGCTCCCATAATTCACCTTATCTGGGAACACCCATCTAAGTGTCCGCCGGACACTTCACAGGAAACTGCAGTTTTGCTTCCTGGAAGCTGACAGACAATCATGTTACAGCTCAGAGTTCCCTCCCTCTGACACAGAACACAGATACCAGTGCAGTTTTTGTGTAAACACATTAGAAATGCTCCTGTCCCTAACAATGATAAATTCCTATGCTTTACATACAAAAAAGAAAAGTAATCTTTGCAGTGTATGTCTTTGCTAGCATGGATGAAAGAAACAGAACATTTAACATTTCAGCAAAAAATAAAAGTAAGTATGGGGAATCGAACCAGCAACCTTCTGTGTCTTTCTAAAAAGAAAGCTTTCTACCACTAGGCCACAAGGGCTAATAAGTAATGGACTAGTACATGTAGAGTCTTTATCTTTTGCTAGACTCATAATAAAACCAAAAAAAGGAAACATGGGGAATCGAACCTGTGTCCCAATAGTCTGATTTTTTTCCTAACCCAGCACTTTAGCAGAGCACGCCACAGGTGAACTCTCAATCAATAGAAGTAAATGTCAGTAAAATCAGTACACTGTTTTGTATTGCTACTGGAAGACTGTCAGCAATTCACACTGGTTGGTAAATAAATAACAGAGCTGCTATATATAAAGATTGTACATATGTAGAAACTTCATATTTTTCTAGAAACATGGAAACAAACAAACAAAAAAAGCACTAAACTCCGGCAGTAGACCATGTTATATTGTTTCATAAATAAGCTAGGGGATTTGAACTTGCAACTTCTTGGTCTGATTGTTTCTAAACACACAGCATTTACATGGTGCGCCACCAGCAAATCAGCTGTGGTTCCAGGTACATTTAGAGGCTTTATCTTTCACTAGAAAGAGATGCTAGAAACTCTGCACATAGAGATAGTGAATGCTGGGGTCAGGGGGCGTGGCTCTTTGAAGCCAACTTGGGCTATGAGTTGTACTGGCAACAAGATGGAAGCCTCCTTTGTTACAGAATCTATTACTCATATCTACTAAATGCAAATAACTAGAGAAGAATCTTTCAACGTGTAGGTGTTCTGGGGAGAAAAACTTTCACATTAGGATCTGAAAAACTGAAGTTTAGTTCTCCTTTAAAGTGTATGTATACTAAAAAATGAATTTGCGTCATCTTAATCTATAAATAAAGACATGTAAGTAGCACTTACTCTGAGGTGTGTGTGTTGCTGTATGCCATCAATACAATACTTGTTTTGCTCAGGCTCTGACCACTACCTGACTATTCCCCCCCATACCAGCTGTCAAAACTGCATACACTAAAATACCATATGCAGAAAGCAACAAGCCCTCTGCCAAAGTACACCCAAAGGAGCACAACGCTGATAAACAGCAAAAATATAAATATTTTATTCAGCCATACAAAAATAAATATACAAAAATGTACCCTAAAAATACACAATATACAACATACCCTACACCAGTATTACTATAATTACTTAATGGGGTGTCCCCCGTATCAAAGAGGAGAGCAGTCCCTGGGCCATGAAGCCCCAGTCCTGATATAGCGTTATAATATACAACCCTCCGTCTGTGGCACATGCAGCACAAGGAAGATGGATACTTTACCACACAAGTGAGCCAGTTTCCCCCGGGTTTGTACTGGAGACCGGCGGGACTTCGGATGAGCTCAAACACAGTGATGGTTTTCACAACGGGACTCCGCATGCTGCACTCCGGACCTCTGCTAAGCTGTTCACTCCGGAGCTTCACCCGCTGGGTCCAGAGGTCCCATGCAGGGGCTACCGGCACTCAAGATGGTAAGTTCCGTGCTGCAAGGAAAGGCATGGATGTCAAATACCAGAGATATCCTAAAGTAAGGAGGTTCAGATTCCGCTCCAGGGCTAACACCGACGCACGTTTCACCCTCGTGGTGGATTCCACATACGGCTTCCACAGGGTGCTCCAACACTTCCTTCACTATAAGCGTTGTTCTTAAAGATCCAATAAAACATTGTTGCCAAATGGTGGAGGGATACAATTATTAATAAATGCACATACAATGAACAAAGTAACAAGCAATTGACACTTTATTGGTCAACGATTATTGACTGGGAGCCACAAACACTTGCAACCATTTGAAAAAGTGCTCATATAACACCATAACACAAACCCAGTTACCCAGGAATCCCCATGTTAATTCAGCCTTAACTAATCATATGAGTCTGTGGAAATCACACAGCCCACCCCACAAGACTCGGGGGGGGGGTTATTTGAGAGAAAAAGGAGGAAAACAACCATAGATTATCTGTCACAGAAAAGTGGTGTATGAGATCTCCTCAGGGGTAACGTTCTTCAAATTAAATATCCATCTTGTTTCAGTTTGTAGTAGTTTCCAATCTACATCCCCCCCCTCGGATACCCAATCGTACCATTTGAATCTCCCTAAATGTAAACATAAGGACTCTTTTGTGGTGGAGCTCAAGAATGTGTTTGGCCACACTGCTGCAAAGGGGCTCCCCATTTTTGGTGGCCCTTATATGTTCCTGAATGTGACCCACCAATTTTCTAGGGTCTTCTCTACATACTATTTTCCACAATCACAAGTGACAAGATAGACCACCTGTGATGTCTGGCAGGTGATCAATCCTTTAATAAAAAATGGACCCATCAGGGAGTATCACCTTATCACTCTTGCCTTCCATTAGTCCACCACTTTTTCTCATTATGCAAATAAACAAGGCTGGGTACACACCAGGGGAGTTTTTGTCTCGACCAAGCGTTCGCTACTAGCGATCGCTCAGCCGGGACATATTGCGTGACTGATCGTGCAATTCCCTATGGGCATGGTTTACCAGCAGTTACGATCGCCCATTCGTTCTTATCGAGCTCCGTCGCAGTCAGCCGCCCCACACCATGCAATATTTCCAGCTGACCACTACACATCCCGATTGGTAAGTCAGCCTAAAATATCTTATGGTGTATACTCAGCCTAAAATATCTTATGGTATATACTCAGCCTAACATCACAGAAATGGCAATTTATTACACTTCAGTTGCCTACTCTGTAAAGTGGAAGGTTCAACAAAGCCAAAATACACCTACATATTGTACTATGGTTCGGTGCTCAGCTTGTGTAATGCTTTAAAAGTAAATGCTTTTTAAAGTCATTTTTGCCGTTAATTTTTTAATTACATGGAGTCACCTAAACTTAACTTGTGAATTTCTTTAATATGAATTACCTGCATAAAATTTTAATTTGCTACCATATTTTCTCTATTTTAGCACGGTACATATCTGTATGCATTATGCCATAAATTTAATACTGAGCTGTGTGAGCTGTAGGTTATTTGTAGGAAATGTTTTATGGTTTCTCTGACCTTGCGATTCTATTAGAGATAATGAAGGACAATCTTTAAAGCTTTGTACACAAAGTTCTTTCCACAGAAACATGCTGTTTGGTATTTCCATTGAATGATGAGCATTTTTATCTCTAGCATTTGTTTTATAGTTTTAATTTTTTCTTTTTAAGTAAAAGATTAACAATTAAGGTGGTTGTTTATTTGTGGCAACCACCTCAACACCTTCAAACACACTCATTAAAAAATAGTTTTTGGCGATGAACGATTATTATTAGGTATGCCAATAGCAAATGATATGTTTTTTTCTTTTTAGCATTATTCCTAAATCCTTGAAAATAAAAATGCCAACTGTGTACACTTCATTATAAAGCCACTGACTTTCTACAAAGGTCTAACGGGACGATGTAGTAAAAAAAAAAAAGTTACGTCTTTTCTGAAAGAGATGCCGCAATACTTTAAACTCCCTAGCTGGATCTACTGCACCATGGGATCCCTGGTCAAGTAAGCCGTAACTTTTTTTTTTGCATCGGCCGTGTACACCTGCATTCAATTGGCGTTAAGTTTTGCGCTCAACGTACCGCAAAATTTAAACTAGCCAATATAAAGGCTATGCCTTAAAGTTTAGAAAATGGTGCTGCCAGTGCAAAATTTGTAAAAGACCCTACGTAAACCCGATATTACCTCAGGTAGCGTGGGTTTTGCACTAATTCTGGACAAAAATGGCTTATATAGCATCACCCACTAAAACTGTTAGGGAATATACCATTGTAAAAGATTCTAAACCTGTAACTTAAAGGAGCACCATGCTCAGTATTACATCTCTCCATATATTAGCTAAAACAGGGACATATCATTGCTTTATTTCTGACAAGATTAGGTTAAAGCAACAACTTAACACATATTGTCATCTTTGAAACTTGTGAATCTCCAAAATAAGTTTATCTCAGGTAATCAAGTATATTCTACCAATTCATAAGTAAAGAACTGTGGTCTCCTTACAAGTGCCCTTAATTCATTCACCACCTAGCTGTGGTGAATTCAAAGTTATAGGAATGCAATGGTTCACTTCCTGATTTGGACCGTGTCTGTGTGTGTCTTTAACAGACATCTGTTAGAAGCCCAACCCCAAAAAATGTATCTTCTATATTGCTAGTTAGATGCCTGCAAGCATGGTCTGTGCTATTCTTTGCCTATTGGGGAGAGTAACGTTTTCCTTTGTGGCTTGCAGCTAGCTTTACAAATGACTAAGATATTTTTTGGAAAGGGGCTTATGATGTAGCTGGTGATGTGATATCTTTCCTCTGGCCCAGCAGTAGGATACAAGTGGGCATGCTCAAGCCAGCAGTAGGGTAGCGGAGAAATTATGCTGCTGATTTCACAGATCACAGTTCAAAGATCTGCTGTAAATTTGGATAGATTGCAGCTAAAAGCATGTTCCTGGATTCATTTTTGAAGGTAGTAGTTGTCTCCTTTCGGTTGAGGGCACTTGAATGGAGATTAGAGTTTCTCATCATTTGTCTCAAATGATGGGAAGAAATGATTTATTACTGTAGGAATAATGAAACTGTGGGACTATCTTCTAACAGAGGTTGTGCCAGAAAGTTTTTTTTAATGATAGTACTGGATAATGAAAGGGAATTCAGTGTTGCTGGTTTTGCAGGTTGACTAGCATGATTGCTAGTTGGATTTATTTTAAAAATGCAATGCTGATCGGAAGAATCTATTGCTTTATAAATCCTAAATCCAATGTAGACAAAGAAGCACAAAATCCTTTCAAGTAAGATTTAGCTGAACATAAACTATTTAAATATGGATATGGTATTAAAAATTGCAGACTATTTGGAGAGGAATCTAAAACCCCATAATGAATTGGAATATTTTGTGTCATTTTGCGAGTTACAAATGGGCATGCAAAATAAAATGTTCATCTTGGTACCCCTTTGATTTGTTATCATAAAAAATGATTTGTATTTCACAGATTTCATAGTTAATTCCAAAATGCAGTTATCTCTGTGATTCTTATGATTTGGTTATATGTATATAACCAAAAAAAGTCTAAGTCTATTTTCTGCACTGTGCTAGAAACTTTGGTATACTGTATAACAGGTTAGTATTTTTATTTGTAAATGCAATCAATATTGCTCTCTTAAAATTAAAAATATTTTGTTTGTGACAAGCTACTAGGCAGAATTAAGTGAATTCAGTGTCTATATTAAAGGTTTTAGGGAGTGCCAAAACATCAAAGCTAGATTAATAGCTCTCAAGCTTTGCATCATTCAAGAAAACCATAACAAGTGATACACAAAGTCTTGTGTAATATCCATTCATTTTTTAAATAGACCTACAGACAGCTACGTTTATATGACTTTCCTAAGATTAACTGGTTTCATGTAGTTGCTAATTCCTTTTGTATATTTAAATCCTTGTCATCTATATAAATGCCCCTCGGTTTTTAAACAATATTTTCCAGTTGTATGAACACACAACAGCCACTCTCAATGTAAGGCTTAATAGGTACATATTTGACAATGCTGTAATCAAATTTATAGAATAAAAATATATATGTAAAATAGAATGATAATCTGATCTCGAGAAAAAAAAATCCAAAAAACGCAGCTCCTCTATCAAATGCAATATATCATTGAACTGTGCCCTTAAACTATCCAGACAACAAAATTAAACAAGGGTTACTTAGCATAGAATATTAATAAAACATAATATTGCATATACTTGTCTGCATTTTTTTTTCTTTTACAATATCTCTTCCCTTTTCATTATTTTTAGTGCTTTGAGCTTCAGCCAAAAAAGCCATTATGTCTGTAGCTCGTATCCCTTGTTATAAATCATTTTAAGTTGGGCAATTTCATTAAGGTATTGGCATTTTTAATTGATACCTACATAAAGAGATTCCCATAACTATTTTCCATACACTGAAAAAAGCTTATAGATCCAGCAAAGCCATGTCATCCCCAAGGAACACTTCCTACCATTTACTGTGATTTAGAACCAGCTTTTGCTCTAAGTGAATCTCCATTAAATAGATCTGATGTATGCTCAACTCAAACATGCATCAGCTTCTCTCTAAGATCAATAGCAGAATATTTATATTAATAAAGCACTAAGTTAATTAAGTGAAGGATTTTACTGGGTTAAGTTAAGATTCTTGGTAGCCAGCAGGGAATAAATCTTATGTTCAGTCCTTAGCACCAGAAGGTTCCAATACAGTTCATTTCAGGGAATTCTTTTAATATTGTCAGAAGAGAAAATTCTATGTGAATGGATGAGTTTAGTTTAGTTTTTTAGTTTAAATACTGCTTTTTTTCCTATGGATAAATATCGACATTTTTATTTTTTATGTCATCAGATCTGCTATAGAGATCATTGAATTGGTATAATTCCAATCATAACATTTCCCACCAAGGATTGGCCCATATTCAAAGTAACATTTTCCCCTTCTTATTATTAAGCAGATATGGGTTCTTTCGTATATTAATTCTATTTGTCACATGCTAAATTATGTGTCAAATATTAATACAATAAACTTTCTGGGCCATTGTATCTCAATAAAACATGTCAGAGGACACATGGACATCCCTGAAGACTTGAAGAAAGGAATTTAGTCTTCAAGTTCGGAAAGGGGTTTATTCACTGTGAGAATGGTAAAACTATGGAACTGGATTGTTCATTGGATTGTTTCAAAAGAAAGCTGGATGAGTGTAGAGTTGATCCAGGGATATTTCCGATTGAAGTCAGGAAGGAATTTTTTCCACTTCATATTTCTGGTGGGGTTTTTTTTTGCCTTACTCTGAATACACAGGCAGGAAATGTGGGTATTTCTGGGTAGGTTGGATTGGATGGACATGTGTCTTTATTCAACATCAAATACTATACTTAAAATGTATTTGTATATTTTTGAATAATATATCTAGATTTTTGAATAATATTTTAAAAATATTGTGGGCAAACCATTAGTTCATCATAAACATTATGACATGTAAAAATTCTTGTCTTAATCTTAAATGTTTTTTTACCTATACACTATTGACATCTTTGCAAAAATGTGCATTATTCATATTGCATTTTATGAATTACATGTAAAGCATTAAATAAGGTTTTGTTTTTATAAAATATATTTACGTCCATCACATACTGCTTAACTTTGATCTTTGTGAGACATCTATTGCTTGAGAATAAAATATTTAGTATAGGCTTTCGATACGTGTTCTGCATTGAATAGATTGTCTTTTGTGTTCTGAATGACTTTTATTGTATGGAGCATCAGTCTCTCAAATGGCATTGTCAATCCAGTAACATATGACATTGACTAAGAATAAAGTCATGTTCATTATGGGTAAGTGCTTTGGCCTGAATAAATTGTGCACCACAGTCTAAAGCAAAGCCATTTACTGATTAAGTGAAGTATAGGCCTTCCCAAACAATCTCCCATCATCTTAAAAACTTTAACATTTAGAATAAGTCCTAATATAATTTAATTTCCTTCTGCAAATTACATAACTTTTGTTACAGTATGGGCATTTTTACTGGTTAAATTCATTGCACTTGCATTAAAACATTAAACATTAAATTGCACTTGCATTAAAAAGGGTAATTCCATGGTAAAAAAAAATGACTGCTGAATTTGAATTCTGCTAATCAATTAAAATAAAGCATTATAGACACTTACAATAAAATAATAAGATAATACCCAGGGGCATAACTACAGTGGCCCGTTCCCCCTTGCAAGATTGGAGGCCAGGCCCCTGACCCACGACCCCCTTCCCAGACTGAGGGCCACGATCAGCTGTTTTTAAACAGCTGACCGCATGTATGAAGTAAATATGTATGATCAGCTGTTTAAAAGACCGGACCTAAGCTTCCGGTTCAGTTCCAGAAGTTCAGGTCCGGTCTTTTATACAGCTGATTGCGTGTATGTTTCCTTCACATGTGCGATCAGCATTTTAAAAACAGCTGATTGTGGAGGTTGTGGCTGGCCCTTTTAATGGCAGGGCAGTAGTTACGCCATTGATTATACTTAATTTATTTATTGTGCACATACAAACCAGAATAAGGCTGAGGCCGCAGTATGCTAGGTGTTAACATGCGAGAAAAGCTTGCACGTGTGTTCATTTCAGGTGCGTTACCGTGCGTGCAATGTAGCCACCCACATTGACATGCACTGTTCTGCGTGTGAGAAACTCGCTAGTGTGACAGCACTAACAAGGGATGTTTTGAGGGATCAGCACCAGTTATTTTTGATTTATATTCAGTAATTTGAGTCTGCACATAGTTAATAATACAAACATGCACATGAAGACAATTGCTTTAAAAAGTATACGTGCATGTGTATACATGTGTATACGTGCAATGTATTTATTGAGATATAGTATATTATGACTTACAAACAGCATGTATGTATGTTTTTATTAATATACATTATGGTTTATATACAGCATGCATGTATACATTTTATTTCTTATATAGCACTACATATTCTGCAGCTCTTTAGAATTATTTTATTAATTCACATCAGGCCCTGCCCAAGCCTAATGTCTGTGGTATTCAGTTAGATCACCGAGACTTAGTTCTTGAAGACATTTTGCTAGTCATCCGACTGAATTTCTCAATTCAGAATGACTGCCGTTGGCAATAAAAAACCCTGGACTGTGTCCCAATCAGCATAACAGCAAGGTGTTAGGGGCCTCCTGAATGCAAGGTGTTTATTGCATTGTGGCTAAGAGGTGTTATCAAAACTTCCCAGGGTAAGGCATCAAAGCAGCATTGTACATGGCAGACAATTGGTGTTAACTCCCTCCTGTCCCACTCATACACACACACACACACACACCTCTAGACAGGGTAGGTTTCACCTTGCTGTTATACGCTGATTGGAACACAGTCCAAGGTATTTATTGCCAACATATTTGTACAAATCATTCTGAATTGAGAAAACCAGTCAGATAACTAGCAAAATGTCTGTAAATCCTGTTGATCTAATTGAATTCTACAGATTTATAATAACCTGGATGAATGAGAACCTTAAAAATCATCTTACAATCTAATCATGTTATTTCACACATAGAACCTATAAGTATGTTTTTAGGATTGTGGGGGAAACTGTGGAGTACCCAGAGGAAGCACAACGACAGGGAGGACATACAAACTCCCTGCAGATGTATATATGTTTAATTGATATATATTGTGATTTATATTCAGCATGTATATATGTTTTTATTAATATAGATTTTGGTTTATATATAGCATGTATGTATGTTTTTATCTGTTGTATTTAGTTGGAACAACTGGACTTAAAGTTTAGTTCTTGAAGATGTTTCGGTAGTCATCCGACTGTCTTTCTCAATTCAGAATGACTTGTACAAGAATCTGTGGCAATTATGAACCCTGGAAAGTCCCAATTAGCATATAATAGCCAGGTGTTTGGAACCTTCTGATGTAAGGTGTGATTTCATTATGGCTAAGAGGTGTATCGAAACTGCCCTGGGTAAAGTGTCAAAACAGCATTGTGTATGACAGACAGTTGGTCATGAACCCTCCCACCTCTATTCAGGCAAGACTTCCTTATTTTCACGTAAATTGCCTCCTTGACACCTCTCTTGAACCAGTCCTGTTCCTTTGCCAAGAGGTTGACATTACAATCTTCAAAGGTATGTCCTTTTTCCTTAAGATGCAAGTACACGGCTGAGTCCTGACCTGTGGAATTGGCTCTGACCTGTGGAATTGGCTCTTCTGTGCTGGGCCATATGCTGGTGCAGCTGCATACAAATCAGAGCACTGTTCACTGCACTGCACTACATATATGATGACTTCAAGACCTAAACTTTAAGTCCAGTTGATCTAACCAAATACAACAGATATACCATGACCTGGAAAAACGAGAACCTTCACAAGATTATTTATGTTTTTATTTATATAGATTATGGTTTATATACAGAATGTAAGTTTGTTTTTATTGGTTTAGATGGTGGTCTATATAAAGCATGTATGTCTGTTTTATTGATATAGATTATGGTTTTGCTGATATTAAAAATTATATAAAATATATACAAATTAGTATTCAGGTCAAGTGTCTCAAAACATTATTGTATGACTTTCAAAATGTATATCAATTTATTTAAACAGTTATTATATATTTTTCATTTCTTATGTCCCATCTTTAACCCACTCACATCTCTTGGAAATATGAAGATACATAAAACATGCTGAAGGTTAAAGCATTAGACCGTTTCCTACATGGATCTAATGTCTGAAATGTTACATGTATTTTAAACCTAAAAGAATAGGTTCTAAATCAAATATTTGAAGATATAAAGTGAAAAAATCAAATTCAAACATTATTTTTTCTGTTGTTTTTAAATCAGTAATTTTAGATGTATTATTGGATGATGTTTGGATTCATCAGGAACCTGAGCTATCTGATTAGAATTCTCAACACGATTCCAATTTCTCCTGAGTGCAGAGGCAACCTTATGTCTCCCCTCCCTTCTTGCCCATTTTTATTTCATGACTCACACAATGTCCCCACTCTCCTCTATATTTTAAATCAATGTTAATAATTTTGTTTCCTGCAAATTATATTTTCTTAAATTTAGAGACAAGGAGATAAAATTTCACAGAGTCAATGTCAGTTTTTAATAATATTTTTTTTGTGTTTGACTTTTCCTAACATTATCAGCTAGCATCTATAGGGTAGACATAATAGTACAGGGAAAAGGCTACATTTGTAGTGTGAAATTATGCAGTAGCTATAAAGTTATGGTGAGTTGGGCTAAAAAGAGCCCGACAACCTTCCAATGAACATGGAATGCAGCAGAGCCTTCTTAAAAGCTGATGTTATTTCAATATTCAAAAAAGGTAGTCGTTCACAGCCAGGAAATTACTGGCCTGTAAGTTTAACTTCAGTGATTGGGAAGATACTGGAAAGTTTAATAAGGAAACATATTCTATGTTCTATGTTTCAAGAAATGACCTTATAAGTAGTAACCAGCATGGATTTAGGAGGAATAGATCTTGTCAAGCTAACTTGCTTGGCTTTTATGAGGAAGTGAGTAGAAATTTAGACTCTGGCATAGCAGTAGTATACTTGGATTTTGCAAAGGCTTTTGATACAGCCCCCCATAGGCGACTAATGTATAAGCTAAGGTCTGTTAGTCTGGGGAGTCACATTTGTACATGGATAGAAAATTGGTTGATAAATAGGATGCAGAGAGTAGTTGTTAATGGGGCTTCATCATTATGGACTAAAGTGCCAAATGGGGTGCCACAGGGTTCTGTGTTGGGGGGGGCTTCTATTTAATCTATTAATGATTTGGAAGTGGGTATTGTCAAGGTTTCTGTGTTTGCTGTCAACACAAAACTTTGTCGACCATTAAAAACTTCAGAGGATGTGCAATTGTCGCAGGCAGATCTAGATAGATTGTCACATTGGGCTACTAAGTGGCAGATGAGATTCAGTGTTTAGATGTGATGCATTTTGCACTTAAAAATCCTTGTGCTGCTTATATTAAAAATGGATATGTGTTAAGTCAATCCCTGTTGGAAAAGGATCTTGGAGTTTTGGTGGATAACAAACTTAAAGGTAACAAGCAGTGGCGGGCAGCAACAGCTACAGCCAGCATGGTACTGTCTTGTATAAAGAGAGGTATAGATTCAAGGGAGAAGAATGTAATTCTCCCTCTTTACAAAACATTGGTAAGGCTTCATTTGGAATATGCAGTGCAATTTTGCAATCCTGTGTATAAAAAGGACATGTTTGAAATGAAAAGGGTTCAGAGAAGGGCAACTAAAATAAAAATGAAGAAAAGAAGTTTAGTCTTCAAGTTCGGAAAGGGTTCACTGTGAGAATGGTAAAGGTATGGAACTGTCTTCCAGTGGATGGTGTGATGGCGGGTTCATTGGACAGTTTAAAAAAAAAGCTGGATGAGTTACTGGTATTGATATATAAAGTAGAGTTGATCCAGGGATATTTCCGATTGCCACTTGGAGTCAGGAAGGAATTTTTTCCCCCTTCATAAATTTGGTGTGGGTTTTTTTTTGCCTTCCTGTGGATCAACAGTTAGGCAGGTAATGACGGTATTGCAAGATGGGTTGGACTGGATGGATGTATGTCTTTATTCAACCTCAAATACTATACTATACTAAAGTAGAAGGTGTTTTGCACATTCTTGCTATAAAAATTGCATTGCCCAACAGATCAAAAAAACTAAAAATAAACCCTCATTCACAATATTGTAAGCCAAAAAAGGCTCATTATTTAAAGTAGAACTAAACTTATTTTTTTTAAATCCTAATGTGAAAGCTTTTCTCCCCAGAACACCTATACATTGAAAGATTCTTCTCTAGTTATTTGCATTTAGTAGATATAAGTAATAGATTCTGTAACAAAGGAGGATTCCATGTTGTTGCAAGTCATAGCTCATGTTGTCTTCAAAGAGCCATGCCCCTTGATTCAGTGTATCTATGCACAAAATTTCTTCTAGTGAATGATAAAGTTTCTAAATGTACCTGTGATCACAGTTGAGTTGCTGGTGGCACGCCATGAAAATGCTGTGTTTTTAGGAACAAACACACCAAGAAGTCACAAGTTCTCATCCCCCAGTTTACTTTTGAAACAATATAACAGTCTACTGCCTTAGTTTATTGCTTTTTTTGTTTGTTTCCATGTTTCTAGAAAAATATAGTTTCTACAAACTTTATTTATAGCAGCTCTGTTATTTATTTACCAACCAGCATGAATTGTTGACAGTCTTCCAGTAGTAATACAAACTAGTGAACTAATTTTACTGACATTTATTGAAATGTGCATTTATCTATTGCAAGTTCACTGGTGTTGCCTTCTGCTAAAGTGCTGGGTTAGTCAAAAAATAAGACTATTGGGGCACATGTTTGATTCCCCATGCTCTCTTTGTTTTTATTATGTGTCTAGCAAAAGATAAAGACTCCACATGTACTAGATAATTACTTATTAGCCATTGTGGCATAGCGGTAGAAAGCTAGAAGCATAGAAGTTTGCTGGTTCAATCCCCTATACTTACTTTTATTTTTTGCTGAAACGTTAAATGTTCTGTTTCTTTCATCCATGCTTTAAGACATACAATGCAAAGATTTATTTTCTTTTTTGTATGAAAAGCAAAGGAATTTATCATTGTTAGGGACAGGAGCATTTGCTTACATATGTGTTTACAAAAAAACCATACTGAAATCTCAGTTTTGTGTCAGAGGGAGGGATCTCTGAGCTGTAACCTGATTGGCTGTCAGCTTCCAGGAAGCAAGACTGCAGTTTCCTGTAAATGTGTACTGCACACACTTAGCGGGGTGTTCCCAGATAAGGTGAATTATGGGAGCTGACCCCTTGTACTCACAGGTTATTTTCATAAGCCACCCAGCATCCACAGCAAAGGGAGAGATGAGACACAGCTTGTTTTGTGTTTCTGAATGTGCTCTGTCTATTAGGACAATGTTGTCTGGGGACTTTAGTTCTCCTTTAATATTTTACACATTTAAGTTACATCCTATTTTTCTGAAAAATCAGGTGGCAAGTACTGATATTTGCCCTTTTGCTACAAAGCTTAATAGGCTTCTGAATCACATATGCATTTTTTTATTGAATGAGTTCAGCCTTTTTTGTAACTACACTTTGAAGTTATACAATGATTATTCAGCAGTGATATGATATCCTTTATACCAATACATGCACTCTGTTTTCTCAGTGTGAATACAATGTGTCAGAAAGTAGTGAACAAACATAGCCAAATATAGCATGATTCAATATCTTTTTCAGTTGATCAGGTTTTCTAATTTATGCAAAGACTAATGCAAGAGGGGGTTGGGTATAGTATAAAAAATATGTGGCTGTATAGGGTTGAATAAACTTGTAAGAAAAATTAGTTCATTATACTGTTTTTTAATCTGCCTATTTAAAAGCTAATGCAGAGAAAAGTAAAAGGAAACATCATCAAATTCTGAAAAATAAAATTTTCCTCATTTCAAATGGTAAAGGAAAGACTCGCTGTATTAATTTGTAAGTATTAATACTAGTCTCATTGAATTTTCTTTGATTCTTAAAAGGCACTAGGCCTCTATATGACTATCCAATACGCATCTACAAGTTTATTTAGGGTTAACCACGCCCCTTAAGAGTTTATTTTAATGTCCGTTTATGTATTTGTAGTATTCCTATTAAACTGCCTTGTCTCCTATGTGAATTACCTCTGCTTCTAGTTTCTTGTCCAACAGGGATTCATTTAGCATAGACCCATTTAGAGCATCACAAGTATCACAAGTAATTTTATATCTTACATGTTTCAATTTACATTGAATCTAATAAATCAAAAATGTCTAATGTCTAATAAATCAAAAATGTCTAGATTTGATTTTAATTTTTATATAATATTTAGCTTTTTTTTTTTATAATCAGGTCTTGTACCCAAGCTACTTACAACTAAATAATTATGCCTCACAGTAGAATAACTAGTATATTAAGAATATGTTGAATATTAAGAATATGTTGAATATTTTCTAGTTTATTTTATTTTTAAACCATAATTTAGTAAATAACTTGAACATTTTCACTTTCAGTGGTATCTCCATATAAATTATCCCTGGAAGCAAACATGCATAAATAAGATCAGAAAATTTAACATAATCTTTATTGCTAACTGTTTTTAGACCAGGTGAATTTTTAAACTTTTTAATGGATACAAGAGCCACATTCTCAAAAGTGCTTTTCTGCCTTGATGCTCTGATAAAATGCAACTTTAACATTGTCCTATATAAAATAAAAATGTCTTCATCTGTAATATAGTTTGTGAGTTTCAAATGACATTTCAGTTTTATGTATTCAATTTATCAGAAACATATGTGTTTATATGCATAGTTTATTTTTTGCAAGGAAGTGAGAGTTAAATATTTTCCTGAATACATGAATATGATCTGTTAATATAAAACACAGAGGGGATTTATTTACTAAACTTATATTAGCGCTCTGCCCCTTCTACTATGGCTCTAGAAACTATGCAAAACATAGATGCCTGAGAGCTATCCAATGTCTATCCAAATGAGCATTTTTTTACTTTTATTTCTTATGGGTTTTTTTTGCTATGTCTGTCTGTGTATTGGTTAATTTTAGAAACATCTATCACATACTTGGATAACTAAATTGTATAAATTACTTAACCCAAATGTAAAGGGGGATATATACTTGTTTTGAACTAGGTTATTATCCAAACCTGAAGCTGGAACTGCTACCACATCTCCATGGCCACTTCATTGAAAGAATAAATAGTATGTTCATCCCCCAAAACAAATTTGTATTCAAGCAGATCCAACAAAAAACCAACCCCAGAACTCTCAAACTGCCTTACTTTTAAACCTCTTACAATAACCACTAAACTTTTTCAGACGATGTTTTTGTTTCTGATTTTGCTGCTTCCCATTTTTTCTGATGTCATCGCCAGTGAATGACTACCATTCAATGAGGTGTGCTCCCTGTGCACATGGAACTTTGTAAATAGTTTTTAAAGTTTTAAAATGAGGTGGTGTCAGGTACTTACCTTGCCGCGGGTCCGGGGTCCTCCTCCGGCGGTCGCGAGCGGGAGCGCGCCGATGACACGCTCCGCCCGCTCGCACGCCCGCTCACGTGCCCGCGCGTCCTCAGTGACGCGAGGACGTGGGCGGGGCAGGCTTTTACCCTGCTTGCAGCCGTTCCCCTTCCGGGGCACGGCCAGCAGGGAGAGGTCACAGGGCCTATTTAGGCTCCTCCTGGCAGCTGCCTCTTGCTGCCAGTTCAGAGTTGTTTGCTCTGGACTCCTAGCTCCCTGTGTTCCTCTAGCGTGTGTTTTCCTGTTGGTCCTGACTCCACCTCCGGTCCGAATATCTACCACAGCTCCTACCTCCAGTTATCTCCGTCTGCTATCCTCCACAGCTCCTACCTCCGGTCCGAATATCTACCACAGCTCCTACCTCCAGTTACCGGTCTCATATTCTCCACAGCTCCTACCTCCGGTCCGAATATCTACCACAGCTCCTACCTCCAGTTTCTCCGGTCTGCATATCCTCC
The DNA here is from genome assembly GCA_019447015.1 of Hymenochirus boettgeri. Lineage (NCBI taxonomy): Eukaryota > Metazoa > Chordata > Amphibia > Anura > Pipidae > Hymenochirus > Hymenochirus boettgeri. Next base: position 62,569,049 of record CM033471.1, read on the forward strand.
ACAGCTCCTACCTCCGGTCCGAATATCTACCACAGCTCCTACCTCCAGTTATCTCCGGTCTGCATATCCTCCACAGCTCCTACCTCCGGTCCGAATACTACCACAGCTCCTACCTCCAGTTATCCGGTCGCATATTCTCCACAGCTCCTACCTCCGGTCCGAATATCTACCACAGCTCCTACCTCCAGTTATCTTCGGTCTGCATATCCTCCACAGCTCTACCTCGGTCCGAATATCTACCACAGCTCCTACCTCCAGTTCTCTCCGGTCTGCATATTCTCCACGCTCCTACCTCGGTCCGAATATCTACCACAGCTCCTACCTCAGTTATCTCCGGTCTGCATATCCTCCACAGCTCCTACTTCCGATCCGAATATCATCCCCAGGTTTCTACTTCCTGTTACACCTGTATCTGTTCTGCTGCCTCTCCACATTGTGGGATTGGCCTTTGTGGTTCTCTTCTCTGGAGCCGCGACCTGGTATCTGTCCGCCGCAAAACATCCTCACCATTAGGGCTCTGGTGAAAACCGGCTGGTACTTAGATTCCGCGTCCAGAGGGGGTCTCACGGGGGTCTTTCCTGAGATCTCATAACAGTAACTGGCAGCCAGATGAATCCCACTGGAGAGTCAGTCCAGCAGAAGACCTGTACCGTCAAGTCGCTGAACTTCGTGGAGCTTTGCAAGAAGCTAGGCAGGGATTCTGTCAACTAGACGCAAAACGAATGCCATGTCCCCTGGCACTCCTCATAATCCTGCTATTGCGGAGCCTAAGATCCCGCTCCCTGACCGGTTTTCCGGTGATCGTTCCAAATTTGGCCAATTCAAAAGCTCCTGCAATTTGTACTTTTCCCTTCGCCTGAAAAGTTTCACTGAAGAAAGGGTGAAAGTAGGGTTCATTATTTCATTGCTTCAGGATGAGCCCCAAGCTTGGGCCCTTCGCTTGTTGGATCAGAACAGCCCTGCAGTAGGCTCTTATACATCAGTTTCGAATCGGACTGTCAGAAACTCTTAAAGATGAGTTAGCACGCACTGGAGTCCCCGGAAGCTGAAAGATCTTATTGATCTAGCGGTCCAAATCGATCGCCGACTAAGAGAAAGGAGATTAGAAAGGTTGGGTGCTTCCCATCTGTCCTGTGATACCTTTACTGCTGCACCTGCTTCAGGATTTCTGGAACCCGTCCCTATGCAATTAGGGTTAACTCGTCCTTCTCTCTCTCCTGAAGAAAGGATCCGAAGACGCCGCTTAAACCTGTGTCTCTACTGCGGAGAGTCTGGTCATTTGCTTCAGGGATGCCCATCAGACCCACTAGTAAGGTTCCTACTATGCATTCTAGCCCGTCTCTTCCGGCTTCTGCACCTTACCTATCTGTTTGATGTCTCATTACAGGGAACCGGTCCGAGGTTCCCCGTCCAAGCCGTTATTGATTCCGGGGCCTGTAGCTGTTTTATTTTGGAATCCCTAACCCAGGAATGGAAGATTCCCACTCGTCCCAAATCTTCTCCTCTTTTTTATTCATCTGGCAGACGGGTCTAAAATTTCATCTGGTCCTGTACTACGAGAGACTTTCCCAGTATGATCAATATCAATCATCATTCAGAAGTTATATGTTTTGATGTACTGCCTTTTTCTCTTTTTCCCCTTATTCTAGGTATGCCATGGTTGAAAACACACAACCCTTCAATAAATTGGATCTCTGGAGAGGTTTCTTTTCCTCATCGCATTGTCGGCTGTCATGTATTTCCTTCATTGTTAAGTTATTAATCAAGTCCATTCTGAAGCTTTGTTACCCAGTGTCATCAGAACTTCGCAGATGTTTTTGATAAGAAGGCTGCTAACAATCTTCCACCACACCGCATTTACGATTGCCCAGTTGAACTGTTACCTGGTGCGGAGATTCCTTTTGGGCGGGTATATCCGTTGTCAGAACCTGAGCAAAGGGTTCTTAGGAATATATAGAAGAGAATCTTCAGAAGGGCTTCATTCGCCATTCCACGTCTCCAGCAGGGCTGGTATATTTTTCGTGGAGAAAAAAGACGGTTCGCTTAGACCCTGTATTGACTACCGAGCTCTCAATAATGTCACAATTAAGAATAGATACCCTCTTCCATTATTCCCTGAATTATTTCAACGGTTGAGGACCGCCAAAATTTTTACCAAGTTGGATCTTCGGGGAGCCTATAACTTAATTCGAATAAAGGAAGGGGATGAATGGAAAACGGCGTTCCGCTCCAGATGGTCACTTCGAATATTTGGTCAGCCTTTCGGTCTGTTGCAATGCACCTGCCACATTCCAACATTTTGTCATGACATTTTCGTGACTTTGTTGATGATTTCTTGGCAGTGATCTAGATGATATATTGATTTTTTCTTCTAACCTAGAGATCATCGTACCCAGGTTAAGAAAGTTCTTTCTCGTCTTAGAATTCATGGGTTATACGCCAAACTGGGGAAATGTGAGTTCGAGAAACCTTCAATACCGTTCTTGGGTTCATCATCTCATCCCAAGGGTTAATTATGGATCCTCAAAAGGTTTCCGCTATTCAGGATTGCCTACTCCAACTACCCGAAGCAAGTTCAAAAATCATTGGTTTTGCTAACTTCTACCGTAGATTCATTAAGAATTTTTCTACTATCATACTGCCGCTGACCGCTCTGACCAGAACCCATGTCCCATTCTGTTGGACGAAGCCCGCTCAAACAGCTTTTGAGCGTCTGAAATCTGCTTTTCTTCAGCTCCCATCCTTATCCATCCAGATCCAACTGTTCCTTTTACATTAGAGGTGGACTTCCGAAGTTGCTCTAGGAGCTATACTCTCACAACGTAACGGACCTAAGCTTTACTACATCCAGTTGCTTTTTTCAAGAAAACTTTCTGACTCTGAGAAGAATTATATGTAGGAGACCGTGAGTTGTTGGCCATAAAATCGGCCCTGGAAGAGTGGGATATTTACTTGAGGGCGCCAATCATCCTATTACCATCTTCACTGATCATAAGAACCTGGAATATTTGCAAACTGCCAAAAGATTAAAACCCCGTCAAGCTAGATGGGCTCTTTCTTTTACACGATTTAACTTCCATATAAACTTTCGTCCAGGTTCAAAGAATGGCAAGGCCGACGCCCTTTCTAGACATTTTGTGAGGTCAATAAGTCGGACAAACCTAATATGGTTCTTTCCAAATCAAATTTTCTGCTGTTGCATACTAATATAGCCAAAACCATCAAAGAAGCATCTCTCCAGTCTACCTCTCGTTCCCAAGATGGGTTTAATACCAAAATAACAAATATTGTTCCGGACCGCCCAGGTCTGCAGTACTTCAGTTATTGTCATTCTCATGCTTTGGCTGGTCATTTTGGTGTTCACAAGACGTTGATTTGGTTAACAGAAATTTTTTTTGGCCAAGTATGTCTAAAGATTGTAAAAGGTTTGTGGCTTCTTGTCTTACTTTTGCTAGATTCAAGACTACTAGACAGAGACCATACGGGTTACTGTCTCCCTGCCGTTTTCCTGACCGCCCTTGGGGCATGATTACCATGGACTTCATTGTTGAGTTACCCGCTCCAAGGTTTTCAACACAATCATTGTGGTTGTTGATCGGTTAACAAATGGCTCACTTTATTCCGTTAAAAGGAATTCCCTCAGCCTCCATTACTGCAGATGTGTTCATTAGAGAGTTGTGCGTCTTCATGGGTTCCCGATGATATCGTATCAGATAGAGGGGTACAATTCACTTCAAAATTTTGGAAGGAGTTGTGCAAGTGTTTGCATATCCACAATTCTTTTTCCTCCGGATACCATCCACAATCTATGGACAAACAAAAGAACAAACCAAACACTTGAACAATATCTCCGGTGTTACTCCTCTGCAACCAAGAAGATTGGTCTTCTCTGTTACCGCTTGCGGAGTTTGCCTATAACAATGCTGTCCATTCCTCCATCAAGTGTTCCCCTTTTATGCTAACTATGGATTTAATCCAACTTTCCTTACCGGTATTCCTTCCAAGATCACTATTCCTGACCTTATCACCAGAATACATCGTAGAAGGAGAAGACTGTAAGCTAAAGACCTTCATCGCTGAAGCTCAAGAACAAGCCCGAAGTCAGCTAATCTTTTAAGAAAAGATTCTTCGGTATTTAAGGTTGGAGACTTGGTCTGGTTGTCAACTCGTAATTTGAAATTGAGGATTCCTTCTGCTAATTGGTCCCCGGTTCATCGGCCATTTCGTATTAGGAAAGCTATCAACACGGTCGCCTTCGAACTGGAGCTCCCCAATTCATTAAAGATACATCCAGTCTTTCATGTATCCTGTTTCAAAAGATATGTTTCCGACTCTGCGCTGGAGCCTCCTCCGCTGCCTGTTTTGATTGATGGGACTGACGAATACGAGGTAGAAAATATTTTAGATGCCAAGATTTCTGCTGGAAGTTAAGATATCTGATTAAATGGAAGGGATTTGGTCCCGAAGAAAATTCTTGGGAACCGGCAGAACAGATTCACCTCCTCGTTTGGTCAAGAATTTTCATTCCAAACACCCTGACAAACCTAAACCCGGGCACCCGGAGGTTGCCCGTGGGGGGGGGGCAATGTCAGGTACTTACCTTGCCGCGGGTCCGGGGTCCTCCTCCGGCATTCGCGAGCGGGAGCGCGCCGAAGACGCGCTCCGCCCGCTCGCACGCCCGCTCACTTGCCCGCGCTCCTCAGTGATGCGAGGACGTGGGCGGGCAGGCTTTTACCCTGCTTGCAGCCGTTCCCTTCCGGGCACGGCCAGCAGGGAGGAGGTCACAGGGGCCATTTAGGCTCCTCCTGGCAGCGGGCCTCTTGCTGCCAGTTCAGAGTTGTTTGCTCTGGACTCCTAGCTCCCTGTGTTCCTCTAGCGTGTGTTTCCTGTGGTCCTGACTCCTACCTCCGGTCCGAATATCTACCACAGCTCCTACCTCCAGTTATCTCCGGTCTGCATATCCTCCACAGCTCCTACCTCCGGTCCGAATATCTACCACAGCTCCTACCTCCAGTTATCTCCGGTCTGCATATTCTCCACAGCTCCTACCTCCGGCCCGAATATCTACCACAGCTCCTACCTCCAGTTATCTCCGGTCTGCATATCCTCCACAGCTCCTACCTCCGGTCCGAATATCTACCACAGCTCCTACCTCCAGTTATCTCCGGTCTGCATATTCTCCACATTCCTACCTCCGGTCCGAATATCTACCAACGCTCCTACCTCCAGTTATCTCCGGTCTGCATTCCTCCACAGCTCCTACTTCCGATCCGAATATCATCCCCAGGTTCTACTTCCTGTTACACCTGTATCTGTTCTGCTGCCTCTCCACATTGTGGGATTGGCCTTTGTGGTTCTCTTCTCTGGCCCGCGACCTGGTATCTGTCCACCGCAAAACATCCTCACCATTAGAGGCTCTGGTGAAAACCGGCTGGTACTTAGATTCCGCGTCCAGAGGGGGTCTCACGGGGGTCTTTTCCTGAAGATCTCATAACAGGTGGTGACCTTTGGTCAGGTCACAAAATGAAAAGGGATGGGTAGCAGGTTCATAAATATATATATATATATATATATATATATATATATAATTTATATAAAAAAACTAACAGGGTAACCCTTTTGAAATATAAATAACAAAAGTGGTAAGGTGGTACCTTTATTGGCTAACTAACAGAATCATAGCAAGCTTTCAGAACATTCTAGTTCCTTTTTCAAGCTGAATACAATGAAGCTGTGGTGCTTTCTGATATATAAAGCACCGGGAATATGTTTTGGAGCCTCTCATCCTTGTGAAGTGTACACTGTAGATCCTTGGCTATTTTTCTTAGGGTCTTTAGTTGGGGATTGTATGTGACGACATACAATCCTTCCATATATATATATATGGAAGGATATAGCGAAGGCACTCACGGGTCTAATAAAAAAGAACTTTTATTCACATCAAAGTAAAAGCACTATATCAAGCTCGTATGTTCCAGCTCCAGTGCATCTTGGATTATACTGTACACGTAACAACTGTATCTTTTTTGCAGATGTTGGTATCTTGACTGGTTACATTTCCTCCCTCAGTCCTTGTTTGTTACAAGTTATGTTTATAACTGTCCAAGCCGAATTGCGTTGATATAGCGCTTTTACTTTGATGTGAATAAAAGTTATTTTTATTAGACCCATAGTTCCTGCTTTGAAGTGCACCTGGGCATCTTGTGAAATGGAGTGCTGATCGCTACATGAAGATATATATATATATAAAGCACTGGGAAAAGCTGCACTCCTGCTCGCCTGTCTTGAACGCCTGGGTGCTACCCGATAAGTAACATGTAGCAATCAGAAGAACGGGGCACTCCACAGGTCTTTGCAAAGGTAAAACTTAACTTTATTCAAACGGACCGTTGAATAAAAGTTAAGTTTACCTTTGCAAAGACCTGTGGAGTGCCCCGTTCTCTGATATGCTATATATATATATATATATATATACCTGTTTTTATCTGTTGCATCAGTAATGCTATAGACTTTTCAGTTGTTGTGTCTAGTGGTGTTTAAGAAATCAGTTTACAGTCATTGAGATTTATTGCTGTGGTGCTTTTAGCCAGAGGACATTGCCTTCAAAGAAAGTACAATTTATAACATTTACAAGAAAGTTGTCATAAAAGTAGATGGATTTGGTGGTGTCACTGTTTTGGCTCCCAAAGCAGAAACATCATGAAAAATAAAACATCAGTTAAAGGTAGTAATTTTAAAGGGGTGTGTCATCCCTTGTAAAAATACTATTCTGTTTCAGGCTGAAATCAAAAGATCCATAATGATGGTGATATATTTGCCTCCTTTATATATGCCTCATATACATAGTAGATGATAAAATAATTAGCAGCCAGAGAAGATGGTTTAAAGTACAGCTTCCTTTTGATTCATGTACGGCACCTTAAGTATCACCTTATTAAGTGCGCTATTAGGAAAATTGGGCTGTGTACATCTTACTTTATCAGCTTTCATTTTGGATAGTTCCTTAAAATGTACAGGCTCCAAATGATTCTCTCTTTATGTTTTTTTTTAAGGCTGAAAACAGCCATACATGACAAATATTGATGAAGCACCCAAAGGCGGCTGGACTTACACAAAAAACAGTGAAACTTTTAAACAAAATGCATTGTTGGAAACTCCAAACTTGTAATTAGAGGCAAAAAAAAAACATCCTTGACAGAGGCATTTTGCTCAAGGCACTAGTTCCTCATAGCAGAGTCTGCTGTCCTGGTTGTAGAAGATGGGTGGTAACCCTTTAGTTCCCCTTTAACTTGTATATTAAAGGGGAAGTAACTAAAACAGGTCATATAGTTCATATTGTTCTAACATTCTTGCTTAACACTGTCGTTTTATTACTGTTGTGTTTAAATGAAACACCTATTTCCTGAACAAGGAAGAAATAATATAGTTTGAATTCTATTTAGATTAATTTATTTAGCCTGCTGTCTATTTAACTGGTTTACCTTATTTTTTAATACCTCCCAGAAGTCACATTATTGATTAGTGCATTTACATCTTTTTTTAAAATAATGAATCATATTAAAAACATTTTCTATGAATATAATATATTTTTTTCCATTTTATGTTCAAGGGATCTAAGTGAAAATCAGATACAAGGTCTACCAAGAAAAGCTTTCCGTGGCATAACTGACGTAAAAAATCTGTAAGTTATTTTTCTTTCCAATATTCTTTAAAATAAAAGATGTTTAAGTGTAATAAAAAATATAAGAATAAGATGTTTATATCAAATTTGAAATGGGCCAACACTAAGTAGCAAGGTTTACACAGCTTCTTCTTAACAATCTGTTGAGGATCGGAACAGTTTCTGTTTGCCATTAAGTACCCCTATACTGGATAAGATCAGCATCTTTATACAATGATAACTCTGCACATAAATAGTTGCTCTTTACATAGCAACAACTATAACCTTTATTAGCATATTGTAATAGATATTCCAATTAACCCCCAGTGGCTTTCTGTAACATTAAGCTTACCTCCTTTATACACTTATACCTTATTTATATGCTGTATTATTGTAGTGCCTTTCAACAGCTGATTTCTAGAGAAGGGGACTACAGATTAAAGTAAAATTGAACAACCTCGTCTAAAATGATATTTTAATATATTGTTATAAATATTATTACATTACAGTTTAAGCTGTGTTTTTTCAGTGTAACTGGCCTTAAACAAAGAATGACCACAATCTCACAATGCAATAAGCACTGTGTGGAAGTTAAGTTAAGCCATACACAAAACTTACCCCCCGATGTCCCTGTGACATTCCGACAACCACTTGATTTTGCAATCATAATTATGATCGCAAATATGATTAGGCTGGGAAATGTTGCCAGGAAAAACTGCTTCTGCACAATCAATTTGCCGTGATGAATGCCAAATTGATGAAGCAGCAGTGTACAGTGTAATCGAGGCAGTGTATGGCGCTTTACTGGAATGCCATAAACTTAACTCAAAGGAGAATTAAAATTTATTTTTAAAAAATCCTAATGTAAAAAGATTTTCTTCCCAGAACACCTATATATTGTAAGATACAGTACTTCTCTAATAATTTGCACACATCAATATGGAAGTCTCTGAAACCTGCTGTATATTTTTCAGCCAACATGAATTGCAAAAAGCCTACCTGGAACAATGCTAAATACTCTGCTGATTTTACTGCCCTAAATGTACCTGTTTTCTTTGCATTAGCACTGGTGGGTCAGTACCCATGTGCATAGAGTACTAAGTCCATCAGGACCTGTCAAATTATGCGGTGGAGGAGCGAGCGATCGGGTAAGTAGCTTACCTTTATTCCCAGGTCCTGCAGGTTTTATTGAAGAATGGAATGTAAGACACAACTCCTTTACCTCCCGGTCTTCAATAAAAGTGAATACCAAAATTTTTTTTTTTTACCAGTGGAGATACCCTTTAAGTGGAGATACCCTTTTAAAAATCCTCTGTTTTTAGAAGCACATCATCAGTGAGGTTACATGTTTAAAATACCAAACTTATGACAATTCATTTCTTTTTTCCTCAAAGCTTAAAGGGTATGTCCACCCTTAAAAAAAATGTTGCTATATCATTCCCCCTGTCCCCCCAGCCCCAACCGCTCTATTTATTTTATTAGAAAGTTCCCCAAACTTTACTTACCTTACCTCTTTCCTCCGCCGCGCTGCCAGGCCCTCTGCTTGCGAGAAAATGCAAGCAGAGTGGCGGGAGCGGCAGTCGCGTCTGTGATTGGCTGAGCAGCAGCCAATCACGGACACGGCTGCCCGGGAGTTCAGTGCGGCGGAGGAAAGAGGGAAGGTAAGTAAAGTTTGGGGAACTTTCTAATAAAATAAATAGAGCGGTTGGGGCTGGGGGGACTGATTTACCTAAAGGGTTTTATGGTAGGGGGAGGGAATCCTAATCGGGAGGGAGAGGGAGGGGGAGAAGGGCTGCAGTAGGCATGCCAAACTTCTTCCGGAGGCCAGATAGGTGGCAGAGTCCTATATGGACTCTGCTATCCTTTCTGGTGGGCAGTTTTTGGGACTTTGGGGGGGACTACAGGAGAACCTTATGGAGCTGGGATGTAAGGTAAGGATTAAACTACACTACACAATGGGGCCAGTAGTGGGGGGGATTATAGTTTTGGGGGTGGACATGCCCTTTAATTGGAAATAAACTGCAAAGAGAACTTTTTTTAGTATCAAATTCAAAGGTATGTGTTGGGAAACAGAGTTGTCTAATGCTTGCCAATACACTAGGCAGACATTCGATAGATTAGGCATTAGTCATGGGATTTACAGTAATTTGCCCAAGATTATACAATATTAAATCTCCCATATATGTTTTGTAGTGCAGTTTAAAACATTTTGGATAATACTTTTACATGGGCACATTTTTGTTGCAGTTTATGAGCAGTTCCAAATGTTCACTGTTGTGGCATTTCGCTAACAGTGACTAACCACTAAAGTAACCCATTCCTGTCACTTTGGGGTGTGAAAGTATCTTTAAAGGAATACTGCACTTGTAAAAAAAAACATCTTTTTCTTCATTTGTATAGTTCTTGACGAGATAGGAGTCACTATTTATCCTACCTTACCTCTGCCATGTGACCTGAAATAGCAAAAAATAGCTGCATGCATATAACTGCTGGACAATTTTTCCTGTAGTTCACCCTTTCATTGGGTATGGTTTAACTCACACTGAGTTTGGCACCTGGCCAATGCAAGCATGTTCAGACATTGAATGTTAAGCCCTGGAGTGGGGACCTAGTATTTTAGGATACTTTTATTGGGAGAGGGTGGGTATAATTGCTCTTTGAAGGCAGTAATCTTTAAATTGAGGCACAGAATTTGACTATAGTCAATGTAGTGTAAAGTTTACTAAAGAAAACTTAAATTACGCTGGCCATTTTTTTAGTATCACATTTTAGAAGCACACCTCCTGCTTCTCACTGTTCTAAGGTATATTGGTAGTATATATGTTTTGACCTCTGTTTTCATTTGCAACTAATTGTAATGAAATGCAATTTTTTTAAAAAAATGAACAAGAGCATAGTTGTACATTTACTGAGTTCTTAGAAACCTCCCACATATAATTCAGCAGGGAACAATAACTTTTAAAAGGACATATGGTGTATTTTTGTGCTTTGGTTTCCAGACGGATCATCACTACTTAAGTGAAATGAAAAGCAGTACACACAAATGCTGAAGGGTTTTCCTTGCAATTACGTTTTAAAAATAAAACTCTGTAGATACAGGAAAGAGACAAAATAACATGTTACTATGGGCACAATATGCAAAATGTGAACATATAAAAATGTGTAGTATTAATTAGTTAATTAGTTAGTTAAAAAAAAAATAATGTAACTATCAGAATTTGGATGGTGGAACCAGTAGTTTCATTTGCATTGTTTTTTTGTTTTTTTTTTATGCCAAGTAGTAGTAGGGGCAAGCGCAGGATTTTCAAAGGGGGGATTCTAGAATGGGTTACCACAAAATAAACACAGTAGGACCAAATACATCCAAATAATCTGTTATACATAGATCATATAATATTATATAATATCTACTTGCCATGATTATCACAGTTAGCCAAAGCACATTTTCCACTTGACTAACCTTTACCAAATATGCTATGTACACAACTTAATCCCTCGCCACGTCTCTGCTCCTCAGTTTACAAATCTGTCTGTCAGTCAAATCTGTGATGTTTACGTCACTACCAATGGCTGCTGGACATACCCAAAGTTGCCTCCTCTACTTCTGCCATTGAACTCTATTGTAAGGGGAGTGGTACGGGCCACTCCCTAGCGGTGCTTCAGGCTGTGTGGCACATACAGCAGCTGAGGTGGTTTCTACCAGCTAGTACCTTAAGCAGTATGTAAAAAGAAGGTGTGAGGGTGGACATGCCTTTAAGGAGGATTTTCCAGTAAGTAAATGTTGGAATTTATTTCTTTGCAGAATGTGGAACGGATATATTTTACCTTATAAAAGAACTGGGTTGCCTAGTGTCAGAACTGTATCTAAACCCAGTCTCCGCAATCTCTTCAGGCAGCTGCAGGGTATATGTTAATACAGTTCTCTAGCCTGTTGTTAATCACAGGACAGACTGGATACTTTTTTGAAACAAAAACAAACGCTGCTTCTAAAGCTAGGTACACACGGTAACACACAGTAATGATAAAGGCCAGATAACTTCGGATGCAACGGTATCGGGGATCGTTTGGGGAAAGACCGAAAATTTCACTCGGCCGTGGTAGTCTCCCTGTAGGGGAGTTTGCCACGGTTGTGGGAAACATGCAGTCCCGAACATTCTATGCACAGGGAGAACGTTCTGTGCATAGGGAGAACGCTTGGGACTGTGTGTATCCTGATCTTTGAAAAATGACATATAGGATCTTGCCGATTCTGTCTGTCATCTTTCAAAGGTCTGTCATGTGTCTACCCAGCTTTACTTCCCAGATCAATTAGCAATGTAACTATCTATGTAACAAGCAATGGAACAACCTATGGAACAATCTATGGAACAATCTTTGAAACAATAGGGAACAGTCTATGGAATAAAAGCACTGGGAGAAGTAACAGACTGAAACGTATTAAGCATGGTATAAACGGTTAGATCCTTCAGACCAGTCAGCCAGGAGGAAAGACTGTTGGTCGCAGAAATAGTAGCCACGGCTGACAGTTCAACACAACCGTGCTGTGCAGCCCATAGAGGAATACACCAGCAGTGGTTTTTGGACATGTCCGATTCGGTTGGTTTCGGCCGAAAACCCACACGATTATTTCGGCCTGATTGACCTATACTCAGAACTATCTGTCAATCGGGTCGAAATATTGCATGGTGTGTACACAGCTTTGCTCATCAAGCAAAAGTAGGGGATTTTGGGCACTGGTAATCTGCCCCTACACATGCCAGTGCACATGCATAATAATGCAATTGGTAATCAAACAATTAACATCAAATAATTAGGTAATTGTTATGTAAATTTTGCATATGATTTAATGCGCAAATCTTTACATTAATTAGACTTTTTTTTACACAGTTTGTGAATCTGGGTTTTGGTTGTGTTCACAACAAAAACTCTCTTCATTTATCTCCACTCTGATCTCTTTAATTGAAGCTTAAAGGAATAGTTCACTCTCAAAGTGAACTATTCCTTTAATATATTGATTGAAGCCTGGGAGGTTAAGGAGCTATGCCTTACCTCCCGATCTTCAATCAATATTGCAGGATCCGGGAACGAAGATGCCAAAGACCTTACCTTTTACGTGATCCGACCGCTTCACTGTCCTGTACAGCTATAGCGCGCAGAGATTCCAGCTGGGCTGCGGTGGATCGCGTAAAAGGTAAGGTCTTTGGTATCTTCGTTCTCGGACATTGCAATATTGATTGAAGATCGGGAGGTGAGGCATAGTTCCTTAACCTCCCGGGCTTCAATCAATATATTAAAGGAATAGTTCACTTTGAGAGTGAACTATTCCTTTAACCAAATTATTAGGTTTCACAACCTAGGCATTTATTAAATACATTTGTGTACTCACATAAATTGCCACATTTAGCATTCTCTTTCATGGTCTGTCCATAAGCAGAGATCCTCTAACATACATTTTTTTAATTTATGAATTACTACTTGTACCAATCACGTAAATGCAGTAAATAGTCTTGTTTTTTTTAGAAAATAAAAAATGGTTACGATTCAAGAGGTTGTTGTTTTTCTGTGAGGACCATGCCCCACTACACTTAGTATGTGTGTGTTGTGATCCTTTTTTTAATTGTTAAAACAAAAAGTGTTACGTAGTTAAAACCTTGTTTTCTTTCCATTTCTAAATAAAATCAACATATTTACCTGCTATAATTTTTTATGTGTACTGACTGATTAGCATAGTTGTTTATTAATTCATTGTGAGTACTGTCAAATTTCAAATAATGCAGTTAAAGGCGCATTATCATTTTGTCCCCTGCAGCCATGCCATTCTTTGCACATTTGTCTGTCACTGCAAAAGCAAATATGACAATAGGACCTACAGCTTTGTTATCATCCTTTGTTCATTTAGCACTGATTACTTTAACTGTCATCAATCATTGTCTCAAACCAGCTCAAAACTTCTAGAATATGCTCTTTTTCTAAATATCCCTGTTAACTTCAACCAGGGGGGCACCCCCATCAGCTGTTTTTAAACAGCGGTACTGGACTGGCAACAGTTTAAAATGGCTGATTGTGTGTAGCTGTACTAACAGTGGGTCCCGTAGTTCAGCCACCGACTTCAACTGCTTTAAAGGGCAACTGTGGTCTCAAAACAAGTTAGGGTTAAATGAAAGCCTGCAGTATTTCCTTTACAATGAGTCAACAATCACATCTCTGGCTGGAGCCTTTAAGAAATTACATTGGGGTTAATTTTCAAACTTCCTGTAGGTTGAGTGACATCCCCTGACCTCTGCCCGCCCATCCGCCCCGGGGGAAAAGCATGCTCAGTTAAGACTTAATGCTGGGGAAATCAGGAAGTACCTGGGGAAAAAATTGAAAGTTGAGAAAAGGAGCCTATTAATGCAGGCTGAGGCTGGTCACATGACTACAAGCTGGTCACATGGCTGAAAACAGGAAGTGTTCAAGCTGGAAGTAATATTGCTGAACCTTTCCAGCAATAACTTCTCCCAAATTTTATCTAGAGATGTGATTAAGATTTTATTCTAAAGGTACAGTGGAAGGCTTTATAGATAACCTTTACTTTTTTTGGAAGAATTCGAGACCACAGTTACCCTTTAAGGACCAGAAGGCATCCATTGAAAGACGATTATCTCATCAAAGTAGCCAGACTCCTGGATTGTGGCATGTTAAAGCTGAAATGCAAAATGTTATCACTTTTGTGTTTTGCAATCCAATCACACTTCCGATTCACGCTGCCAATTTGATGCTGTTGCAGTGCTCCCACTATGTGTGCTGGGCTCCAATATGTTATTGGAACACGTGCGTGCATGACTTTTTGTGTATATCACACGCCTTCCAATAACACAGATGTATGATGCGGCACACATAGAATATAACACATGGCAGCACATTGCAAAATTACTACAGTAATTTACTGTAAGAATAATATAAGAATAATAAAATAGAAATATAATATATATTTTCGAGCTAAGGAGGAAGATGGATGCAAATGTAATTTAACATATATACTAGTACAATAAGCAAGGGGTAATCATTAGATCCGGGCCCAACTCGGACCCGGATCCGACACAGAACCCCTCAGTTCTGGAATCCAAATGTTCCGTCCGAAACTGTACAGATTGTTTAGATTTCAGGAATTCAGAGCGCATTTCCGTTTTTTATCGAACATTCGAGCTATTTTTGAAAATTCTCGAAAATAGCCTTGAACGTTCGATAATAGTTTTGTATTTTCAAGGATTATCGAACGTTCAAGGATATTTTCAAGAATTTTAGCAAATAGCTTAAACGTTCGATAAAAATCAAAAACATGCTCTAAAAGTCCCGAATTTAACTTCCGTTTTTGGATCTTCAGGATTTGCCCGAGATCCGAAAACCCAATAACGGAACGAAACCCGGCAGTTTCGGCCATCTATTGTAATCAGCCATCTATTGTAATCAGCCAAAATATATTGATCATTCTTCGATACAAAGACATTACTAAATGATTATTGGGCAACTCCACCCCTCAAATAAAAAATTGTAAATTGGTAAATCACCACCTAAACCACAAATCTGCAATAGTAAGAAAGCGGAGACATGTCAGTCAGACTAACCAGGAATGTTGCCCAATGTTCTGTTACCCATTTCTTCTTTCTGTTTCCAGTTAGCAGCTGTCTGTCATGGGTGTGACAGCTGTCATCCAATCAATGACTGAATGCTATTTCCCTAGCTGTCTCCTCCGAGCATGTGCAAGCTTGTAAAATAGCTTAGAGAGATTATAGAAACATTTTGAGAGGCAAAGGGAAGGGGGAGAAGAACATTTTGCATAAAAGGATAGTCCTTCATCTGCCAACTTTCTAACTTTTGTGGTTTTGGGGTTTGAGGGGGTTATTTACTATACATCAATTTTTTTATTTGAGGTGTAAACATGCCTTTTTATGATAATTTGGATAATTACAATAAATACAACAGCAGCCTTTTATTCTATACAGTTTAAAAAACAGGTTTGTACTTGATTGAAATTAGTTAAATAACTATAACTATAGTTATAGATTTTTTTGCTCAACACTATTACAACTACAGTACGAATACATATGTAGCTTGTCCTGTGGTGTAACTTATTCTATATTTAAAGACCATCTCACGGCTCATTGCATTCCACTAGACTAAAGCTGGCCTTCACAGATCTATTGACCCATGTCTCAAAACAGATTTCTTTCTGCCTATACTGAAGGCCATAGGTGCACTAATATTTTGGCAAAAATTAAGTACACACTATGCAATTCTTTGTCCTGGCTGTCCATTCGCCACTAGCTAGCATTCAGTCAGGATGAATCATTTGTCAGCCTTTTTGACAGATTTCAGTCAGAACCATCCCTTGGGTTGTTATGTCTTTTGTAGAATAATATGGCGTCTCCGGTCTCTCTCTGCTATTCACGTATCTGTCGGCTGCTGCATTTAGATGGCCATCAGTGTGCACGTTCCCTTGATTGCTACTTCAAGTACATTGAACAGGAAGGCTGGTGAGGGAATAGAACGACACAGCTCACCACAGGTTATTTTCTTATCCAGACAGGCAGGCAATGATATAATAAAATAATTTCAAAATAAAATCCTATGGTCAGGTTTCGCTAGTACTCCATATGGAGGGAATACATGTTTCAGGCGTACTAAATCCCCTTAATCTAATTAAAATTTCTGTCAGACACCATAACTTTATGAGCAGAATTTCAAATTCAAATGCTTAATACTATACCTATGATGTCATATATATATGTGAGGTGATGATCATCCTCACATGAAAGGTCTGCAATGGAACTACTATTTCATTGGAACCAGAATAGTCAGGGCAATAATTAGGAAAAAAATATTTTTTATATTATCTAAGGCTGTGAACATAGGTGACAATATTTTGACCTAAATGAATTATGCAACTGAAATTTTGTTTACTAGGCCCAAAATATCGCCTGAATTATTGCAGCAATTAACTTTTTTGATGGCTTCTTCTGAATGGGCTGCATAATTGGTTGTGCCAGAATATTCCCATTAGATAGACTACTGAACAGGTGTACCATTTGGTAGTCTTTCTAAAGGAAATATGGGCCTAGGGCCAGCCTGTGTGCAAAATGAGGTAGCATTGATAGTTGCTTTTGTATATGTATGAATTGGCTGTGTTAACACTTTTTTACCGTTCCAGTAGATGGTACTGTTACTGCTTATGCTTACATTGTCTTCCTTGCATACTACTATAAATTATTATACTGTATTGTATCACAGGTTTGAAAGATACAGCTATATGTTTAGCTTACGTATTGTTTAATATAGCAGAAAAATATAGAGGGTCGCAAAACTTTTATGAAGAAACAAATATCTGTAGCACACAGCATTTCTGGGGGCTTCTCCCTCTTTATCACCTGGACTTCATCATTGGACATCATTAACCCTTTTGGGGTAAATCCTATATATATCTGTTACACCTTTGTAAGGGATTGCACTTGTTTAGAATTGAAATTTTGCCTCACAGGATAAATAGTACAGGTATATATTATATTAATAGTAACTTTAGAGCAGATGAGTCTGTAACCTTTGGGCCTGTGGTAAGAAGATGAGGTGACAGCGGTTCTGAAAGTCGTTTTGAATGTAATTAAATCTTTATTTTACAAATTTTTGAGTATTCATTAGCAATGTTTAGATTTTTCGATTTTCTAATATTTGATTTTTGATATTTTGATGAAAATTCGATCCACGGATTGTTAAAAACCGGCATCTCTGAATCTAAACCAGATTAGTTTAGAAACCAGCATTCATCACTAGTAAGGAGTAGAGATGGTCAGAATTTCGTTACATCTTTGGAATTCTGAAAATGGACCTATAGAAGTCAGTGGGAAAGATAAGTTCAGAGTATAGTTAAGGTATAAATAGCAATGGTAATTTACAGTAGGTGGTTCAGGCACCAGGGAAATGGTCATTGGAACCCATACAAATCACCAAAACTTTGCTAAAGACTAACTTTCTTTATACGTATCTATTTTAGGAATTTCAAAGTTAACCCTCAAAAGTAGCCTGTTACCCTGGAAACTAGCTCAGTATTTCGATAACCTTCAAATTTTAAATTTGATAATTATCGAAAATATGGAAAGTTCAGAGATTTGAAAGTTCCAAACTGTTCCGAAGGAACTTCAGCCTGTTTATTGTCTCAAAGTGTCCTGGCATCTTTGTGGCTCCTATAAAATGCACCTTTGCACAACTAATTCCAAGTCTTCTTAGGTTTGAATTTTAGGCTGTCAGTGAGCTTTTATCTATGAAAGATTGGTGGTGAGGGTTTTAATTACAATTTTAAATAGCCTTATAACCACAGTGAACTGTAGAATTTACATCATTTTTATGACAGTCACTTTCTTCCTAGGTTATAGATTTTGTCATGGGCTTCATTTCATTTAAAGCAAACCATTTGTAAAAATAATTCTGCTTAGTTTCTCGAACTAGACGACCAGCACATACTATCCTAGCTGAAAACAGCAGTCCAATCTAATTTCTACTTAAGCTTTGAGATAATGTAAGTTGGAAATATTGTCCTCAGTTTTCCAAATGATTTTCAAGTGACATTGTACTTGTTCTGACTGAATATAATAGTTTTAGTACTGTTTAATGTATTTAAACATGTAGGAACTATTTTGCTTATATTATTTATGGTATTCCCCTAATTAAATCTAGTGCTTGTCGTGCTATCACTATTGGAATTCTATCTCTAATACTGTGAGTTTTTAAAGGGAACTAATTGGTTATTTTCTTCCCCCCTCCCATCTGCTGTACTAAGGATGAGGACCTAAAATGCTATGCATTGTAGGACCTAACTCACTGGCACAAGGGAGGGGGCAGGAAAAGACTGGTGTTTTTTTTTTTTGCTGTGCTCCCTGGGGTGGTTAAGGTTTTCAGGGTACACCCAATGGGGATGAATAAAATATTTTACTACAACCTACAGACTCGTGACTATGCTTGTTTTTTCCCTAGCACAAAAGTATATCTCTTAGAATTCTATCTCTCTATCCCAACTTAGGTGAACCACACAACATTATATAAATATTAATTGACCCCTTCAAGCACTTGATTTTGACATAATGGTGGGAATCTGTTAAGAAGACAAGTGAAAGGTTCTATGGTTACATGTTAGTTCCAAATAAGGAGAGCTTATTATATAATTTTAACCACTTTTATGTGTAAAATGTATGCTATCTATATAGCAATAAAAGTGGCAGTGCTTTAAATTATGTTCTTGGAATCCTTGGTTATCATCTACTCCTAGTTAAATAACTAGCAAAACATTGGATTTTTCTAGTGAAAGGCTTTGCTGGTCTTTTGGGTGACTAAATACATTTGAGATATCAGTGTAAAGCTGGGTACACACATTAGCAATATGTCTAGTACTGATGGAATTGGCCCTATATCGCTATTGTGTGCGGGGGCAAAACAACTGTTTCTGATGCTGACGCGGAACATTTATCGCCATCGGAAACTGGCCGGAAAAAATTTTCTTCGATTGCGGCCAGCCCCCTGTTCTAAATTATAGGGAAAAGCCTGCAATTGGAGGGAGTATTTCAGTCACAAATGATATCCCTATACTTTATGTAGGGAGAATGCTTGTGACTGTGTGTAGTCACATCTTTCATAGATGATCCACAGAATCTGTAAAAAAGTAATCTTTGAAAGATTAGTACTGCTAGATTTTGATAAGTAGAAATTCCAAATAATTTAAAGGGAAGCTAAACTCACTAAACTGGCAATTTTTAATAGGATAGCATATTCCTACCTCCCTGTAACCAGCGTATTCCGACCTCCATGTAGAACTCCCTGTAGAAAATATTGGACTAAGCTAAAATTGTACAGCTGGCATGAATATTTTATATTTGTTATTCTGGGCATTTCCTTTATTCAAGCATGGATACATTATCAGCCATTACACCATAGGAGTAAATAAAGAGCACACACATGTCCCTCAGTATTAAAATGTAAGATTGTATATTAATATTTTACACTGCAGTTTGCTCTAATTTTTCATGTCCCCAAGCTCCTTTGAGCACCCAGGTTACACATTTAAAAATGCATCTCCTGCAACATCATAGTTAACGGCTTGCAGGTGCAAATATAACCCATTTATGGGTTTACAGTTTTCTGACACCGCCAAGAGAAGGACAACAGCACAAGCATATATAAGTAATGAGTCAACTTAATTTCAACCTGTCCTCATATACCTGAAATATTAGCACATGGTTCTGCTATCACTGCATAATCAACTGAAAATGTGAAATAAAATAGGAATCATTATGCGACACTATAGGCAATTGGGACAATTTTATTGTTGTTGTTTTTCTACCATTATCTGTGCATAGTTAAAATATCCATTTTCTAATGAGAAATAATGCCTTATATTAACCACTTGTTCACATTAACCCAATATCCTGCTTATTTATGTGAGTTTGTCTTATTTCTGCTATTGTTTTTCTCTTGGGCCTAGAGCCCAGAAGAACAACAGATGGTTATCGGTCAAAAGTGTAACTAGGGAAACCAGCAAACCTGCCCAAATTGCTATGGAGACAGCCATATATCTGCTCGCCATTCTATTGCTCATTACATGAGCCTGTTCTGCTCTTTCATGAAAAAAAAAAAAACATGGAAATGAGACCATAAGGAATGAGAAGCATGATTAGCAGTGTTCTCTAATGATTTAACTTCAAGGCGCTATGGTTCAAAAACTATTACAGCAAAGTAATTGCTCATGTTTCAGAATGATTTGTGTAACATAAACGTTTCAAGAAATGATGGGCTAATCATCTAAAAATACAGACAGGAAAAAAAAAGGTTCAGCAAATTTAACATTGAAGTTTTTAAAGCTTAGACTTAGTAATGATAAAGAAGCCACATGCTTAATAAATACTGTGCTTTATCCATTTAGGTAATGATAAAATAGCAATGTAAACATTAACTTTTTCAGATTTAAAGGCAAAATAAACACAAATTTAACCAAATAAACATAAAGCTACATCCACTGCTATATTATGTAACACAATACAATATTGTATGAAATGTATTTTATGAAATACATCCATCAAGTCCAACCCATCTAGCAATATCCTCATTTCCTGCCTAACTGTTGATCTAGAGGAAGGCAAAAAAACCCACCAAATTTATGAAGGGGAAAAAAATTCCTTAAAGTACACAAGTGATTGGAGCGTGCCGGATAATATGTGAACTGGGTCCCGAGTTAATAGTTAATATAATAGATGAAATATCCAATTACACAAAAAGTCCCAATTACTAAATTATTTTGATGTACAGGATTAGGACATAGCAAAGGTAGGAACTTTGTAACTAGTCTCTAGAAAGCGTAAAAACTTACACACTATAACGAGGTGGACACTCCCCCGGGTCCAGGCGGTCCAGTGCGTAGATACTTGAAAAGCAGTGACAGTATTAACATAAAACAATGTTGCTTAAAGAGGATCTCACCAGTCACAGTTGGTGGTCCGGGTGCTGTCTTGCCCCGGACCCCTCGCAAGGTCCAAACGACAACGGCAGAACAAACGAAAACTGGCTGCAGCAATCCTGTGAACCAGTCTCACACGGAGGGAGTGGATAAAAGAACTTCTTTATTAACACATATATCTATATGAACGGATACATGTCTAACACGCCTGGCACTTCGTCTGAGACAAAAAATTCCTTCCTGACTCCAAGTGGCAATCGGAAATTTCCCTGGATCAACTCTACTTTATGTAACAATACTAGTAACTTGCAACATTCCTTCTTTTATATAATAACAACATTTCTGGAAACATTTACTGCTACCCTTTAGGTATATAATGAAAAATGTTTTTATAGGGCATGTCCACTCCTAAAACAAAAATTTGCCCTACTGCTGACACCACTGTGCAGTGTAATAAAAATCCTGACCTTTCTCCTCTACTCCTTATGGTTGTCCTGCATTGCCCTCTGAAAGTCCAGGAAACTGAAGTGCAGGAGCCTCACTGCGAGTAATAAGGTATCTGTCCCTTACCTGTGCTCCTGGAGGACCCTGGCATGCGCAGGGGAGCTCTCCCCCCTCCCTCCCCCCATCTGGATCCATCATCTCAGCCGCAACTTTTAAAAAGTAATAAACTTTTCAGTAGTGAATGGGCCCTCCCAGCAACCCTAATCGCTAGGGTATTACATTAAAAAGGGCACAGTCTGAGATTGGCTAACTCTCAGTTCCCAAAAGTATTAATAGGGGCAGGGGCTGAGGGAACGCAGGTGGGTAAGTTTGTTTCTGTGCACTTTTTTAACTTAAAATCCTAGCATTTAGGGTTGCAGGGGGGTCCCCTAAACTACAAAAATATTATATTTTGTGGTGGAGATACCCTTTAAATGAAACAATACATTACAACAATACAACAAACGTTTACCTCAATATCTTAACATTTATTCAATTGTTAATATTTTGTATTGGTGTGTTTGGGGAATGTAGGACAATAAAGTAAAATTAAAGGGAAATTAAAGTCAGTAGACAACATTATCCTAATTGACAGAGTACATTCAAAATGATACAACACAATTGTTTTGATACACAACTCAGTATCAAAAGCTTTAGCTTTATACATGTTTTTTACAAAACAGCAACTTCCCTGTTTGCACATCGAAAAAAAATTGCACTGAAACTATTAAAAATTGAAAATGAAATAAAGTAGCACATCATAAGGTGTATACACCGCCATGGTTTCTTTTCAATATATTTACTGTAGAAATGATTAACATAAAATAATTTAACCATGCTTATGGAAACTGTTGCACTATTACACGAAGAGTAATTTGCAGTCTGCACTGAATATGCATAAACCGATAAAGCAAGTTACAGTGCTTCGGAAATCATTGAAATATTTAGCTGTTGATTAAAACATTTGGATAACTGTAGCATATACCACTCTAGTTAACTAAAATATAAAAGTTATATTCAAATTAAATTTTAAAGAACAAGCAATTCAATTATGATTTAAAGAAATGGCTTGTTCCTGTTCCTGGTTTTCAGGTTCTTACATATTTTAGCAATATGATGCAAGTTTGTTGTCCCCTTAAGAGACTTCTTTAAAATGTATAATAAAAATGCTGGTAGATCAGCAAATAATTCACCTTGATTGAATATAAATGGGTCCTTTTTTTTTAAACATTTTTGGTTTCTGAGAGCGCTATAGAGCCAAATTAATAAATACAGTACAAATAAGTGCATAGATATTGTGCGCAAAACATTAACCCTAAATTAGGGTTTCATTCAGACTATTACGCTCTACTTTGCCTAGATAGTAAATCCACATTCTTTCTGTTTAAGGCGTTTTTCAATGTTATGTCCTCTGGGTCCTAAACTAATTCTTTGGATCCCCATGTATGAAAACATTATTTATTACATTTATGGGCCATAATGGACTATGGGGGTCTGTTTTCTTTAATTATGGCCACAAGGGTTAGAGTGCATGTAAGGGGTTATTTAGGTTCTGTCCCATTATTGTCTACCTTTCAGTATCACTCACTTTACACTTTATAGCACTAAAAAGGTGGGCTCTTTTTTTAGTGCTACCAGATTTCACCTGACAAAAACGCAGTGGGAAAAATTGACTCCTGACATTCTTAAGGCTCGTACACACATTTGATCCCGGTTCCCAAACATCGATGCCCGATGTGTACGAACGTCTGATTCGGCCAATAATCGGCCTGTGTATGGTTACTTTGTCGGCTGAAACGGCCGCTCATTCAGAGATCTGCAAGCGGATTGGACAATGATCCCCGAAAGAGTGTCCAGTTCAGTTGATAAAGTGCCCAAACATGGCCCAATTCTCTGCCGAAACGGGCGCTTGTACACAGCATGCATCGCAGGTCGGCACCCATGATCGCATGTGTGTACGAACCTTTATACACCAATACCATTGTTTAGCAATGTTTGCCTAAGCTGCCAATTTATTTATAAAAATAGCTCATTTTGATTTTCCTTCTGTGCCACTGGACAAAACATGTATCTGTTCGTAGTGCTAATATAAAATGAAAGCCCAACATATAGTATTCCCATGTAATTGCAGTTATATGCTTTTTTGTAACTTGTTGGTCCTATTGTATACAGATTCCTTTATGGATGCTTGTGTTTCTATTGTACCTCAGTGTAATTGACTGTTACAAAAGTCTTAAACCCTTAAATTAAGTTCATGTCAATATTGGTTTAAATATGTTAAAAAGTTACAAACCATTCCCAACTAGAGTGTGACCTGGATCTTACACATAACCCCTCGGTTTCAAAATCCGAACATTCCATCCGAAACTGGGTGGATAGTTTGGATTTCGGGACTTCGGGATTTATTTTCGAGGGTTACCTAATGTGGGAGGTCATTTTCGGTAACCCTCAAAAATAACCTCAAACGTTAAATAACCCTTGAAAATACGATTGGAAACTTGAAAGTAGTTTTGTTTCATTTTCAGATTTACGGAACTTGGGAAAAACCAAAAACGTAACTTACTTTCAAGGGTTTGGAAAGCAATAGATATGGCTCTTACTTCCCCAAGATGTAAGGAATTTATATATATATATATATATATAATTTCTAGTGTTACGGATCGGCACTCTCTTCTCTGTAAACTGCCCGGGTGCTGTCCAATAAATATATAGAGACCATTGTACTTGAGGACGCACTCACAGGACTTGGCTACAAACAATTTCTTTATTTAGTTAACATGTTTCCGTCTGCATAGCAGACCGTCATCAGAACATCTGATTAAACAACAAACGCTTCCTTAAAACTCGCTCACCCACACCCCCCCTACACGTGTAACCAATGGAATACTAGTCCCACAACCTAATGATCCTCCCCCAGTCAGTGACATGAAACCTGAGCCGGGACCGCAAGGTATGAGAGAGTTAACCCCTCATTACACATAGTCTGATGCACAGTCTGTCTCCCGCACTGACACTTTAGCACTACGGCAGGTTGAAGGGGTTAACTCTCTCATATCTTGTGGTCCCGGCTCAGGTTTCACGTCACTGACTGGGGGAGGATCGTTAGGTTGTGGGACTAGTATCCAATTGGTTACACGTGTGTGTGGGGGGGGGAGCGAGTTTTAAGGAAGCGTTTGTTGTTTAATCAGATGTTCTGATGACGTTCTGCTATGCAGACGGAAACATGTTAACTAAACGCCGTGAGTGCGTCCTTAAGTACAACGGTCTCTCTCTCTCTCTCTCTCTCTCTCTCTCTCTCTCTCTCTCTCTCTCTCTCGTAACAAAAAGCAACTTTATTGCACACACATCAACGCTTTGCAACCGCCCACCGCGGCCATACCAAACCACCCCCTTATAACACGCCTGCTCACACCCCTCCCCCGTGTACCTATGTAAAGTAAACCAGCTCCGCCTTACATCCCTATCAAAGGGGCATGTCTGTACCTGACCCACCCCACCCCAACAGCCAAAGCGTGCACAGTGCCAATAAATAAAACACCCCAAAAGTGACAGTGCATACTTAATATAAATATCTAAAAACACACAAATACGTAAACACATTATCTTATAAAAAAACACCTACTCTGAGACCATATACCGTATCGAGATCTAAAATCTATAAGCACATAGTTATGATAAATCACATAAATTACATGTAGCTTGTTAATAGCATAGTTTCATTCCAGGTTCCAGGATCACCAGTAAAGGGGAACCTATTAAATGTCCATACAGCTTCCAATACTTTGGCTAGTGTGTAATCATGCAATGCCCCCATCAAGGTAAGTTCACCCACAATTTCCAGCTAACCGGACATATATAATCTTATGTATCAATTCAGTCATAGATTAAATTCCGCCCCAAACCTCAAACCGGCCTGAAGATTCCCTGCATGACTGCTCCAATCAAACGGCACGGTAAGTAGCCCACCAGTCCGAGATACACCTAGTCAACGCAATCCCTTTATCACACATATGGGACAGAAAGCACTCGATCATCAAAGTAATCATCGGCTACATAGTCTCCATCTGATGCATGTCTCTCGAACGGGACTATGGGGGCTATCCACAATATAGACCAATGCCCGACCACTGTATTTTATATAACGCCTTCGTCTCCTCGGTCTTCGGTGGCATTCGCGACTTCCGATTCGGCGGCCCTCACGTTCGTGGGCCTGCGCCTTCTTATACTCTGCGAAAGCGCGTTCTTCGCTTAAAGTGACAGTTCGCTTTTTTTATTCAAAATTTTCCCATTATTCAATCTGCTCCTTCCTTTTTGCTGTCCTTCCATTGGTCCCTTTAGTCTTTTTAAACCCCTTAGCCCATTGGTCTTTGCCCGATATAGTGGTTAGTTTATCTATCTTACTGGTGGTGTGCTTTTCTTCGTATATTCTCTGTTATTGATCCTTGCCTGTTTTTTGACCTTGATTCGTATGTGCCTTCACTGACCTTTGCTTATTCCTGATTACGCTTCTTGCTCAACCCTCTGTACTGTGCCTGGCAGCCTGTTTCCTGTTTTTGACCTCTAGCTATGTTTTTGACTCTGTTCTTGCCTGCTCCTAGTCTGTACCACCTATTTTGGTCACTGGCCTTTGTCTCTTCTTCCTTGTGCCTTGCCTGTCTGTTTCACTTCGAACTTCTCCAGTATTCCCGGCCTCAGTTTGAATACCTTGCACTCTAAGTCCAGGGGGCAACCGTGTTCGGTGAGGGGCATCTAGCCTCCTGGCAAACGGGGGCTTGTCTATTGGTGAAGATAGTGGTTGTAGATTGGGGTATTCAGACTGAAGGAATACTTGGGAATCCGGAGCGTTACAGATCTTTTAAAGAAATTAAATTTTATTATAAAAGTCACAGGATTGCTCCATGTTTGAAGCCAACCCTTTTGTATATCTACATATGGCTAGCACCCGGGCACTGCTGGACAGCAAGTAGGTGAGCAGCCCTGAACACTTCTTATGTATTTATGTCTTTTGTATCTGCATCTACTCCTATAATGTGCACATTTTTTTTGATGTTCATACAAAAGACTGTGGGAAGTAAATGTAAATATTGATGAATGCTATTGACATCACAGTTGGATCTCTCATGCTTTTTGACAAACACCAGATGTGATTTTACATTTTTTTTAGTAATATCTTTTATTGTTTCATTTTCATTTAGATTACTGTTTGCAGAGCTCTCATTAGGATTCGGGCATTTAAGTAAATGGGTGGAGCTTTTAATGGGCAGGTTTGTAAAATGTAGATTAACGGAGTCAATGGGATTTAATGTAGAGATACAAGATTCCTTCTGAAAAGCCCAATTGTGACTATGCAGATCACTCACCCTTTAGGTTAAGCCTTATTGTTTGTAGTAGCAAGGCCCAGCATTTTGTACTTGCAGGCAGCTACTCTCTATTTATCTATATTGTTTTATCTTAAACGTTTGGACTAATTATTATCTTTTATTTGCATGAATAATCTTTATAATAAAGTGTGGGGGGTTTCATCTAGGAAATCAGATATTTTTAAGGATTTACTTAAAGAAACCAGTCGTTAGATTTTACATTCACACAAAGTATTTCTGAGCGGATCCAAAATTGCAATGGTAATAAAAAAAAAAAACACTCTGTATACAGCATTTTACTAATGGCAGGATCTCAGTAACTATAGCGGGACATACACAGACCAATCTCAATAATATAATTGGGATTGGTCTGCTAAATTTTCTTCCTATTTCTCGTTTAGGCTGATAATTGCCCGCTAATCAGGCAATCGTCCATTCACGATCCGCCAATTATACGATACAGCAATATCATGATATTGTTCGACTGGAGATTGGATAGTGTATGGGCCCCTTAACAGGAAATATTAGCCACCACTGGAAAAAGAAGCATACTACCGCCACACATCGCTGCGATCAGCTTTATAAATACGTAAAAAATAATGATCTTTGTTATGCGATAGCGAAATAACGAAAATAGTGACCCTTTATAAATATGCCCCTTAATCTGGTAACAGACAAGGAATGCGATTGGAATGCTAGGGACTGTACAATTTTTCTCGCATTAACTTATACGCATCTAAATAGAAGCCATAGGCTTCTATTAGCACATTTACTAAAAAGTGAAAACTGGTTATTAGAGATGTCCGAACTTCGCAATTTTCGGAAAAATTCAAAAATCTGCGAGTGGACCCATTAAAACCTATGAAAATGAAAGTTCGGCAAAATCCGTTCTTCGAAAATACGAGGATTCTTCAAAAATACGGACCCGAAAATGTGGCTTGCTCCGTCCAAAAATGTGAAAAATCCACGAATTTTTGAATTTACGAGGATTTCTTGTATTTTCCCGTATTTTCGAAAATACGAGAAATCCTCGTAATTTCGGAAATTTTCGAAAACGCGGTTCCGAAAAGTTTGGAAGGCGGAAAACCAGCGATATCTGCCGTTCGCGAACGAGGTAAATCTGCCATCACTGGGCCATCACTACTGATTATATGATTTTTATATTTGGAAAAGAACATATAACAGAAATTGATATTTCAGTGTAGACTGTTCTTTAGTAAGTTTCAGTCTATATAATTTCACCTGTTATATAGCAATGCATGCTGCTGAATTCTCAAAGTTGGCTACTAACATTGGCAAATTCAGTTTAAGTTTTCTTTCAGTTCTGAACTGAATTTTATGTTGCTCCCAATGTTTTTTTGCATTTTTCTCAGTGCTGATTGACTAACCGCAAATGCATCTTTTGCAAGGTAGCTGTATTTTGTAGAATGAAATGTAAAATTAGTTTTTACCAGGTGATGTCAACAAAATGTCAAACCACTTTTTTCTTTTCCTTCCTTCTTCAGGTGTAACAGAACTACCGGTACAATGTTAGCAAACATAAATGGTACCGATAATGAAAGGTACCCTTTATATATCTGTTGTATTCAATTAGATCAACTGGACTTGAAGTTTAGTTCTTGAAGACGTTTCGCTAGTCATCCGACTGGCTTTCTCAATTCAGAATGACTTGTACAAGAATCTGTGGCAATTATGTACCCTGGAAAATCCCAATTAGCATATCACAGCCAAGTGTTATGGGCGTGATTGGATAGTGGCTAAGAGGTGTTATAGGAACGCCCAGAGTAAGGTGTAAAAACAGCATTATACATGGCAGACAGTTGGTGTCGAACCCCCCCACCTCTATTTAGGCTTGGTTTCTTTATTTTGACATAAATGGCCTCCTTAACACCTCTCTTGAACCAGTCACGTTCCTTTGCCAATATGTTAACATTACAATCTTCAAAGGTGTATCCTTTATCCTTAAGATGCAGGTACACGGCTGAGTCCTGACCCGAGGAATTGGCTCTTCTGTGCTGGGCCATACGTTGATGCAGTTGCTGCTTGGTCTCCCCCACATACAAATCAGAGCATTCTTCACTGCACTGCGTATATGATGTCGCTTTTCTTGTGTTTGGGTATTGGGTCTTTCGGATGTACCAATAGCTGCCTCAGTGTGTTGTTCGGTTTAAAGTAGACAGGGATATGGTGTTTTTTGAAAATTCTTCTTAATTTCTCGGAGACCCCTGCTACATATGGGATGACCATGTTCTTTCTCCTGTCTTGCTTTTCCCCTTTACTGTTGGTATTCGTGTTGTTTTCTTTCCTTCTACTTCTTTTGACAAAGGCCCAGTCTGGATATCCACAAGTTTTAAGGGCTCCTCTGAGATGTTTAATTTCTTTATCCTTCGTCTCTGTGCTAGTGGGGATGTTCTTAGCTCTGTGTTGCAGGGTTCTGATGACACCCAGCTTGTGATCTTAAGGGTGGTGGGAGTCAAACATCAAATACTGATCTGTGTGTGTTGGTTTTCTGTAAACCTCTACTTCCAGTTTACCATTTTCCTTAACTTCTACCATCTCTCTTCACCTGTATACCCACCAAGGAGGCTGTTGACATGGTGAGAAAACGGCTAGACCAAGACTGCACTCTTACCAGCAGAACTGATCTCAACCCAGAACAGGTGTGTTCCTTACTGGACTTGTGCCTGAATACCACCTATTTCAAATACAGGGATAAGTTCTATAAGCAAAAACACGGATGTGCTATGGGATCTCCAGTTTCACCTATTGTGGCCAACCTTTACATGGAGGAGGTAGAAAAACAGGCGCTTAATACCTTTAAGGGCATAGCACCCAGCCACTGGTTCAGATATGTGGATGACACCTGGGTTAAAATCCGCCAGAAGGAAGTACAAGCTTTCACAGAACACATCAATGCGGTAGACCAAAACATCAAATTTACAAGGGAAGAGGTACAAAACAACAAACTGGCTTTCTTGGACTGCTTGGTAGAAGTTAAGGAAAATGGTAAACTGGAAGTAGAGGTTTACAGAAAACTAACACACACAGATCAGTATTTGATGTTTGACTCCCACCACCCTTTAGATCACAAGCTGGGTGTCATCAGAACCCTGCAACACAGAGCTGAGAACATCCCCACTAGCACAGAGGCGAAGGATAAAGAAATGAAACATCTCAGAGGAGCCCTTAAAACTTGTGGATATCCAGACTGGGCCTTTGTAAAAAGAAGTAGTTTTGGTCTACCGCATTAATGTGTTCTGTGAAAGCTTGTACTTCCTTCTGGTGAATTTTAACCCAGGTGTCATCCACATATCTGAACCAGTGGCTGGGTGCTATGCCCTTAAAGGTATTAAGCGCCTGTCTTTCTACCTCCTCCATGTATAGGTTGGCCACAATGGGTGAAACTGGAGATCCCATAGCACATCCATGTTTTTGCTTATAGAACTTTTCCCTGTATTTGAAATAGGTGGTATTCAGGCACAAGTCCAGTAAGGAGCACACCTGTTCTGGGTTGAGATCAGTTCTGCTGGTAAGAGTGATGTCTTGGCCTAGCCGGGAAAAGCAAGACAGGAGAAAGAACATGGTCATCCCATATATAGCAGGGGTCTCCGAGAAATTAAGAAGAATTTTTAAAAACACTGTATCCCTGTCTGCTTTAAACCAAACAACACACTGAGGCAGCAATTGGTACAGCCAAAAGACCCAATACCCAAACACAAGAAAAGCAACATCATATACGCAGTGCAGTGCAGTGAAGAATGCTCTGATTTGTATGTGGGGGAGACCAAGCAGCAACTGCATCAACGTATGGCCCAGCACAGAAGAGCCAATTCCTCGGGTCAGGACTCAGCCGTGTACCTGCATCTTAAGGATAAAGGACACACTTTTGAAGATTGTAATGTTAACATATTGGCAAAGGAACGTGACTGGTTCAAGAGAGGTGTTAAGGAGGCCATTTATGTGAAAATAAAGAAACCAAGCCTAAATAGAGGTGGGGGGGTTCGACACCTTACTCTGGGCGTTCCTATAACACCTCTTAGCCACTATCCAATCATACCCTTAACACCTGGCTGTGATATGCTAATTGGGATTTTCCAGGGTACATAATTGCCACAGATTCTTGTACAAGTCATTCTGAATTGAGAAAGCCAGTCGGATGACTAGCGAAACGTCTTCAAGAACTAAACTTCAAGTCCAGTTGATCTAATTGAATACAACAGATATACCATGACCTGGATGAATGAGAACCTTCACAAGCGTACCCTTTATATATTTGCTCACAGCGCATTTCTGTTACAGGAGGGGAAAAACTGAAATGTTTTGACAGTTTTAGATCATAGCAATCAATTCCATTTGCTTTTAGTGAGTGTGAGAAGGTACCACTACATATCCCTTAGTTTCCAACTCCCCTTATTAATATATGGGGATATTAAGTTCACATCTGCTGTTGATTTGAACGTTAACTTTTACCAGTCATAGGATCAGTAATGGGGGTGTTAAAGTGCAGGTAATACTTATAATAGGCTAACTAAGAAATTTAACAAAAGGTAATAAGAATACAAGATGTTGCAATAAGAGGTGCAATCGCTAATTACCTTCCCAGTAACCGCAATGCATAGTCCATAGCCCCGAATATCATATTTCAAATCTGTCTTTGGCTAGGTATAAATAGGTTGGGTCCATCACAATCAATCGATAGATCATTGATCAATAAACCAACTGATCTGGAATAAAAGTGGTAGTGCAGAACTTATCAGCTGACCAATGGCGTGGCAATAAAAAGCTGTGATTTTCTGACCAGTCAGGTAATACCACCACTTATTTGGCCTTATTTATGAAATTTCAATGGAGGCAGACATTTAAGCCAAATTATTGATTTGAATGCTTAGCCTTTATACTTATCACTTGCCTGTGTTTAAAATGGTGCATGAACATCAAGCTAATATGATCTTAAATTGTATTGCTAAGATTAAGCCAGAGACTCAAAAAAAAGTCTGCATTGTGCCATAGCAAATCCCTTTTATTTAGGTCCATGCACACATGTGATTGTGGAGCCCGATCTGCGACGCACAATGGTGTACGAATAGTCATTTTGGGCAGCTATGATCGGACAGGAATTGTTGATGATCTTCCGGATCGGATCATAACCAATACCTGACTGAGCAGCCATCACATGGTGCAGGTTGGGCTCACGATCACACCTGTGTACGATGCAAGATTTTTGAGATATTAAAATATATATATGGTGACTTAAGGCAGTAATGTGTAAAAGTATGATAAAGGTGTCCTGCATCCATTGTAAGGATGAACAAAGGACAATTATATGGTAGTAGAGCTCACCTATTCAGTAACTTTATGACATTGTGGAATAGATTTTTGGCAGTGAGAAAAATCAAGTTAGGGCAAAGCAGAGTTTTCTACTAATCTCCTTTCTAGGAATATAGAAGGTCTGGCATGAAAAATAATCACTAGGGTAATTGCAGTCAAACATTCTATAGTCCAGTAAATTTGTGAAGGAGATGCAGCAAATTAATTGCAGTTTTGACATTGACTCACGCAATTATTAGATTTGAACATCATATTTTTGTGTATATATATATATATATATATATATATATATATATATATATATATATATATCTGCTTGTAGAAAAGCAACCACAACATCTAGGAGATTTACTTAGTAAACAAATTTGGATACTGACATTTAGAGGGTTACATATTTTTATTGTTTTGTGGTTGTTGGGATACTGTTATTCATTTCAACAAAATGGTTAAGCCATAGCAGTTTTCTAGGGAATTGTTTTCCATATGGGACAGCCAACAATGCATGAAACCTCTGAACCACCACAGACATTTGGTACTTCGAATAATAAAGAGCTATAAAATTGGATTAGTTGGGTCTAATTTGGAATTTGTGTATTCCCCAGACACCCTTCAAGCTCTTGGGCAGATAAAGCCTTGAAATTTACTACTGTGTCAGGACAGAGAACTGCAACTTCCAGTAAAAGGGAAAAAAAGGATTGTGGGAGGTCGCCGAGGGCAGCAAAGTGACCTCACATGATTTACGGGCCTTTAGCTTAATGAAATTGTTTCAGTGACATGATGGTAAAAGCTTGTAATGGATTGGATGCCCTAATGTAATGAAATTACTCCCTTCTTCCTTTAAAAATGTGCAATTAATATTTACTGAGACTTGACAGGCTTCAGTGTGCTATACTGTGCAGCTTTCTCAGACAGTCAGTATGAACAGAAAGAGCAGCAGTCTACAAGCGAAGCCTCCTCCTGGTTGATGAGCAAAGACTGCAGAGGGGGTGGAGGGACACCTTAGTGACAAGAAAGCCTGGACCCTGGTTCTCTAAAGCAGCTTTGTTACCAAGCCATCCTTTTGACTTTTCCTTCCTTCCTACAGGCAACTGGACAACAACCAGATCAGCTGCATTGAAGATGGAGTCTTCAGAGCGCTTCGTGACTTGGAAATTCTGTGAGTTGACTTTGTGATTTCTTCTGTTGTCTGTGCATGTAATGTGTGTTCACATCCTTTCATGCTGCAGTGTTAAGAGAGAGAGAGAGAGAGAGAGAGAGAGAGAGAGAGATCTGCTCTTTATTCCCCTTCTTGCTCTTGCACCCTGCTGAAAGTGTCACAACCAGTGAAGTGATTTTTTTGTCACCTCCTACAGTGAGGGGTTACAGCTAATTAAAGGAGAACATAACATGTCCCTCCTTTGAATTAGCCTTTAAAATGCCATGTATGTGTCTGTTTCTGTTTAGCAGGACTTTAAGTGCACTGAACACAGTAACAAATGAATGTTTAGAAAGCAGTGCAGGGAGTTAACAGGTATAGCCTAATCCTTGCCATAAGGAAAAAACAGAACAAATGTATCTCACTTTCTTTCAAGTAAGATAAATATTGTATATCGTGCAGGAAAACATGTAAACATTACATCACAAAATATGTGATAATGAATATATATATTTATATACATACACTCATGTACAATTACAATTCAAACATTTTGAAATAACATCTATAGTCATAGATTGTTAGGTTTACATACTTCAAACAGGTTCTTTCTTACTAACCAACTAACCGTTATTTATTAGCCTTTATTATTAAATTTGGATTCACATCTTTCTTTGTCATTGTGAACATGTGCTAGGGAGAGAAAGTAAATAAGGTCCTTAACACTGAGAACAGAGGGAAAACACTGTCAGGGCCTTTTAGTTATGTTTATATATCAAAGGGGCAGGGGCCATAGTGCCAAGATTAGTAGTAAGTATATTGTACAAGACTGGTAGTATATAATTGTACACCGTGGAATATGGGCAGGTTGCTAAATACCTAAGTGACAATTGACCATTATTTGCTTAAATCCTTTAAACAGTTTGGGGAAAACAACATTTGCTTATTGAAGTATAGTTTCTGACAATATTTTCATTTATTTGATTAATAGGGTACACCGTCTTTACAATGTTAACCTTCTGTGAGAGTTAATTCTACATTACTGTGAACACTTTGACATTTCCATAGAAGAAAATATATTTATTCTCTAAAACTATATAGAACAAACAATGTAAAATGTCAGGAACTTAATTGTGTTTTTTCATAGAAATCTTTCATGTGTTATGAAACCAAAAGTGTCAGCAACCCCAAATATACACAAAAATGAAAATGCAAGCATAACACACCACAGGAGAAAGCCTGTTTTAATTGGTAGGCATTGCTAGTTACACATAGCTATAACCTGGTGTAGGTGTGTGACCATATAAACAAATTGATTTGAAATATTACTTGTATAGTATACTGTATGGTACAATGATCAATTATGAAATAAAGCAAATGTTGAATGAGGTACAGCAACTAAGGCTATTCGTTGCCTGTACCCAGGTGGTATTATGATTGCAGGGCCTTAATGATTTCAGTTCCAGGTTACTAAGTATAGCGAAATTTTATTGTCCAAAGATGTTTGTATAATTTGCCCTATACCTATGTTAAACACTACTCTCAATGCCAAAAAAAAAAAAGGGGGGGGGGGGTTATTTCTGAAAAATATATTGATGGTTCCAGCCAGAACAGAACTTTAAGGCCTTGCCTTAGATAAAAAAATTAGATAATCACATTGTCACATTAGATTTATCTAATGATTCCCATACAGACAAGCTGCTCTGTAGTAGCCTAGCATCTTGTACTGTACTATTTGGACACCTCTTGCATGAGAACAGTGCCTGTCAGTCCCTGATATTGTTTAGTGATCATGCACTAGATTGTTAGCTTAAATGGTTGTCACCCAAACTGAAATATTTGTAATAGAAAATCAGGGGGAAAAGTCAAAGCACTGTAGGTTGGATAGTTCTTTTAGAAACATAAGTGACTATAACAAAATACATTTAAAACATTTACCGTAAAATGTAATTTAGACATAATTAAAAATGATTTCTTGGCAACAGGGATTATACTATTTCAATTTAGAAAAAAAAAACTTTTTACAGGAATAATAAAGGGCATGCCCACCCCAAAAATTTATATTTTACAGTTATGTTAATCACCCCTCCAAACTCCATTTTCATAATGCTTGCCTTGTTCCTAAAAGGATTTACAGACCACCAATTCCTCGCCAGGCATTCTCCAGTGCTGTAGCTTCCTGGTATCAGCTGTCATTAACAGTCAAGATCTCTGCTGCTGTGCAAGCTTGTAATTAGTACATTACAGCAGCAGAGGAGGCGTGAACCAACCAGCAACAGTATGGAGTCTGTAAATCCTTTCAGGAGCATCCTGAGGGAAGGTAAATTTAACAAAAATGGGGTTTGGGCGATTAACAAAACTTTAAAATTTAGATTTGGGAGTGGACATGCCAATTAAGCAGCAGATGGGACTGGCAAAACTCTTTAACTTTTATGAAATACCTATCACAGCCATCCAGAATCCTGTATTGTATAATTCAGCCTCTTCTTCAAGCAGTTGTATAATATAACAAGTGTTATACACTAAATTGCTAAAAAATACATTATGAGTTTGTATACATATTTCCAATCCAGGAATACCAACATGCACATTTTAATTTGGCATTTGCTGTTTTCTTTTGGAATACTGTAAAAAGATCGTTGGTTGTAAAATGGACTATTTGTAGTATATTGGGTAGTATAGATTATAAGATAAATATTGTATGGTTTCATTTTTAGACTTACCTTATTGGGCTGATGCAATAAAAGGTGCAAACTTTTGCATATGCTATTAATTTTCAGCAACCATTCAGATATTACTTTTTTACTGGGTTACTACAGTTAGAAAAAATTTGATTGGTTGCTCAAAGTTAATAGTAAACTTTTATTTATTCAGCCTAGAATTAAAATCATCATACCTAAACCTATAACCTCATAATTTTGTTGTCTTGTGTGTTCTCTCTTGTGCCTTATAGATTTGAATGGGCGAATTCTGTAAATCTTTAGCACCAATGCCTGCACATAGATATATACATCTTTAAAATGATTCCTTTAAATGTGGTGAGCTGTAAAAATCACAAATTGAAAAACAGCATGTCACCATGTTGTATCGCATAACACATTATTATTATTATTATTATTATTATTATTATATTATTATAATTACATAATACAGTTTGCTGCATAATCACATTAAGCACCGAATCCTTTGTAAATACATCTTGCAGCTTTTACTGTTAAAAGTCTAGTGTTCAATGATCTATTCACTTGTGTTTCAAGTACTCTTGTCAAGCCATGGTAACTATTTAGCACTTAGTAAGTTGATCTAATTTTGTGCTTATTCATTTTACTCTTTGAAGCTATAGACTCAACATCAGATCATACATCCCTTGGTGTTAAAATACATTAATTTTCACTCTTAAGGCTACTTTTTTCTTAATTAAAATTATGAAATAAAACAAAATTATCCCAAATATCTTCACATTAGTATTCCAAATTAATTTACCATTTGGTGCGTTTTTTAAGGTAGGACATGTGGTTAAGATGCCCATACGTTGTTTACCCTTAGATGTTCCCACAACGTTTCCCCTGATGGACGCACAACGTCCAAAGAACTGCCTAACTGGCTATTTTTTTTAATGGGTCAGACTGGAATCCTTCAGGGCCAATGGGAAGTAAGTACCACCTTCCTGAAAATGTGGTATTTAGACAATAGGTAGATAAGACGTTAATCTACGAATGAGCGTCTAAAGTCTACCTAGTGTATTGCGAGCATAAGAGTGGAAAATTTTTTATATGGAAAACAAAGAATCCATGTTAGTTATTAGTGTGAAGTTTATTATTGTGAATGCTGCTTGGTGGTGATGGTGAATGTATGACATTCTAAATGCAATTAAAAACAAAATGATGTGGCCACACTTATGCAGAAATGTATAGATCCATAAATTGCTGCACTCAAATTAATTACTAAATATTTAGGTAATCATACCCAGGTAAAGTATAAAGGAAGTTGTCCTGTCACTGTGCCCCTTAACTGTCATAACATCGACAAATAAAAAGACCATGATATATACCATAGTGCTAAACCACAAAACACATAGAAGCTTGAAGCCCATTCAGTTAAATTTTATCAGTCTATTACATTGCTAGATGGGTTGGACTGTATGTCTTTATTCAACATCAAATACTATAAACGATAAACATTTTAAAGTGTTTTAAAAAATACACAATTGCCTCATTTACTGCCCTCTGCATCTGTAAATTCAGGGTTGAACGCTAACCTATTCAATACCCTTTAGCGCAAGTTTAACTCCTTTCTAGTGGCGGCTGCACAGATATTGAACCCTCCCTATCAAACACCAAACTGAAGATGTCCAGTTACGGTATTCTTATTTAAAGCATCATTAAAAGAAGGCAATTTTTTAAAACCAGATTTAACATAAGAAGCTTATCAAGACTACCACAAGGTTCCTAAAGTCACCATCACGACTGGTTCAAAAATGTAATGCAAATCCCAATACAGTTTGCAGCTTGTCAGGTGCATGCCAGCACTGCAGCACTTCAACAAAAACAGTACATTGGTTTGCTCACAGCTTGTGAGAGCAGTAGTGTTTTGAAGTAAAGTTAAGATGGTTAAACTGTGATTAATCTTAGATATAATATCTAAGAATTGATTGATGTGGATTTTTGTGAAAGCTAAACGTAAAAATTTAAGGTAGTCTTGAAAGTGTCTCCAGCAACAAAGTTGATGTTAATTGGTGGATACAGTGACCTTACTTTTTATAACAGCACATCACTCAAACATATATATTTTGTTGGTTGATGGTACATGCTGTAGATGAGTCTGAACTGCCATATACCCTTTCTTACTGCTAAAAATATACTTTGCTAAAGATATTTAGTGGCTGTTTTTTTGGTTCGCAATGTAAGTGAACAAGGGTGTGGTCAACAACTTGAAAAACTAACCACATACACAGACATACTGCACACTGACTTCATTGCAGATATGGCAATGCAGCATTTTTATGTCTGCCTATCATGTGATTTATAGTTTTATTCTGCTGCAGAAATGAATTTTAAGGTCAAGTGTGATGTGGATGTCAGTACAATATATCAGAGAACCCTAAATGGACTTCTTAACCTAATATAACATTCTGTTTTTGCAGAGGATGGGACATGCACCCACAAACCATATTACTTTTGTCTCATAACAACTAGGAAAACTAGTATGGTTTGCCAATAGCAATAGTAATGTCCACTAACTGCTTATTTGCAATAACTAGCAGCTATTTATTTTTCTGCTTATTTGTCATGGGATGAAGTCTTTGTGGTTCAGGCCATTGCTTGAATACTTTTTTCTTATTTTTGGCAAATACAGTAACCTTTTGTTACTGCGTGTTTCTGGCAGAATTGCTTTAATACAATTACCAAGGTCACTGTTACTTCATTTTACAGAATGAATCATAGAACTTACACACAAACCAGAAACAATAATTTCATTTGCTAAACTGACGCTGGTGCAAATAATGTAATATATGCATACTTACATTGTGTTGTGTCGAGTTGATCTCAAACTATTTTTGATTCATTCATTACAAATGCATTAAGTGTTTGGTCTGGAAAGGCCAACAACATTTATAATGTTTAATAACTACTATAAGCTTGAAACAGAAATTGTATTTTTTTTTTCAAATCAATTTAACAATTCCTCACCTTTAGTACACAATGTATTGTTTCTATTTTTCTTATAAAACATACAGTATGTCATAGATAATACATATATGTAATAAAAGGTGTCAAAAACTTTGGCTGTTAAAAATGTTACCTCAACGATGCACAAATCAAGTGTATACTTTTCTTTGTTTGCGTCCTTGGATGACGCAGGGATACTTTCCTATAGCCGTTTGGAGTTGGGAAGGAATTTCTACCCAACCCCTTTTAGCTGGGTTTTTTGCCTTTCTTTGGATCAACTGTTAGGTAGAGTTAAAAAGGAGGGTAAAAAGTTTGGATTTGATGGACTTATGTCTTTATTCAACCTCAATTACTATGTTACTATTTTAAAGGCCATGTCAGAAAACATACTAGTATTCCTTTCACAACATTTACAACATTCACAGCAATGACAAAACAGCTGTGAAAAGATTTTTATTCCTAAATAGACATCTAACATTTTAGTAATTAATATCACCAAAAAGAACAATAATGATTTAGGGAAACATATGCTTGCTTTCTTTAATATATGTGTCTGCTAGAAATTTAAATAGCATTTTTGAATTAATTATCTAGATTTGATATACTTTTTAGTAGTCTTGCAATAAAACATTTTAGAAAAAGCTTAGAAACTAGATACTACCCATTAAATGAAAGAAAGAAGCATTTCAATGAGAACACACCTTTTAGGATGCATCTCTTGTGTGGTTTTAAATTAAATCCTTACAACTAGATATCATTCATCTATATAATTCATCTATATCAATTTTCTATAATCCTATTGTATTAAAATGTAATCCAA
This sequence comes from Hymenochirus boettgeri, assembly GCA_019447015.1. Taxonomy (NCBI): domain Eukaryota; kingdom Metazoa; phylum Chordata; class Amphibia; order Anura; family Pipidae; genus Hymenochirus; species Hymenochirus boettgeri. The sequence goes on from CM033471.1 coordinate 62,608,975, forward strand.
GTGATCATATTAGCTGTATTCTTTAGACTTAAGAATTCTAGATATCTTAAAGAATGCAAGAATATTCTTTTCCTCTTTTATCAGTGGGGATCCTGGAAGTAAGAAATGACTTCTTGTTTCTTAGATTTTGTGGGCAGTGCTATTCATATAGCATAAGACTGCAAAATACCTTCTGTTATTAGAAGGCTCTGCTTCATTTTTATGCTCTGGAGGGCTTTTGCTCCTTTTGGCCCATCTCTTCTTAAGCTGCCTTGTCTATTGTGCTTCCAAGTCTTACCCCATAGAACCATGAATCTGTATCTTGAACTGACGAGATCTAACAAGATCAAAACATGTCATGTCTGCAGGTCAGATGATTGACCCCATACCATAGGCTGTATTACATGTTAATAAGCCAATGGTTCTGGAGAGCATTTGCATATTTCCACCCCTTACTCTGGGGAACCTGGGAGTAAGAAATCACTTCTTGTTTCTTATTTCATATAGTATGAGACTGCAAGATACCTTCTGTTATAAGAAGGCTCTGTTCCCTGTTTCATCAGTTGTAAACCTAAAGAGGCAATTTTGCCATTCTCTTTATTAGGTTTAGTTTATAAACTCTCTATTAGGTTTAGTTTATAATTTTACTCAATTTAGATTATTTGAAGAAGTAGTGATGTAGAATTTTACAAGATATTAATATTAGTGCATAATTATAAACATTAATGATGGAAGAATAGACATGGTAGACAAAACACATTAAAGACATAATATTAAGTGTAATTAATTCTAAATTGGAATTATATAGGTTATATTAATAGCACTCAAAAAAAATGCAGTGATTAGATATTTGTATGAGTTTTAATGCGCAGATTTCAAGTTAATATATCAGGGTTTTCTAGAGCAATATAAAGTCATTAGGTTGTTACTAAAACTGCTAACCTTGCAGGCACCGCAATGATGTAGTCACGCTAAATGATAAAACATTGGTTATGGTGGCCATAGACACAACAATCTCGGTCGTATGATATCAGTATATTAGTACAATTGTCGGATTGTGTATGGACAAGCAACAATCATCCAATCATTTTTCGTATCGTCTAGCTGAAATGTTTTACCTGACAGGCAAGTCAATATTATAACTGCAAATTGTACAATCTTTTTGTAGTGTCTATGGCCACCATTAATGTGTCATTTATTTTCGGCCACTGCGCCTCTTGGTGCATCAACCTGTTACTAGAAGACTAGATATGTAGACTAGAAACTAGAGACTGCTGCCTTGGTTTTGCTGCATTGAAGCTATGACAATTAAAGTATTGGAAAGAGAATGTGTATTAACTTCCTACTGTGTGATTTGATTTTGTCATATCAAAAAAATTATAAAGGCTTCTTAACTTTATATATCCTTGAATATTTAAAATATAGATTTATTTGCTAATCATAAACCATTCTAAACAAACATTTTCCCATCCACTTGATATAATATCCCACCTATTATATGTGAAGCATTTAACAGACTCTGTACTTAAAAATATTCTCCTGTGGCAACTTATATTGCACTTGTAAGGCTTTGAGGTAAATAAAAATGAAAAGTAATACCAGTTACAAGAAACTAAAACTTAAACGTATGACCTTCCCATTACTGTAGACCCAAAATATTAATAATCGTTTGTCATAAGTTTAAATAATGTTTGCAAGCTATTGAAAATTCTTCACATGAAAACCAGAGACTAGATTTGTTGCAAATTGTCATAATGCAGCATTTTTACTGTCATGCGCCAACAGTATTTAAATTTTTTTATCATGTGACTTAGAATGAACCAATCAGGTGACAGTCTAGTTATTAAAATAGCTAGGATTGCACCAAGACAAAAAGATGTAGCGATAGCAGCAAAATAGCCGGTCTTTGAAATGGGATACATATTTGGTAAGTAAAATGTATAATGCACTTCAATGACTTTTAGTTTATTTAATTTGTAATTAAGGTTTTGCTTTAAAATTTTACATTCATACTTAGCTTTAAAAAAAATTCTTTATTAACTTTTTGGATCTTTCACACATGGTATTATGTGAGTCTGTTCATACTATATTGGGAAGTAAATTGTGAGTAAATTTTGTGAATTCCACCACCTTAATGACACACTTGCAGTATACTGCAAGGCAACGTGTTCTATTGTCTTAGTTATTTTATGTTGTGTAATATTTGAAAACTCTTGTATATTTTAATTTTAATTTTTTTATTGATAGACTTTAGATCCAAAATTTCTTAATATGGTGCAAACAATAGCACTAAATAATGAACCCTGAGGAAAACTATAAATGTAAATTTAACATAATTAAAAAAAAACTGATGAAAATGTGTTAATTTTTTATTTTGAAACTGGTTAGTTTTGAAAAGATTCTATATGAGAAATAAATTTTAAAAAATGAAAGAGCAATTCAGAGAAAAAGTTGAGTTGTGTGCATAAAAAGATCTTTTTGTTTGTTTGTTTCTTAATACGGTTTTCAAATTTTTAGCAGAAGCTTTAAATTTTGCAAAATAAAAAATAAAAAATAGCGCATCACAGAAATGTTTGGAATAGGTTTTGTCATTTATTTTAATGCCCTTACAGTAGTTTTTCTGCTATATCATTGTGCTTTCTTCATACTGTAGCAACTACAGAAAGGAATGATCATAGAGAGAATGGACAGAATAGACTAAACAGGTATTCAAATTAGATGTGCCCTCCATTTGGATCACCTTTAAAGGGGCTTAATGAAGGCTAACCCCGAACAATGGTTTTTATTTGCCTGTGTCACATTTCTTGAAGCTTTAACATTTAGGGTAACTTTTTAGATCATAAATATTATTTAAAAATGTTTTTTTAAAATATGTTTTATAAAAATAAAAAAATACATATATTTAATTTATTTGTATGGCTTGTTACCTTAACCCATCTTTAAAGAACATCAAAGTACTTCAAATAAAGTGACATGATTGCACTTTCAGAAATCTAACATTGAATTCTAAAATTCTAATCATATTTACAAAGATTCTTCAAGCAAGAGTCTAAAACCCAGGAACACAAGTGATTAAAAAGAAAATCTTTTGTATATAAGATGATTTCCTAGCCTTGAAAAATGCTTGCAAAATGGCAGGAAGGAAATTTGTTTGAATGTACCATAACTTTATGTATTGTAAATAAATCTATTAAATAAATATACATTTTGTAAATTGTACTGAAATCATACATAATCCTGGTTTATTTAAATTAATTAAAACCACTCTTAAGTCTTAAAGAATGCCTCCTTATTAAATGTTTTAATTTTAAATAATTGGTGTGTGCGCTTGGTTTATAGATTTGATTCAGCTGTGAATTGAATTTAACATTAACACTATAAAAGAAGAGTAGGTGCTAGAAGATCTAACATTTCATCTAAGGATCTAAAGAGAATATTACATTTTCTTAATCCATTTATTTCACTCGTGATTTTGTTTGCCTTTAAAAATGGAAGTCTCAAATTAATTTAGTTAAAATGCTTATTAATATTGTCTTAAAAACATCTTCACCAATATTTATAACATTACATTAAAAAAGCAAATAATGGACACTGCCTTAGAATCATTGTGTTTAATTTCTTATTGCTAATTTTGGCCCACTAAGAATAATTTATCTTGAAATGCCTCTTCAATGTAAATTCATTTTAGTAATTAGGCAAAGTAATGTGTTGTATGTCTTGCAGTCTTCATTCATATTTTCATATTTATGTGCCTCTGGTTTGTGATCACACACACATATACAGTATATATACAAACCATTCTAGTATGCACATATTCATAGTTACATGATTCCACTATTAAAGGGACAGCAGAAACATCTGTGTCCTGAAGTCTTTTGGACCTGAAAGAATTTATATTCATGAACCAAACTTTTTAGTTGTATTTAAAAATTTTATAGTGTACAGAATTTTGACAAAATTGCTTTTATTCAGGTAGAAAAGTAGCAGTTGATTAAAGCAGATACCCCTATTAAATCCTAAAAGCAAATAAAATAGCTAGTGCTAGACTGATGGTTAACTGTCTATCTCTTGTTTATGTTTACTATAAAGATAAACATTTAGCTATAATTTTAGTTTACTTTTAGGCTGGGTACAAACCGATTGATATTTTCATATATAAGACGGTCGGGTTGAGAAATCGCTGCGTCTGTGCTTTCGCTAAGGACCGGTGTATGTCACCCATTCACCCGGATCGGGTGAAAGGGCAAACAGGCACAGTGGTAAATCATGGCCAATCGTGACAGTGATTCATCCCAACTGCTCGATTGTGGCGAACGGTTGATCAGGGTGAAAAATACGCCCATGTTTACCCAGCTTTACAGAAACATTAAGAACGTATTGGTTTAATTGAGAATCAAAATTGGATTGCTTCTACAACACTTTTACATCCATACCAATTCCTCGGCTTTCCCCATAGATTATAATCCACCAATATGGATGGCGTGCCTTTGCAGTAAAGGTAAACATGGCAAACACCGGGTTGATATTTTGTTCATTCATCAGATACTTATGAATCAGGCAAAAAAATGACAAGGGGTTTGCATATTTTTCTGATGATAACAAGCAGTTGATCAAAAAAAATATGGTTAGATCAGGCAGATCATTTGCCATCAACTTCATGTTCCAGTACCCATTTTTAGTATATTTCAGATTGAAATATGTTGAAGATCAGAGGTGTAAGGTGAGAAATTTTGACCGGTTTTCTGATCAAATTTTCTTTTTTAAAATGTTGGATTGCGAAAATCAAACCATGCATAGCATTCTTAACTGAAAAGAGTTAAAAGGACACTAAGCTCATGTAAAAACTAACTACTCTTTGGTTACTAACACAATCAGTGACCCTGACACACAAAACTATCCATGTGTTAATTGAGTTGACTTGCTACCCTTTGCTTACTGCACAAAAGTAGTGTCTTGTTGAGGTGTACCTTAAGCTACTACTAGTTTCCAGCACTGTTTTTCTTATGTTCCTGAATTGATTTAAGTATGAATTGTTTGCTAGCGCTAGTGTATTTTTACAAGGTTTGTGCTTCTACCAGGGATTAACCAGGGAATTTTAGTACCATATATTTTAAATGTATATTTATCACTTCTACATAAGATAGCTTGCGCCTTTCATCTGTTAGTCTGTAGTTGACTAGTGGTACTTGGTGTGGTGCAGCGCTAATGAAGCTGCTATACAGATGTAACCCTGGGCACTTTATGATGCATATAGTGCATGTATCAACAATTAAAGGATGCGGCAAAAACACTTTTCCCTTTTAATTTACATTTATAAATTCCAATTTTTACATTGGAAATTACAATGTATCTTACCTCTGTATAGCATGCAGTCCATGCACTAAACAAATATCAAGTACAGAATCCATGCACTAAACAAATATCAAGTACAGAATACAAATGAGAACAAAGATCAATGTGTTTTCACAAGGACAGACAAAAAATGATTTGTATAAAGCAACTAGCTGCTTCATTTAATTTTTTTTCAATTGAGTAAGAAAAAAAACAGGTATAACAGCTATGTATGCCATGGGATTAAGGATTAGTCACACAAACCTAGAGAGATGCCAAACATAAATTTGGCATCTCAAATTAAAACCATAAAAAAAAACATAAAAGGCATCTCAAACATAAAAACATAAATAAAACTTAGTTTATATACTCTGGTGTTATATAAAGAAATTAATGATAACCCTATTCCACAGAAGATTCCTTTTTTATGTTTTGACATTTTTTGAAATATCATTAAGGGCATTAAAATTGATTGTGTTACATTAGTTTATACTAATTCACATCAAAATCAGAAACTGATCAGTATTAATATGTAAAAATGATTATCATACTTAAAAGTATGTCTTTTAATATATTTTATCTTTCGGTTATGTGTGCATCAATTATGCAGAAATTAGCAAATAACGGTGTAGAATACAAATGCATTAATGCAAATAATTTAGATTATAAATTAATCCGTAACATACAGTTCATGAGTACCAAGAGTTGAAATGAGTGTAATATCAAACAATCAAAAGGACTACTTTTAACTTCACTGTTTAAAAGGGGGGTAAAGGTATTTACATTATAACTGTTAGGAAGAATAACCCAACATGTCATCCTTGACTCCCATTATGTCTTATTGTCTTTTATATAGAATTATATTTATAGGGCATTGAGGCATAATAAGGCATACAGTTGGAAATCCTTTCAGAAATACAACATATACATTTGAAACAAACTGTAATTTTATTATTCTTTGGTCCTTTCTAAATTCTTTCAATATGTCTTTAATTTTGTTTGAAGGATCTATCTTGCTTGGTGTATGACATGTGTAAGAGATTTCCCAAATTTACTTTATCTGATCACTTTATCCTCTCTAGTTACCAGTTATAGAAAGGATAGGATCCGAAGAGGCAAAGCAGTTCAGTGGCCCAAAATTAGAAAGATAAATAGTCACAAGTAATTCTCCAACTTCCGTAATATTGTATCATTGTAACATGCGGCTATTAAAAGATTAAATAAAGAAAGTAAAAAGTAGTGCCATAATAAAGAAAATCAAAGCAAATTATTTCTTGACACACCCTCTACTGTAGTGCAGAGATTGCATTCATAGTGTTGTAGAGAAAGGGCTTCTGAACTGTAATAGGAAAAGTGGAGAAAGGTTAGCTGGATGGGAAAGGAAAATGAGATCAGACACTTACCTGATGTTCTGTTTTCAAAGAGCTAAGAGTTGGCTTAGGAATTTGTTTTGTGAGAGTTTCCCTTAATTTCGTTCAGTGCTTTTTTCTGGTGAATAGTTCCAAGTTTCATTTTCTTACGCATATTTCACAATGCAGGTGTACTTAATTGGAGTACATAGCTTCATAGAAATTTTTTAGGCTATCAAGTTCAACCTCTCTATGCAAAACCCAGCACCCCCAAACCCAACAAAAAGCACAGCCCCCTCCACCCACCCAGACCGTATCCCCAGTGCACCAACCTGAACAAGGACACAGCTAATCATATGTGCACACATGTTAAAGAAGGTGGTGTCATTTATATGGAATTCACACATGAATGCAATCACCAGCTGTAACCCTAAAACCATAGTACAGACATACAACTGTGCACTTGATGACTGACACCCGAATACATGATGAACAGCCGTTTTGGTGACAATTTGTTTGTGTATGGATATTCTGTCAGGCATCATTGTAGATCCCCTGGGTCGGATTGCTAGCGATTCCCAACCGAATGTCCATACACAAATGCACATCTGTACCTATCTTTACTTAAAATATTAATAATCAATCTGAAACTGGACATTAGTGTTGGTGTCCCTTACAGTGTGGACTTTTAGATTTTTATTTACATTGTTGTTAGTGTGATTCGACTATCCACTGTTGAGATATTGATAATTAATAATATCAGGGCCTGACAGTTTTTGAATAGTTTTTCATCTTTATGTAATTCCTTAAAGGGCATGTCCACCCCCAAAATTATAATCCCCCCCACTACTGGCCCCATTGTGTAGTGTAGTTTAATCCTTACCTCACATCCCAGCTCAATATGGTTCTTCTATAGTCCCCCCCCCCCAAAGTCCCCAAAACTGCCCACCAGGAGGATAGCAGAGTCCATATAGGACTCTGCCTCCTATCTGGCCTCCGGGAGAAGTTTGGCATGCGTACTGCAGCCCTTCTCCCCCTCCCTCCCCCTCTCTCCCTCTCCCTCCCAATTAGGAATTAGGATTCCCTCCCCCTAGTGTTAAAATCTTTTTACATAACATTCCCCCTGTCCCCCCAGCCCCAACCTCTATATTTGTATTATCAGAAAATGCCCAAAACATTACTTACCTTCCCTCTTTCCTCCGCCACACTGAACTCCCAGCAGCCGCATCCGTGATTGGCTGCCACTCAGCCAATCACAGACGCGACTGCCGGTCCACACCCCTCGCAGTCACAGACGTGACTGCAGGCCCTCGCAAGGGCCTGGCAGTGCGGTGGAGGAAAGAGGGAAGGTAAGTAATGTTTTGGGCATTTTCTGATAATACAAATATAGAGGTTGGGGCTGGGGGGACAGGGGGAATGTTATATAAAAACATTTTTAGAAGGGTGGATATACCCTTTAATCCTGAAAGAATAGCAGGGATAAGTGGAAATTAACATCTTTAATATTCCTACCAAACAAATTTAAGGCTGGGTACACACGGAGGGACTATTTGTCCCAACCGATCGCTTACTATGAGCGAGCACTTGGCCGGACAAATATTCGTCGGTTGTGGCAAATTCCCATAGGGAACTACACGATTGATCGGAGTTTTTGACATGTATGTTCATCCTATACGGACAAACGGACGATCAAGGTCAGTCGCGGCCGGCCGCCCCACACCGGGAGATATTTTCGGCCGACCAAAAATATCTTCTGGTGTGTACCCAGCCTTAGTCTAAAAGCCATTTTTTAACATGAGAAGATTTATTTCTGGATGTTAATAATGCTGCACTGGAATTAAAAATAATTACTGTGAAAGAAATAGCATTGCACATAAACAAAGCTTATGTAAATATCTGTGAACTTGCGGTAGGAGACTTTTACAGTTTCATAGGAAGGTTCACTTACATACAGGCACTCAATCCACCACCCTCTTTAGACGCCTGGGTGCTGTTGAGTAATCAAAAGTAATACAGAGAGATTGGCAAATTCAACGCACTCGCAGGACTTATTCATCCAAGTGTTTTATTGTGTTCAATACATCACTGTGTAGGCAATGTTTCGGCACATTTCTAGGTCCCTTTCTCAAGCCAAAATATAAATATATATATATATATATATTTATATATATAGCATACCAACATAGATAGAGTTGCAGATGATGACGGCTGCAACTCATAGCCGAAATGTGTTGTTTCCACTGCATCAATAAATGGTTTGATATGAAAAGACCCCTGACTGCTCTATTTATCTTGGTATGCTGTATGGACTTTCTATAGTAGCACCGGGGCAGGGGATCACGGAAGGAGTGAGTGCGGGATTTCACTGATATATAAAAAAAACAAAGTTTAGATCCACTTTAATCTGATTAAGAATTTGTGATGGTACACAGTAACAATTGTTTCCTATACTCTGTATTGAGAATGATACTACAGTAAAGGAATCTAATAAGGATGTAGCTGAAATTATCCGCCTGGCCCCATAAATCTCAGTGCCGATGGCAGTAGTTTGTTGGTATTGTGATCTGTCATTTTTGTGCCATCACATTCCCAATATTCAGAAAATCCTGTTAAATCTACTGCTAAACATAGTCCATGAAGTACAACTTGCTAATGTAATGTAGACTTTTGTAGATTGATGTGGAATTTGGTTGTGACAATTTGAATTCACAGTTCCACCAACCTGCTGGCAGTGGGTTTTGGCATCCCTAGTTACAATTAAAGCAGAAAGCCAAAATATTTCTGAAATACTCCATTAAAGTTTGTTTACAATTTCACCACTTTAACATGCTTAATATAGATTTGTTGCAAAAAATGGTTGTGTAGTCATTTAACCTTATATACAAACAAATCTGGGTATAGTGTAGCTAGCTAAAATTTTGTACAATATTTGCAATCTCATAATAACATGATGGGAGATCAATAAAAGTTCTTATCGTTTAAAATGGTGCTAATTTAGCCCCAACCAATCAGATCTTATTTAACATTTGAAAGCTAACATCTGATTGGATGGGACAAAATTAGCACCATTTTTAACTATAAGAACTTTTATTGGATTCCGCTCTTGGTTCCCTGTTATTAATACTTTTTATTTACTCAAAATATGGATTCTTTCCAATCTCAAACAGACCTAATTTTGTATTCCTTATTCTGTATTTATTTTTAACTTAAATACCCATATGCTCATGATAGGAGCAAAATAGTGTAAAATAGCAATTATTACAAGGCCCCAGGTTCCTGTGCAATATTCAGTAGTATAGATAAGATAAAAAAGAGAAGACTATAAAAGTACATTTTATAAGAATTCTCAGCTTGAATTCTGCATGATGTGGCAGTTTCAGAATTATACTAAAGACTTCAATACCACTTGCATATCAGCAGGGTATTTTCAATATTTCCTAAATCTTTCTTTATTTTTTTTAGCAGTTTTGCTGCCATTTGTGAAAAACAGAATATTTTTTGTTAGTATAGTAAATGCTTGTGAAGGTTCTCATTCATCCAGGTCATGGTATATCTGTTGTATTCAATTAGATCAACTGGACGTGAAGTTTAGTTCTTGAAGATGTTTCCCTAGTCATCCGACTGGCTTTTTCAATTCAGAATAACTTGTACAAGAATCTGTGGCAATTATGTACCCTGGAAAATCCCAATTAGCAAAGATGCAGTTTCACGGCTGAGTCCTGACCCGAGGAATTGGCTCTTCTGTGCTGGGCCATACATTGATGCAGTTGCTGTTTGGTCTCCCCCACATACAAATCAGAGCATTCTTCACTGCACTGCACTGCGTATATGATGTCGCTTTTATTGTGTTTGGGTATTGGGTCTTTCAGATGTACCAATTGCTGCCTCAGTCTGTTGTTCGGTTTAAAGCAGACAGGGATACAGTGTTTTTTGAAAATTCTTTTTCATTTCTCGGATACCCCTGCTACATATGGAATGGCCATGTTCTTTCTCCTGTCTTGCTTTTCCCCTTCACTGTTGGTATTTGTGTTCTTTTCTTTCCTTCTACTTCTTTTGACAAAGGCCCAGTCTGGATATCCACAAGTTTTAAGGGCTCCTCTGAGATGTTTCATTTCTTTCGCCTTTGCCTCTGTGCTAGTAGGGATGTTCTCAGCTCTGTGTTGCAGGGTTCTGATGACACCCAGCTTGTGATCTAAAGGGTGGTGGGAGTCAAACATCAAATACTGATCTGTGGTGGTTTGTTTTCTGTAAACCTCTACTTCCAGTTTACCATTCTCCTTAGCTTCTACCAAGCAGTCCAAGAAAGCCAGTTTGTTTTTTTGTACCTCTTCCCTTGTAAATTTGAAGTTTTGGTCTACCGCATAATGTGTTCTGTAAAGCTTGTACTTCCTTCTGGGGAATTTTAACCCAGGTGTCATCCACATATCTGAACCAGTGGCTGGGTGCTATGCCCTTAAAGGTATTAAGCGCCTGTCTTCTACTCCTCCTCCATGTATAGGTTGGCCACAATGGGTGAAACTGGAGATCCCATAGCACATCCATGTTTTTGCTTATAGAACTTCCCCCCTGTATTTAAATAGGTGGTATTCAGGCACAATCCAGTAAGGAGCACACCTTTCTGGGTTGAGATCAGTTCTGCTGGTAAGAGTGATGTCTTGGCCTAGCCGAAAAGCAAGACAGAGAAAGAACATGGTCATCCCATATGTAGCAGGGGTCTCCGAGAAATTAAGAATTTTCAAAAACACTGTATCCCTGTCTGCTTTAAACCGAACAACACACTGAGGCAGCAATTGGTACATCCGAAGACCCAATACCCAACACAATAAAGCGACATCATATACCAGTGCATTGCAGTGAAGAATGCTCTGATTTGTATGTGGGGGAGACCAAACAGCAACTGCATCAATGTATGGCCCAGCACAGAAGAGCCAATTCCTCGGGTGAGGACTCAGCCGTGTACCTGATTGTTAAGGAGAAAGGGCATACCTTTGAAGATTGTAATGTTAACATATTGGCAATGAACTGACTGGTTCAAGAGAGGTGTTAGGAGGCCATTTATGTGAAATAAAGAAACCAAGCCTAAATAGAGGTGGGGGGGTTCGACACCAACTGTCTGCCTGTACAATCTGTTTTGACACCTTACTCTGGGCGTTCCTATAACACCTCTTAGCCACTACCATTCACACCCTTAACACTTGGCTGTGATATGCTAATTGGGATTTTCCAGGGTACATAATTGCCACAGATTCTTGTACAAGTCATTCTGAATTGAGAAAGCCAGTCGGATGACTAGTGAAACGTCTCAAGAACTAAACTTCAAGTCCAGTTGATCTAATTGAATACAACATATTTAGTATAGTATAGTATAGTATAGTATTCATATTAACCATATTTAGTTTGTTTCTGTACCATATCCTTGGTTAATTCAAGTGCACTTGAATCTTTTATACCATTATTGCTACTATACTCTATGATATCTGTACTTGAATCTTCTATAGTGTTACAGAGGGAAAAAAATATTCAAGACATTTGCTTTATTGGCATACCCGTACTAAGTTATCCCCATTATTTGGTGCCACATTCTCAGTCCTCATCTTACTATTAATATACTTAAAAAAATGTTTAGGCTTGTGATGCTTTGTTCAGCTATCTTAACTTCATTATTAATTTTAGCTAGTTGATTGCTTTCTTACACTCCTTGTTACAGTTTTTATAATCCCTAAAGGCCCTTTCCGTTCCCTCTGACTTAAGGTTTTAAATGCCTTTTTCTTCCTTTCCATTTGCCTCTTTACATCAAAATTCAGCCACATTGGCGGGATTAATTTTTGTACATTTACATTTTTACATTTAACCTTTACATGATAATACATTATCCCAGTTGACATTCTGAAGAGCTACATAACATTCCAAATGACACTATTTCATGGTCACTATTCCCTAAGCTTCCAGTTACCCTTATATCTATATGCGCTCCATGATGTTAGATATTACCAGATGCAACAGAGCTCCTTTTCTAGTGGAACTTCAACCACCAGCAAATTCAGGAACTCATCTCATTTTCTGTGATGGCAGTTCCACTACACACCAATTAATGTCAGGGTAATTAAAGTCCCCCATAATGAGCACACTCCTCAAACTTGCAGCCTTTCAACTGCATATGAGCTGACTCACCTCCTCTCTGCTAGCATTTGGCGGCTATAGCGACACCAACAATGACATTACCCCCCTTCATGTTGCCTAATTCCACCCATATTGCCTCCACTTTAATATCCGTATCGCCAGTTATCTCTTCTTTTAAAGGGCAACTAAAGCCACAGAACAAAACTGAACCAAAGTCAGGACACCTTGATATAAAACCATGAATCTGTGTCTTACCTCTCATTTTGAACAGGCACTGGGAATTTACCTAAATAACATATGGTTTGTGCTTTACTTCTCAGCATTCTAGTATCACACAGTTTGGTCAACGACCACTATGTTCTGCACATGCTCAGTCCTTTGCTATGGCACAAACTTGTTACAGTTGATCACACCCATTAATAATATTCTAGCCAATCCTTTTACAGGACAGATAAAGCAGGAAGCATGTGACTGGGTCAGGAGGTGTGGTCTGACACTGCACATACATACAGATACTTCATCCAGTTCTTAACAGGCTTTGTTTACTTTAACAGAGTTGCATTTTATAGTTTATTGGTGTTTTTAGGGGGGTTGTTTTCAGATTCTGGAGTATAAAAAATTGGTTTTAGTTCTCCTTTAAATTTGGCTTCAATTCTTTTTTAACATAAAACACATACTCCTCCCCATTTCCTTTTTGTCTGTCCTGCCTTAACAAGGAGTATCCTTCTAAATTTACAGCCAGTGGTGAGAACTGTGCAACCACATTTCTGCTATACCTATTTACCATACTTTTCATTCAACGCCATAATTACCAATTCATCCATTTTGTCAGCCAGGCTTCTCGCATTTGTAAACATACATTTTAGATTATGATCCTGTAATTTGTTCATACACTTTAATACACATGCCTCCCTATCATCTATGCTAGCCCCACCCCCCTTTCCACCCACCACTGGCCTATCTACACCCTGCTTCCTCCTGGGCTATCTATGCCAGTGAGACTGCTAATACCCCCCCAACCTAGTTTAAAATCCCTACAACCTTCTAGCCATTTTCTCCCCTAAAACACGCGCACCGCCATCAGTGAGGTGCAACCCATCCCTACTAAAGAGCCTGTACTGACAGCAAAATCTGCCAGTTCTCTTATAAACCCAAACCCTTCTTCCTTCTTAGCCCCGCATTAATGCTCCTAAGCTCCTGCTGTCTCCCTAGCGTAGCACGTGCGGCAGTAGTGTTTCTGAAAACACTATCCTGGAGGTCCTTGCTTTTAACTTGGACCCTAGCTCTTGGAAATCATTTTTAGGACCTCACCTCCTCCTCTAACTTTGTCATTGGCACCAATGTGAACCAAGACCGCCAGTCACACCCGGCCCCCCCCATAATCTGTCTACTGACCACCCCATGGCGAACCCTAGCACCAGGCAGCAACACACAGTTCGCCATGTAGGGTCTGGCGGCAGATTACCCTATCTACCTTCCTATAATGGAGTCCCCTACCACTACCACACTGCCTAGCATTCCTGATCCTTAGTTCCTCCTCCCTTGTATCAGAGATGACAGTCCCCTGGGTCCTTAAGGGACTAGCCCCCCCATACATGCTAATTCCGAGGTGTCCTTCTCCACTTCATCACCTAAGGCAGCAAATCTGTTGGGATGGGCAATCTGGAAGAAGCCACCCTACCCTTGCATCCCCACTTCCCCTAGTAACCCTAACAAAACTACTTCCCCCTCACCTTCCCTGTCCCACTTCCACCACCACTCTATACGTCCACAGCCAGTGCCTGGTGACCCCCCCCCCCAGATTTGCCAATCCCTGCAATGCTGCAAGCTGCCCCCTTAGACTCTCCACCTCAGCTTCCAAATAGGCAACCCCCTCACACCTCACACAGACATAGGTTCCCCTGGAATGGCTGCTCCAGGTTCCTATACATGTGGCAGGAGCACATTGCATGGTACCAACAAAACTGTTCCTTCTAATACACAACACCAGCACAGTGAAGCACAAACCTTGTTTAATTGCCCTTCTTGTTTCAATGTCCTTCTTTTTCTATTGTCCTTGAGATCAAGGTCCTTAAGAGGGAGGGACTTTATACACATTCCACTCTAGTTCGTTTCAGGAAGCTTCCTTTTGGTTAGGTCCAAACCACAGGTCCAACCAATGTGAATCCTATTTAACTAATAGGCCCCAGCCCCCACACCAATTAGTGCAGAGCCGGGAAGAGAGGGAAAAAACAAAACACTTTTTAACCCCTTCACAACCTGTTTGTGATTACAACAGGTGCAATACTAGAGTATCGAAGCACAGTGCACCCCTTTAACTGGAAAGAAGAGATTCATTTGCTTACTGCACACAACGTCCTGCACACACAGTCCTTAACAACGCACAACAATCCTTATTTTCAAACTTATTTTCAAACTTTCACACACACCATACAACCATCAAATGATTAAATGTCCTTCTTTTCTATGTCCTTGAGATCAAGGTCCTTTAGAGCAAGGGATGTTGTACGCATTCCACAATAGTTTGTTTCACTCACAGGAAACTTCTTTTGTTAGCCCCAAACCACAGGTCCACCAATGGAATCCATTTAACTAATAGACCCACCCCCCACACCAATTAGTGCAAGAGTCAGGAAGAGAGGGAAAAACAAAACACTTATTAACCTTTTTACAACCTGTTTGTGATTACAACAGGTGCAATACTAGAATATAGAAGCCCATTACACCCCTTTAACTGGAAGAAAGAAAGATTAATCTGCTTACTGCACACACAGTCCTGCACACATTCCTTAACACAGCACAAACAATCCTTATTTTCAACTTATTATCAAACACACACATACAACCATCAAATGATTAAATGTCCTTCTTTTTCTATGTCCTTGAGATCAAGGTCTTTTAGAGCAAGGGACGTTGTACACGTTCCACGCTAGTTCGTTTCACTCTTGGAAGTATCAAATAAATTGTTAACATTTTCAGTGGAAGACAGTTCTACAGTTTTACTGTAAACTAATTTCCAAACTTCTATAATTATATCTATTGTATTCATTTAGATCACTGGATTTAAAGTTTAGTTCTTGAAGATTTTTTGCTAGTCATCCAACTGCTTGTTCAATTCAGAATGACTTGTACAGGAATCTGTTGGCAATTATGTACCCTGGAAAGTCCCAATAAGCATATGACAGCCAGTTTTTATTGACCTTCTGAATGCAAGGTGTGGATTTATTGAGGCTAAGGGGTGTCGAAAACTGCCCAGGATAAGGTGTCAAACAGCCTTGTACATTCTGAATTGAGAAAGCCGATGGAGGACTTTGTGAAAAGTCTTCAAGAACTAAACTTTTAGTCCTTAACTGAATACAACAGATATACCATGACCCTATACAATGAGAATCTTTACAAGCAACTTCATAATTCTTATTTTAAAGGATGCCTGTGTGTCCTCTAATAGTATCTATTAAATGTGAGTGTGTTTATGCAACCCTTATCTATTGATGAATAATGCACCAGAGAGTTTGGTCTTTCTTTTTAAATGTATATTAAAGATTACTGCCAACAGGATTGGTACAAACTTTTTGAAGCCCAGTCATAAGAATGCTCCTTCTTAGGTGGTATCTTGCCATGATTACCAAATTTGAGATGCTGCAAATAGTAACATCTGACTACGTGCTTGTGTTATGAACACAATTGAACTAGTTCCAATGGCAAGAAACTATAGTATTGTGTCAATACTGTAGTAATGTTCCTGCTTGTTAATGATTAGCATGATAATTTTATTGCACATTTCTGTTAAAAACCAACATTATCTCAAATGCAGAATTCAAATGGATTTTGATCTTCCTAATCTCAAACAGATTGGAATATATGTATATATTCCCAATATAGCAGGACTTGCAAATAAAATACATTTTTTTATACAATTATACTATGATTGCTCAGAAACACCCAGACAATTGACCAGATGAGAGAGTGCTGTGGTTAAATTCTTGGGTGAGAATATATATACATACTTTTTAAACAGCATAATCAAGCTATTCTAAATCACTGGACAAGGCTTGCTAAATTTGCCTTGTTGAACAATCTTTGTTATTTTTTATCCCCGTGATTAAAGTGTTCTACTCCTCTGTGTTGATAACATCAGCATTGCTAATGATGCTGTAGAACAAATTTGTTCAGCTTGCTTAATAGGATAGCAGTCTGTGCTACTTAACATTGGTTACTAAGGCCTTGTCATCCAAGTAAAATCTGTATCAACTAATGTGCGAATATCAGTCCTATTGTAATAAAATTGACTCTTTAGCAATTGACAATTGTTCTTCAATTTTTGTCACTTGTTATCTATTACTGTTCCTTTCCCTATACAGACTATTAGTAGTTATTACTGTTTCTTTCCCTATACATACTATTAGTACTTATTACTTTTCCTTATACAAACAATTAGTATTTATTACCGTTTCCTATACAGACTTTAAGCAGTTATTATTAGATGAACAGGACCTGCCACAGAGAATCCTTTAAATAGCTATCAGTTCATTTTCTTAATTATGAACAGATCGCTGGACGTTACACTGGCATTCTCTGGTCACACAGCGATCTGTTTCTTTGTGTACTGTGTACTTTAAACTGGTTGATTTTGCTAGCCCAGTACTAGTCTTCATTTCTTGCATTTGGAATTCTACTCCATGGACATCTACATGGCAGACCACCGGTATTGCTACTCTAATACAAACTGTATCAGGCTTACTTATTAACAGTTTCTTACGCTGTCAAATCTTATGTTCTCATGTTCTTAAATCACAAGATACATTTAAAATCTGATAACATCTGATTGGTTGTTGCAGATAAAAGCACAAGCAACATTTTGCGCCTCTTTTTAAAATAAAACAGTATTGTGTCATTTATATCAAAAGACAACCACAGTGTTTTATATTTTTATTTTAAATGTGTTTATTTTGTATTATAAATAGATAAACAATAGACGGGCCATAGCTAATTAATAAATTGATAGATACATTTTTAAAAGGTACAGATATAGAGAGAGAAAAGAGAGAGATGTATTAAAAAACATCTATAAATAGAGAGGAAAAGAAACAGAAAATATATAAAAAAAAAAAAAAAAAAAAATATATATATTTATTTATTTACTTTTTTTAAATCACTGCACTGTTTTTGGCTTGATACAGGCTCAGAACCAGGAGCTGAAACAGTTGCCTGTTATAATGCACAGTTAATAAAGGACAAATGGTGCAAATGTTGCCCCAACCAATCAGATCTTATTTAACATGAACTTTTATTGAATAACCCTGAGAGTGTTTTTGGAAAATTCCCTGAGTGCATTGGAATAGTGTGTGTGTGTGTGTATTTTCTGGTGTCTACATTTATGAAAATCTAATAATATTTTCCCATCTTTTCTGCTTGTTTTATTTTATATAAATCCAAAAGATTTCATACATGTATCACTTTTTATGTCGTTTTTAATAACAAACTTTGGGATAATGTATTTAGTTTGTGACCCCCATTCATTTAATTGAAAAGCAAACCGATCTATATTCACCCCTATAGAACCCAGTGTTTATTTATCTGAGAAGGACAGTATGTCGAATACAATAAATAGTGAGATTGTATCCAGGATTCCTTCTCTTGTGTCACCTACTGATTTCTAGAATTCTTCCACATTAATATTAGACTGATGCTTACAGAGAGTTCACAGCGTTTAGGTAAATGTATGGCTGTATGTATGCAGGAAGAAAGGACTAATTCTAATATATATATATATATATAGCTCTCTATGTACAATGCGATTTCTACTACACTGTCCTGACATTTCTTCCTACTTTCCTTGTGGGATTTCAGCCTCCTGTGAAGACACCT